>JAJTUV010000738.1:0-1382361 GCA_021653895.1 Mastomys natalensis | reverse complement strand
CTACCAATCAGGTCCTACAAAGTCCAATCTCATACATGAGACGAGCAAGCCCTGTGCAGTGGGGTGTCTTAGAAACTTTTCCTTTGTTATGCTTGACATTATCTTCCTTCTCGTAGGCTCCGACGCGCCGCAGCTCCACATGAAACTGACTTGTCGAATGTGCACAGGGCTGCTGAAGGCTCCAGAGCTCCGCCTCACAGCCAGCCAGTTAGGGCGGCGGCTGGCGAGGCTGCCGGCGCGTGTGCGCGGGGCGGCCGCCGCCAGCTCTACAGGCCCCTACATGAGAGAAGCCTGTAGTGTTTGACTTTTTGTATTGACTTCTTTCTTAAGTATATGATCTGTTTGCATCATTTCAGAAAATGGCATATTTATTCTTCTTTGGGATGAAGATTCCTTATGAGAGCTATCAGTGATGGACACAAGGCTGATTCTATAAATTGGTGTTTGTGAGTACTGCTACAGCATACATAGGTGTGCAGGGAGCTGTGGTGTGCTGCTTTAGTGTGCTTCAGGTACATGCTCAAATGTGATAAAGCTGAGAGAGGAAGAAAGAGGAGGAGGAGGAAAAAGGGGAGGAGATATGGGGGTGGGGATGAGGGGGAGAGAACATGCACAAGATTTTAGTCCCATGCCAGGGGAGTCACATGCTAGGCAAAGTTGGGTGACTGTAACTGTGAATTGACTTTGTCTTGCAGGAGTCAAGGAGGGAACGTCCTACTCATTATTATGTGTCTTCTCTGTCTCTCTGGTCTTCTTGATATGATATATCATTAAACTGTGGAATCTACAAACAGATACTGGATTTTGTAGAACCCTTTAAGTCTTGTGACTCTGGGACATCAACCCAATACAGGGTTCTATGAGTGCAGCCTGAGCTGCCCAAGTCCATGGTGATACAAAAAGAGAGACTGCTCAACAGTCTCCCCAATGGTACCCAACACGGTGTGCAGATCACTGTAAGAGCTTAACAGTCCTACTCACATGAACACGTGAACGGTGCGAGAGGAGGAGCAGCAGTTCTGACCTAAGCTTCTTCACACTTTAAAGGTGTCAGATTGTCTTTGGTACCTCAGATTTAGCAGGTGTTGTCAGCTCTATCGTGTCTTTCAGACCTCAGAGGGAGTCTGATTGTCTGGGTACCTTGGAAGCCTGTGTATCTTCAGATGACAGCACAGCTACAGAGAATGACTCGATCTGGCTCTGCCTCTTTCAGGTTAGTCACACGCCTTGACTGATAGAGGGAGATATTGACTCTGGGCATCTGTCCATGGCTAAGCTCCGCATGGACATGGCTTCACAGTGCCCATCTCATAGCTTCACCTTAATTCTGTTCCTCCTTCCCTTGCCCTCTTCCACTCTCAGTAATCTCCAGACATGCCATTGGACTCATAGTCCCGAAGGCTACTCACAGAACCATGTGGCCAACTAGAGACAGGGAGATGATTTCCTCTACCCTCAGCTCAGACTTTATGCACAACATCCTCCAAACTACTCTCAGTTGAGTGAGCTCAAGGAACACGGCAGAATACTTAATGTTGTAGCAATGAGCCCTTACTAGAATAAGAATACATTATCAATTAAGTGTGACTGATGTGCTGTTACTTATAAATATAATACAGAAAATCCAACTGAAGCAGATTGTAGAGAAGTGCCAACACCTACAAACAACAGGGTGCCTTCCTCTAGTGCAGCTGGGATTGCACATAGCTGTAAGACACTCTCCTGTGATTGTTTACTGAGGTGTGGTATCTCTTCACACTTTTCTTGTATAATTTCCCTCCAGAATCCAAAGTTGCTATTATGCATCCATAAGAACTGGATGGGTTGTGTTGCTTTTGGCTTGGTGACACTGGCTCCTCAGCGTAGCATTATTCTACATTCAAGCACAACCAAATGAACAGATGAGGGTGTGGGCTTTCAGTGTAACCAGATCTGTCTCTCCCATGGCAGTGACAAGATTGGTTGTGTCACCTTCTACACTTTGTTCTACTGATAGACAGGACCCCTGTCTCTTGCCCTTTTCCCTCGCTCTGTGATTCTCTGCTCAAACTGTGCCCAAGGGTGTATCCTTCAAAGGAATCTGTGTCCCCTCCTGGCCCTGGGGATAGTAAAGAGTAGTAATGGATGGTGTCTACATAAGGGAACATCAACTTGTCGCAGTGGGCACAGAGGACCATTTACTTAACTCAGAGGTCTCTGCTAAGCCTGTCCTTCCTACCCTGGTGGGAAGAGGGAGAAAGGCATGCTCAAGGCCACTGTAATACCTGTTGCCCACCAATTTGAGTGACAGAGATCTCATATTCCGAAACAGACATAAAATAAAGGAAGAAAAGATGATGTAGAGGAATCCAAAGGAGGAGAGAAATGTAAAGAGAGGAAAATGGAAAGTGTGGGAGGAGAAGAAGGAAAGCTCAGTAAAGAGAAAAGGGGGAGGTCAGAGGAGGGGAGGGGAGGGGGAGCAGAGCTGAAGGCTGAGATGCCTGGTGGTTTTAGTGCTGGCTTCCACGAGCCTCTTTGTGACTCAGAAAAAGGTCTCCTCCTTGAGAGCTGCATGCCAGGTTTGCCCATGGCTCTCCATTGTCAGTACCCTGATGTGAGTTAGGAAATGACATTTCATTTAGTTTGAGGATTCTCAGCTTCAGCACCTTAGCTTTTGGTCCATATCAGTCTGTGATGAGGGCTGTCCTGTGTGGATGGTTCACTGCAGCATCTAATGTCTAATGTCTAGCCTCTAATGTCTGGGTGTCAGTATGTGCTGGCTAGTTTTATGCCAACTTGATAAAAGCTAAGGTCATTTGAGAGGAGGGAATCTCAATTAAGAAAATGTCTCCACAAGATCAGGCTGTACGCAAAACCATAGGGCATTTTCTTAATTAGTGACTGATGATGGCAGACCCAGTCCATTGTGGGTGGTGCCATCCCTGGGCTGGTGGTCCTGGGTTCTATGGGTAAGCCACAGAAATAAATAAGCAGCATCCCTCCATGGTCTCTGGATCAGCTCTTGCCTTCAGGTTTCTGCTCTGTTGACCAGCACATGGAAGTACAGGGTAAATAAGCCCTTTCCTCCCCACATTGGTCATGGTAGTTTGTTGCAGCAAAAGTTACTTTAGCTGAGACAGAGTGATATCACCTTTTGTTATGTGATAGTCAAGACGGTACTGAGACATTGGCACATGTCCTTCTGGGAGCAGCCAAGCATCTGTGAGAACCAATGGGTAGATGTAGGTATGTGCAAGGTTGCCAGTTTGGGCGATGGTGGGTGAATTAGCACAGTCTTCTACCCAGTTCTCCTTGCTCTCTTGGTAAGGAATGGGTCTAGCTGTACAGCTGATCCTACAAGCACCCTGAACAATCCCTCTTATTCCTGTGCTCTCGCTGAGTCTCTTGCTGACTTTTCTCAGTTGCCTCCAATTCATCATAATGGGTGTGCCCTTTGTGCCTTGTCTGGTTTGTTTACTTTTATTTGTAAGCAAATAGGTGCCCTGTCTTCTTATCCTGGTACTTTTGTGGAGCATCAAAGACTTCAAAGTTTTCACTGTCTGCGTGAGAAGGAACAGCTGCTCTCTCCCCTTTGAAACATTAAGAGTATGAAATTGGCCCTGAAGGCATCTTGCCTGTCCACCCCCATAGTTTCTTCTTACAACGGCTTTCCTTCTTCCCTCTGAACTTCGGGTTTGGATAAAATACATCCTAGATATCACCCATCACATCAGCTTTCTTACAGGTGTCTGGCAGCCCTGTTCCCTTCATCAGGACCATTTGATCCATGACAAGTGATAAAGCCGAGACATAGACCAGCCATTCTCATCCTTTGAAGAGAATCAAATTAGAGCACACAAGAAAAGAAAAACACAAAGAGGGTGTGTGCCAATTAATAAGAAAATCATATTTATTTTTGCATGGTGTTTCTCTAATCAGGGCTGATAGTCTAAAAACTCAAAAAAAAAAAAAAAAAAAAGAGGGTATCATTAACAACATGAAGTCAAAATGAAAGAGTTTTGTAAGCCATAGTGATTTTTGTAATTGTTGTACGTTACGGAGCGGATTGATGAAACTCACTGTCCCTTGTAAGATCTGCAGGCAGGCTTCTCGGTGGAAAGTCCAAGTTCCTATGAGTGCACGTGCTCTTCTTTACACTATATTGGACTGAGGACACTATGCCTACGATTACAGGTTGGGTGGTGGCTCTGTAAAGCAGGTTGAAGATCTTGTCAATCATGAACTATGAGTTACAGAGAATTTTCCCAGTGGAGCAAAATTCCCAACACAGAGGACTATGGATGTGAACAGGTTGAGTTCAGATGTCCCCTGAGCACCTCCTGTCTGGAAGCTGCAAGCCGGATCTTCCTACTCTCTGGCATTCTTTCTTTGTGGGTTCAGCTGTAGCACTGGGATGTTGTTGGGGAGGATGCCTTCTGGTGAACCTTCACTTCTGCTACACAAAGCCACTGTCTGTCATCTGCAGCCACATCAGTTTCCTCTCTGGACCAGTCTGGCCCTTCTTACATCCCAGAGTTGGAACCTGTCTCATTCCTTGCTCTCCATGTGGCATGGTGTGTGTATTCTCCTTAACTCTTTCCTCCAGAGTCACCCTTCCTACAGAGGGCATTGTGAACTGGCTTCTAGAGGTTCCAGCTGTTCTCTGGGCCTCCTGCCTTTACTTTCTCCATTGACTCCTGCAATCAGGAAGTGGCCTTGCTTGTTTGTATGACTGCTGTGTCCCCCCCCCCCCCCCGAGAAAGTGAAACCCACAGGCTAGGGATGGGTTGTGGGTATCTGAACCACAGTAGGTTTTCAATGTTATTCTAACTGATTTCTTCCTCTCCCTACCTGGACAATATATTAGTCTACAAATATATTTAGATTTTAGTCTCTTCTCAGCATTCTTTGGGTTCAAAACTCATTTTAAATGGAGAATATTAATTTTTACTTCTCTCTGGAAAATAATATCAGGTGGTTTTTCAGATAGTACACTTTGAAAATTTTGAAAGTTTTGTAAGATGGTTGTATCATATTCTTTAAAACATCTTTCATGGCTTTCAATTTATGGTCTGAGGTTAAAAAGACAATCCATTTATTAAAAGCCCAATTTTCACATAATTGATATTGGATATTTTAAAAAAATATTTTTTCACTATTTATTATAATGTATTACACTTTTGATGAAATTTTTTTTCTCAATCTGTGTTATTTCAGATTCCATGTTCATATGGAAGTTCTGTTTACAGTGTCTCCCAAATCCATATGTTGAAATCTTTTGAGAAACATTTAATTAATTTAATATGTATGTGTTTATGCCTGAGTATGTCTGTGTAGCACATGTGTGCAGGAGCCTGGTCAGTTCAGAGGAGAGGTCAGATCCCCTGGAACTGGAGTTTCAGGTGATTGTAAGCTACCATTTGGATGCTAGGAATAGATTCCCCATGGAAGAGCAATAAGTTCTGTTAAATGCTCGGTCATCTCTCTAGCCCCTCATATGGTGACAGCTCCACTCTCTTGATGTGACTTAACATCAGACCTTCATGAAGATACTTGTGACCCTACTGTAGCCTTCATGAGAGGCAGGGGCTTTAAGATAACATTAATTTAGGAGGAAGTATGTCCTCTAGTTCCTATGCCATTGTCCCATGAGTGATGTTTTGAGAGTGGGTTTGTTATGAAGGTGAGTCTGTCTGTCTGTCTGTCTGTCTGTCATCCGTGTGTCTATTTCCATCTCTCTTTTCTTCCCCCTCATTACTTCTCTCTTCCTCTCCTTTCCTACCCCACTCCCCTTCCCTCCTCCCCTCTTCTCCTCTGCTTTTACTCTGGCTTACATATAAGAAGGCATTTGTCCAGTATCAACCTATATTATACTTGGATTTTTTCTACCTCCAGAAGTACAGCAGATAAATCTGTTCCTGTTAAGTTATTGAGTTTATGGATTCCATGATGGTAGCAGCCGTATGAAAGCCAAGGAAAGAGGCCTCACAGGATCTCGACTATCAGCATCCAGAACTATGACAAGATAGGTATTAGTCACACATGCTGCCTAGTCTGTGGTATTTTCTTAGTGCTGCCCCAACAGATCAACACAGCAATGCAAATGCCATCTTTGAACTTCAGGGTTTGGCTTATCATTTTCTCAACATTTCTTTGCTTTATTTCAATGAAAGAACTTGGAACAATCCATCTACCTTAATCTGGAGGCAACACATAAAAAGATTAACCATTGGATGTAAACTATAAGAGCTAATTGGACAAGATGCATTGTATATAGTCAACAAAAATTAACTTGATTCAGACAGCAAATACGTAACCTTCAGGAATGTAACAATTATGAAGTTGACAGCAGACCTTTGTGAAAACTGTAATTAATGCGATACCCAGAGCTCCTGACATGTGTACAAGAAATTATTCCATTGCTTTCCCCAATGAAATGAAATTCAATTTAATTGACAGCATCTGATGGGGTCAACGTTGTCAAATTGTCTCCTCGATGTTAAGACGTTTTGACGGCATAGTCTCCTGTGGTTGAGTGTTCCCTGGGAAGTTTCATCTACAAGTGATTAGTAAAACATCCATCTTTACTGTTGCAAATATGAGGATGAAATAATTTGATGAGCAACTTCTGAGGCCCAAAGGTAGCCACTTCCAGCTGTAGGAAGAGTTTTCTCTAACTTTAGCTATGCTGGGCTCAGGGGTGGTAAGGGCCAGCAGGATATAAGAGAGCAAGTTGGGCAGTGCTGACCACAAGGGCAAGATGATTGGTCACCCACAAGTGCTGCATAAGGAACCATACATGTGACACTCATCTCTAACTTACAACCTTCAGACATTTAAAAGAAATTCTCACTTGTGTTAAACAGTTACATTATTTTTATTTTATTTTCAGGACATGCTGTGACAGCAATAGGAAATAAATTGGAAACAGGGAAACAGGGACCATGGAGTTCACACCTTCCTAGGCCCCCATCTTGAGTGACTCCTTCAGCTGGCACCTCCTGCATATTGTCTTTTTGGGTTCTAGTAACTTTTTCTTCCCCTTTTCTGGGATTGTGTGTGGAGAAAAGACATTCAGTACTTGCCCACCCTGTAGACAAACTAAAGCTTCTCTCTGATAAAGAATGTGGAATTTACCATTTGTTTCCTGCTGATCTGAAGTCTGATGTTAAGATGCCTAGAGGAAGTAGGTGTCTGTGGGAAGATGGTTAATAGTGATATCATGTGTTCTGGCCACTGCCTGCCTGCATTACAATATTCTGTTTGGATTCTGATGGGAACCAACCATGTCCATCAAATGGTGACCTTGGGCCTCATGGGAGATGTCCTGGATGTTTCATAGTGTCAATGTCATTTGGAGTTGGGTGAGGGGTCTTTCTTTGTAGATAGAGTCATGGCTACTCTTAGTTGTAACTTGTCACAGCTGGGGAGAGGAATCCTCAGGTGAGAAATTGAGTCTTTTACATTGGCTGGAAACCATGTCTATGGCATATTTTCTTCATTGCTAATGGAAGTAGGAGGACCCAGCCCACTAGAGGTAGTTTCATCTCTTAGGTAGGTGTACCTGGACAATATACAGAAGGTAACTGGATTTGAGCCTAGGGTCAAGCCAGCAAGCAGTGTTCCTCTATGGTCTCTGCTTCAGTTTTTACCTCCAGGTTCCTGCTTCTGCCACAACATCCCTCAAATATGGTCCATGACCTGAAAGTGTAAGATGAAATAAACCCTGTTTTCCATCATGTTGCCATTGGGTCAGGATGTTTCTCACAAAGGCAAACTAAGAGAGTAGGAAGGTGTTGGAAGAGGAGATCACTGAGTCTGACTTTGAGATACTGTTGTAGGAAATGAGTGATGGCTCAGGAGGCTTTCAAAAATAATTTTTCTTCTGTTTTAAAAAAATTTTCTTAAAGTAGAGCGTTAAGATGCTTAAGTATCATTTGTTTTTGTTGTTGTTTAGATGTTTGAAACTGGTGCTATCAGAATCTGAAGAACTGGAAAGACATCTTAACTGCATTGTCTGGGCATATACAGGGGGCCTTTTTTCTCATCTATTGGCATTTTGTGGCTGTGCACTACTCTGATGTAGAATGGAAAAGGAATTCTCAGCCATGATTTAATGGTGATTTAAAGTTTCATGCTAAATTTTCTGGTAGTGTTCACAAAATATATTACTGACCTTTAGAGCATTTTAAGGGGGAAAACCATATCATTTTATTTTCTCTTTTATCTTTTAACCTTGAAGTTTCTTCTCTCTATATTTGAAGCCAAACCATCTCTGTTGCTTTTCTAAATACGGGGAATAAAGGAGTCTGCCCTGGAGGACTTGGGGCAGACTCTGAGGTAACTGCAGATCTATCTAAGTAGCTGCTCTATCTAAGGGACAGAAATTTAAATCAGGTGTTGTCATTTTTCTATGAATCCTAGTCTGTCTCTCTGTCTGCTCTGTCCATCTGAATCTATCTATCTATCTATCTATCTATCTATCTATCTATCTATCTATCCATCCATCTATCTGTCTATCTTGATGTGGGGGCAACAGTAGCAAGTACTGATGTAGGCCAGAGAGGACAAGTCCAGCTATTGTTTCTCACTCACCTTGTATTTTAAGGCAGAGTCTTTCTTTGGTCTGGAACTTACAAGTAGATAGACCCACTGGTCAGTGAGCCCAAGGATCTTCCAGTCTTTGTCTCATCAGTACAAGAATTACAAGCATGTGGCAGTGCACCTGGCTTTTTAAGGTCATATCTAGGGGATGGAAGTCAGATTGTTATGTTTGCAAAGCCAGCACTTCATCAATTGCTCTATTGCTCCAGCCTCTGGTCTACCATGTTAAAGTTCCACTGAGGGATGAGGGGAAGGAGACAGGAAGCTGGCTCCCACCTAGGCTTTGCTGTACTACTCTGAAGCGTTCCAGCATCCATCCAGTCACTCATCACAGGAGAACTGTTTATGCTGCAGTCATTTTGAGATGCCAGGCTGCCTTATTATTATTTTAAGACTTTGTGGCATGAAAACGCTTTCAAATAATGGTGAGAAGAGACATGTGTGCATTGTGCTTATGATCCAGGGCTATTTTGTCCATCCTTCCAACTCCAACTGGACACCTACCCCAGAATTCTGCACTGGAATAGGAAGAGCCCATGAGCAGCACACAGGGGTCTGCCAGGCTATGCCGTGAGCAGGTTCAACAGAATGAACGGGCTCCTGGATGGCTGCCTGCCTCTACCTGACTCTGGAGGGGAAATGGAACTTGGTTCTGTCAGTAATCTGGCTGCTCTAGCCAGAGCTGTGACCTCCAGGGATGGCAGCATTCCAGTGTCATTTTCACTCCCCAGGCTCTTGTCACCATGGTATCTGTGACCCCTGCAGGTGAGAGCATGAGGTAGGCTGTATTCCCAACAGAAGAGGGACAACTTCAAAGGGTTGACTGCTGGCTCATCTTGGCAAGAGGGATGCACTGGATGTTACTTCCTAATCACATCTGTCTGTGAGGGGAGATTTATCCCTAGACCAGCACATCTTCATCTATTTTCAGCTGTGTCTCTTCTTATCTTTACAGCAATCAGCACCATTGCTTATCTTTGTCTCTTAAAAGTGGAGTTTCTGTTACTTTTACTTGTACTCTCTGACACCCCCTCCCAATATATTGTATTTTTAGATGTGCCTTTTAGATAGTTTGGAAGATTGCTTTGTTGTCTTCATAAACACAGGCATTCCCTTGAAAGATGGAGGTAATGTTTGCATTAGTCTTTTTTTTTTTTTTTTTTTTTTTATAGTTTAGCAAACTACGAGGATAACTTAGTTTTGGGATATCCAAGAGTCTGACCATCTTAAGTACCAGTGGCCTGGCCCCTTAGTAAGTAGGTTCACTCCTCATGCTTCTGATGCCTGAATTTTCTGGTCTTGCTTTCCTTACTTTCTTCATTTTTTTTTTTTTTTTGAGATGTTGCTTTCAAAACACTTGTGCTAGCCCCCATGCTCTCTGTTGGAATGTAGGCTGAATCGAGGTCTTGGAGGCTATGCATGACTCTCCCCTGAGCTGAGTCTTTGCCGACATGGACTTGTGCTTGACTCCAAAGTTCGGTCTGTAAGAGACTTCTGGTTCTAAAGCCCCATGCCAAGGGCCTCCAAACCGTCTCTGCAAAGCTCTGTTCTACCTGAAGATGTCTTTCTCTAGTGATGATTCCAGAGACAGATGGGCCATTTCAAAGTTTTGATTTGCTTCTCCACATAAATTCCCAACAATGTGACCTTCTATAAGAAACATGTACACTTATTTATTTTTAAGTTTCAAAAAGCTATATATTATACCTTGGGTGTTTCTTCCTCCAGCTCTGTCCTCTCTATTTCTCTGCTTAGTCTTCTCTCTCTCTCGGAAGTTTCATTTCCCTTTTCATATCACATATGCACATATGATTTTATATATCTATAACACCTGGGAACCATATATGAAGGGAAACTTTATGTTTGCCTGTCTGAGACTGGCTTAACCCACTTAATATAGAGGTCCCCTATAGCATCGTTTTACCTGCAAACTACATGTTGGGTGTGTCTTCTTTGAGACAAGTTTTTAGTAGACATAAAAAGCATATGCAAACAAAATACAGATTCCAGCAGGAAAGGCAGAAATCCAAGAAGAAATCAGAAAGCAAGATTGTGTTGCCCTAAGATTAATATGTTGCTAACCTCAGCATGTCATGAAGCCTATGGCCAGAGAATATGATTTCATCTTTTTAGCTCACACACAGATACTTGGGAAGGGATTTGTTTTAAAGCTTGGGCAGCAACATAAAATTGCTGTCATTTCAAGCAATGCCATTGATTTTCCATCTGAGATCCCATTCAGCAATACTGAATGTATTGCTACATTCACCTGCTGATGACTGCAGCAGTATTTCTATATGCAGAACCCTGTCTACAATTACAGAGGGGAAGGAACAGGTGTGATACTTTCTTCCTTTCTTCCTTTCTAACCTCTGGCTTGAACATCAGAGTATAGTCCCTAAAGCAGGGGACGATGACCACAGTATCCATTGTCGTGGCTCTTCAATGATACCAGGATGCATGTTGTAAGTACTATGGATGCAAATTCTGTGGCGTCCATAGTACAATGTCATGCATGGCAGCAAAAAGCAGAACATGCCCTTTTTAGATGGCACAGTGTATACACACACACACACAGACACACCCAGACACACACATACATACGTACATATGTGAGCCTGGTATGAAGCATAAATGGAGTCTGGGCAAACAAAACAGTGTTTTTGCATATTTTCTTTGTATTAATTGGAGATTTATCACTAGACACAAGATAGATGAGTTTCTTTTTAATACCTAGTTTGTGTAATCACTGACCTGCAGACATCTTCCCCCAGATATCAAACCTAGATCCCTTCAACTTATAAACACTGTCTTGGGAAAAGCACCTCTGTCAATGTGATGGCATCAGGGGTGTTGAGATGGGGGGTGAATAATTCAAGTGAGCTCTAATGGCATAGGAATGACTTGAGGGAGAGGAGCGAGAGAAGTTTCAACACACACACACACACACACACACACACCACACACACACACACTGCTGGAGCATGATGGTATACGATGGAGGTACTGCTGACCTGGAGGACTTGTTGTCATTAGATTTGGGAAGTGGTGAGAGATGCATTTTGCCTTGAGCCTCAGGATAAGCATAGCACTTTGCATTCTTGACCTCTTCCTTCTGTAACCTTGACCTTAGCCCAATGATGTTGACTTTGTATCTCTATCCTCAGTAATATTCACATAAGAAACTGCACCTCTGCCATTTTGAGTCACTACATTCCTGGCAATTTGTTACAGCAAATATAGAGAAGTTAATACAAGCATCCATTATACTGCCTTCTTTTTCCTTTGAGGTCTTAAACATGCCTAAGATGGGAGATTTGAGGCCTAGTTTCTCCTTTGTTGCTAATGGTTATCTTTTATATCCTTCCAGTGATCTATTTCACATAAGAGAGCTGAGATCCAGACAACTTAGAGATTTTGCTGTAATTCTTTTTATAGCCAGATTCTTTTCTTCCCTCCCTGCCTTCTTCCTGCATTGCCCTGCCTTGGAGAAGAAAGAAAATTTGTTCTTATTGTTCTCTAGAATATGATGTTAAACATTATTGCTTGAACTGTCATATTCTTACTTTATATAAAAGACATTGTCATGGTGCACTGGTTCCATCCTCCAACTTCAGTTCTGTCCAGGACTGCCTGGTCTACAGAGACCCTGGAAAACAAACACAGGAATTAGATTACCATGTGGGGTTGCCTTAATCTTCCTACATAAAGATCCAGAATGATGGTGCCTTTGGAGTTGTTGGGAGTGTCCTACAGAGAGAAGTACTCTCAATTACTCAGGAGGCACCGGCCTATTTCACAACTTCCAAAAGCAGCTTTGTTTCAAAACAGAAAATCTTGCTTTCTTATAAAAAGAAGATGCCGGGGTGATTCAGTGGTGGAATGCTTGCCTATCATGTGCAGGCCTTAACTTCTACCCCTAGAACTGCAAAAATAAAATGAAAATAAAAACAAAATATGCGGCACACAGAGATTAAATACAGTGAAGAAAATCACATCTTTACTTAGAATAGAAGACGGCAGTAATGTCCCAGCCAGCCTTCCAAGTCTTTTGTTTTCTTATTGATTCCTCTGCATTGTCCTGCTCAGGAGAGGCAGTAAAACCAGCTCATGTTCTTACAACATGGAGTCATTTTGTTTTTATGGCGCTGTAACTGACAATAAAGAGAAATGACAACAATTTTGAAAACGGTAGGTAGATGTGGAGGACTCTAGGTAGAAAGGTGCCATTCCTGGATATTTGGCAACCAGGAAACACCTATGATGTCACTCGTGTGCTGTATGAGAACTGAACTTAGGGTTGGTTCTATGTGAATTTCCTTTGACTAAGGCACGCCAAAGGACAAGATTAAAATCTTCCTGTGTTAGATGGTTTTGGTTCATTCCACATGATTGCTGGGGTCCTTTTGTGGATGGGACAAATACTTCAGTTACTATGGAAATGAGTTTCCATTTTAATAATGACTTCATATTAGCTCATGGATAATTTTAAACCTCCTGTTAAGAACATTTAAAAAAAGAACATAAAAAAAATATGCTTTTATTACAGGAGTACCACCAGAGTAGAAGGCCTATTGGTAGGCAGGTCTCCTTATCCTATCCTATGCCCAAAAGTAACTTACTGTATACTGTCTGAGGATATATAATTTCCCAACCGTATGTCACTGCTATAACTAAGTATAACTATATAGAGTCATTACAGTTTGAGTGATGTCTTTCCCATAAGCTCAGGTGTCAAAAGCATCTCCAGCTGGCGGTGCTGTTTGAAATTAGAAGAAACTTGAAGAGAGATATTGGAGTCAGCAGGGTTGGGACCTCAGAGGACACGACATTCCTATTCCTCAACCCCTTCCTTCGCTCTGTGTCCACTCTCTTGAACTGAATGAAGATTTGCCTCCATGTCTTCCTCCCAGTTTTCTGTTGTTCTGCCACAAACGTGGCCAACTGGTTGAAATCTGGAGTCAAAACAGATCCTTCCATTAATAAGATGGATTAATACATTAATGAAATGACTTAGTTCTATTTCAGGTAGGGTGTTATGATAGTTTTGGTTTCTATTATATCTTTATGAGTTTGTTTTGAATTGATGGAAATGGTCGAGTTTATAAGGATTAAAAATTTAGACATTCATGTTTGAATACCTTTTAATAGACAGACCACTCAACGTTTCTGAGTATTTGTCAGTTTGAATTATTTAATTAATGCCTAACTAGTAAAGGCCTGCGACTGACTTTGCTACATGGTCCGTCCGTTGAACTTTGATTGCCCATCTTGAAGTGCAGGTTATTTTCTATTCCACTACTTCTCATTTTTCCTCACGATATATTATCTTCATCAAATTCTTTATATATGCAAAACACACAGCACATTACTTATACAACAATGGAAAGCTGTGAACACTGATTAAATTCTTAAAGTTACCATTCAGATGTCTGTTTGAGTCACTTTGTGAAGATGCATCTCCAAAGCTCTTGGTCCTGAAGTCATACATCTATGTATGAGCTCCTCATCAGCTGATCTCCAGGCTCAGATGTTAGGCCAGTGTTTAGATTTCCATTTTGTATGTTGATGGATGCCATATGCTCTTGCAGCGATATTACCCCATCTATCAAGAAGGACGGCGCTCCTGATAGAGAATCATTTGCTAGTTAATCAAGCTATAGTATTGGATAAAGTTTTCTCCAACAGTGTACCTCTCTTAATACTCATATCAGCAATGTTTACCAAAGCAAACATTTCCATGAAAACGGCAGGGGATGGTAGTTCAAACTAAATGTGAAAGTTAAAAATTAAATTCGTTGAAAATATAATCAAGATGAAATTGTCCTCCTGGGAATTGCAAGGAAAATCACCTCATATCTTTAGAATAAATTACTCTTTTCAGAGGCAGAGAAATGACATATTCTTAGAAAGGAGGGGACAGAGGGATGTGGCTAAAATATATAGATTTTAGTAGTCTGTTTAAAGACAAAACTAAATGAGAGTTGGGGACTATCATCAAATAAATATTTAACCAGGCACTCTAGGTCTTCTGGGCTGCTGCAGTGTTTATGAGACAACAGCTATGGATGATTTCCAAGTTAACAGAAAGGAATTAACTGAGGGTATAATATATTTCAGGGTTTCATTGTTCGTGGGCTTTGGATAGAGATTGTAGTGTATTAAATTAGTTTCACTGCCTTACTGATTCTGATGGATATGTGGCTACAGAGTTCCATTAATGTGTGTGGCTAACAGATGTGTCTCAAGCTGTCTGTGGTACAGGCACAGATGGGCTTGATATGTGGCCTGACAATGAGACAATAGATGGATTTTTTTGTCTCGAAGACTCTGTTCTCACTGACTGGAGAAGTACAATCAGCCAACATTTGCCTGAAAATATCTAACAGGGAAGACTGAAGGTCAAGTGAGAAGAACTTATTTAACAGATATTGCTGAACACCTGTGTAGGGGCTGACACTGTGTGGAACACATTAATGAGCCCTGTATGTGAATTATAGAGTTATAAGCCTGTGAGCACAACTTGGAATAAATGCTGTCCCCCCACCCCCCCGCCCCGTAGATAAGGGCAACATTCATCTAGAAGGAGGAGGCCCAACTTGCACGGCAGCCTTTATAGAAGTAAATGAATCTGAATGAGTGTGTGGTGGGAGGTACGCAGGAAAGCCCAGTGACTCCATTCTAGGAGCTGGTGGATGGAGAAGCCCAGGCTAGGTGGTTCTGTTTTTAAAAACCATGTGTGTGTCTCTGTTTCTCCATAGCTGGGATTATGAGCCTTCACTATCATGCCCAGACTTTTGGAAATGTAAAGAAGATTTTAAGAATCGAACTCAGGTCCTTGTACTCTCCAGGCATCTTCTCAGCCTCTTAGAAACATTTTTGCAACCAAGTATCTTGATACCTAAGTTCTCAACCAATTACTTGGCCAGAGGCAAGTGTAACCATCTCCTTTTTATAGTGGATTTTTACAGTCAGACACTTTACTATAATCATTCTCATTGGCTGTAAGAATTGAAACATCCAACCAAATCATCATTTGAAGGATTATGAGAATTGAAATAATGGCATAAAACAAGGGAAAATAAATAATTGATGGATTTTGTGTATTCCTTTTCATATCACATTTTTGTAGTAGGCTTATGACTTGAACTTAGAATCAAAGATGGATAGTGCTGTAGGGTGTTTATTGAATTTTTGAGGGAGAAAATATGATTCTCAAAGGCATCATGAAATGACATCTAATTTCCCACCCACCGTCTGTGTTGATTGAATAGTCACGAAGGTTCAGCTGCAAGCTCTTGAGAGTAAAGCAGGAGAGGAGATGTAAATATTGAGGTTCATTGTTGGTATGTAAGTTGGAGAAAAACAATTTTGTTTTCCAGGTAACATTTAACTTAGAGAAATTCTGATGCAAACCCAAAACTCCAGAAGTATAAACGCAGTAGGCAAAATGAGAAGCTAGAGCTATGTGTCTCATGTGGGACCCAGACTAGGGGGGTGACAGAATAAAGAAAGAACTGAAACTCAGAGACATGCACAGAAATCTGGGGCCAGGCAGGCTGCGCAGGAACTATGCGACAACCCAGAATGTCAGTGCATTTATTATGCACAGACAGCATAGGACAAGGGGGTAGCTAGTCTGGGGAGATCTCTGTAGGTGACCAGTCTCAGTCCATAAACTTACAGGACTTACAAAGAAGCAGCAGATGCTAGTTTTTGACACACTGTTCCCAGAGGAAGGCTTTCAAAATCCCTCTAAGCCTCATCCCAACAACATTCAGGGTTCAAGAGCAGGCATGTAGCACCTACAAGTCAGTGTAGAAGTTTTAACCTGAATAACTATCCAGAAGAATGGAAATTGACAGAAAAGCAAATGTAAAAAAGCATAAACCCAAGGCATATCTGTAAACAAACTTTTCAAAGAACCTGTGACAAGAAAAAAATGAGAGAAGAAATGGTCCTGCAAATCCCCCATGGGATTGTCTTGTTAACTGATGTAGACAAGAGAAGCCCATTGTGAATAGCACTGTCCCTGGTGGCCAGTTCTAGGCTATATAAGAATACCAGCTAAACATGAGCTTAAAAGTGAGCCAGCTCTCTCGAGAATATTAAACAGAGACTAAAATTCTTTTGTGGAGAGCTTAAAATAAGATCTTAGCCAATTAGCATCTCCTAGAAACTTTTGAAAATAATCTGAAATAAGTAAGCTATCTTTTTTTTGGTCAGACCCATTATATTTTTTTTTTTATTGGATATTTTGTGTATTTACCTTTCAATGTTATCTCCTCTCCCATTCTTCCCTAACCCCTTTATCCCATACCCTCTCCTCCTAATCTTATGAGAGTGTGCTACAAACTTCCTCCCTGCTCTCAGATTCTCCAACACTAGGGAATCCAAACTTTTGGGGACCATGATCCTCCACTTCCACTGATGTCTGACAAGGCCACCTTCAATAACCTGTTCTCAGGCTGGAGGTTTAGAGCCTGGAGCTCTGGTTGAATCTTTTGATACTCATTCTAAAAAGGACAAAAGCACTCACACTTTGGTTTCCCCCTTCTTCTTGAGTTTCATGAGGCCTATGTATTGCGTCTTAGGTATTGTGTGCTTTTGGGCTAATATCCGCTTATCAGTGAATGCATACCATGTGTGTTCTTTTGTGATTGGGTCATCTCACTCAGGATGATATTTTCTAGCTCCATCCATTTGCCTAAGAATTTCATGAACTCATTGTTTTTAATAGCTGAGTAGTACTCCATTGTGTAAATGTACCACATTTTCTGTATCCATTCTTCTGTTGAAGGACATCTGGGTTCTTTCCAGCTTCTGGCTATTATAAATTAGGCCGCTATGAACATAGTGGAGCATGTGGCCCTGTTGTATGTTGAAATATCTTCTGGGTATATGCCCAAGAGTGATATAGCTAGGGAGCAAGTTTACAAAAAGTAGAAGAAGCTATTATTAATCGATATATTATAAAGACTGATTAGTTGTTGGCTGTTCTATAACAATCCTTTGATAAAAGATATTATTAATGTAGATTTATATTTCTTTAAATATTGTCTTTATGACTCTCTGAGTGTGGAAGAAGCGGCTGCTGGCGCTTCTGCCCAGATCTTACAAGAACTCTGAAAAATGTATTTTTAAAAATAAAAGAGGAGGAACTGTTTCCCCCCAGAAGGAGTCTCCTGAAACACTCTCCATCATGCCTTGTTTACTTTGAACTCTCTAAAACTGAAAGCTCATGGCAAATCTGCTGCTGACTGCCTCTGGCATCACTGAGACCACTACAGACTATGCCATAGCTATGTGGAAGGTCCCTCCTACCCTTAAATGGAATGGCCCGGACCCAGTTCTCATATGGGGCTAAGGACTGATATACCTGTTTGATACCACAGAAGGTACAGCTAAATGGCTGCCAAAACGATTAATGGAATAAATAGATACCCCCACAAGGCCAGGCCCAACTATAAATAAGATGAATAACAATTGACCTCCAGGGAAGAGAAATCTCCCTGAGAATTCTCTTCTTTTTCCTTTCCAGGTAAAAATGAAACACCGTGATGTCTGCTGGTAGAAGCTGTAATCCTGATGCTGGCCTCCAGACTTATAGTACTCAGACCTTTGATGGGCCATTGACAAGGACACCAAACAGCTAGAGATTGCCATCACTAATCTGAAGAAATCCCTCGTTTTGATGTCTGAAATGATCTCCAAAAACTGCAAAGGACTTTATCGGACTTGATTTACTCTTCTACAACAGAAAAGACTGTGTACAGCTCTTGACTGTGTACAGCCCTTAAAGAGGAATGTTGCCCTTACATAGACAAGTCAGGGATGGTTAAAGAGAACATGAAAAAGGTCAGAGAAGGCCCAGAGAAAAGACAGAGAAGAAAGAGAAAGAGAAAGAGAAGGAGAAAGAGTAAGATGAGAGCTGGTACAAGGACTGTTTTTCAACCTCTCCATGGTTGTCAACCCCACTTCCTCCCATCTTGGGACCATTAATTGGGTTATTTTTGCTGATTCTTTGGTCCCAGGCCTTAAATAGGCTGACTAACTCTGTGATACAACAGATAGATAATTTGGTAGCAAAACCTATTCAGATACATTATCATAAGTTAGCTATGGAGGACCACGAGACTCAAGATGAGGTTGTTACTTTATCCAGGGTGTTCCTCAAACCCATCTCCACCCAACCTAAAAGAAGAGACTTCCTCCCCTAGATCAAGCAGAGAGAGGCTACCCAGAACCCTCTCTGACTGGTGATCTGAATTCTTGCTTAGGCTTCGAGGCTAAGCACTGCAAGGGAATATAAATAAAAGTTAAAAATATCTCTCTGGGTTCCCTGAGGGACAAAGCCGGGCTGCGTAGGGGTTGATGTTAAAAGTATCCCCTCTCCAGGAAAAAGACATCGGGATGGGTATGGCCCTCATGCCTCACTGGACAATACAGGAGGACTGGAGTCATTACAAGGTCCCCTTCAATTATTGGAGGTCAGGCCTCTATCCCCGCCTTCGCAAGAATAGAATCACCAAGGCCCTTCTATACTTAAAGAAGGGAGGAGATGTCAGGAGCAGCCCTGCATATACACTAAACGCCTAAAATCAGCCATAGGCCTAAAGTTAGCAATAGGGCTGACATACATACATGCTAACACAAAGTCTTGGGTCTCTGTGGAAAAACACTGAAACAGAAGGCTATAAACTATTGTAAACAGGAGGCTTCTGTGGAAATTTACCAGACCTAGTAGTCATAGGCAGCCTCGGTGGACAGCACCAACTTAGATAAGGACAAGTGAATCATAGGCAGAGTCATAGTGACCTGTCCCCTGAACCTACACCCAGCTGATACCCTGTTCTGAAGGGTATCTGTACTCCCCTGAACACCTATGCTCTGGTGCCATTCCCTTCCCCACATCCTGCCTTTTTGTGTCTATAACCTCTGTGTAAATAAGTAAATTACGATGTGATTTAAATAACTAAATAAATAAAATTAAAAAAAAATTAAAAAAAAAAAAAAAGTGAGCCAGCAAGCGACATTCCTTCATGGTTTCTGTTTCAAGTTCTTATCCTGATTTCCCTCAGTGATGGATTGTGATTTGGAGATATAAACCAAATGAATCTTCCTTCTCCTAAGTTGCTTTTAGTTATTTTGGTCAATAGAAAGGAAACTAGAATACCGGTCAGCAAGCAAAATGACAGTACTTCCCTTTAATAGTGACATAATGAATTCAAAGCAGTCTGTTGGGCTTTTTTCTATGTCTGTGTAGCAGGACCATTTCTTCTCTCAGTTTTGTCTTATCACAGGTTCTTTGGAAAGGTTGGTTACTGGTATGTCTTGTGTCTCTTCTGTCTAACTCTTGTTTTTCTGTCAACTTCCATTCTTCTGAATCATTTTTCAGGATAGAAGCTTTACACTGACTTGAGCTCCTAATGTCATTCAATCCAGAATCATTTTGTAATGTCTCCTGAATCAGTGCTGTCTTCCCACCCCTCTTCTGTCTAACTTGATCTTCCCTACAGATCAGGAGTACAGTCCCTCATCTCCTTGAAAACCGTTTGCCTTATGCCACGTGCATTCTTTCCTGCCCCAAGGGCTCTGCCAGCTTCACCTATGTCTGTGTAATGCTACATGCACCTCTCACGAATTATCCATCCTTAAAGTTAGCTTAGTTGTCATTAACAGGCCAAAGTCAGCTCAAAGATTTCTCTTGCTACAGCAGGATCTTTGAAGACCCTGCCTTACTTGCAAGTGCAGAGACCCACAGTCCTTGTAATCTTGCTAGGATTCTGAGTTTAGTAGCTGATAATCAGTGTAGATATCTATCTCAGGTTTTAGGATATCACGGAGGGTAACAGGTGTCTTCTCTTTAGGAAGGTTTTGGGTTAAATGTAATCAGTTATTGAAAGTGACAGTTGGATCCTGCAATTCACAGAGTAAAAAGAAAAAAAATGGAAAATGTGGTGTGGTGTGATGGTTAGTTTCATTTGTCAACTTGACACAATGTTGAATCACATGGGAATGGAGTCCATTGAGGGATTATTTAGATTAGGATGTTCTGTGGGCATGTCTTCGAGGGCATATTCTGATTGTAGGGCATGCATGCCCCCTGTGGATAGCACTGTTCCCTGGGAAGAGGATCTTGGACTATATAACAGTGGAGAAAGTAAGCTGGGCTTTCATGCACTCATTCATTCATTCATTGTTCTCTGACTTTTGACTGTGGATATAATGTGATTAACTACTTTTTTTTTTTTTTTTTTTTTTTTTTTTTTTTTTCGAGACAGGGTTTCTCTGTGTAGTCCTGGCTATCCTGGAACTCACTCTGTAGACCAGACCACCTGCTTCTGCCTCCCAAGTGCTGGGATTAAAGGCGTGCGCCACCACCGCCTGGCTGTGATTAACTACTTTAAGCTCCACCACCTGGCTGTGACTAACTACTTTAAGCTCCTGCCACCCAGATTTCCCCACAGAGATGGACTGTGGCCGAGAATTATGAGCCCAATAAACACTTTCTCTCTTAATTTGCTTTTGCCAGGATGTTTCATCACAGGACCAGGAAATGAAACTGAGAAAATTAGTACTCAGCCTTCCAAACTGTTGGTAAGAGATAATAAAAACAATCAAGGTAAATGTCTGGAAGGTGACTGTTCAGACTCTTTCCTGAAGACTTGTCAAGGTCCTGGAACTTCAAAGTTCTATAGAGGAATTTTAATCTATCAACGTGGCTGCTCTAACAAGGGATCACAACCAAAGACCTTAAGGCTAGACCACACCTTTATGACCTGGCTAGAATGACACACCTTTATTCCCTCTGGCTGAAATACAGATACACACTAGTACACACCTTTAATCCGAACAATGTAGGTAAGGTTAGTTATTATAGAACGTAGCAGCCATGTTTGAAAGTGACATCTAATTGAGGGGCAGACAGAGTGATGAATCAGAGAAAGATTTGACAGAATAGGATATACTTAACTCAGGAGAACAGACAGGAAAGAAGGGTGATGAGGGAGAATGATAGGGAGAGGGAGAGGAGAGGGAAGAGAGGAGGCAGTTTTACTGGGATGGTTTCACAGAGACAGGTACAGGTGAAGACAGAATTAGTAAGAGAATGAAGAGCCAGAAGATTAGGACAGACTGCCAAAGTTAGTTTGAGGCCAAGCAGAGTAATATGTAGAAAAGCCTGTTTGAGTCAATCAGCTTGGAGAGGAGTTTGGGCCAGAACAGCTGAGTTGAACCAGCCAGCCAGAATTCAGAAAGAAGTAGAAAGGGTGAGCTTATTTATTCTGCAGTAAGCCCCTGAGACAACAATTACATCTGTAAAAATTATTTTTACAAGTTTCTTTTATTGAAAATAGGTTTTTCCATACAATATATTCTGATTGCAAACAAGCTAAGAGAAAACATGAGAAACATGTAGATGTAGAGATACATTACGTTCATACACATAGAAATTTTTTAGAAACACAAAATGAGAAGTCATAATATATGTACAAAAGACCTGCAAGGTTAAAAAATGTCCTGAAGAAAAAAATTAACTCTGGATGTCCCTAGTGGAAAGAACTCACCTGCCTCTTACCAACATTCTGAGTTTATAAGATACTTTATAATTTAATCCTGCATCCAATGACTCAATAGATACTCACAGTACCGACAGGGGATGGACCACTAGAGCAATAGCAAAGTCCAGCAGGTAGAAGGACTTGGGGAGCATGCTATCAGAGGATGTACCCACAAGTACCTAGAAATACAACAAACCAAAGGAAACAGTAGCATCCAAGGAACCATGAAGCCTCGGGTTACACTGAACAAGGAGGAGACTGATAAATGTACATTTATGGAGAGACAGGGAGGACACAGAGGGCGAAATAGGGCATGGAGAGCTGGTACCCAAAGGCTATGACATCAGGTCCAGCTCTAAAGTAATGAAGACAGCAATTTTATCTGCCTGAAAAGAAAAACACAGGCTGTAATCCCCTTTGCTTCTTGCCTCATCTACAACTTTATGCAATCAATTTGTGCTCCAGAGGCAACCGGTACATCTTCCATCTCACATTCATTAAGAGATCTTTGATTGGCCAGGCCTTCAGGGTCTCCGTGGGCTTTAGCATCTCTCTTCTGGGCCATTATGCTTTTCTTCCTGGGTGAGGATTTTCCTCGTGGGCATTTCTCAAAGTCTAATGCATCTCAGCTCTCTAGCAACAAAATAAAATGTGTGCATTGGAGTAATGGAAGTTTGGAGCTGCCTCTGGGCACTTTTAATACTCAAGATGATGCATTTCTGTCTTTGCTTTGTAGTCTTAAGAAGTTCAGCTGGACAGGCAGATTCCAAACAGGTCTAAATGTGGTTGGAGAAATGGAAACATAAGTGAGGATGGATACTCATGAAGGGCTACTGTGAAAACAAACAACTTTGGGTTTGGTGTCAGGTGTGTTCCATGTGCCTTTGGGGTCTCCTAGCTATGTGTCACCACTTCAGTCACTAACCACAGAACATGGTAGATAAAGGGCCAGCAGTGCCTGATGCACATAGGTTTCTCTGAGCCTTTATGGGGGTCAAAACAGAATGGAATCATTGGATGCAGGATTAAATTATAATGTATCTTATAAATTCAGATTATTGGTCAGATTATACAGCTCTTAGGATGAGTGCAGAATGTGTAGATTTCTAGGCAACCATAATATTCCCTCCAATAAGGTAGAGATGGAGCGAACAGGCTTTATCTGGATTGCAGAATTTAAAAAGTACAATTAGTCTCATGGCTATTAAAAATTAGAGTATTGGGGGTGGAAAGACAGCTCAGCAGTTAAGAACTGTTGCTGTTCTTATAGAGGACCTAGCTTTGACTCCCAGCATCTACATGGTAGCTTCAGATCCAGTTGTAGTTGATTCTACCCCCTCTCCTGACCTCTGTAGGCATCAAACACACAGAGACATGCATGCAGACACATAAAATAAAATGAATGTAAAAATTATAATACTTTAAATAGGAATTTTCTGCAAAGGAACAGAGTTCACAAAAATGCATGCATGTATGGGTACATTTCACACACACACAGGCACACACACAAGCACATGCACATACATGTACGCATGCACACACTATTCTTCCTAGGTGAAGGGAACTTATGAGAGTAACTCATTAGATAGAGTGCGGATCCATCAATCTGTCTCACCCTGGAAAGACCGAGAATCGAGCTGCTCCTGCTCAGTGCACAAGAGTGCTCTCTCCACAGTCTCAGTCTAGTGCTGAAGGCCGGGAGGACTTCTGGAGAGCTACTGGTCTTCAGTCTGTGTAGGAAGCATGATGACATCGGCGAAGGAGTGCAGTACCAACAGAATAAATGGATTCCCTAGGGAGAGTGCGAGCAAGCAGGCCAGAAGGAAATGTCCTCCTGTCATGTGTTGGCTGGGCTACTGCTAGATTGTTCTGCCCAGTTAGGGTGGTTCTTCCTGTTTTAGATGCTCTGATTGTGAAAATCCCTCACAGGGGTGCCCAGGTGCATTTTTAGTTGATTCAGATATACTCACATTAACAACCGAGATTAGTCATCACAGAAAGCACTAGATTTCCCCAGCATGTTAGCTATGCCTTCAGCAATATAAAGGTGGAAAAAAATGACTAGAAAATCCAGTTACATCATAGGTAAACGAGAGAGCCTCACCAGTACACAACAGTGGGGAGATTGCCCCCCTTTCCCAAAATCATATAACTCTTTAGAGAAATATCTCAAAATGGAACAGGCACCAATGCCAAGCACTCTGTTGCCCACATTTTATAGATTACCTCTTTTCTTGTGATGGCTCAGTGTATCTGTCCTTGTATCTGTCCCCGTGTCCCTAAGCTTTACCTGCTGCCCCCTCTCTACCTCTGAGTATCTAAAAAACAAAACAAAACAAGCAAACAAACAAAAAACCAAAACCAAACAAAACCCGAAAACCAAAATACCCAGGGCCCTGGAATGTGGGGTGCACGTGCTGGATACTTTGAGCATTTTCTAGAAAGGATCTGAGTCTAAGGACTCTGTTATTACTACACTGATTGTCACAGGCAGCCTTCTGTGTGATAATTCATATTAAGGTGATGCAATTTTTTAGACCCATGTAGCCCAGGATGTCTCCAAACTTATCATGTAATTGCATACACCTAGGACTCCCGGTTGTCCTGAGAAAAGAGCTGGAGTCACAGTAGTGTATGGCTATGCCCTGTTTGTGCAGTGCTGGGTATGAGCTTAGAGTTCTGTGAATGCTAGTTAAGTGTTGCACGCTTTGAGCTGGGCCCCAGACCCTTGGACACACTGCTCCAACCTCAGCTTCTTCTTTGCCTATGCAGAAACAGTCTCAAGGCCAGGATCTAGGCTCTGTTCTGTTGGTTCATTTCATCCAGGAGGCCGCTTGATGACTGGGAGGCCGAGGGCGCCTGGTTCACGCTCTATGGGAGTCACACCTTCTCCCTGAGTGGCAGCCCCTTTGGAGGCTGGACCCAGGCTCCTTTGAAAGTTTTGAAAGCCATAACTCCACACACATACTTCTAGCAATTTTTCTTCATTTGCATTTTCTTTTTATCACTAAAAGGAAACTTTTTTATTCCTCTATAAAATGATCCTGGTCAGGTACTTAATTTGCATAAACTAACGTGGCAGATATACTTTGTGTAGCTGCCCTTGTAGTCTGGAGTGTCCTTCCTGTGGTGATTTCTAGAGGCCTGGACCCTGTCCAAGTCAGAAGCAGAAGAAAAATGGGCAAGAATAGATCTGTCTGGTAGGAGACGGTACAAGTTCACAGAATGGCTGTTTCTCTTGCATCTTTGAGGGTTGGAGCAAGGTGAGGGCACCAGGTCACTGTGAAATCACCCATACTCAGGGCTGAGGTCAATGCTGACAAGAACATTAACACACTGTATACCAGGCACTGTGAATCCAAACTGGGCTCATGCTTCACTGTTTTTTTTTTTTTTTTTTTTTTTTTTTTTATTTTAAATGAAGAATCATTTTAAAAACAAATCTTATAAACCATGCAAGTCATTTCGCTCTGCCTTTTACATGCTAAGGAGAGGTATGACATTGCATATAAGTTGTATGTGTTGGGGCCATGGCTCTGTCAGTTCTAGGAATAGGCTAGGTTACAGCCCTATAGATTCTCCCTGTAGTATGTGGTGGTTAGTTTCTGGGAACCACGCTCCCCACCCCCCTAGGGATTTTCTAAATTGAGAACCTTTCAATATTACCTGTTTTCACAGATACAGCCAAGTTAGGAAGCTTTAGGAAGCCAGGTGAACTTTTGTCCTTCTCTGCGATATATGCTGTCAACTGAGAGGGATGGGCCGCTTCCTAGCAAGAGGCCAACCAGAGAGGCCACCTGAGGTTCACAATTGTATCCCTGAGTGAAACTGCCCACTGTGCTCTAGGCTATTAAGCCCCTTCAGTGAGCTTTGGAGCTTGTTTATGGCACACCATCAAATGCCCATCTGATGATCTGAATCATAGCTAGCATTCAGTTTCCATCTGGGATTAGCCAAGTCTCTGGGTAATTGAAAGGCAGCACCTGTCTGCAGCAGAGCCCCTGGATCCCACCCTTAAATCTGTGGTCATTTTATTCAATTTCTGTTTCCAACAATGGAAACACTTTCCTCCCATTTCTTCCTTTTCATTAGGGTCTCTTGAGCGAAAAAGGGTTCACAGGATGAATAGCAACTACTTCAGTATACATGGAACTGTGAAGTACAGGAAAAAAATCCAACTGTAAATATTTCCCCTTGCTGTTTCACATTTTTTAATTTGATTATGAAGCTTATTATAATTATATATATATATTATATATATATATATGTACATAATATGTACACATATATAATATATAGTTATATACTATAATACACAATATAATATATAATATACCTATTATATATGATATAATTTGTATATAAGACATATTTCTTTTTATCTTGATTTTAATAAATATTTTATTAGTTTAAAGTATTTTAGTTATAGTTTTGTGTGTTTGTGTGTGGTGTGTGTGTGTGTATCTGTCTTTGGTGCAGAGGTTTGTGCATATATGTGCAGTACTGGGAGAGGACAATGGAGGACAATGGATATTCCAGACCAGGAACACTTCCTATGTCAGAGAAATAGGAGAGAGAGAGAGACAGAGACAGAGACAGACAGAGACAGAGACAGAGAGCAGAGACAGAGAGACAGAGAGCAGAGACAGAGAGACAAAGACAGAGAGACAGAGAGAGACAGAGAGAATATGAATAAGCCTGGACAGCGAGTTGTTAGTCCCAGTCGGGACTGGGAACACTGACCACTGCTCCCACCTCCCCTCCTGGACCTGAGGCTGAGACATGTGGCAATGCCAGGAGACTTGGAGACCCAGGAAGGCAATTTTGGCCACATGCTTGTAGTGATGACATTAGAAGTTTGGTGAACACTTGGTTCATATCTACCACTGATTTAATTAATTTTATTTTTACCCATAAAGATAGCATCCTAGTCTGCTTCTCTGCTGATGTAATAAAACATTGACCAGAGAGTTGATTTCAGCTTAAATGTTACAGTCCATTGTAAGTGGGGGGGGGGGGGCATCATAGGTGGGAGGAACTCCAGGCAGGAACCAGGAGGCAGCAACTGAAGCAGAGATTGTAAGGGAATGGCTTGCTCTCTGAGGCTTTCTTAGCTTGCTTTTTAAACAACCCAACATCACCTGCTCAGGGTGGTACAGCTGCAGTGGGCTGGGAAACTTTCATGGCCACCGTTTATCAAGAAAATATCCCACAGACAAGCCCACAGGCCAATCCAATGAAAGCAATTCCTCAACTGAAGTTCCATATTGCCAGATAGCTCTAGTTTATGTCAAGTTGACAGAAAGTAAGCAGCACAGGTAGCAAATGTTCCCGAGCCCAAATAGGAAGTAACCTTTCTGTATTGTGTATTCACATATCAAGTTCACAAGCATGTCATATTCCGGTTCCCTTTGTCTACTTTCCCTCTTTTGTTAGTATAGCTTTCAGGTTAGTTTCTAGTGTCTTCGAAGGTAAATCTCATACTACATGGTACAGCTAGAGAATAATGATGACATGCAATTCAGGGATAATATACTTGCCACAGAAGTGTGTGTGTGTGTGTGTGTGTGTGTGTGTGGTGTGTATGTATGTGTGTGGTGTGTGTATGTGTGTGTGTGGTGTGTGTATGGTGTGTGTGATGTGGTGTGTGTGTATGTGGTATGTGTTGTGGTGTGTGTGGAGAGAGAGAGGGAGAGAGATATCTGTGCACATCTTTTGCATAGTCTGATAGCACACAGCTCTGTCATAGGTAAGGGGTGTTCAACTGCAAAGAAGAACTTCATCTCATGGCTAAGGACTATCCTCTCTTTCTCCAATTTGAAAAGGTCTGAATGTAGCCTAGAGTCCTGTTTTGTTATTATCTTTCACTGTTACAGGATGTCTTAAATGTTTGATAAAAACTGTTTTAAACATTCAGATTCTTTTTTTAAACTTTTATTACACTTTATTTTGTTATATGGGAAATGATACAATCTGACTAAGAAACTTCTTAGGTCTTAAATCTATGAAATTACACAAGTAAGCACTAGAATTAGTTATATAATCATATAACTTCTGTATAAATCCATATCTTATATGCATAATTTCTGTACATATTACAAACAGATGTTTAAGACAGTGGTGACATTTCTTCTTTCTTTCTTTCTTTCTTCTTCTTTCTTTCTTTCTTTCTTTCTTTTTTTTTTTTCTTTTATTTATTTTTCACGTTATATTTGATTACTCTCCCCTCCTCTCAGTCCCCCACAGTCCTCCCTTCTTCACGCTTCTCTTCTCCACTGAGAGGGTGGAAATCCATCCTGGTTATCCCCCAAACCCTGGCATATCAAGTATCTACAGGGCTAGGTGCATCCTCTCCCACTGATGCCAGTCAATGCAGCTCAGTTAGGGGAACAGATTCCACAGAGAGGCAACAGCTTTAGGGACAGCCCCTGTTCCAGTTGTTGGGAGACCCACATGAAGACTGAACTGCACATCTGCAGCATAGACGCTGGCTGCCTACGTCTAGGCTGTGTATGCTCTTTGGCGAGGAGGAGAATGTGAGCCAAGGGGAAATGTAACTGTTATACTGCGCCTTCCTCATACATTTACAGACTCAACTGTAAGTATCCATGAACTTAAATCTGCTAAATACAAAGTCTGTCCTAATTTTCTTTTCAAGTCAACATAGAAGACCAAACAATTTCTTGGTTACAAATAGTTTAAGGTGTATGTGGAGAAGCAGAAATTCTAAGCCTAGGAATGGATGGAAATTCATGGATTATGAGGATGGTTGACTATAGATGGGGTGGAAGGAAAGAGTGCATATGAGGAGATGAAGGGGCTATCAAAGTGCCAACAGCTCCTGTAGAAACACAAATGACTGAGGCAAGGATAAAACAGAGTCAGTGCTGCTGCTGGAGAGGTGGCTCAGCAATTCGTGGGGTGTACTGCTCTTGCAGACGACCTGAGTTTGGTTTCAGCACCCATGTTAGATGGCTCACAACTGAGTATAAGTTCATCTCCATATCTAATGCCCTCTGAACTCAGTGGGTACTTGCATCCACACACACACACATGCACACATGTACACACACACATGCTCACATGCACACACACACACACATGCACATATGCACACATGTACACACACATGCACACATGTACACACACACATGCTCACATGCACACACACACATGCACATATGCACACATGTACACACACATGCACACATGTACACACACATGCACACATGTACACACACACACACACGGAGATACAAAACACTAAATCTTAAATAAAACCAGAGTGCATATTTGCTCACCATATTATGGGTGCCCTGATTTCTTGCCCTGATTTCATCTCTCCTGCATTCTTTCATTTTTCCACAGATCCTGCCTTAGGGTTTTGTTAAATTCCCTGACAAAACAATCTCATACCTATGCTACCAGCTAAGGTTTGAGACAGTAGCACTGCACAGTGGATCCCAGAGCTATCGGGTCTGAGGAGACACACCAAACCAAGACAAGCCACAGAGCAGCCATGTTTGAAGCAAGGTGGCAACACTGCACTCTCTGATAGGAATCTGGTTGCCATAGGAGGAATGCAGATAGTCCAGGGAGTTACATGTCTACAGAACAGACACCGATGTCTTCCATATGAAAACTTCCCTAGACAATTATTATAACAACTTTGACACAGCTTTCACATTGTTCTTGGTATAATCTAGAGATGATTTAAAGCCAGCAAGAAGATACTCTTATCTAAATATCTATCTAAATATTATTAGATTTTTTAAAAGGGACTTTAAATAAGAGGCTTGGGCACCTAGCACTGGTAGGATACTGCCTTCCCTTTGTTCACATGTTAATGAGGCAACACAAATACCCAGCTTTGACAATTTGACAAATTTCATTAAACATAAACTTCAATACAAGAGTTTAGTACCTGGTGGTGGTTCAATGTTAAATGCTCAGGTTTGAATAAAACCGACGTGGTTCCTGAGCTGATGAAACTCATGGCTTAGTGAGCAGATTAATTCAGGCATGCACTAGCATATGCCAGCACACACCTGCTGTGACCATGAGAAGAAAGAACCCAGGGTCATCGACAAATGCTCAGATTATACACATCAGAGATTAACTCTGAGCCACCAACAATGCATCAGTGTCACATTATGGAAAGACATAAAAGCACTTCCTCCTGGAGTCATTTAACCAAGAGCAAGTCCAGATTTGAATTCTCTATTTCATGCTCCCTATGTCTTCCATCTTCTGCTTGTCTGTTTCGTGAGTATGAATCTATACCTGCATTTGTGTCCATGTCTGTCTGTTCTGTTTGTGTGTGTGTCTGTGTGACTGTGTGTGTCTCCCTAACAAAGCTCTATATTTATTGAACAGCACGAAATCACTGCATGGGGAAGGAATAATGACTTTACAGAAATCTTTAACAGAGTTCAATAAGAGTTTAAGTCACTTGCTTCAATTGATTCCAATGAACCCAGATAACAAACACCATTGCTTATCAACCAATATATACAAATGGTTGCTTTCAACTTTTGTGGTAGGTAAAGTTAAGCAGGTAAGGACCATTGCCTGAAGCTTCTATATTTGTTGCTTTCAGCAAATAATACACATGTATTATCTAGGATAATGCTAGAGGAATGGGATAGTATATAACTTAAGAATTATACACTATGCTTATGTTGAAAAAGTTGACTATATGATAAGTCCAAGGTAAATAAGGTTGGTTGTTAAATCATTCTCTTAAACCAGTTTAAACAAACAGTTTGAATATATAGTAAACTAGGTATCTTCAGTGACTTCTAGGTGTATGAGGGTCAGTCAAAGTTATACTCTCTTAGATTGTAGAAGATATTTTTAGAATATTGCATGGCCACAAACAAAGTCATGGGCCCAGAGGGAAAATTCTTATGGAAGGTTTGACACAGACTGGAAGATTTGTGCTCAGGATAGGCAACGACTTTGATAGAATGAAGAAGTACAGAGGAGTTGAGTCACTAAACAAAAAGCACTATGTGTAAGAACATCATGTTCAACTGGAGAGACTCCAAAGAAGCTTGACCCCAAGGGAGGCTGGTCAGACTGAAATTCTCAACAGAAGGCTTAGATAGGCTCATGCATGCTGAGGGTGGCATGTCTACAGGAAGTGGGGACCACACAGAGCAGAGTGATTGGTGTGCACGTTAGAGCTATTTCGGATCTTAAGAGAAGTCAGGCTAAGGAGATGGCATATGGATCCTTCAGACTGACCCAATAAACTTAAAAAAACTCAAAATATGCCAGTTGGATAGAAATGTGCTTGTCCAATAGTGGAAGCGAGTAAAAGAGTCTAGTTAGTGCTTTAAAGATGGATCATATCATGGCACAGAAACTACCAAACAAAGAATAATTCTTCTTAATGTCTGAAAATGCAAAACAATTCTTTTAACTTAAATTTTGTGAAGCAAGAAATGTCTGCACAGTTTGCATAGATATTCCAAGAAAGCAGAGCCTATCTAGATGCTTCTAACAATGACAAAGTCTATTCTCTGCTGCCATTTCTATTTGGGGATGTAATTAATTATAAACATAGGTGCTAGATAGATCTTAGGTAGGTAGTTTAAGAAATAAAACATGACAGAAAGGATAGGACATTACAATTATGATCTCCCCCAAGCACTCAGAGGATGAGAGTCAAGAGATTTTTGTCCCCGGAGCTTTGAAAATCCAACTTCAAGCAAGGAGTTCAGAAATTTGCATCCAAACTAATCTAAGGTAGAGAAATACTCAGAACACTTATTTCCATGATTCAAAATATGGAAAACCATGTTATAAGGATATAGGTGCATACAGAATTTGGAAAATAACATACATAACATCATAATTGCGTTGAGATCAGCAGTTACTTCGGTGCAGACAGGCTGTGATAGGCTCTGTCTTCAGTTTGTTTGTCCATATTACAAACAATAGGTGAGACTTGTGGATTCATGTCAGCAACTGGTAAATCCAAGTTTTTAAGAACATAAGATAGTGCCTGTTTTGACTATTTTCAACATACCTTTACCTTTAATGTAATTTAAATGCCTTATATTTAAATGTTTACAACTATAAAGATGAGATTTTTTCCTACTTTTTTCTCTCCCTTTACAACTTATTTATTTTTTAAAATTTTTTATTTATCATTCCTTTCATTTACATCTCAAATGATATCCCACTTCCTGGTTACCCCCTCCACCAACCCCCATCCCATAGTATCCCACTTCCCAGTTATCCCTCCACCACCCTCTATCCCCACATCTGCCCTCTCCCCCTCTTTTTTGTCTCTATAAGGGTGCTCCCCCACCTACCCACACTCTCCCTCCACACCTCTCCAGCATCTTCGTACTCTGGGGCATCAAACCTCTCCAGGAGCACGGGCCTCCCCTCTTGTTGCTGTTGGGCCAGGCCATCCTCTGCTATCTGGAGCCAAAGACCCCTTTAGGTACATTCCTTGGTTGGTGGTCTAGTCTCTGGATGGTCAGGCCAGCCTATGTTGTTCTTCCAATGGGGTTGCAATCCCTCTCTGCTCCTCCAATCCTTCTGCCAGGTCCCCCACCAGGTTCCCTGAGTTCAAGTGGATAGCAATGGAGTATTGTGTGGAAGGAAAACGGCTGACGTTTAAAGCCAGAAGCATGTTAACAGTTTTCTTTCTTTCTTTCTTTCTTTCTTTTTTTTTTTTTTTTTTTTTAAGCTTTTTAACTTTTATATGTGATACTTCTAATGACACAGGAGACAACAGTAATAAAAAATTAATAACAGGAAAACATGAATTCAAGTATGAGACAAACATTCCAGGGTAGGGCTCTCTGGGTGTCACCAGTCAGGGGCCAGTGTCCACAGGAACCTCAGTTGCTGGCTCTAGGTTAGTATGGCATCTAAACGTGTATCTGTTCATTTCACTCATAGCTCAGAAAGCAGCTCTTTGACTCACCTGGGCTTCTCCCAGCGAAGGACTAAGTCCTCCCCTGAATCTGAGCCCACTGGGTCCATGTGGGTTTCTATGACTTTTATATTTTATTTTATTTTTTTCAAACTTACAATTTTATTATAAAGACATACTTATTGGCTAACATAAAGCACTCCCAACCTATGAAAGGATAGACTTACTGAAGTTCTGAGACTCATACCTTTCATGAGCATACAGACTGTAATATCTTTATAAAACATCCAATGCTTGGTTGACTCAAGAATTCTATGCAGCTGCCAGATAGACTAGGCAGCATACAGTCAACACTATTTAGATGCCTCAGGCATTTATTTCTTTTTTTTTTTTTCTTTTTTTTTTTTTTTCTTTTAAAAACTTGCTTTAATGTTTTTTTTTTTCCTTCACAAAGCAAATAATATTGAAATAGTGAAATCAAGTGTAAACCCAACAAAAATATATAAATTATAGTCCAGTATCCCTCATGAATATACATACAAAAATTCTCAATGAAGTAGTTGCAAACTGAATACAAGAGATATAAAAAAATAATATTCCATGAATAACTGAACAACTGTTTTTTTTTAGAAGACCATACTCCATATACAGGCTGCATGTTTTGGGATAGCCCCCACTCCAGATGTTTGAGACCTTCATGAAAACCAAGCTGCACATTTACAACATATGTGCAGGGAGGCCTAGGTTCAGCCCATGGAGGTAGATCTGTGTAGACTAGGTATGCTCCACGGTTGGTGATTCAGTCTCTGAGAGCTCCAAGGGTTCAGGTTCGTTTACTCTGTTGATCTTCCTGTGCAGTTCCTATCTCCTTAGGGCCCACAATCCTTCCACCTATTCTTCTTTAAGAGTCCTCAAGCTCCATGCACTGTTTGGCTCTGGATGTCTGTATCTGTCTGAGTCAGCTGCTGGTTAGAGCCTCTCAGAGGACAGCTTGCCCCTGTCTGTTCTCAGGCTGAAACCTCATGAAACTCAAGAAGAAGGAGGAAGACCAAAGTGAGGGTGCTTTTGTCCTTTTTAGAACGAGTATCAAAAGATTCAACCAGAGCTCCCAGGATCTAAACAGTTTTCTTTCTAATAAAAGTTCCGTTAATGTAGCACGCCAAGCAACTTACATTGGGCTTACTTTCTCCTAGTTGTTAACAAGACTAAAAGCAGATATTCTTTATGTTATATCCTGTTTTTTGTTTGTTTTTCATTCTAACTGTATTTTCTTAAAATTTGCAGTACAATACCATACAACAGATTTTTATTGTTGTAATTTTTTTGGCAGTTTTGTACACGTATATAACAAGTACTTTCTCTCATCCCTTGCTATCTCCTACTCATTTTCCTGCCCATTTCTATTAACTCCTTTGTGCCCTGAATTGAACCCACCCATTCCTTGACCAGATTTTGACTTTAGGTTTTGTTTTGTGACCTCTTTAGTTTAACCAGGGCCATCTGGCTCTTGTGTTCTTTCTTACCCTCTTCTGAAATACTCTTCAAGTGATACAGAGGTGGTACAAATGTCTCCTTTAGAGCTGAGCCGTCATCCATTCACCTAGTCTCAGCCTCTTGCACAGACGTGAGTCTCTACGTTCACCACTGTTTGCTAGAAAGGGTCTTCTCTGATTAAGGCTGCAGATTTTTACTGTACATTTTTAAACCAAACCTTAGAGAAGTGGAGTAATACTCCTCTGGTGATGAATGACCAAATAGCGGATGATGCCGTCAAGCACAGGATATTCCAAAGGTAGAGACTCGCTTTAGAATGTCACTTCCTGAACGGAAGTAACAGCAGACTGACTGAAAGTTTAGGCGCTCTCTAGTCTAGCCACACCTTTTCCTTTGCAGGCTCACACTCTGGTCAAAGGAAGCTGTGAGGCTAGTCAGTCAGCTCTGATACTCATTTGATTTCTGGTGCTTCAGACATTCTTGAGGAGTTATTCTTTGTGTTTTGCTGTAAACACTCTTTAGTAGACAGGTGAAGGTTTAATTGGCTGCTTTCTGAAGTTTAAAGGCCAAGATAACTTTGAGTGTAAGGTTCAAGTTAATTTACTTAAGGAAAAAGAGAAAGGCTCAAAGGAAGCTTTATCGACACATTTTCCTTCTCTAGCAAAATACCTCAGTGAGCTCCTTGACTCTTTCCCATTCTACTTTCTCATGTAGGGAAGAAGCTGGAGTCACAACTATCCTGGGTGAGATAAAATCACTTTATTATAATTTTTGGTCTCTTATGATCAAATTAGGTAAAGGGCATCTCTGCTAATGGTATGCATATATGATCTGACTCAATTTTCTTTTTACTTCCTGATGGTCTTGTGAGGTTTCTTGCTACCAATCTCTTCTGATTTTTACATTTAGGGAAACGATCTAGCCTGAGTTTAACCAGAAAATACTTAGCCAATCTTGATTGTGATTTATGAAAAGTGTTCATATTCTTTTAGCTCTGTGTGTATGTTGAGGAGTCTATAACAAGGTAGGGGCTACTTAGGTAGCTCTTTACCCCCGACTCTGGTGAGAACAGGGTGATTTTAATCCTGACTGACTGTTATAGTTTAAATGAAAAATGTACGCTTCCTCACTGACTCATGTATTTGAACACCTAGTCCTCAGTAAGTGGCACTGTTTGGGAAGGATCCGGGGCCTTGGGATGTAGAATCTCGCTGGAGGAAGTATGTCACTGGGACTGAGGTTTGAGAGTTTCTAGCCTTGTTCTTTTCTGTTTGTGATTCTGCTTCCTGTGTGTGGATGCATGTTGTGGTGATCAGTGAGCTCCTGCTCCTGCCACCATGTCACAGCTTCCTGCCAGGAGGACTGTATCTCTTTGGTATAGTGATCTAAATAAAGCCTTTCTTCCTTAAGTGACTTTTGGCTGTGTTCCGTCACAGCAACAGAAAAGAAACTAATACACAGACCAACTGTTACAGAGCAGAGCAACTGTGATGATTTGATTTGTTTAATGTCCAACATGGTTTCTATTCTGACTTCATGACATGGTAGTGCTGGGGGTGCTTCAGAATCTTTCTGCTCTTACTAGGCCTTCACTCTTCACAAGTCCTGCGGAGATTTTGTGAGGGTTGAGCCATTTGAGGATGAAGGCATAGGGCAATTCCAGTGCTGGGAGATATGGCATCCCAGCTTCCTGAGGTAATGGGGATTTGGGGAGGCTGTCGGAGAATCTCTAGTTAACATTTCTTTGAACTTTATCTTTGCAGTCTAAGTACATTCCAAGTGCATGGTAATTAGTAGGTGCTCAATAGAAACTTATTGAATAAGTGTGCAAAGGTTCATAGAAAGATAATTGAATCACTATATTGAAGAATTTAATATACAGCTGTTATTTTGTGCAATTGAAAAACAGGGATTTGTTAGACATAATTTGTGTCTTGGGTTGCTTGTTGCTTTTGCAAGCAATTACTTCCCAGAAATCCCAAGGTGTACTTTATGGGATCCAAGAGACAGAATTCTTTCAATTCTAGATGCCCTGTGAATTCATGTTTTCCTTTGCATATATTAAAATCCCTTTTAACTCTCCAATATAATAAAAATTTACACAATGAAAGTTCTGTGGGAATGAACATTTATTTTTGATTATTTAAAATGTGGATTGCTATTAAGACTATTTTATGGCTTTTTAAAATGCCAGTTATTATTTTTTATTCAGTTTGCACATGGATTTCATTGAGAAGTCAGTGTTGTTAAAAATCTTAGGATGGAAATTAGAAACCACTTGTGAAGTCCCTCCTTCATCCCCATGTGGTCAGCAGAGGTTGATTATTTTTGCTTTTCATTAATTAGATCTTTAGTACCATTTCCTACTGATTTAAAACCGTTCGTTCATTGCTTACGGTTTTGTTCCTATGGTGGACGCAAGTCTCTTACACAGTCTGTGAATGCAGGTCTTCCCATGCTAGGATGGCACCACGTTCTGTAAAATGATAGCCAGCATTTCAGCCATGTTCTGGTGGAGCAGTGTAACCAACCCTTCCCTGCTTTTGTTTATCTGTCAGTCTAGAGTTGTGTCAGTATGACATAAATCATTGTCTTCTCTCTCCTCTTTCGTCCTCTGCTGGAAGACGTACTATCTCTTTCAAGTGCACGCCTTTGGTTTCTAGCACATTCCACACATCTTCTGACCTTCAATATGTTAAACAGAAGTATCCAGTTAGATGGTAAGGGGATCTAACTTCCACTTCTGAGGTTCAGATTTCAGCACCAGATCAGTTTCTAGTTCTGAGCTTCCCCTTTGGACTGACTACTCTGCCGCCCTAGCTTGTCAGATGTCTTCAGAAACACATTTCAGGGATTGGATTTAGAGTGTTCTCCTGAGAAGACACTGGAAGACCCTCATCTCCCTTTCTTCGATTCCATCATCTGTGGCATTAGACATGACTACTTTAAAAATACACTCCCTGAAATTGACCCAGTGGGAGCAGGCTTTCTCACTCGGACGAGAGAAGCAGCAGCACATACTTCATTAACTGGAGATGGAAGAAGGCGATTAAGCAGTGCCTGGAACTGAGTGGACACTGGGTGTCTGTAATTCCAGGGTCTCAGTCTCACAGGCGGAAAGGGAGAAGGAGAAGAGAGACACCTTGTATTATCTTCACGCATGCTCTGTCCTCTGCTTAGTGTTTTCCAGAGCACTTGATGTCTCTTCCAGTGGGAAGAATGTGGGTGGATTGGACAGCAATTTCATAACTTGTCAGAAGGGGAATTCACTGGTGCTAGCCTGAGCAATTTACTACCGGTGATAACGCCACTCTTGACTGAGTTAAGGAACCCCAGCCTGTGAGCAATTCAGAGGGCTAAGGACTTCCAGAAATTTCTTTCCTTTTTGTTTACAGTCTGTGAACATATGGCCAGAGGCAATTTGTTCAGTTGGCTAAATCACCATGCTAATGAGGCGGACAGGCCCTGGATGAGTTATTTTGCTTGTAGCAGGAAAAAAAAAAAAAAAAAAAAACGCCGTTTTCCTTCCATAAATGACACTCCTGAAGGAGGAAAGCACAGTCCACACTTGGGTGGAGGCTGCTGGGCTGTGTCAGCCTGGGCTAGACGAGTGTCAAGAAATGAGGCCCTTAGCTAATGAGGACAAGAGGTGGTGTGTCCTCAGAAGAGCACCCAGGACTGATCTGTGGATCCCCTCCAAGATTATTTAGTCCCTAGTACAGATCTGCAGCAGCATGAAGTGGGACTGGCTGCGAGCCACAGTGTGCATGGCTGGCCTTTGCCACCGTTTGATATAGAAAGCAGTATGGACTCTTCATGAGACTGGCTGCAGTAAAATCTGTCAGTTAACACACTAAAGAAAACCTTGGCAGCTCCAAAATATCTTGGTGTGGCATTAAGGAATGAAAATTAACCATGTCCCTAGTATTTGTTTGACCAAGAGGGAGCCCAAATTTGAATTCTCCACCTCTCCCTGTGCGTTCTTTCTGTAGCCATTGGTGTCTGACCTGTTGTATCTTTCTGATGCCTGACTGTGACTCCATGCCTATCCTGAGTCTGCCTCTAACAAGGGATTTTCTTTGTGTTTATTGAACAGAAACCATCATGTGGGAAAGGAACATGGTATTCCTTACAGAGAAACCTTTAGCGACCTTTTACAATAGAAGATACCATCTCATCTACTCCACATGATCCAGAAGCACTCACTACTGCAAGCATATATTATCAAGCTGTATCCACAGGTTGATTCCAACATTTACAGTGAACATTTGTTGTAGAAAATTGCTTTCAACCTGTTGGCTACTTTCATCAGCATACACATACACATACACAAAAATGTTATTCTAGATAAGGGACATAGAATAGTATATAATTTAAGATTAAAGCTATACATTAGGTTATATTGTAAAAAGCTGCTTGCACTGGGAAATTCAAGACATGTAAGGTCGGTTACATTGGTCCCTTAAAGGCAGATTAAAATTAAGCAGGCAGAGCACACAGTGGGACAGCAGGTTAAGTCCAGGGTCTTAAATTATCTCAATGGGTGTTACAAACTTTGCCATGAAGTCTGGAGGAAGTTGTCTCTTTGAGGTCAAGATATATTTTCATGAAAATGTGTCACTGCAAAGTCTACTGTCCTTTGTCTTTTGTCATAGATTAATGAACTGCTTTCACATCTCACCGAAACTTGCAAATCTTTTTGAGGTTATTGGTCTTAGAAATAGCCCCATTTTCTTAATTTGGAACTCAGACTAAAATCAAAAACTAATTAAGAAGTCAAACCAAAAAAATTCCCAAAACCAACTTTACCGAGTTCATTTTACAAGGTTTGACATTTCACCAGTCACCTGTGCATCTGTATCAGAGCAAATACAATTTTATGCCAGTCCCTGGTGTGGGCTACCTTCCTTCTGCAGCGTCACCTTCTACCTGTGTCTGTGTTTCCAGGAAAGGGACATGGGAGCTCTCTGCGTCTCTTGTTAATGGGACTATACATTTACAGGGTTTGACCTCCATAAACTAGTCATGGTCTAGATACTATCATATCGAGAGTTTGGATGCAGTGTGTCTGTTTATTATATTAAGAGCACTGACTGTTCCTGCAGAGGACCAGGTTCAATTCTTAACACCCACATGGTGGCTCACAACCATCTATAACTCTAATTCCAGGGAATCTGACCACATCTTATGGCCTCTGCAGGCACCAGGCATATTCATGAGGACCAGACACACATACATAGAAAAAATAAAATAAAAATAAAACATATACAATACAGAGATTTAAAGATGATGGGGCCTAAAGGGTAAAGAAAAATGTCTTTCCGTTAACACCTGGAGGGGTGCTTGACTATAAGCAAGAATGAGGGAGGAAAGATAATTGCCATGAGAAAAATGGTGGTTGGAGGTGGAGGGATGCCAGAGCAGACCTTCATTTCAGAGAGCAGTCTTCATCTCTAAAGGAAATCCCTCTGCAATCTCCCTGAGTAGTTTTGGACCAGTATCTAAAACAAAGGAAATGTCTAGTTTTTATAACCATTTAGGGATTGCTGCAAGTTTCACATCACGTGATTTAGTTCAGTATAGCATAATTAACAAGGAGCTTGGAGAAGCCAGGTACCAAAAAGTAATTCGGAGCTGTCAACTCACACCACAGGATGCTTCTTAGCTCTATCCCAGGAAGGCATGGCCCAATTCAAGCTATAGGATCAGACCTGAAGGTAAAACTTGTGTTCAAACAGAGGGAATAAAGAATTCAGTTTACCACACAGTCCTAAACTTCATACCCTATAGATTTTACACAAATGATGTCCTCAACTGTTGTTATTACATCCAGTGTAACAACACAGCCATCACTAAATTTTCCCTGATGCAACTAATAAATTGACTAAAGGATTTGCCTTTTATGTAGGTGAAATTTACTGATTTCTTACTATTTATATAAGTCAGTATTTCTTTGCTTAAGAACAAAGCTATTAAAATCACTGTTCTACATAGTGTAAACAGTGTTAGAACAAAATAAAATGTGAATTATGCATTTCAAAAATTCCACAACAGAACAATTTAAGATGCTTAGTTGAAAATAAAATGATTCTTTATATCTATCAGTGCATTAGTCACTAGACAGAGATATAGCTTCTGTGGAATTTTAGGAAATGCTGTCAGGGATCATCCGATGAAAAATGCACAAAGAAGTGCAGCTTTTCCTAGGACACAGACTTGGGCATGGTCAGCAGAGGGAAGCTTATGTTTCTTTGGGAGTCTTCCATAACTTGCTGTCCATCTAGACTCTGGAAGCCATGTAGCCTTCTTCCTCCGGCACACACTGAAGAAGCAAGTGCAAGGACATGTCACTGTGGGTCATGATAGCATAGTCTCAGGTCCCTCAGATCACCTACATGTCCAACCCACCACTGTGCATCCTGTTTACACCTTGAACCCCACTAGGACTTTCTGTGACTTCACAGGACCTATTCGAGGACACAAGTAAGGGTTTCTTTGGAATCCATCAAGTTTTCATCTGTAGTTTTAACAATTTAATTATGAACCTAAATGCCTAGGCTTAGTACAGCATATCTAGATGATGGATTCTGTCCCTCAAGACCACCCCTGCTCTCAGACACAAAGCATGAGCCTCATGTTCTTATTATTGACCGATTAGCTATAAATATGAGGATGAAGAGCGGTCTTTATCTTTGAAAATTTCCTTGAACAGTTCCCAGAACTGAGAAGAACTCCCTTCATCAGTTTATTGTGAAGGACGCAACTCAGGAGGAATCACACCAGTGAGCCTCCACGTTCTCTGCAAAGGTCTACCAGTACCATGACGTGGTTATCAGCCTGCCATCTTCCAAACTCATTTGTGTTGGAGATTTTATGGAAGTTTCACTAAGTAGATGTGACTAAATCTCCAGTCCTTCCCTCCTCATAGAGAGTTTAAGAGAAGGACTGAAAGTTGCATGCTTGTAGACAAAGCTTCCGCTCTCTGGCAACCTCTTCCCATACTAATGCAACTGACGAGTCACCAAAGATTGTCTCATGGCAAGAGATAGTCCGGCCACCCCCATGACTCAGATACCAGCAGCTAAGAATAAAGACTAGCTACTTTCTATGGAGCCACAGACTGTGTGCTTGCAGTGAGCAAAGGAGATGTTCTCGGGTCAGCAATCAGGCAATAGAATGAAGGGCAGAATATTTTCTCATTTCACTTTCTCTGCAATTGGATGTAGCAACAAGGCAGCATCAGATATCAGCCTATCTGGAATTATTCAAGAACTGTAAAAATCCAGTGTGGATGCCACTTCCTGCTTGAGGGTGCCTGTCTGGAACATCTGTCTTCCTCCAGCCTGAAATGTCAGTTTCTTCCCTGTCCTGCCCTCTCCTATGACAGATCTTTTGGTTGTTTCTCAAGCTGTGTTTTCTGGTGAACTTGGGCTTAGGCATTGAAGCAATATCTTCCCTGAAATTCCAATTTTATCAAATATTTCTTTCTTCCCTAAGGAAATCACAAAGTATTTACTCAGCCAAGCTAACTTGCTCTCTTCTTTGAGATTAGAGCCTGAGTAGAGGGCATAAGGGGCTGGGGTGGTTTCATTTCCCGCATTAAACCTCATATCGTACATCAGGAAAATTTCAGTTTTGTATGTGTGTGTGTTCCATTGCAGTAATGCATTCAAATATATATACATTTGAAAGAGAGATATGACACAGAGAACAGAAATAAATTGCCTTACGTTAACTACCATAATTGAAGGATGAATAGTTGACCAGAGGGCATCTGTATGTGGGGGCATACACACTCATTTCATATGCAAGCGCATCCCCTTTTCTAGCTAAGCAACTAAGCCTCAGCCAATCACAGCAAAGGCAAACCTGTCAGTCAATCCAGACCATCAGACTACGTCCATAATGGAAGAGGATTAATATAGCTTGCAAAAGAGATTTTTGATTGGGTTACGAACTTTCAGGAAAATTCTATTTATAAAAAAATACACTGTTTAGTCATACAGAAAATTTGACATGACTAAATAAAACATAGATACTTTAGGATACATTACTGCTGATGTGTTGAGTGATATAAAGGTAAAACAGACTTTTAAGGTCAAGGGTTTATATAAATGAAGAGTGGCCTTTCCGAAAGTATAGGAAATAGTCTATCAGAACCTGTTACCTCTAAGTAATTAACATCATCTGTAAATACAGAACTATTTATTCTGTTGCTAATGTCCTGGCATTGAACTTAGAGCCTCACACAGGCCTGGTTAAGTTTTGCTGCTGAGATGCATAATCAGCCTGCGTGTGGTGTGTGTGTTGTGTGTGTGTGTGTGGTGTGTATAACCTTTTTTTTTTCCCGAGAAATAATATCACTAAGTTTTCCAGGCTAGTGTTGAATATTGATCCCCTTGCCTCAGATTCCTGAGTAGCTGTGATTCTAGGTACACAACACTAGGTCTGGCCAATGGAGTGAGTTTCATATTGTTTTATTCATAAAAAATGCTACCTGGGTCCCAGACATAACCTTGGCAGGGTCGTATTGGGTCTTTGCAAAGTGCTGGTCTTCTTTGCGTCCAAGCTCCATGAGGTAGGCAGTCAGCACAGATAGAGGAATCCTGGTTATCCCAGGAATACTTCCTAAGAGCAAGGAGAATATGTCCAAGACATGTCATCTTCGGTTTCTGTCTAGGCTGCTTCTGATTTCTTCTCCATGGGGCTCTACTTCAGTGTCCCTTGGTTGCCAGCTACCACAAAGCTGCAAGCTTAAAAACATAAATGTGGTCCTCTCTATTCATGGAGTGTTCCTGCAGTGTCCCTGGACAGAGATGGAGTGTCTACTGGGCTGGTGGAAGCCCCTGGTGGGTGCTGGTGTTTCTTGGGCTGGCCATATCCTCCAGTCTCCGTTTACATGTGTCATGTTCCCTCCCCTTAGTTATCCTCATCAAACCTACTTCTGCACTTGTTTGTGCAGACACCAGGACCCTGGAGAGCACACATTCAATCCTCCTTTCTGGTTCCTTAGTGTACCTCTGCAAGGACCTTCATTTTATATATTTCATTTCATTTTTTTCCTTGAATGACTAGCTCTAGAGATAACATCTGCATATTATGCAGATACTGCTGGTTTGGACTCACCGGCAGTATTAATTCCAAACAAACTTGTTCAGTGTGTACACACTTATCAGCTCTTCTCCTCAGGTGTCCCTCTGACCTCATTCCAATTATTCCTGTGACATCACAGCCCAGATGAGTGACTTATGCCCACCTCTTTGTCCTGGATGTGCTTTGGAGGAGAAACAAGATTCCCAAGCTAACAAAATCATGGGAAGTGGTTTAGAATATTTTTTTTCTCAGTGATTGGCAAGTCAACCAGAAAAATGTTTAATAAAGATAGTGGATACTCATGATTCAATAGATTTGATTTCATTGTTTCTGTATATGTAGTGAACTCTTCCACATCTAATAATCATGGCTAAAAGTTATATGAGCACAGAAAGGTGAGGAAATCACCACACAAGAGCTCAAACTGGTAAAGAGGGTGGAATTCATGTACTCAATGATTATGATATGAACAGCAATTTCAGAACACACTGGGCGTCTTTAAGGACTGATTTTTCTACTAAGCCTAAATAATTATAATATATTACATATATTATATACATAAAATATTAAAAATGTGTCCTTGAACTTGACGACAGTATCAAATCACAAACAGAAATCTCCAACGCTCCAATGCTTTAGTCATACACATAAGTAAAAGCATCTTGCTTTTCATTCACACATGCCACAGTATATAATTAGGTACCAAAAACTGAATGATAATGAGACCCATGTATCCCAACTACTGTAACAAGGTAAAGACAAACTGCCTAGGTTTAGAAATGTAATCTTTTAGGTTTTTTAATAAGAACACCAAGACAGCAAGGGGGAGTTCTTTTTCCCAGAGGGAAGAATTGGAGACAAAGAGAGCATCAGAGGAGGTAGACAGACATTAATACTGATGTGACAATATGCCATCTGGAAGAATATACTCATTAAAGGAAGTGAGGAGAGCTGCCTTCATCTTTCAAGTCCTGTATTGGTCAATCTGGGGCTTCAGAAAAAGGAAGAGTGAGGTGTGTTCTGTCGCCAGTAAGGAGGACGTATCCACGTCTGTCACTGAAGCAGTGAGGAAGGCTCTCAGAAAGCAGTGGTTTTCCTTAAGGCTGCAGGATCCATGCACAGACCTCTGGAATCATCACACAGAGCTGAATTGGCTGCTAAGGAAGGGCCTGGCAGCTATGGAGCCAAGCAACCTTGGACTTGCCAAATGTCGCCTAATTGTCTTGAGACAACTGGGTGTGACTGGCACCTGCAGAAGAAACCAGACTGAGTCACCAGACACCATGGAGCAGGTTGTCTTCTCTCCTGCATTTCCAATGGAGGGAAGAACGGGGCATTCAAATTGATTTTTATATATTTAATATGGCTACAGTTAATGGCTTATAGATTTTTGTGGCATTAGGTGCAGTTAGAGGTGTTGATTTTGAGCCATAATTTCAGGATACTTGGAAGAGTGCTTAGTTATTTATTTGGATCAGACTAAGAAATCTCTCGGTAGGTTATTTTTGTTTCTGTATAGTCTTAATAGCCAGTGCTCATCGAAGTCCTAAGCTTGGTGCTTTACTTAGCCTGACAATGATGTCTTATGTTATTTGCAGAAGGGATGTTAGAAACCGTTTCATTCTTGCTTTGGAAATGTCCCAGTTCTCTGGTCATGTGACCCAGTATCTGTTTAAGATAGCAAGTTTGCATTAGAAAGGCTTCTTAGTGTGTGATGATTGTACTTTCTCTCTATACCACACCGCTTGTAACTCTCCCTTTGTTGTTTGGGATAACCGACTCTGGATCTACAGGCACAGACTCCAGTGTTCCAGCATCTCTGCAGGCAAACTTTAGAGGAAAGAGAGATTTGAGATTTTTGTCAACTGAGGCAGGCAAGCGGATCTTAGAGTGCTGCTTTTTACTTAGGAAAACCCCAAAGAAAGCTCAAGAAGAGAGATGCATTTTTAATCCAAATTGTCTAAAACTGAAAACACAGGATGAGGAATAGTGTTTCACACTGTAAAGTGAAATTGTGTATATCTAGATATTGTCTGGATATGGAAGAAAAATAAATTTAAAGAAATATATATACTGGTTAGGATAGGATTATGTTTGCCACTTAAGACTGAATAGTGTTCAAGTCAGAGCCTTGCTGAGGATCAAGGGATGAACTGAATTAGGAAATACATGAAAGGACCCTTTGCTTATAGCTCTGCAAAGTACGCATGTGCACCTGCACACAAGTACATGCATACATATGCATTCATACAGGTACAGGCATGACCACGGTTGTAACACAGGCTCATCATGCATTTCTCAGATTGCAAGGGGCATCTGTCTTCCTGGAATGTTTCTTTGTTTCTTTCCACTTTCACCAGGTTTCTCACAACGTTCGTCACTGTGGAATAGCACTCAGCATTGCAGCTTGAAGTTAGTGTGATTTCACAGAATTCTGTGTACTCCTGTGTCTGGATAAAGATGTTGTAAGCATACGTGCTTTATCTATGTACGCTTCCAGGGGCTCTGAGCACATAGTAGAGGCTTCTTGTTTGTAACTCCTGAGGTAGAGTGAGTGAGTTTGTGTGTGGTGTGTGTGTGTGTGTGTGGTACATACACATGAGTATGCAGTAAGTCTTGTAAAATGTGTCCTTTGTTGTTTTATAACACAATTCTAGGGAGTAACATGCATAAACATCAGAATATATTCCAGTGATTTCTATACCTCTATATACCTTCATGTAATTACGTCAGACTGGATTTAAGATGTCCACTTAGGCAAGTTTCCGGGGGCGACGTGTCTTCTTCTCTTCTTCTTCTTCTTCTTTCTTCTTTCTCTTCTTCTTCTTCTTCTCTTCTCCTTCTTCTTTCTCTTCTCCTTCTCTTCTTCTTTTCTTCTTCTTCTTCTTCTTTTTTTTTTTTTTATTTATTATTATTATTATTACAGCAAACACTGTTTTAAGATTAGGCCTTTCTTTATTTCAGCTACTTGCTGTCTTTAATCCTTCACTCTGGTACCCATGTCCTCTTCTCTGTATGCTTTATAATGTCTGAGGAAGCCACAGTAGGCATGTAAAAGCCATCTGAGGTCCAGTTTTAATTATAATCATTCCACATTTTATAAAATCAAGCCATTTCAAGAATATATTGCTACATTTAAAAACTTATCATGGCCACAATTTAAAATTCAAAGTTTTTAAAAAAAAACTTTTAAAATGTAATTTTACTTCAAATTCACAAATATTAATTGGACTTCTTTGTGGATACAGCCTGCTGATCCGTGACTATGATACAGAGCTTTCTATAACAACCACTATTTAATTTCAGCACACAGGCTTTATCTTGAGAGCAAAGCTGGTACTTATTAGTAATCACTTTGCATGTTGACCTCACATGGCCCCCAATCTACACTCTGTAAGGAAGTCATTTGTTATTAGTTACATATATTCATTTTATATCTTAGGGATTTTTCATAAATGATCTTATTCGATAAAACCTTTCTATTCATATTATTTCATGCAGCCACAATGTTTTAAAGGCTCACCATGTTGTAATATTTATTGTTTATAGTTAAATAGTATTTCCTTGTATAGCTAGGTGGTTCATTTTCTTGCCAGTGATGGGTTATTTCTATCTTTTTATTACTACTATGAAAAATTCTCCTGTGGACATTTGTGCTCAAAGTTATTTGTGGATATATATAATTCTGGTTCTTTGTTTTCTGTATCTAGGAGTGGAATTGCTAGATAATACAGCAATTTTCTAAGAGTAATTGTCAAATTGATTTCCAAAAGAGTTATAAGCCTTCACTCTCCAAGTAGTTTGGTTGGAGACGTTCCACATCCTCTATCTTTTATCACTCTGGTTAAATGCACCTCCTTTTTTCTAATAACCATCAGAATGGGCATGCAGTAAAAGGTCACTGCATTCTCCAGTTACATTTTTGGAATGACAAGTAATGCTGAATATGTTTTCATGCTTGCCCCATTGATAATTCTCACTAGAATTGTCTGTTTAGGATCTTGCTGCTATTTTTCTTCTGTGATTGAGTTATACAAATTTGAAATATATTTTAAGCAAACACCTGCAAATTACATGTGTATGTTAATAAATGCAATTTGTATGTATGTATATATGCATGTACATATATATGTATGCATGCATGTATGTATCTACACACATATACACAAATAGCAGTTCCTTAGTAAAACATCCATAGAAGTCCTTTTATGGAAGTAGGATTTCCCGATACTTTTTCTGAAATGTCTTATTCTATTTTTACCTTCTTGATTATAGGCTCTTCAGAGTAAATGTGTTTGTAGTTGATGTTCAATTTCTCTATGTTTTCTTTTGTTAATGGTGCTTTTAATGTCTTATTCTTGAAGCCATTATCTGATCCAAGGTTATTGGAGCTATGTGCCTTCGTTTTAATCTATTTTGTAGCTCTTGTTCTTAGATTTAATTATTCGTTCTGTTCTAAGTAAATTTTCTTCTATGATGAGTGGCAACAGCTTCACTCCCTCCACTTATCTGGGTAGATATCTGCTTATCTCGTGCCATTTGAAGAAACAGTGGTATCTCCAACTGAAATATCATATTGCTCCTTTTCAAAATCAGCCATGACTATAAGGCTTTTCAGTTACTTAGTTTATTAGTTACATATATGTTCATAATTTTATTTCTCTTTGCTGATTTGCTGAATTGCTGTGTTGTAATAAAGTGATACTCATATCCTTGATTTATTATTAATGATGTCCAATGTCAGTGCAGCCATGGCAGTTGTCATATGGCTATTGGTTTTGTGTAATTTTGTGTATGTGTAAGTCATGTGTGTGGATAGCGTGTGTCTACAGGTACATGTGTACAGGTGCACTTGTGTGTACATGACAGAGGTCAATGTCACATGTTTTCATTAATCTTCTTTTGAGATAGAGTCTCTCATTAAATTCAGTGCTCACCAATTGGCTAAACTGGCCCGTGAACTCTGGGATACTGTTGCTTTTCCTTCCTGGTACTAACGACCACCCACCATGCCTGAAGTTCTACAGGGCACTGGGATATGAACTCATGCCTCATGCTTGTGAGGAATGTTTTTCTAGTCGTACTGAGTCAGTTTTGAACTTTTTACTTTCTAAACACATCTGCCTTTAAATCTAAATTGTGACTCTTTTGCAGACATCTAGTTGGGTTACATATTCATGAATCAGTTTGACAATTCCTGTTTTTTTTTTGTTGTTTAATTTATTTATAGTATGTCATTAATGATAAAGCTAGATTGACATCTCCTTTTTTTTTTGACTTTGAGGCCTGTACCACTTAAGCCTGTTTTATTCTATTTTATTCTCCACTGTTATATTCCTTTGTGTTAAATAAGTATTTAATGTGCTGTTTCAATTTTCTTGTCCTTTTTAGGCTATATTCTTTCTTGAGTAAGATCCATAATAGTTTCTGTTGGGTTTATAGTTATCACGTCTGTTTATAATAATCTCTATCAAACTAATTCTAGCTTAAGTTAAATATTATACAAAACTTTTCTGTAGACAGCTACATATTTTTCCTCCCTTGCTTGTGCCATCATGGGTTTTACATCTTAATTAAATAATCACAAACCTCACTTAGTGAGTATTATTTTGCATAGATATTTTTTAAAACCAGAGAACACAAATGCATTAGACAGGAAACCACATTCATACATTCCTTTACACTCGTGTATCGAACTCTTCAGTGGGGGTTATTTTAACTGCTTCTGATAGTATGCCCTCACCGTAGAAATGATGGGTTTCCTCACGGTATTTGGAAACTCACGGGAGCTTTTATTCTCTCCATGTGGTTCTTTATTCTTTCTCAGAGAATGCCATCTGCATACACCGATGTTCTAGAAGCTGTCCATTCCCATCATGAAACAGTCAGCATGTGAGCTTCCAGTGTGTGCTGCCTCTGATGTGTTTAGTCAGGGTGCAATCACTATATTCCTGCTGCTGATCAACTGCGTGGTGTTCATGTCATGGTCTCATGCATGCCTACTGCATGCAGTTTGTTATGTTTCCAGAGGCAAAGTTGCTTGATAGACATGTGCTAATAGTTAGAAATGGGACTTGTAAACGGGACATGTGGTAGAGATGCATTTTATCATATAATCATGTTTTAAGTAGCAATGGAAAGATTAAAGTGGCTTAAAATTACATTTATTGGTGTGTGTGTGAGAGAGAAAGAGAGAGAGAGAGAGAGAAGAGAGAGAGAGAGAGAGAGAGAGAGAGAGAGAGAGAGTGTTTATGCATGTGTGCCCACACTTGCTTGTCAGCTCAAGCCATGGGGAACATGTGAAGGTCAGAAGACAACTAGCTAGAGTTCTTCTCTTTCTTCTTCCATGTTATTTCTCAGAATCAAAGGTAGATGATTAGGTTTGGCAAGTGCTGTCACATTATGATTGTCCTAGTTGGAGAATTATATCTGTCAAGAAAAATATGTATTTTGTAGCAATTAAAAATCTTTTACAGTTAATTGGTTGTAGGTGTTTCATCTGATTTATGTTTTGCACTGTATGCATGTCTACTGCTCATAGAGGCCAGAAGATCAAGTCAGATCCCTTGGGACTTAAGTTTCAGATGGTTGTGAGATACCATATGGATAGTGGAAATCAAACCCGTCCTCTCAGAGAAACAGCCAATGTTCTTTCCCACCAAGCCATCTCTTAGAAATTTTCTTTTAAAATTTAGAAATGTGTTTTCTTTCTTCTTATCTGAAAGTTAACTTTTACTAGGTGTACTATTCTCGGTTACGAGTCTTCTTGTTCCCTGGCACTAGAATATGTCATAGCATCATATCCAGATAAGAAATAGCTGCTCATCTTTTGACAGTCTCTTGTGCAGAATGAGTCTTCTCCACAACTCTTTTTTCCCAAAGGTTTCTTAGTCTTTGTTTCCCAGCAGTTTGCTTCTTACATATGTGAGTGTTAATATCTTCAATATTTGAATGTATAGATAAATATTTATTACACATGGTTTATGGGCATGTAGTATTATTTTGTGAAGCATTTATTTTGTCCCCTTCATGTCTTGTATTTCCTTGGAGGCACAGTGAGGAATTTGTTAGTTTACCTGACATGCATGCTCCACAGTTCTCAGAGACATTGGACAATGTTCTCTAACATTCTTTGGTTCTGGTCCATAGACTGGCCAATCTCAATTACCTTATCTTCATGTTTCTGGATTCTTCTGCCTGCCAAAATCTGATTGTGGGTCCTCTGAAGAATTTTTCATTCTGGTTATTGTGATTTTCTTTATTTCTTTACTTTCTTTTTCATAACACTCCTGTCAGCACAGCTTGGGCCAGTGGTAGTTTATGATGATGCTTTTTAAATTAAAAATAAACCCAACAACAACAACAACAACAACAAAAGGCTACCCCTTAGGGACATTGTAAGTGTGGCTGCTGTGTCTTAAGGCATCAGTAGGAGGCAAAGAAGAGAGAGGCTATGTCTGACCTGTGAACATTTAAATAATTAGTAGACTAACATCCCCCCCCCCCCAAAGCAAGCCTGAAACAACTACAGTTCATGGCCAGGGGCCTGGACAGGGACTAGCCAGAGATGACCACCATTCCATTACTCACCATATGAAGGCCTGGTTGGGCTCCTTTAAGGGGAGCAAGCTAGAACTAGAAGAATCCTTGCTGGGACCACAGGCCCTGGGCAAGAGTGAGCCTAAGACAGATGACTCTTTCATGGGGCCACTTGGGTGGGTCCAGGTGAGGAGCCAGTCAGAGATGATCACCAGATCATGCTGAAGATGACCCCTGCACAGTGCCATAATGCACAAATGGGGCATAGCACTCCTGATACCACTCCTGAGTTAAATCCAGACACTCAGAGCCACCGGGTGCCACTAAAATGAGCAAGTAAGTGGTAGAGAAATGGAAGACAAAGAGAAACAGAAGGGTGTGGGCACAATGAAGAGGCAGAACCGGAGACTCTGGGGTAATGAGGAACAGCCTAATGTGTGTAGCCTGGGGACCACATTTGGGTCTCTAGGTCTATGGCTGACCCTGGTGGCAGGGGCTTGGGTGAGTTGGCCCTGAGGGTGTGAGTATTGGCCAGCATGGTCCTGTCACTTGTCTCCTGTGAGTTGACATCAGGAAGGATACCCTCCCTCCCTTTTGCCTTCAACACAGGCAGTGGGCTGGAGTGCTAGCCTCAAGGGACTAGGATGGCAGGAGAGCTGTCCCTGCCCCTCACCTACTGCAGCACTTAGGAGAACAGGCCCTGTACCTCACCTGGGCAGCTACAGTAAAGCTGACCCTGATGGCAGGGTCATGGATGAGTAGTCTGGAGGGCATGAGTGTCCCACAGTATACTTTTCTGTCCACACTTCTTTGCTTGCTAATGTTCATTGCAGGGACTCATTGGTTTGGTACAAGACCTCTGGCTTCTGTTAGTCTATCAATATTGGAAACCTCTTTAGGGCTCCTCTGGGATATCCTGTTGTTGCCCTGTGTCATGGAGATCCAGTTGTTTAGGATCCAGTAGGACTGGCCTCTTTATGTACCCCTCTAGCAGTTCATCAATGGGGTAGATATGGAGGTGGGCCAACTCAAAGCCCTGGATCTGTGTCTGAGAGGTATAGTTATTGGCCAGCCCACCAACTCTCCAACTTTCATTCGACACACTACAGCTTCCACAATGAGATATTTTTCTCTTTTTCTATTGGCAGGAGGTTGCAAGGGTGGAGAAGCAGGTATGAGGGGAGGGAGAGATAAGTAGGATTGGGATACATGTCATGAAATTCACAAAGAACCAATGAAAAGTTAGAAAGCAACAAAAATTGTTTTTAATAAGAATTAGTTTTTTGAGTATGTTTTAGTTCCCTCCTGCTCCTGTGTGCGTGTGTGTGTGTGTGTGTGTGTGTGTGTGTGTGTGTGTAGACCAGAGGTCAACATTAAATGTCTTTCTCAATCGTTATCCACCTTATTGTTTGAGACAATTAGATCTCTCCTTGATCATGAAGCTCACGGAGTAGAGTAGATTGGCAGGCCACACTATACCTGTCTACACCCTTCTCCACAGAGCTGTGGTTATAAGTGGACTACCATGCCTGGCTTTTCATATGGGTGCTAGAGTTTGAACTCAGGTCTTATACTCTTGTGGCAAGCACCTTACCAAACTGGGCTGTCTCATCAGCCCTGTAAAGCTAGGTTGAAGGGTTTTTGTCCATTACAGGACAAATCATAATTCTGAGCTGATGGTGTTTGCTATTCTGATCCACTATAGTTAAAGTCCTGTCAGTGTCCACAAATCATTGGACTTGAACAATGACTCAATGTTTCAGGTAGATTTGCTAATTATTTTGTCTGAATAAATGTTAAGCAAAGGGAACAGCATTTCAAATGTATACCAGTTACAAGTTGCTCAGTAAGTCTTTCTTAACTGTATCATAAAGCTCTGGCTGCTTAGATGCTGTTTTTCTTTTTGATTATTTATCTTATGTATGTGAATACTCTGTCACTATCTTCAGACACACCAGAAGAGGGCATTGGATTCTATTACAGATGGTTGTGAGCCACCATGTGGTTTCTGGGAAATGAACTCAGGACCTCTGGAAGAGCAATCAGTGCTCTTAGCCACTGAGCCATCTCTCCAGCCCCGATGCTGTTTTTATTGCCTAGGAAGTTTGCTGTCTTCTCATCCAGTTGTTCTGTATAAATATCAATTTTTTATGAGTTCTTTCTTTTTGTCCTCACAACGATTTGGGCTGACTGCATTGCCCCATGTTTGAGCAAACACTGTTGGGCTTCTCTCTAAGCCTGAAAGCAAAGGCTCGTTTCTCAGATGTGACCTGAAAAAAACACAAGAGTGCATGTAAAATTTGAGGAATGGCTGAGCAATACTGCTGGTATCTCCTTGGTTTAATTCCAAGCTCCACATCCTTTCATCATGCCGTCTAACCTCTTTCCTGTGCAGTTACAACAGAAGCAAATATCTCTTGCATTTTTCAGGTCTTAGTGCCACTGCGATCCTCAAAAGTCACATGATAGTGTGATTTAGTTTCAAAAATGTCTTCCTTCTTTTCAGTCTCAGGTTATAGTAACTTTACTGTCTCTTCCTAGCATGCAGTGGGAACTTTTTATAGGTCTCGTTCTTTCTACTCTGTTGGAAAATACACAAAATCTATTCCCACATTTCATTTCATGTGTCTACATTCAGATGCCTTTCCTCGAGCCTATCCTCTTAATACTTGTATCTTTTTATTGACCTTCTTGGGGCTTCTGAATCTCCGAAGCTGAAGTAATGATAGCTCTCATGAGATTTTTTTTGTTTTTGTTTTTTAAGAGAATGAATGAGATAAGGGATTTAAAAGTGCACTTGATAGGGTGAAGTTCTGTCTCCTCTTATTTTCAATAGAATTTGAAAATTGAAATCATGCTTATCATTTTCAATCATATTTAATCGCATGTCATTTTATACCTGTCTCCTCAGAAATGTCAGTTGCCTCAGTCTCAGAATGGATTCTCCCTGTGTTAATCTCCTGCAGCTCTCAGCTGTATGCCATACAGGGGATTCTGTCTTATTTTGTAGCTACTCAGTAATCTTAATTATTTAGTCACAATCAGGAAGCAATTTGAGTCCAAGCCACCAGGTGTCCAGTGTTTGCTACCTAGTTGTCCCCTATTAATTCTACAGTAGACAAGTAAATTGCACCTTTGTAGATTTAACTTGTTGAGATCATGGATTTTTTGGTAGTCCTTTTATGAGATTTTTTTTCTATTTGTTCAAGAGGGAGCCTGATTATTTTACAGTTCCTTAAAAGAATAGTCACCTTAAAATGAAGGCAAGGAGTACATTCTACAGCCCAGAGTATCCTAGGTCAAGCCATTGAGCTTTCTACATTTTTTTTTTTTTTTTTTTTTGGTCAAGAACAAAAATCACAAAATTTTAAAAGCAGGCTTTTCATATTCCAAGAGAATAATTCTTGAATAGATAAACAACATAATAACTAAAATTTAGTTTATAGTAAAATTTAAGCATGCTTTTCATATTCCAAATATTTGATAATTTTTTCTATGATAAAACCCATAATAGATATTATGAACATTAGTTACATGTCCTCCTAGTTTTAAAAATACTTTCATATGTTTTAATCATTTGGACACATGAAATGACTTTGTAGGTTCTGAGAGCTTGACAAAGTTTTTTTTTTTTTTTTTTTTTTTTTTTTTTGAAATTGGAGTTTCTTAAGTATGAGCATTATTGTTGGGGAAACTATTAGTTACATGATCAAACGTTCCATAAATTTTAGCATCACATGAACATTTTAGTTTAATGAGTTATAATCATCTTTCTGTATGTGTTTATTGCAAATGTAACATTTTGTAGATATTCAGGTCTGGTTTTGTGTGTTAGGCTATCAAAACTCAGTCACACATGATGTCTCTTTATTACTTTTTAATTAGGTTAAGTTCCTTAATGTGGATTTATACTCTGCTGACACAGTTTAAGTGCACACTGCGATATCAAACCATGGGCAGAGTTGTGCTGTACAGAGGATCTCTAGAAGTATGTGTGGTATACAATGGCCACTTTCTCTCTTTGTTCAACAGCAGCTTCTCTTTCCTCTGCCCAGATACTTGTCATTAACTAGTTTACTCTGCTCCCATGACCTGTTGATTTTAGACAAGCAGAGTTCCAAAGTCTTTGTGGACCAGCCACAGTTGTGACTTTTTAATTCACTTTGCATCCTACCCACAGGATTCATCCATGTTCAGTGAGATTGAAATCTCGGTTCCAAGAGATGTCTGCATTGACATGCCCATTACATTGCAACTGCCAACTTAAGCATCTATTTGCAGACAACATGGATAAGGAAAATGTGCTATTTACATACAGTGGAGTTGCTATGCTCAAAAGTAGAAACATTCCAGATTTTTCCCTATATTCATGGATTTCCTATAGTTACATATATATGCTTTTGTCTTTAAAATATTTTCAGACAGTTTACATGAATACATATGGTATAACATATGTCAGAAGAGATTGGCAAAGTAGATCATTGCATGTAAAAAGAATTCACAGTGCCTCCTGTGGTAAAATAATATTCTTTTGTATGTGTCTGTCACATTTTCTTTATTTGCCTACTCGTTGATGGCTGTTTAGGAGATCTGTGCAAGACCAGTGTAACAGCTTCTGTTAATATTGGATTCAGTGGCTGGTGATGCCATTTCCTAATGACCCAATAACACAGAATCAGCAACACCACAACTTAAAAGTTGTGTCCTTCATCTTTACCAATTTGGATATACCTTCTACAATACGTCACCCTCATGAACTTGAATCTTTTATTCTATATACTAAGTATGTATTCAAGTCAAACAAAAAACAAACCGAATAAGCAACACTCCAGAAAAGTTTCACGGTGAATGCAAACTAATTTTCTGTTTACATGTTTCCCATTCAATTGACAAATCAAATTAGATGTTTCTTCTTCGTCTGTTATCTGCTTTTGGAGACACTCTGGCATGTTTTCTTTTTATTGTTTATCATCTTTACTTTAAGATCATTCCAGAGTTGCTTGTGATAGTTGTAGTATTCTATTGCACAAGACTTACAATGTTCCAGTCACCTACTAGAATGCATTGGAGGAACAACAAAAAGACACTAATCTCCCGATACTACAACAGGGCTAGAGTGGACATTACTCTACATTGACCGATTCTCACTGTCATATTAGGCACTCTTGTGTTGCTTTGATGAAGCACCACACCCAGAAGTGACTTATGGAAGAGTTTCTCTTGGCTTATAGTTCAGAGACATAAGAATGCATCATGGCATGGGGGGTATGGCAGAAGGGGCAAGAACCTGAGAGATGATATCTCCAACCACAGCCAGGAAATAGAGAGTGTGTGAGAGACAATGAGAGCAAGAGCAAAATGCAAGAGCAAAGCATAGGAGGAGAAGGAGAAAGGAGGAGGAGGAGGAGGAGAAGGAGGAGAACGAGAACAAGAACAAGAACCGGAAGTGAAGCATGGTTCTGACCTTTCCCAACCTACCTGAAGGGATTCACTTCTTCCATCAAAGGTCCATGAGTCTATGGCTCCATGCATTCAGGTCTCACAACCTTCCCAAGTTTCTCCCAGTGTCCTATGTCTGGAGCCAGTGGCTTTCATCATCTAGTTGGTGGACAACCAAGAACAATTCCAAGAACCTATGGTTGTTTTTTTTTTTTTTTTTTTGTTTTTGTGGTGGTGGGGCACCTCTCTGTCTCATGGAGAAGTGTTTGGTCCTTGGCACTCAGATTTAATAATCTGAGTCTTCTGGGAGATGCACTGTTTATCTGTGGAGGCTACTTTTATTCAAACTTCTTTAAAAATATTGTTCTAGTTTGCTTACAAACCAGTAGACTTTTATAAGGCTTCTTCATAAGCCTTCATTTTGTTTACCTCATCTCTTACCTTCTATCTTGAGCTGGTTCCCTTTCCTAGAAAGAAATAGATTTATATATCAGAGAAATATGTGAAAGCTAAAAGAAGCATCAAGAGCACAGAGAGTTCCTTCTGAACCAAAGCTTTCCAGAAATGCCATCCTTTACTTACCATTTTAGTAAATTGATGACTGTAAAAATAAAAGAAGGTAGGATCTTGTGCACATACTCGTCCTTCGGTAGGAGAGCAGTGTGCTTCCCTGCCAAGGTGCTGGAGAGTCCTGCAATTATCACATGGTGCTTTCCACCCACATCCACGAGGAAGCAGAATATCAGTGAGGTGATGATGTCCTTTTTCTGTGGCAATCTGTTCTGAGGTGTGAAGTAATTCCCACTCTCACATGCTGCCTGGCATTTGCATGGAATGTAATTTTTCTCCTTGGGAGGCTAATTCCTCCCTTGAGAATAATTTCAGTAATCTCTTTGAGCTCACCAGAGAAGACCAGCATGAGCTCCTGAAGATTCAATATGTGCTTTGGACTTCCAAGTCTCATCTGGGATGCGAGAGCTTTCTCTGGCACAGACAAGGGGAAGAGATTCAACAGGGCTGCCAGTTGGCCAGCTCTGCTCTGAATCATTATCACCAAACCTGGAAGAAAAAGAAAAATCTGTTTTGGGAGTAAAAAGCAAATCTGTTTTCCTAAAACTCTACAGAATGCAGTTGCTATCTCTCCAGATTGTATGCTCACCTCGCTGCAGCTGGAATATTAATTGGCCATGCTAGTTCTGTGGCAGCTGAGGAAAGTTCTGTCCTTTTTGCAGCAGCTCCACCTACCCCAAGTCTACTATAGATCTGCTGGTTTTGTCATTGTACCAAACAGTTGCACGGTGAGCTTTTCATTACCAGGTGGTCTCCCCTCAGGGCCACTGGGAAACCAGGGAAAATGACCGGCTGCAGGGACATGGTTTTAAACCAAAGTTGAACAAAACTCTACCCAAGCCATGGGAAAGGTGTCTTTACAGAGGTGGATGAAGGCAGGATTTAGCCTATTCACTTGAAGGTCTCATGGGAGCTAATTACTAGAAGAGAAGATATTATAGCGGGTGCCACCTTCTGCCTGGCAGTAAAAGGTAAGGCAAAGCCCAAATGCATTTAATTGCCTCATTTTCGTCTTGCTTGATCCTATTGCAGGGCTCGTTTTCTTGAAATCAATTGGATGTCAAGCCTTAGAGCTCCTAGTGAAGCATAGACAGTCAGAGAGGCAGGGGCAACTATGGATGCTGGCATAGCCCTCAGGTCGGCTGTGCTTTGCTGTTCTGGATTGGCTGGGAATTCCCTGTGCAGGAAACAGGGAATTTGTCTTCAAGGTCTAATCTCCATGCTTGTCCCAAGGACTTCAGGAGTTCATTTTCCCACAAGATCCTCTGATTCTGCATCTGCCAAGACCTCTTTAAGATTCCCCAGTTTTTTGATAGAAGTTTCCTTGGCTTCTTGTGGGTTTTGCTTCATCAGAATTTAAATTCAGCCTGTAGGTGAGTTGGTCATTGCAGTGGGCTAGCCTTCTACCTCCTGCTTCCAATGCAGAAATCCTGTGGTCATTTGTCCCCAGCATTGGAACAACCCAGTCAGAAGGTGTTTTTGAAAATCTTTTTCATTGTAGGGTCAGAGAAAGTGTAAGCACTGTGCATAATTGGGCTGATCGTGTTTTGATTAGCACTTGTCAAGAAATTTATTTTTAAAACTTGACACTTTCATTAGTGCTCAAATATTTTTACAGATGTATTGCATGACCACTAAAATATTTTTAAGATTTTTTCTATTTTCAACTATGTGCCTGTGTACCTTAAAGGTTTGAATTAATTTCACATCTTTCTTAGTTGATTGCTTGTTTTCACTGAAATGCATCGACTTTTCTTTCTTTTTTGATCTCTAAGAAGTAGGTTTTGTCTATTATAATTTGAAATAGATTTTACTTGCCTTTAAAAGATGTCTATAATTTGATCTATAATAGAGGAATAAAACTCGGGTTTGTTATTAAAACAAATATGCAAGCAGCTTTGATGGTGTTGGAGAGAACAGTTTATCATTTGCAAAAAGTAACCCAGCAATTTTACATCACAGTTATAGAGAACAGAGTTTAAGAGTTCAGAAATGTGGGGGAGAAAGGGATTGTGAAGGGACTTCACTGTGGAAGTTAGATGATGTCTTAGTTTGGGTTTCATTGCTGTGAAAGACACCAATCCATGGCAACTCTTATAAAGGACAGCAGTTAATTTGGACTTGCTTACAGGTTCAGAGGTAGAGTCCGTTGTTATCATCATGGTAAAAGCATGGGATCGTCTCGGCAGGCATAGCACTGGAGGAGCTGAGAGTACTACCTTTTGTTCTGAAGGAGCTAGGAGAAGACTGCTGTCTATGCAGGCAGCTAGGAAGAGGGTCTTAAAACCAACGCCCACAGTGACCTACTTCCAAATAGTGCCACTCCCTGGGCCAAGTATATTCAAACCACCAAAGATGGAGTTATCTCAGCCCTGTTAGTAAGACTTTGGGATACAATCAGCAGCACCTGCATGGGCATTTAAAACTTCTCATTCCCTTCTGTTTGGAGAATGAATAAACAGCTCGTTGCTACATGAAAGAAAAATTAGTTGTAATATTATAAAGACTAATAAAAGAAGCAATTACTGAGCTATAAAGAGCAAAAACAGAGAGAGTATAACAGAATAAGGAATGAGCTGAGGACTCCTATGGCTGTGGAGTCTCCAGTTGCCAGAGTGACATCCAGATTGCTCGGCAGTGGCGGTGCCTTGCTGGAACATTTATTGAACCTCCTTCTTTGGTGTTGTAAATTTTAAAAATGAGCATATTCACAATTATTTTTCTCATGTATTTGTAATTAAGTAATTCATTAGAAAAATTCTTACAGAAAAATTCTAGTAGTATCTGGCATGTGGCAAATATTCAACAGCTACATCTAGATTTCACAAGAGTGATGCTGAATATCTTCTAAGTTAGCAGAACCCTAGATTCCAAGATGTAATTTTAGACCAGTCAGTTGACTCTTTTTTTAAATTAGGAACAGTCCTTTTAGAAATAGAAACAGAAACTCAGGCTGATGTAGGATGGGTTTTGATTATTCAGAAGTCAAGCTTTTATCACTGTGGAATTATTAGATTGTAATAATCTCTCTGGAAGCATTGCAGAACTCTGAAGGCTAGGAAATAGCCACCATAAGTCCTTTACTTCTCTTGTATGGAGTCAAGGAAAGATGCAGAGCTGATGTCACCCCGGTGTTAGCAAGCATAACACCAAACTTGCTGGGTAGACATTGTAGCTACATTGGTGAGCTCCAGAACATGGTCTCTAAAATAAGGAAGACACTGACAGTGATCTCCTGCTTCCACATGCACCTTTACATATGTACACACATATGAGAACATACACGTACACACATGGAATACGTGAACCTGTATATACATACACTGAAAGCACAGGCACAAACACCAGAGAGACAATTATAGCAAAGACAGCTTTATCTGACAAAAGGATAAAGTGGCAAAGTAAATTATGAGCAACATTTAATAGATGTTGGTGGTTCTGGTGCCTGGATTATTTCAAAGGGCAAAGAATTAGTTATACTAAGCCATGTGATAAATTTAATAAGAAAAGTCTGATGTGCAAAGAAAGCTTCATGCTTCTACTTTTCCAGAACTCTAGAGTCTTTCCAAATTTCCTTTTCCTTTTCCTCTTTGGCTGGACATCCTGGATCACTTTTGAGACACTGATGAGAGATAGACTTCTCCCTGCAAAGATTCACATATGTCAGAATCCTGACTTGGAATCCGGAATGGTGTTCATCTTCAGAAACCCTTCTACACATCTTCAAGGCCTTTGCTGCATCTCAAATGACAGCTCCTGTCCTCCAGCAGGAGCTAAGTTTGTCCTTTGCATAGGTTCATCCCTTGGATATGGTTTCTGGGCTGTCTTCCAAGCTTCTGTAGTATTCCCTGGCCTTTGGCCAACACCATCCACACTGCAGTGCACATTTCCTTATCAGAACAGGCAATAAACAAATGCCAAAGCATCAGGCAGAGCAAAAGCCCCCTTTACTTCATTTTCATATGATCTCTCAGTGTCCTCGGGAAACAAATCTGTCTTTAAGAGCTGTTCAGCATCCTGGTGAAGGGACACACAGAAAGCAACCCATACTTTGGCCCTTGTGCTCAGCTTTGCATCCTGAGCCCGTGTGGATGATGGCAGTAGAGAGTCTTGCTGCTCGCCAAGGTTTGGATTAGTTAACCCACCGAGGAGGCATCACTTATACCCTGTTTCCCACAGGCAGCACAACAAGCAAAGCAGCATAGTTTTAGATTTTCCATAAATTCAGAATAAGAGATTAGTCTCACAGGACACCAAGGTTAAGGATCTGATGATCCCAAGCAGGGCAGGGTATAGGAATGAGCATTTATTGGGCATGAAGTGCATGAAGTCTATACTTCATGGTTCTCAGGAACTCTGTGAGGTCGAGGTAGTTATTTCCAATTTTAGAAGGACATCTATTAATACAGCTGGGTTTAATTTAGAACATACAGTGTCACCATACACAAAGGGTAGCTTTGACTTGTTATTCGAGATGCTGCAGCTTAGGTGCCCCATGAGGCATGACTGCAATAGCAGGGAGTATTCTGATCTAACTCTTCAGTGTCCACAGGATTCAGATAGAAATGAAGCCCATAGTGACTGTTCACAGAGCTTCAGAGAGCAGCAAAGGCCCTGCTGAAATTTAGACTACAAGCCATCCATGCCACATTCTGGAGAAAAAAAGATCTGGACACCTTATTTTCCCCATGTCTTGAAATATTGAGTGAGGCAGATTGCAAGTGTGGTGGCTAACTTCAGCGCAGCATAGCAGTCACAACATGGAACGGTTTTCCTCACTGCTTTTAGCAGGGTTTACAGCGAAGACTGTGAGGGAGGAAAAAAAGCAGGAGAGACTTAGAAAATTTGCAGATGGCCAAGCAGAGAGTGAGTGTGGACAAAGTAGCCGTGACCATTGAAGAGATGATTAGGGTTCACTTTTGTGCCCCTTTGTGGTGTTCTCAAGGATTTCTCATCAGTTTTTCAGTGGTCCCCCTGGTGCTTTACTAGCCTCTCTGTGCCTTCCCTTCACTCACGGACTAGGATAGAAAACATTCTAGCTGATTCCAAGGGTCTTCTGACATAGTTTCCACTGTAGCAGAGAATTGAAGTGGGAGTCCTCAACAGACCCAAGATGATTACACGCTCTGAGGGAGAAGAATGTTGTCTTTGAAGCCACTTAGATTTAGGGGCCTTTGTCACCTCACTGAAGCCAAACTGATACTACTTGATAAGTCTTCCTATCCTAGCATTAATGTAGAGCACAGAGCTTCCTGGCTTGCTCACGTCATCACTGGCTGTTACTCCCCTTAGCAACATGAGCATTGACAGTGTCTTTTGGTCAAGCAACCTGAATCAGCACTCGACTGATACTCTGTCTCACAGTGGGAGCGGGAGTTCCTAAGAAGAATATGAACCTGCGCCATTCCTGTGTTTTAATGGAGTACTTTCTTCACCTTTTCCCAGCCTTCCCCAACACATGAGTTTTTGGGGCAGCACGAGGAGGGTAGGCTGCTATGATAGTCATATACCCTAGGGTTTTCTTTTCTCCTCCCGATAGTGTCTGGCCCTTCCTTGGGATGCTTTCTTCACCTGGGAGGACTGGGCTCTTGCTACTATGTCTGCTGTAATCAAGGTTGGAAGATGTTCATTGCACAGGTTATGGAGGGATCAAGCTGCTCTCTAGGAGATGACTCTGTGTCAGTATAAAAGAGAAGAAGGAAACAAAACAGAATGTGGGATGGAGCAGAGTGTCCCTTACCATCATATGTCACATGATTCCTGAGTGCCTCAAAAGCAGTGCCCCTTGGCTCATAAAAATTCATGAGCAGAAGAATGAAACAGTCGGGCCCTAAACAATAAGTTAGTGAGTGCTGGCATTGGCTGCTGATTGATGATCAGAGGATGGTAAGACATGCCCAGGAAATGGAAGGAGGTCCTCTTCATGTGGGATTCCAAATTCCTGAAGCTCCTTTTTCATCTTAGTCTCTCTAAACTGCTTCCAGTTTTAAAACTGTTTCTGGTGGTCCCTGGCACCACCACATTTATTTTTCTTTATCTTCAATATTAAGGAATTCCTTTTGATTTTGTCCTAGATTTGGCAGAGGGATGTTGTACCATCCAAATGCCCAGGGAGTGCAGAATGCAGACCTTTTGGTTTAGTTGTATTTTGATTTCCTTGCAGAGTTACGGGTATGAAGAAGAAGAGTGGGGGTGAAGTGAGTGTGGGGTTCAAGTGTGAGATGAAGTTTAAGTGTGAAAGGCAAGGTGAGGGTGAATGTGGAGGTCAGGTAGGGGTGGCAAGGCATGCAAGTCCGAGGGCCACAGCTCCAGGGCACTCAGCAGTTGTGAGAATTCTTCCTGGTACCTCTTTCTGTGCTGTTTACACTGTGGAACCTGTCATTCCTTCAGTGCTATGAAGAAAAGCGTTAGTATTCTCCTGCTTTGTTTGCGTGGTCTCCTTTCTCTACATTTCCTTTTGTCTCTTCCACTCACATGCAGCCTCCATTGTTTTGCATCTGTATTTGTCCGTTGTCTATTCTTTTCCGGATGGTGGTTTTCTTACACTACTCAATAGTTTTTTTTTTTTTTATTGGAAATTTTGTTATTGTAAATTTTTTATCATTTCAGATGTTCATGCTGCTTACCCCATTTTCCTCTCTCCTCCCAGGAATGACTATCCCTTCCCCTCTCCTATCTCCACTGGTTGGTGTACTCCGACACCAGTCTCCCCTGTACTCACCTCCACCTCGAGTATCCCCCTCAGGCGTCCAGTTTCATGGGACCAAGGATCTCTTTCCCACTTATTATATAGCTCCCTTGCATATATAGCTGGAGCCATGGGTCCCTCCCTAAGCGCTCCAGGCTGGTGGTTTAGACCCTGGGGGCTCTGGTTGGTTGGGATTGTTGCTTTCCTCATGGTATCTGGAATCCTCTCAACTCCTTCAGCCTTCACTCTATCTTCTCCATTGGGAACCCCATGATCAGTTTAATGGTTAGCTGTGGGTTTCTGCCTCTGAGTATGTCGGCCTCTTGCAGACTTCTAAGGAGACAGCTATATCAGGCTCCTGTCAGCATGTACATCTGTTTTAATCACCTTGGCTATGTTGCTATTTTTGGCCTTGAAATCTCTGATGTCATTTGTATTTCCAAGTGCTTAGAAGTTATTTCTTCAGTTTTCTTAATATATCACAGGGAGAACGAATTATTGTTAGGTTGTGAGGACTGCTAACAATAGGACAACATTAGAAGGAATTCGTAATATTGAATATGAAGAAAATGGATGTGGCGGTGGCAAGACTCAAACCAGCCTGAAAAGTGGAACTATGGGAGCAGGTTAGACAGATAAGATGATAGACGCAAGAAGTAGTTTAAGACTGCCTATTGGGTAATAAATTAGAGACATTGAAGCTCCAGACAGCCTAGTTCTCCATCCTGAGATCCTCTCTAGATCTTCATTGAATTCCCCACGGGTCAGGGCAAAGACACAAGCGTTTTCAGTGGCACAAAACGAAGAAAATGTAAATCCAGAGAAATGACTGGTTGCCATGATCTTCCATAAGTCTGTCATATCTTTGTGGTTGTAGATTTACATCACCATGGAATGTGAGTTCTTACCATCACTAAATGAAAATTCATCTTACCAAGTTACTTACACATATGCATGACTCCTTGTTGGAAGAGAGGCCTTCAAGGCCCAGAGTTCCTCTTCCACCATAGCTTCTCAGGCCATGGACACATGGAGAAGAAGACATTCCAGTGTGACCCAGGAAGTGCTGCAAGCTGGAGCTTGTGTGCTCAACAACATGCTCTGCCCCAGGACCTGTCATGGAGAGAAATAGATTCAGTGTGTTTTCATGTTCAGGCTTTACCGAGAAGCTTATGAATAAAAGGTGGGACCTGTCTCCCCCTACTTCCATATGTCAGTGTGTGCTGACTTTTGCAGTCTCAACGCTAAATCTCATCCTCTTTCCTAGAAGACTTTCTATGTTATTTGAAACTAATAGGTATTCTCTCTCTCTCTCTCTCCCTCTTTCCTCTCTCTCTCTCTCTCTCTCTCGTCTCTCTCTCTCTCTCTCTCTCTCTCTCTCTCCATAGCAGTTTACTTAACAATAGCCCCAGAGTTCAGGATAAATGTTTCTAATTTAATTACATTTGTTGTGAGATCCCAGAATAAATTTGCAAGTGATTTCTACTGGGAAGTTTTTTTTTTTTTAAATAAATTTTGTGCTGATTAGAAGGGAGACCTATATAATACAAAGGAAACACTTTCCCCCTGGAAGGCCCAATCCCTGAGGCAAATGTTCTCATCCATTCATCCAGCAGCAAAGTTAGAACAGAAAAATCCTCAAAGTGCACAGCACAGGCGAGTCTGGAATTTACACATAGACTTCTCTGTGACTGGAATGATACTACATTTGATATGCTCATAAATAGTAATTTGTTAAATGAATATCACACTACCTTGGAAGAGACTTTAGGAAATATACCCTCAGATTTGGAGAATGACCAGGAGTCATTGGCTTCCTTCCAGAACCTGAAGTTCAAACCACAGTAGGCATCTTTGAGGACTTGTGTCAGAGTAGAAAAGAGAGTAGAGTGTGGCTCTCCTGATGCCAGCCCAATAGCTATTTCTTGTGAACTGTATGTAGTAATTGTTAAAATAAGATGCACATCATAGTTCCATTTCTGTATCCTAACACAAAGCCATTCAAGGGACAAAGGGTTTGTTTTAGCTCACAAATAACTCCAGGTTGTAATCAGTCATGGCCAGGAAGTCACTGTGGCAGGAGCTTGTGCCAGATGCTCATATCACATCATGGTTAAGAGCAGAGAGAAGTGGAGGCATGTGTATTTACTTGTGCTCAGTCTTCTCTAGACTATGCAGTCCAGTTCTCCTGCTGTGGGAATGATGCCACCCGCAGTGGGCAGCATACCAATGGAGGAATACACAATCTAGACAAACCTTAACAGAATGCCCATAGGCCAAATTAATCTAGATAAATCATCGCTAATTGAGATTCTTCCCAGGTGATTATGTGTGTTGACAGATTGACAACATAAACTAATGATGGGATGCATATTAAAGCGTTGAAGTCTATGGAATATAACCTGCAACTTCTGAAAAGCAGCTGTGAGCTCAGTGGATTTTAGGTGTGGTTCCTCAGACCTAAAGAGTTCAGCATCTAACTCACCTAGTCCCTCAAACATCACATTTGACCAGTGGCTTTCAGTGACCTCTGTCATGCCTGGTAATCTAAGCAACTCCATCCCAAGATATGGGACAGGCAAAACTTATTGAATTCTGAGGGGCCATATGGGATGCTACTATAGCTTGAATCTGAGATGTCCCTGAAGGTTTTAAATACATCTCCAGCTTATAATGCTACATTGAAGGCTGAAAAGCCTGTAGGATATATGGAAATGGGATGCTAATAGGAGAGAATTGATGCTCGTCAGGACCCTTGGTTCCAGTCTGCTTCTCCATTGCTCCTGTCTACACTGTGTGAATAAGTTATAGCCCATGCTCCATGTTCTAGTCACTGCTGTGAACTGCTCCTGTTGCTATACCTCCCCACCATGGCAGACTGACATCTTTCAGACCATATGAGCCAGTATAGAGGTCTACTTCCTAGAGTCCTTTCTATTGGGCATTTTGACCCAGTGATGAGAAAAACAGCTACTATGGGTGCAAGGCTTTCTCCCTATTCATCATGAAGATTATCATCTCTTTTCTCCACAGCTTTCCACCTGGGTGATCTCCATCTTTGCTTTGCAGCTTAGGTGCAGAATTTTGAGCCTGAGTGTTCTGTTTCCGTTTTACTCCGTCAGACTATTTCCATGTTTCTCATTCGTTTAATTTGTAGATGTGAAATGAGATATTTCCCCATCTTAAAAAAAAAAATCCCGTTTGTTTCATTGATGATACAGTTAATTACACTCATTAGCAACCTTCCCCACTTGGCTGTGTTTACTTCTAGTTTCTATGAGGCGTGGACCACCCACGTTCATACTTTCTCTTCTCCAAATTAGGTAATTGGACTTATTCATCACTGAAAATAAGGCACCCAGCAATCTTTTCATGCACAGCCATTCATGGTTTTTCTCCCATTTGCGTGCTCTCCAGCTTACATGGCGGCTGTCACCCCTGTTGACTTGAACAGATAAAGCCCAGGACAGGAAGTTTTGGATCCAGGTCACATTACTCTCACTTACAGGCGACAGCAGTGCTTGACACAATGGTCGCCATCCTTGGATCACAAACTTGTTCTTGACAAAAAGAAATAGATTATCAAGTTTGCAGCTTACTGTTAAATTTTTGCTAAGAAGAAACCAAAACAACTTTGTTTTGGAAACACAATTTCTCCCCCATAATCCTATGTGTATTTCTAAGGAAACAATATTTATTATTCTTTGAATTAAAAAATTTTTCCATATTTTTCTATTGATTGTGAATTTTACACCATACACCCCAATCCCACTCCATATCTGCCAGCCTCCCAAACTTCCCCCATCCTCCAAGAAAGGGGGGAAGATTAAATTAAAAAATAAGCCAACAAACAAAACAAAGCAAAAATCTCACTATGGAAACTGCATGTGTTGTGGTATCTCACACCATATACCCTTTTGTCCAAACAGCTTCACTTGTAAATGTTCTCTACAGTGAGTCATTGGTCTGCTTCAAGGCCTCTGGCTTCTGCTACACCACTAAAACTGGACCCTCACCAAGACTCCTTTCAGATATCCTGCTTTAGTTTTGACTTATGGAGATCCCGTAACTTTGATTCTGTAGGACCAGCCCCTTTACACGCTCCAGAAGCTCAGAGGTTGAGTGGGGGCCAGCTTAAAGCCCTGAATCTGGGCTTGGCTGGTAACTGAGTTGGTCACCACCAGCTCTTCCATGCCTGTATCACTGGAGTCAGCTCTCCAGTACTGTCCAGGCAAGGGGCGAGGCCAGCTCTTCCATCCCCAGGTTACTAGGACATTTTGTCATTATTTGTCATGACAGTGGTTAATGTTTGCTAATTTTTGCTTAAAATATAATCTGGGTTTAGATCCTAGAACTCAAGTTTTTAAGGAATTCTTCAATACAACCCTTGGTTACCATTTTTGTCCTGTTAGTTCAGAGTCATAAGCTACTTTATTTATTCATCTGATCTTTGTGCATCTCTCTCTCTCTCTCTCTCTCCTCTCCTCTCTCTCTCTGATTCCACACTAGAGTTTGAACATCCTTATTGTTTTCTGTTATAAAATCAGCTGTGCTCAGTCATTTCTTCTGATCTTTTTTACTCAAGGGTGTCTCATACATTGTACTTATCATATGGTCATTTTTTTTGCATTATTCTTTCAACCTAAACACCATACTACCCCGTAGCATTAACAGTTTATCCCTTTAGAGCTTAATAACTTTAAGAAGACTTTTTCTGGTTGACACATATTTGCATATTGTTATGTGCTGTAATGTGGTTGGTGCTTTACCTCATGAATATACTGGGTGGTGCTTATGATAATAATCATGTCCACCCCGTAGACTTTTATCATTCTTTTATGGCGAGAATATTCTAATTCTTATTTTTAAGTATATCCACACCACCACCCCACAGAATCCAATAACTTCCCAATGCTAAGACTCTGTGAGCTGACAGCACACTTCTCTCCACAGTCCATTTGATAGACACCGATGTCAACTTCTCATTGATCAAACCATTTGGATTCCAAATGGCTAACTGGCTCACAACCAGAGGGACATAACCCACATTCTAGAATGGAGACTGTCTCCTGTTCCTCCAGTTGAGGGTCACCCTGTGAGGTGCACTCATCTGTGAATGGCTGTCTCTTGTCAGAGGTTTGCACACACCTGTCAGTGTTACCAAGAAGGTAAAAACGAGCCAGTCAGCTCATTCCACAAGACTCCTGTTCTGAATTTACATTTATGTAGTCAAGTAATTTTTGCAGATTTACATGTGTGGAATGCTTTCTGCACTCTGCCTTTGTATCCGAGGAGGCATGTTCCTTGTTTCATGTATAAAAGATCACTTGGCTGTGTGGAGACTTTCTGGATCACATTCATTCCCCATCAAGCTCCTTAGATGTGCTCTCCCATCTTTTTATGTTTGGGATTTGAGGGTAGGCCTCCCTTCCTTCTTTTTTTTTCTGGTAGTTCTTAGATATCCCTTCTACTCCCCTGTGTTCTTGAAGTTGAAAACTTTTCCAGGATGTGTTTGACCAGAACTAATTTTTCATCACTTTTCCCTGGAACTTGGAGTGTTTGTTATTTGATCTGCCCACTCTGATCACTTTCCAGATAAGTCAGGTCACTTGAGATGTTTTGCATGGATGAAGGTTGTCTCTGGTGTCTTCAAAGGTGTCTTTGAAGTAAGTTTCCCCCTTCAGCTACTGAGGACCAGCATCCCAGAATTATCCCTGATGCTGTTCTTTCTCACCCCTTGCAGTTTGACAGTTACCATCTCTGTCCACTGTTTCATCAGTGGGTCCAGAATCCATTCGTTCTCACCCAGCAATGGCCATGTTCTGTTCTGAACTAGAATCTATCGCAGGATTCTAGGTCTTCAATGCTTTACCTATAATGTTTGCTTAATATTGTCTTAAAGTGATCCCAGGAAAGCATAAAATTCTTCCTCCTCTTGTGTGGCTGGTTCTGCCCTCATCTGCCCTGGTTATATCTCAGCTCTTCTCAGTAGGGATGTCTGTGGTCCAGACCTCTCTTTGCAGCTATTTCCACACATATCCTTGCTCTTTCCATGAATATTTCTTCTTTCAATTCTCACCCTGATGGTGCTTTCTCAGCCCCTGGCTCCTTTAAAAAGCCTTGTTTAGATACCACTTTTTCAGTGAGCCAGCCTTCCCTGGTCCTGGGTCTTAAATTCACAACTCTCCACGTGGACCCCTTCAACTCACTTTCCTATCCCATCTTTCTCTCAGGGATTCCCAACTTGAAACATGCTGTGCTTATTGTTTCTCCTTGCTGTGCACCTTCCTGAAAGACTGCCAGCTCTGATCAGCAGTTCTAGTGCCCATACTGTCTATGCATTGTGTCTCACACAGGCAGGATGCTCAGTGTATTTTCTAGATTAAAATGAATGGGAAGTTGTAAACCAAACAGCAATGGACTTAGCACATCTGTTTCCTAAGGGACCAGTTTATATATGGTGGCCAGTGTCCCAGGTCTGGATTTAGGAGTCTGTGTGGGAGTTTTCCTGGGAGATTTTGCTAGAGCACTGTGATGACCCATGAGCAGAAGGGCTTTGTGACCACTTGAATGATAAGTACCATATAGGATATCTCCCTTCCTGTAAGCTCCCGTGTTCTCCCTGCTCATCCCACCTTCCCTCGAGACACTGACTAGTACCCATCTCTTCAACAACTCCATCAATTTGCCTTTTCCAGGATGTCATTGGTCTAAATTATAGAGCCTGTAGCCTTTGAGAGCTGGTTTGTTTTGTGGAGCAGAATGGACTTGTTTCTTCCATGACTTTTCATGGCCCACTGCCCATTTCTTTACTGAATATGTCACAATGGCCTGGACTCTGAGTGACAGTAATATGTTCATCTAATATGTCAGTGCTCCACTCAGGTTCAGATATGGAATGTTAATAAAGAGGATAACTGTGGGACATGAAACAGATGGGAAATTCCTTGATTTATGGGTCATTTTTCCTTATATCCCAAACTGCTTAGAAACTAACAAGAAGCTTAGATTTATATATTTATTTATGATCTGTGAGATGACAGCACTTGTCTTCTGCTTCAGAGGGAATATTCTGGTCTATCTCAGAGCATCAAATCGTTAAAAATTTGCTTACAAATAAAATACTTGAGTTCTAGTGGCACATCATTTTCTCTGTACCAGGTCCAACTATATTGTGTTGTCAATATTTTGGATCACAGTACTTCTTGGAAGAACTTTAAGATAAACAAGGTCTCGTGAACTACAATCAGAGCAAGGCTTTAAATAGCCAGAGGACAGGGCAATTACAAAGCATGATTATTTCACATGGACACGCTGCTTTGTTGTTCCCTGAGCAGTGACCCATCGGCTATGAGAGACCTACTGGTCTCTTCCAATGATATGTTTTCATATGGTCATTAACTGGGGTATGAATGGGCTTGGATAAATTTATAAGTGTCAGCCATGGTAAGCAAAGTTGTCAAACATAACCTATAACTTCTCAATTTTTAACATATATTTATATATCATGTATGTGCTTGAACTCACGTGCATATAGGGTACACTGATACAGATCTGGAGTTCAGTAGACAACTTTTACAATCCAGGGATTGAATGCAGGTTATTGGGCTTGGCAGTCAGCACCTCTGCCTGCTGAGCCATCTTATTGACCCTTCATAATGTCCTTTATGATCTGACTTCTCTCTTAGTCTCTGTTCTATTGCTGTGAAGAGACACCATGACCAAGGCAACTTATCAAAGACAGCATTTATCTGGGAGCTTGCTTACTGTTTCAGGGGGTTACTATATGACCAACATGGGAGGAAGCATGTTAGCAGGCAGGCAAACATGCAGACAGGCATGGTGGCGATGGAGCAATAGCTGAGAGCTTACCAGATCTCCAGGATAGGAGGCAGAGTAAAAGAGAGAGACTGGGCCTGGAATGGGCTTTTGAAATCTCAAAGTCCACCTGCCAGTGACACATGTCCTTCAACAAGACCATACTTCCCAATGCTTCCTAGTTGGGAACCAAGCATTCAAATTTGTGAGCCTAAATGGGCCATTCTCATGCAAACTACCACACTGTTCTTCTCCTGTTCTTGCTTTGATGGGTTTCCTTTTAAAACATAGTTCTTTTTGTACTCCTGTATGACTTACTTTTAAATGGTGTGTTTTTCTCCCTTTTTGGCTGTGTCAGTCTTTAGCCGTAGTATTCTAAGAATAGTGAGATTGTTGCTTTTGATTCTTGGAGCCCGCTGACGGGAGTAGACACAGTAGGCAGTCTATCCTCTCTTCTCTCAGGAGGCTTCCTTCACAGGTGTGAGATGCAGTGGAGGAGAGAGCAGAGGCCTGGAGCTCCCACCTTTTCCTCAGCAGCCTTCTCTCTTCACTAATGAGCATCTCCTCAGAGAGTAAATGTCAGCATAGAATGCTCATCTAGCCGCCTTTTTTCTCCAAGTGAGATTCAGGTTTCCTTGGTCACGTGACATGGGAAATTAAATGATATCACAGAACCTAACTCAAGTATCCAATGGCTCCCAGCCCTCCTCCAAATGGAGGAGACTCCACATAGCCTCCGATCAATAGCTTGGTGTTTCTGATGGGCTTGCAAAAGCCAGCCAAAAATGTCCTCTCTATGATTTGAATTGACAGATCATGTGACTTCTCTCTGACTCACCATGATTATTCTCCTGCTTGTGTATACTCAGATGTTTTCTGTTCTGGGTATAATGTGCTCATGTGTTCACTGCTCAGGGCATCCCTGCTTCATGTCCCCACTGTTGTTACAATGGAGGACCTGTGCCTTCTCTACTCCTATTTCGTTCCTTTCTGTTAGATTACCTGGCAAGAATCAACTTAAGGAGGAAGGGTATTTCTGCTGAGTCTTAAGGTAGGAAGTAGGGAAGGCATGGTGGGGGAGCTCAAGACAGCAGGCTACACTGGGATCTTAGGAAGGAGAGAGAGGGAAGGGAGGGAGGGAGAGGGAGGGAGGGAGGGAGGAGGAGAGAGAGAGAGAGAGAGAGAGAGAGAGAGAGAGAGAGAGAAACTGTTTCTTAGTTTGTTCTCTTCCTGACAATGCTCACAGATGGGGTGTTGTCTTCTTGGTTTAGAAGTTCCCTCCAGATATGTCAGAAGTTCATCTCTTGGGTGATTGTAGACCCTGTATAGTTGACAGTCAACACTAATCGCCACATCTTATATTTGAAAATGGGCCACTGTCATGCTGTACTTTCTACTTACTTTTGAAGAGAATAATAGTGAAAGTTGATATCCACGCCCTCCCTCCTTCACTTTAGATGCAGCTTCCTTTGCATAAGTTTCTACAAAGGTTTGCTCTGGGGATATTCAGAATGACAGCCTCATTGCTTCTCAACCCTCTGAGCTCGAAGCCTCTTCTCTCTAGGTGTCCCAAGAGCCTTGTCCCTGTCATGCCTAACCTGTGTGCTCCACTGTGCGTGGAGATTGATTTTGGCTTCATTACAGTATATACTCATTTATCTATAGAACGATGAGGACAACACAAAGCAAGCTGAAGATTCTATTTCATGTTCTAGGAACATATCTGAGGAGTAGCTAAGGTTTTTTTTTAACAGTTCCTTTGTTAGTAAGAATGATAAGGGGTACACAACTGCTCCCAATACTGTTAAAAATTTCAGGCCTTTTTGTCCCATATTTTATGTGGAACTAGTAAAGAAAAACAAAGGTGTAAATCTCCACCCATATGCGTATAGCATTACCAAGCCCCCTGTACTTTATGTCTGTATAGGAGCTTTAGATGACACAGTACTCTCTTTCAGATAAGCAGTTCAAAAATGTCACTCAATATTTTATAGTTGCCAAGATTCCAGGTACATGGGGCTTGTTGAGCTTTGTAAATAGTCACATGTTAAAAAATATACTTCACAGGGCTGACAAGATGGCTCAGTGATTAAGAGCACTGGCTACTTTTGCTGAAGACCCAGGTTTAGTTTCCAGCACCCAAGTGGTGGCTCACAAATGTCTGTAATTTCAGTTCCATGGGACATAATATCCTCATCTGCCTGTTGTGAGCACCAGGTACTCACATGATACATATTCATGCATGTAAGCAAAACACTCCTATACGTTAGATAAAAATAAACGCATCTCGAAATCATCAACCACAAAGCCACACTCCAGGCTTGATGTGTTTGGAAAAGAAATATTGAGATGAAGTAAAGCAACATGGTGGGGGTGAAGCCCCTTGTGTTTATAGTATGTTACCATGACAGCATGGTAGTAGGGGTGCCTGTGAGTACTGCATAGCTCACAATTCCTGCTATGGCCTTCTAAAGTTTCCGAAGAACTCTGGACTGGGCTAGGCAGAATGTTCTTCTTTGGGTTGTCATTATCTCTTCATGTCCTGTGCTGTTCTGGCCTCAGGCTGTTCTGTTTTATGAAGATTTGGGTTTCTGTACAGATTTTCATCATTAATTTAAAGGTGACTTTGCACATACATATATTAAGGACTGCACTGTAATTATCTGTGGTAAGAATTAAAGGGTGTTGCTTATGGGTAGGTACTGTGTTATCACTCTTTGGGAGAAGGCTTTTGCTTAGGCCGTGGGTCTACTGTAATGTACTGCGTTTTTAGATCTGTTTGGTAGATTCTGTGCCCTTTGATTCCTGTCCTTGGGGTATTGGAAAAGGTCTAATGTCTCCTGGTTTTCAGTTGCAGGATAACTTTAGACCAAATGAAAGCAGAAGTCAGCAGAATAATGAGCTCTTCAAGACATCCTCTGTAACACTATAAACTGCTACGGCCTTAGCTTTATGCCAGGTCATGATCTCCTTGTCAATAGATCTTTATGTTTGTAGCATGCAGCTGGAACTGCATCTGGAGCACTTATTTATTTTAATGCTGCCTGTGCTCTGGCATTTTTCAAAGGCTGGTGGTCGTCTTTGTCACTTGCTTTCCCTCTCTCTCCTGGTCATTTCCTAGAACACATCCTGCTGTTATGGCTCGAGTGGGAAATGTCCCCCACAGATTAGTGTGTCTGAACACTTGGTGTCCATACTGTTTCTGGAGGAAGCAGAACCTTCTGAAGGTGGGACCTATCTACTGGAAGTGAGTCACTAAAAGAAAGGTCTTTGGGGTTGCATCTTGTCCCAGCTTCTTGTAGATGATCTCTCCCTTCTTCAGGCCCATAGACATGTTTTAATGTTGCTATAGAAAGTAGCAGCTCCTGATACATGTTCCCTGCCATGATGGACTGTATCCTGTGAGCCAAAGTAAATCACCTTATCACAAGTTCTCTTGTCAGATATTTGGGTACAACAGTGTTTAAAGTGCCTACTATAGACTCTTTCAAAAGGCAAGGTCTTTTTTGACAAATTTGGTCATCAGGTGAAGATTTTCCCATGGTGAATGAGATTGATTGGGTTTAGTGATTTTCCTTACTATTTAGACAGTTTGTGCATGTGCTTGTTCCTGTGTGGGTGCACCTGTCGCCAGAGCTTGTGCAAATGTGTGCATGAGTTTGCAGAGGGCAGTGGTTCCATGCTGCTGTCAGACACTCTATCTCACAGGAGCGTGGCGCTTAGCTGTCAGGCTAGACTGTCATACAGCAAGCCTCAGGGTTTTCCTCATACTGGAATTATAACTGTAGGAGATTCTACAAGGCTACTTTTATGTGGTTTCTGGGGGTTTAAAGTCAGACACTCAAGTTTACTTGACTTGATGACACACTACTGACTGAACTATCTCTTCAACTTCTTGCAACAAAATATTTCAAAGCTCAGTGGAAGATCTAACCAGAAATTATGAAAGGCTTCATTTTTTTTGGGTGGAGACTTGTTGCATAAGCTCAGGTAACAGACTCTCTTCCAGTCTAATTTACTTTACTTCAGTGGAACCTAAGAAAAATGGGCTTTGCTTCTTGCATCCGACAGAGGGTAATGCAGGTGTGTGTAGGTGTGTGCACAGGTGTGTTTGGTCCATGTATATCTTGGAGCCAGGCCTCAGCTGAGGCCTTTTACTCTTTCCATTGTTCCTGCATCAGTCAGGAACTGATGGGTCAGGTCCTTAGTCAGATCCTCTTTCTCCCCTTCATTCTTGTTCCTGGCTGACTTGTGTCACTGCAAATCCATGGGTCAACTTCTCCATCATGCATTGGGATATTTGAAGATGGGGTCTTTTAAGAGCAGATTAAGTCAAAAGGAAATCCCTAAAGTGTTCTATTATCTACATGACTGGTGTCTTCATAAAACTCATTAGGACATAAAATGGAAATACCAGAGACATCAGAAAGAAAGGGACATCCCTGTGAGGACACACAGAGAAAACACCATCTACATATCCAGGAGGAAGGCCAAAGAGGATGCTGCATGTGTCCTGAGCAGATGCATTTCTTCTTATTCCTTAGACAATAACAGTATAACGAGTTTACTTAGCATGCATGTTTTAGGCATCAAAAGTAACCTAGAAATGATTTCAAGTAAATCAAAGGAAGCACCTCTGTTATGCATAAATATCAACCTGGTTTTGGTGACGGAATTATGTATCTGTGGGTCTGAACCTACGGGTTGGTAGGCACATGGTCCTGGAGTTCATTCCCCTGATGGTAAGAGATAACTATATGGGGCTCGTTCCCCATGGTGTGAGGCATGACTGTGCTGGGTTTTAGCAACTGTAGCAAAGGTAAACATTCTCTAAAGGTAGTTTCTTGGAATTTATAATTTGGTTAGAATTGATAAGTTCCTCATATTTATCTCTCATTGTCTTAACTTGGTTAGAAATGATATTTTCACCACACCGATCTCCTGCTCTCTAGTCACTTTGAAGTCATTAGGTCATCTTCTAGAACATTCTGGGTGGCTTTAGCTTTCTCCAAGGAGTTGGACACATTTTAAGGTTTGTTGTTTGGCAATTTATTAGCTGTTTACGTGAAGAGCTTATTCCCACGTGCTTTTCTGATTATTGTGTCTCCTATAGAGAGAAGTGATTGGTTTCCTGTGTATTTTGTACCCTACATATTCAACCGACATCCCTTCTTAATTCAAATTTGCTTTCGTCTGTTTCTCATAAGTATTCCAATAAAATATCCCATCAACATGTTCCTTCAGAAACATGCTTAAATGCACCCAACACGAATGTTTTGTTTTCCCCTGCTTTATACGCAAAGGGACAAACACTTGAGTTCATGTGTATACCCTTCAGTTTACTCTTTTGTGACGAAGCTCTATCATGAAGCTGATTCCATTACCCCTCTCTGTAGTGAAACTGTTTGTTCCTCTATTACCTTAGAACAGTGCCTTTCACTCTGTCTTGCTTCTTTTGGGTTGCAGTCTTTCTGGCATCCTTAAAAATCATTTCCCTGCAGTGTTTCAGTGGCCCTGTATGCAGCAGGCTCTTCAGACTGTGTTTTGAACTACAGCATTGTTGCCTGTCTGCCCTGCTTGCTGTGCTACTATAGTTTTCTTAGCATTTGTCTTGCATTTGTTAATCTTTATTACAGAGAAAAGACGTATTCTTTGAAATAAACCAGAAAGAAACATGCCAGCTGCAGGTTGTTAATATATTAGTGGTTGTTTTGGCCTAAATTTCATTAATGTACGAATAGTGTAAACTGAGTATTGTGTGATGTTTTATAAATTTAACTTCAAGTTAAAAAGAAAATACTAAGCTTTGCATTTGCATATCTTTTTATATGTACTTTGGAAGGCTACTTCATTATCTCTCTAGAGAAGGTTGTTAATTTTATGTCCTTTGGACTTTACTTTCACTCCAAATCACAAATTATTTTCCCCACTCTGTGACCCCCATTTTTACTTGGTTATCATTGCTTCACACAACCTGTGAAGATTTTAGTGTGTGTTCATGGTGATAGCTTATTTGGGGAATGAAGTCATCCCATTTCAGAGTTTTGCTACTCAGAGAACTTTTCTCATTCTATCTAGTCTGTCTCTTCTGTTGTCTCTCTGTATCCCCTTGGGCCTTCCTTGTATCCTCGATAGCAGACCTGCCTCTACCCTGTCCAGGTGCTCTGTCTGAAGATGTTCACTGTGAGCTGAACCTGTGTGGACCCCTCACCTAGCACGGCTGCAATTGGTATGAAGGAAACCGAGTTTGAATTTGGCTGTGTGTGTATGTATGTATGAAGGTTACTGTGCTTATAAAAAAAGATGCACCCACTACCCAAGGAATCCCCTTTCCACCTCCTTCCTGACCCGGTGTGGTGCCTTTCCTGACCACTCCATAAACACAACAAGAAGAAAGACAGCTGAAGCCAGGACAAAAACTGTCACCAGAGACCAGGTCAGCTCAAACCCTAGACTCCCAGCCTTCAAATTGTGAGAAATAGGTTTCCATTATTATTTTTTATTCATTCATTGAATCCATCAGCTAGTGAAGTGTTGTTAAGACAGCCCAACTGGAATAATGCACTTTATCCAGAAGATTTTCAGTTTATTTCCTTTTAAAAAGCATTTTTCAAATCCATATTTTTTTAATGATCAACATCAGAAGTAGACTTTATTGACACTTATGAAATTCAGCGATAATGTCTTTTAAAACCCATTTGGGTTTTATTGATGGCTCTGAAATCTTTCGATAAAAGACTTGCTTTAAGTCATGAAAGTTTCTATGTCACATGCAAAGTGGTATTTGCACTGTTTTACAAATAAGTAATGGTTGCCAACTTGACAGGACCTTGAATCTACTTGGAGGCCAAGTCTTGTCTCTGGGCATGTCTGTGGAAGATTTTATAGATTAGGTTAACTGAAGCAGAAAGACCCATCTTGAATGCAGATTTCACCGTTTCTTGACCTAGGGGCATGGACTGAATAGAAAGAGAAAGCAAGCTGAGCACAGCCCTTCATCATTATCTTCTCCAGGACCTCGGACTCAATATGACCAGCTGGGCAGGAGAGGCTGAGGGAAGGGAGATGCTGATGTCAGGAGGAGCTTAGGGAATGTGGAGACTGAGAGAAGAAGAGGCGGATGGAAGGGGAGGCTGAAGGCAGGAGAGGTGGAAGCAGGTGTCATTCCATAAAGTCATGCCTGTTGGAGGGTGGCTACAGCTTCAGGTAGTTATGGCCATACGCAGTGTCTTTAAACAGGCATGGTATAGTAGTGACATTTTTAATTGCTGTGAAAAGACACCACGAGGAAGACAATTCATAGACAGGAGGGTTTATTTGGACTTATGGTTCCAGAGGGAAAGGAGTGGGGAGCATGACAGCAACTCACATCATAAACCATTAACAGGAAGCAGAGAGTGGAGTAAAAGAAATGGCATCAGTCTTCTAGGCCCCCAGAGCCCGCCTCCGGGGACATACTTCCTCCTACAAGCCATACCTCCTAAGCCTCCAAACATCACCACCAATGGAGCACCATGTATTCAAAGGCCCAACACTTTGGGCCATCCCACGCAAATTATTATACATGGGTATAGGCCAGAGTGGCTGCAGTCAGAACTGGCTACAGGTACGTGTGACTTCAGGTTCATGTGGGGGTAGGCAATGTGGCTACAGGCAGGCTTGACAGTGAACAGGTGGGTCTGTTCCTAGGTCCTTCATCGTACTGGCCAATGGTGAGAATACACAGCTCCCTCAGGAAGCTGATGAAAGATGCTACCCTGGTCTGTAGCAGTGTGCTGAGCACTGTTGAGTGTCTGAGCATGTGTGGGCAGGGCAGTAATTTGGGCTTTTGTTCTTTAGTGCAGTCCCTCCTCCCATTTGAGAAAAACCGAGTTCTTTTCCTTTACTCATTACTCTATTTTCATCCTTAGGAAAATAGATTGATGGATCAACAGATCCACTTTTCCTACATCCCAGGGAAGAAACTATGTCCTCACAGGTAGAACTTCAACAGATTCCAGTCTACTCCTGTCACAGTTGCAGCTTGCTTTCTTTTTGACAGGAAAGTCTGTGGACATAAGGTCACTTGCAGGGGTCCAAATCTACACCTTAGGTGTGTGGCCACTCCAGTCAAATATTGACTATAAAACCACTTCTCAACAAATGCCCTGGAATTCAAGAGCAAGTGTAGAACTTTATACATCACTTGCTTTTCTGCTCATGACACTGGAAGGTTATCGGACATTGGAAATAAAAATAAATCTGAATTTAATTTGATTTTCTCATTCGGAGTCACTGATCTATCCTTTTCACTTTCAAACATGAAGATTTCCTCCTTTCCCTCAACTATGGAGCATCCACAGGCTGAGTGCTCAGTGATCATTTCTCCTTTAAAGCATTCTGTGGCCCTCCAGGAGGTTCCCTCGGTGAGTGGCATCCATCTTTCAGTCGGGATTTTGTTTTTCTCTCACACAGCATTCTTGCTTGTCTATCTGGTGTCTGAGACCTTCCTGTCTTTTCAGATTATGTTTAATCCTTATCTTCCTGATTCACAAACATTAGGCAGTTGTTCAGGCTTGGTGTTCCCTTTCCTGAATTAGTTTTCTGTAGTCTTGGTTTCTGTTCATTGCTAAATGCATGACATGTTAGCTTTCTGTAATTACAGCTCTATTTCCATTAAATACAGGCTCTTGACCCTTTGTTAGTCTAGCCCTCCTGTGTTTTTCCTTAGCCATGTTTCTGTTCTACCTTTGCCTGCTTCATACACATTTTAGCCCCATTTGCAGTTGGAAGTGTAAAGCTACCATTCTCTGCTCTCTGCTGTATTGTGATGTGGAAACTTCTAGTTTCTTTGGATAGTCAGTTATGTCAAATGACGGTTCGCTGAGGCACACAGGTGAAAGGATGTCTTGCTAAGGCAAACACAGGTGAGAGAATGTTTCGCTGAAGCAGACCCAGATGATAGGATGTTTTGCTATAGCAGACATGTGAAAGGACAGGTGATGTTTAGGAAGATATAAATATGACCCCACAGACAGTGGGAGCTAGCTCATTGGTTTGCTTTGCTTGACTTCACTGAAGACACACATGTATTGGTTTGCCTTACATTATGTTGTTGGGCTTTGCTTGTGGTGACATCATACGAGAAAAACTTGACAAAGAATGTCTCATGGCGTTCCTGTGGCTTCTTGCTGCTTCTGCACATTTGGCCGGTTGGTGAGCCTCATGGTTTCTTCTGGACTGAACTGCCTTTGCTGGTTCATGAGTAGGTCCCGCCGAGTAGACTGGACTGAAGCTGATGATTCATGTTTGTGTCTGCTAGTAGACTGGACTGAGAACAAAGAAGTTTGGAGTCACCCAAAGAACTATCTCTGAACAGGTCTATTTTCCCTGTATCCTATTACTCTTTCTTTTCCACTATCTTTGGTGAGTGGTAGGCTAGAACAGAGGCTGAACCCTTATTAAAGTAGGCTGTGAAAAATATATGTGTACAATATTGTCTCTGTTTTCTTTTTTTTTTTTTAACAATTTGTTTCTTTTTATTTATTTATTTTTACTTATTCACTTTACATTCCCCTAACTATCCCCCTCCTGGTCATCCCCTTCCACAATCCTTCCCCCTCCCCTCCCATTCTTGGCACATCAAGTCTCTGTGTGGCTAGGCAAATCCTTTCCCACTGAGACCAGACAAGACAGACTACCTAGAAGACCTATCCCACCTACAGGCAATAGCTTTTGAGATTTAACTTCTTTAGCTGAGCCTTCTTTTTCCACTTACCAATCTTTAAATCATATAAATATTGCTGGCACCCAGAGAGGGCACACCTGTCTTCAGAGAATCTCCTGCATCTGTCCTCTCCCTCTTGATGCTTTCCTGAATTCCAGAGGAACTGACTCTGGCCCTGGTCCTTAGCTCTTCTGAGCACAGACTCCTGCTGTGCTGAGAGCAGGGCAGCAATATGTTGGGCTTGTCTTGTGGTTACAACTAAGAGAGGCACCACCTTTCTATAACTGAAGTAAAATCTAATTGGGGAAAAATAGGTAGAGTCATTTATTTGATACCTGGTTAGACTCATTTCCAGAGAAAAAGCTGCATGAGTTCCTGCTTCATTGGAAAATAATTTATTTTCAGGAAATTGCTCTGAAGTCTCTCAGGGTCACATAAAGGAATGACCTTTATGACAAGTAATTAGAATACTGTGACCCTGATACCCAGAATACAGAATCTTCATAAGTCAAAGAAAGGCAGTGTTGGTTTGCAATGTGTAAAAAAATTTCAGTTTAATTTTAATTGTTTTCTGTGCCTCCTATTAGAATAGTCTTATCAGAGATATATCAGAAATAAAGTTGTAACACTTAATTTTGAATTTCAGGTAAATGATGTTTCTTTTATTATGGATATATGCCAAATATGATAGCATGAAGTACAAGAGTGTTTATCTGAAATTCAAATTTTGCTGTGCATCATAATTTCATTTATCAAATATGACAGCCTTATATCAGAAGTACTTTTAAGAGTAGCCATGTAAAATGCGTCTCGTAAATAATGTATGAAATATTTTATTATTTTTAGATTAGAACAATTAGATTTTGTTTCATCCAATTTAATTTTTTCTATTTTAAGGAAAGAAAATGGAATTTATAAGAGAGAAACTCACTGACCTTTGAATTAAAGCAAAATGCTCTGCATAGCCAATGATAGCCAGCATTTTCAGTGAGCTAAATTCCAAAAAGGAATCAACATTGTAATGAACGAGGGCTCACTTCAGTAACACCTGCATTTCTTCAAATTATTCCTTCCTAATGCACGTTTTCTCTCTGTAGGGTGTTTGGTTTTCGTTTGTTTGTTTGTTTTTCCTTTAGAGATAAGGTTTCTCTGAGTAACCCTAGCTATCTTGGAACTTGCTCTGTAGACCAGGCTAGACTCAAATACATACATCCATCTGCCTCTGCCTCTGCCTCCTAAGTGCTAGGGTTAAAGGTGTGTGCCATGACCAGAAGCTAATTTTAACATGCAGACTCTGTTTTCTCTTTGCTAATATCAATTTCATGACTTTACTAAAAAACTGGGGGGACATGAGGCCATGACATTGGCAACCTTGCTGTCTGACAGTCACTGTATCTGTAGCCCAAGATAGAAAGGGAAATACTTCTCAATCTCTGTTCTCTACGAACTCAGTGTGTAGGGGAGGAGAAACTTGGGCATAGATGCTTTTGGTAAGTTAGTGACTTGCCCGTGTGCTCAGGTAGTCACATAGCCCAGAGTATATAATGCAGAATGACAAAGAACACCACAGATCCCTTTGCTCTATGGGGTGGGGTCTACAGGAGAGAAAAAAGGGTTAGGAAGCACAAATTAAGCAGGCACCATGTTACAAGAGAGAGACCGTGTGTCCTCTGCCAAGACTGGCATTGAGAGTAAAGCATGTCGGGGGATGAGGAGAGGCCTCTGAGGAGGGCCCTGGCATCGACTAGGATTAAAGTAGACAGGACTCTCACATAGGAAGGCAGAGAACCTGGAAAATGGGTTTGGGGTAATCAGTTGCAGTCCTGTGGGAGGACTGGAGGGCTTTCAGAAACAAGTGCTGGTAATTGGCACTATTATGATTCCTATTATGGCTGTGATGGCTATTACCATCAGACATGATCCACCATGTTGTGTAGATAGCTGTGTTTGAGAGGAGACTCACTTTTGCAGTGGGTTACATGAAGGGCAATAGGCGTGAGCATGGAAATGAGGTACTTATTGGTGTGGAGGAAGAAGAGAAAGCTTATCATAGTCCTGGGAATTGAGGGCATTTATAAAAGTGGTAAGTCAGGAGCACCATGCAGCTCTCCAGGGTCCTTCCATCCCATCATGCAGCTCTCCAGGATCCTTCCATCCCATCTAATCTGTAAATTTACTCATTGGAGTTTGACATGGCAAACTATCATAGATACAATGGTCCAAGGTTTAAACTACACAGCTCAAAATTAGTTTGTATTAATTATTAAGAATTTTAAGTTAAATGAGGATTACCTGAATATAAGCAGTGAGACATCATGACAGTTGATTAAATAACTTAGACCACTAAGTGGCTCATGGGAAGGAAGTATACAGTGTGGCTACATCAGACTGAATCAATTTATGCTCTGGCGGGAAGGAGTGGGGTTCTATGAGGTTTCTTCTCTCTTTATAGGACCACACATGATTTAAAATTTGTGAGTTGAGTTGAAGAAGATGGGAATAAAGTAAGGAATTTGTGATTATTGCTCTCTATGTTTCTCTGTCTGTCTCTGTCTCTCTGAGTGTCTGAGTCTCTGTGTCTCTGTCTCTCTCTGTCTTTCTCTGACTTTAAGACAGGGATGTCTTTCTAGGTTCTCACTATCTCATCTTCTCACAGACATTCAGCTGCATCAGTGAAGGTTTCCTGTAAGATAATTTCCTGTCCCTCTTCATACTGCTTGAATCAGCAAATTATGACTAGTCGTCATTAGACTAGATGCTGACCATTCTGTGACATGAATATTAAGTGATTTTAAGGTAACACATGTCTTCAGTTTTCTCTTTTCGCTGGGTTTCCAAGGGTAATTATTACAGAGGGTTAAGGATGTGGGTATTGGAATTATCACCTGGTAATGAATATTATGATGCCATATAGATGAGATTATAGCTGACATTTTGAATCCACCTATTTGCCTGTTAAAATGGGTTTCTAGATCTGGGCAGCAGACTACTGCAGAAACATTCCCACACTAGGACACATTTAACACTAGAAATGAGGAAAGCAAAATAGTCTGGGAGGGGGGATTGATTCTCTGAACTTGGTCTGTTATTGGTCCCAATGTCCTTGAAGAAGAGGAGTGTAATGTTTTCCTGTTTGATAAGATACCCAGGAACCAGACCTTAAAAGATCAATGTCACTGTAATTCTAGACAGTTCATTTACCTGAGGAAATTTACTTTTCATGTTCATGAGAATAATGTGGGCCTTGGGCTCCCTTTGTGGTGTCTTCAGCAGTTTTTGGCAGCTGGCAAGTTAGCTGCTCAAATTATTCCTTCATTATTTATTTTCTGCAAATGTCTAACATTGTTTCAAATTGGAGAGCCAAAAAGAATTTACCAGTGAACCCCTTTTGACATAAATAGCTTAGTTAAAAGGCTAGTGTTACTGTTTTGTTCTTTTAAAGGTATATGTGTATGTGTGTGTACATATTACAAGGATGTGGGGTGTGTGTGTGTGTGTGTGCACGTGTGTGCACATGTGTGCTGTTCCATTGCTCATGCTGGAACTCTCCTTCTACCTTATATACTGAGACAGGGTCTCCTGCTGAATTCAGCTCACTAAATCTTCTAGCCGGCCAGTCTGCTTAGGGGATCCCCAATTTTGCCTCCTGCTGGCTAGGATTATGGGTGAACCATTACAATTCCCTGACTTTTACAGGGGTCCTGGGATCTCAACACCAGCCTTAGTACTTGTAAGGCAGCCAGTTTACTTGCTGGGCTATCTCCTTGGTCCTAGAGGTTTTATGTAATACATACTACATACATACTACATACATATATACATACATACATACGTATACACACACACACACACAACTAAGTAGTTTATTGTTTTCAATAGCAGTAGGTTGATTTGTTTGTGTTTCTTTTAAAAAGTGTAAGTTTTACCAAAATGATCATATTTGTTTCTAAGGGTCACCCATAAGTACTATTACAACAGCATATTGAGTTTGTCAGATCCATAGTCATGCACATTATTTATCTACTGTCTTTCCCTTCTGGTATTCTGTACTTTGTATTTTTCCATCATTTTGATGAGAGTTTATACTTTTTATTATTTTTGTTTTAAAGAGCAGGCACACTGGCTTTGCTGAGCTTCTTGGAGTTTATCATCTTTGTTGTTGAGCTGGGGTCTTTGCTGCTTTATTTTTTCTTAGTTTTGTTTTGGCTTATTTGTCGTTGTTTTCAAAGTCGCAGGTCTGACATGTGTTTAAGGGTGCACATTCATTTGAATTTCCTCTTCATTGAGTTTCATGGTGACTAATTTCTATATTCATTCTATTATATATTCTTATGCTTCCAATTAGGATTTCTCTTAGACAAAGAGCTTTTCAAAGGGCAACTTGCTACATTTCCAGGTATTGGGTTGGTTTATGTTACTGTGTCAACATCTTTGTGTGATAGAGCATACTCTATGTGCTGGCAATTCTTTAAAGCTGTGTTAGTTTCCTTTATTTGCCAATATGTTGCTACTCTTGGTCAGGTCCAAGTTCACCTAAAAATGTGTCCATCTGTAGTGACCAAAGACAGTGTTTTCTAGTTGCTACTTAAGAATAAATGCACTTCATATCCTTTTCAAAGTGCCTTTCTCCTCAATAATAATTCTGTCTTCTTGTTCTCTCAGCTTTTGTAAAAATTGTTCAATGGATTTAGAAAATTTGCCTCATGCATTTCAAATACACATTTTTCTTGCATAAAATGTATAATTTGCATATTGCCTGTTGGAATGGTCCCATTTTTCATTGTGAAATATTTCTCTTTATCACCAATATGCCTCTTGCTATAAATCCACTTTGGGTTATGTGACTAGTGTCCCCATTGTTCTGAATTACAATTTTATGGTCTGAATCTCTGCACTTTTGTGTTTAAGTTTTTTCTAGCCTTACAAGCTGCATCATTCTCAACAGAGTTAGGTTTCAAGTTTTCATATGTATTATATTTATTTAAAGGCAAATATATTTAGATTTATTCTGCTATATCATGATTTACTATTTATCAAACATTTTAAGCTTGTTGTCCTATCTCTTCTTTTACCTCTTTTGAAATAAATAAAAGTGTGAACATTATTTTAGGGGCAGAGGGTCTTGTTATGTAGCCCAGGCTAGCCTGAAGTTTTCTACATATCCCAGGATCTCCTGTCCTCACTACTGAGTGCTAGGGTATGTATCTTCTGCTTACATATAGTCTACACACCTGGCATGAGTTAACAAGTATCTTTAAGTATGTTACTTCATTATCTTCTCTTTTATTTCTTTGATGTATAGTGACATTTTGACCATCTTAGTTGAAGTTACTCATGACATGCAAAGCTCCAAAGAGCCATCAACAGATGACTGGATAAAGAATATGTAGTATTTGCCTGTGCTGGAAAATTACCCAGCCTTAAAGGGAAGGGAATTCTGCAAGTTTTAAAAATGTGTGTGAGTTCAGTTCCCTTTATTTATTTTTTTTAAATGTTAAACAAAGCTAGGCATAGAATGCAAATACTACAAGTTCCACTTATAGGAAAATTTCTAACAGTCACATTCAAAGAGCAGAAAGTAAAATTCTGGTACAAGATAACAACTTTCAGTTATCTTTGGATTCTGCAGTCCCATGGTGAACATGTGCTTAAAATTTGATGAGGAGAGGCATTTGCTAAGTGTTTTGTAGTAAACAGAAAGTAGTACACAGTGGTGGGGCATGAAAGGATGGATTCTTGTGATATTTTTGTAAGCACATACTTATCACCAAAGTTACCAAATAGTCGAGATTAACCATGCAACTTCTGCTTGTCAGGTATACTCAATCAAGTGGTTCCTGTAATCATTAAGGAGCCAGTGACAGGTAAAAAACAGCCGAGGGGCGGGGGGGGGTTACATGAATCCAAATGAACAGGAGACTGTCCAGGCTACATGGGTTTTGGTGTCCCTTTTGAATTTGAGATTTATTTATTTATCTTAATCCATTCCACAAGTAGCTATGCACACCCATCACTGTCCAAGTGATGCTTTGCTATGTTTGGGTAATCATGCTTCTCATAAGAAAATCCGAGCCCCAGGTCTAAACCACAAGCTGGAGGCTTAGGGGCCCATGGCCTATATGCTTTATAAGTGGGGAAGAGATCTTGTCCATGAAGCTGGACGCGTGGGGGGGGGATACTCGGGTGTGGGGTGAGGTACAGGGAGGTGTGGGGTACAAACTGGAGACAGAGGAGGGGAAGGTAGTGAGTTCCTTGGGAGGAGGGAATTGGGGTAAGGAAGAACATGATGTAAAAATTTCCAAAAAATTTCCAATAAAAAAAAAAAAAAGAAGAAAATCCAGAATCTAATAGAGAATCATCAAGGTTGAATTAGTGCCTGCATAGGCTTTGCTGTGGGTACAAAGACAAACACACGGCCGATTCTACTTGGTTAAGGAAGGAGAATAAGAAGACCAATAACATTTTCTGAGCCTTAGGTGGTTGCGGGAAGATGAGTGGAAATCTTCAGGTATCAAGGAAGGGAGATACATTGTGCCTGAGTGTGCATGCAGGGTTCTGAAGAAGGGAGACTCGGCTGTACACTGGGCAGCAGGGAAGTTTCTCAGTCTTGGTTTGTCTACCTTTTTAACTAACCAGTGCTTGTAAGAGAAGAATGGCTCTTTGGTGTGCCATCTCCTATGAAATAAGGATGGTTGGGTTTGTTTCATCTCAGCAGGGTTGCTGGGTGTCCAACTTTCACATCACTTCTCTGACTGCTCTGTAGAGTTTACTCCCCGATACATCTTAGAAGATAGGAAAGAGCACAGAAACTTCTATTAATTCAAGATTTAGACTGCCACAGAGACAACCTTTGGGGTGTGAGATTGATTCCCTTATATTTTTTATTTAGGTTTAATTTTCTGTTTAAATTATATGTGTGTGTGCCTGTATGAAGGTATGTGCCTGAGAGTGAAGATACCTATAGAGGTCAAAGGAGGGTGTCAGATTCCCTAGAGCTAGACTCACAGGCACCCAATATAAATGCTAGGAATGGAATTCAGGTCCTCTGCAAGATCAGCGTATGCTCTTCTCCTGATCCATCTTCTCCAGTCCTCACCTAAACTGTACTATCTTTAACACAAGGTACCCAGTTCTGTGTGGCCCACACTGAGAAGACAGGTATCTGAGTGATGGGACATCATTGATTCATCCTTAGTTTTGTTTGGAATACTAAGTTATGTATTAAATGCTATTATGATCAAAAGAAGGAGCTAGTTTGGTTTGACTTCTTCCTTGTATAAATTCATGCCACTAAAATTACGACATAAAATTCATAGGACATGAAGATCAAACACATCAATTCTCTCTGGATAGTAATCACAGGACATGAAGCCCATGCTGCTACAATAAATGACAACTTCTGGAAAAACATTCTGCTGTTTTGCCTGCTAAAGACTCCACCTTACCAATAGTACCTCAATGGGACTATTGGCTGAAACCTCGAAGAGGTAGAACTTAGTGGGGGAAAGTCTTCAATTTACTGGGACATGCACTTGAAAGGGGCTTTGGCTTCATACTGTGAGGGGACCAAGCTTCCCCCCTCCCCATATTTTCTGTAATGGGCAGGCCATAAACAACAGGACCATATGAACTCAAGCATTCCAAATTGAGAGATAAATAATATCTTCCCTCCTTCTAGTGGGTTAGCTCTGATATCTTGTTGTAGGAATGGAAAGCTAAGACACACTCTGTGGACTATATGAACCATGCTAAGGCAGATGCCTAGACATACAAGACCCAGGTCTAGCTTCTTATTTTTCTGGAACTGAATGAGATCATGTTTAGTTATTGATTGTGTTCTCTCGGGAATCCTTTGCCAAATCATCTGCACTTGAACCAAATTATAATTAATTTTCTATTTGATCTCAAGATTACTAATACTATGTCCATTCCTCCTGTAAATTTCTCATTAAATATCCATAATTTTCTGAATTAAAATAAAAATATTGGAAGCAAAATATTATAATCAAATAAAGAACTGCTTAATCTACTTGCAGTATCTATTAGTATTATTTGCAATTTTGGTTAATAAAGTTGACTCATGGTTATGTTTTTATTTGTGTGTGTGTGTGTGTGTGTGTGTGTGTGTGTGTACTGCATTCAAGTTCTTTGAGAGAGCCATAAACACTCATAACAAGTGAAACATCTCTCTTCCCTCATAAATGTTTTTGAAAACAAATCGCCATTGTATCTTCAATAATCATTTGTTACTAAAAGGCACACTATGTCCCAAGTCTATTCTACGTCGTTTGGGTCTTATTGTAGAACTTGATTAATACATGAATAGCCAACCATTCCCACCTCTACAAGCTGTGTGGGTTCACTTTAGCTGATCTGTTGGGCAAAAAACCAAAACAAATGAAAAAACCCCTCCATGAGTGGTCATTGACCCAAGCTCTCCAGAAGTTCCAAGTCAAGTGAACAAAAGTCAGTGTCCTAAAACAGAGTGAAACAATAGGCAGTGTCCTACGAAAATATTTTAATGCACATTTTTTCCTTTGGTGTTGCATAGCTTATGTAGAAGATAGGTGAATAAGATTAATCACAAGTTTGAAAACCTTGTGTGCCTGCAAGGTAAATAGGACCTTTAAGATAAAACTGGCCCCACAACCACTCAGTTAGGCACACGCACCCCTTGCCAGTCTAATGAACTGCTTATGCTGTGAGGCTGAAGAATGGTGCCAAGGAGTGTTGGCCCATCTAAAGGACTCGCCCTGGAGAGCTGGCATTACAATCCTGCGATCATATTTTCTCCTGCTGTTGAAGGATTGTCAGGTTCTCATTAGGCTTAGGGATTCTAATTTCTGAGTTGTTGAGTCTGTTCATCTTGGCAATTGAAGAAGTACAAGCCATACCACCAATAAGTGTTGGTTAAAATATTGTGCCCTGCAAACATGGCAGGATGCTCTTGGCATCAGTAACCGCCTCCTTACTTCTTCTTGTTGCTTACGTGCAGATGAATAGGGCTCTCTCTTTCTCTCCCCCTCCCTCTCTCTATCTCCTTCCCCCTCCCCTATATGTCTCACTCTCCCCTCCCTATCCCCATCTCTGAGTTTGTGAGGTGTGTATGTGTGTGTGTGTGTGTGTTTGCACGCGCAGGTGCCTATGCATGTGTGTTTGACTGAGCAGCAAGAAGCCAAGAGATGAGAGGGCTAGGAAGAAAATTGTATTCCAAGGGAATGATTGACAGCTCAATTGAGACAATGCAAGGAAATTTAAATACAAATATATAGAGGATATTTATAGTATTTGGAAGGCTAGCAAAATTCAATTACTGCTACTAAAAAAATCCATATTTATTTTCTTATGGATTTTCATCTTGGTGGGTGAAAAGGGATGCATGTCTTACATGTCATTAGCAGTAGGTGCTATTTTACTTATGCATCCTCAAGCTTCTGTTTCGGTACAGTGAAGCAACATCTACCTTCTGTGTCTGGTGTTTGGCAAATGTGTCGTTCCCGACTCTTGTTGACCTCGTTAGAGGGAATGGTTATATTCAAGGTGCTATTTTGACTTGTATTGCCAAGACCCTGTAGTTTGCTACTAAGAATTATTGGGTGTTAAGAAAGGATATAAAGAACAAAGACAAGTTAAGATGCCCCAGTGGGCAATTACCACATCTGCTGTCATCCCCTGAGACGATGCCAGAGCAAAAATGATAAATACTGGACCAGTTTCAAAGGGCTCCTATTCCCCTGGCACTGCACTATAGGGTAACTTTAACTATCCAGACAGCTGTTAGGTTACAAATACAGCTGTCACATGGACCCTAAATTACGTGAGGACAGCTTTATTAAGCAGCAGGTGAAAGCACACTGGTGATGAAGTCACTCTGACCTGACTGGAGGGAAGCAGGAACCACCTACATGGAAGCGTTGGGCCTCTGTGTGCTGGGGCAGAGGGCTGAGCTGTTCTGCCCAGCAGGAGGTGAGCTGGCATGGCAACTGGATAGGTGTGTATTAATAAAAAGAAAAAGAAGAAAAGCAAAGGAAGAGGAAACCGACGTTACAGAGAAAAAAAATTTTTTTTGTCTTATTTCTGAGACAGAAATTTTGGATAATGACAGGAAGAGCCATTTCATCCATAAGACAGTGAATTTTAATAAGTGCATCACCTTTTCAAGCAAGCATCGGGAAATCAAGAAGGGAAACCACTGGGAATCTTTAGCAGAATATTCTTGTTTCCTACAGAGAAATATATTATTTGTCCTATTAGATGAGAGAAATCATACTGAATGGCGTAGGGGGAGATGTGTTAACATCTATAATCAGACACACACTTGCCTGTCCAGCTGCCCAATGGACTGAATGCTGATTTCTCATCTCATGCACACAGCCCAGTGTCCCTTCCTTGGTGTAGTCACATCGAGAGAGCCAATGTCGAGGCTCCGCCTACCCAGTGGCCAATCAGGAAGCCAAGGATCTGTAGAACACACACCCATCCACGAAGGGGACTGGGAAACTTCCCCAGGTGAGGTAGAAGTCTAGCAGCAGACACAAACCACATCTTTGGACATCTTACAAGCAAGAATTAATTAATTCTATCATTTTAAGATTGAATAGTTTCATGGATTTTTTTATATTATAGAAGGTGACATTTTCCAGCTAATATGATTCTTCCAAACAAACGTTCCTGGGTAATATAATAAAATGATTTAAAATTATCTAGTTCAATGGTGTTAGGAGCTGTTTTCATCATCAGTTTAATCTTTATTCATTTAAACAAGATTTGGGGTGGACATTTAAGTGAGTAGACATTAAATCCTCAGCATCCTATTCTTGGTGATGAGCAAACAGCTATCTCATGAAATCAGAGAAGAAAGCAGTTGCCTGCGTGGACAACAGTCTCCACAGGGTTTCACATCATTTTTTAAATAATCATTTATTTATAATTTAAAGGCACTGTCTTCAAACATGCAGTTTTACTGCTCTTCCCATTTGCAGTTTGAATAAATTAATTATTTTTTCCAAGAAGTATCTAAAATTCATCAATATATCAATCTTGTTATGTTAAGGAAACAATAGGAATCTCAGAGAACAAATAATGTCTAGTTGTTTGAATAAAAAAATACACCCCCAATAGACTCAGATATTTGAACTTGGGTCTCTGTTAGTGACACTGTTTGGTGAGGTTTAGGAGGTATGGCCTTGCTGGAGGAAGCATGTTACTGAAGGTGGGTTTTGAAAGTTAAAGCCTCTTACCTCTCTCTCTCTCTCTCTCCCTTGTGCAGTTTGAAGGATGGATACATTTGAAGACATGATCTCTTAGTTTTGTGCTCCTGCCATCTGCTAACATGTCTGCCTCTTGCTGCCAGGCCTCCAACCATGATGGTCTCTTATCTCTCTACAGCCAAAAACCTGAATAAACTCTTCCTTCTATAGGATTCCTTGGTCAAGTTTTATCACAGCAACTTATATATTCAGATGAGAGAATAAAGATGCTGCCACATTGTGACAAGGTAACATCAAAAGGGGACTTAGGCATTCATAACCACAGGAATGATTCTAAGGTGAAGTAGCAGATGTCTATTTTTGGACCCTTTGAGTCCTTATGCTTATGAGGTTGTGAGAGACATTCATGGATTTCTATAATAAGTAACTGATGGGTGTATGTTGTTCCAGATTCTTAGATATTATGGAATAAAACAAGTAAACAGGCTTTCTTGGAGACCATCAATGAGTAGTTATACTGCCATCAACAAATTCAAGATGATATAGTATGAACAAGACTTGTGTTTTGTACTACAAACAGATGCACCGACGTAAAGAAAAAGTGACCTGGGTATGTGGATGGAAGAAAGATCAGCACTGTTGTTGGCATAGACAAGGCTCATGCTGGAGAAGCCGTGATTTCTACCGCTGGGCAGTGGAGTCCCACATGCTGGAGCTCAGTGTGGGGAGATTCCTATGATGCAATGTCACTAATGATGTAGATTTATTTCTAAAATGAAATCACTCTGACTTTTTCTCTCAGGCAGCCATCCAAGGAGATGCACCTGCTGCTTCCCTCAGGCCTCCTTTACCCCAGCAAAGGCATCTCACTGTGACAAAGCCTGTTTTTGTCTGGGGTAGCTTCTCCCTGGGATCATGGCTTGATAGTCTTTGGGAGAGGAGATGGTGTTGCCTATTACAATTTTCATTTGCTCTCTGTGTGACTCATTTCTACCCAAACGTTGCTCTATGAATCGCTACAGGAAGAGGAAATCCAAGACCCAGGCTTCTCCTTTAGTACGACAGTGCAGAAGGCATCTTTAGGAGTGATTTTTATGTATTGTGAAAATGAAGTATTCTATAAGAATTTGCCAACAAATCTACTGCTACTTGATTTGTGTACATTAAAAAACAAAGGAAAAAAAGAATAAATATTTTGAGCTAGCTATGTTCCATCAGTGGGGAAGGGAGGGGCTCAGGAGATCTGACCTGTGGTGAGGAACTGTGACTGAAGGAGAGAGAGTTACTTGTCTGTGGACATGGTTGGTGGATGGCCTTATACCATGTACATATGGACAGCAGTAATGGGAATCAGAAACCCCCATTACTCTAATAAAATTATGCTAAGTAAAAGAGGATGTGAGGTCGAGAGAGAGAGATGGGTTGGTGTGGGGGGTAGATAGAATCAAAATATATTTTTTACATGTATGGAATTTTCAAATAGAAAAATTCTAAATGCTAAAAGAAAAATAGTGATATAGTTCTCACAAGTTAAATTTTTGCTTGGAATTTCCTCATTTTATTAACCAAGTTAATAAATTTTTGTATTGCAAGACATTAAAAGTATTTATATAATATGTGCTGAATTTACTAGGGGACGAAAGATGACTGCATCCGCTAAAGGTAGAGAATTCATTTTAGAAACACAGGTCTCTGTCTTAACAATAGGGTGTATACATTCAGGAGAGTTAGTATCATATGTCTTTTTTTTTTTCTTTTTGGTTTTGTTTTAACAAAATGTTTAAGAAGTAAAATGTTTGAATACTCTTTTTATTCAGTTAATATTAGTTACCTATCTTAACTCTTCTTTTCACTTCTGTATTTGGTGCTCATGTTTTGTGTTTTGACCGTGTGTTGGAAGTGGTATTATACTAGAAATTAAAGCTGGCTTATCAGCATTGTTTGCCACCACTGCCCTTTTGTGTGAGCTTCAAGAACAGGGTAGAAGCTGTGGGCAGGAGGCAGCCATCCCTCCAGAGCAAACTCTTTGTACTGTTGTTCTCAGTGACGTTGCCTGTAAAAATCTGCATTTGCTATTTACATTTATCATATCAGCTGTCAACACATTGCTTAATGAAGCAAGTACTTTTGTTCCAGAAAATGAATGTTTCCCCTTTGATTAGCTGTTATTTAAAATGTGCTGATTAAAGCAAGTTGGGTACTTTTCAGTGGGCTGCTCTGAGGTGCTACTAACTCTTAAAGTTGAAGGATCCTCATACACTTGCAGGTGCTGTGATGCTTCCTAGGGCAGCTTGTGCAAACAGCAGCTGGGGGTGGGGCAGTTTTTGGATTCACAATATGAATCAAGATCAAACACTTCAATAAAATGCAGGGTTCTAATAACTGTATGGTCCTAAAACCTCATTTTTAGCACCAATTTTCTTCATGGAGGGGCACTGTTTTTCATAATTAACTTTAATAAACTCTTCTCTGCCTTGAACGTGCACTCATATTGCAGCAGTGTGGGAGACTGGTCTCCAGTGTGTGCGTGATGACTGTTGACTTTGATACATTAAACATTGATATTTGTTTTCTTCCACCTAATGATATATGTCATTTATTCTTGGAAAATATAGGGGATACTTTCTCCTCTCGCTCTCTCGCTCCTCTCTCGCTCTCTCACTCTCCTCTCTCATCTGTATCTCATTCTCTCTTTTCTGTCATACACACTTCTTTTTTATTTTGCTTTGACACAGCATTTCTTGTAGACCAGAATGTCCTCACACTCCATATGTAGCTGACAATTACCTTAAACTTCTGATACTCCTGCTTCCACCATTGAAGTGCTGGGTCATAGATGCATAGTACCACAGCTGCTTTATGGGGTGTTGGTAATCCAGTATGCCACAGAGTATGTATTTTACTACAGTTGTTTGTGGGAATTCAGGGTTGATAGGTCTTCCCCATATGTTCTGCTGCTGTACAGTCAAAGTCATGAAGGTCACATGGGAGGATCTGGCAAACGAATCTGTCAGCTAAAGTGGGACCCCACGAGTGTCTGAACCTGAAAACCAAGAAAGGCAACTGGAACAAAATAGGGCGACAATGAGATCTTGTAAAGGGCTCTGGAGGAGCAGGTCTGAGATGGATTCTGGAGTGCAGATGGTGGGTGAACCCGAGGCCATTCCTCAGCTGAGGCGCTTTAATATTGGTTCTCATAGGGGCAGCTGGGTTTCTTTTCTGTGTGTCACAGCTCTGCAGATGCCTTGCTGTGTGAAAGGCAGAGTGTGGCATAGGGTAGGTCTCATGGGCTTTGGTAAACAGGATAGCTGTGGGAATGAGCTCTAAGGTGGCAGAGAGGTGAGTGGAAAGGGCCACACAGGGAACCAGTACGAGAAGATGCATTTTGAAAGATCACGAGACAGACAGGGATCTGAGTGTCTGTAAGTGTGAAAGGTCAAATTTTACCCTTCTGGGACCAAAAATCCTCAGTTTTTCATATCTATCAACATAGTGACCTTGACTCCAACCACAGAGTCTTTCTTGGACTGCTTTGTTTTTTCAAGTAAAGCAACCATTTTCTATTGTTTTTGCCCCTAGGCTTGTGACTTGAAATGAGGCAAGCCCAGGGTGGCTTTATTTCTGTCTATTACAATGTAGGCAAGATGCAGATGGAATGCCTGAAACCAGACGCCCTTGTGACCATGCTTCTGTCCTAGCGTTAGGGGTCTTCTGCGAGGTTCACTGTTTAGTGTCTGAATTCACTCTGTGTGCCTATTGGGAGAGGCCCCTATATTCTTTATAGCTGTGACCAAGGCCACACTCAACTCATTAGATGTCTATAGCTGCAGCTGCCTGGCATTCCCATATAATTCATGTCTATATGATGTCCTCCCAGCCGACCATCCTGTGTCTCTCTGAGAGAAAACAGCTCCCAAAGAGCTCGGATAGTTAAATCAAAAATTTTCCAGATGGATTTTTAAAAATTTATCTGCAACTAGGGTCTCATATAACCTAGACTGGCATAAGACTCCTGATCCTCCTGCCTCTACCCTCCAAAGTACAGGGACATGGGCAGGGACCTGGGTACTCTGCTTAATCTCTCCATACTAGGGAACTTAATGTGATCTGTAAACAGTACACTGCTGTTTGGTTGTATACACACAAGGGGCCGGCCAGACTCTCTGGGATTTGGGTACCTTAAAATCTAGCCTTTTTGAAAACTGTTTGGTTATAGTTCATTCTGGTTCCACATTCCATGTGTTTGCTAGTCATGCAGCTGAGAAGTCTTTATGGCAAGCGCTGTCACCTTGGCCCCAATTCCGTTCCCCTAATGTTTTAGAGAGCTTCAATAAGGCATGATCTCTAGACAGCCATAAGAAGTCTGTCTGATAAAGAAATGGATGCTGTAAAACCAGCTAGGATAAATGGGCACGATTTATGTTAAATTTCAGAATGACACTAACTTTGTCAAAGGTACTAGGGTTAATTTCCCTCATAGAGTCTTGCAAAGTTAATTTTTTTTTTTTAAAAAAAAAATCTTCCTTAAGGTGAAATTTTGTGCTCCAATGAGAAGTACAAGCAGTTACATAGCCCTAAAACAAAACATGTCCTTTCAATTAAACGTTCTGAATTTACTGCTGTTTACAGACTCTTCTATTTTCCCATTGCCCGCATATTAGCATATGTCTTACATTGTCATTGGTGTCACAGAAATCTGGCCTTCAGAATTCCTAGATTCTACTCTTATTGCGGTGAATGTCAAAGTTGTTACAAGACTCAAACATAGTTTCTTCTTTGTTTATTAATGAGGCCATGCTCTTTGCTACACAAAGCTGTTGTGGCAAGATAAGAGAAATCACAGAAAATTAACAGGCTTCCAATATAAGGATGAGTTAAGTAGTCCTCTGATAGTGAAATTCCGCATGGCAAGTTTTATAAACTAGATGTATCGGGGGTGTAACTGAATTGAATGAATACCATACCTATATAAAACTATAAGTATAAGGACACTTTCTGCTTCCAGAGACCTTCTGGGGCAAACTAGATTATATTATTTCATGGTTTAGATACATTCAGTGTTTACTTACTAAGGTTTAAACTATTTTTTTTTCCTCTGGAACTTAAGTCTTGCCCACTGGCCCTATCCCCTTGTCTGAGACCTGCTTCCTTCTGATTCTCTGACTTCTCCCAGGGCACATAGTTCTAGTTTCTGTAAAGCATGCTTCACTTGCAGGCTCAGGTGTATCTCTCCTCCCCTCCCCCTCCCTTCCCCATCTCCCCCTCCTCCTTCCCCTACCCCTCCCTCCTCTCTTCTCCCCTTCCTCCCCCTCCCCTCCTCCTCTTTCCCCCTCCTTCCCTCCTCCTCTCCCTTTCCTCCCTACCCTTCCTCCTCCTCCTCCCTTCTCCTCCTTCCCCTCCCTCTCTCCCTCCCCTCCCCTCCTCTCCCCTCTCCCCTCCCCTCCCCTCTCATCCTCTCTGGATTACTTCACATGAAATCTAGGTTCACCCAGAAGCCTGGCTGTCTCACCTGGGAAACATTCCTAGATTCTGCCGGGCAGCTTCTTCCTTGTTCTGCTTTCAGGAAGCTAGCTGTATTTCCACCATCTTGTTAGATTTTTACACAGGAGGGAGAGCGCTGGGATATAGGTTGTTTTATTGGTGAGAATGTAAGTTCTTAGGGACACCAGTTATTCTGTGATCCTTCTTCTTAATCATCACTGTGTTCTTTTGATGTAAAGAAGAAAAAAGGAAAAAAAAAAAAAAAACCCTACCAGTAAAAAACATAGATGCGAATGACTCTTAAAAGTCCTCAAAATCTTATTAAATCAATGATTTCCAACTGCGGCCACATTCATTTCTCAAGCTAAATGGAACCCCGTTTACCTGATTATGTGAAGAAACCTTTGGATAGAAAAAGCCTCTGTGTGTCTGAGAGACCAAACAGAGCTTGCATTTGGAAGCATGAATCTTCTTAATGCCCCTTGCAGAAGAAACAGGAAGCTATGACAGAAAGATACAGAAGCAAACATAAGGAAAGACAGGGAGACTCTCCTGCTTGTTTTGCTTCTGTCAGGGGCTGGACACTGTAGACATGAAATGTGAGATAACATACTGACAGCTTCGCTGAAGAAAATTATAACCTGCTTATTTATTCATTTGCAAGCAAATGCGTGTGTGTGCTGGAACCCAGTGGGTGCATAAACAGGAAACAATCACCAGTTTAACAGCCAAAATGGAAAACAGACAGGGAGGAGGGAGAGTGCCCAGCAGAGGATGATCATACTGTATGGTTATTACTAAGTGGGAAGACCTTGCCATGGGGGCAATATATTTCCTATTAGTACTAATGGCTAATGGCGTTATTTCTCTCAGTAGGATGAGAATGCACAAGACACTTCACTGAGTAGGTTTTTCACATTGCTAGCTATTGATTGATGTGCTTTTCCAGTCTCCTGTCTGCAGCTCCAGTTGCCTGTCTACTATGCTAAACATGATCATTCTTGGACACAGAGATCATCTCAAAATCTCCAAGGAAACACTGCTCAAAGGTGCAGTGTCTCAAGTTGCGTCTACATAAATGCTTTTTGGTATCCTTCGCAAGACTTCGTTTGAGAGGAAGTTGGTCATGTCAGTGTGCTGTAGCAAACATGTTCTGCTTTAAATGAATGAAAATAGCAAGTAGTGCTAGCTTCCCAAAGTTTCCAAGCAGGGAGGGATAGGGGATAAAGATAGAAATATAGATAAATTGATCAATTGATAGACTGATAGACAGATGATAGATATGTAGATAGATAATGGATTGATCAGTATATAGATATAGATAAATAGGTGATAAATACATACATGAGAGAGAGAGATGAGACTTTTCAAAAACAAGTAATAAAATATTCACACTTAGATTGCTTTAAAGGTCCAAAAATAACAAAAAAAATATTTGCAACTAAGCTAGACATAAATGGCTTATGGATGATAGCTATGGTAGCATTTAATCCATCATTAATGAACATTTATTTATATTGGTCTACAATATTTTTCACTTAAGTTATTCTTCTTTGTTTATGTAATAAGTATATGCTGGTTAGATGATAACCATGTCTGGCATCATGTAACATGCGTGTCTCACGTGGCCTTATTCTGTAAGCATGGGCCCTTCAGTATCAACTTTACTCCTTGGGAATTATACACTTAGAAGTATGTCAGCATACAAGCATTTGTGAGCTCCATCTAGGCTTTGTATCAGTGCCTTGCCATCTGTACAGTTCATCTAGACTCATCTGACACCTGTGGCTGCTTTGTATAGCTTGCGTAGGGAGTGATAGGTTGCACAGCCACTGAAGAATTCACTGAGTTCTCTATTCACACATTTCTGCATTCTTCCGTGAGATCAAGTCTTTCTGTAATTGGCTAGAAGTCAAGTTTTCTTTCATTTGGGCTTTTTATTTATTTATTTTTTTAAATTCCACCAAAATTTTAAAATCTGTGACTGAGCGTCTAATGAAGATGTGTTAGTAAATTAATGGTCAAAGGTGCTCTTGTAGGTCAAAGCTAAAATCAACTCGAAAATATGCTACTCAGGTACCAAGTAATTCCACCCACGTGTCAGTCTTTTGCCTAATTCATCATATTCAACGAGAAGGCGTGATGCGGGTGAAATGGGACCATTCGTCAGAGCTTTCAATTACAGATGCATGTGAAGAAGATGTCAGCATGGTAGGCTATTTTTCTTGCAGCATTTCTCTGGGGTATTTTCAGATAAATTCTGGACATTGCAGCCTAATATAACTTCACACCAGGCTCCCAGGCAGCCTGGAAGACTCTGGGGTTAGAAAGTATATTGTCTTTATGTGTGATCATTTCTATTGCTTTCCACTCTTAGACATAGCATTTCTTGTCTAAGAAGGGTGTCTGTGAAACATAACAAATTACTATTCTGGGATTTTGCTTCTTTCTTTGTGTATTTTAATTGAGCGTGTTAGCTCTTAATTCTTCTATTATCACATTTGCAGTTGGAATTCATTAAGCACATGCAGAGGACTACCCAATGCAACAATACTCAGAGGACTGAGTCAGGCACAGCCCAGACCCCAGGCAGAGTCCCAGTTATAAGGAGTCAGTTGGTCTCAGGTGCAAAGATGAATGTGCTGTTTTGTCTCTGGAAGAAAAGACAGTTCTGTTCACCATTGACTTCACTCTGAGTAGTGAATGCCTCACCAAGACTGAAGAGCATTTCTAGCCACCCTCATGGTTGTGTGCTTATATGTCATTCACCATATTCTTGAACTTGACCACCTAATATCTTGAACTAATCCAGACTGACAGTTTTAGGTCCTGCTGTCCAGCACCACTGTGCACTGTGGGGAGGAATTAGGATCAGCATACTAGGGGCCTGAGACTTCCTGGGTGCTTGAACATTGGGAATGAATGAAAGCCATAGTAGGGGTGCACAGTTTCTTCATTTCTGTCATTGTAGCCTGAGTATTGACTTTTATATAGCTCTGGATTAGGTAAGAAGTATCTTGGTCAGAACAGAAAAGGTTTCATGTAAAAACAAACACAATAACAAAGACAAAACCCAAAAGATACTACTTGGTATAAGATCATCCATCTTGCAATATTGAAATGCAGTATGAGCAGAAATACTTGAGGGAACGTGTTAGGACACAGCCAGGGCTGGAAGACCTGGGCTACTGCTGTTGCTATATGCCAACCAGAATCCATTCTTAACCCAAACAGTTCAGGATGTGGTTTCTTTCTCATTGTCTATTAGCTTTCTTACTGCTGTGAATGAAAACCTGACTCAAGGGAGGCTAAATGCTCTTAGAGAATACAGTGTATCATGGTTGGAATTGGCTGTGCCACGGCAGGCAGTTTTTCACATGACCTTGACCAGGAAGCAGAGAGCCTGGGTCAGAAATGATTCAGGTCATAACCCTTAAAGCCATCCCCCTAGTAATGCACCTCTAACACCTCTATCTCCTGCCTCAAAGGATTCATGGCTTCCTGAAACAAGCCAATAGATGGGGATCATGTGTTCAAACACATGAGTTTGTAGAGACTACTTCAGATCCAAACCGTCACAGTGACATCCTGGTGACTGTGATCCCACTCCCCAGGGGAGTTCTGGACCCTCTGGAGGAGCATTGCAATGAGGACATTGCTACGGAAGCCACAGGATTGTGTAGAGATGGGATCTGGAGCTGAAGAAATGCAGTCTGTGTAAATAGACGTCCCATGTCTCCAACATGCGTATCTTGCCACTCTTCCTTCCTTGATGGGTTCTGTTGGTTCACACAAAGCATCCTGACTCTTTCACACCTGGCATGCTTGTCTGTCTACATACTTTTGCTATATGCTGTGTCTATCTGAAGAAGTCTGAGTGAGTCTAGGTAAAGTCTGTGCTGTCCTATGAGCTGTCTGTCACATTGTCTAGACTGTCTCAGGCAGTTATATCAGGTCTTGATCTTCTTTGTTTCTGTACTCTGTGACAGTTTCTGAGCCTTCTCATCATTTGTGGTAAACCTTGGAAGAATTTCTTCTCAAGTGACTTCAGAGCAAACCTGTCTAGCTGGACTCTCAATATCACATTTAATTTAAATGACAGATGTCTTGAGACATGAAGTTGGAAAAGTCATTCCAAGATTAGCTGTGTTGTAGTGAAAAATAAATCACCTATTTTCAAAGGATATTGTTTATTTATTTAAAAGAATTTCATACACAGTGTCTTGCTCATTCTTAGTCGTTAAGTGTTCATGTATTTTTCCAGTTATCCTGTCTCTTTTCTTTCCTCTACTAGACACCCCTACGTACATTTTAAGCTACTGAAATTATTGTGCAACTCAACAATGCTATATTCCCGTTAGTCTCCGTTTTCTCTGCTCATTGTCTGTCGATTCTGTTACTGTGTTCACAAGTTTATTAGCAGTTTATTTTGCAATCTGAGATGCAATTAATTTTACTTACTCTATTTTTCACTTCAGGCATTGTATTTTCATTAAAAACAAAGTTCTACCCTGCCTCTCCATCCCACAGCTCCTAGAACATATGGGATGCAAAGGTAATAACTGCAGTGGGTCATTTCTTCATTAAATCTAATTTATTGACTGTTCTTTCCATCCCCTTTCATGTGTTTTCATGAATACCTGCCTGTTCATTTTTACTTGTGTGCCAACATGTCTTTTTCATTCACTCTTGGCTATTGGCCCCTGATACCTGATGACTGATTTCTATGTGATGTGTATTGTACCCACCATTCATTCACTCTTGCATGCTAGAAAGAGTTTTAAGAGTTTAGCAGTATGATTATGGCCACTGTGGAAGGGTTTTGAGTTTATTCTGTTTGGGATTTGGAGAGCTTCTTGATTTTCTTAAAGTTATAATGCTGGCCTCAAACTCAGTAGGTGTTCAAGGATGGCCTTGACCTTCTAAACCCATTATCTCCACCTTCCTAGTGTTAGGAAGACAGGTGTGCATTATCACACTTGGTTTTATCTAGTTCTGAGTTCAAAGCCCAGAGTGTTGGGCTTTCTAGACAAGTACACTTATCAATGCACTCTCACCGAAGTCTAATGCTATTTTTAAACTTTTTTCAAATCTTGGAAATATTTTGGCATTGTTTATTGAACGTTTTTCATCTCTCCTTTGTATGCACATTAGAGGATGTGTTTTGGATGCAGAAGTAGCTGATGATGTATTGATTATTTTTTATCCTGTGTACTTCTGTACCTTACTTTTAAATCATCTTGGAGATCACATCTTCCAGTTTACTGATCATTTGCTTAGGATCCTGACCTTTGTCAACTGCAGCTAGAAAGTTTTTCCTTCTGAGCTGTACTTATCCACAGGTTCTGTTTGAAAACTTGCCTTCTCAGAATATTCATATTCATCTCAATATTGTGGAGCATATGGAGCTTGTGTAATTAGTGGTTTTTGTGTTCTTTGGGGGGTCTCTCCTCCCTGTCATTTATAGGTCTCTTTCTATACATTGTATTATAACTGTCAATGAGTTATATTACCCAGCATCTTTGCATGCCTCATAAATTTTGATTGGATGCCAGACAGAGAATTTTATGCTGTCTGTTCATTGGCTGTGTTTCATTAACATGCTGCCAGAGTTGACTCTGACCTGTCTTACTTGACTTAGTGCCCTCTCAAGATGTGCCTGTCAGCTTGGAGAAGGTTCACAGGAAGTGAGGTTCCAGTCCAGGGTGAGTTTTCCTGTCCAGCTAAGCTGCAAAACTTCACTCGGAGTGTTAGGATGATTCTACCATGTGCCAACATTCTTGAGTCATATTTGAGCTCTGGGAGTTGTCCAGCTTCATCCTTCTTGCTGTTCTTCATCTCTCTTACTGCTCACTGTTGAGTGTTTTTCTTTCATGTGCATGTGAGTGATCAAACTCTAGGGACTTATCTGCACAGATCCAAAGTTGTCTCTCTCAACTTTCCACTCTTTTGGACTGAAAACGTTAGCTATTCTTACATCCCATATATTACCATATGTCTTCCAAATTCCTGGAGATTAGCTGACTCTGTTAGTACTCTGCCTTTCAACCTGAAGACAACTTCCAAATGTACAATGATGTGAATTTATGGTATCCCTGGTTTGTTTTCCTTCCTAATAAACCTTTATCATTTTCAAACTCTGTAGGATGTTTGTTTTTGTATACTTTCCTATTTCACGGCAAAAGACAAATACTCACGGTAAGGCCTCTGTTTGGTTTAACTCAGTCTTTTAAGTCACAAGACTGATCTTTTACAATAATATTTATTATTTATCTATCTATCATCTATCTATCTATCTATCTATCTATCTATCTATCTATCTATTTATATTTTATGTATGTGAGTGGTTTACTGGTATGTATGTGTGTCAACCAAGTGTGTGCTTGGTGCTCCTGAAGTGAGAAGAGGGTGTCATACTCTCTGGAACTGGCATTACAGTGAGGAGAAGCCACTGTGTTGGTTCTGGAAACAGAACCCATGTCCTCACAAAGAGCAGCCAGTGCTCCCAACAACTGAGAAAATTGTGGCCCCCATGCATCACTGATCTTTTAATGGTGAATATCAAACATATCATTAGAACATAATGTTTATATATTGCTGTGTTTTATGGACTTATGGTTATGACAGAAATTTCCTGTTATATACTCAACAGATACTCTTCTGTTTTATTATAGATTGTTAATAATATAAAGATTATTATATTTTATCTAACACCTATGTACTTTTGCTATCCACATATTGGTACTGTCATAGAAACATGTTGGGAAATCCCTCTTTATTTTACTAATTTTGTCTTTTACATATATAAGTATACTTTTATTTCTTAGTATTATAATCAATCATATTATGATATAATATATCATATAATATTTTCAATTTAATTTAAAGCTGTTGTTTTGGTTCCCTTATGGAATATATTGTGTGACTAAACCATGTTTAATTATAATTGTTAAAATTTACTGATAATAATGTCATGCTTATCTCCAGAATCCTATCATTTGAGTGCACATGCAATTGTTTCTGTAGTTGATGGGTCTAGTATACTAGTTACTGGGTTAATAGCAGTTTTTTAATCCTTTTGCCTTTGCCAATTTATTCATCTTTCCAAAAAAACCATAGGAGGCTATTAAAATCAGAATGATTTTAAATGTGAAGTCTTCTCTCTTCTCTCCTTCTCTTCTCTCCTCCTCCTTTCCTCCTTTCCTTCTTCTTCTTCTTCTTCTCTTTTGTCCTCCTCCTCCTTCTTCTTCTTTCTTCTTTCTCCTCTCCTGCTCTTCCTCCTCCTGCTTTCTTCTTTGTATTGGAGATTGAACCTAAGACACTGTGAATGTTACACTGTATCTGGAACTGTTTCTGTAAGTTGTTCAGTTTGGCCTTGATATTATTCTCTAGGCCAGGCTGTCTTGAACTTAAATCCCATTCTTTTAGCCTCCAGAGTAGTAGCTGTGATTATAAGCTAGTGACAGTTAATATAATCAGTCTTGTATGCCTGCCTCTTTTATTTTTGTTTTTATAATTCAGTAACATTTTGTAAATGTACAAAGCCATACAAGCATGAACACAGTTTGTTTCTAGATCATGCCTGTCACCTCCATGGGCTTTTCTGTACATGCATGTGTCATTTTTTTTCTGCCTGTTCAGGTTTTATGCATCCTGAACGACATATGTATCTCTGTAGGACATACAAATTTGCAGTGCCAAGTTGCTCAGTTTATTATTTTAAAATTGCCCATTTACATTTCGCATCTCTTTTTGCTATTTTTACTTTGTCAGTACAAAAAATAAAACTTCTCCAGCCTTCCTAAGCATACTGTTTCCATGCTATTGCCTTAAAATTATTTTCCCTTTAGATAATAGGCCCTTTTATAAAGTGAACACTTTTAGGGGACCTGTAATTGGGTCTTTATTTTTCATGGGTAGAGATTGTCTAGGATTTTTAAACTCACTAGTGTGCATGCAGTATTTGTGTGCAAAGGAACAATTGGTGAAGTTGTTCATGTCCATCAATTCAGGTGTTCCTGTCTGTCTTCATTGTCTTGCATGTTTTCCTCTATACCGTGCCTTTCAATACACTTTCTTATCATCAGTCATTACACTATTGTGTCTATGACAGTAGAGGCATGCAACAATATTTCAGAAGAGTCCTCAGGATAGCAGACATCCTGACACCTGACTATAAAGGTGAGAGAACACAGTTAGTGTCACTTTGCTCCCTCTCTATTAAAGCCTTTCTTCCTCCCAACAACTCACCCCCTCCTCTCATATATTTTGCAGCCCGTGTGCTTTCGTGAGCAAAAGGGAGGATTATTATTTACTTGAGATTGAGCAGCTTGTCAGTGACTACACCACTGGACAGAAGTGATAGCTCTTCTCCAAGCAATCACTGCCTTCCAGTAGTGCCTCGAAGGGAGGCGGGGCTTCATTTCCCCCAACCCCCTTCCACAATGGACTCAGGTTCCATGAGTTCATCACCCTGACACTTCTGTCTAAAACCTCAACAAGAAAGTTATCCGCACCAGTCTCGCCATGAGAAAATAAGTGCAAAGCCATCTCCATCCCTCCACGAGGAATATGTATGAAATGTGAGATTACGAAGGTTAACTAAAAAAAATTGAACCTTTCACCCCAAACTTAGAAATAGATCACTCCAAGTCTGATGGCAATGATGCATAAGGGTAAAGTCTTATAAGCAGGGCAGTTAAACTTCCATCACCCAGTTCAGCTTATTTCAAAGTGGACCATAAAGAGAGAAAAAGTAATTAAAGAATAGAGGTGCACATTAGCCTTTCAGGCCTTGCAATATCTGGGCCAAATATGCAGAGAAATAAAGTTAGGCAAGGAAAGTGCCTTCACATCAATTAGAAAGGATGGTCTGGTGCTAAAATAAATGAAAGCCATTGATGTCTAGTTAGTGGGCTTGAACAAGGATGAATTTCAAAGCACAAAGGCCTACATCCTAACTCTTAAAATCTTTTTTTTTTTTCCTGGCTAATTTCAGAAATAAAGTCAGTATATTCATGAAGTTCATTAAAGATGTCAATTCATTGTGCCACTCCTACAGAGGAGGTACTGTTGAGTGTGCTATATTTTCCTTCACTTAGAATCGACTTTGATCAAATTTGCTCTCCTAAAACCTGAAGCAGCTTCCAGAGTATAAGTTACAACACTATGTAATTTATACTAATGAAACTTATAAAGTAATGATCCATTCTTTGAACAAGACCAGCTAATTCGAATCCAGCAGTGTGGCAGGCAGTGGGAAGAGTTATATTACTAGCCAGCATGATAAGAAGCTTAATGAGATCTGAGAGGTATGATTGAGCCCAGAGAGATAATTGGCTCAAATTATTTTCCATTTTTCTTTAATCTTTACTTAAATGTGATTGCCAACATTCTCAGAGGATCAGAACTGGAGCTCGGACAGAAATGGAAGGTTTGAATATTACAGAAATCAGTTTTCTCATGATAGCTTTAGGATAATTGGGACTCAGGTGAGAATAGTTTCTATGTCAGTGCTGGGCCATGGCGTGGGCTGGGCTTACAGAGCCAATCTGTGACACTAGCAACTGGAGATAGTGGTACCACCTGGGATCTGTATGTAGGCAGCATCACCTATCTGTATGGAGGTGGCATCACCTACCCTTTAAGGTTGAGCCACGGCTGACCGAATCTTCCTTTTTTCAGTATCCAGTGACTCTACAGAGTTCTGCAGCAGTTCAGAGTCCAAAAGGCCCTTGTTTTCAGAGTATTTGCATTCTGCTTTCTGGAGGACCAGCTTTAGTGTCAGTCAATCAAGTCTTCACTCTGTGAAGGATTTCCCGGTGTCCTCCATTGCTCAAGTATGAAAACAGTCTCATTCTATAGTGTATCGTTCCATGGCTTACACCTTCCTGAGGAGCCCAGAGACAGAGAAGCAGGATCAAATCACATGGTAACAGTTGATGGAACCCAGTAGTAATGTCTTTTTTTGTAATCCCCCCCCCCTTTTCTACAGTTATGGAAGACATTGAACATTGGCTCAGACTGTGATTAACTCAGACCTCTCCTGGTCCTTAGACACCTGCTCCACCTACCTCCACTGCCGAGCCTGAATGCACTGGGTAGTCCTGGTCACATCTTCAAGTCCAAGGAGAATTTCTCTGTCTTCTCCCATTTCCAGTCACAAACAAGTGGAATGTGGGAAGGACAATTTTCCATCAAGAAAACGTAATCACATGAGCGGGTAAGAGGAGCAAGCAGATGTGCATTCCTCTGCCTTGTGAACTATCCAAGCATGGCCTGCCTAAGGAATTTATAGGAAAATATCCCATATGCTCGGGACTAGCACCTGTTTCCTGAAAGCGTTGGTGATGGATCACAGTGTTTCCTCCACCACCTCCTCCTCTTCCTCTTTTTAAACAAGATTTATTTATTTTTATTATTTTCTAAAGATTTTAAGATTTATTTAATTATATATACAGTGTTCTGACTGCTGTATACCTGTATACAGAAGAGGGCACCAGCTCTTATTAAAGATGGTTATAAGCCACCATGTACTTACTAAGAATTGAACTCAGGACCTCTGGAAGAGCAGCAAGTGCTCTTAACCACTGAGCCATCTCTCCAGCCCATAGTGTTTCCTTCTTACCTTGCCCCCTTTTCTCTTTCTCTTTTTAATCCTTGAGATTATACATCCTAATACAGTGCTGGCTTTTCAGCTTTGCCTCATATTCTGTCCCAAGGAACCCAAAGTCTTCTAGAAAGGAAGCTGCTGAAGGGAGGTTGGACTGTTCACTGTCTAAAGCACTACTTACAGTCAGTGGTTCTGCAGTGAAGCATCATTACCTGGATTTCTCTTTTGGGTACTTGTAAGGACCTGAGGAAACTCCAAACTTCCCAAACTCAAAAAGGCAGTCCAGATATCCAGAAATTAGCTCAACCAGGACTATTGGAGAATTTCTGGTGGTAAGATAAAAGCCAGCCCTCCTCAGGAGCTTGTGACCCTGGTTACCATCTTCCAAAGGGAATCATTTCCCTTACCTCTGACAGAAGGGATATATGGCTAGCTATGGTGCCTATCAGCATATCAAAGCACATGCTGGCTGTAGACTCCCTCTGTATTACAAGTACCAGGTATGACTTGCACATCTCAAGTCCCTGCAAGCACCCTAGACTTTCTCACCTCCTCCCCTCCCCTACACTCCTTCCAGCTCGCAGCCTTCCCTTCCTGCAGCTACTCATTCTCCTTCTAACCCTGCTCTTCTCAATATGTCCACTTCACACTCTGCTCCTGCTTTCTCTCACTGTGTTCTCTCTATCCTCTCTCCTGCTAGTCTCCCCTCTCTTGCAGATAGCCCTGTTGGTGCCAAGTCTGATGCCATGTTCAGTCCACTTTTTTCTCTCTGCTTTGGACTCTTCCGATCCTTTTGCTGATTCTCTTTCATATTTATAATAAAAATTCCCCTTAACCACACCATGGAGTGGTCATGGTATCAGCTTATAGAATACTGAGGTGACAAATCTTGGAGAGAATGAGTCCCTTGTAGGACATTGTGAAGTGATTGAGAATAGCGATCTCAGGATCTACAGAGTGGGTTTTTTATTTGATGGACTGAAAGAATGTTGGACAGAAAATAACAACAACAAAAATTCAGAGAGCCCTAACACTGCCTTTGAAGAAGATTGTCTCCTTAAGCCCAAGGATGTGCTGTACATCACACTCAGTGTCTGATGGAACGCATAGGATACCTGGGGAAAGCCTGAGCACACAGACATTCAAAGTCCTTCTATCAAAGTCAAGTCCTACAGCAAGCTCTTACAGCTGATCTGCTGCTACAGGAAGGATGACCTGGGAGCTGAGAGCATCTAATTCCCCGAACCCTTCCTATTGATGGAAACAGACTTAAAATTGTCAGAAGGAAAGAGTCTTGCCTTTCCTGAAAACATTCAATGATGTCACTTAAAGGAACATCACATTGTGATGTCTACCCACGTCAACTGTTGGTCTCCCTGTCAGAGAGAAGAAAGTAGGCCAAGTGACAGAGGTGCTGGGAGCCTGGTTGATTTTCAGTGGGTGACCGCACTGGGATTGGAACTCATGGTGTTAGTCACAGGGGACAGAATATGGAGGTTACTTTGGGATAATTCAGAGGTACATGCAGTTTGAGGAAGGGTTTTCTGCATTTACCGAGACAAGTGGACTGTCTTATGAACTATTACAGGTTCTCTGGTACCTGTTACTGAAGCCTAAACTTGAACATGGCTGAAGGAAAGAAAGATATGACAGGAGTTCAATGAATTGAAGAGAAAGTAAGGAATCTCGGGGAGGGAAAATAGAAGCCAGGAGATGTTTATAATGGGAACCTGAGAACCCATTATGGATATGTTTCCCAAGGAGGTGGAGGAGGCATCATTACCTTAGGGAGTTTAGAATGGGATAGTGGAGTCTTAGTCTCTGATAGAAGCTAGAGCGCAGACCCATGGGAATGATCTACCCTCCTGACTCCTAAACCACTCTCCATTTGAAGCCCAGCCTTGCTGTTCTTATTCTGCATCTGATTAAATTTGAGACACTAGTCTGGTAGCTGAAACTTACCATAGGAACTAGCACTATATGTATTAGTGATCCCTGTGAGCCAGAATAAAGGAGGATATGACAACTAACATTTGTCTACTTTGAGTGGTACATCCCAGATCAGACTTAAGCAGAATTAGCAGGAGGCAGTACATTTCAAGTGTTTCCTCAATTCACACCTAGGGTGTGGGGCTGCCCACACCCAGTACAAGGAGGGGAGTGCTTGATGCTAGGTGATAGCTATGGTTTCATTACCTTTCTCTCCTGGGTCCTCTGAACATAGCACCACCTGGGGGTGAACCATAATCATGCCTTCATATTCAGTTTCCTACCTCTGGAGACTAGAAGTGTAAACCCAAGGGTTCAGGAGGGCCATATTCTTCCTCATGATGTTCTTAGGGGTAAATCTTTTGTAGATCTCTAGTCTTCATTTGTTTACTGCCATTCCTGACATTCCTCCTCTAGTAGACACATCAATCTAATCCCAGCCCCAGTGGTCATCCTTTCCCCCAAGTTTCTATGTCATCCTCCCTATGTATATAGACAGCTGTCACATTAGAATAGCACACTTTAACCTCATCCTAACAATTACAGTGGCAAAGATTTTGTTCCAAATATGGCTGCTTTCATAAGCATTAGAGGTTGATGGGACTTTAATAGACATTTTTGAGACATAGTTCAACTCAAAACACCTAATATGTTTCTAGACTAGCTCAGATCCAGCTTCAAGGCTATCTTTACAGCAGTATAAAGGGAGGTGTGCCTAGGGGAAGGTCTTTGACTACTTCATTTCATTAACCTATTTCCATAGGGGAAAAAAAGTGAATTAATACATAGATATATAGTCTTCCATAGATCTATGAGGTCAGTGTTCACAACCTCTATGCTACCAAAATCTGCATATTTAAGTATCTATGTAAATGCTATGTTTGCATGGAATCTTCATAAGTCTTTGCACAGGATTTAAACAATCCCTAGATCACTTGTAACACCTAATACTATCAAAATGCTATAATATAGCTGTTATACTGTATTTATCAGATAGTAAAAACAAGAAAGGAAATCTGCACACACTCAGTGTACATGCAGATTCCCACACCCCCAGGATTTATCAACTTTGGATGATCCATGGATGCTAGGCAGTTGGTTTTAACCGTGAACTTGACACATCCTAGAATCGTCTAGGAGAGGAGCCTTAATGACACATTGAATAGATCAGGTTGATCTGTGGGTATGTCTCTGAGGGACTGCTTGGTAATTTGTTGATTTGGGAAGACCCAGTCCACTGTGGGTGGCACTATTTCCTAGACATGATGTCCTGAACAGTGTAAGAGAGAAGAAAGCTGAGCACAGACAAGCAAAGACCTGTATGCTTGTTCCATCTGAGCTCTTTGCTTTGAATGTGATGCTAACAGTTCCTCTCCCAACTATGCAAATGTTTCAGCAATATTACCAGGTCCTTCTTTTCAAATAGATTCTTCCTTTATTAGCTTCTGTGCATAGGCCCATGCCTACACTGACTTCCTGTTTGGAGAATGGAATGTACTCTTTCCCTTCCACATCAGGAATGGACGACATAGTTTTACCTGAATATGAAAATTTCTCCAAATCCCCTTCTTTACAAGGCTACTTTTTCCTCTCTAAGGTCATGGGCAAGTGGTGGGGGTATTTAGATTAGGTCTTGATAGAGCAATTATCCTCCTTTACAGCGCCTTTTAAGTCCTTGTTGCCAAGTCTGAATAAATTTTAGCCTAATTTTCACTTACTAGCATCCTGGGTCCAGTCACTTGAAACTGTAGGTTCTTTCACTCTTCTATTCTGAGTATCTTAAAGGTCTCAGTTTAAAGTGGCCTGCTCCCACTTTTCAGCTCTAGTCTGCCCGTTCTTAAACAAATATGTACTACAAAGCATTGGTCAGAGTAGACTCTTGGGACAGTCAATTAATGAAGCTGTCACAGTTCCTGCCCTTGGAAAACTTGTCAACATTGGAGGTTAACAGAGGCTTATTAGAAGTACTTAAGTGATTGGCCATGCTCGCTGTGAAGCAGGCTTCCTGTAGTGATACAGAGCAGTCCCCTGGGCCAGTAAAAAGACACAGTAGGTGAAGAAACTGAGGCGTGCTAAAAAAATAGAGTCTTTTCTATTTGTGTTTGTCCAAGCTGGTGAAACAGGAGAGCAGGGATGTGTGTCTTCAAGGAGGCTTACATTTATGCCTAAAGAGAGAAGATAGCCTATTCTTTTATATGTATTGTGTGTGCACATGTTAATTTCCCTTTTTCTTTTTCCAGTCTCTATCTCTCTATGACACCTATCCTCCTGCCTCTTTCCAGGAACCTTGAGACATGCCTTCTTTATTTGCAATTATCCTCTGTGCCAGTGAGAGACATGCATACGTTCCATGTTTCAGTGACAGTTTTCTGACTCTGTCATCAGTGAAACTCATCTTACTCTTTGACCATCAGTGACACTTGCTAAGGCTACATTCTCCTTGTTTTCTGCAGTTGAACAAGACATCCTCACAGAGAAAAATGTTAGTAGAGAAAGAATATGAGTGTAGAGGATGAAACTAGACAGAAAAATCCCAAGAGTGGACAAGGAGGTGTTGAAGTGGGGTAGGAGATAGGCAACAAGACAGGAAATCATAAAGGAGGTTATGAACTGTGAGTGGAAGGGTACAAAGAAGTTGATGGAATGGGGACAAAGAACAGAGGCAAAGAGGAAGAGAACCAACCACAACAGATTTTGATTAAAAGTATGACTAAATGGAATACTCTACTTCCTAATAAAAATTATGAGAGATCAGTGGGGGTGATTATGAAGAAAATACATTGTAGGGGAGGGAGAGAGGGAAGGAGGGAGGGAAGAGAGAGAGAGAGAGAGAGAGAGAGAGAGAGAGAGAGAGAGAGAGAGAGAGAGAGAGAGAGAATAGCAGACTGGATATGGCCAGGGATTAGAGATTAGAGAGAGCAGAGTGAGACCAGCAGGACCAGGAGCCTAGTATAGTGACAACCTCCAGATGATACAAAAGGTGAGTACCTGGAGGAGGTGGACCAGGAGACAAGCATGTAGGCATTAAAATGTAAAACATGGAGTTGTGTGTAGGGACTGAGGGAGCCCAGGGGCTAACATGGACCTGGATTGTGTTGATAGGTGCCACAGGCATGTATTAATTGGAGAGCCATGTTCCTTTTGCTTAGGGTAAGGGAAATGACTCCTTTCAATAGCCAGGAACCAACCTCACAAGTTTGTGAGGAATGCTGACTTTTAGCTAACTTCCAGGAAGCCTCCCATAGTTCAGGTCAAGCTCATCTCTGGATATTTGGACTGCCTTTGGAGTGTGGGAAATTAAGAGTTTCCTTTAGACCACACACACACACACACACACACACACACGAATAGATAAATAGAATAAAATTTTTAAAGTTCATTGAAAAATAGTTGAGAAAGCACCTAACACTCTACAGGGACTCCAACAACTTTGTTTTCACTCTGAGTGGGTTATTAGGTGCTCCGGGCATTCTCCCCGTCACTGGGCATTACCTTTAAGCATTCCTTCCTGTTGCTTTTGTTTTCAACCAGATGATCCTATTGCTGTTCCTTGAGCAAACCAAATGGACAAGTGTGGGCCTCCACTGGTGGGCTCTGCTCCTGGATCACCTCATAACCACCCCACCTGCAGGACACTCTTCCTGCTCCCTAAGATCTGCATCAAATGTGACACTTTACCTTCTCAACGTAATAGCACCTGCCTTATCCTTGCACCCCTCCTCTATACCCCAAATTCCCTCAAACCACAGCACCATGCCCACTGACCCTGTACTTGGCCCTTCATGTTAAGTTCATTGTTTTTCCTTTCCATAATAATGTAATCTCCTTAAGGGATCCCAGGTGCTCTGCTCAACGATGCTGTTTCCTTACTTATAATACATGATCAGACATTTACTGACCAAACCCAACAATGATTTACAGGGCATTTGCCTGGTTTCTCCTCATCTTGGATTAAATATTTAATTAAGTACATATTCTTGAACAATGGAGTGGTTTTGTTTTCTTTTTTATTTCTGTGACCTCCAGGTGGGTGCTGGGCTTCTGTGGTACTTAGGGATCCTGCAGAGACATAGAAGGAGAGTAGTTATGTGCCTGGTGCACAGGGGATGTCAATTCAAATCTCCTAGGCTGAAAGACAATGGAGCAACCTGCACAGAGCTCTCGAGCAAATTAACACAAGGCTTGTTCCTCAAGAGCTCAGTGGAAATGACTTAGTGTTGGAGGTCAGAAGACCAGTTCATTGAATAAGCTTCCCAGTCCCAAGGTAACACCTCTCTGGATGGTGAGCAGCATATAGGAAAGTGTGAGTAGATCAAAGACCAACCTCTGACCTCACATGACTTCATATCTAAGCTTCTGCTTGACCTGGTTGGTGGACAACGAGAGGAAGAAGAAAGCGTATGGTGTAAAGTAACAGGATTTCAATAGTTTTCTTTCCTCCAAATGTATGAAGCATGTTTGTATTTATGTGTTGGCATGTTAAGTAGCCATCAAGTCCAGCTGCAGTCCATGTGAGCTTGTTCCAAATGTCTGCCAACAATTTGGTATTCCCCGTTCTACTCTCGGAGTACTTCATGACTCTTTTTTGTTTACAGTACGTTTATCATCATAAACATGTGCTGTCTATATCTGGCTTGCCTTTCCTCCAACTAGAAATTCTATTAAAATATTGTGCTGGGTAGGTTTTTGTCAATTTGATACAAGCTAGAGTCATAAGAAAGAGGGAACCTCAACTGAGAAAATATTTCCATCAGATTGGTCTGTAGGAAAGCCTGTGGGACCATTTATTTATAAAAAATTAGTGATTGATATGGGGGGACCAAAATTATTGCACTGTGCATTGTGGATCTACTTTGGTTCTTGCCTTCAGGATCCTGTCTGATCCTGCCTTGGTTACCTTCGGTGATGGACTGTGATTTAGAAGTATAATCCAAAGTAAGCCATTTCATTCTCCTGTTGGTTTTGGCCAGTGTTTTTAATCAGAGAAGCTAACTAGGACAGACACTGAATGTCTTCTCTGTCCCTTAATTCCATGTCTCTTCCTCTAGCCCCAGGTGGAGGGAGTATTCAGGCACCTCTAGAATCTATTTCTGTAGATGCTGACAATGTTCTTCTCAGGTGAGGACCACTGTCTAGTGAGGGATATCAACAACTCGATAGTCAAGTAGGAAGAGTGTGCAGTTGTAGATGTGGGGATCTTTAGAATGAAGCTGTATTTCTAACTGGAATCAGGGGCTTCTGTTTGTTATCTGCATTCCTGAGAATGGCCACCCAGGGCTTACATGTCACTCACTTAGTTTGCTTCTTTTCTTGCAAGGTGGCTTTCTTTTCCATGGTCATAAGGTGCTAGATGAGACAGAGACGAGCAAGGATCCAAGATTCCCTCAATAGGCTTTGATTTTAAGAGATTGTTCAGCAAATTGTCATTGGCCACACAGCCCCTGAGAGATGAGCATTTTAACTTTCTGTCTCTGAAAACAGAAGGGAAGGATAGGACTGGAGAAGGTCTCAGGAGTTCACTGCCCAGGCCTGACATATTTGCAGGCAAGGGTTTGTGGAATAGTTCCCCGAGCAACTGACAAATGTGGTAAGTGTGAGAAGGCACAAACTAATCCTTGAATCTAGCAAGAAGGCTGAGTGTGAGTTCGTGGTGACCTCAGCTGCTGAGGTGTGGTCTTATTCTCGCTCTTTCTCTCCATCTCTCTGTGCTTCACTCCTGATTTAGCCAACTCTACCTGAATCCTATGGGAATTTCAGACTGTGAAGTAAGAAAATCATGAGAAAAATGCTCTTACAAAATTATATTTTACAAAGTATCATCTTTTTGGTGTCTGTTTTCTAACACATTGTGATGCTGCAGACAATAGAGCTTTTCTCAGCTTCAGTGGCAAGATAGGCCAATGGTGACATCTGATGCAATTTATAAACCTGCTTAGATCAAACACCCCATTGATGTCATTCTGTCTGAGGACCTCTCTCTTGTTCCAAATGCTATGACGGTGGCTATCTGTTCAAGAGCCCAGACTAGTTCAAGAAAAAAATGTTAAATGTTCTCAATCTCATTCCTGCAAAACACATTGGCTCTCAGTGACTCTATGGCTTCTCAGATGACAAATTTCCCCAGGGGGTGTCCACACTGATTCACCTGCAACCTGATTGGGGTCTAATGAGACAAAGCCTTGGCTTATGTGAAGTGGGGTCCACTGCTGGTGTGGTTACATCTTTCATTTCTCCATTTCTCCAAGGTACCCTCAATATATCTCTGAGGTCTGCATACCCAGTTGCGTTTACAGCAATGTGAAATGTACCTGCAGTTGAATATGTCTGCTCCATGTTTGGTTGTATTTATCCCTAGATGATTTTATCTGACTAATTCTCAGGTGAATTGATACTGTACAATCCCTCTATCTCAGAATCTGATCTATAAGACACAGTCAGGATGGGTGCCTGCTACATTCTACACATCTCCTCATAAGGAACAGTTGATGAAGCAGAAGAGAGGTTTGACTAAATTCACAACCCCAAATGGGACATTCCTACAGTACTTCCTGAGTGTCAGAGGCAAAGAGGATGCAGTTACTGCAAAGGGCAATAAGGTTGGTGTGACAATCATTTGGGGTGCTATGATATCAAAGGGCATGTGGTGATAGTTTATAGATTTTCAAAGACCTTGGTGTCTCTATAGGAAGGAGTGATTAAACACCAACCAATGATACTTGCTTAAGAGAAGAGGAGATAGATAGATAGATAGATAGATAGATAGATAGATAGATAACAGACACTCAGCTGGAAGGTTCTAGTTCTACTGTTTTATCAATTTTGAGATCTGTTGGTATCTACACAATGAAGGATTGGCTCTGGCAAATTATTTTTAGGAAGAATTATGAAAGATTTCTGTAAATATATCTGCCAAGTTCTTCCCTTTGGTTTTAAAGAAATCTAAGGACATCTAGACAAGATATTGCAGTTCCTTAGGCCGCGTCTCTGATAGGTGAGTCAAGTATTCTGCTTATCTAGCAGATTAGATGCCTTGTAGGAACATCTGTGACAGAAGAATACAGACCACAAAGCTATGAAACTAGTGGAAGACTTGACCCAGAAAGCTTTGTTGTGCTCATAGCTGTAGTGTGAAGAATGGCACTTGTAGAGAGCATTCCAGTTGTGAAGGACAAATATATCCCTTGATCTTGGAGGCATAGGAGTTGGCCATCTTTAAGGAATAGGCTGGGGGTAGGCTAAAAGAGGGAAATGAGGGTCTGAAAATATCACCATAAAAATTGTTTATATGTATCAAATTGCTAAAACATACCTAAAGGAATCAGAGAGATACTTCAGGTGCTAAAGGCATTTGCTGTGTAAGTCTAATGATTTGGGTCCAACCTCAGGAACCCTTGTAAATGTGAAAGGAGAAAGCTGATTCCACAAAACTTTCCTTTGATCACCAAACATGTTCCATGGCATAATATACCCCCCATCCATCCATTCATCATGTGCATTCATTCTCTCTGTCTCTCTGTCTCTCTGTCTCTCTGTCTCTCTGTCTCTCTGTCTCTCTCTCTGTCTCTCTGTCTCTCTCTTTCTCTCAACAAGTAGCAAAGAAAAATATAGCAAAAGAACAGGCTGTATTACAGAAAAAGAACATGTAAAGAACCACTATGAAGAGACACATATGATACCAGGGATGGAGTGGAGAGGGTCATGGAAAAGACACATAGGGACTTGTGCTTATAAGTGACTACTTGTCACTGAAAAGTATGCATGGATGGAGGGAAGGCAGAGAGACATGCACTGTGTGTTCATTGATATCTAGGTTTATGAAAACCAAGAAAACGCAGGTGACAGACTGTTTAAAGATAAAAACTCCCTTCTGTTTGTTCAACATGAAACCCAATGTTTTCATTTCTTTAGACTATTAAATAATTCTGTTCCTTTGTTTGCCTGGATCCTGCATTTTAGAAGAAATTTCTGTACTCTGGACAGAACAAGGCTCACACTTTCTTTCTTTTAAAATGCTGCCACAATAATATGACTTCGTATTTGAATAGTGCTCTAAAGAAGTTCTGGAAGCTTTTGTCAGATCTTTCAGCTCATGTTTTCCCATAAGCCACCTGCAAGCAGACAGCCTGCTCACAAGTTACAAGGAAATCTGGTACTAAACAACAAATGTACTTCCCAAGCCATGTCTAGCAAAGGACCCAGGGACTGGCCTCAGAACTCCATTCTCCTATCCCCTAAGTTGAAATCTTCTTTTATACTACTTTGTTGCTTTGAATACAGTGAAGTAGAATATTGTCCACACATCAGTGAAAGCCAAGAAGGCAGTGATTATAAGTCAGTAAGTTCTTCTATTAAACAGAAATACTGACTCAGTTTAGTTTTGCTTTATGTTGTGAAGTTGAAGGAAATAAATAGGAAGAGGGAGAGTGAAAGATCAGATATGATCTACTCCTCAAGTCAACATTCTGCATCCACAAGGGTTGAATCTAGGATGACTGATGATACCAAATTCAGGTGGCAAGTCTCTAATACAGTGTACAATGTATGGTCTTTGGACTTAAGCTGTGCATTTGCTCCTATATAATTGAAGTCATTTTTCTGCCTCTTAATGTAAATACTAAAGATATCGTTATCTGACATCATTAGGAAATGTGGCAAGAACAACACTGCTTTAACTTATACAGGCTTTGTCCCTGACTTTTATTTTTTGACTTGCTGTTGGTGAAGTCTGAAGATGCGGAGCCAATGGATACATGGGGCTGTCTGGGTTATGTAGTAAACAGATTTCATCAAAAGAAAATGTTAACTGAGGTCATCAGTGCTATGACACTCTAGGGAAGGTCATCACAGAGGATCTAGGGCCAGGAATGATGAGTCCAGAGACTGCAGACAGCATAAGGGATAACTGTTGCAGCAGCTGGATGCAGGGGTAAGATAAGAAGTTACTCACGGAGAAGCACTCCCTGATGGTGCAGACTCTCTTGTTAAAGAATTCTGTTATGCAATGATCATAAAGTACCGTAGAGGAAAGATGAGTGGCACCAGGAGGCTATAATGAGGAACTGAATTTGGGTGGGAGAGGAAGTTACACAGACTTAACAGATGAGCACAATCCGCATGTGCTGCAAGTGTTCTTTGTTGATGTTTTGTTTCTTGAGTTAATTCATGTTGGTAGAGGAATGGCTCAGCTGTAAATTTCAGTGAACAAGTGTGAGATGTTGTTTTAGGTTTAGAATGCAAGTCAAAGTCAGAGTGTGACATCCATCTGTCATGAAGCATGAACAAGCAGATCCTAGAGTTCACGGGCAGCCAGCTAGTGATAGTCATTCTCTGTTCATGAGAGATCTAGCCATAAACATGAAGGGCAATAGTGATTGGTGAGGATTATCCAGTTCACCCAAGCACATGTGCACTAGCACATATATAGAACACACATATACAACTCTACACATTCAACTTTCCAACACAAAGAGTTAAGAATCTAGCTCACTGGAAGAGTGCTTGTCTAGCATAGTTGAGACCCTGAGTTGAATCTCTAATCACACAAACATTTCAAGTTCCTATGGATATGTATTAATAGTTTAATTTAATATGTATTTTAACACCTGGAATCATTCTATTATACTTTGAATTATTGTTAATCATTTACATTAGGCACTATATAATATATTGTTCAGTTTTCTGGAACTGTGACACAATAAATGTGATAATTAACTCCTAAATGTATCACAATGGTGTGTTTTTCTTGAGCTATGAGGTTGAATTGAGCATCCTCAGAGATGTGCATTTCTATGAACGTACATAGACTACACAAGCATAATCTCAACACCTTCTTTGTCAGAGAAGGACATTGTTTTAGAAGTAACCCCTATTCTATTTTATTTTCTACTTCTGTAACAAATCCTAGGACCAAAATCAATTTAGGGAATAAAACAGGCTTATTTCAGCTTACGGAATGTTCATTATTGGGAGAAGTAAGGACATGAACTCAAGCATGAACTTGAAGGAGAAACGGTGGAGGAAAGCTATTTTTAGATCACTTAAACTCATCGATTGTTCAGGAAAATATCTCTGGTGAGACTTTCTTATAGCCCAGGGCAGTCTGCCCAGGGAATGGTGCCACTTAGACTGAGTTGGAGCCTCTTCTATCAAGTAACAATCAAGACAATCCCCCACAGACATGCTTACAGGCCAATTCTGATCTGGAAGTTTCCTCTCACATGATTCTAGGCTGTGTTAAAGGGACAAAACAGCATTATTATTGTGCAATGGTCATTTATTTATTCATTTGCTAAAGGATATGCATTCTTCTAAGCTCTGAAATTTTGAGATAAACAAAGATGAGTTAGTACCTGGCATCAAGAAGTCCACAGCTTCACTCCCAAAGAAAATTAAATATTTTAATAACATTTCCTCCCAAAATACCTTTGAAATGTTGGGCAAATACTAACATAACCAAAACCAAAATGAACACATTTAATAAATAGAAGCAAAGAAATAATTATTACCTGGAGTAAGTGAGGAGGGCTTGGGAGTTGTCCTAGCTGGTTTTACTATTTGAACAGTGCTTGTTTCCAGACATTGGGTCTCCAGTTCAGATGTTGTAATTTTGTATCTTTCATCAGTCAAAAGAATTACTGATCCCCTAACAGAGAAAGCTAAGTTGGTTTTGTGTGTGAGAAAAATAGGAAAAGGGCCACTGGGTTGGAGAGAATAGAAAATTTATAGATTAAAAACTGGCCTGTTACAGGGAAATGTTTGCACAAAGAAAGGAAGATGCAGGGAATCAACCTTTGCTTCAAATACCTCTTGTGGTGTTCAGAAGGAATGAATGCATAGAACCAGATGTTTTCCTTTAAAATCTAAAGCAGACTCAGAGAAATAGGTCCCTTCCCTTAAGCTTTCCCCCTAAAAGTGCATATTAATATGGTCTTTGCTTATGATCTAGGAAGGTGGATCTAAACGGAAGTACAACAAAACCACGCACAGTAAAATGAATTAAAGCCCTGACTTTTATGACTTCGTCTTGCACACAGTATGACCTCATTCATTCTTGCAAAACTCTTGTCAGTGGGAGTCACTGTGAGGTGGGAACAGGCATTAGCAGGGTTAACGAAAGGGACCAGACTCTGGTCCACTTCATCTTACCTTCAAGTGTCAAATGTGATGAGCACAGTATGGACAGAGCGCTGGGTGGAGTGTAGGGGTGCGCCATGCTTGTCAGTGGGGAAGTTTGCAGTGAGACAGGAGCAAAGAGCCAGTGCTGCAGAGACCAAGGAAAACACCTTCAGGGGTAGGGTGGGGGTGGAGTGGGGGTAGTGCTGGCAAAGCCTGCACAGACCCAGCTTGGCCTGGGCACAAGTGGAGAGGAAACAATAAAAAAATGGTACTTCAGGAATCCCAGGGACTCTGGTGTTCTAGACAGTCTCTCAACATGCAGCCCTCCAGCCTAGTCCTTAGAGACATGTGTCTGCTAAATACAGAAGCCACATGTGCACAGCATATGAGCAAGTGGGGCCTGACAGCCCTACAGAAGATTCAGGAAAACACATGATATTTGTGAAGGAAGGAATATGGAAAGTAAGTTGCATTCCTTTAGCTGTCTGTTTTCTCTGCAACTCATGGGGGATTTTCCTGCATACCTTGTGCTGTGATGGTAAGTACGATTCACATGTTGTCTGAGACATGTAAGGCATTATCTCAGGCTCTCAGTCTTTCCCTCGCTTGGACACTTAGCCTCCCAAAGCATCAGATTAGTTTTCAACTCAGTAATCCCAGAATTCATCCACAAAAACAAATTTTAGAGTTTCGCCAAGAGCTAAATAGTACAATAAAATAAAAGCCTGAGAGAGTGTGTGTGCACATGCATGGGTGCACATGTATGCAGGCAGTGTGAGTATGTGTGTGTGTGTGTGTGTGTGTGTGTGTGTGTGTGTGAGAGAGAGAGAGAGAGAGAGAGAGAGAGAGAGAGAGAGAGAGAGAGAGAGAGATTTTGCATCTGCACATATATATTTGTCTGTGCATGAACATAGATGCCCGTGAGCAAGCTTGTATGGTTTTTAGGTATTTTCAATTTGTATTTAGGTAGTTGCCAGGTCTTAAGCAGAGGTGGGGGGTTTGTATCACGCTGAAGATACAGGGTTGGGTGGTCTGGCAGCTGTGATGTGATTGGATACTTGCAGGGCAGGAGACAAGTTGGACTCTATGTAATAGCCCAGGAAAAGGGAGTCCATGTCATGCATCCATGTATGAGTATTAGACACTGAGAAGTTCTTGAGTCTGAGCCAGAGCCTGGGCTTTGGATCTAATTCTGTAATGTACTAGCCGGGAGACCCTGGCCGTGCCTTTCCACCTTTATCTTTCAATCTTCCCCCATGGACTTCAAAATGGTGGTGCAAAAATAAAATGAGATAACGATACATAAAAGCATTTCCCAAATGCTGAATGGCTCTTTAATTAAGCCTATCGCCACCGGCAGGAACTCTCAGTGAATCAAATTAGGGGGAAATTAGTTTAATGGGTCACATTCAGCATTTATAAAAAAAGTAGAACGGAGTGAAGTGAGCAGAAGGCATATCATGTTTAGAAAATGTCGGTCTAGAGATCAGAGAATGGGTTCAGAGTCTCTCCGATCACCTGCCTTCCAGTCAGGCTACTTCGGAATGTCGGACAGCCCACGCCTTAGTATACTTCTAGGACCCAGGTTTTTTTTTTTTTTTTTTTACCTGAAAAATATATCTAATTAAAGAAATTCTTATAACATGAGGTTTTATAATAAAATGAGCTGGTGTATCTAAAGTGCTCAGCAACATGATTGGTATGCAGAAGCACATTATTAGAATAATTCTTAATGAGTATTAGGTCTGCTTTAAGATGATAGATTTAGAAAACCTGTGTACATTATTAGACACCACACTAACATGTCATATTTTACTAAACCTATACAAATATCTGCTTGTGTCCATGTGTTCCTGTGACTTCATTGTTTTCATTTAAATTCTCCTTTTTCCTCAGCCCCAAGGGATGGAATCCATCTCACATTTTATAAATTTTAAAACTTTATCTTTTTATCAATTTTATCTGAGTACTATATTCTGTGGTTACATCATTTATCCCTCCCTTTCCTCATTCTAATTTCTCCCATGTCCTCCTGACTCCTAAAATTCGTGCCTTTTCATTCTTTATTTATTAGGATTGCTGCACACAGACACACACACACACACACACACACAATTATACACTACCTACTGAGTTCAGTGCTGTTTGTATGTGCATGTGTGTATGTGCATGTGTGTGTGTGTATGTGTGTTTGTGTGCATGTGTGTGTGTGCATGTGTGTGTGTGCATGTGTGTGTGTATGTGTGTTTGTGTGCATGTGTGTGTGTATATGTGTTTGTGTGCATGTGTGTGTGTGCATATGCGTGCCCTTAGGGATGAGTACATGGGACTAGATAGCCTATCAGAGGACTCATCTCTGGAGCAGACTGATTCTTCTTTTCTCAATAAGTCTAAGTAATTGGTTACCTTAGTTACCCCTTACCTGTATGTCCTCAGCTACGGGTTGGGCTTTGTGAAATCCCAACCAAAAATATGTTGGTCAACAACTGGTGCTGCCATTGTGAAGGTGTTGTTTAGGTAACTGTATTATTGAGCTTTCAGGGGTACAGCTTCTCTGCCATCCATAAGTGACATCACCTCACTGCAGATGTTCTTATTCTCTGGCTCCTATAGTCTTCAGCTCCCTCTTCCACGGTGCTCCCTGAGCCTCAGACATAGATGGCATATTGTAGATGTTTCTGTTGGGACTGTCACCGGTTCTCTGCATTTTGACCAGTTATGGATCACTGTAATCATCTCCATCTGCTTCTTCTTTGCTGAGGGTCGAGAGCCACACTTCCCTATGGGGTAAGAATGAGTATTTAGAATGTGGTTAGGGGTCAGTACCACTTCCATCTCTATCCCTTCTCACTGGGGTTGAGATGACACAAAACAGAAACCGCAAACTTTGTGCTTTCTAGAAAACTCAGTGATGAAGCCAAATGCCCTTTCCTTGGTACCGGCTTCCCTTTCATCCTCTTTGTCCACTCAGCCAGAAGGAGCTCTTAATATTCCATTGACAGATCTCCTCAAGCCAGGTTCAGGGAGTTCAGCTTTCTAAGTTCCACCGTCCAAGCCTGCAGTCTCACTAGGATCCATGGACTTACTCATCAGCTGGTAAGAGGGTGTGTGTGTGTGTGTGTGTGTGTGTGTGTGTGTGTGTGTGTGTATGCTGTGTTCTTTTTTAAATTGTCACTTCCAGGTTAACCAGGGATTTATAGTCATTTCTTTAGTCAACACTTGTCATGGTTCACTCTCCTACCACATCGCTCAAGCATAGACTTCTCCCATCTCTTTGAGAGGTTTGAATCTACACCCTCATTTATCTGAAAGCATGCTTGAGCTTGCAGTATGTAAAAATACTTACGAATACTCGATTGGCTTCTATCAGAGGATTTCAATGATTTTCCACTCTGACTTGGGTTCTGAATTCAGTGAGCACGTTCCAGGTCTTTGCCGACAGTCCTGTCACTGTCATTTCTGTCTCCCACATTGGGATTTGTGATGTTTCTTCTTCTAGGCTTCCTGTCAATCTCTAACATCCCTTTGAAAAGCAGCTTCTTTATAAGCAAATGAACGATAAGAGTAGGAAAACAGCCATTAGCTCACTTCGGGTCCCAGCCCAGCTCAGCTCTTCAGCTCTGAAGGGCTGCATGTAGTCTAATACCTCTGCAAATGATTAATCAACTTATTATTTCTGTTTATACTATATCAAAGCTAATGGTTATGAGCTTTGCCTTGATTGCAGCAATTAGTAACTGAAAATACTTTTGCATTCCCATCGATATGTTTACATTCCAGAAGTCTTTTCTCACAGGGGAACCCTAGACTAAAACATCTTGTAATCAAGGCCAAGGACCTAAGATACACAGTGCCTCTCAGTAGTGTGGGTAATGCACACATCCCCCATACTTTGTGTGAGTTTTTTCTTACCCGATTCCACCATGAGTACTTCATAAAGTGCAATAAATAGAAAGTGATAGTTTCCTTTATTGACACAAACAAGGAATACACTTTTATTTGTGCCCTGGAGAAGCAAGAGTGTGTGCTACCAAGCAGTGCTAAGAAAAAAAATGAGACCACACTGTCTTAAGGTCTCAGAATCGCAGGAAGTCACCACTGATATACTGGTCTCCTCTTTATAATTCCCAGGGAATTTCTTGAGCTTCTTGCTTCCCTACATGGTAATTAACTGACCTCTACTGGGCTGCTTAAAACTCTCTCTATGTGTTGTCAGCCAGGCTCACATGCACAGGCGTCTTGAGAGAATGTGAGATATAACTTCTTTCCTTGTGATTATAATAACAAGCAAACACAAAGGAATCATTTTTCTGGCTAGAGGTGCGATATTTCATGCGGGAGTTTCTGGAGGGGTGCACTTAGAGGTCTCTGAAATCAGATGTTTTTGGAAAGTGGAGGAGGCAGGGGCGGGGCTTTATTCTATGCTGACAGTGGAACCTGTAGAGCAGATTCATCAACGATCTAGTTTGAAGGAAAAGTACCCTCATAGAATGGCAAAAATAGTACAGCACATCCCTACTCTACACAGCTGGACTCTCCAGAGCTCAGCCATTCCAGCTCTTGCTCACGGGTTGTATTTCTCTCTGATCGGTCTCCACTCTCTCTTGTGATATAAAAATATTACATAGAAAATTCCAGAACCATACATAAGCTTAAAATTCCATGCTATTGTAAGTACTGTGGTAATATCTTGTCCCTCCCTGCTTCATCCTATTTGAGAGACAGGTGACCCCTCTGCCCAGTAGGTCAGGATATGCTCCACCCACTTGTTCAACGATGTCCTAATGATCAGACAGTTGTCTCCACATGCCAGAGCTTCTGTTCAAGGAGCCGCGAAGTTCATTAAGAATCATGTCAACATGCAAAAACCGTGACTCCAGCCACTTGAATGCATCAAACAGAAAAAAAAAAAAAACATTTCCTGCTAAGTAAAAAGGTTGAAGTGCAGGAAAATTCACAAGCTAACGTTGCCTATAGTAGGAAGTTATTTTTGATTCATGAACATTACAAAGAAGTCAAAGGAAATTGTGCTGGTTTTGCTATCCCACTGCAATTTGCATCACTTTGCCATTTGCAAAGGTGGAATATAGGAGAAGATATTCTGAGAAAGGGGATACAGTGATATCACTTCTTTTTATAGTATTGCTATAAATATACTATTTGTCTTAGTTAGGGTTTGTGTTGATGTGATAAAACACCATGACCAACAACAACTTGGAAGGAAAGGATTTACTTCAGCTTACAACTCTCAGGCTATAATCCTTTAAGACAGAAACCAGGAGGCAGTGGCTGAAGCAGAGGCCATAGATAGGTGTTATTTATTGATTTGCTCCCCATGGCTATCTCATCTTGTTTCTTTTAGCATCCAGGACCATGTGCCCAGGGGTGCCACTACTGGGTTGGGCCCTCCCTCATTAATTATTAATTAAGAAACTGCCCCATAGGCTTGCCTATGGGCAATTGTTCTCAATTGTGGTTTCATCCCTTCAGATGACTCTAGCTCATGTCAAGTTGACCAAAACAAGCAAACAATAACAACAGAATCTGCACAGAACTAATATATCATTAGTTGTTGTCAATCTCATTATACACTGTGCTTTGTTTCTGGATTAAACTCTCTCACAGGTTTGTATATAGGAAATAACCACAATTTGTATGGTGTCCAGTGTTTTAACATCCACTGGAGGTCTTTGTGTGTTGGTACCTCACACATGGGGAACTACTGTGATGTTAAGAAGCCAGAAGGAAATCTTCATACAATATCCTGACTTCAAGTAGGTAGCATTCAGCAATGCACTCTGACATTTTAAGGAAGTTTGGCTTTAGGGTCTGAATTTGTGTTTGTCTTCTCCAAATCTGTGTGCTAGAATCTCATCCTTAATGTGATATGCTTAGCAGTTGTATCTGTGAATAGATATTATGTCACAGGGGCTCTGGTCCCTTTAAAAGAAATCCAGAGAGCTTGATGCTGCCACCATGTACATGTTGAACAGGGCAATCTTAGGTAGTAAGGAAGCCAAAATCACTCTTATGCATTTGTTACACGATACAGATAAATAACCTTGAAGAGTAATTCAGCAGTATGTGTTGATTTTTCACCATGTCATAAACTTTTTGTTGTAAAATTATTTGAAGTTATAGTACAGTAATGTTTCAATGCTGTGTAACAATCACTTCTGTTTCTCTCCTTGACTTGGTTATTTGAGTGTCCTTCAAGGAAGTAAATATTTCTTTCTTTTAGTCATTCTATTAGGTTCCCACCTCAGTTAAGGGAGTAAGCATTTGTTTCAATGAGCAGTTGGAGGGGATATGACCCAACATGGGAGGAGAGTCATGACAATGGGAGTTTGAGGTGGCCTGTTACTGGCTGGTTCCTGACTGGTTCTTGACTGATTACTTAGCTGGTCTCTGGCTACTGGCTACTTATTGGCTGCTCACTGGATGGTCATTGGCTAATCACTGGCTGCTCAATGGTTGATTATGAACATGTTCTTGCCTTAGCTTATGGGTAAGAAACACTTCCTAGTACCATGAAGTCTCAAGTCTCAGGAACCTCAGTTACCTCTTTTACAGTTAATCAGTTTCCCAAACATTCCTAAGCAATTTCCTGCATCCTGTATGTTTTGTTTTAAATGTTCATGCTTGTGTCTATGTTCTCTATTTAGCTGTTCATTGTTTTGTACATCTATGTTCAACGTAGAATGTGATATATACAGTCAGATTAGAAGGGGGTTGGATTGAATTTTGGGATGTTTCAAAGCATAAATGTGTAAGCCTTTTTACTTAATTTTTATTTTTGATTATGTACATATGTGTATGTATACATGAATGCTGTGCTTGTGGAGACCAAAGGAGGATGTTGAATCCCTTTGACCTGGAGTTAAGGCAGTTGTGAGCTACCCAGTTTCAGTGCTGGAAAGCTAACTTGGGTCCTGGGAAAGAATGGCAAGTGCTTTTTAGCAGCTGAACCATCTCTGTAGCCACAATGTAAGTTTTTAATGAACAGCAACAAGATTACTCATGATTGTATAATCATAACCAGACAGTGGTAAAATAGATATTATGTCAATATTTGAGCAATATCCTAAAATAATATTTTACCAAGACATAGAAGTGAACATTCTTTACTTGTGTTTGTTATCTAATATGATCTCAAACAAGGACATGATATTTTAAATGTGTTGGAAAAAGACTTAAGACAACTAGAAACCCTGGTAACAAGATCTAGGTAAGATTTAAAACAATATACAGCTTTTTATTTCTTTCAAGTGGATAATTGTATATGAGAGATAACAATGTCTAGTACTTCATAGAATATTATTTAAATTAATAAAGCTGACATTTTTTGTTTTGCTACTTTTTTTATAATCATATAAGCTAGCGATCCAGAAAGGTATGCATGTTATTTCAAGGATTAGTTTTGAAAAACGTGAGTGAATGGTCATTAGAATTCATTCCTTTGGAAAAACCTCACTGCTAGAGAACTCTGACTTAGAATTGTAGGATGTCAGTGTGTGGTCTTGGCTGATTCGTAGGCAGTTTAAACGAGGTGCGTAAATCCTACATCAATCAGAAATAAAAATCCATATTTCTCATCTCATCTAAAAGTGAACCAAATGGATTTTACATTGCCAGAAAGAAGTGTGTGCCAAACAACTTCTTCCTGCAGTGGTTGGAATTGAAGCATCCTGGGATACCTTTAAATATGGAAAATGATTTCAACCTTCTTCTCTTCTCTTAGTCCTTAGCCACAGGCAGCTGAAATGAGTCCCCTCAGGTATAAAGTCCCACTTGTCCCAGGCAACACAGTTATCTGCCAGTTTGGGAGTCTTCAACACTATCTTCTGCGATTTATTCTGTGGTTTGTGTGTGTGTGTGTGTGTGTGTGTGTGTGTGTGTATGCATATTTGTATTTGCGTATGCACATGCAGGTGTATGTACAGAGGGCGGAGGTTGATGTCACACATCTTTCTCAACTACATCTGCTCCTTATTTGTTTGTTTATATTTTAGACAGGAATCTTTTACTGACCTCAAGTTCACCAATGTCACCTAGGTCAACTAGTCAGTAACTCCCAGAGATTTCCCCGTCTCTACCTTCCCAATAGTGGGGTTGCAGACACAGGCCACTAGCTCCCTGGATTTTATGTGTGTTCTGGGGACCCAACTCAAGTCTGCATTCTAGTGTGACAAACATTTTAACATCTGAACCATCTCTGAATCCCTCCCTATGTATATTTCTCTCTGTGAGGTACACTTGCTGTTGGTATATTTCCTGGGCTTGATGTTCTGTAAAGACACTTGGTGTCTGGTCACTGAAAATGTAAGAGTAGAATCTGCTTTGTTTTCTTTGATGCCTGAGAAAGGGAATGGGTGGTGTAACTAAGTGGGTGGTGTTTGCTCAGAGCAATGTGTGCTCTGGCTGGTGTGTACTAGGTGTCAATGTGACTGCAGATCTATCAATGGGCTAGTGATATCTCTTACAGTGGAAACATGTCCACTCTGCTGTTCCTCATGATTTCTCTTCTTCAAGTCATTTTTGTTGAAACCTTTCAGCTGACTCGACTCTACCTTCCTCAACACCCATGTCTATTTTTTAATTTAGGGACAATAGAGCTAGCAGAGACCCACATTTTGCTCTGTTCATATCACCTATAACCATCCTGGTGTCTTGCTCACTTGTCAGTCAGTAGTGCTTTGGTGGTCTCCACACTATTCTGGAACTCTGACATCTGTGTGTAGCATGTAGTTTTTGCTATCCTGCTTTAAGCTTCAGGTAGACCATAGTACCAGGACTGACCAAGTTCCCTTGGATCTGCGGATGAAAGACACACACACACACACACACACACACACACACACACATTAGCATATTTTTCAATCTGCCTTATTGGCTCAACTGCTGGGTGCTTCTAATCTCCCACGGCTAGCATGCCCTTACCAATACTCTGAGCACCCTAGATCTGCCCTTAACTCTAGTTGCTCAGTTACCTTCTTCTTGTTCTGCACCCCCAAACTGCCCTCAGGTTCAGTTGTGTTTCTAATATCTCTCTAGGGGAAGTGGCCTATGGCCAATCTTCCCAAGATCTCACATGGCTGGTCACCTTTTCTCCCTCCAAAGCATGAAGAAAATTCCCTTTCTCTTCTTGCATCTCTTAGCCTACCTGTGGGGACCCAGAAATCCTGCCTCTTTCCTTCCACCCAGAAATTGGCTCCTGGAATCTTTATTGATTGATCAGGAGACAATTGGGTAACAGGACTTTAGCATCAGAACCACCCCCTACATCTGTGTGTACTTACTTATTCATGTATGAGTTACAAGTGCACATGTCGTGTGGTACACATGTGAAGTCAAGGACACTGTTGGTCCTCACCTTGTTTGAGGCAGAGAGTTCCCCTGACCCCTTGTGTATGCCAGACAAGCTGGCCTATGGATCATTGGGGATCCTTCTATATCGTCTGCCTGTTGGAATTCTGGGATTACAGATGCCGTTATGGCATATCTAGCTTTCTCTAGGGTTCTAGATATTCTCTCTACCCACAAAGCCATCTCTCCAGTCCTGTCCTCAGAATTTTCATGTCAGCTTAGAAATGCAGCATTATGATTGAGTTGGTGTATTCTGGTCTCAAATATAGAAATGTATCTTTTAAAAAATTAATTTTTGTGATTCAACCCAGGAATTTGAACATGTCAAAAGCAGTTTTTCCACCCCACTCTTATTTTTATGTATGTATTTTATTTAATCTGCTTTTCCTGTGATAATAGAATTTATTCTTTTCCAGTTGAAGAACATTTAGTGGGAATCACAATGTGTTAGAGAAGGAAGCACAGTGGGGTAAAGGAAAAGCACTATTGTAATTTGTAACTAAAATCTGCATTTCAACTTTCAGACTTGTGTGTACAGAAGAGCCACATGTAGCATCACTGTAGTAAGAACAAAACAAAAGAAAGCCACTGAGGAAACAGTCCTCGCCTATATGCATGCAAGGAGCAGTCCCTTCAGACTGCTGTGTAGCAACTTAGTCTAGCTAGGGGATTCCAATGCCCAGACACCTTGCTGATTATTTTCCCAAAAATTAAATTGAATCGTTTCACTGTGTGAGCATCACGCAGCAGCATCCAAACTCTCTTATTTTCCAGCTCTTCTTGGTTGTAGTAACCTCATTCCCTTGTGGTCTCTTTTTAATCTTCAGTTCTGTTTCATCCCATGTTCCATTTTAGCTTCTCAGAGTGGATTCTTTTCCCAAGATTATCGACACATTCCCATTCCTGGGACCAGTGGCTGTGAGCCTCCCCATGCAGGCCAGCCTAAAGCTTAATCAAGGAGACAACAGTGACACAACGCTTGTTTGAAATTGCTTCGCAAGCACAGCACTACCTCAGTGGAGCTCACTGCTGATTCGCTGCTGCAGAGTGGCAGCCGTGGTTTCTCAGGGCAGTGCCCCTTCTGCATCTGTGGCTGTATCTTTGATCATTTTACAAATGCTGTGAAACCACAGAGGATTGCCCAGAGGAGTCCTTTCCTGAAGACAGTGCCATCGTAGAAATGGTGTCTTCACTATCTGCCAATCATTAGTGCCTTGCCTCTCCCCATAATATTCTGAAACTGACATTCTTATTGCAGTTTCATAGACTGTCAGGATCTCTGCATTGCTTATAGAAAGCTCGAGAGTGGATCCATGGGCAGATGTGACATAACCACATACTTCCTCACTTTCTGAGGCTGCAGTTTGAGGACAATGAAGGACGGTCTCTCTGTGAGGACTCTTGTAACAAATGGGAAGGCAAGCTCCTGATGAAGGCCCGGTTTCCTCATGGAAGTCAGTGACAAGTTTTCAAGGTCAGAGAAGAAAGTGGACATACCAGTCAGATGCTGATGTAGGTTGCTGCCTCTCTCTTTCTCTTCAGGATTTTTGGTCCACCTTGTCTATGTGGCAACTCAGGTGAGAACCATTACCTTCGTCTGACTGACAAATCAGACAGGGAAAATGACCTTTCATCAGTCCTCCATTCTTCACAAGAAAGAAGATTTCCAGAGCTCATGTTCGACATTCTGTCCCACCTTGTTGGGACATAGAGGAAATGAGGGGTTGGTTCTTTGTGTTTCAACCACGTAGAGTAGGGCTCAGAGTGGAAATCTATGGAACTGGAGAGATAGGAAGTCTTTCATGGATGGTTATAAGAATCGCTACGTGTCAAAGCCACCAAACCACAATATCCACTGTTACTTCACAGGACATAAACAGGAGCTCCTGGGAGAGGACAGGAGAGATGCTGCCTTCTGAGGGAAGGCATCAAGAACAAGAATATCTCAGGGGCAAAGATTCATCTTGTATTTATTTAGAAAAGAGTGAATTCTATAGCTCATGGGCATGGCCATTTGATGGCTTTCAAGTCTAAGAAGATATACTGTTCTGGAGATAAAAACCCTGTATATTTATATCATGGGGGCAGGTAAGAAGAAACATTTAGGGATTAGGCATTTATAGTTATAAAATATAACTGGCTCTCTTGCCTGTATGGAAAACATCCATAATAACATCAGACCAAGTGTGTGACCAGCCTACAGATGATGGGGTAGTGTTCCCCAACAAATCCTTTTGGTGTGGATTCAGCAGTACACAGGACTGGTCTAACTCCCAGGAAGACTTGTGGGAGTAAATCTTCATTTTCAACCTGTAGAAACTGAGAATCACCTAGGAGACAAACCTTGGGATATTTTGTTTTTAGAGAGACTAAACTGAAGAAAGAAAACCTACCCTAAATGATACTACTACATATATCCTGTGGGCCATGTCCCAGAATAAATACAAAGGAAGAACCAAGAACCAAGAGAGTGAACTGACCTTGAACCTTCCTCTCTGATTTACTTCCTGACCTTGGGTGCAGTGTAGCCAGCTGCCGCACACTCTGCTCGCTGTGCTTTCCTGTCATGGCAAATTGAATCCCCTGCTAAGAGACTGAGCCCAAATAAATTCTCTGCTCAAGCAACTTCTGTCAGAGCAAGAAGGAAAAGTAAATAACATAAAAATCATACACAAATTAGCACCTTCTTCTAAGCTTTCCATGTGATTAGCAAATGTGGATGAATTTTCAAATGATCTTTCTTAGAATATCTATAACATATAATTGAATTAGATAGTCATCTGTTCGCTTGCTGTCTACCCACTCTTTCTTTTGACTTTTGAATTCCTTGCCCTGTGTTTGCCCTTCCCACACAACCATTCCCAGGAAAGAGTCTCACCCTGCTTCAGCTCCAATATTGAAATGCCCTAAGCCCATTTTTAGATCTCTTGATGAGTTATATATTTGGAGGGTGCCCATGTTGTTTGGAGAGGCAGCCCTGGTTATCTTTCCTTTGTTCTTAAAGGGAGAAGGTATTGTGGTTTGTATCTTAAAGTTTCTCCTATTTTCTAGGTCCTGAAGGCTTGGTCTCAGGGTGCAGTACTGCTTGGAGAGCATTCAGAGGTTCTGAGAGTAAGTTAGGCAATGAGGGCATGATCTCAAAAAGGACTTTGGGATCTCAGCACCCTTCTCTCTCAGAGCTTTCCAGATTCCATGAGGCAGGCCTCTTCTCCATCATGGTCCATCTCTCTGTGGCATATTGCTCCTTCTGTGGGACTAAAATTTCACAAGGTCAAGAGCCAGAGACTAGAACTTCTGACATCAAGCCAAAAGAAATAACTTTTTTTTATATAAAAAAAAAGTTTTTATAAGGTGATTTTCTTAGATTTTATATTTCAGTGATGGAAAGCCATTTAGACAGAGGCCTACTCATCTGCTCTTGTGGACCTCTTTTTAAGAATGACACTCTGTATTCGAGGGTCTTCCCACTTTCTCTTCTATTAGTTTCAGTGTGTCTGGTTTTATGTGAAGGTCCTTTACCACTTGGACTGAGCTTTGTACAGGAGATAGAAAGGATCGATTTGCATTCTCTGCATGTTGTCCTCCAGTTGACCAGCACCATTTGTTAAAATGCTGTCCTTGTTCCACTGGATAGTTTTAGCTCCTTTGCAAAGATTAAATGACCGTAGTTCTGTGGTTCATTTCTGTCTTCACTCTATTCCACTGATCTTCCTGCCTGTCTCTGTACCAATACCAGGCCGTTTTATCACTATTGCTTTGTAGTACAGCTTGATGTCAGGGATGGCGATTCCTCCAGAAGTTCTTTTATTGTTGAGGATGTTTTCGCTATCCTGGGTTTTTGTTGTTCCAAATAATTCAGAATTCTCTTCAAGTTCTGTAAAGAATACCTAGGCACAGGAAAAGTTCCTGAATAGAACACCAATGGCCTCTGCTCTAAGATCAAGAATGACAAATGGGACTTCATAAAATTGCAAAGCTTCTGTAAGGCAAAGGACACCGTCAATAGACAAAACGGCAACCAACAGAATGGAAAAGATCTTTACCAATCCCACATCCGATAGAGGACTAATATCCAATATATACAAAGAACTCAAGAAATTAGACTCCATACAACCAATAACCCTATAAAAAATGGAGTAAGGAGCTAAACAAAGAATTCTCAATTGAGGAAATCCGAGGCCGAGAAGCACTTAAAGAAATGTCAGCATCCTTGGTCATCAGGGAAATGCAAATCAAAACAACCCTGAGATTCACTTCACACCAGTCAGAATGGCTAAAATCAAAAACTCAGGTGATAGCAGATGCTGGCGAGGATGTGGAGAAAGAGGAACACTCCTCCATTGTTGTGGGATTGCAAGATGGGCAACCACATGGAAAACAGTCTGCGGTTCCTCAAAAATTGACATATCACTACCTGAGGACCCAGCTATACCACTCCTGGTATATATCCAGAAGATGCTCTAACACATACAAGGAAAATGCTCCACTATTTATAGCAGCTTTATTATAATAGCCAGAAACTGGAAGAACCCAGATGCCCTCAACAGAGGAATGGATACAAAAAATGTGGTACATTTATACAATGGAATATTACTCAGCTATTAAAAACAATGAATTTGATAAATTCATATATAAATGGATGGAACTAGAAATATCATCCTGAGTGAAGTAACCCAATCACAAAAGAACATACATGGTATTCACTCACTGATTATTGGATTTTAGCCCAAAGCCTGAAATACCAAATTCAACTCACAGACCACATAAAGCTCATAAAAATGATGACCAAATAGGGGAGCTTCAGTCCTCCTTAGAAGGAGTAACAAAATACTCAAGGGTGCAAATAAGGAGACACAGTGCAGGACAGAAACTGAAGGAGGGACAGTCTACAGACTATTCCACCTAATATCCATCCTATGTGCAGTCACCAAAGGTAGAGGTTGATGTGGATGCAGATGTACACACTGACAGGAGCCTGATATAGCTGTCTCCTTAGAGGTCTGCAAGAGTCTGACATACTCAGAGGCAGATGCTCACAGCTAACCATTAACTGAGCATGAGTTCCCATGGAGAAGATAGAGTGAAGGCTGAAGGAGTTGAGAGGATTCGCGACACCATGAGAAAGCAACAATCCCAACCAACCAGAGCCCAGGTCTAAGCCACTAGCCTGGGAGCGCTTAGGGAGGACCATGGCTCAGCTATATATGCAAGGAGCTAATATATAAGTAGGAGAAGAGATCCTTGGTCCCATGAGCTGGACATGGGGGTAGGATATTCGAGGGTGGGGAGGTGAGGTACAGGGAGGTGGGTGGGGTACACCAACGTGGAGGCGGGAAGAGGGGAAGGATAGTGATTCCTGGGAGGAGGGGAAATGGGTAAGGAGAGAACATCTGAAATTAAAAAATAAAAAATTTTTTTCATAAAAAAAAAAAAAAAAAAAAAAAAAAATGACACCTGTATTATGGAAGTTGTCTTTCACTGGGTTCATCCTAAGGGGAGGTCCCCAGAAGAGAATGACATAGCAAATGCTAGGAAGAGCTAGAGACTTGAGTTTCCCCAGATCTATGAAACCTCTGAGTTCACAACTCGATCCCTGGTGTGTGTTTTGTTTGGTGTGTGTGTTTCCGTCATGTAATATGATGTAATCATCTTAAGGAAGTACAGTCTTTCCAATACTTGTTCAAGAAGAAGCATTTTGATTGATCACTCCAAAGCCTTCTATCAGAACTGAGGTTTTAGGGAGATGTTCAGTATGTTTGTGGGCATACCCACAAACCTCTGCTTCCCTCCTGCGGCTGCACACCTGTACATCCTTGAGAGAACTGTGTCTGCCTCTCAGGGACTCAAATGGTTTGATGAGGTATTATGTTGTCAGTGTGATGGGTTTAGAATTACCATAGAAATGTCTTTTACATCTGTAAAAGAATTTCATATTTATGTTAACTGATGTTAGAAGACACACTCTAAATATGGCTGATACCACTTCATGGGTTGGAGTCACAGACTGAATACAAAAATGTAAGCCAGCTGACCACAAACACTAATCACTTTGCTTCCTGACTATAGACATGTGTGACCAACTGCCTTCTTCTGACACAATTTCTACTCCCCAACAGACTTTGTCCCCTAGAAACTGTGAGCCCACACAGAACCAACTTTCTTTCTTTTCTTCCTTCCTCCTTCCTTCCTTCTTTCCTCCTTTCCCTAAGTTGCCTTCATCAGGTATTTTGACACAGAAACAAGTCAAGTAACAAATACAAACCCAAACTTTCTTTATGTAAGAAACTCGTTATATAATTATACTTATTCATGATGTGGTCTATAAAACACAGACTTAACAAGGATGCTTTCCTGGGACATAGTTTCTCATCATGAATTATCTTCCTGGACCTGAAGTGATGGTTAAGAGCTGTTCATGTTCCTGCAGAGGACCAGGGTTCAGGTGTCAATACCACATTGTGGCTCTCAGCTCCCCTGACTCCAGTTCTAGGGTATGATGTGATGTTCTCTTCTTGCCTCCAGGGACTGCTGCGTGTATCTGGTATCTGGTGCATGTATGCTCATTTAGGTCACACACAAACTATAGTCTATATAGTATCATGCATGAGTAAGGAAAAATATATTATGTTTAGATATGTGTGCCTTGACAGAGAAAATTATTTTCCCTAAAGTGTGAAAACATGTAAACCATGACCTTGATAAAATATAAACATATTTCTATAAACTCTATCATTCCTTGAAGCACATAGTTCAGTGATTTCCGCATGAAATTCTTTATATGTAACCTGGGAAAAGGAAAACGGATCTTGGGTCTGGGAAGTTTCTTATCTCTCCTCTTTACTTCCACCAGTAGACTTTAAAGTCAAATGATAGAGAAAATAGAAATCTGCACTGTGCTTCTACACACAGTCCTAAAATAAATGAGTAAGTAAATAAATAAGTAAATAACATATATATGTGCATTAAGCACCAGAATGCATATTCCTTTGTGACAAATGAATTCTAGTTAGATGAAATTATTGCAATAAGGACCCCTTATGTGAACCAGCAATACTAATGTTGACATATTTTTTTCATAGCTACATTCTCTTTTCACATTTATCTTGTATTTGAACCCTGCATATTGTTGCAGTTTCTTGAGAGGAGGCAATAAAGCAAATTGAATTGAATCCTAAGCCTGTTTGAAGACCAAAAACAAATAGATTTTCTTCTATTCTGTTAAGTGTCATAATTTTTTGTATTATCTTTGTGTTTGAACAGGATGGATTTTTCTCATTATGCTCAAAATATTTTGTAGAGAACTAAGTGTGTGAGTTCTTATTTATTAAGAAAACTGTATTTTCACTTAGAATGAATGCTGGTGACTCTCCTGAGTTCATGGAATGCCTATCTGCCTTTCTTTTTTTTTTTTTTTCATTTATTTAGTTATTTAAATCACATCATAATTTACTTATTTACACAGGGGTTATAAACACAAAAAGGCAGGATGTGGGGAAGGGAATGGCACCGGAGCATAGGTGTTCAGGGGGAGTACAGATACCTTTCAGAACAGGGTATCTGCCTTTCTTGTTCATGAGTACGAGTTCTTCATGGACACTGGTCTCATTTTTATCTAAACCACTGTTCTTTTTTCTGACTGTACTTGGGGTCAGGAACACTTGTCTTGATCTGGTCCTAGCTCTATCACACATTGGTATCAAACTCACCATGTCTTCTTTGAGCTATAATTTCTTACTTGTAGAATGAAGATGTGAGGGTACATGGTAGTCCACACACATAACCCTATTTTTGGACAAGTATGACCAAAAAAGTCAGACTGAGCCTTATTTGAGTTACATAGAGAATTTGAGGCTGGGTTTAGCTAAATAATAAGGCCCTGTTTAAGAAGCAAAGAATGAAAAATAATTAAAAATTTAAAAAATACTCAAGAAAAAGAACACATGATGGTGATGGTTAACATTAATTATCAAGTTGACAGAGTCTAAATTCACCAAGGAGTCAAATCTCTAGGCACATTTGAGAGAGACTATATTGGGTTCATTGAGGTGGAAGACCCACCCTGATGACGACGGCGCCATTTTATGGCACCAGGATGCCAGGGGCATGGCACCAAGGGTACCAGGATGAATCCAATGAGAAAGAGAACCCTAGGCATTAGCATCCATCTGAGTACACCAATGCTTTCTCATGCCCCTGAAAGCATTGCTTGCCCACAGTGATGAACAGCACTGATGAACCTTGGGACAAAACAAACTGTCCCTTCCTTAAGTTGCTTTTGTCACTTGTTTTGTTACATCAGTGAGAAAAGTAACGAACACAAGAAGACATCAGCCCCACAGGTGAGCATGCTATTAGTAACCAGGCAAGAAGGGAGGACCCAAACCAAACACTCAATCAAAGATAGAATGACTGTGTGCTGAGCCTTGTTCTATGACTGTGGAAAGGGAGAATTAGAATCTAAAAGAGGTAATGAACCCTCCAATCCATCATCCCAACTTCTATGCACTATCAGAGGTCACAAAGAGACCCAATAATGGCGGTCCAAGTTTCCCTGACACATCAGTCCACATTGCTCGGTCCATTGCAGGGGACCTCCACACCCAGTCTGATTTCAGGCCAAACCCTGCATTTCCATTTACCCCAGAAATTGGCAAAATGCCAACTGAAAAATTGACCTTTCAAAGGACTAAGCAACTTAATTATTTTCAAAATTTAATTTGGCCAGTCTGGTACCAACTCTCTACTGAATCAGATGTTTCCTGTTTCATAAAGTATAGTGTTTATAGACGCTGAGCTCATTGCTGGAAGAAGTATTGTCTGGTGGAGGAAAGGAGGCTTTCAAACCGTGCACCCTATGGCCATTCTCCAAGCTCCCACCACCTCATCTCACAGTCTCCTTTACCTCACAGTGCATGGCTTACACTGTATAATTGTTTCTTCCTGCTTTCCAACTTCAAACTATTTTTAAAAGGCTATTCAGAAAATTTGCAAAATACTTGACTCGAAAGACAACTGGATTACATTAATGACAATCACTGATTTGTGAGTTCTACATCCGTTTTTCAGGAACTTTCTGCTGTCAATGTTGGCGAATTATTTGAAAGCCATGGTCTTATCATCAGTGTGTGTGGGTGTAAATACATCTGCCACTATTGCAAGTAAAATGTGTCATCAAATAAGATCATACCTGCATGAATGTGTATTGCAGGGGCTAGAGTGATGACCCAGTAGTAAATGTACTTTCTGCTCTTGCAGAGGGCTTGGGTTTGGTTCCAAAAATTTACTTAGTAGCTCACAAGTATCTATAAGTCTAGTTTCAGGGGATGCACTATTCTCAGCTAGCCTCTGAGGGCAACAGGCATGCATGTGGTACATAAAAGTAAATACATCTCAAAAAAGCAAACATGCAGATGTCTTAGAGAACTTGGTCTTTGCTTGTATAATTTAAAAAATACATGGAACCTGCTTTAGAATGAGCAAGTTGAAAGATAAACATTTATCAGACAAAGGGAGGATTTGGGCTATGAATTCTACAAGTGAAAATTACTATTGTGATCAGGGCCATCCTCCCTTCCCTGTACTCTGTGTGTAGACAAGGAGCATCAGTCATGACATTTGCACTCCCTTGCCTCTGTAGCCTCGCATGTGTTATTAGACATATACACAGAGATCCTTGTCTAAAGCTGTCCAGTGTCCAGTGTACTTCATTTCTTCCATGTGCTCTAACTCCTACTTGCCAAGTTTGGTGCTACTTCTGATGTGACTCCTACGGAGGCATGCTGACCTCTCTGTGTCACATTCACACTGGGACTCAGTTACCCACAGCAGTAACTCACAATAGCATCTGTTTATTCTCAGTCTTCTCTCTGAGGCTTGGCTATTTCTTTTGTGTCCTTTAGGCAAGCTCAGTCTCTCTTTTGCAGACCTGCCTGGATGGACCATCTTGTTTCTTCTTGCTGGGGTTGGAATCAGATCTGTGATGAGAGAATTCACCCTGGGAAGGCTGGCCTCCTAGAAGAGCAAGCCAATGGGGGATGGGATGGGGGTGGGGAGTACATTTTAGGTTTTGCCTTTTATCTAAATGTCCCACCGGGGGGGGGGGGGTGAGTCATGTGGTGGAGGTGAAAGGCTGTAGCCTTGGGAAGCAGATTTGACTCAGGAAGTCAATGGGTGGACTGCAAGTGATGGGCAACATTCAGCTTCCCACAGTCAAGCATCCTGTGTGGAGATCTTCTTCCACTAATGTTCCAGGTAAATAGTACCAAAACCTAACTTTTAGGCTTCACTGAGCTGGTAGGAAGTAATGTGAACTCAAGAAGCATGGTTTAACTACTCTGCCCTTTGGTGGCTTCTGTTTAGAACAAGTTAGCAAGACATGGGAGGATGACTTCCATTTCCATGGGCTGACAGCCTCAGTTTACCTCAGAGTCAGTATCAGGAGGATCTCAGTTCACAAGTACAGGGAGAACAAAAGAAAAGTCAAAGCTGGCCCATGAAATACAGAGCACTTTCAGTATGTGAAAATACGGACCTTACCCTACATCCAACGCCACTTCCTCATGATTTCGCCTCCCTCGGGCTTTCTCTGTACTAACTTCGTACATGCTTCTGAGGATACAAACCAGCATTCTTCCAAGAGGCACGTGCCCTGTCAACACAATAGGGTCCTTTTCCTTGTCCTGTTAGTCAGCTGCTTAACTGTGAGTAGTGACCATGATGTTTTCAAATGTACTCATCTTTATTCATGTTGCTGGTGTTTTCCATCTTACAGAAGGACATACAGCAATGTCAGAACAACATGGCAGTTGGCATATTCTGGTTCATGTGGCAGTCAGGAAAATGGTGCCACTGTAGGATGCAGCAGGCATGAAGCCATTGTCATAGTGTTCACATATATACATTAATAAATGACCTCTTTAGGGGATTTCTTTAAAGGGAAAAGAGAAGCACTAGCTCTCCAGCAGCTGATTGCTTAGTGAGTGAGCGAGCAGACATCAAATGAGCAGTACAAATAGAGGGTAAAGGTCATATTTGAACGAATGTGCCAATTTTAGTGATGTCAAAGGGTGCATTTCCCAGCCTTCCAGGGTGTAGGGCTCCTCTGTTCCCTATTAACAAGACTCAATCACTGACAGAAGTGTTCATTCCCTGTCAATCAGGTTTTTCCCTTTATCTTTACTTCTTTGTGTTTTGCAGCTAGAACTCTGCCCTCTCCTCTTTATGTGCAGATGTGCTAGAATAACTATTTATTTACATTAAAACCCCACATTATGGCCCTATCTAATTTCGCATTTGAACCATCTGAAGTGTGCGCTCTCTGGCAATGGCTGCAGGGCTGGCTTTGCGATCACAGCCGAGTTTCATTTGCTCCCAAACCTTTCATGTTTTGTTCAGTGCCCTTCTGGAGTTTGGCAAAATTACTTTTAATTATCTCAGTGGCTTCCTTTAATAAGTGGCTCTGAGCAGTTTCTAAGGGTCTGCTCTAATCTTTCTGTGTGCGGTCATTCTTGCCTCTCTAAAATGTACTAAAAGCAGCCACCAAGGGCAGGCTGGTGCAGCGGAACTCTCCAGAGTTGGGAGCTGGGCTTGCTTGGTTAAAGGTAGCACCTACACTAGACAGAACTTCGACCTGGGAATTCAAGATTCCAGCATCTTAGGGATCAGCACATGAGCTGACCCTCCTCCTGTCCCGCCTGCGGCTGCCCCCAGTGGTGTAGTGCCACAGTGGTCTACTGTGCTCTTGGTGCAGGAAGAGATGGTAGCAGCCTGGGGGCTGGGATACCATATGAATTACTTCCTTCATTTATTTTGGAACATGGTCATTTTTCTGAGATATAGCCAGACCAACAGGAGAAACTTTCAAAGGAATCATACACACACACACACACACACACACACACACACACACACACACACACCAGATCTATCCCAACACTAAGTGGAATAAACTATGGTGTTCAGCATGGAGATCCTGGCAATACACATTGGGAGCAATTTGCATGACACTTGCCCTGCTGGAATATAACTTTTTGCTTTATTCTCAAGATAAAGTGAATGTCTTTGAGGTTAAAAAAAAAAGTATTTCTAGTAATGAGCTGAAAGATTTTGTTGGTTAATAGCACTTCTTGTTCTTCCCGATGACCTGGAGTCATTTCCCATTATCAACAAGGTAGCTCACAACTGTCTGTAACTCCAGTCCAGGGATTCAACCCTCCTCTGGCTTTTGTTTAGTCTCCATAGACATCTGCTACACAGACATACATGCAGGCAAACACTCATGCACTTAATAAAATAAGAGACAAGAGGAGCCAATATTCTGAATGTAGTTAGCAGCCACTCTTTACCTGCCCTTGGGGTTGAGCAATTCACTGTAAATCGCTCAGTCCATTTGTTCCACTCTTAGTCTCCGTCTCTTTGTCAGGGTGCATTTGGTTTGGTTAGTAACCCACCTCTCTTGTTCTGAAATGCCTTCCTCCATCTGTTCTTATTTTCCAAACCCTCACTTCCCTACTTCTATATCTTCTCCTAAAAACAAGATATTTTTGAACAAATGTTTGAAGCAAACTGGTTTCAAAATACAAAAGACAGATAAGTATTCTCAGCTACCCACTCAAGTAATTTTTTTTTCCTGTGTGTTTTCCTGAAAAGGATGTTATGAGTTTATATGGCAGCTGGAGAGATGAACTAGACCTATGAAGATGGCTTTTCCCTAGGTGTGTTGTCAAGAACATTGTTTACCATAATACTTAGTATTTTTTGGCGGGGGGGTTGGGGGGGAGGTCCACAAGAGAACATAGGCATTAGTTAAAACTTTTACCAGTTGTGCTGCATCCGAGGAAGTGATTTGTTGTTATGGGCAATCTTAACAGAACCAGCTCCCTTCCCACAGTGACAGCTTAAAAGCACACAGCTGGGTGTGTGGCTCACTGCACAAGCGTTGGTGCATTCAGCGAGGAGGGCAGTGCGCCACACAGCTCCTGCTTGCACGTGTGATCTTTACCCTCCTCTGACTTATTTTCAAGTCAAGAGAGAGTAGAGGCATGGCGTCAGTTCTTAATTTCATTCACCACAAAGTGAAAGGTTAGCGGGGAATTGGATTCGTCACCAGCTCTCTCACTGTCTCAGAGAAATCTTTTCCATCCACTCTAGAACTGCCCCCATTCTTCCCTATCCCTGCTTACTACTTTCTCCTTCCATCCCTTCCTCCCTCCTTTCTTTTCCCTCTCCTCTCTCCCCTCCTCTCCATCTCCTTCTGTCCCTTCCCCGCTCTCCTTTCTTTTTGCCCCGTATTTTCCATTTTTCTCTCTCTCTGTCTCCTCTCTCTCACCCTCTCCTTCCTTCCCTCACAGGACTCCCATTTCCTTCCCCCTTTCATTCCTATCTTGTATCTGTCTGATTTTTTTCTTAAAGTTCATGCTGGCATCCCTTTCCATGTCCTGATTTTTCTTGAGCTTGTGTCTCTGCTACTTCAGGGTGAGCAACCTGCAGATACTCCTTCTCTGCCTATCTCTTTCCTCTGTAACTCCAGTCACACATCTCTGTAGTTTCTCAGGGTCTTCATTTGAATCCTGCTGATCCTCCGGTCTTAGTTAACAGAACTTCCAGTGTCTTGTCTGCCTCTGAACTGCACTTTCCTGTCTCCTTCCTTTAGTGCCTTATATCTAACATACAATCTGCACTGAGATTTCAGAACTCACTTTTACATTTCCATCAATTCTGCGTTTTAGATACTGCATCTATCCCTACCCACTCTCGCTTCCTTATTAAACTGGGGTTCTCATTAACTTAAGCTTACATGATTTCTGCCTTCATCTTCACAGCACTGCCAGATAAATTATTATTGATTAATAAATAACAGAGCAGCAGTTTGAACTAGAATGGATGTGGCCACTGGAGTCAGAGGTCATTGCACCTGAGCCCTCACCCTTCCTCTGGCTTATATTCCTAAATTAGTTTCATAAAATACTGTTAGAGTTCTTGCATAAATCACAATGGACTGGAGTATGTCTGGCAAGAAATCCCAGGAGTCAATACAATACAACTCTACCTCTGCCTATGTAATTAGTCAATATAGACGGTTTTGCTATTTCACAAAGTCATGCTACCGTGCTGTTTTGTAGTAATAATTAAGGGATTTGGGTCAGAGACCACACAAGTCATCTGTCCCTAATTTTACTGACCAAAGAGAACAGACTGCAATAGCACATTATCTAAGGTTGCCTTATGAACGAATACCTCTGGCTTTACCAAAACTTGTGGACTTTTCTGTGTCCAGAGATTCCAGGTGATAAGGAGAGAGGAGTCTATTTCTGGTGAAGCCATTCTTCTTGGTGTCTTTGTGTATCCTTTTCCTCTGAGCATTGTAGAGACGGAGGGAAGAAGAAGGGAGAGAAAAAGAGAGAGAAGGAGGAAGAAGGAGGAAAGGAGAAAGAGGAGATGAGAGAAGAGGGTAAAGAAAACAAGAGGGAAGGGGAAATGGGAGGGGAGGGGAGAGGAGGGAAGAGAAGAATTTCTTGTTAAACTTGTCAATAGCCACCAGCCCTGTCTGGTCATGCTCTTCTCTTAGGAACTTACTTACCCTTAAGACAGTGTGTACAGATGCAGCCACACCTAGATTAAGAGTTGACACTGATTCACACTTAGCTTTTCATAGGAGCGTTCAATCACCCTCGTGTTGTTCACTGCTGCAAATAGCCTTTCTCTTTTCAGTCAGGGTGGTTGGATTATTTGCTAAATCTGTAAGTTCTGGGTTCCCCCTATTTAACATGTCCTTTGGACACTCCCCCTCTTCTCTGTTTATTAGATTCTGCTTAGAAATCTTTCAAAGTTTTGCTTAGAAATCTCCTCAGCTATATATCTAGTTTCCATCTCTATAGTTTCTTCCTTCCACAAAACTTTGCATAAAAATAGTCATCAAGTTCTTTGCCACTTCATGACAAGGATTGCTTTCACTGCCCTTTTGAGAAGTCCTTTTACTTTTCACAGTCTTTCTCATGAGTGACTTCTAAGAAAACAGGCTTTATCTTTGCTCAGGAGAGTCTTCCTTGCAGTCTGTCTCACTACCACCAGGTTTATCCCTGCAATCTCTGGGTAGAAACCTCTTCCAACCTCTGACCACTGCCCAGTTATAAGTCACCTCCCACATTTAGCTAGTTTGCACAACAGGTTACATAACCTTAGGGACAACTATGTGTTGGTGTTCGCTTATTTCAGCACATTGCCTAGATGCAACATCATACACACTGGTGGTGAAAACTTGTGTTTTTGTTTTTGTTTTTGTTTGTTTTTTAAATTGCAGAAAGCTTAAAAGCCCCAGTCAAGGGGATGCAATTGAGTCCCTGGAAATGCTTCTTTTGGACAGTCCATGATTCTCTTTCCTTGTGACGGGTTTTAATTAAACAAGTATGAAGATAGAAAGAAGACAGAGAAGAAATGACACCCACTTCTTAGCATCCATAGCTACTGAATTGCAATGTGTACTCCACAAACTAACTCTTAAGAATATACTTCTGTTCCTACTTTGTAAAACTTAGACTTGTAATAAGAAGAGATATAAGCTATTTTAAAAAGTGGCAGAAACTATTTTATTATATATACATATATAAAAACTATATATTAAACATATAAATATATATTAAAAGCATAGATATATGTAATATATGAATATATTAGAATATTCATAAATGTATACATATATTTTATCTATCTCTTTTCTATTATCTATCTATTCACCTATCTATCTATTCTATCTATCTATCTATCTACCTATCTATCTATCATCTATCTATCTACCCATCTATATTCTCCAAAGATGAGCCCATTTCTGATATGATCACTTGCTTCAGCCTAGACTAGAAGGGAGTGGAGGGTTCCAGAGAAAGAAGTGAACATAAGTATGAAATAAACTTCTCTTATTCTAAGATACTGAAATGTTGATCTACCTTAGTTTACAACACAACCCACTGAGAACTATCTAGTAAACTCCTGAAAGGCACTTATCATGGGTCTGGCTTCCCTACTATAGACACACACAGTGAAGGGATTACAATGTGCTGGACCCTGTAAAGAATCTTCTAACAGTCACCAAGGCAATATTTCACGATCAATCCCCCTTTCAAGTGTACTTTCCTAGAATTGCAGAGGTACTTTAAATGAAAAATGTCCTCCATGGGTTCAGATATTTGACCACTTGATTCCCAGTTGATGGCAGTTTTTTGGAAGGATGTGGAAATTGGGGGAATGGAATTTTGTTAGAAGTATGCCATTGGGAAAAGAATTTGGTGTTTATAGTACCACCTCACTACAAGTTTACTCTGCTTCCTTCATGTTTATGGCAAATATGTGACCTCTCTGTTTCTTGGTTCTGACAGCATGCCTATTCCTGCTGCCATATTTCCTGGCCATGTTGGACCAATTTGATTTTTTCTTAAGTGAATTGCAATGGTAAAAAAATAAAATAAAATAAAAAAACAAAACAAACACTCAGGGCAGGAGTGGTGACTCAGCAGTTAAGAGTACTGGCTGCTTTTCTAAAGGACTTGGGTTCAATTCCCAACACCTACTATGCCAGCACAGAACTGTCTATAACTCCAAGATCAGATAGACAGACATGCAGACAAAACAGAAATGCACTTAAAACAAAAATAGATTATTTTAAGAAAGTTTTAAAAAGACATTATACTCATAAAATAAGTTGCAATGGTCATGATATTTTATCACAGCCACAGAAAAATAACCAAGAAAATAGTTGAGTTTTCTCAATCTCTTTCTTAGCATATTTTGTTTTGACTTAAACTATTGTTGCAAACCAACTTATTAAACTCAGCCATTGGGTTTTATGGTAATATTCAATAGATGTTTTAATGAAATCAATTTCCTTCTCTGTAGTTTTCTATGTATTTCTGTAACAATAATATCCAGTCTTCATCTTTAGGGACAGCTTTTCACAGCTATTCCCTTCTTCAAACTTCCGTGGTTCCCTAAGTAGGAAACAATGCTCCCTGACTCAAATTCCCATAACATTAGATTGCAATTGCATAGCAGACAAAACTTTTTTCTTCATGTGGAACTTATGAATATACCCTTTCTCTCTGAGAGCATATATGGGCATGAGAATATGCCTGAAAGAGTATTCAGAAAGTTTAGAGTTTTCCATGGGCACTGAGTACAGACACAGCAAGCTCTGTGCCAACTGCTGGATGTTAAGACAGAAACTGATAGAGGTATTAGTTAAAAGAAAACAATGTTTATTTTGTTTGAAAGATTGCCTACTAAGAAGGATGCTTATAGGAACCACTTGGTCTGTGATTAGGGTTTGTTAGCTTCATTTAGAATGCCTGTGAAATGAAGATAAACAGAGTGAAAACTGTAAGAGAACTTAGGCACCTTCAACTTTAATTCAGTCTTGCATTGATTGTCTCTGGGTTGGATAGCCATCCTTCAGTGCTTTTTCAAATTATGTTTTCTACTTAATGTTTCCTCATGAGCCATTAGTTCCCATTCCATCTATCCTTCTAAGAAGCTTCTTGAGAACATATCAGAACTTTTACTATTCTTGTCTGTCTCTCTCTGCTCTCTCTACACTTAAGCATCTGATCTTGACTTAATAGCAGTTCACCAGGTTGGAGATACAACCTGGACTTTCATTAGCTTGAGGTCTTCAAATTTTGCTCCTTCTATTCTACTCACAGACTTTTGTATTGATCACTTGTTCTTCATACTCCCACCAGGCTCAGAGAACCATTGTTCAAAGACTGTGTTCTTGTTGACAATGAAGAATGCCTCGACAACAGATGATAACTTGTGGAGGTGCAGTCCAGGACAGGGAAAGGCAATGGAACCTTGTGCATGGGTCCATCATGGAATAATTAAAAACCATCACCTAAGTTCTATGAGTGACTATATGGAGAAATCACACATGTGTGAGAGGGATCAATTTAGGAACACATGTAGACAAGAATTGTTCACTCTGAGGCATCAAGAAGATGTGTAGAAAAGACCTGAATAGCTTATACTGGTATGGATACAAAGCTTCCACTTGGAAACACATGATACAATATCACAATGGTGATTATATTCATGGGTTGTACAGACAAAAAGAAATTGTTTTGCATAAGAGAGATATCTACTTTCAAAGTTGAAGGTTGACACTTGTCTCTTGGTGACAGAACATGTAGTTTAAAACTTAAGTTGCTATCAATGATACTTCAGTAGGTTTGGAGAGATGGATCATTAGGAAAGAGTGCTTGCCGTACAAGCATATGAACCTGAGATCAAGTCCCCTGCACCTTTATAAAAGCCAAGCAATGGCCACATGTGCCTATACTATAATCTAAGCACTAGGAGGTAGAGACTGAAAGATCCTGGAAACTCTATGGCAAGCCCATCTAGATAAAATGCTTAGGCTATGTGAGAGACCCTGTCTCATGAGTGCAAAACAAAGAGTGGTATCATAAGACATGGGTGCACACATGTACACACACACACACACACACACACACACACACAGCTATATGTTCTTTCTCTTAAAGAAACAAAATAGTTTCTAGCATATACTGTATACTTAGAAACAACCCAAATGTCCATGTTTTCCATGACTTGAAATCACAAAACACAGGAGATGACCCTGAAGGATGTAAGTGGGAAGTCAGAAGCAAGTATGATGCACTAGTCTTCTTAAGGTTCCTAACAGTTCCCCAGAGATCTGAGGTTCAGGCAAAAGAGGCTCACTGTGGTGCAGTGATGAAGGGTAGAATCCAGAGATCAAGGTGTTCACTGAATTCCTCCTACAATCTCTATCCATGGCTTAGAGAGAGCAGAAGCCTCACAGGTCCTTCCACAGTCTTTCTTCTCCCAAGATTCGCCTAAGACCCTCTCTTTATAAGAATTTCAACCATCAGTTGGATGTGGTTACATTCTGATGACTCAATCATCCCATTAATACTCTATTTGCATTCTGAGGTCCTGGGAATTGCCATTTTTGCATTTGGATCTGTAGAAGACACAATTCTGCCCACAACGTGAAATAAGAAGAAAACTCCAAATTGTTTGTACACTTCAAAATGTCACTGAAAACAGCTCATAAGTTTTTAAAAAATCAAGTAACAGACACAATACAAGGTATCTGAACACCACAATATTACAGAATCTGAAGGCAGTGAGGCACATCATTAGCAATGCTAAGAGGTATATTCATGGCTTTAAATGTTTATATTAGAAAACAAGAACACTTCACAATAAAAAAATCTAATTTTCCACCTGAAGAAGCCATTAAAAAAGAACAAAATAAACCCAATGTGCACAGAAGAAAGAAAATGATAAATATATGAGAAAATTAAGTGACAGATAAATGATAGAGAAAACCAACAAACTAAAAAGTTGAATATTTTAAAAGTTTAATAAAATTGAGAAACCTTTAGAAAAGGGACACAAAGGGAAACTACATAGATGTAATTTAATAGGAATTTGAGAGTCATCTTTTAAAAATTGATAAGAAATCCACTGTCAGAAAGACAATAGATGCAGTGTCCATAAACAAGTCCCCATCTATAATAATATAAAGAGCAGCTACATGATAATGATTGAAAATCCACTTTAAAAATGGGGAACAACCCTTTGATTTTTCTAAAGTAGTAGTAATATGACATATGTTATATATAGTATATGCATATGTGTTATATGAATGAGAATAAATGGTGATAATCAACATTGTTATTCATTGGGAAGATGAAAATTTAAACTATAGCATGATACAACTTTACACCTAAATTTTATATTGTAATAACTACATTTTTGAAAAATGCAAAACATGTAGACTATTAGTTCACATGGATTCCTGTGGTTTTAAATGTTGCAAATACCTGCAAATCTGTTTAATATTCATTATTCTCATGATATTGGTTATCTACGTTGTGACTTAGGAATGCTACTCCCACATATACACATATATAGTCTTACACATTAACACATATGAGCATTCAATTAACACAAGTGTCTTTATAATAGCTCCATTCTGAAAAGAGCAATACATTTTGACTTTAGTAGGAAAAGGAGTAGATCATTGTAAGCATGTATACATGTGACTCTGAATCATGGTAAAAGAGAGTTCTTACTCTTCTCACTTAGACATAGACTGTCATTTGAGCAAATGGTGTAATGCATGAAAACTTTTAGGACAATTCAACTCATTTATGACATCAGCCTGGATGCTTAGCTTATGATTCTAAAAGAGCTCACTTTGCAGGCAATATGGTGCTAAGGATGAGAGACAGTGCACGTTCCATTGCTGTTTGACCAGCAGTCCCAAGGAATACCAGAAAACACGGACCCCAAAGATGTCCACAGTCACCATAACCCTATTTCTGAAATAACTCAATTCTCAGAATCTTTATCTTTAAAGTACATAGTTCCAAACAAAACTCTCAAAACTGCACTAAATTAACAAGTTTTATTTGTTCTGATCTTTAGCTTCACGTTAGATTTCCAGAATGCACCAGCAGAACAGTGTCTGGTCAGTTGTTGTTTTCAGATTCAGAACACTAAATTTCTGGGGCTGGTTTAGATGTGCTAAGAATTTTTCTGTCTGAGGGATGGAACAACACCTTTCCTGGCCCATGTGGTCTCTGCTGGCCATGTTCAATGCAGGATGTATGTTTATGTAGGTCATTGGCAGGTTCTTGGGATTAAAGTGTGATTTATTTATGGAAAACCTATTCTCCTGCTAAGTAGATAAATAAATCAATGAAGAGATCAATGTTTTGTGTTTTCTCTCTTATGCATTGATTATTTCTTCTCTGAAGAAATTATTTCTTGAGCTTTTCTATTGAGAACCACATGGGTCTCTACTAGCCAATCTGGATTGCCCTAAGGCCTGAGTACAGGCCATTCTGTGCCAGCTCCGTGCCTCTGTTCGTTGATTAAAGACCTCAAATTAACTTCTCAGTGAGGGGAGAACCAGAGTGGTGTTTTGTTTTGTTTTTGCTTTTAATTGTTATTAATTTATTTTTTTAAGAAATTGAACTGAGAAGTATTCAAAAAACCTTATTCTGCAGTTCAATGGTTGCCACAGTAGCATACATGGACTGTACAAATGGAGAAGAGCCCTGGAAAAGACAGCATGGGCCACCATCCCACTTCTGTATTGCTTCCAATGTTTGAAGTTAGACATCCTGAGAGCAAATGAAGACTGGGAGCTGATGGCTGAGATGGCTTCGGAGAACTGTTGAAGATCAGAAAGATCCACCAAGAGAACAGAAAGGAGAGGAGTCAGGCACACATTTGTCAAAGGACATCGAGCTACACAGTAAAATTAAAACAGCAAAGACATAAATGTATAGGGAGTAACCTGGAATCCATGATTTTTTTTTTCATATCATTTGTCTAGGATAAAGGCTGCAAAGACAAGTATTATTTGAGGTTTGGGCGGATAGACAGCGCCAGCAAAGGAAAAGAAGTCACAAGTGCAAATGGTCTCAAGCTAAAGCCAGCCAGGACATGGCCTACACTGTTCTGAGATATTTCAGTCTAAAAGTACCTCTGAATGGAAGCTCATGTCTTTCCAGGGACATGCCATTACAGGATAAGAAAGCAAAAATCCATTCAAGAGTTACTTAGATGATACAGTGTTTGGTTTTCAGCTAACTGTCATAGAAACCCCACTAGGCATCTTTGTTTATATGTGTGGTAACAGAAAAAAAAACAAAAAACAAAAAAAAACCCAGTAGAATAGCATTCAGTATGCTGTACTTTGTAGCATGTTTGGTTGTGTTGAAAGGAAATCTTTATGGCAGTTACATAAACAAATGTGTAGTGTGATTTGAATTATGGGGACAAAACCTATGTGTGAGTATGCCTGTATTTGCATGAGTTCCAAGGATACCAGAAATGGGAACTCCTTGCGCCCTAAGTTAAACTACAAGGTGGGGGTGGTGCTGCCCCTGAGATATTGCTAGAAGTAGAACAGCATTAAGTGTGACAATTTGAATGCAGAGTGTTCTCCATAAACCTGTGTTTCAATATGTGATCCCCAGATGGTGGCACTGTTTGCAAAGGCTGTTGAACCTCCAGGGACTGAAGCAACAATGACAGACTTAGAGGTCATTAGAACCCAGGCTTAAGGCTTTACAACCTAAGCCACTTCCTGTTCACTCTCTGCAATAAAGGGCATACATGCATTGTGACCCCAAATCTGCAGGTCCTATCATTGTGCCTTTGCATCTGTGATGCGATACAACTCTTCAAACTATGAAACAGAACACACCCTGTTGGGAGCAGACTCCTACCAGAAAGCAGCTATCATCTTTGTAGCCATCTCAGGCTATATACCCTGAGAAGAGACTTGTTTTTCAACAGTGCACAACAGCTGAGCACACTCTGATAAACATCATGTTTTTCTCCCATATCTTATTTTGCTGTTTAGTGCCCCCAGCTACAAGGTACACATGGTATCCACGGCTACGAGGAACGTGACAAAGCGCCTTCAGCTGTGTTTTCCTGCTTGTCCATGAGGACAAGGCACGTGGTAAAGGGTATAAATACCCAGGATTTCCTTTCAATAAAGGGAGACTTGATCAGACCCTCTGTCTTGTCTCCATTCTTCGAATCTCTTGCCCCTCCATCTCCACTCTCTCTCTTGCTAGACCCTGACCCGCAGACCAGAGCAGCAGCTAGGGCCAAGAACATAGTGGCCCCCAAACCTGAGACAAAATGGGCCGTTACAACACCCTACCCCCATTATTTGTTTCTTCTCAAGGTGCTTTGTCAGAGTAACAAGAAAGTAGCTAATATAGGCACCATGGGTATTCTGGCTGTGGTCTCAGCACAGTAGGGAAGTTTGAAGGTATTCCTGGGGCTTTGTAGCTACAGGGAATCCTCAAGGGGGGGAGGGGTTAAAAGGCCCATATAATTGATTGTTTGCTTGAAGAGCTAAAGTAGTATGCACCAAAGTACCCAGGAGTCATAGTTATAACAGGCTTTCATTCATTCTTCTACTTTGGGGCTCATTTGGATATTTTCCTTGTCAACATACATGCTGTTTCAATGTTGATCAATACATACTTGAGAAAGAGGTGCTTTTTCTGTTATTGAGAGATAATGCTGAACATACCTGAAATCTCCTGAACTCCTTTGGCAAGTCCCACCTCCCTCCCACACACTGACCTGTTTCCCGTCTTTTGAGTTGTTTTGCATTGAGGGGGGTGATGCTAATCAATATATAGCACCTTTCTGCTTCTTATATCTCCTGTATAAGAAGAATATATATGTTCTGCTTTATGACTGTGGTTTCAGAATTATTTGCTACATTATTTATATGAACATTTTATCTCTATTTAATGTGAGTTGGGCCCTTTAGTCATGTGCTGGTCCCTGTGGCTGGAATGCAGAAAGGTCCTCCAGGCGGGAAGTTAGGCATTGCAGCTGTGGCTGCAGCAGCTCATTAAAGGCCTTCTCCGTGTTTTCCCACGGCAGGCCCCAAAGACACGAGAAAGTCCATGGTTCCAAAAGGGTTTATTTTCATGGTGGATGGTAGATGGATCTGGATGCACTCCCCTGAAACTCAGGGCAGACCTGAGTTAAATAGGGACGGAGAAGGGGGAAGGGTCTGGGAAAGAATGCTTAATTGGCCACACAGGCAACTCATTAGTATGTAAATCTCTCTAGGGCCTGAGGCCTGTAGTCACGGCCCTCTACCTGTGCTCTTTGGAGGGGCTGCATTGTCCTATGTGACTGAACAGTGCAGGTAAATGGAGATCTATGCCATGTGTTAGAAGCCTGGATTCTGGGAGAGCAGCATAGTAGATGCCCGTCCCTCACAGGCAATGAACACCTGTTGGGTCTCCAGGCTATTTCCAGCCAGCGCTTCTACCAAAAACCAAGACCCCTTTCATGGCCCTACAGTCATGCATTCTTTTGTTTTGCTCCTTGGAAGCTTTGAGCACAATCCTTACCCCATCTTTATAAGCATCATATATATCTGTTCATGCTCACCTCTGTATATTTAGATCTGTCCAAACACTTAGTTTTTAGATATATCTCTCCTCTATGGTATAAACTTATCTATGAACAGTAATCTAAGAAAAGCTTTTATTAATCACTGACTTCTACCCCTTTATATTTACTCATTCACTATAAATTTGATGTTATACTTTAAAAATCAGATTTACAGTGCCCCATTCCCTGTGAATGCTTATATTTCATTTCACCATTTATTGGATTTAGACAGCTAAGCTCGTTTGTTCTATAGTTTGCCTTTACTATCAGACATAGAATGGCTGTAGTCTTATTTTTCAACAGACTGTATGCTCTGTGCTTTATCAGACTCCAGTCATGTCTTATCATTGCTTACATGGTAACCACTGAGGAAATGGCTTCTCATTTCTTGTCCAATGGCCATGTTCTGTTTCTTTCCCTGTGAGACTGTGTTCACCCTACCCCTGGGGATTCATAGCAAGATCTAGGTAGAGGACTACTGTGCAGAACTTCCTGCATTTCTACATTTTTCAGACCTTGGCTTTTACTTAATGCTTGCAGGATAACTTGGCTAACTTTTATACTTAGGTTTCTACTAAATTCTTTCAGAACCACTTTCTGATGGTTCCTTTTGCATTCATGCTTAGAAAGAGTCTATCTACCGATTTCACCTCCTCTGTAGGTAACTTAGCTATTTTGTCTATGTAGTGGAAATCTCTTATGTACTCTATGGATGCAGCACCTGTCAATTAAAGTTAATTGCCTGCAGATCAAGCAGGAAATAGAAGGTGGGACATCTGATTGGCAGAAAGGATTCTGTGATAGAGCCAGTGCTAGGAGGATTAAGCCCCAGACATAGAGGAAGACAGATGTATGTAACTAAGGACCAGATAAGCACCTATGTAGCAGATCTTAGAATAGAATAATGAGACTATTAAATTATAATCCAGCTATAAAAGGCCTAGCTGTATGGCTCAGGTATTTGTAAATATATTTGAGTCACAAAGTTGTTATTTCCAGGAGCTTGGGCCAGGGAAGAAAATCACACTCTTACAGAAAATTCTTTACAACATTTCTAGAAACCTAGAAATTGTTTTTATTTAAAGTCAAATAGACATGCTTAGATTCTGCCTAGGAACTGAAGAGCTGAGATCAATTTTATAAATACCTGCTGTCTTTCAATATTTAAAATAGTGAATATTGATTTTTAATAGATGTATTAAATAATAGTTTTAAATGCTTTATATTATATGCTTTTACTTTGAAGACTTTAATTATACTCATGTTATACTTTCTTTACTTTTTAGATACCTTATTGTCTATCTGAATAAATGGGATGTATTGTCCAATTTACTGCCTGAGGTTCTTTTTCTATTAGATTTCTATAATTGATTCTTTATTTTAAAGACTTTTTTGGTTGATTTTTACCCCCAAGTCCAAAGCATTTCTCTTCACAACTTGTTCTATTAAAATGCTTCACATTTCTAATTCAGACACTTTATTTCATAGCTAACTGTGACTGCTACAGGGTGATTATGGCTGGTCTACCATGTGGTGCTTCCTCTGTTCTCCATTGTGCATAGTGAGAGTTATCAGGCTTTCTCTGCAGTGTTTCAGTAGCTTCATAGTGAAGTTTGTTTGATGTGTGTGTGTGTGTGTGTGTGTGTGTTGTGTGTATGTGTGTGTGTTTTGTGTTATTGGAAATACTTTGAGATTTAAGTCTTTCAAGGTGGTTGCAGCTATGGATTTTGAGTGGACTGAGTTTTGTGTTCAAGAGACAGAGATCTGCCATTGGAACATCAACATAATTTCTCTAGTTGATATTCTCACTTACTCTTCTTTCCTTGCCCTGGTTATATTAAACCCTCCAAGAGTGGTCTCCAAATTGCTTTTCACTCACTTTGGAGTTGTGTGCATCTGAGGATGCTATTTCTAGAGCCCTTTCTTTATCAGGATTCTCCTTCTTCTAGGAAGCAATATTCTTCTTGATATTTTTTCATGCATGTGCAATCACCTTTAAAGTGGTTTTATTGATACCCTGACACACCACTAGGCTCCTGACATGTGTGTGTGTGTGTGTGTATGTTATATGTTCATTAGCCATTCATGTGGAAATGTCTACATGCAAAGAAAATTAGATGTATTATTTCAGAGCTCAGTGGAAAACTTGAAACTGAGAGTTATTATTTGAACTATATCAACATACCCATCGAGTTTTGTCATGAGAATGAGTGAGGACATAGAGCCAACAAGGGAAGGTAAACAGGAAAGAAACATAGACATTGGATTGGATGCCCCAGTAAGAACAGTGAGGTAGGAGAGTAAAGAATATATAATCCTGGAGTTCGAGTTGAAAATCATTGAGCAACCTAAGTTAAAGAGTAAGGGTCTAATAGTGTTTGTTGAACTCAAAGCAAAACAGAATCTTCTGGTTTGTCATGTAACAAATGAAAGTATCACACATCCTGATGCCCATGCGTCTGACGATCAGAAGGATACCAAAGCTGAGCCTCTGGAAGTGATTTTGCTTCATGTAGGCATGCCTTCTTAGTAGAGCTGAATTTTCTTCAGTGTTCCATAATTTCAGTCCTGAGACTGTCTTAGTTACCTTTCTATTCTATGACCAAGACAACTTACAAAAGAAAGCATTTAATGGAGGTTTACAGTTTCAGAGAGTGAGTTAGTGAGGGGAAGGTGCATAGGCACAAGTTGGCAGGCATGCCCTGCGATTTAAAAATCCAAATCCAACCCTCAACTCCTCCAACAATGTCACACCTTCTCATTCTTCCCAAACAGTTCTCCCAATGGGGAAGGCTAAGTATTCAAATATATGAGCATAAGGGGGTCATTCTCAGTCAAATTACCAGAGATCCTGTTTGGAAGAGATAGCTCTGACTCTGTGCCTCATTTCTCATATCAGTTTCAGGGTAGTTTGGCAAGTTATACACTTACAAATAGAACACTAACCTACTCATCCACCCATATTCTAACAGACAAACGAATGTCCAGTGGACTTTGGTAAGATCAAAGGAAAAGAAAAGAGCATACATTCTAGCTTTGATGGTATTAATTATTTAATGCAGAATGATTTGGGGGAAAACATGAAACACTAGAACACAGGAATACAAACTCAGTATCTGCACTGCATCTTTTAGGAAATTACTCAAGATATTAAATATGCAAACAAAAATATAAATGAATTCCATTATTACTGCACTAAGAAACAGCTAACAACCCAACCGGCTTCCAGATGGGAAAGCAGACAAAGGGTTAGATACAAGGAGGAAAGGAAATCTAGGGCAGAGACAGGCGTGGCTGCAGATGTCAGAAAGTCTGGATGGCATCACAGTTCTCAAAGGAAGTGGCACATGCTGAGGTAGGAGGCAGATACACACCTGCGATGTTGAGAAACCAGAACCAGATTTTGATTTCCTGATTTGGGGTTGGTTCAAAGAAGTAGAGAAATGAAGCTAAACTAGCCACACAGTCACTCAATGGAGTTGAAGGTAATCCATCACCATTCTGAAACTTGTGCTCCTTCTTCTCTGCATGCATTGAGTGCAGGTAGTTTTGAGCAAAGTCTCACAGCTTGGTTCACAGCAAACCATCTAGCTAGTGCAGTAGGCTTCCCAGTCTGTCACCATGTGTGTCTCCTGTTGATTCCTTAATCAGGAAAACTCACTTCATTTGGGGCTGCTTAATGAAAGTGATTGTTCTATATAGCCTGGAGAATAAGCTGTGATAGTGGTGCTTTTGGTTTTGAGTGAGTGAGTCTATTAATTAAAAAGCAAGCCAAAGTAAGAGAATAAATACAAAGAGAAAGACAGACATAAGATAGAAAAATATCTTCAAATTGAGTACTTAAAACATGCAGCAGACTGAGTGTGGAAGCTCATTTGAGGTTCTAGATGTTTCTATGTAAATACCCCCATCTTGTGTCATCTGGAAAAGATTCCCACTGCACAGTGTTCTCCCTTTGCCACCATGTTGTTAACTTCCAGATGAAGTTTTCTTCTGAGAGAATTTATTCTGATTATGTGCAATAGTTTACCTGCTATATACTTTTAAATATTTTTGTTCTTTTAAAATTAGTATGTGTGTGTTTGTGTGAGTTTATTTATATGAATGCAGCAGTCCATTAGGTCAGATCCCTATGAGCTGGAAATACTGGTGTTTGTGAGTCACTGGATGTGGGTACTGGGAACTGAACCTGGATCCTCTTCACTAAGCAGGACAATACACTCTTAGCCACTGTGTCATCTCTCCAACCCCTTGGGTGAAATATTTTAATGTATAATCTGTCCATAATTTTTTTAAAAAATTCTGTCTGCCTTGCTATGCAAGTCAGTAGAAAGAAGAATTGCTTGGAGAATGTTTTGCATTTTTTGTGGTTAGACACTGAACATAGCTCTACAGTTAAGTTCTCTGGGAAGTGGCAACGACTAGCTGTGAAAGAAGAGATAACTCAGAGACACATCTTAGTGAGAGCCAAGGAGCTGTTCAGATAACAGATGCTTTTAGTAGAGTGAGAGGGCCTGAATCCATCCCTGCATGTTTAGGAAAGGCTTGAAACTGATGACGAGGTCGGAATACAACTTGAAGAAGTTTTAGGGCAATGGAAGGAGGTAGCTGCTGATTACATTCAGGCTTTCAGGAGTCCTCTGTGGTTTATAAAGAAACTGCTAAGAAACTGGTGCCTATTTTCTTTAATTAAAAAGGGTTTCCCTAAGGTAAGTGCAAGACGTTTGGTTGAAACCACTAAAATTTTGGAAACTGTTAGGTGGAAATCAGAGAAGATGTAAAGAAGGAGAATTTTGAAAAGGAATTTCTCCATTCACAGGTCCAGGAAAAGACTGTTCAGAAATGTGGAGGAAGAATAGTAGTCCATGTGGCAACCACTAAGAAGGGTCAGATATTCTCCCCTGAGGAGGTCTCAGATCAGCTGGCCTTGCCACACCTGGAGGAAGTATATGGTGGCATCCTCATAGACCAGAGTCCTGGGAAATCACAGACTTGCAGAGCTAGGGGAAGAGCAGATATGGACATCTTTGTGGGTGGATGTTTTGTAAAAATTCAAGGCCATTGAAAGACAGACAAACAGAAAGAGAGGAGAGAGAGAGAGAGGAGAGAGAGAGAGAGAGAGAGAGAGAGAGAGAGAATGTGTCATACAAAGATGTAAAAGCCATTTGTATGAGGTGGTGAGACTGGGTCTTGCAAAGACTTACATTATGTTTCTCTAACCCGTCTCCAAATGTAACTTTTGCCAAAAGTACCAAATTAGAGAGCCCTTTAAGTTGCAACCTCAATAGAGATAACACATTCCAAAGTTCATCTTTAATGAAGAGTGATTGACAGGTAAAGCCGGCATGTGTGCTAGATTCACTGTTTTGATCTCTGTGCACACTGAGAAATGATCACCACAGTCTTGCCAATTAACACATCCACCCCGATATCAAACAACACACTTGTTAACACTCATACCGTCGTTTCCTTTCTAGTAATATTAGACTATTATGATCTGGATCTTTGGTTTTTAACACATCCTCTGTGCAGCCTTGTTTGTTTCTCTTGGCAGATAGCATTAGAAGATTGATCTGGTTTAGGCAGTGTGAAAGTCTTTGAACCCCATTAAAATAGACATCTCCATGCTAACCTCCTTTGAAAATGCTTCAGAGTGAAAGGAGACTGGCAAATGTTCTCACTGTTTGTTCAACTATTAGGGCACAGGGAGCCATGATTGACTTGGCTTTAGTGCACAGCAGAAGTTGAAGAATTCCTAAATCCCCCAAATAGATAAGTAAACACAGCCCACTTTGAAATAAAGCTCTTTAACTTTGTTTTTTCTTTACTTAACGTTACTGAAATTCAAATCTCTCCCTAAACGCTGCTGCAAAAGTATAGAAATGGAAAATTCATCGTAAAAATAAGTAATTAAAAATAGATAATTACATTAAAAAAAAAAACACACAATAGAGGAGAGCAAGGCGGGAAGGTCTTAAAGTTCTTGAGTTGGCACCTTGGGTAATTATAACTAGTCACTCCCCCTGCCAATAGTCATGTTTCAGGGAGAGTTCTTCAAATCCCCTTCTGTTCTTAGACTCATGAAGAGTTGAAAAGCAAGCAGAATATTTATGCACAAGCTGTTTACTTTCCCAGCATCAATCTTTTCCATGACAAGACAAGTAATATGAAAGTGTGGGCCTTGGATTTCATAGTACATTCCAGCCCTGCAGAGTCCCCTCATGTAGATGGCACAGTTGGATGGGCATAACTCTTATTGACTAATCTTCACTTCAAATTGCTCACTTGTGAGAAAGACACCTTTGTCAGGAGCCATCAGTAGCTAGGGGTCACTGCATTGTCTTAGAGGTACTGTAGCTCTCTGCTTGGTAACAGGGACCCATTCTGGTAGATGTATCATTTGGCAGTTTAGTCATTATGTAATGTCAACAGAAGTTCAAATCTAGATGGTGTGTATCAATCATGCTGCTGTGATTTGAATGAGAAGTGTCCCCCACAGGCTTGTATCTGACACATGATCCATCATTAATGGCACTGTTTGGGATGGTTATGGAATCTTTAGGAGACAGAGCAGTGCTGTAGGAAGTATATGTCACAGGGATAGGCTTGGAGGTTTGTTTGATTGTTTATCCAGCCCCCACTTCCTGTTCTTTTTCTCTCTTCACTTACTGTACAAAGACAAAATGTTATTACTCAGCTTCCTGACTGCCAGGCCCAACTCTTCTTCTGCTCCTTCCTGCATGCCTTCCCTGCCATGATAGCCTGTATCCCTTCTGGAAACAGTAGCCAAAAGAAACCTTTTCTTCCTTAAGGCACATCTCTTGGAGTATTCTATCAGACTACAGACAAGTAACCAGTTGCTTATCATACCCATTAAGCAACCTGTGCTGAACCTGAGTGTATGGTATTCCATTACAGACAGGCTACGCTGCAGGTTTCTTTCCCAACATCAGTCCAGACATGAACACAGTGTATGCTGCAATCAGGAGCATTAGCATGATGCTAGTGGGCTCTACTGAGACTTAGTTTTATTAAAGAGCAACACATCTCCTCTCCATGCTTTCTAGCTTCCTGTCTCCTTATGTGACTTCTTCATTTCCCCCATGCTCCTGCTGTGATACCATTCATCACTCACCATCTCAGGACACAGGGGAACCCTTACCATGGCAACCCCATGTTGTTTATACCAGAACTATGAGCTAAGGAGGTCTTCTTTCTTTATAAAGTAACAAGCCTTGGGTATTTTGTTATAGAAATGGAAACAGACGATAACAGAGGACAAACTAGTAGAAGACATGAGAAGTCAACCTTCACTCTGGTGGCAGATGGAGGCATTCACAAGCATATGGAAGAGACAGCATTTGCCTGCCCTGATTGGTAGGGGTAATGATAACCATGTCAACTTGCACAGATAATTAATTGATCATGACTAACTTAATCTTTATTAACTTGTTACACATTATGTGGCAACAAGGCTTATTTCCTTTATTCAATAAAAAGTAGAACTGTGGTATCCAAAATGTTAGAAAATATGACTTAGAATTCTGGGAAAGAATTCAAACCCTTATTCCTGATTGTCTAAGCAACACCTGTCCTTTAGTTTTTCTGAACAGTGTAATATGTAGGTCACTAGACTCTAAAACAATTCTTGATGTCTCTGTCAGTTCAGAAGGACGTGGACTGCTCCTTGGACAAGTTGGTGCTGTGCTCTTGCTACCTGTGGATGAGACAGGGCTCCCTTCTTGCCTTTCCTCACTATTGCTGTGCTCCCCCACCCTGCCTCCTGTGATTAATCACCTCCTCTGTATGCCTCCAGCTCCCGAAAAATTAAAATGCAGTATAACACGATGCAGTGTGGTGTCTGCACAAGTGTGGCCTGTAGGGCATGGTCACAGGCGGTCTGGAGTATCTTTGTCTCCTTTCCCTTTTTGTATCTTAGGATGAACTATGAGCCTTAATGTTAAATATTTGTTTATTGTAATAGACTCTAAATTTTCTCCTATTGAAAAGATTCCTGGGATATCTGACATTAGAAAACTCCAAAGGTGTGTGTGACTCCTCTATGATCATTGCCTTAGATGTGCAAATAAAAATGCAGTCGGTCATAATCTATGCAAAGTTGGGTTACATAACTTGAATTATTCATATCAAATAGATTTTCAGTACAGTGAGTGATTGTATACTTGACAATAAGTGATAAATAATAGTGATTTTGATAAATTCTCTTGGATGGATGGCTCACGGCAATGCATAAGAAGTGGGAAGCATTCCATCTTATGCTGAGATCACTACCCCAATACAAAACAAACAGACGCTGTGACTTGGCATCTGCTGTTAACAACAAGAATGTAACATCTAAGCACAAAGCTACAGTTAAAATTCAGGAGCAGTGCTGGGCTTTAAATAAGTTTCAGGTAGGAAGAGGCAGGATCAAAGATGAACTGGAGTCGTTGGTCTTATGTTAGCCTCTTCAATGGGAGTCATGAGGTTCCACAGCCTTTACACCACAGACATGACTACCTGTGCTTAACTCTGAGGACGGAGAAATTTCAGTTCCAGGGGAGGTATAGGAGTGGATGCAGTGCTGATGCAGTAAAACATCACAGGCTAATGAACCCACTTCTGGGGCAGCAGGATAAAGCTGAAGACTGACTTAATATTCTCTCCGGTTCTGATATCAACCACAAAGAGTTATCCACGGAACAAAGGCAATCACAATATTCCTATGCTATTTTGTTTGTGTCTATCAGTTAGACAGTAATGCAAAATCTTTAATATATATGCTAAGGAAAAGATAAAACATAGAGTAATCATTTTCAAAAATTGATATACCCAGGCCTGTAATTTTATAAGCAGCTTATTGGGATAATTTTAGTATCCTATCAATTTTTCATAAGAGAAAACTATTGAAGGTGAATTTTAAAAAGTAGCTTAGGACACATATTTTGTTCTATTCTTTACCCAAATCTCCTTTAATTCTATTCCTCTTCAGAGTCTTGTCTCCTACCTTGTACTGTTGCTCATGGCTGCCTCCTGAGTGTCCCCAGCGCAGTATCTATGATGTAGGTTACCTCCTGCCTTATAGCATGCAGCTGAGGAACTTGTCTTAGGTTCTGGGGCTCTACTTCCATGCAGAGATGGAAAAGCATGCTCTGTTTACCTGGAGATGGGTTGTAGGACTATGATTCAAACTGTGACCCATATAGTGAACACTGTCACAGCCAAAGAAGGTGGTGGTTGCAGGTTGCATTGTCCAACAACACTGAATTTCATCTTGAGAATGGACTAGATGTAGACAAAGAGCCATATTCATACTTAAATAGCGAGATAATTGGATACATTCCTATGAAAATCAGGCACAGAATATAAATACACCGTTAGACTTGACCTTGTCCTGTAAATTTTAAAAATGTGCTAAGACTTGAAGATAGAAGAAAACTCAAAGGAATGTTAAAAGGCAAATCATAGAAAAAAAAAACCTACAAACTACTTCTGTGGTAAGATTAGTAAAATTTGCAGGACTCACCAAGATCAAGAGAGAGATAAAGGAGGAAAAAAAATCAAAATTTTAAGAGTGGTATTGACATCACATTAAAAACCATCTACTTTGGATAATAATAATAAAATATTATAAATGAGATTATGCTAATGAAAAATTAATAAAACTGGCCAGTTTCCTCAAAATATTTTAATGGATTGATAAAGAGAGAACTAGAAAATGTACAAGTCAATTGAATAAACTTTGCTCATGACAAAAAAAATCTTAAAGAAGGGAAAATATTAATATGGGTAGCATCATTGTAAGAGTATCGTTGTGCCAAATAATTAAGGGATATAAATATATAGTCATTATTTAAGAAAATAAAGACTATAGTTTACTTCTGTACTTATATTCTGAAGCTAAAATACTCCAATTCAAAGAGTTAGCAAAATATTACAAGGAAATAAAATTATAAGAACACATATATAATATATTTAGACACATTATAAGTATATTATATAATATATATCATGTACATATATTATACATATGTAATTATTATATGAACAGTAGAAATTATTCTAGGATTACAAGGTTGGTTGACCATTAGTGGTTGAACATTAGAAAAAAATAGGTGATAACTGAATACATTCATTGTATAAAGTAATCAGTTTTAACTCAATAAAATTATTAAGATGACAAAACTAACCCATGTATGTTAAAAAAAAAAAAAACAACTTTGCACAGTTTAGGACAGAAGGTAATTTTTTCAACCTTGTAAACTATACATATAAAAACAACTGTTGTTCACATCACAGTGAAGACACAGCTAGTTAGGGAGAACATAGGATATGGGGGCCAGTTGAGTCTGGAGGTTGAATACGGCTGAGGTGGATTGAAGTCAGGTAGACACAGGGTTAGACTGCCGTGTAAGGTGTATGTCCTGGCTTAAACTCAACTCAGCAGGGATAGACATGGAGGTTGGAATGAAGTGGACTCACTCAGCCCCATCCTGGTGGGCGATGTGAAGGATCTGGCTGGGCAGAGAAGTGAGGTGCAATGCACCTAACTGCATATCCTTAATTGCATCTTCCTATGAGAACAGTTTGTTATACTTTCTTTTCTTTCAATTAATTATTTTACTCCGCTTACAGGAAGTTGAACACAGAGCCCTGCTCACACCAGGCACTTTCTGCCCTCAGCCTCATCACGGCCTCACTTCTTTCATTTGGTTAATAATCTTACTTTTTTTATATCTGCTGTGATGATTTATCTGTGTTGGATAGTTACTAGGACTTAGAATCACCATGCAAAGAAACTTTTGCTTCTTCCTCTTGTATTATATTCTCTGCCTTATTATTTTCCACTCATATTTATTTACATTATTGGATAGATGCTAACTTTATTAATTTTGGGGTTTTATTATATTGCTATTTCCTGTCTATTTTCTAGATGCTTAATATTTGGTACAAAAATGAAGTTTAGATGCATTTATTTTCAGTAGAAATCAGTGAAAGTGTTCTTTAATTTAACATTCATTTAGAAATATATTTCTTTTTCCCAAATACATGATTTTAAAAATAATCCTTAATGAAATGTAAATGAAATAAATAAAAATAATCCTTATATTGACTAGTTGTCTGTTTCATTGAAGTGTTATATAATAGAAAGAGAAGGCTAGATATAATTTTCACTCATTAAGATTTGCTGTTGGAATATTATTATACTAGAATATCAATTCAATTTTTTAAATGTTGCAAGTCCCTGTAACAATGTGTTTTCTTCAGTGTTGCCTGCAATGTTTATGTTTTTCAGTTATAAATATGTCAATCATGTTGAGGTGATGTCTCACATACTTATTTGTCTGCTTTTAGGAAATCAAGTGATGTGGGAAATACATGAACATCTCCCATTACAACCTCGCATTTCCATTTATCCTTATAGACCTGTCTACATCTTGAAATAGAAATGTCGAGGATCATTTTGCTTCTCTAGCCTGTGGATTTAACAGTTTGAAATGATTCTTTTCAAACAGCTTAGCTATGTCTGTTATAGTATCTATTTTGAGCTTCTTCAAACACAATGGATAGATATATCAGGATAATTTTGAGAAAAATACTAATTTCATGTTTATCCCTAAGAAAAAATGAATAAAATTTCACCAATGAATAAGGATACCACACATACTAGATACATGTTCCATACATCATGTACACCACAAATGTACATTGCACCACACATACCACATTCAGTCATACTTCATACACACAGACTCGCTCCCAGGAACCCACCACACCACACTCCACATGTAACACCACACCAAACCCATAAACATAAGCAATGTGCCCTCCACACCCATTTCTTTTTAGAAGCCTTGGACTATCTATTTTCAATTTAGAACTCACAAGCTCATGATATCAGCAGATGTTACTATTCCCTCTGCTTTAAAATCTATTTAACTGATACTAACATTTTTTGATATGGGTATATTTTTATCTTCAATCTCCTTATTTCCAGTGTTGTATATATCTGTCACAGTTTGTATCTTGCAAAAACATGGGTTGGAAAAGCTACTCTTCACCATGACCTTTCTTGCTCTGTAGATGAAACATGTCTTTCTTTTGCTTTGGTTAATAGTGCTTCAAATATAAAGAAACATTCCATACTAAGAATTGCCATTCCGTAGTATCATGTGCTTCATTATAGGTTTTTTTCCCCCTTTTTTATTGAATATTTTATTTACATTTCAGATGTGATCCCCTTACCGCATTTTCACCGTACCTAGGAACCTGCTATCCCATCCACCCTCCTCTTGCTTCTATGAGGATGTACCCCCACCCACCTGTAACTCCCACCTCCCCACCCTTGAATTCCCCCACACTTGGGCATCCAGCCTTCACTGTACCAAGGACCCTTCTCCCCACCTATGCCATACAATGCCATCCTCCCCTACATATACAGCTGGAGCCATTGTTCCCTCCCTATGTGGTGCCAGGCTGGTGGTTTAGACACTGGGAGCTCTGCTTGGTTGATATCGTTGCTTTTCCCATGGGGCTGCAAACCGCTGAAGCTCTTTCACTCTTCTTTCTCACTCCTCCATTGAGAATCCCATGATCAGTTCAATGGTTAGCTGTGAGCATCTGCCTCTGTATATGTCAGGCTCTGGCAGACCTCTAAGGAGACAGGTATATCAGGCTTCTGTCAGCATGCACTTCCTGGAATCCACATCAGCATCTACCTTTGGTGACTGAATATGGAATGCCATATGAAACCCATGTGGATCGGTCTCCGGGTGACTCCTCCTTCAGTTTCTGTCCCATACTTTGTCTTCATATTTGCTCCCAATAGTATCTGTTACTCCTTCAACAAAGGACTGAAGCACCCACACTTTGGTCTTCCTTTTTCATGAGCTTATGTGGTCTGTGAGTTGCATCTTGGGTATTGAGAGCTTTTGGGCTAATATCCAATTATCAGTGAGTACATACCATGTGTATTATTTTGTGATTGGATTACCCACTCAGGATGATATTATTTAGCTCCACCATTTGCCTAAAAATTTCTCAAATCCATTGTGTTAATGTACCACATTTTCTGTATCCATTCCTCTGTTGAAGGACATCTGGGTTCTTTCCAGCTTCAGGCAATTATAAATAAGGCTGCTATGAACATAGTGGAGCATGTGTCCTTGTTATATGTTGGAGCATCACGTATAACAAGGACAGGAGTGGTATAGCTGGGCCTCAGGTAATGCTGTAACCAATTTTCTGAGGAACCGCTAGACTGATTTCCAGAGTGGTTGTACCAGCTTACAATCCCACCAACAATGGAGGAGTGTTCCTCTTTCTCCACATCCTCGCCAGCATCTTCTATCACCTGAGTTTTTAAATTAGCCATTCTGACTGGTGTGAGGTGGAATCTCAGGGTGAAACTAAGACAAGTTATAAACCAAATGGATTTAAAAGATGTCTATAGACCATTTCATCCTAAACCAAAATCATATACCTTCTTTTCAGTACATCATGGTACTTGATCTTTGACTAAAGAGCTAAAAACTGTCCAGTGGAAAAAGTACAGCATTTTCAACAAATAGTGCTTGTTCAATTGGAAGTCAGCATGTAGAAGAATGCAAATTGATCCATTCTTATCAGCTTGTACAAAGCTCAAGTCTAAGTGGAAAAAGGACCTTGACATAAAACCAGATACACTGAAACCAATTGAAGAGAAGGTGGGGAAGAACCTCGAATACTTGGGCACAGGGGAAAAGTTCCTGAACAGAACACCAATGGCTTATGCTCTAAGATCAAGAATTGACAAATGGGGCCTCATAAAATTGCAAGGATTCTGTAAGGCAAAGGACACTGTCAATAGGACAAAATGGCAACCAACAGATTGGGAAAAGATCTTTACCAATCCTACATCTAATAGAGGGCTAATATCCAATATATACAAAGAACTCAAGAAATTAGATTCCAGACAACCAAATAACTCTATTTCAAAATGGGGTACAGAGTTAAACAAAGAATTCACAACTGAGAAAAATTTAATGGCAGAGAAACACCTAAAGAAATGTTCAGCATCCTTAGTCATTAGGGAAATGCAAATCAAAACAACCATTATAGTTTTTCTTGAACAGTTTGTAGAGGAATTTGATTCAAGCAGCATGGCTACTTGGTAAGGGATCACATCCAAGACAATGATGATCCACTGGGAATGTAGACACACAGTGGTTTACAGTATGATCAGGCTGGAATACAAACATGCCCTTAGTATACACCTTTAATCCCAAACAATGAAAGTAAGGTTAGTTGGTAGAAGGAAGCAGCCATGTTTGAAAGTGATGTCAAACATGGCTGGAGGGAAGTTCAGTGAGTGTAGTTCAGTTACATTCAGACAATGCAGTGGAATTCAGTTCAGTTGAGTTCATGCTTTCCCATTCAGTTTGTGCAGTACAGTTCAGTTTGTGGAGTTCAGAGGCAGTTTATCCAAGCAGAGAAATTCAGTGAGAAGCTGAGAGAAGCCAGTATGAATCAGTCAGCTTGGAGAGGAGTTTTGAGCCAGAACAGCTGAGTTGTAGCAGCCAGCCAGAGTTCAGAAAGAACTAGAAAGAGTGAGCTTATTTAGTAGTATGCCTCCAAGACGACAATTACACTAGGCAAGTAAGGGTTACATTTACATTATTTTCCTCATTCTTCCTCTCCTCTATTGCCCTCTTTTGGAATGTTGCTTTTACTGTAATTCCTAAAATAGAATTATTAATTTTTATGAGCAGTTTTTGGCTCATAACAAAAGGTAGCAAGAAAGAAGAGAATCCCCTTTCCTGACTTTCCACACCCACACACTCTCCCACCATCAGTAACCTCACACCACCAATCAGCATTTTCAAAGTCAATGAATGAACACCCTTCCTCATGCCCCAGTTTAAAGTGGGTCCACTCTTGATGATGTCATTCTTTCTATGGGTTTTGACAAATACGTTCTGTCTGTCTTAGGCTAGTTATGTTGTTGCTACAGCTCTGAGCACAGCCTGTGCCTTAACTCGGTGATAGAAGAAGCTGCTAGCTTATCTTGAGGTTTTCACTGTCTCTGTTCTGATCCATCCACTGTGATCAGGGATATGAAGAAAACATATGACAGACCCTTTGAAGAGGCATTGTGATTTAGGATATAGTCTGGCCTCGTTTTGGTGCAACCATTTGTTGGAAGATCTCAGCTCTTTTTTACTTCTGAGTCTTGGGGTTCTGCACCTTTAGAACTTTCACTAAGGCATGTGCATTTCAGCAAAATCTTTTTTTAAAAAAAAATTACTAGAATTGCTTTCAACAGATTTTATTCTTCTTGGAAGTGTAAATAACTGTAGGACTTTAGGCTGGTAATCACTTTTTTTCATATGTTGAATGTATCAGTCCTGTGCATTATGGCTCCTATTGTTAGAGAAATTGACTGTCACCTGAACCTTAGTTTCCCTGAAGAAGCTGTTGTCCTAATCTTAATTTTCCTTAATTTCAATGTGAGTTGTTTGCATGCTTTCATTTATGGGACTCAATGGACTTTGTCAGTCTATTTATAGACTCATCTACTTTAGAATATTCTCATATATTCTCTTTCAGTATTTTTCTCTTACATACATTTGATTTAGCTGCCTAGACTATTTTTCTGATGGAGGTTACGATTCATCAATTTTCTTTTTAACTTTCTCTAAAGTGCTTTGAAACTCATCTTTTCCATTCCTAATTCTCAAGTATATGTGTGTGTTTATGTGTGTGTGTGCATGTCTGTCTATCTGTCTGTATGTATGTCTGTTTAATCTCCACCACTTTCTCTTTCTCAGTTTTACTATGTTGTTTTATAGTACGTTCCTTCCTTCCATATTTCCAGCTTTTCTTTTTATTTATTTCAGTGTGGTGAGCATATCTTAGCAAGCATCTCTCTTTTCATGTATTTTTAGTGTTTATTGTTTCTCATTATTCTAGGACATGGATCTTGTTCTTTCAGTTATGACAGGACAAACAGTTTTCAGTAATAATGTGAGATTGTAAAACTCAGACTTCAGTGTTGTTTCCTGCCTATTTCTCCCTGCTCAGTTGGGAAGCCATAAGCCTGAGCAGTGGTGGTCTGACTGTGGATTTTAAATCTTCTAGAGCCTGCATCTCATACACTGAACATGCACGTTCACCCACACAAGGACTCACCCAATTCCCCTTTCCATAACAATAAGGAGCTAAGAAAGATGGCAAGGATGAAGTCTTTATTCAAGTAGGTTGTTGCATAAACCCTCTGAAAGGTTGGAGGATGGCCTTTAGAAAAGCTGGGAGCTGCAGATGTCATGTGGGGCTTCTGCAACCCACTAGAAGGAACTAAGGAAGGACAACATTAGAGTATTCTTTGGAGACATGACACTGGGAAAACTGGCCTCTGGAGGCAGGGGCCTCTCTTATCTACTGTTGATCCAAGTGGAAAATATCTAGGGAGTAGAGAAGCCAGGTTTTCTTACACAGAAATGTAAAGAAGACAGGAAGTAGAGAATGAAGGTCTGTCATCCAGATGTGCCTCAGCTCACTCTCCTGTCATTCAAATGATGTGCCTCAGCTCACTCTTTTGTCATTCAGATGATGTCCCTCTGCTCACTCTCCAGCACTTGAGGTTCAGTGGGAATTTTCTGGCTCATAGCATGAAGTGGCATCAAAGTCATGAGTCTTGCTAACCAGAACAGTCCTGGTCTAGGGAAACTCAGTTTCTCTTCCTGTGATGATGCAGTTGGTTCTTCACTGTTCAGTTGCTGTTTCTATAGGAATAATAGCTACTTTCTGTAAGGAGGGGAGTCAGCTTTACTGTTGGTTCATCTTCACTGAGTATCCGTTCTGTAATTTGCCTCATCCCTTGTGATGTTGACGCTTTATACATTGAATAAACTTATTTTATTGTGCACGAGGCACACTTGTCTGTATGTGTTTGTATGGTGCACACATGTTAGCTTTAGACAGTGGTTATGTGTGGAGACCAGAGGTGGATACCAGTGTCTTTCTCTGTCCTTTACAGGCCACTGAATCTCGAGCTCACCAATCAACTAGATTGCCCAGCAATTTGTGGCAGTCCCCCCAACTCCAACTTACTCCCCCCAACTCACACTTTTGCACCTGGCTTTCATATGGGTTCTGGGGATCAGACTGAGGTGCTCTGGCTTTTGTGGCAAGCATGTTACTGACAACAGCATCCATGGTCCATTTTGCTCATGTTTTCAGTTTTCTTCATTAAGAATATTTTTGTAAATATGTACTTACCTTAATAAATTATGAGATTAATGGGCTGGGGATACAATACAGGGAAAGGGAAGTACTTGCCTACCATACATACGTGAACTCTTGGTTAAACCTTTGGTATTATAGCAAATAAAAAAATAAGATAAACTGTGTCTTGACTAAGTTGTGTTTTAGTCATTAATAAAATTAACAAATGTCATTCTGACTCCTACTTTTCTCCAACTAAAAACAAACAAGTTATGGAATTTGTAGTGTTTTGTAAGGGAAGACCTTCATTAGAAGTTTAGTACAGCAGGAAAAAAAAGAAGCTTTATTTTAGGGAGTCCAAAGTCTTTATTGGACTTTAATAATTTTCCTTTAATAATTTAATTAATTAATTAATGGCATTTTTGATGGAAAAGTCACCATCTTTTACTTCAGCATATTTTTTTCTTAAATTATGTTTTTCTCCAATCTTGATAATTAAGGAAAATAATGAAGAAAGTATTTAAATGATAAAATATAAAAATAAATACAAAAGACTGGGATAGCCTAGAAAGATAAAACAACCATGAAATATAGCAAAAATTCCTTTGTATTAAAATTAAATCAGACTGTTTTACACTGAAGCAAACAGTCACACATCTATGTTTCTGAAGGATGAAGGAACAGATCGTGTCTGTGCCAAGAGTGGCCAGCCCCCAGCAGAAAAGGAATCACCACTAACCCAGCCTGATCATTTCCACGCCAAATAGTTCCCCAATCCCCCTTCTCACTGCCAAAGCAGATTGTGAACCTTGTGGAATTAGGTTCATTACATGGGAGAGAAATACCATACCTAAAATTATACTGAAGCTCATACATTAAAAAAGTCAACAATTAATTCAAGGCATGCTATGTATATTTGTCTCAGGAACATTGGGAAAAGGGGCATCTTCTTTATTTTAGACTTTTTTGTTTGTTTGTAAAATGCAATGTAATTTGCTACTACACAATTTTCTCTCTATCTCTTTAAAATATCAACTTATGAAAAAAAGGTCCTTTTTGAATTTTTCAAAAGTACATTTGATGTAAGAAAGACAGTTTTCTTCAGATTGAAAATATAAAATTGGAGAAATTGATAGAACATCCACTTTTTGGTCTCTCAGCCTGCTCTGTACACCTTGGTGCTCAGGTCATAGAGCCTTAGAGTTGATAGGAAAATATACTTTACTTAAATTTAACTATCCTTTTCTATCTCTAGTGACCAGTTCTAGGATACCCTGAATATTGAAGACAATGGATACTCACAGGAATTGGAATTTGCATAAAAGTCATACCTTCTAAGTCACTTCTGGCTTACTAGTAATGGTCATCATGGCACCTGCAGTATGCACATCATTGATTTTAAGGAAATAGTGGCAGAAGTCTATTTGTGTTTAACAGGAATCTATTTTCTCAAACATTTAAAGTTCCTGAGTGGTTGAATCCATGCATGTGGAACAAAGAACAATGTGTTAGCAGTGTGAGAGACACTCCTCATGATGAGGGACATACACCTAGAGAGTCTATTCTAATCTAGGGAATCAGCAGAAGTTTACTGTTCAAAAAAGGATGTGTATGCTTAAGTTGGATTTCAGCAAAATAGGCATGTGCCAGTTGGGTAGAGGATGTGTCATTTGTTGTGTGACTGTCAAACTGGAGGGTTTGTCTTTTTTGTTGTCATTGTTTGTTTGTTTGAATGGGAAGAAACAAACATTCTCAATGTACCTTATTCATGTAGAATGCAAAATTCGAAATCTGTAGCTCTCTGAATATCTGGGACAGTTCATAATCCAGAACACTTTGAGTACTTCCCAGATGCTGCAAGTGGAAAAATCACACTCTTGACTTTATGACACAGGCTTCCATGCAGCCATAGGCTCACTAAAGAGTATGAAATTACATTTGGTGCATTTCCACATAGGGTATATAATACATAAATGAATTTGAAAATGATGAACGCACATAAATAAAAGTTTTTTTTTAAAGTGGTTAATGTATGTGTATATGAGACAAGAGCATGTTCTATCAGATTAATCGCTACTGGAAGGCAGAATATCAAGATATTCTACTTCACCCATGTATACATGGAAGCCATGGCTAGGAAGGAAAGTCTATCTATGGAGAAGTGAGGAGATGGCTGCTGTGGACATGTAATTAGAAATCCTCCTGGGCAGAGAGCAGCTCTGAGCAGCCATTTACCATCTTAGCATGGTATCTATTGAACAGATAACTTTCTTTCTCTGGTTTGCAAATTCTTATAAGCTCTGTCATCACTGTTCTTTTATTATAGTGGGTGCATATGTATGGGTATGTGGGAGCTATTGTGCTTCTGTGGAAGTCAGAAGCAAACTTGTGGGAGTTGGTCCTTTCTACCAACCATGTGTATCCTCAGGGTCAAACTCAGGTTCTCAGCCTTGAGGGCAAGCACCATTATCCACTGAGCTATCTTGCACGGCCTCACCTTTTGATTCTTATTTGAGGTAAATGTTTTCATTGACAAGCAGAGCATTTCCAGATTAGGCCACCAAACACATTTTGAGATTCTGTTTAATTGAGATATTTTATTATAGCTTTACTAGCTGGACACAATTTCAAGTCCTACTTGAAAACACAAGAATGTGACTCATGAGGACCCCTTAGGGGGCAGTCCATGCCTTACTTGGGTATGTCGTACGTTCTGTGACTCTTCCTTTCTGCCCATGTTCACACTCTCAGATGTGACTTATTTCCTCTGAGGACCTCTATTTCTCCCAACCCTTCTGTTTAAGCCTTTTAAAACATCAGCCCCGCCCTATAAAAATTGATAATTAAATATTCTAGCAATTTGTTTCTAGTTCTAAGCTTCACTGAACGTAGGTATTTAAATAGATGTAAAATTTAGAGAATTTATTGAAAATCATCCTTTTAATCTAAGTTTTCCCTTGAAATATTATACTAAACCTTTGATCAGAAAACAGGAGTATCTGGATTTTGAGAAATTTAACATGAATGTATGGTAAATTGGAGGTGTATGAATGGGCAAATATCCATGTAAGCTGATTTGTAGATTAATGCTCCCAGAAGAATCTCCGTTGAGATTGTTTGACTCTGCTTCGATTCTTATTTGTTTAATCACTTAATTTAAAAGATGGCATAGAATATTCATCGAATAATTTTAATGATGATTTTATACATGCTGCAATTTGCTGAGCCCGGGCCCTATGATGGTGAATAAGAATGGACTATAGAGCTCAGACATCTCCGGTTATTAGATTGATTATAGTTGGAGAAATCAGACATGTATGTTCTAGGAGGAATAATCCACCAAGAATTCTCATTGAACTCATCACTGGTAGCAGTATGAGAAGTGCAGATCCAAGTCAGATTGTTTGCCTGTCAGCTATCATTACCTGCACCTTCTTATTTCAGCAGCATTATAGTACAAGGCAGCATCTCATTAAACAGATTCCTGCATCTTTTATTTCAGCATCATAGGACAAGGTGGCATCTCATTAAAGGGATTCCATGAGCACAAGCATATGAGAACTTTCATTTGAAGAAAGGTTTCAGCGTTTTCTTGAAAGTTCACTGGGTCAAAGTAAACTGTGCCTTTTCCATGAACACAGTGAACTCTACAGCAGCGTTCTGCCTCGCTGTAGTGTTTTCTTCTTTCCCTAGTCCTGGGTGTGGATTCAGCATAGCTCAGGTATGCTGAGAGAGGAGGGGTGGAGAATGATTACAGGAATGAGGATTTAAAAGCTTATTTAGTTTTTATTTGAGGATCAAAAATGAATTTCTAAGACAGATTTCATCGAATGTTGGAGTCCTTGCTTTGTATCATAGTCACATCACATTTTATTCCAAAACTTTACTGAGCACAACTCTTCAAGCGTTCTTCCTGCCTGAGTCAGGAGAATGGATGATGTTACTCTGACTGACAGGTTGTCAGGATCTGCACAACTAGGCTTTTTTCCAGGAGCTGTGTCACCATCCCAAGCCACTCTGGTGGATCTGAATGTGATTAGCAGTAAACATCCCTCCCAACAGTGTCTGTATGTCTTTATCTGTTCCATGACAGCTGTCTGTAAGGGAGACATTCGATTGTCAAAGATTAACCTGATGCGGCTTAGGAAAGGTTGAAGAACGTGGAGGTTCCATTGGGACATTAAGATATCCTTTTCCTCGGAATAAACACACTTAAGTCATCCGTCCTCCTCTCCACCCCCATAATGACTCCTTGCTCTTATTGTTAGCAGTGTGCCAATTTCTCACGTGTAAGTGTAAGTGGGCAGTGTGGGTGTGCTGCTGGCCCCATGTGACAACGCACTCACTTCCTCACTGAATATTCTTCAGAGAACAGTCTGATTTTTCCACCTTGAAATGTCAGGCACTTTCTCTCCAGGTCTGATAAAAAAAAATAATGTCCCAGTGGTAGGGAAAGAAATAAGAAGGTCCAATGCTTTGATTTTTATGTGAGGGAATGAATGTTTGTCTCTAAGTGACCCCCTTGCCTTCTGGTCACCTGGAGGAGACAAGGGGCAGGAGCGACTTCATCTGAGAACAGGGCAAGTGTTACTGTGTTGGGCGTAACTTTTGATGGAGAGTGATTGCTCATCCTGTGACTGCATGCTCGGACCTAATCTTTTCTGCCTGTTGGCCTGATCCTGGATAGTTTGAAATTTTGTTATTCACATATTTAACACCTATGAAAGTGCTCCTTCACAGTTTCCTAACATAGGGTGATGTTAGGATTTAAGCAACTTTTAAGGTTAAGACCTGAAGCTCTGTGTTTCTGAACGGGATATGTTGGCTGCTCCCGTATGTCCAGTAGAGCATCTTTACTGACATCTACATGTTTGGGATTCCTCCATCCATTTGGTTGCTGGCTGTGGTGGTTGTTCATGTGTCACTGGTTGGGCTGAGGCATGTCCAGGTGAAGTGGTATTTCTGCATGTGATAGAATGTTTCTGTCAGAGGCTGTAGTCCTCATACCTGTGAGTGGTTCCAGGAGCCCTCTCTGAGATGGACTACTCATCTTTTCTCTCCCTTGCATGTGGTTTTCCTGGTACTTAGACTTCTGAATTGGTCTCAATATTACGTATAGCTCTCCTGGTTCTGCAGACCCTGGTGTGGATCCCTGTTGGTTTTGCTTCTTAAGGGAACCCAAACTGATACAGTGTTAGAGTGTAGCCCACTTACAGTCCAATAACTCTAGAACTTTCTCCTTATTTTTTACTGTGAGAGCTTTGAGTTTGATGTCAACCCTTTGCTTAATTTTATGTGGAGGAGCAGTTAAGAAGAGACTGCAGTGAGTAGTTCCCTGTCGCTCTGCACATCATCTATGTGCATGTGTACATACACATTTACACTCACACTGTCATGCATTTGTGTGTTAATTACAGGATCCTTCTGGGTTAATTACAGGGTCCTTCTTTGTTTCCTGGAAATAAACTATAATTTTTATCATTGTATGACTTTGAGCCCACAACGGTGAATTCAGTTTCTTTTGTTTTTCTTTGACGTTGTACAATCCTAAGTACAGTGGCCTGTTAATAAGATTACTCACATTTACTAAATTATAATTTTAAGATTCTTATTGGAGATTACTCAGTAGTTTCTAGGTGAAGCAGGTTACTGTTGTCTTCTCAGAGGCTGTATGAATATCTGATTTCTGCCATGGAGATATATGTACTCAAGTTCATGGGTAGATGTGATGCTAGCCACTAGAGAAGGCCTGAAGTCTTTAAGTAACTCTTTCATTTTTGACTAAGATATCAGAAACCAAAAGGAAAAAAACACATCCTTGTGAAAAAAGATATATCCTTGTAGAACCCATTGTTTAATATGCAAGAGGTGAAAAATAATGTTTTGACCAAAATGCAATGTTATTAATATAAACCATATAAAAAGGAGACTAGTTATTAGTCTAGCTGACTAATAAACACAAAAAATAACAGGTCCACACAGCCAAGAATTACCCATCACACACACACACACACACACAACACACACACACAACAACATCATGTATGCACAGACACATACTGCTCCAGCATGCAAATAGACACACCCACTTCTCACACTTAATTTTTCATTGGAAGCTGTTCAATGCATTCATGGGTTTCTCTAGACATGTTCATGATGTGGGGTGAGCTTGACTCTGATCATTGCTGTGAGCCTTTCCTGCTGGTCTGTTGACTCAGTGAACTCTGAAACCCTCAGTCAAGATTCACATCTACCATCTGCTGTACATCACACCAATAGCAGGTTGCAGTTTAATTAAAATCTAAAAGCTCCAACCAGGACAATTATGGTCCTTCATCTCTTTCAGACTTATTCTCATGGATCCTTCTTTTACTTCCAATCAGCAGGCCAGATGTGACTTGTAGAATCCTGTCTCAAGTTTTGTACAGAATTCTTTGTTTCACAACTGATAACCAAGCTGTAACTCCCTTCCTGCCTATATCCTCATGTTTCTTTTCTTCTTTATTGGCCCCTATGTGTACCTTGGGCTCACCTTGTATTCAATGATAACCTTTCTGTTTTAAAGGAGCTAGTTTTCATTCCATTTGCAATGTCCCTCTTCTCATGTAGTATAATATATTTACACGTATGATATATGGGGGCCCAATTTATGTCTAACACAATCTATAATTATTTCTATCAAATTAAACAACCACCATAAACTAGAAATTCATAATAGACCAACATAAAACAAGGCCCTAATGGACACATTCATATCTATCTGATAAGTCCAAAGTTAAGTTCATTTGGCTTGTTGTAGCCAGACTTACAGACTGTGATCTGACTTCCTGCCTCCTCCATTCATCCATTTCTCCCTTCCTTTCTCTTTTCCGTCTCTGCCATTGCCTCACTGTTGGATAATCTCACTGTTGGTACACCTCTAGGCTCAAGGGATCCTTTCACAAAAGAAGAAATTCAGCTCATACGCCAAGTCCCAGAGAGAAACTCTAATGACTGCTGCATGTTTGCTTTGTCTCGACTACGCTGGACAAGAAGATCAGAGAACTGAAGGATGAAGGATGGAAAACATACAATCCTGAAAGACTAGACAGTGGCTCCTTCCTCCTATTGTATTTGAGGAACAGAAGTGAAGTGTGTCCTTCAGGAGAGTCCTTGGGTCTGACCATCTACTCCATAAGAGACTACCCTGGGGCTGCTTCTGCCAGTCCATTTGGCAACTGAACACATGATGATATGACTTAGACAGATCCTGAAGATAGTTCACTCTCAAATTCAATAGAAGTATACATTAAAAACCTGTCTCTTTCCCCAGTGTAGTGCTGTATCTGAGAGAGACACTTGCCCTGGGACATGACGAAGTGTTTCTATCCTGGCTTGTCTGTCCCAACTTTGTACTGAGATTGGCTGGAGCACTACCTATGCTCTGAGATCGGCAGGAGCACTGCCAGAGTCCTCTGGTTGCTAAGCTTACTTCTTTGCACGAGTTAAATGCATACTGTGGCATGTACAAAATAAAATATCATCAAGCGAGTATTCCCTTAAGTGGCCCATAGCTCTTCACCTTTTCAAGTTCTCACGAATACAGTGCAAACCATTAGACTGTTAGAGGCAGAGCCGGAGGTAGACAGAGGATTAAAAATAAATTATCTCTGCCCTTTCGTCTTTGTTAGCAGGGGAGCCATAGAGAACACAGGGCTCAGAGGACTGGAGCCCTGACTGATAAGCCTGCTGATGGGATTCTGGCCTACACAACATATTACTTTTCTTCCGAGGTCCCTAGTGAATGCTGTCAAATTAGTAGGAGCCACTGCAACATATCAGCTGGCAGGTGAATCTTTGTTCCGAAGAGTGACAGCCTCAAGAAGCCACTCTGACTTCTCTCACACCCCACACGTGGGTGTTGACATCCTGTTGTCAATGCAGGAGGAGATGCTCTGTTCCAGCGGGAGCACTTTGTAGCAAGTAGGAAAGCAAGGGGCAGACGATGGAGGGTCTCTCCTTCCTCTGCACCAAACCTTCTGCTGCAGAGATTGTGGAGTGTTTAGCTAGGGCTGTGTGATTATGAGGGTAAGGACCTGGCCACTGAGAAAACTGAATGCAACATGTGTTTGTACCTGAGCACACATACGTGTTGGATGTATATAGTAAGGTTCTACTGGCCAGTTCGCTTCACGGTTCTATGTCTCTCTGCCTCAGCCAGTGCTGTGGTTACAGCCACATGCTACTATTCCTGGCTTTGTTTGGGTGCCAAGGATCTGAACTCAGCAGGCACATTAGAAGGGGAGCCATCTCCCCTCTCCCTACCTTTTAAAGCTTTTAGAGATGCACTTTCTGTTACATCTCTTCCGGCTGGGGAGAGAGCTCCCCGATGGAAGTCTCCCTTCTTCGCTGACAGCTGGCAACCTCCCAGGTTTTGTTGCTCACTGTACCTACTTCATTTCTCAGTGGGAAGCACATTGGCTAGGCTTTTGCTTTTTCATGTGTCTGTGTTTTCTTTAAATCTGCATCATCTGCCTTCAGCTGACTTGTCTGCCCAGAGAAGGACATCAAAACATTTGCTGAGTGAATCCAACATGTGCCAAAACAATGCCATACATATTTGTACAGTTGCGTGAGTTTAAAGAATATGATAGTTTTTCTTTTTATCCACCATCTCAGTCCTTGCCTTAAGTAAACACTGTAACAGCAAGAATATGACAAGCTTTTCCATGCATATTTGTTTTGAGATAGGGTCACATATCCCAGGCCTGTACTTACTTTGTAACTGAGTGTTACATTCACAAATGTTTAATATAAACATTTATATTTATGAGCTATAAATATGAGATAATTGTAAAGTAAATAAATATAATCCTGGTCCCAGAATGGGGTCTTATTCTGACATGCCCCCTCTCTGTTGTTGAAATGCTTGTTATTTGAAAATGTGTAGGACACTTCTGAGCCCCTGCCCACCACAAATCCAGAAATACTGTCTGTTTCTCCTCTGACCTGTTACCACCACTGCAGGTTGGCCTAAGAGCTTCATCTTTGTCATTTTTGGAGTTATAATGTTTCCTGGTATCCCGCTAGTGAAAATCTTCTATGGACATGTATTGTACCACTATTAACTGACAAGTGAGAACGGCTCCTGCTTTGCCAGAAGAAGGACATGGGAATATGGGGGCAGCCTATCCTCTGGGGTGTTGGGAATTGACTTGCCATTTTCTATTTCTGTGTGATGTATGGACTAACACATACTCTGTGTGTTCCAGAGCCTTTATGCTCAGCATCAGTACTTAAATCGAAGAAAACATAACCAATTGGTGCATGATCAGAAGTGATTATCCAATCATATCGGTAGAGGTAAGTAGCCAAATACTGGTCTAGTGGGAGAGTTGAATCCTTCCATGTTGACAGATCTTGGCAGGCTACTTTGTGGTCTTCAGCCTGGTTTTATTACAGTGGTGGTTCTTTGCATTGCTATCCCATTTCACTGTAACCACAGTAACCTCTAAGTGAAAGTCACCAAAGCAAATAGAGAACATGTCCTTGTCTGGGAATGACACTAACAGTAAATACTTATCACACGTGCCAAGAACAGGACCCATGTTTTTAGCTCTCCTTTCAGCAGAAAGGTAAGTATGATTTCCTTATGCAGAGACCTAAAAATGTGGCAGAACTAACTCCTCACACAAGGTTACAGGCCATATGAATAGTGCAATTGGGTTTTACGTCTGAGTGCAGAGCCTTTGTGCTCTCTGCTCAACACAGACGCTGTTAATTATCAAAGGTGGCACAAAGCATGTCTGGGTTCTTTCAATGTCGCATTCCTTTGTCCATTGGAGCATGATGACTGTTTCTAGGATCGACCGTGACACTTACAATTACAGCTTCGGATCTTCCTGCCATCTTACTTAACTGTTTCTTGTTGCTCCTTCTAGCTCTTTGTCTTGTGGAAGATTGTATCAGAGAGTGAGCTGTTAGGAAGTTGAAGCAAGAGAAGGCAGAGCACCTCATTGCATTCCTGGTCCCATGGAGGTGCTTAGGAGATGAAAAGAAAAATGATCCTTTCTGAGAGAGTCACAGAATTCACTAACACCGTGTACTGTGTTCTCCACTCACTCAGGAAAACCATAAGAATCCTGCCTTCCGTGTTAGGAAACTGAGTCATAGGGGTCTTAGCAGTATCTCCAAGGTCCTGTATTTTAAATGGCAGGGATGGGATGAACTCTGGTGATTTGAATCTGGACTGTAGAATCCATTCTATCCTTTGGAGTAGCTCTCACTATGGAGCTACTGACCTGAGGAGAACATTGGCCCTCAAGGAGGTGCCCTGAGACACTGCTGATACCACAGAGGCTTCAATTAGGGAAACTGATCTTAATGCCTCCCCTCAGTCTTCCCCAGTCTATATGAAAGAATCCTCCATAAACTAAAAATGGCAATAGGTATGATGTAGACCTGATCAGCAAACAGCTACTGAAATTTTAGGTAAATGAATGAATGGCTTTATTAATGCAGAGAGTCATGGAATTCAGTCGATTTTTGATGTTCTAATAGTTGTACCAACTGGAAAAAATGGAGATAACTCAGTGAGCAGAAAATCCGTGTGTTGAAAGAGAAAAAACTTAGTACTGGAAGAATGAAAGTTGTTTATTCTTCTCTGGAAAAAAAAGATCTATTCAACACTACAAATGATTGGACATATTGGTAAATCACCTGCGGATTACCATGTTAATCAAATGTCTCTGCTCTGTCTGCCTCCACTTCTGAAGAAGTCAGGGACACATTGGTATTTTAACATGTACTGGAATCACAAGTCCACATGCAGGCCCTGCACCATCCAGAACACCAGAGTATTTAGAGCAACAAGCACAAGAGGTGCTTGAATCCTTGGCGGATCTGCCAGCTGGCCTCACTAACGGCTCTTCTGTAGTTGCCTTTGGAGCCATGTTCAACTCCATGGGTGTCATTGTTTTGAAACATTTCAGAATTTCTCATGAGCACACTTATTATGCTTCATTTCTTCCCCCTTTGAATCACACAGGTCTTACCTTCATTTTCTGTGCTAATGGAATCCTAGTGAGGTTCCAAAGATTCTGGTGGTAAAGACTTGCCCCATGGTTCAAGCTGTGGGTCTTATTCGCTCTCCTGCTCAGTAACAACTGGCCCATGCTTCACATGGTCTCGACGAGGAATTTTTCATTTTAAAGTGACCTCAAGCTTTCATCTGAATTATTGACTGTTTACAAACTGCCAGCTTGTCCTCAGGGCAAGCACTGCATGACCCCATCGCCCATTACTGTGCCACGTCTTGCCCAGAATTTCTGCCACTTCAGAGGGCCTCTTGTGCCTGCTGGGATGCCTTCATTCATTTCTTAAATGCCATCAAGATGACATTAAGAAGGGCAAGTATGAGTTCCTGTTTGGGAAATGACTTCAAGCTCTTCTCCTCAAAGCAATCTTTGCTAGAGTACACGAATAATTCTAAGATAGTCGGGAAGTTTGCTTTGGTTTTCTTGGTAAATTTCCATTTCATTTCCATTACATCTCTTCATTTTGGAAAAGTGTCTTCTTTGTTATGGAAACACTCATTTTATTATGATCAGAAGCCCTGTGTATTCATTATACATATACTTATATTTAATTAATTATAAATGAGAACACCAATGGCATTTGTATATAATTTTAATTTGATTGTAAGTGTGTGTGTGGTGTGTGTATGTATGTGTTATATCCAACATATATGTCACACACGTGCATAAGATTTTTAAAAATATTTTTTGATACTGCTGATTGGATCCTAGGGTTTAATACATGCTGAGTGTGTGTTTGTGTGCTGTGCCATGGAGCTAATTCACGAAAGTTAGGGGAAGGTGTGTAATAGGGGCTCTAAGGCTTTCAAGATAGTAAACATCATAGAAACCTGGTAGAGGAAGCCAACCAGGGCATCTTAACAGAGGGAACACCTTCTCTGACATGTGATGATGCCCTAGCAGCATAGATGGGCTCTTGCGGGCAAACCATGAGGGCAGAAGGTAAAACTGTACACTCTGGGTGAGTGGGTGGTGTGTGCATGTGAAGCAGGACTTCACGTGGAGGTGGTGAGTAAGGGAGTCAGGTGTGCAGTTGTAGGGTTGCCTGACCTTAACTGCGTCCTTAATCGGTTACAGGAAGTGCAGTTTTAAAGAGTGGCAACAATAGATGGTAAGTAACGCTAAGGAACTCCAAGGTCCAACCAAGACGAGACGCTCTGCATCAGACCTCATGGAAGAATTGGGAGTAAGGATAGACTTCTGAAGATGTCATGGTATAGCAACAGCACTGTGGCAGAGTATGAGTCTAGCTTAGCTATTTAAATGCTACACCCTTTTTTTTTTCCAAGGTGAAGAACTCCATCTTCACATCTCTAAGGTTCAGTTGCATGCAATTCACTTTAAAAAGTCTTTTCACTGGCGATAGACCTGGACAAATATTAATTTGAGCTGGGGCATGCTCATTTCAGGAGCAGGAACTGGTTTTCCTCGACATACTGTTACACATTGGCTACATTGAGTTTGAGGCTAGAATCTATTATTTTATATATACTAGAAGAAACTGGATTTAGCAATGTACTATGTTCAGACTGAGAAAGCATTTAAAGGGGTCAAAGACAACCTTACTTTTTTCTCTCTCTCTTTAAACCATTCAGTTCTTGAATAATAATGTCATTTTTTTTCCTTGGAGATACTGCAAACTAAGAAATATTTAAAGTATATCATGTAAAGCAATTGCAAGAAACAACCGTCAGGATTCACACTGATTGTGAATCTTTGAGTGAATACAAACACTCAAATGCTTTCAGCCTAAACAGAAATTCAGCACAGACAGTCTTCATCACTAATTTTCTTCTGGGATCCTCTAAGAAACCAGGGCTTGTCAGGCTCTGGAGGAGTGGATTCTAATTCAGTTAGTCTTCACAGTTCCTCACATAGTTCTGTCAACTTCAGTTTCTAGTTCTCAACAAAGCCACTACCCCTGCTAGGCACCTCTTCCCTCAGTGCTCAGCATCCATCGCCTCTTGAGTATCTCTATCTACTCTTTTAAGTTGGACATCTAAAAAAACTCACATTTCCTAAAGGGCTGTGGTTGCTTCTTTTGGTTTGTTGAATTTCCACCTACTGATCTAATTTGAATACATAGTCTCAAAGGCCTTCGGAAAGTTTTCAAATAAAAAGGGTTTTAAGGCAGAAAAGTTTATTTCACTTTATCTCTTTATTGTTTGCCATTAGGCCTGGAGGGTCAGTGGCAGCTGAAGCCAACATTTCTTTTTTAAAAAGAAATGTGCAAAACATGTAGGAAACCATCAAGTCAAAACCTAATATTCAGAAGGAAAGCAAAGCTATTTATTAGTGTTTAATTAAGAAATATCATGAGCTAAGGAAGCAGAGAAATGATATGCAATATGGAATCAAAGATCTCTGAGAGAAGCCATGTGAATCACAAGGTTCCCCTTAGACATAGGATAGGGAGATTGGTGGCAGGTCATATGTATGGCTTGGACTATGGGGAAGGAAGCAGGGAACCTTGGGCCAGGGTAGGAGGATTATCAGCGAAATTTTCAATGCTGTGACAAACACCTCAGGAAACCCATTTAAAAAGAGGAAATATCTCTTTCTTATCAGGATTTTGGAGGTTTTAGCATAAGATTATCTGGCTCAGTGTTTTGCTATCCTGCACCAGACCCTTACAGGGGTGGAGCTAAGTTCCACAACGTGTCAGCAGGAAGCTGAGAGTAGTCATCTTGTAATCAGCTAGCCTTTATTCCATCTGTGTTCTAGGCCTATTGTAAGATGCTGCCTACCTTCAGGGAGCACTTCCCAACCACAAGCTAATGCCTTCTAGAAATCCCCTCACAGACGCATCTGAAGCATGCTTTGATAACAGCCCAAGCAGTTCTCAATATGATCAAGTTTACTCATCACAGAACATGAATTTTGCTGATGATAAAACATCACCTATCACGTCTCATTACGTAGAAGCCAGATCCAATGGGTAGGGCTTTGAGGAATCTGAATCTGCACAATAAAATTATGGTTGTTTCTGCATTGGTGTGACCTGCTAATTAATGGCATCCTTATTGAGAGTTCATAGGCAGATGACAATGTTTGAAGCCAAGAACATGGAATATGTACACTAGCTGGTAAGCTTGGCAGTGAATGAGAGGAAGAAGCAGAGAAAGGAAGGCAGTCTTAAGGTTGCCCACAACTTTTCTAACACATTCTGCTGCTTGATCTCATCTAAAATATTTCCAAACACAATGTCTGCATCAAGGTGAAAAGGTGCTTGCTTATTCAAAACTAGATACTAGGTTGTGATGGGCATCCTAGCTTTGTCGATCCAAATTATCAGGTCTCAGGGAGTTTTCTAGTACAATTTTGCGAAATCTGTTTTATCTTTTAACTCCTGTGTATTGGTGTTCATGGGGGTGTAGATGGATCTGTGCACATGTGAGTGTATATACCAGTGGAGTTCAGCAAAGGGGTTGGGTTCCCTGAAGCTAGAGTTACAGGGTGTCATGAGCTGCATAATATAGGTGCTAAGAACTGGACTTGACCAGTATATGTTCTTAGCACTGTGTGATCTTCAGGTCCCCAATAGAGGCTTTGTCTGCTGCAATATATGCCCAAGCATTTCATCTCAAATGTTCCCAATATTGCTTTATAATTTCTTCTTGAAAGTGGTCAGTAAAGAATAGCCACTGAACCAACTTATTCAGGATGTTATTTCCTAATCATTACACATCTTTCAATCTCTCCTTTTTCCCCCCTATCTTTATTCCAGTTTGGGTTTGAAAGCTACGTAGAACAATTTTTAAACACTTACTTACCTGCGTAATGATTTTTTGTTGTTTGAGAAGAATCTTCAAGTTAGACATGGCCTTTATATTCCACAAAAAGTTTGTGTATCCGCCTTCATCTCTGAAAACATGCACATGTACTATGATACATGTCTTCCTGTTTTCTCTAGGGAAACTTTTCCAGAAAACCATTTAATGCAGTTTTCATTTTGTGAACTTAAGGAACAATACTCAAGTGTCCCAGAACATCCCATTGTCACTGGCCTAGTTTCCAGGTGAGAGACTAGGTTGATACAGATACAGAACAATTTGAAGATGCCTTGATATACCTTAGGGGAAGGGAGAACTAATCAAGAGCTAATCAAATGGCTCTGCGATGCAGAATCTTAGAGGTAGATTATGTTGCCCTACACTTTCTATCTCTTGTCTGGCATCTTAGGGAGTTTCAGATTGTCCCAGAGGCTGCTGGAGGAGAGGGAGAGGAGGCAGGAGTGAGGCAGAAATATCTTGAAGGAATAAGTTGGAGTTGATATGACACAGATGCAGAGTTTTGTATGAGAAGAGAGAAGATCCAGACTTGGATATCAGGTTAAAAGATAGTCCATTTCCCAAACTCCAAAAGACAGGTCAAATATCCAGAAATGAGCTCAACTGTCTATGGAGATTTCTAGGTAGATAAAAGCCTGCATTGCTTAGGAACTCCTAAACCTGGTTCCCACGAACCAACCACTCTCATTTACCTCCTTCTAGCAGAAGGGGCGCATGGCTACTGTGGTGCCTATTAGCATATCAAAGGCTAATGCTGGTCTCCTTGCTCCTTCAGCAAGCACCTGTTGCAAATTTAAAGTCCTTGCTTGCTTACTTCCCTACCATAAACTCCCTTCTGCTCGTGGGATTTCTGGGGGCTTCCTTGCTAGTTACTCAGTCTCCTTTAAACACTGCTATTTTGATTCTTCTCTCTCTCTCTCTCTCTCTCTCTCTCTCTCTCTCTCTCTCTCTCTCTCTTTCTTCCTCCCTCCCTTCCCGTCTCTCCCTCCTCTCTCTCACACACACACACCACTCACCCTCTTTCTCGCTCTTGCTTTCTTTCTCTCCCTTCCCCCTCTCTCCCTTCTCCCTTTCCATCTATCTCTCTCACACACAAACACACACACACCTTTCTTTCTTTTGCTTTCTCTCTCTGTCTCCTTCCTCTCTCCTTCCCCTTCCTCCCTCCCTCCCTCCCTCATACACTTTTGCAGTCAGACTTGGCCCTAGTACCCACTAGATAACACCTCTAAATGGCTACCTAACAGCATTTTTGATCCTATTACTATAAGGGATCTTTATAACTATTGCCAGTGATCCAGTAAATGGAAGGTTTCCTATGTGTAGGCTCATTCCTACCTTCACTCCAAACCTTCTCTTTATTCTTCCTGTTCTCAACTCAGCTCTTCATAGCCATGGAATCTTAACCAGATGAAACTTCCACCATCCTTGATCTAGCTGAGCCCCCTTCTTACTGTCCCTGCTTCTTTAGTCTTATCTGCCCCACTGGCTTCTTCATCTTCGCATACCTCCCCAGCCTCTTCAGCTTCCTCTCCTTGCCCAACTTCTCCAGACTCTTCCCTTCGATTGTTAAGCTACAGGCCTCTCTATCTTAGCACCTACTTTCATCCCACCTACAGCTCTTAGTCCTCCCACTACCACCTCTTCCTCGATGGCTAAACCTCCCTCTTTTCTGCCTTTTAGCCTAACCCAGCCTTAGTACTTCATTTGGGAGACGTTGCTGGTGGATTGTGTAATTAGGGCACATGTCCCCTTTTAGTTAAGTGAATTTTCTCAAATAGAAAAAAGACTGGGATCCTATACATCTAATTCCTCTATCTTTATTTAAAGAATTTCAGTATATCACTCAATCTTATCGGCTGACTTTCATATATCTCCCAGCCTTATATCTCCCAGACCTAACCTTTCCCTTCTTTCTTTATGTAACAAAAAAGAAATGGATTTGCCCTCAAAGTTCTAGATCACCAACTGGGATCCTCCTTTGCATGTATATCATATTTGTCAAAAAGTTAGACCTGACCATCCAAGGATGGGCACCTTACATATGTACTGTAGCAGACTCTGAACTCCGTATTCGAGAGTCAAACAAAACAAAACAAAAACAAAACAAAAAAAAAACAAAAACAAAACAAAACAAAACAAAAAAAACCCCTAAGTTTTCAGTCACCTATTGCTATCTTCTCCTTTCATAACCTCTTCCAGCTCCTAATTTACAAAGGCTTATAAACTGTACCTCCCTCCAGGGTTCTTTCCCTTCATGAAGCACTAATAGAAGACCCTATATTTACTTTCCAGTTCTACCCAGTTCTCAATATTTCAAATCTTCTCCCACAGCCAAACACTGGTGACTCCCTATCTCATTCCTGCACTGAAATCTTAGAGGAACTATGACCCATTCCTCACATATACAGTAGGGCACATTGCCAGAGGCTACCTATACCTGGTATACAGATGGCAGTTCATTTTTACATAAAGGATTCCGATGAGCTGGCTATACTATAATGTCAGATACAGTCAGATATAGAGATGGTTGAGGCATGGCCTTCTCTGCCCACACACTAATCAATAGGTTGAACTAATAGCTCTTACCATTCCTTTCAATTGGCACAGGAACAATCCCTAAACATCTATACAGACTCTAAATATGCCTTCCTTTATCCTCCTGTCCCACACTGCTATCTGGAAAGAGCGTGGGCTACTTACAACAAAAAGAATTAATAACCACTCAAGACCAAATTATGGCTATGCTAAAGGCCTCCCATCTCCCCGCAGATATTGGAATTGTCCACTGCCGATCCCAACAAGTGGACGACTCTCATGTCTAAGGGTAACAAATGGGCTGACAAGGCAGCTAGAGCTGTGGCCCTTGGGGTCCTAGACTCATCTCACCCACCACAGGACATTCTCCCAGGACAACCTACTTGCCTCCATCAGCCCCTTACCGTTGGCATACTCTGTCCTATCTACAACAACTCTTTAATTTAACAGCCAAGCCATATCTTACTGTTATAACCCACCTACAGCCCACCCTTGAAGACTTGCATTTCTTAAGATCTATCACTACCTCTCGCAAAGTCGGTCAGATGTCAGACCTCAGCCCCAAGTATCATAGATCCCCTGTTCCAACCCACCAGACTAAGGGGTCCCTCCCTGGGACTGACTGGCAACTTGACTTTACCCACATGTACACTTTCGAATATGAAGTACCTCCTAATCTTGGTGGACACCTTTTCAGGGTGGGTGGAAGCATTCCCACCACCAGTCAACTAAAGGGTTTATACTGCTGTCTCCTGTCCACTCCCTATGAACACTGGAGATCAAGTCTTTCTCTCCCCTCTGGATCATTATCCCTCACTCCTCTCCCCTAAATGGATGGGCCCCTTTAAGATAAATCTTGTGACCTCCACACTGCTAAGCTTCTGAGGGAGTCTTTCATTGGATTCATCTGTATCACCTCAAGCCCTTTACAACTCCACCTCAAAATAACTGGTATTCTTACACATGAACACTACAGGACCCTGCTCTCTTAAGCTTCATCTCTTAAGATGACATGAGGACCATCCTCCAAGGCCATTACTTCTTTGACACCCCCTCTTCTAAATAATATTAACCTATCGCTTCACCTTTTGCTCCAGGCTCTGACCTTGTCCTATCAGCTCTGTAATGTCACCCAAGCTGGCTGCTATGAAGCTTGCTGGCTGCGTGTGCCCCTTGAAACTGGCTCACAGCTGCTACTTACAGCTTCTCCAGTGATCCTTCAAATAGCATTGCTTCATCTTTCACCAACCGCCCTGACCCTGGAGTTGCCACAACACCCTACCTTTTTTATATTACCCTTTTTGGCATGGCAGACTGCTTTAAGCCATCTGGGACACATTCTGTAGGAATGTTAAGTTTCTTAGACTGTAACAAAACCATAACTTTCAATATCTCATCTCTACCACAGTGCCCTACAGTCTAGAGTGTGTTGATTCTTTGTGGTACTCAGATATATCATCGTCTGCCTGCGAGCTTGTCAGGAGTTTGTACACTAGTGTTTCTTTTTTCTAAATTTAGATGTGGTACATAGACACCAGCCCCTGCAAATCCCTGTTGTGGATAGCTGCCCATCATAATAAAAGGGAAATTCAAATCCTGCCCCTTCTGCCTATTGCAGGAAGAACTGCAGGTGCTACCTCCAGAACAGCAGGGCTGGCCACCTCCCTAACCGTGTACAATCAGTTCTCTTCCCAGGTCATCCAAGATTTTAAACAATTGGCCCAAATCATACTCACTCTCCAAGACTGTGTTTCTCCTTCCCTACCCCTTCTTCATTTCCTCCCCATCCCTACTCCCGGAGGCAGCCTTGTACATTTTCCTTTTAATAAACCTCTGTGTGAGACCTGTTGCATGATGTGACTTTGTTCTCTATGCCCTGCTCTTCTCCCCTCTCTCTTAGGTCCATTCTGCTGGCCATGTTCAGTCTATCCTTTTCTCTTCCTGCTCTGGATTCTTCCAGATGCCTCTGACTGTTGTTTCTCTTACATCTACAATAAAAAACTTCCCCTTAGTCACACTAACTATCAGTCATTTCATCAGTTTATACAGCAGAAGGGATCCTTGCCTATATCTTGGAGGGCAAGAATTTAATAATATCTGAAGGCACAAAAGTAGAGGCTCCTACATTTTGGGGGAAGAGAACACTTGCAGGACTCTAGCAAAGAAAGCAGAACTCAGAGAGCTAGCTAAGTAGTTCCTGGGGGTCAGGGTATGTATCTATGAGCATTCTGTTCACTTTAAGAGGTTCCTAAGGAGAGGAACTGCATTAAGATTCTCATGTTTTAATACGATGCACTGAATAGGCTCTAAAATGACAGAGGCAAGGAAGGCAGTAGGAAGGACCTCAGGGGAATCTCCTGGTGAGCCTTTTCTTTGGCTAGAGATTAGTCATGGCATTTTCAGAAACAAGTGCATGCCATGTACATTTTTTTCGCAAGTATATATTTTGAAAAATATCTTAGGCAAGAGTATTATGATATATAAATAGATCCATTTGTATATTAGCTGTTAATTTTCTGCTGGATGCATTTTGACTATATCTCCTGTGCATGCTCATATTTGCATAAAACATGTCGGTGAGTCTTAGCCACACTGTACTGGCAACAAACTATTCCTATATATCACCCGAGAACAAAGACTGCTGCCTTTGTGACTTTAACATTTATAGTCAAATAGTGGGCCACAGTCAGCATTGTTTGTATAGAAATGTCTGACATTCAACTCATATTCGTGTATTTTAATAACTTCATTTTATGGCTTACTTCCATGGTGGTTAATATTGATTGTCATTTTAACAGGGCCGAGGATCACCCATGATACAAGCCCTGTGCACACTTGTGAGGGATCACTAGATTACATTAGTCTTTGGGTGTGCCTCTGTGGATTTTCCTCATTGTGTTATTAAGTGGGAGGAGATGTTGTGAATATGGGTAGCACCTTCCGGTAGTGGCCCCAATATAAAGAAATCTCAAGGAAAGGCCTTATGATTTTTCCAGCTGGCCTTTCTGTCCCTTGCAAGTTTCTTTATTCTGTTGCTGCTTCCTTCACTGACATTAGAACCCAGCTTCTTTGGACTTCCAACAGGACTCACAACAGTGGTCCTCCAGAAAACCCTCCAGGCCTTCATTGTCAGACTGCTGAGCCATCCAGCCTTTTACACCAAAAACATCCCATTGTCAGCATCAACTGTGTGAAGACAGCTACTACTGGAACATTCAGACCATACTGTAAGTGAGTCTTCACATTCCTTCCTTCCATCTGTTCTCTTCTGAACAATACAATTTTTATTGGATGACTTTTTTTATGTGTGGAACATAGCAGAAAGGTCTCCAAACATCACCCATCTTCTCTGATTACACGTTTATTCTTGTGGTCAATGCACTGCAACCTGTGAATTATAGAAACGGCCCTTGGCCCTTCATTGCAGAGTTGTAGCTGACAGGACTTGCAGAAGGATTTGCTATGAGGGAAAAGAAGAAAATTAGCCTTTAGTGGAGTGCCAAGGTGTTTGGCCTGAGCCACACAAGATAAATGGATTTGCTGTTTATGATTAGATGTTAAGAACCCAGGAAGGATGCTGCAATGGAGATTGGGTATAGAAATCTTGTTGGTCTTTGTAGAAAGCCAGTAAGTAAGTAAGATGAGATCACCATAAAAGGAGAAAATGTTCAGGCAAAGGCTTATGGAACTGCCAATTTAAAAGGTCAGATAAATGAATCAACTAACAACAAAAGAATCTATCTGTCCCCAAAGTTAAGGATAGAGGCACCCCATTTAGACAGGAAGAAGGTGGAGCGTGTAAGTTCGGATTGTCCTGAATGTACAGAGAGCCACACTAAATCCAAGAAGAGAATATTTAATCAGACCAAACTAGGGAAATGAAAGAAGCTTCAGATTTGAAGACTGATAAGTGACAAAAGAAAACACTAGAAGCCAAATCCAACTTAGTGAGGGAAAAATAGATGTGAAGGGATCTTTCACCAAGGAGAGGGCTGATAGAGTCTGAAGAATCTTTAATACTTGACAGAATTGATTCAACAGGGAAGTTGTATATCCAACAACTGTTTCCAGTAAGTAGTACATTTACTCTTTTCATCAGCTTGACAGAATATGGTACCGAGATTATTGTTCAGGAAATAGTGTAGATATTTCTGTCATGGTATTTTAAAGATCAACTTATTCAAGCTTCTGAATGTAGTTCCCAATGAAAGAGGCAGTTTGTCTCTATCATACTCTATAATCCACCATTTTATGACCTAGTATGTGTGTGCACATACATATATGTACATTGAGTTGAATCCTTTCATAGGAAGCAATAAGAAATGGGAAATTGGCTCACACAGGCATTTTCTTTATATACAAATAACAACATGGGGTCATTGCCAGTACCAGAAACTTAGAGATGTGTGACAAGCTGAAAGATATATCAGCTGATGGCATCAAGGGCTGAGCAAGATATTAAGTTTTCTTCTGCTCTATCCTTTATGTGACCGAAGAGCTATCATCAACTTATGTGTTTGTCTTTATCATATGTACCTCGTTGATATGGCATAGATTGGTATAAAGAGAGTTAAAATCTGCCAAAGTAGCATTAGAGATGAAGGCTCAAATCATGCTCTCTGCAGTCTAGAAGAGGGGAGGAGAAAGTTGTGGGAAAACAGCAAACAGTTGGCAACATGAAATATTATGTCTTGGAAGTGATGACTTCTTCCTGGAGTTAGATATAAACAGCAATTAGATCATGGTTAGAGCAAGTGGTGAGACTACAGTACAAGAGAATATAAAGGGCTTGAATAATTTATGAATGGTAAGCACCAGGGCATGACCACAGGATTAGATGACTTAAAAAATGTACCCCCCCACTATGATAATGAATGTATAGCATTCAGGGACAGAGTAAGATGAAGTAGAAATTTCTGGTTTCTTTGGATACTCAGTTGTGTCATGTGATGTTTTCCTAGAAACTGTCTTATGCGAGGATGTTTTGCTGAAGCAGACACATGAGGGGATGCTTTACTGAGAACAGGCATGGGGTGTGTCTGGAAGCAGCCTGGAAAAACTGCATATTATGTTTTGCTATAGCAGTGTTTGAGAGGACATGTGATGATTGAAAAGGGTACAAGTGTAACCCGACAGACAGTAGATGACACTGTATGATACTGGTTTACCTTGCCATTTTTACTAGTTATCATTGGGTATTGCTGAAGCTGGTCTTTGCTGATGACACAGTGGCATTGTTTTGCCTTGCCTTCTTTGCTGATAATCATTTGTCATGACTTCATAGAGAGAAAGCCACCAAAAAACTTTTCGTGATATTCTAGTGGCTTCTTCTTACTGCTTCCATGGACTAGGGCCAATTGACATAGCCTAATGGTTTCTTCTGGATTGAACCACTGTTGCTGATTTGTGAATAGTGTTTACAAGTGGTTATGAGCTACTGCAGCTGATTTGTGTGAACTGAATTGCTGATATCCTGTCAACAAATCATGGAATTGCCCCAAAGAATTATTTCTAAACAGGTTCACTTAATTCTTTGCCCTATTAACCTTTACTTTCCACTACCTCTGGTGGGTAGTGGGCTAGAAAGGAGGCTAAAGCATTTAAGAAACCTTACTGAAGTAAGGTTTTGAAAAACCTAGGCCTACAGTAGAGAGAGACTTAAAGGAGTGTGGTCATGATTCAGGGCTAATGTCATCAGGATATAAAGAAGGAAGGTTTAGACATTGGTAGTTGATTGACTATACTACTCTCATACTTACTGCAATGCCAGAGAGGTTTAGGAAGAAAGGGAATAATTTCATATTTACCAGGAAGAGTGAGACACCATTGACAGGTGATGAGAGCTTCATACAACAGTAATTACATCTTAAAATCCAATACTTGTTTCTCTGTGTCATGGAGAAGAATTTGCAGGAATGATAAAGATCAGATTTTCTTAGATGAGCATTGGTGAGTAATACTTATGAAACTGAAAGGGTCTTTAACATTGAAGGTCATTTCGTGACTTTTGCTAGAGGGAGATATGAGACTAGAGAGAGAGTAGTCAGCGATCTCCAATGCTACCAGCTTTGAAGATGAATGAAAGGGCCCATGTGCTCAGGGGTGAAGCTGTGAAAATATTTGGGAATGATCTTCAGCTCACAGAAAGCAAAGATATGGTAACCTGGATTCTATAATCAATCTCTGGTGACAGATTTTCCCATAGAATCCATAAAGAAGTCTGAACTTGCAAAAGGTACCTTTAAGCCATAAGTACCCATATCAGCAATAGGAAACAAATACATAATTATATTTGCTCCACTTGTGATTACATTAGTAAATCTAATCTAAACTAGACAGAGGTTATAAAATAATGTTCTAGAAAAGGGGAGAAATTATCAAATATTGTTTGCTTTCTTCCTTCCCTTTCTTTCAAAATTCAATTGCAAGCCATTGGAAAAAATAATAACAGAGAAGAAATCAATGAATGATACTCTAATTGCTGAAAGGAGAGTAGAGGGAGGAGTGGAGGTATGTGTAAAGATACCACAAGTGGAAAATAAACCACACACCATTTGAAAAGATATGAAGTACATTGTATCACCCTTGTGCTCTTGTTCTTGGAGCTTGAGTTATTCTCAGGATCACCACAGGAGGTACTGTGTGTGACTTCCTAAACAAATACTAGTGTTCTGAGAATACGACCTTGACACTGAAATCTCCAGAGAGCATTGTAAAGAGTACCTATCCATCCTCAATCTTTTTTCTTGAGGGGGAACACTTTGGAGTGTTCCCTATTATCACTAATAACATACAAAATTATGTGATGGAAAGGAAGAACCTGGGAGTCATATGTTAATGCTTTTCTTAAAATTATTTAAAATGGCTCTGCTGAATTGATGACATTGATCTCTCATTTATACTGGAGATAATAGTTCTCAACCATCTCTGTCCATCTTTATTGCTGTCTACCTCCCTCTACTCTCCTTTCAGCAATTAGGTCATCATTCATTGATTTTTTTTTCTCTGATATTTTTTTCCAATGGCTTACAATTGAATTTTGAAAGAAAAGGAAGAAAGAAAACAAACAATATTTGGCAATTTCTCCCTCTTCTAGAACATTCTTTTATAACCTCTGTCTAGTTTATACTTATATTTTAGATATAATGCATCATAGATATAAGATTACCTGAATAGGACAATTATTTCATGTTCTATGTGCTAGTAACTCCATTTCACTATAAAACATACATCAGTGGTGTAATTTATAAGGTAGTTTGTAATCCTAAAAGACACTATACTTCAGGATATTACTGCTTAGAAACTCATATTATGTGCTTCAAATTTGTGGTCTATATTAATGCATAAAAGATACATTTACACACATCTGGAACAATGTAGAAGCATTGTACTATTTAAAATCATAGAAAAACTTCTAAGAGAGTAGGAACATATAGCCAATGAATATGGTTGTATTCTAATAAGGAATCATGTTCTAAAAAATAAACACTGCCACCCATTGCGTTTTAGGATGTAAGTCACCAGTTCAATACAGTTGCCTAGTTCTTGTGGGCCACCTCTGTGCAGTTACATATAGCCCATCTCTCTAATACATTTACCCATTGTGAAGAGTTTTATTTATAGTGTTTTAATTTATTTTTCTTCAGTTTTTTTCCAATTAAGTTGTTGTGATGGTTTGAATAAAAATAGCCCTCGTAGGCTTATATGTTTTAATGATTAGGGAGTGACATTAGGAGGGATTGTTGGAAGAACTCTATCACTGAGGCTTTGAGATTTCAGGAGCCTAAGGTTGGTCCAGTGTCTCTCTCCACTTGTTGCCTTTGGGTTTTGATGTTGAACTCTCAGGTATCTTTCCAGCACCATGTCTACCTGTGTGCTGCTAGGCTTCCTGCTATGACAATAATAGACTACAGCTCAGAAACCCTAAATCAGCCCCTATTAAATGTTTTCCTTTATAAGAGTTGTCGTGGTCATGGTGTCTCTTGATAGCAATGACCAGACAGTTGGCAGTATTTGTCTTCAATTTGCTGTTGCATGCCTTCCATATTCTCATCACTTCTGCTAACAGAGTTATAAGTGGCATATCTCAGAGAGCTCTAATGCATTTTGTGCATTCTTTTTAACAAAATTAGCTCTGCAGATGTTCAACATCATAGGTCAATGTTTTGTCTCAGCATCATGTGTGTATGTAAAAGAATTTAAACCTCTTCCCTGTAGGTGTAGTGTTTCGTATGAAAGAAATACAACCACTGGATTAATTCACTGTTTACATTTATATTTAGAATAATTCTTCAGCAGATGGTGCCTAATGTGGGGTGCCATTTTGTTCAACTTTAGGCCTGGTTCTTCCTTCCAATCCCATGCTCCCAGAAACAACACTCAGATTCAACATGTATTTACAAATACCTTGGGCATATAGCTAGGCTATTCTATGACTAGTTATAACTTAACATATCCCATTTATTCTAGCTTACATTCTGCCATGTGGCTGGTGTCTGTCTTGTTACATCTTTCAATAAAATCTTCCCAACATCTTTCCTTTCCTCCTCTCTATCCTCTTTCTTCCTTAAATGAAGGATATGGGGTTAAAGGTAAAGGGGAGATTTAGAAATATTATAGGACATTATGAGGGTAGATTATTGAACCTACTACTTTAAACTAAAAAATATAGCCATAATCTTACATTGGTAAAGATCTTTATATTTTATGTAAAATTGAGGTTATATTTTGTTAGATTGGTATATAATTTTGTATATCAATACAGAAATAAGGTTATTTTGATACATTGATATAGGTTATTATATATTTATACAAATTTAAGGTTATTTTTGATACACACAATGTATCTATATTTTTAATGTTTGCGACATTGTACTTTTATAAATTGTAATAATGCAAAATAAAGTTCTAGTCCTTTTGAAAGTGGCTATTACAAAGTGTTGGGATAATAAAAATTACAAATTACAAATTATTAAGGATGATTAAGAAATAGAAGTTAATAGTCAGATAGTAAAACTCATGGTTATATAGATACTGGTTCAGTTAATTACAAAATAATGTTTTCAACGTTATTCACATAGTAAATAGCTAGAATAAACAATATTTTCCAATTCAGATATACTATAAATAGATAGTTGCTCTTCAAAATCCTTAGAGAATCACAGAAAATGGTATTTAAAATTATTTCATTATTAAAAGATCTTCTGACTATGGAACAGGTCTGCTTCTGACAGTATCCCAACTCCACTTCAAAGAAGATGATAAATATCAATAACCTCCATGTAGACTTGCTTCAACTGTGGCAAGCTAGGCACGGGCAAAGAAACTACCCATGTTTCAACTATAGACAAGTCTGTCTAGAAAGGACAAACAAAAGCAGGGAAGTTTACAGCAAAGCTCTGCCAAGACAGAGTAAGCAATTCTTTCATAATTCCTGCTTCATAAAAGATCTGTCAGATATACTGTACCACAGGGCTGAAGATGGATGCTCCAATGCTACAGACACAATATTGGGGTCTGTCCAGGTGGTCACCTGTCTCTGTCATTTCTATAATTTTTGGAATCTGTCTCCCAGCACTTCCTGTATAGTTATATTTATTTATTTATAGTTATATTTATTCATTCTCAGCTCTCTGATGGTGTTGAAGACTAGATAATTATAGTCTCACAATTAAACTTAAGTTGTTTAGGATTTAAGAAGATTTTCTAGGTCTAAAAAGATGTTTTTAGGATGGTAATACAAGTTAAGATAGAATGTGATTTAGATACAGAACTCTAAATTCACTAAGAAAGGATAGATGATGGAACATTTTGTCTAAAATACTTTTCAAACACACTTTGCCAAAAATAATAAACTTAACATGGTGAAAGTAACTCTTACTTAATACTCTTCATAATTGTTTCATAATTTTTCCTACTCTATGTTATTATTTTAAGAAAAAAGAGCCTTTTATCAGAAAAAAGGGGAAATGTAGACATAATGTTTTGTATGCTGTATGAGTGTTACCCTGAATTACTCAAATGCTGATTTCTCTGCCCTCATATCTTGTTTCAATCCAGACATAACATTGCAATGCTTATATCATGATTCTCCTGTCTCAAGTTTGTGTAAACAGCTTTTACCATTTATTCTCTGCCTCGTCAATAAATGCTGAACACCCCGTGGCTGGGCAAAATAGAGAATAGGGTGGGATATCTGCTAGCAAGAGGGAGGAGAGAAGAAGAGCTGATGGACTTAGAGGATGGAGGAATTAGAGCCATGAAAAAGAGGTCTGAAGAGCTAGATCAGTAAAAATATGTAAGTATCAAGGGATGGGGAAGGGAGGTAGCCAGATTAGCATAGAAGATAAAGATAGACCATTTAATTGCTCAGCTACTGAGGTGAAGTTTTAAATAAATCTTGTTTCTCTGTGAAGTTATTGGGGGTTAACATAAGGTAAAGAAATACCAGATTAATTGACTGTTTAGATATATACTAAGAAAAATTTATTAATATCTCTCTAAACAGAGAGGCAACTTATATCTATGTCTACACTTATAGAAAATAAAACTTCCTGTGCACCTGGCTCTTTGTCTGACTATGGGTGCAGTGATGCCCCATTGTGGTTTTTGGAGGATCACATCAAAAGCCTTAGATATCCCATCACAGCCTTTCATATGTTCTTAGTTATAATTGATATGTGAAAGCACTGTGCTCAGTTTTATGCTTTTTACATCTTGCTTTTTTATCTACCTTTTTTTCAAACTTAAATTTATAAGTGTATGTTTGCACACGGGTATGTGTGTGCACATTTTCTTACAGTTTTTGATCTCTCTCTCTCTCTCTCTCTCTCTCTCTCTCTCTCTCTCTGTGTGTGTGTGTGTGTGTGTGTGTGTGTTTATGTAGGTCCAGAGAACAACTTGTAGGAGTTGTTTCTTTTCTCTCACCATGTGGATTCCATGGTTCAAAATTAATTGGTCACATTTGGCAACAAATGTTTTTATCCACTGAGCCATCTTGCAGACTGATCTATTTCTTACAAAAAGTAGTTGATCTAGTTATCTCACATATGTTCCAATGTCATATAGAGTGTTTATGGTTGCTGACATAAAAATGGAATCATTACTGTACTTTATAAAGTGATCCATGAAATATTTGCTGATGATTTTTAAATGTATTTCTCATATAAATCCTCTTTGTAAAATATATATAAGTACACACTTTGTAAAGAATTTAAAGCTGTCTTACAAAAATTATATTTCAAAGATATTTGTGTCTAAAGGATTTAAACTTATTGGCTTTCAGCACTTGGAAATATAGTATTTGAGATTCTTTTGAGATTATAACCTGGACCTGTGGCACTGTATTTTTACCTACTTGATTAGAAGTGATTAACATCCTGCCTCCTCCTCAAGGCTTAGTTATCTAAATACAGTGTCTCTTCTGCCTCTACTCTCAATGGCTCAGCAAGGTGCTCAGACGCTTGAGGTTCTAATCTATGAATGAGTGACAGACTGAGTGCTCCCAAGAAGGTTTGTGCTCAGCTCCAGAACTGATGCAACTACAGCTGTGTGCTGATAAAGTCAGGTAGCACTCAGGTTCCTCATGGAAATCTCATGGCCACTCATACCTAGGACATTGGGACATGGACCAACAACATCTCGACTCTTTTTAATGAGTATTGGATTGAGGTAAACTAATAACAGTATTAACAGTCTGAAAACTATTAATCACTTCGATGACTTGGTCATATGAATGGAAATTCTTGTAGGTGTGACATAAAGAGAGATAGCCAGGAATGATCCCACCTGTGTTTCCACATTTTAGGACTAATACTTTGTGATCTAAACAATCAATTTGTTTAAACCAATGCTGCAAGTCTTTGTGAGTATTGAATATTTTTATAGATCTCACTTTATCTTCCTTATCTCTGCTCAGAACTGGCTGAAGTCAATATCCACTGCCCTCTATGCAGGGCCTGCATGGAGTCCTGTTAGTTGTATGAGAAAGACTCTGTAGAGACTAACATTCTAAACTAAAATCTTCTATCACTGGCTTCTTCCAATTATTTGAACATATGCTCTCTTCTTTCCCATTTTGATTGAAAATTTTATGATTATAAGTCACTGAGTTTTGAGAATATTTGTGGGGGGAATAGTGTCTTAATTCAGAAAGCATGAAGTAGAGAGATGGAAGACATTTGCACAATGCATGGAAACAGTTCTTAGTAGGTATGACAGGCTCCAGAGGAGAAACTGTGGGTGATGATAATTATAAGAAATAGCTACTGTCTGTCTGTCACCTGCTGGCTTTGTCACATGGATTATCCCACTGTTGTGCTTTGAAGATATCTCTCCAAATTCCTGTGTTGGAAGCTGAAAACCCAATGCAGTGATGTGGAGAGGCACGGTAAGACATGCAATCTCTGTTCTTATAGATGAATTTATCTTGATATTAGGCTATACCTTCTTTAAAAGGAGGGGTTCAGTGCTTGCTCTTACTTTTGTCCATCTGGTACCCCTCAAAGACAGCAGGAAAGCTAACACTGATTGTCAATGCCCTTCTAGTATTCTCTGCTCTAGAAATGTAAGGGAAAAACACCCTGGTTTCCATCAAAGTCTCTGGTCTCAGGTATTCTCTTATAGTAGCATAGAATAGACCAAGTTATTCCTCAGAAAACCCAGTTGGTGGCAGAAAATAAAACCCTAGAAGTGTTAAGTTAAATCTCTAGGGCCTTGTAAGCTAATAAATGTTTAGAAATATTATGTTCAGTTATCTTTCTTTATTTCCACCATTCACCCAGATCAAATTATCCTATCTATCAGTCAAGTTAATTCTGATTTTTAAAAATAATCTAGTTGGGAGTTAAGAAAGAAGTAAGGGGGATAAATATGATATTTATTTTGGGAACAAAGACAAATAGTATTGCCACTGAAGACACTATTTTGAATGATTATTTCATTTCCTTGGAATAAGGAAAATCCTGCCTTGCTCTGGAGAATGCTCTGTGGTAGAGTCTGTAGAGTTCAGGAGGGGTAAAAAAGATAAAAAGGGAATCATATAAAACAGGTTTATTCTCACTGAAATAGGAGGTCTTAGAAATGTGTGCTTTTTCAAACTGAACATGGGATAAGTGCCTGGAGCATGCAATTTCTAGAAAGCAAGATTGTCATGTGCATGGCCAGCCCAGAGATTACTTAACCCAGGTCTTCCCTACATGCAACATAATGCAATGAGCTATACAGTTCTCTTGTCTTCCCTGGCATCTCTCTTTGGCAACCCAGGCATGTCTTCTTCAACCCTCTCATCCTTTGTCCTCATAGGCCTTTGTAGTAGCTGATGCTTGAATAGGTTATAATCTAGGCTCAAAAGAAACACATCTGAAATGGGCAAGTGTGACTAGTTAGATGACTCATGATTAAACCATAGGCCTTCTTGCTGTAAGTTGCTACAACTTGGGAGTCTTCAAAAGAGAATTGAGATCTCTAGAATTAACATTGACTTAATAGAACTTGGAAGTTGGACCTGTCACTTTCTAGCAGCACACCTGATGGAAGCTAAATGACCTTGTGAGTTTATTCCTGTTGTCGAATGCCACACAAGCATCATGGCATGCCAGGCTCTTTGGCAACCTCAATGGACAATTTTCCTACAGATGCAAGCAATATTTACCAACATGTCCCTTTAAAATGGTTATGACATTCTGAGTCCTTTAATCCTATTTTAAATAGAAATGGCCTATGATTATGGTGCTATAATTATTAAAGGAAGAGCCCACTCCATGAAATAATAATAAAATCTTACATATCAAAAATAAAAGCAAGATTCTTAACTCTTAAAATTCACTCCATTTTGAATGACCTTACTCTCTTTGCTTTATGGTTTTTGTTTTTGTTTTCTATTGTTGATTTTAAACAGGAACAAACCTGCCTACCTCATTTTTAGACTCACATCAAATAGGTGCTAAGAGGTCCCCACCACTGTCTGGAGTGATCTTACTATTGGCAACATCTGCCTATCTCCTCTTTCTTCAAGTTGTCTTGTTCACGTGTGTATTCCCCTAAATAGGTTTACTTTCCATTCCAGTGGGAAAATATGGCCTTCCCAAGGAAGTATTAATCTATAATTTTTCCAATATAATTAGCTCAGAAGTCAGTTGAAAACTTTGCAAATAAATCATTCCATATGCTGTCTGTTATCTTGGGAATGAAAAACTGTTAGTATTAAAATTTTTTTATTACATTATTGAATGGAATAATATTTTTTAATGTTTCTGGTGGAGGTAAATGAAAGAGCCTGAAACACATTTTTATGGATGCCTGATATCCACAGATCTCTAAAATCCCTTCAATTTTCAATGAGAATTCTTTCACAATTTAGGATCTGGAGTGTCATGACTGTAGATGAGATTATAATGTACAGATGAGAGTCGTAGAGCATGAGATCCCTGAGTTTAAATTCTTTAGCTTGTTTGGGTTCAAAGCTCTCCCATATAGGGTCAGAGATTTGTACTGGTGGCACAGGTACAGTAAAAACCCCCGGTGCCCAAACACACTCTACTGCCATGATAACCCACCTACCTGCCTTGTGTGCACTGTTTGAGAATGAAAATACTCCCTGCTGGGACTGTTTAGTGGAGAATACCGGTAAGAACAGTGAGTATCCCACCCCTTCTGTAAGATCATTATAGACAATAGTGGGGGATGTGGAGCGAGGGTCCATCCTTGAGCTCCAGTTTCAGTTCAACTCTTTCTGAATCAAACCAACAATGACTGTAGTGTGATATGGCAAATAGTCATCACAAAGGCCTCACCTGCTTACAAAAAGTACATACAAAGGGAAATCCTCTACGGCATTTCTAAGTATGCTTCCCCCTCAGGTATCTGAAGTGCCATTATCATGGCCAAGAATATAATATTAGCAGCTTGCAAACCTATTTTCCTCTGTGAATAAGCACATGTACTTAAGTTATGCACCCTCTGTATGCCGTAATCCCAAATAAAGGGCTGTCAGCAGAAAAGGAAGCATTACCTTACTCAAGAGCTAAGGCCCCATATACCATTTTTTTTTTTTTGGCAAAAAAAATAAATGGGTAGTTTTCCAGGATGATTTGGAAAATCACTGCAATTTCAAGGCAACTGTAATTCCTGTGCCATAAAGCCTGTGTTATTTTGCTATTCAGTTTCCATAGTAAAGCTGGCATTTGGGAAATGACACGAAAGCTTAAAGACACTCCAGAGTGACCTTCTGTATTTTAATTTCTTTAGTGTATTGTTTCCGATTGATGAATTTGTGTGAGTAAGGTATGTGTGTCCATGTGTATGTGTGTTTGTGTGCAGATATGTATGTACATGCATGTGTGTACATGTAGATGTGGAGGCCAGAGGGCCATGTCCCATGTCTTCTTAAATCAATCTCTGCCTTTTCATTTGAAACAGAAACTCTCATTGATCCTGAACCTCACTGAGTATTTTAGATTGGCTACTCAGGGAACTTCAGAAATCAGGCCATCTCCATAGTCCCACAGTACTGCAACTACAGAAGCATACTGCCATGCCTGGCAGACTTCTTATGTGGATGCTGAGAGTCCAAACTCAGGTTCTCTTGCTTGCTCAATAGATACTCTACTGAGCCATCTTCCTAATGATTGCAATTTTAAGATGTTCATTTATAAACCATTTTTAATTCAAATCAATCGAATCTGAAGTAATAAACATAGAAGAGTGGACACACACACATTGTGTTTGGTGATGTGTTATAAAAATAATAAAAGCAGGAGTTAATGTAATTATCTAAAGGTGTATGTGTGAGCTACTGTTGTGTCTCAGAATGTATCACCTGTTATATTTTTAAGGTTTACATTATTATGTAAATTTATCTTCCTTCTATTACTGGAAAATTATTGTTAAGTATAAATTGTTTAAAATTGATTCCAAATAGAGAGTGAAATTTTTAAACCTTTAAGAGTACTTTTTAGTTACATTGTATTGTTAGCTCCTTTCTAGGTCATCTTAAGATGATTATCCTAAGAGGTATAAGGAGTTGAACTATTCCATGTATAAAGATTTTTCTAGGAAAGTCTATTATGTATTCTAATAGGCAAAATAGCTTTGCTGTCTATAGATAAGAAAGTGAACTCCTTAGATTGTAGATTCATTTGTTGTCAGTCCAATGAGACAACAAGGATTTTCTAACAGAATATAAAATTGCTTGTGTGTGAGTTCAGGCTGGTGGAGGGAAGGTGGAACAGTCACCCTAGGTTCTTATTGGTAACATGGAAATTCGGGAAATATTGTTGCTGTCATCTGTTCTGTTGTAACGCAGAAGGCAGGATTTATCAGGCAACAAGAACTAAGTCAGTCAGCCTCAGTCTTTAATATATGCATTATATCTAAATTGTGGTTGGGGAAGACTCTCAAAGCATGGTTTTCAATCTTCTAAGTGTCTGTAATTTCCTAATACAGCGTATGCTGCACTTCATTACGTGTATCTTCTGTAACCAGCTTCCCACTCAGAACATGTGTGATTAGACATAAAAGAAATTCCATATGGACACCAAGCAATCATCAAGGACACAGGTTCATCGCTAACGAATCACATATGGCACTAGAATGGCCATCCCTATACAGATTCTGGTGGGGACTTATCCTTGTTTGCAGGGAGATGAGGTGAAATAGCAGCACAATGTGAGTGCATTTCCTCTTTGATTTTATGTGTTTTACAGTCTTGAACTTTTCCCAGTTTAGGTGTCTATTTAGAATCACCCATGAAAGGACATAGAACAAGAAAGTAACATCCCTCCTAGTGTATCAGTGAATTCTGAGTCTTCCACAAAGAAGTAAGGAATGAGCTATGCCTGGCTGATGGACATTTATCTAACCCACAAGTACTTAACATATGAGAATGTCATCTTTGAAGCCAGTAGAATCTAGACAAGTGAGCATAAGGCCTAAATGGCCAATTATACACGGCAGTGACTGTACTGGTAAAACGTTAAGTGTCTTGAAAGTGTTTTGAGAGATTTAAGGGGAAATTTGGAGGGAAAGAACTGCTCACATTCCCAGGGTGAACACAGCTAGATAAACGATCCAATGATCCAGTTCCCACATAAAAACCAAGAGGGTGTATCTGTCGTCAAAGGGAAAGTATCTTAATCTCAGTTATGACTAAGCTAAGGATGCTGAATCCATTCATGTAGAGCCACTTTTTTAGGAGAAAGTTGGCTTCTGGGTGTCTTTTTATCATTTGAATAAAACCCCAAGCTTTTCAAGAAAAGTGGGGCATTTTGTCAGAAAGAACTACATTTTTGACAAGAGAAGACCTTTTAGACTAAAGACTCCCTAGTATACCCTGATAATTCTTGCATGTAAAATTGAATAATACGCTCATCTTTCTTCCTTTAAACAGCCGTGTATAAGGTGTAAGGTTACAGGAATGCATGGTGGCATTTTTTCAGTTTAATCACTCTTACGAAGTTCAAGACCTAGCCCATGAACTAGCACCTTCCATATTCAAGGTGTATCTTCCATTCCTCATCACTTAAGGAAATCATGACAGTCCCATACATACTAACATCACCTAGATAGTTTCTCAATTGAAAAGTCTCTCCCTGAAAAATGCTGTATTGTGTCAAGTGGACAGTTAAAAAGTAACCATAAAGCTGAAGGCACCAGGCTAGTCACAACTCCTGGATATTTTCCATGTAGCTGAGAGTCTTTATCTTCCCTTCTTTCTTTTATGTTTCTTTTTTTTGTTTTTTTTTTTTAACCCATGGCTTTAGAGCAAAGAAAAATGTAGACTCAAAAATTTTAATAATGGCTGGCATAGTGTACAGACCCATCATAATTTGAAAAACTATCTCAGAATGAAACCTAAAATATTTTATCAAAATATATTACATGGAAACATTAGGGATGGTGATGCAGCTCAGTGGGTTAACACATTTGTTTCTGAGCCTGACAACCTGAGTCAATGTTCTGGACTCATATACTCTTGGAACTAGTTCTCTGACTTCAGAACACCCATACCATTGCAAATGTACCCCTCCACATGCCACATTAGACAAATAAAAACAAAGTAAACATTTATGTAAAGGAGGCATGTTAATCTTTAAAATATCCAGTTCTTCATCCGTTATCCAAATGCAACTAAAATTTACTATTATGAGAAGGGAATGGAGATTATTTTTTCCACTCTTAGACACTCACTAATGTGTCAGAAAATGAATGAACAGGCAGGAGAGGTCCTAGATCTGGATTGACATGTTTGTTTGTCTGTTTGTTTGTTAGAACATTGACAAGTACCCAGCAGATCACAAGGTGCTCAAGACTCACTGAATGGCCAAGTGAATAAAGGATGAGTATCTGTTAGCCAGTGCCTAGGCGGAGGCAGTCAGGCAGCACACTCATATGGCGTGAGTAACTGTGAGCCCCTTAAGAACAGCATGGAAAGCCCCTAGGTCTGTTCATTTCAGAATGGCTGTTTAGAACTCAGGTCGTGATTCCTGAAGGCCTTTGTTGAATCTTCTTTCTGTGTTAGTTAACTTAAGAGCCTGAGGAGAAACACATGTCTTCTGGTCAATAACACAGGTGACATCTTCCTAACAATGTCACTTCTCACTGTGTAGAAGGATGGAAAAATTGGTCTCCTTAGGAGAAACAAGCATTAGGTCCCTTTCATAAGTGAGAATAAATTTGTTCATTAACATTTATTGTTGCTTCAGAAATGGATTAAAAATAATTAGAGATTATTTCTGGCCTCAGAGAAACATAAAAGTAAACATTATTACCAAATAAAAACCAGAAAGGCAGGCTTGGTTCTGTCCAAATGATCACCTACAGTCAATGTCCTGTGACATCAAAGTGATGGTTTGGTTCATCACATGGAAGTCAAGGGGTAACCCTCAACAGTCAGGAAGAAGCACATGTGGAAAAAAAATAACAACAAAATCTTTCCTCTACCTCATGAACAATGTGTATGTTGACATGAAAACCCAAGTGTGTTGAAGATCATGAAAGATAGGAATATTCTTTTGTAATAGTCAGAGACAAACACTGCTTGTGTTCTTCTGTACTTAGGAGACTTGGTGGCAAAACAGTTCCTAAGGACTGGTCAGAGCATTATCTGGAACTGAATGTGAAAAGGAGGGGTGGCGCTGGCACGCTGCTTGGGAGTCTGGGCAGGCAGGTGGCTGCACAGCAGCACTCCAGAAGCAGTGAGGCTGATCAGAAGTGGCAGCTGGTAACCTGGAGCCTTTGAACATGGGAACCCTGGGGACTCACGAGGGAGGGAAGAAGACTTGAAGGAAATCAGATCTTTCAATTGCAGTTCTCTGAAAAGTACAACTCACATTGAAGATCTGAACTCTGTTTTCTCTCTCTCTTCCTCCCTCCCTTCTTTCCCACCCTCTTTCTCTTTCCTGTATTGATCTCTGTGTCATTTCAATCACTCTCATGAAGTAATTTGTCTCTAGTGGTTCTTTGTAATATAAGGAGTCACACAGTAAACAAAATCCATTAAAAGTATCCCCACATGCTATCCTAAACACTACACCCAAGCTATTGCTTTTTTATGTCACCTTTTTTTAAATCAATGAAGTCTTTAAGTTGTGTTGTGTTTTACCATCCATGCATGCAGTATCTATTGTTGGAATGTTAGTATGGGGCCTGTGGTCTCTGAGGCTAGAGGTGGGGAGAGGATCTAAGAGCTGTCATTATCGGGAGGGGTGTAAAGCTGAGTATATGAAGTTAGATGAGGAAGAGGTGATGGATAAGGAAGCAGTCGCAAAGGAAAAGAACTAATATTCTGTGTATGTATGTGTTCATGTATATATGTGTTCGTGTGCCTATGTGTACATGTCTGTGAGCCTGTCTGGATATGTTTTTGTGTGCTAGCATGTACATGTGTGCATGTACCTCTGTGTATATTTGTGTGTGCCCATATGTGTTTGCAATTCCTTCTGGACTTTGCCCAGCTTGCTTAGCTGCCTGCAGATGTTGGACAAAATGGCATATAAAAAGGACTGCTTGGCTACTCTGTCTCTCTTCTCCTTCTCTCTCTCTCTCCTCTTTCCCTCCCTCTCTTTCTCTTTTCCACCTGTTCCTGGCTGGCCTCTTCTCTCTTCTCCCTCTTTTTGTCCTTCTCTGCTCCCTTTCTCAGCCTCTTCCCCTTTCCAGGTCCTCGCTCTGCACCCTGGGTCCTTTCCTCAAATAAAATTCCTTTTATACTAGGCCTGTTGTATGGCTGATTCCTCAGGGAGAATCAAGGGCCCACCTTGGTGCTCCCTCCCATCCTCACTTCATAAAATACAACAATGTGTACATGTGTGGGCCTGTGTCTATGTATGTTTCTGTGTGTACATGTGTATGTCTCTGTAAGTACACATGTGTATGCACATTAAAACCTCAGGCAGCTGTAGAGTTGACAAGTTGCATGGATTTTTGTATAGCAAAAAAGAAGGATTATTTTGGGTGATGAGACATTTTATGTTGTTTGACATCTAAGTGTATAGGTTTAGTGGCTATGAAGCTTGTTAGAGATAAAGTCCTAAAAACGCAGAATGAGCAGCACACAGGGATGAGGTCTTGCTCTTGCTCTTTACAACTGCAGCTGAAAGAGACTGGTGGAAATTAGGTTCCATGGACAGCAAGAAGTGTGAATAATGGTCATAGTGGAGGTGACCACAGGAAACCCATCAGGAATCTTCAGTGCTGCAGAGTTTCTGCATCTGAGCTTCTTTCTTTCAGGCTCGTTGTTACAGCTCAGCAGTAAAATGCTGCAAGGTTGGAGATTGTAAATTAATGCTGCTATCAAGTCTTTCCACACTTTGGTTAATATTGAAGATTTAAAAAGAAGTAGGCATCAAACTTCTGTCAATAAGAGGAAAATAAAGGTTGTGATAGCAAGCCAGAAAAGGTGAATACAATTAAATTCCCATGAAGTCTACAAAGTGAAGGTAGTCCCTTGTCAGGAGCTCTTTGTAAGGGCAATGTAGAGGCAGAGGATGGGCTTGGCATTTACAGACCTGTTGCAAGACTAGAGAGGTGATGTTTGGTGCAAGGTGGCTCCCAGTTCTGCCTGTCAGGAAGGTTCTGTTTCTATCATTCCCAGAACCTAATGGTACATACACAAGCATCATGCTGTGGCACCTGGTAAACACGATAATCTGCCATTGCTGTTTCAGCAGACCATGCTTGTGTAATGAAGCACTTTCTACCTTGGATCTAACCCACATAACTGTCATCAAGTATGTTGTGATGCAGGCAGCACAAGGTCCTTGCTGACTTCTATAAAGCCTTGTGTGTGCTCAGAGAATTCAGAATTCAGCAGATCTGAATTCCAAGAAGGCACATATGGTGACTCTTCTTTATTGGGCCATTTCCACAGCTACATCCTTGGAAAGTCATGATCAAATGCAACAAATGTCTTGTACCACAATCCCATGGGTTAAAAACAGATTTGTTTAAGATTTTCTTTATAATATAAAATGAAACACATATATTTTAATTCAGTAGTGAATTTTACAATGGCCCCAACATTACAGAAGTTCTGTTGTCATCCTTTCAAAGAGGAGTCTGGGATGATACTACTGTTGGGATAGAACTCTTACACCTTGTGTTCTCACCTTGGTGGGTAGAAGTGGGAAGGCAGAGGAACAGTTTGGAAGGATGGACATTGGCCAAGATCCTACCTCTGTCACTCTCTTCAACTTCCAATTCTGCAGCCAAAAAGAATTATTGAGCAGAAGAAGAATCCTGATTTTGTTCTGTGTGTAACAGTGGGACCCACACACCACCTGCACGTGGGTGGAAGAGAATCATCACAGTTGGTACAGAGGCATCCCTGTGGTGAACTGAAGATCCTTCACATGCAATCAAGACCAAAAGGAGCCACATACGCAGATGCCATTGCTTGCACCCCTCTTGTCTTACTAGGGAACCTGTCATCTACATGACTTTGGGGGAGTTGAGTGTCAGCTAATTGCATCTGTAGACAGAGGTGGAAGGTATTTTCTGGCTTGGGTTCATCTGATTTGCATACTCCAGGTGCCCCTGTCATAGATACGCTGTTTATAACACTGCTTCCTTGAATTTTCTGAAGTTAAGAACAACATGGGGTAGATAATATGCATCTTTCCTGGTCTCAATCTGAGATACAGTGACAGAAAGCCTCCAAGGAAAGAGTAAAGGGGTTGGAGCTACACATTTTGCAAACTTTCTAGTTACCAGACTTGGGCAGGTGTAAAAAGCAAAGCTTTCAAGAGAAAATTGCAGATCGCTATCAGCAATCACATATTGAAAGAATGTCTATTTGTTTCTAGAAGTGACAGGTGAAATCCTGTGGCTCTGTGACTTGCAAGCCCATGATATACTCACCCTTTTATAGAAATCTCTATAATATATCTTCATGACTTCTTTTTTCATCAGTATGGCAGGAATGTTACAGACATCAACCAAGGAACAGCTCTCGCCTCAGGTGATTTATTTTGGAGCCACATATGAGTGACCACAACACAAAAACACCGGCACAGGTTGTTCCAATCACCATGTTCCAATGAGGTAGCAATTTCACGAAGTTCTTATAAGAACAGAACAAAGCATATCATAAATCAACATGCTTTACAAATACAAGTCCAGAGGGAACATCAGACCAGAGCCAGCATAGCAGGAAAATCTCTATTATAGGCCTCAGATAGGAATGACATTCTTAGCCATTGGCTAGTAGGACTAAAAGGTATGACAGTCATACTCATTGAGTTAAGTGAGTGCTCTTCCCAGGTAGAGGGCATTTTTGAATCACTTGAAACATTCCAAAGGATTTACAGATTTGCCACAAAGATGTTAGGTTCTATAGAAAGGAGGGTAATAAATGCTTATTAAGAGAACTAAAGATGTCCCAAGATGATTTGACTTTGGCCTTACAACATTCTAACACCTCCATCATTGACGTTCTAATGTGTGCATCAACTGGTGTAGTCACAGCTTCTTTTAAGGAATCCTCGATCATGTGGAAATCTGGAATACAGAAGGAGGAGGAAATGGTGGTTATTTCAATTCCACTGGCCTCCGGCAGCAGGATTCCTTCTGTTTCTCTCCTGAATCACGGTAGCTTCCCCTAGTTGTAAGCCTTCAGACAGGGAGGCTGCATTTTGGACTAAGGAGGAGGTACATCCTTTACCTGGACAGAGCATTCACCTGCCTCAATGAATATGACTGGCATATAAAGCTGGAAGGGTCTCAGTGACAATGGAATCAGATGAATGTTAGGTATTACTTTGGGAATATGAGAACAAGACATGGAGTCTTTAGTTGCCATTGCTTTTCCCATATGAAACAGTTAAAACCCAGTAGCATACAGGAGCTCTGAGTAACTTTACCCCTCTGCTGTCAAGCACCGGGGAGCTTTTGTTTTCCACTAAAGCCTGATACACTGAAGGATGAGATGGGCTGCAAATAAAAAGAACAACATGTAATGTAGGATGGGGAGTCCAGTGAGATGTTTTTTAGCTTCAGGTAGAAAATTTATGCACCACATGGAGGATAGAGGATAGAGAGGGCTCAGCCCTTGTTAGGATTGTATCTTCAAGCATCATTATAAACTCTAGAAAACAATAAATGTGGATAAATTAATACTCTACTACCATTTCGCAAATTCAACCGTGCACAACAGAAACTTCTGTGCTGATAAGATGTAAGGTTTCTCTTATTCTAGTCAGTTTTTGGTGTTGATAAAGATCCAAATTTGTCTTCATCCTAAATCAATGATTTTTCACTGTTAGAAACCTTAATATTTATTCAGTGCCCATTAAAAATGACCTATCTCTGTATGTTTGTTATTTTTCTCACCAGCTAAACTTCAGGAGTGCCTCTTCCCTGTCCGCACTATTCTTTCAGTGACCCTGGGCATTTCTTCCTTTCCACTGAAGTACAAATATTCACTAGCTGGCAAGGCTTCCTCCAAGTTGTCTCGGTATCCTGCAGATTCTGAAAAATTTTGGACGTCGAAATTTGTGTTGCTAACAGTCTAGAGAAAGAACTCATAATAATTAGAATATCCTAAGAAAATCTCAAGAGGCCAGTGTGTATTCAGACTTAGAAATAATCATTTTAAAACAGTTGTTTATTTTATGTTGCCCATCAATACACATGCGTGAATGTGTGTACATGCACCATGTACATTTAAAATCCCATAGAGTTCAGAGGAGCATCAAATCTCCTGGGCCTGGACTAGCAGATGGGTCTGAGCTACCATGCTTATGTTGGGAAGTAAAGCCTGCCCACTGCATAAGCAATAAGCTCTTTTAACCAGTGAACCATTGATCCAGTTCCTAGAAATGATATATTTTAAAGGGATGGTTAGGAATCAGTACTTCCCCAAGCACGTCCTTAACCATCACAGTCACCTTCTGCAATCAGTTTTCGTTCTCAAGTTTTGCACTCTTATTTCTCTCCCATGGTATACTCCACAGTGGTGATGTAACTTTCCACCATCTCACAGCACAAAGCTGACAGAAATTGGATGTAAGCACACGTCTTAGGTTGCTCTGACCGCCATCATCTCTTTCTCTCGAGATAGAGTTTTCTCTAAGTTACTTCCATTCTTGTTCCTTTGTTCATATTGTAAACAGATCAGACTTTCTTCTCACAAGTGTATGCACCTCACAAGCTGCATGAACAGGGATATTGAGACTAGATTTATACAATATATGAGTACCCCCGAGTAAATCCATGTTCCAGGCTTGGATCCACAGAATTAAGTCCTGGATGATATTCAAGTAATTACTCCATGGAATACGAGCATGGTACTTCACCTAAGGCTTTGTGGATAAATAGTAGAGAAACAGAATTCTCATTGGGCAGTTGCTGTTGGCACTGCATCAAAAGGGTAAAGTAGCACAACTCAAAAATACCCAGAAGAGGGACAAATTAGGGTCCTAACCAGATACTACACTGTTCCTAAATACACTAAATGTTTACTTGGTAGAATGGTGGCTGACACTTGAGGCTGAAACAGATTCTAGCCTCCTACCAGGGAAGCCACTGGGAGCTGAGAGACAAAGTTTCAGTCCTAGTATGAAAGGCCACCTGTTGATATCATGATGTCTCATGTTAGTGTGGTGTTGTTTGTTTCAGTCGCTCTATTAGGTGTGAACGTGGTCATTCTTCCCTGACACACTCAGAGCCTTTATATTTCTGCATGTGTCAGTTTGAGGCTGTGTAATATGCAGTAAAGAAAACAGCTAATTTCCATGTTGATGAGCATAGTTTATGGTGATGGATGGGCTTCCTTATAGATACATATAGAGATATGAATATTAACTTATGATATTTTCATCCTTCTTATCAATAAGCCAGTATCTAAAATCCATCTTATTGGCAGCTTTAGGCAAAGAATTCTTGCTGCTCTGTAATGTTATTATGTGTTTAAGACAAATGTTTTTCTTGCGTCTTTTTCAGACTGTCCAATTTATAGGTAGTTAGGTTCTTGTGGCAAAGGCTATGACAATAGATCCCAGTCTCCCACTAGGATAGTTCAAGAAGTATCTTCATTATATATTATCACAATGATTCTGAATAGAAGATCTGCACTTGGAGTGGACAAGTGCATTGGCCTTTTGAGAAATAGAAACGGAAGTACCTGGCTTATAAAATTGCAAAACCACAAAATAATGAGAATGAAGAACAGGAAGGACTTGCCATCTTCCCCTGCTCCTGCTGTCCTGCAACTTCTGAGCACAGGGCATTCCTGATGGCTTTGGTGGCATCATGGCAGATGTTCCCTATGGTAAGTTAATTTTCAACAATATGGGATCAAATGAACGTAACTATTAAATCCTTCTCATTTGAATCTGGGGCACCAGAGAAAGCTTTATAGTTGCTGTGAGGATTTCAGCCTGATGGACTTTGCATTGCAGAGTTGGTTTATGGAAGTATAATTTGGTGATATCCATTATGATTGGTGGATGAGCATTTGTTATGACGTTCATCCCTAAAAGTTAGAGCTACCCATTTGAATGTTTATTTATCAGAGACCAAGATTTTTGGCTCGGACTACAAATTCTCTGTTGGTTCTTTTGTTACAATGCTTTAGTTAAGAGGTGTCTTCAGGATGTCAGAGATATTAATGGAGGTATTATCAAATATGGTCTGGCAATTAAGAACATGCTAATTATACTAGAGTGCACTCCCACAGAGAAAGCCTGTACTCTGTGGGGAACCACAGACCCTTTGCTATTAGCTGCCAAATATTATTTTGGGCAGATTGCTGCCACAGAATCCTCTTAGAAGGTATCTTTGTAAATAAACTACAAATGGTAATTCACTCCTTTAGTAATGATTACTTTGAACAGAATCTGGAGTACAATTTATTGTAAAGGCTGAATGATCAGCCTACTTTATGACACTTGGTTTTCATTGTACAAAATAATTCAGATGAAAAGATTTCTTAATTGCATGTCTTTGTTATATGTGATTGAATATATTCTTCCTGAGATATAAAATATGTATATTTGAAACTAGTTAACATGTTGGCTACTGGAGAAGCAAGTTAGAGGATTGGTGCTCTAAGGTAACTTGGGTATCCGGACCATCCCCAAATGTATGGTTTGGTTTCTTCTACACAATGTGTTCTGTGGTTGACTTTTCCTACTGCTTAGTTTCTCAGTGATATCCCTCCGTAACTCCTGATAAACAGAACCTCTATATGAGCAGAGACTCATGATGGTACTCAGTCTGTCTAGGCATGAAGCCTCCTGCTGCATCAGCATGAAAATATGGCCCCTCCATCTCCTCATTTCCCCAAGTAGCAACTGATGTCTTCCCCTGACTTCAGTGAGATATGTGCTCAACTCATTCATGATTTTAACTTTCTTTTTGCTTCTTTTAACTCCTGATTGTGAGTTTGCTTAGTTGCACAGTTTAGATATGAAGCCATATGTCAGCAAAGCAACAGGGCACACACCAACCAATCATAATTCCATCTTGAGGAATTTTCTCAGCAAGTAGCAATGCATGGACATTGTTGAAGAAAACATGTGGCATTATGGGTAAGACCAGGGAGAGAAACAATGCTGTGCTTTTATTTTTCTTTCATCCTTCCTGTCTTTGACTCAAGAGTTAGCTCAGGAGTTTTCAAAGTATCCTCTAATTTAGTAGCATGTGTTTAGGAATACCTTCACATGACTGACCCAGAAATGAACTAGAATATTCTAAAAATGTGCCCACACACCCATTTAATTATTAAATATCATACAATAAAAATTGAAAATAAGAAAGAACAACAAAAGGGAGAGAGAGGAGAAGGAAAGTATGGAAAGGGAGAGGGAGGACACACGTTGCCATATCACGTCTAAATAAGACATGCAGTAAGCAGTACACACTTTCTTGTTGCAATGGTCATCATTTTTCTTTTTGGAGTATAATTATTACCAACTGACCATTGTAATGGGGAACAACAAGTAAGGATTCTGCTCAGTGGTAGAAGTGGCCGCAGGGGAACTCCCTTATTTCAAGGATATTCTACATTGTGTTGAGTTTTTACTGAAAATGAGTCCTAATGCTTTTTTCCAAAATGACAATGTGAGGCAAGGCATGCCTGCCAGATTGGGCTGTCTGCACTCTGCACCTCTTTATTGGCTTTGAGAAATTCTATTGTTCTTCTCAAAATGAAAATCAGCTCAGAGATGGAGGCCAAGGTGAAATGGGACTTACTGAAAGAAGAAAGCATCTAACAGTGGGAAGGGGAAAATCTTTTATATGTTTATGAGATGCTTTCTTCAAAGAGGAAAGTCTGCTTTTCTATGTGTAAGAGTTAAGCCCTATGAGTTCTTCAGTCTACACTGTAGAATTATCAAGAGGGCACCCATCAATAATGACAAATCAAAATCGAGCTCCTTGGAAGGAGTTTTCTTTCTTTGTATGGACCACCAAGATGGAACCTTCCAGGCACAGTTCCTCAGCTCCTGCAGAGGTTGGAATTGAAATTGCTTCTCACAATTACAGAGCTGCAGGTGAGATATCAGACTCTCACTCTATGGGCTGAAGGAAACTGCATGGCACTGGGCTTGGTATGGATTTTTCTTCAGCAAATTAAAATCCACCTCCTTTCTCAGGGCCACAGAGAGGACGTGATCAAGTTTTGCTGTGTGTTACCAGTACATCACTGACTCTTGCCATATTCAAAGGGATTCTTTAAAGCTTCTCTGAAAGAATTTCTTTATGGATTGGAGGAAATAGACCACACCAATGTATTCACCATTAAAGAATGAGTAGTATATCAACATCTAATTCTAAAGACATTGACTGTGACATTGGTCAGTGCTCCATGAAACAAACCAAGCAGCTGGCTCATTTTATCAATACAAATTCATGATTAGTTTCTTCTACTCTCGTAGGATGTCTGCTGTACACAAACTGTCGCTCGCATCAGCATTGGCTAGATACAAAGATGTCTCGGTAGGATCTGCTCCACAGTGTCTCAAAATCAAGTTAGTGTTGGCTCAAGGGCTCAAGGAATGGAGGAGATGACTTAATAATTGAGTGATGTGTGTTGTTTTGTTGATAGAAGAAAAAAAAATATGAACTCCATTTCACCTCATTCTGGAAACAGAGCATTTCTGTTTACTTAATAGGGAAATTAACAGAGACTTTTCATCAGGATGTAGGCAGAAAAATGAAGCTGGTACTGGCTTGCAGTACGTCTGTTCTCTGCATATGTGAACATAACAGTGAGCATCTCAGGGATCATCTCTTCTCAGGGCCACACAGAGGTCCCTGTTGTCAGACCAGAAACACATCTTAAGGCTGGAATGATGACTTAACTTCATGTGCCCATGAAGACCCATTATGAGACAGTAACATGCATGAGATACAGATTACTCTGCCCAAGCTTTCTCAGAAACTTGAAAATAGACACATAGAATGAAGTCTTGTGTGGTAATGTGTGGTTTCTAGCAATGTGTGTGTGTTCTATCATATATTTGTTTATCATCTATCTATCTATCTATCTATCTATCTATCTATCTATCTATCTATCTATCATCTGTCTATCTATCTATATCTATCTACCTATCTATCTCTCTCTCTATCTCTTTATCTCTCTCTCTCATCTATTATCTGTGTATCTATATCTATCTATCTATCTATCTATCTATCTATCTATCCACCCATCCAGTTATTTTGCTGTTACCTATTTATCCATCATCTGTATTTCTGTAATCCATCCATCTACCTATACATGCATACATACATCTAACTACATAGCTATCAATCTAGCCTACTGTTCGACTCTATTCCCGGTCTAGCTATTTGTCTGAGTCCCCAGAAAGAAGGACAAGTCACTTCTTGTTTTCTCTGTCAAGATCTCTCCAGATCTGCCATAGTGGATCACCTCCTTCTGACAGGTTCCTTTTGTAAACTTCATGAGAGAGAGTCTTTGTTTTCTTCCCTGAAACAAAATTAATCCAAAAGTTTCTAGAGTCTGGATGATTCCTACAATCATGATTCCAATCTCTTCAGGCTGTCTCTCTATCTGTCCTAGGAACTGGTCCCAGTGGACCTGCAGACATCAGGATGCCACTCTTTTAATTGTACACACATGTAAATTTTCTAAAAATAGATTCCATGTTTTCTCCTCATTTTCCTGATGATGTGAGTTGGGGATGTAATAGACAAGGGCAATAGTGGACCAGCCTATGATTTAGAGTGCTTGGTCTGGCATAGACAGTACACAGTGTCTTATGATGCAGGATAGCTATAGCCTCTGTGTTATAGGTAAGGAGTCTGAGACACATAGAAGACGAGCCAGGTTGTGGCAGTACCTGTTGAATGCTGCCTGGATGCAATGAACATCACTGATATGTGTTGGCGTATTTGTTTAGCTACTTTATTGGGTTCCATTATGTACTACCATCCCAATCTTTATTCTAACCTAATCCCTTCCAACACCTCAACACTAGGTAAGAGAGAAAGAAGGTTAGAGAGAAAAGGGGTGGAGACCTCTTTAGACTAGTTCCTGTTGATTATGGGATTGGGTTCCTTGGGGCAAGTTCAATCTCCATCATCAGAATATCTCCAACTTCTCCTCAGCTCTTCGCTCACAACCATTTGATAAAGCACAACAGCAGCCAGAAGCAGCATGGGGAGCAGCCGCTGCCCCAGGCCCTCTCAGGGCTCTCGAATTTATACCCTTTCCAGAGTTCCAAGAATTAAACTAGCTGCAGCTTGCAAATATTACACCCCTGCTAATGTACATGAGACAAATCATAGTTAAGGGCTGTCACCAAACTGAAGCAGCCCCATATCTCACTCTTGAAATTAAAACAAAAACACACTTCACATAGCATAAAACAGCACAGCACAGCACAGCACAGCACAGCACAGCACAGCACAGCACAGCACAGCACAGCACAGCACAGCACAGCACAGCACAGCATAGCATAGCCCAGCACAACACAACACAAAACAACACAACACAACATAACATAACTGAGCTTTTAAAGAAGCCAAAATTCTTACTACAGATCTGACTTAGGTTTCATGTTGCTTTCAGCCGATTTATACTAAAAGTACATTTTCTTAAGCTTCTTAGTAGCAACAGGGGAAGGATATGAAGGAAGCAAGTGAGGATCACAACAAGGCCAGTGTAGCTTTGGTTAAACACCACGAACATACAGACCTTTTGGGTTTGGCTATACTCAGTCTGACTCAGTGAGTCTGGAGAGGACCTTGAGCCTCTGCATTTGGAGATGGCTCTCTTGTGATGCTGACATAGCCTGAGGAGGCAGGAGAGAGGATCCTAGCCTGAGGGTTTGGGGATGGGTTAGGATATGAACAGGAGGTGTGGGCATGGGTGGGAGAGTGCTTGAGAGTGCTTCTCTGGACCTCAACCCTTTACTGATTGGCCTTGGGTGGTGAAGAATCAGAAGAGAAGGATGACTTGGACTTCTCTAGCCTGGGAAATGCTTTTGACTTCCAAAGCAACAAATTTTCTAGCCAAAAGTGAAGCTTTGGGAGACACGGAGTCTGTGTTTACAGCTTAGAGTAAGGAATGTCCATTGGGAAATCTGTGTTCCCATCATAAATGTGGCCATAGTGTGACTGTTGAGTAGATAGCAGATGAAAGTGGAGTTTAAAAGTAAGACTTTGAGCTATGTTGGATTTAAACTATCACAAGGGAGGATACTAATGGAATAGGTAGGAACTGAGGAGAGGTCTGTGTAGTAATTCCAGGGAAACTGTCACACAGAAAGTCAATGACCATTCTCTTTTCTAGTTCATTTACTCTGCTGTATAAGGAGGTGATGTCTTCAGAAATCCTTGATTTTTGGGTAACAGAGTGAGGAGAAGCAAACATAATCTTGCTATTGTTCAAGATCACTGATGCAAAGAAGGAAAATCTTTTACTGAGTTCTGTCAGGAAATCCAAGTTGAAATGGGTCAGAAAAGTCCATATTCTTTTTTGAGTGTTTCTATGTCTATGTGTTTGCATGCAGATGTGTGCACATGAATCCTGTGTGAAAGTGCAGATTCCTACATGCCACAGCATGCTTGTAGAGGTCAGAGAAGACATTAGGTGCTGCCCTTCCTTGCCTTCCACCTCACCTGAGACACAGTTATTGGTGGTGTCTGTCGTTTGCTATTTCAAGGCCATAGCTGGCCCAAAACCTCTTGGGAATCCTCTCGTTTCTGCTTTTCATCTTAGTGCCAGAGCAATGGGGTTCCTACACCAAGCTTTGATGTGTGTTCTGGGGATACAAACTTGGGACTTCATGCTTGCAGAACTGGTTTTTACCCAGCCAATCATTCCAAAAGTACATCTTTTCTGACATAGCTGGGTCTCATGTATCTCTTTTCATCAAAAAGACCACCTCTTGTCCTGCTTAATCAATACCAACATTCATTTGTCTTTCTGTAAATTTAAATTCAGTCAAGCACACTTGATTCACAATCCTTGGGTTAGTTCTGGTCACAGTCTGGGTCATCAGAACTGTAGCATCAGGTGAGAAATTAAAACTCACTTGTCTCTCAGCTCAAGGCAAGTGCTGGGAATGGAAGACTAACTTTGATAAAAACTTGAGGTGATTTGTCTGAAAATTGATTTTTTTTTCCTGTAGCAAGCACCCATGCTATCTGTATCTTTTGAAGTGGAAACAGAAAAATTGTAAAACAAAAGGTGTCCCAGGCAGTGATAGACACCACCTTAGAATCAAGAGACCAGCACAGCTGCCTTCCCTCCCTCCCATGCCTCATGTAAGGAGCCAGAGCTATGAAGCACTCTCCTTCATTCTGAAGGATCTTGTAGTATGACTCAGTTTCTCCAGGAAAGCAAATGCGTGAGGAAGTGTAGACTCTGTTGGATCAAGGAACACTGGAATAGGTAGACAGAAGCTAACAGGGAGCCCAGAGTTGGGATTTGCAATGGTAGAGATAGGCTCCCTCTGCCAGCTTTCTGGTGGACAATTTTTTCAAGTGTTTTTATACCAGTCCTGCCTTGCAAACCAAATATAGTAGAAGTTTATTATCTTAATACTTTTGTTATCTACGTAATCTATTTTCTTTTTTCCTTCCTTCCTTCCTTCCTTTCTTTCTTTCTTTCTTTCTTTCTTTCTTTCTTTCTTTCTTTCTTTCTTTCTTTCTTTCTTTCCTTCCTTCTTTCTTCTGTTAGCTCTTTTTTCTTTTTAATCTTGAGAATGGAATCAAAGGCTATCAAATGAATCTCTTTTAATTCCTCTGCCTTTGAACTTTCTGCTTTTTTTCTTATTCTTTGATCATATTCTTATTTACTCTCTTCCTCTTTTCTAAGAAGAATACATAAATAAATTTCCAAGAGTGCATTAAGAACATAATCAGTCTATTTTGTCTAAACCCAGAATACACAGTGTTTCAACATCTATGAAAAATATAGCCGAATCGCAAGTAGTCATTTGATTAAGTGCATTTTCTTCTGTTTTTGTTAGGCTTACCAAATTGCTCCTATTAACGTAATGTTCTTATGCATTATGTAACAGCTGAGAGCAAAGTGTAAACTCAGAGAGCCCTGCATTGCAAGAAGCTGTATCACTCCCATCAAAGGTGGGAACACAGTGGACCAAATCCCTGCAGGCTATAATGCAATGTACCTGTAATGTGGCCACAAATAGCCTAGTCTCCAACTGCAGCTCATATCAAAATATTTCACTAAAGTTAATTAAATTCTCCAACATTTCTTTAGAGAAGAACAAGGTATTGTGATTTTAAAAATAGATCTGTAAACAGAAGTAATAAAGAGTTTGGAATACCAAACTTAATGAAACAAGAAAAAGAAGAAATATATTAAGAGAAACATTATAATGAATCATAGGCTGTGGGATGTAATCTGTCTTCAGAGACTGCCTTTGTTTTAGGGGAGAGGACTGAGCTCCATTGCTATTACGTAAGTTTGGAGAACATCACCTTGTTACACGTTCCTGCTCCATGAACATAACTTTAGAACATGTTAGGCACTGGGGATGCTTCATTCATTTCTAGCCAGCTAGGGCACTCCTGGGTGCTCTGAAATGGTAATATCCCTACTGTAATCTTGAGTTCAGAGGCTATCAGACCATGTAGAGATTAAGCTGGGCCTTAGGAATTTCTCAAATGGTCCAGGACCTGGACCAAACTTACAGTTCAGCAAACTTCATTTTGGCCATTTACCCAGAAGTGGTTAGGCTCTGGCCCACAGATGTATGCTAAATGATTTGCTTGTGTATTGAAAGTTGGAATCTTCTTCTCTCTCTCTGTCTCTCTGTCTCTTTCTCTGTCTCTTTCTCTGTCTCTCTCTGTCTCTCTCTGTCTCTCTCTCTCTCTCTCTCTCTCTCTCTCTCTCTCTCTCTCTCTCTTCTGTGTGTGTGCAGTAAAATATGTGGAATTCCAAACATGAAAACCACACTGGGGAAAATGAAGATATCAGTAATTATAAGCAGCAGCATCCCTCACAGCAAAGTCCATGTAGAAATTCTAGTATTGCCCAAGACAATTCTGCTAATGTTACTGCCCTGAAGATGTCTGTATCTTCTTCCACAGAACTGAAGCTCAAATAACAAGTTGCTGGAAACTACCCACTGGGGAAGTAGAAGAATTTAACCAAGCCTTGTTGGATAGAAAATGATACAGTGGAAAGCATTCTGGTTAAGACCTTTGGGATGTGAGTTCTAATCTCTGATGAGGCATTCTGTGCTTATATAACTCAAGGAAAGTTGAGAGATTGCTCTGAGATTCAGCTCGCTTATCTTTAAAGGGTAGAAGTTCACCCTGGAACACTCTTCCCAGTACTTACAGTCTCAGACTTCAAGGAAATGTCTAGACTTGTAACCCCTTCTCTTGTCTCCACATCTTTTGCAGAGCCACCATGTTTATCACCATTCAGTTTATCATGCCCCTAGGATGGTGGAGATTTAAGTTAACTGTATTAGTCATGATCTCCTGGAAAGCAGATTTGAGTCACAGAGCACAACATTGGTGGTATCTCTGGGGACCCAAAGCTGGAGACTTGAGAGTGGGAAGAGCAGCGGCATATCAAATAGAAGCAGCTGCAGCTGATGCAATTCATTCAATCAGCAGAGGGAGGATGCTTAGAAAATAAGCAAGGAGAACATGTTCCTTAGAGCATTCCCCAGAGGGAGTCTGTCTGTATTGCATGGGACTCCTTTACATGCTTAAGTGGCATTTTCTAACTGCTTAAATCACACCTCAAATTATATCAGAAATCAAACAGGCTCAATTATTAAACCTAACTCCAAATGACTCATAGATGCCCTATTCCCTCTTTCTGGGTTGAATGCTGTAACATGAGTCCTGGTTTTATTTTCATCTGGGGATAAAAAGGTCTTCTTTTTTTTATTTCTAAGATAGTGGGGTACAAATTCAAGCATGTAGCTAATTCTTTCCTTCTAGCTTATGATCACTCATGGAATTTCTACAAATCTTTTAATAAAGGGTCTGGGAGCCAGCTGAAGTATCTATTGCCGTGATTGGTCCAAGCTCATACATAATACCACCTTCTCTTCCCTTGAGTATTCATAAGATGCTCCCCTTTGTCCCCTTGGCCTACCTAGGTTACCAGCACAGTAAGTTGACATATATATTGATATCTGAGAAATGTAAATCCATAGTTTCCTCTCATTGCATGGGAGTTGATCTGTCTCCCTAGAGAGTCCCACCAATTCTTACCACAAAGAGCTAAAAGTGGCCAAAGCTAGCTTCAACCCTCACCATAGAAGAATCTCTATTGTTTCCTGAGGCATGATGCTTTCCTTTTCGGAAGTTAGAACACTGATCAGTAGAGTCCTACACTATAGCAGGAAAGATGTGGGATTGGCAGGGATGTTTCCGGCCTACTCATTGGTACATGGATTTTAGGTCACGATGAGACATGGCGATCCTGTGTGATACAAATTTGGGACAAATCCCCCTCTTCACCTGACTTCCCTGTACCCCACATCTAACCTGTAGCTAAAGGTGTTGTTGTTTTATTCTTAGCATTCTGAGTCTTTGAGAAGTCTGGAATAGTCTAGTGCATGGAGACATCAGAGGAGAATTGGTGTCCTCTATGCAAATTTCAGAAGACTCCATGTCCATAGAATGAACACAGTCTATGTTTTCAAGGAACAAATGCTCATGCTGGTTTCTGTGTCTGAGACTGTTGTCATTAGGAAGTTCTCTGCTTAGTCAGATGCTTATCTGTGTGACTCTGGAAAAAATATAAGGTATGATTCATTGTCATAAGTAGGCACCAGCTGCCCACTCTACTCTTTGTATCACTGCCAAGATTACATCAGTTCTGCTCTATAGAGACATCCTGTGGACTTTGCTTGTTGGAAACCTGGAGATTCTTAGTAACCCAGAGTGTTAGATCTGCCACAGTGTCTTTGCCACTTCTGTCAGGTTAGGCCAGATAGCATTGTCTTTTTTTTTTTTTTTCAATTAAAGATGCTGGGTAACTCATTTACCCATACATATCTACGCCTTAGTGTCCATCTTCTGGGCTTTATGTATAAATCTACTCTGATCTTCCTACTTTCAGATTTCTGAACCTTCCTTCACACAGTACTAAAAATCTTGATAGGGTATTTTCTTTTACTGTACCTCAGAGAGCTTCCTCAAAAATTTAGTTCTAGTTTTAGGTATTCCTGACAGGGCATCAAATTCAAAGCATAGATCCCCCGTGTTGAGATTTCCCCAGGTCCAGTATTCTATATGCCCACTTTTGCCTATATTTGTCACAGATCATTTTTTATAAGTATATTGATCCTTCAGCATGCCTGTGCTTCCTCACTCTGGTTTCCATACTGGTATGATAAACCTGGGTCAAAGATAAGACTTGAGTACAAGGAGAGCCCTATTGTGGAGCAGCTACTACAAGCAGAACTGCCATGTCACCTTCAGGAAAAGGTAGTCTTTGTCTTCTGTCCAGGAGAAGGGTTGCTCATCTGCTCTTCAGTGGAGTGTTCAGGAGAACTTGGCAGTTAGATTTAGTTAGATCAACTTTAGGGTTGATTTGTCAAATTTTCTCTACCCTAATCCAATTTGTGTTTCCTATGAAATGTTTCTGAAGATGCAGATTTTCTTCCTGATTGTATGGAACTGAGTCTGGAACTGAGAATGACAAGGTCTGAACTAATTGTCTTTTGTTGCTCCATAAATATACCTTACCAAAAGCAGCATGAGGAAGGAGGGATTCATTTTTTATTTATATTGGCGGAGACATATTTTCTGTTATGGTAAGAAGGGCATGGCAGCTGGTGTGTGCGTTGACTAGTTGACTAGCCACATTGTGTCCCCAGTTAGGGAACAGAGGAGTAGAAAGTGAGGGGGAAGGCTATAATACTTCAACACCTCCCCCTAGTGATACATTTGTTTAATTGAAGCTCTACCATCAAAAGGTTCCACAAACTTTCTGAAATAGCTGGCACAGCTAAGGACACAGAGCTCAAGCATGGGAGCTTCTAAAGATATTTCATATTCAAAGGAAAATCAAGTCCTTTACTAAAGATGTCCATAAACTTCAGACTCCTGGGCCTGCTGTCTTCGACCACCCTGTGTTCCTTGTTTTCAGTTTCTCTAGAGCAGACTCCTTACTTTCTATGACCGACACTTCCCCTTGCTCTCATATTACTGGAGGATCCATGATTATGTGGTCATTGAGTCAGCTTTGGTTTACTTATCTCAAATGGGATGGATACTCACATCTCCAAGCCCTTCAGCCATCAGCAATTTGCATACATGTGTACAGACATGCATTCTCAAACATGTGAGCGCACACACACACACACACACACACAAACACACCCTGCACTATTTTAGGTGCACAGACAAGAGGGTTAAAGATCTTTATATTATTACACAGTTGACACTCTTACCTTGTAGAATTTAAGCTGGCTCCTCACTCTTTTGTCAACAGTACCTGACAACCAAGATCTAGGCTGCTAATCCTAACTGTTTAACATAGCTCACAAGTATGGGTTAGTGCAGCCTTTTCTTTTTTATTGGCTTATTATACTTATATACATGGATATCATATCAAGGCTCATCCAGGTGGTAGATTATAAGAGTTTTTTTTTTCTTTTCTTTTCAGAACCAAATGATTTAGATGTGTGTGTGTGTGTGTGTGTGTGTGTGTGTATGTGTGTATGTGTGTGTGTGTGTACTACTTTGTTTAATTGAATACACCATCTATTTACTTGGAATTAGTCACTTGGTTTGCTTGGAGTTCTTAGTTATTGTGACTCATGATGTTTTGAACACAGGTATACAAAAACACCTTTAAGACCTTGTCTGCAGTTGTTTAAATTATTCACCTGGATGTTGGATTCTTAGATTATATAATATAGAAATTCTCTTATTTGTTTCTTTTTTCCTTGCCTATATTGAATATTATATATTTGTATGCAATCACTGTATGAGTTTCATAAAGATATTTTATTCAAGAAGAACACACACTATGATAGTACCCACCTCCAACTCCTCTCTTTTGTCTGATCCCTCACCTCTTTTCTCCTTCTATTCTCTTTACTTTCCCCAAATAGCCCTCTTCTCTCTCTCTCTCTCTCTTTCTATCTCACACACACACGTGTGTGTGTGCATGTGTCATGTGTGTACTATAAGAATCACATGTGAGAGAAATCATATGATATTTATTGTCCTGAAGCTTATTTTTTATTTAAAATAAAAATGATAAATTATATCATATATTTAAAAGATAAGAAATAAGATATTTTCTTATAGTGATAATCTGAACATTTCTGTACCTGGATATTTTCCCAAGTAAGAATTGATCACATTATAGTAAGGAATGAAATTTTGGGAGGTGTTAAAATAGAGCAGAAGAGATGAGAGCCACATGAACTGCATGAAGAGAAATCAAATGAATGATGATTACACAGCCCGTAATAACTCATAATAAGGGTGCATGCTTCATGCTGAACTTGGTGATTTCTATGAAATACAAATAATGCCTTTTTCTCTTCACACAGATAGTAGTACATTGACTCTGGATGAAAATAGGGATTCTTTTAATATCAGTATGAATGAGAATGATGATATGAAAAGTCTTTGTCTTAGGGTTTTATTACTGTGATGAGAGACCATAACCTAGGCAACTCTTATGAAAGCATACATGTAATTGGGACCAGATCACTGTTTGTGAAGTTTAGTCCATTATCATCATGGTGGGAACCATGCATTCTGCTGACAGACTTCATGCTGGAGGAGTTGAGAGTTCTACCTCTTGATCCAAAGGTAGCCAGGAAGAGACTGTGTTCCACAAGTAGCCAAGAGGAGAATTGCTTCCATTCTTGGCAAAGTCTCAGCATAGAAGACCTCAAAGCCCATCTGCACAGTGACACATTTCCTCCAGCAAGTCCACACTTACTTGAATAAGGTCATATCTCCTCCTTTGTCATTCCCTGTGGACTAAGCATTAAAACACATGAATCTATGGGGGCCAAAACTATTCAAACCAAAAACCTCTTTCATTCCAGAAAGTTATAGAACAACTGGTTCTGAGAAATTAGCTTGTTGGTGTCAAATCTATGAAATAGTTGAAGAACTTCCCAATAATTGAAAAACTACATGGGAATATAAAGAATATGCAATATAAATTAAGATATGATTGTTAAAAGTAAAGATAGTTGATAGACAATAGAGAGAAACAGGTGGGATGTTGGATATGTAATGGATATAGATAGTAGATAGTTTCATATAGTAGATGATAGATGAGACTTAGAGGTGGAAATAGTTATAGAAAGTAGATATATAATAAATGATAATAGATTCATATGGTACATGGATTGATAGATTATAGCTAGGCAGATAGTCATAAAGGTGATAGAGCAATAGATGGGTAAGTAGGTAGATAAATGTATGATAAAAATACTTAGCATATACACAGGGTTAGGACACATGGCTGTCAATATCTAATATTGTTCTTTGAAAATGACCCTTGAGTTCATATAGATGGATGAACCACTTTTTACATAGATTAGATCAAAACTCATGGAAAAGTTGATAAATAAGAACAGGCATATAATGGCCATTATTTTTTTTTCTAGTCTTGAAACTGTCTGCTCTAAATAGATTTCACAGTGTGAAAAATGTCATTAAAATGAGCAATAACAAATTCTCGAATTAATCAACGAAAAGATAGTCTCCATTTACCAAAGCAATATAAAGATTAATCTCCATGTTTTTACCTTATTTGTTCATTATTGTTACATCATATGGACTATAAGAATTGCCCAGCTCACAGTTAGAATTCTCCTGTGTGTGTTCTGAGTGACAGAACTCACTGACCACTCATATCCTGGGTGTTTGGAAGAGATGAGAAAATGACTAATTGTAGACTATCACACCCGCTGCAGGTAGGCCTTTTACTGCTTATTCAAGGTCTATTCTGGGATGTTGTAGACTGAAATTTAAGTGTATTGTGGAAACTCACAAACTTTAAAATCAAACACTATGTTTTTATAACACAGTGCAATGGCCACAAAATATATAGGACTAAAGTAATATACTTGAAAAATTGGTATTATTTGAACCTCTGACATTTTTAGAGAGCATATGGGATAGCCGTGATGATGAGCCAAGGAGGAAACATCAGAGTGTCGAGCTGTTGATGATGTTGATGATGTCAGTGCTTTGATGATTGTCTCTGTTTCACAGATGTCTCTGTTTGTCCCTGTCAGACCTTTCCTAGTCTATTCCATCAAGATGGAAGACCTGCCCTGCAAACTCATGCCATTGTTGGCCCAAGTACAGTTAGTATTATGCTTTAAAAACCAAAAAAAAAAAAAAAAAAAAAAAAAAAATCACTATTGGTCAAGGCCCCAGAGTTTGGGGACAATAGAAACAACAAGCTTAACAATGTGGCTCTTGCTACTGGTGGTACAGTATTGCAGTATTTGGAAAAGTGGAGTTGATTCTGAGTCATGAGATATTCAACTTCACGACTTAGGAAAGATCGGAAAGGTCACCATCACAAAGTTGATTTTGAAAGGAAAAGTTGACAAATCTCAAATTGAAAAAGGTACTTAAATAATCACTGAGTAATGACGTTACAACTGATGAGAAAGGCTTAGCAATCAACTAGCTAAACTTTCAGATGGAGTAGTTCTGAGAGCTAGAGAAATAAGTGTTATTGAGGTGAAAGAAGGAAGACAGAGCTACAGAAGGCCTCACACTACAAGAACAACTTGAAGGTTTTGTTTGAGGACTGGCTGCACTCTGCTTTGGCTGTATCCTGCATTGGATTCATTAAAGCCATTTAAGGAAGATGAGAAAATTGGTTTAGAAATTATTTAAGGAGCATTCACATTTCTTGCCATGACTACTAGTAAGAATCCAGGTGTTGAAGGATCTTTGGCAGTTGAGAAAATTTTGCAAAGTTTCTCAGAAATTGATTATTGTACTATGCTCAGAGTTGTGTGAACACTGTAGAAAAAGAATCATTGATCCAACAAAGGTTGTAAAAAAAACTGCTTTACAGACTGCTGCTAGGGTGGCCTCTCTGTTAACTACAGCAGAAGCTGTAGAGACAGAAATTCCCAAGGTGGAGAGGGACTCTGGAATGGACACAATGAGTGGAAGAGGGGCAGCATGTTCTAATTTGTAGAACAATGCTTTGCCTTTATCAGTGACCTGTACAGAAAGATCAAGGTAAGTCCTTTATCAAAACTTCAGAGAAGCCATTTGAAAAATGGCTGAAGAAAAGGCTGGGTAATTACTATGTTTGTCTGTTTCTAGTTTCAGATGACAATATATAATGGTTTACTGCCATTATTGTCCATTGGTGGGCTGTTGTTATATTTTGAATATTGTACACAGTGACATAAAAGCACTGCTTACTTGATATCCTTTAGGTATATACTCTAGTTGAACCATGTGGTAAACCCATATTTAGTTTTTCTTCAGTCATGGCTGTTTTAATGTTCATTACCACCACTAGCATATGGATATATTTTATTTTCCATATTCTTACCACCAATTTTTATAATTGCCCCTTTATGGGAATGAGCTGGAATCTCATAGTTTTGATTTACCTTCCTCAGATAGCTAGCAATATGGAATTATTTTTATTTTTGGATCCTTTTTATTTCTTTAAGAATGTCTATTTCTACAATTTGCACAGGTCTCAATGTTCTTTTTGAGATGTGATGCATTTAAGAAGTAAAACAACATCATTTTTATAAGAAGCAAATGAGGAAAGTAATTTAAGGTGGCACCAGAAACCTTTTTTAATCAAAATATAATTACATATTTCTCCTCTTTCGTTTCCTCCATATGAGCCTCTAATGTCCCCTACTTACTCCCTCTCATATTCATGTCCTTTTATCTTTCATTGTAACTTTAGTCACACACATGCACACGCACAAGCACAGACAACACACACACACACACCCCTAATGATATACCTGATGAGTCCACTTAGTGTTGCTTGTATACAAATATGATTTTAGGGGTGACCACTTTACTCTGAATAACAATTTACTGGCTCATCTCTGGAGAAAACTAATTCTCTTTCAGCATTCTTTAACTGCACATACTTCTTTGTTTAAGAGTGAGGCCCCATGAGATTTCCTCTTTCTATGTTAGTGTTTGTACTTGCTGTACTATTGATGTTGTGCTTGTTGGAATCTTGTTTAGGGAGCTATGTAGTTGAAGTATGATAGGTGTATCTTCTCTGTGATTTCTAGGAGCCACAATCATACAATAGACTTTCTGGTTCTCTGACTATTAGAATCTTTCCATACCTCTTCGGCATTAATCCCTGAGCCTTAGGTACAAGAATTATGTTGCACATGTATTCATTGGGACTGACCCCCCAATGATCAGTTTTTCCCTGATTTGACCATTCATGGCTTTATGTCTTGTTGGTTTCAAACCAAGTTTCTTTGGTATCAGTGAGCACAATACTTATTGTGAGTCTAAGGATAAGTATCTAAAATGTCATTACTAATTATGCTGGTTTAGTAAAGTAGTAGGTTTTTTAGTAGTAGGTTCCCCTCTTAGATCCATGATCTCCTTTGTCCTAGGTAACTGGGTAAGTTTCCACCAAACATGACCCACCCATCACTATTGAACATGTCTTAATTCTAATTAGACATCTGTTCATTACCACCAAGATGAGTGTCATTATTGCACCTTTAGACCAGAAAACTTTTTTTTGTTCAAAAAGTAACAAAAGTACATAATCTTTGTCACCTAAGACTTTGGTTACTTTTAAAATTTCTCTTGAACTTTTAGATACTCTGCATGTTAGCACTCTGTCATGAATAGCTGAACATATTTATCTTTTCTGTGGTTGTCTCTTTACTGTTGACAATTTCCTTTCCTCCTTACATCTTTTACAAGTGTTCTCTCACACAAACAGGAATACCTGGGTAGCTTTAGAGCATAGTTAAATTGTTCCCCAAATCAGTATGGGAACAGCATGCCAGGAGCATCTAGAAAAAGCTAAAAAATAGCAGGTGATCTTCCAGAGATGGTTCCACCATGGATTAAAATCTATGACATATTTGCTCATTTAGGCAAGGCTGAGGAGAATTTCATTTTAGGAAAGATTCTGCTATTTATATGCTTTTCTTGGTGTTATTAAACATATTTAAAACCACTAGGTGTTAGCCCACCCTTTTGAACAGATTTCTGCGGAACAATAAAGTTGTATTTTTTTGTAGTGATGCTATATAGAGAAATAGATGGTTTCTTAATTCTTAATGATGATAATATTAGAATTTCTAAAACTATATTAGTAATTATTAAGCTCTTTTCTAATAGAACTGGTAATACATGATAAATGTTTAGCCAGATAACTTCTTTTAATGGATATGCATATAAACATTTTGTATTGTAAACTTAAAATTCAATTTATGTTTGAACTTTTAATAAACTTTTATTTAAAAAAAGGAAGTTTGGAAAAACCATGTGATCTATTCTCCTAGAAAAGGGACAAAAGACTAGAAAAGATCACATTGGAATATATAACATTGGAAAGAATTGGGAGTATGGTACTGGTACCAAGAGCATTGTTACATCAGAGCAGGAGGAGAGGGTAAGATTAGAAAGAGAATACAGAACAGAAAAATTTAGAAATTATAAGGCAACTTAAAAAAATTAAGAGATCATTATACAGAATGAAGAGGAAAAGAGGTAAAGAGAGGAAGCTGCAGAGAGAGCAGAAGGAACAGGCAGGCTTCTCCTTACCGGGGGACAGAGCAGGTCTTTTCTTATTAGCAAGACAGGTTTAGTCTTACTAAAGAGGACAAAAATTTCTTCTTACTGACTTAGTTTTAATTCATTTAGCAATAAAAGACTAGAAGCTTTTTCTTTATACATGAGATAAAGATTGGACCTTATTTTTCATCCACCATGAGTGAGTTCTTTCTACATTGGCACTTAGTCATTTGCTCTATAAACATGTAAGTATAGATGTGTGTGTGTGTGTGTGCATGTATGTAGTTATGAGATAAGTATGTAAGCTGGGCCCAACTGTTTGGAATGGAGATTTATGAATATGTGTGCATGAATCTGCATATGAATTTATGTGAGTTTAATTCATATTTGCTTGTGTAAAGGTTTTTCCTTCTGTAAGCATGATTTTTTTCTCTTGGTTCAGTAGAAGTTTATTTCTCCAAACTTCCTCCTAGCCTGACAAGTGAGAGGCATTTGGACAAGAGGGGAAACATTCCAGCCTTTGCTTAATCCCCTGCTGTTTTATGGTGACTTGCTAATTGCCAGAGACTGTGGTTTCTGGCCCCAAAGAAACTCAGGCAAAGTCAGCTACAGTAGCAAAATGACTTAGACTTAAGGTAGGTAAACAGTTTATTATTATACAAAAACCCTAAATATCTGGTAAGACCAAGTCTTACCCCAGCCAATGATCTTCCCTCCTGCTGCCTCAAACAGAACCAACAAGAAGAAAGAACAGCAGGGGATGTCCCACTCCTCAGCCAGATGTTTCCAGGAGAAAGGAAGTTCAGTGTGGGTTGATAGACATTCTCTCAGCAACAACAACCAAGAGCTTGAAGCTTTCAAGCCAAGCAGAGTCTCTGAGTTTACAGAGACCATCTTTGCATTTGATTGCCTTTCAGCTCAGAATCTCTGCTCATGGTTTATAGAAACCTGATTTCCCTGCACATAGGATCCTCCAAAATCTGTCCTCTGATGCATGCTGCTCTCCAGTACCCCAGCCTCCTTGGTGATGCAACTCCCCATTGATTTCTTTTGCTTTTAAGAGCTCACTTGCAGCTTATGCTTTGGAACATTGTTTATTAAGGGAAGTGACAATCTGGGCCCCAGAGTTTCCTTAGCAGGGGAAAGGAACAATGTCACAGCTGCCTGTGCTGTGTCCTGTAAGCAAATGTGGATGTATTTTGAATAGAAATTACTGAGCAAGACCCAGCAGAAACATTTAACAAAAAGATACACTAAGAGATATGATTTGGTTATTTAAGACATTGTTTTAGGCCAGTGGTTTCACCAAATAATAATAAAAGTAGAGTAAGAAAAAGGTGGAAACTTGTAATTTGTTTTGGAGTTCTTTCCACAATGTCAGCAAAAGTCAATTGGCCAAGCCAGATTAAGTAGAAGCTTGACCTCCAAGCTATTTACTTCCAAGTCTGCTTCAGATTCTTGGTCACTCTGCTAGTTGTCATCATAGAGGCCCACCTTCTCTATGCTACCACTGTCCAGCCTGCTGCCTTGGGCTGAGGTTTAGAGGATAACCCTGAAAAACTCATCTAAGTCAACCAGTGTGTTTTAGTTTCAGGGTAAGTAAATTTGTCAACGCTGACTATAGTTCACTTGAAAGAATGAGAGTGAGGAAGACCACCAGCCATGGTGCATTTGAGTAAGCTCTGTAATTTGCCCACAGCTTTAGGGAATGCATCAGTGCTTAAGGGAATGCATCAGAGAACCAACTATAGGGATATCTCTGTTCATATTATAGATGGAGAGACTCAGGTGACTTTCTAATGGAAAGTGAACATATTTGACCAGAGTACTCTTTAGTGATGAGTGACTGAGGAATTCTGTGAACCTGAACTGAAATGTCCAGTATCAAAGGCTGATAGAAACACTGCAGATGGTGCTCCATGACCTTCTTGACAATTACCCTTGTGCCTAACACAAGGGGCAGACTTGGACTTCACATGCAGAGAAGAAGATAGCAGTGTTATACCAACATGGAAAACCAATCCCCACGATGTATGAACTTCCCTACAGGCAGTCTCAGACATTGGCAATCATGCTACATGGAATATAACAGTGCTCTGGAGTGAAGGAAGGAGAACAAAATTAATAACCCAATGGATTCATTGATATCTTTACATGTTGCTTTCAGTGAGAAAGGGGAAAGGGTACAGAATAAAGCTGTTTACAACATATATACATATTCTGGTATTATTGAAGAAAAAATGCTATGTCCTTCATACCCCTTATGCAGAATGTGTATCCGTTATTGAAGATATGGTCACAGAAACCTTACACAACTGCCATGCAGACACAACTGTGTTTACATTTTTGTATTTTTGTTTTCTTTACATTCATTTTTTAATTGTGCTTCAGATTCTGACATACAATTTGCTCTTTCCTTTAAAAATTGTTTGACAGCTTTAGTTCAATGAATTTTAGAACAATATAACTTTAAGGTAATCTAAGAGTTTAAATAACTTGTTAAATTAACAGTATAATAAAAAGAATCCCAGTCTGCAAAAGCATTATTTTTTAATGAAGAATTTACTACTGGATAGTTAATTTTCAGTAGAACTTAAAACGTTGCCACATTGTACATTATACATGCCAATTATTACCATTAGATTCTTAGAGGTGAAACTCAATTCATAGGATTTTATTACCAATTTTTTAAAATGACTCTCAAATTTTGATTCCTATCAACAACATATAAATCTTTCCCTTATTTCATATCTGTTTGAGTAAAGAACATTTGCCAAAATACTTGCCATGTTTATAGAGGAAAATACAAGTCATATTTTACTTGAGCAGTGATTCTTTTAAGAGTTACTAAAACTAACTCAAATTTACTGTTTCTCTAGTTTCTGAAAGAAAAGGTGCCAGGTTTAAAACTATCCTCACTCAACAGTGACCCACAGGACATGAATTAGGGAGATGAAGGGTGTTAGTGTGTAGGTCCATGTTGGTGTTTCAGCTCCCTGGATTCTCTGCCTCCCCATTTCTTGGGCTATAGATAGGACCTGGGAATCTCTTAATCACATCTACTATGGGAAGGCTTATGGAGTGATTTTCTTGCAGAGTGCTGTCTGAACTTAGGAGAATAATAGCACTCAAAAGTGAAGCTTCTAAACATCAGCTGAGTTTCTGAAAAGTGTCCTCCTCTTGTAAAGTCTCAAAAAAACCAAGCAGTGTGAGCCATGGCCGATTCCCAGGCACTAGGCTCTTCCCCTGTACTGCTTCTGTCTGTATAGGAAAGAGGGTGGATCAGGCTCCTGTGGACACACCAGTTCACTAAACAGCAGAAAAATGATTGGCATCAGATCAAGGGAGGCAATGCCTCTATTGTTAGAGGCCTGCAAAGCTCCCTCAGACACCCATGGAACTGCAACTCTGGGTTCCTGAAAATATTCTGTCATGTTTGTCTACCCTCCTGAGTTCTAAGCAAGTGTTCCCGTTAAGTTTCCATGCTGGGAGATTTTGTTTCTGAAACCCTGCCTGTGCTTCCATGGATTTGGCATCTTTGTAGCACTCCATTCCCCTGGATTAACCAAAGGGTTTCCCTGTAGAACTGTTGAATGACCCAGCTCAGTCTTCCCTGGAGCATGGCTTCCAAATCTTGTTGGATGTTTAAGGACTCAGGACTGTACCCATATTAGTTGAGTCAGGAACTTTACCATTCTGAGCCCTGCAAGGAAATCTAATACCTAAGAAAGTTGGAGAGCCATTGCTGTCATTCAATATCACATCAAATCCGTGGGAAAGAGAGTAGTGTTACAGATTTCAGTGTTCCTGAGAACTGTATGACTCCTTAGACAGCATCCATGAGCATCAGGTTCCCAAATCCTTTGATAGTGTTAATGGTTTTTGTTAGTTATCTAGTCCTTGGAAATTTAATACATGTATAAAATGTGATTTTTCTCATATCCACCATCCTCCTCTCACTGAAACTTTTCCTACAGCCCCTCCTATCTCCCAATTACATATCATTTTTCTTTATCATCTACTGAGTTAGTGATTCCCATACAGGGACATATGTAGGGTTTTCCACTGGACTATGGCCCAACTGTGAGAGACCACACCCATATCAAAAACCAGCCATCTCATCCCAGCAGTCATCAAGTGCCAATAACTCTTCATATAGGGGGTGAGATCTCATGAGTTCCTTCTCTATCCGTGATGAAATAGTGACTGGCCTGATCTTATGCAGTCTGCTACAGCTGCTGTGAGCTTATAAGTTTCCTGGCCCAATTATGTCTAGAAGATAGCTTCATCCAGTCCTCTCCAACATGTGGCTTTTAAAACCATTCTTCCCTCTCTTCAGAGTTGTTTCCTGAGCTCTGAGGTGATATAGATGTCCCATCTGTGGCTCAGAACTTCGCAGTTGCTTTATTCTTTGCACTTTGACTAGTTGTGAGTCTCTGTGATACCCAGCATTCCCTGTCAGGAGAAGCTTCTCTGACAAGTGAGCCCTGGACTAATCTATGAGTACGAGCTGATATGTTTAGAAGGCAGCTTTTATGTTATGTCCATTTAGCAAACCAACAGTATAGTCTTTTAAATTACACATCACTATCTGTTTCCTTTGCACCAGAAGGAAAATAACTAATCAGTACATAACTTCTTCAGATTGAGAATTAAAAGAAAACCCACTACTATAGGAAGGACAGTTATCAATCAAGTTCCTTCAGAATCAGCCTAAATTTTCATTATTGATAAAAGTTACACTTTTCCTAGACAGATGTGATTGATATTAATCCCCTTATCACATCTCCAAAGAAGAGTCGGTAATGTCCCCATCTGGGAAGGGGAGTCAGCAATGTTCCCATCTGGGAAGGGGAATTAGCAGTGGCCTCCTTAGAAGATAACCTTGACTCTAAGCAGTTGCCAGTCAGCTTGTATTCACTACCAACAACAATAGAACTGTCTTTTCACTTTCAGCTAACTATGTAGTAATGGAAGTCGACTTTCTGTTGCTAGTTTTTCATGTTTTCTGAAGCATTAATTTGTAATTAACTTTTGGACAAGTTTTTAAGTGTGTGATTTTGTTTATAGTTCATAACAAGCTGTACACAAGGATTTTTAAGGTCGTGCTGCACTAATTTAAAATACTTCAGTAAGCTAGGTTCAAAGAGACTCACAGATTGGCAGTAACCTTTTGTCAGTTACAATGTATTTATAGAACATGTTTTTTCTAACCAAGCAACAAACTCTACCTAGTTATCGCTTCCTAAATTTTCTCCATCTACATTCTCAGTGAATTAAAATATCAATAGGTTAGCATGTGTTGATAAATATAAATACAATGCATATCATATCCCTCAACATGTTATAAAGAGAGATAGAAAGAAACAGACCAACAGATGACAGGAGGTATGTAGACTATGTATGACAGATTAGATAAGTAGATTTTTGACAGATACTTACAATTTCTCAATACTTGTTAAGCAGAGCACACTCACTGTGTGTCTATGGAGACATGTAAATAGTTTAACTCAGTTGCTAGGTTTGCATTTCTAGATTCCAATGACCATGTCAGATAAAGTTGATCTGGTTGACTTAATCCATTGGGGCTTAGTCACCTTACCAACTGGCAAACATTGTTAGTGCTGTTTACATAAGCCCTAAGCTTGTGAACAGTTTGCTCATAGGAGTCTTGGTTTGGCTCTTCAACAACACTACCATCAGAGAGTCTCCTGTTCACATTTCTTCATGCAACACTTTTAGTTGAAACTTTTAATATTAATATGAATATTAGCACGAAGAAGGATATACCACAATTTGCTCAATCCTGATCAGAATCAATTCCATACTCAGAATTTCTTTGATTCTATTCTTCTCCTCTTCATGCATCTATTAATATATATCACAATTTAGTGTAGTTTGGAATTGAATAGGCTGGGCCCTTTGAGCTAGAGTGTCTTCTTAGCTTTCAATCATAAGACCCTGGCCAACCACAAACTGTTTTCATAGATACAATAGGGCTATTCTAAGGGTCTTGTGGGCTTGTAAGCACATGGTTTTTCTGTTATGTAGATATAACCTTGGGTGTTGAGCCTTGCCACAGGAAGGACTCATGGTTCATCTGTATCCTCTGCCATTAAGGATCATATATTGCTTTGTCACCCTCCAAAAGGCCATAAGAATTTCTTTTTTACTACAATGGAGATTATTTTGATTTTGGGGTGGACATTTTGGAACAGATTTTGTAGTAAATCTGTCACACTGTCTTGGGCAGGGTTGGGGTTTAGAGTTTTCCCTGCAAAGAACACTTAGGCAACTTTTACCCAGATGCTTAACTCATTTACATTTCCCCTAGAAGGCAGAGGAGCCTTCATTAAATTCCATACAATCCCTTTCTTTTAGGGACCATTTTCATACTATGCCTTCCAGAGCCCAGTGGAAGGTAAGAGCTCAGCATGGAGACTATGCATGAGTTCTGATTTATGCAGCATGTCAGTGTTCTCTACAAAGCAGCTCCATCAGTCCATCCAGTGTCTGCTTTCACGCATGGCAGGAAGCTCCACTTCCAGTCCTGACAAGTCCATTTCAAACAGCTCAAACTGTGATGAAGAGAAGCTATTAAGGGGTGAGTTTGATGGGGAGACAGCTGCAACAGGTGGCCAGGCAGAACCCAGAAGTGGTCCTTGTTTATGGCTCCCCATGCAGAACATTTGAATTTCAAAACATGTACACTCTGAGTCAACCTAGAAGGAGGGAATGGTTTGTTTTTTCAAAGTAAGCAGAGAATGGAATGAAGATTTCTTAGCAAATCTACATTCCTTCCTCACTCCTCTCCCAAGAGGTCCCTTGCCTGAAAGGCTGCTTTCCTCCAAATGCTGTGAGGTGTCAATCTACTGCAATTTCAAACACTGGGCACTCACAGCCAGTCAGGGGAAATGGAGCTGTCAGCACAGAAAATTGAGACACTTTGGTAGGAATTATATAACAAAGTAGGTGAATGTACGCTGCTCTCTATAGGTCTACACTTGATAATGGTATTCATACCATCTTGCCTTCACACCAGCTGCAAACTCATTTTGAAAAACAATTGTCAATATGTGTAGGACTGCTGGGACTCACCCTGCAGTTAGGATTGCTGGGACTAACCCCGCTGGCAAACGCTAAGATTGACATGGAATCTTCAAAGTTCTTCCTTGAGAACCTCTCCTCTTAAAGTGCTTGCGTGTTAGAAAACTTTTCCTTCCTTCTGCAAGCAAAGGGCATCTTGAGGTTCATGCTTTGTGCTTGTGTTGTTTTATCAAGGGTATTATTTTGTGGATCAGATGGGTTATATTTGCTCTTGGGGATAATGGGGGGATTGGCATCCCAGTGGTAATGGTCCAGTCTCTACAGGTCAGAGTGTCTGGGACCCCAAGTTCTTTGGGTCTCTTCTGTGTGCCCAGCATTGTTGTTGGTACTCTGTAACTCTTATTTTGCCTTCTGTTGTCTGTTAACCCCAGAAAGCAGATGCTTGAGAATCTCATTTAGTCAACTTGGAATTGAAAGTAGGGCCTAAAGTAGTTGTACAAAGAGCCCTAATTCCCTGGGGTATATGGCATTCTAAAGAAACTTTGGTTGTTTGTGTATGTCTGGGAAATGGTCATTTGCATTCATTTTTCTCTAAGCATCTTTGTTTCCTTGGTTTTTCTTTTCTGCCATGCTGTCATCTCATATTGTTTGTGAGAATCAATTGTCTTCAACTCTCATGGTATGGAAGGGCTTTTATTTAGTTATCCTGTTTTACTTTTACTGAATTTTCTTGTTCTTAATTTTTAGATGGGTGTCTCAGCTAGCCTTGGCTGGGCTAGAACCCTCTAGATAACTGTCTTAGTCAAGGTTCTCTAGAGGGACAGCCCAACAGAATGAATACATATTAAAGAATGATTGGTTAATTTGGCTTGCACATTATAGTCTGGGTAGTCCAACAGTAGCTATCTCATGTCAAAGAGGCTAAGCAGACAATCTGGTAGTAGTTTAATCAACAAAGCCTGATATGTCCACAATATCAAGGGTCTGGATGAGTCCAAGAAATCTACTGGTCTTCTGTCCATGTTAGAAACCTGAAAAATCTGTTTATAATCTCAATGAATGAATCAGCAGTGGCAGCAATGGAGTAGATTATCGTGCCAGTAAGAGTGGTGGCAAGAAGGCAAAGCAAAGATTTCTTCTTCTATCTGTTTTATCTTAGCTTCCAGAAGATACTGCCCACATTGTGGGAAGGGGTGAAACATCCTTCTACTTCAACTAGTGTGATTAAGAATATCAGACCTGTCCCCTGTACCTTCACCCAACCGATACCCTGTTCTGAAAGATATCTGTACTCCCCCTGAACATCTATGCCCCGGTATAATCCCCTTCCCATGTCCTGCCTGTTTGTGTTTATAACCCCTGTGTGAATAAGTAGAAATTATTATTTGATTTAAATGGTTAAATAAAAAAGAAAAATTTTAAAAAAAGAAAAGAATATCAAACTGATTTTGAAATCTTGATCCTCCTCCTCCTACGTCCCAAGTACTGAGATTACAACCTCCCAAGTGCTGAGATTATAGGAATGGCTCACCACAGCTGCAATAAAACCTTTTATCTTAATCCACCTACTCACTCCAAGTGCTTTCTGTTATAAAACCTTTTATGTTCTGCTCAGGTGGAGTTGTAAAGGACTGTAAATCTTTCAGTTTTAAAGATATAATCACATGTAATGATATGCTGACCTAAATACATTGAAACAAATCTTGAGGAGAAAAAAAAACTCCTTTAGGGAGTTGAGATTTCAGTGATTTTTTTTTTTAAGATTTATTTTTGTGTATAAGTAGGAGTGAATGTACAAATCAGTGGACTGCTTGCAGAGGCTAAAAGAGGATGTCAATGCACTGGAGCTAGAGTTACAGGTTGTTATGAGCTATCTTATTGAATGTGGGTGCTGGGAACCAAATTTTGGTTCTCTGCAACAGTAGCCAGTACTCTTAACGAAGGAGCCATATTGAAAAACCTGAAATTTTAATGTTTTTAGCATCTTTTAGGTGAATGAGGGTAGCAGAGACCCTTGTCCCTAAGTCCGACTTTCTCAGAGAAAAGAGAGGTTCTGTGGAAAGCAAATTCCTTTCTCTACTTCACCTTGCTGTCTTTGGCTCTCTAGTCCAATGGAGTCTTTGCACTGTAGCTCATATCTTTTCTGGTTTCTTTTAAAATACTTCTTCCTGCTTTAGAATTGCCACCATGCCTCATGTTCTCTGCGAGTGTCCATTCTAGCTTCTTTCTTTCCTCTGTTTTTCCAGCCTTCTGAAACATTCAGGGATGGATCTTCACAAAGTGCAACTAAGGATTAACCATTTAGAATGTCTTCACTATAGGCTCTTAGGTGAGTTCACTGCTCACTTCAATGCCTTGCCTCTTCATCACACTGGTCCTGATTCAGGATGCTCTTCCTGTGGGCTGCTCTACAAAGATCATCTAATGTCCACTCATTGATCAAGATCCACCAAAGCCCTCTCAACATCTCTTGTAGAAGGATAAATTCCTGTCTCATCTGTTTCTATACTGACCCATGAAACACTTCACATTCTGTATCACCTACAGAACTTAGATATTGTTTTGTATACCTCTTTGATATTTGAACCTGATTCGAATATGACAATGCCCAATGGGCATAAATAAGTTGATCTTCATGAAGTTATCACCCATCTCATGGATAGTTTAACTTATATGTAAAACTGAAAGAACTGGAAAAGGAACCAGGAAGGAATGAGCAGAAGGAAAAACAGTGTCATGGATGGGGGGGGGAAGTGGAGAGAAAGAGAGAATGGGGTGAGAGGATAAAGGAGAGACAGAGAAAGAAAGAGAGAGAGTTTATGTGAGAAAGAGAAGGAGTAAGTGTGAGAGAGTATATTTATGTTAGAAAGTGTGTGTATGTGTGTATAATAGATAAAGGGGGAGGGAGAGAGAAAGAGAGGGAAAGAGATTATACATATGAGTGTACATGGGAGTGGGTTGCATGAGGGAGTATGATAAAAGAAAAACAAAAACATCTAACTCCATCCCACAAGACACCAGATCACAGGGTAAGGAAGACTACTGGATATTGTCTGTCAACATGTAGGTGAGGCACAGGCATGTTCCAGAGACACGAATACATGAAGAGGGCCAGATTGCTGAAGAGGTACACCTTGGAACTGTGATAGAATCAGGGGTGTATGTATAATCAGAAATGCTGTGCCTCCCCACATCCTGTATCCACTTGAAGGAGTCTCTAGTGTTGAATGTCAGGTGAGGCCACAGAGTGATCTGCTTCTGAGGATTGTGAGAGAGCAGGGAACTATGCGAAGGCAGCAAGGGCATCATTGTAATGAGAACCTTTGCATCATAGTCACATCTGGGAACCGACTTTGGTTACCAAGAACACTACAGCATTTGAGGTTCTATTAGATGGTTTATTAAACTGAATTTCCAATGCATTTCACATTCTAAATGCTGTTTCAGTCCCTCATTTGTTTTTATTCCTTGGGGGAGGTTGGCACAAAACATCTTTTTAGATGACAAATAGAAGCCTCCAGGCTAGGGTCTAGTTCACCAGTAATAGCATATGTTTACCATGCATTTCAGGCAAATTTAAGAATAAGGCAATTAAAAAAGAAAAAGCTATTCTTTGTTTTCCTTTATATTACTATACAGTTTAGGTATTTTAATATCCTTCCATTAATCCATTCAGAAAATAATATAAAAACTGTATGAATTTTCATTGCTTAAACAGAAAGAACAAAGCCCCACATGAAAGAAACTCTTCTTTACTCTGCAGGGAGTTAGGAAAGAAAGAGCCTGATAGCTTTGTTTGCTAGGTTGTCCTTGGCCTTGGTTTGTCTCTGGACATCCCTAATATAAGCACTAGAGAAGGAGCCATGCAGAAGGTAAGGATGTCACCATATACTTGACCTGTGTTTGGATTTATCACTGAAGTGGTTGGCTCTTTAGTATATATTCTTAGCATAATAGCTAAGGTACTGATAAACATTTAACAAATACTCCTAGACTCAGCAAATAATTAAAATATAATACATGGGTGCTGAGAAAAACGGTTAAAAATACCATTTAATTATTTAATTGTATACCCCATCAATACATACAAATAATGATTTGTAAGGTTTTATTGAATTCTTGTGCTAGAGAAAAGTGATGTTTAAAAGAGAATGAGGAAGTCATAAGGGATTTTGCAATTTTCCTACAGGTATTTCAACCATGTTAGAGTTTCTTGGCAATAGTCTCTAATACATTTAGAACATAAGTAAAAAACCAAAGCTGTATAAAGTAAAAATAAAAGATTTCTGTTAGGTTCTTGAGTAAAACACCTTCCCAAATTAAAAGTAGCTATATTTCCTGTGTGCTGCCCATGCTTTCCCATAATATTTATAAATACTTTTATCTCTAGATTGCATAGCAACATTTATCTTATTATAACTATTTTCAGTATCAAAGCTACAGACCCTTTCTTACCTAACATGAAGCAAACTGAGCACACCAGTTCAGATCCACATGTTTCTTGTATGATGTTGGCCAGTTAATTTTCTGTCTTTGCTCTAGACTTCTGCTTCTTTCAGCATTATCACAGTACACTTACCTGTCAGTGTGCTGTCATTTTGTAATATATTAGTAGAATTTGAGGTATTGATGGAAATGTTCACTGCACATCAAACACACTTGTATGTTTCCGTGAGATGAACAGGAAAATAAAAAAATAGATGAATGACACCCTTTGGTGACGTCGAATATTTGGAATGCCAGGCAGGGAATTCAATTTGGGAATCGATACATTATGCTATGAACAGAGCCAAGGGAGACTACATTGAGCAACTACTGCAATTATGAACAAGTAAAGAGCAGGGTTTGTCAAGGAAATTTTTAGTTACCATGTAAAACTCTATATTTCACTGTTGTTTTCTTGTAAGAAAGGTAGGATTTATTTTGGCTTAGGGTTTCAGGGCCCTTTCTGTCAGGACCAAGAAGGCTTGCATCAGAATCAGCCGGTGACTGTGTTGTGAGACACCAGAAGATTCTTGCTCACATCTCAGTCTATCAAGGAATGAGAGAACCAGATGCTAATGCTCACCTTGCTCTCCGTTTTCTGTTTTATTCATTTCTATGTGTACATATCACTGTGCTCAGGAAGTAGCTCTTACACAGCGGAGGATGCGAGGACCCTTCTCTATCATCACCAGCTCTCCATCTTAGAGTAGTGGGGCTCTAAGACAAGAGCAGAGACTAGGAATAGAGACTGTGACCCATCACCTTGACCAACACATAGAGAAGCTATTCTTGGCTTGTAATATGTTCTCTACTTTGGTGTATATTGATCCAATTATCAATTATTACCATTTTGATCAGGTTGCAAGTTATACTATCAAATATCTATGAACAATTTGTTTAAGGTGCAATGGGAAACTAAGGGATTGAAAGCCAGATTTTTTTTTTTAATTTCTAACTTATATATGTCCATGTTTCCATGTGAGTCATGAGAACAATACCTTCCAGTGAACAGTCCTTAGGAGTAAGCAAATGTAGGCTATGTCTGCAGAGAGCCAATTTAAAGGTACAGTAGAGTGGGTTTTACTTAACAACACAGGGAGCACTGACCTTCTTTGTAGCCATCACTATGAATACATTAAAATACTCTGTCAGAAGCCCAGACAGGTGAAGTCAGAAGCCCAGACAGGTGAGAGTCAGAGACCCCAGGGGACTTGCTGGAGCTGCCTTGATAAACAATTGGGTCATCAAAGCAAACCACATTTTTTTTTAATTTTTTTTTAATTAATTAAGTTTTTTTAAACTTACTTTACATCCCACTCACTGCCCCTCCCCAGGTTACTCCATCCCACAATCCTTCCCACACTCTACTCCTCTGCTCCTTTGAGTGGATGGTGCTCCCCTGGGTATCCGTCATATTCTGGCACTTCAAATCTATGTGAAGTTAGGGACTTCCTCTCCCATTGAGAGCAGACAAGGCCACCCAGCTAGTAGAACATATCCCATGTATAGGCAACAGCTTTTGGGATAGCCCTGTTTCAGTTGTTCAGGACAGACATGAAGACCAAGCTGCACAACTGCTACATATGAGCAGGAAGGCCTAGGTATAGTTCCTGTATGTTCTTTGCTTGGTGGTTCAGATTCTGAGAAACCCAAGGGTTCAGGTTAGTTGACTCTGTTGGTCTTCCTATCCCCATCAGGGCCTACAATCCTTTCTCCTATTCTTCCATTAAATTCCCCAAGCTCCATCCACTGTGGCTGTGGGTGCCTGTATCTGTATGAGTCAGCTGAGGGTAGAGCCTCTCAGAGAACAATATGATTCTGTCTGCAAATGTAACATAATATCATTAATAATGTCAAGGACTGGTGCTTGCCCATGGGATGGGTGTCACATTGGGCTGGTTATTAGTTGGCCATTCACTCAGTCTCTGCTCCTTTCCCGTGCCTACATTACTTGTACACAGGATAAATTTGGGGTTGAAAGTTTTATGGGTGAGTTGGTGTCTCTATTGTTCCACTGGAGTTCCTGTCTGGCTACAGGAGTGAGGTAACCCAGACTCAAAAGGACATGCATGGTATGTACTCACTTATAAGTGAATATTAACTATAAAATACAGAATACCGATGTTATACTCCACAGAACCAAAGAAGCTAAACAAGAAGGAAGGCCCAAGTGAGGAAGCTTGAATCTCAATTAGAAGGGAGAATAGAATAGTCATAAGAGGCAGATGGAGGGAGGGAACTGGGTGGGAGGAGGAATAGGGAAGGAGATTTTCAGGATCAGGTGTGGGGAAAGACAGGAGAGATAGCTAAATGGCTATGAGAATGAATGAAAATATGCAACTGATGGGGGTGAGGAAGTCGAGGGTATCTCCAGGATGAGACTGAGACCTGGGATGAGGGAGGCACCCAAGAATCAATGAGGATGACCTTAGCAGTGACTCACTACATTGGGGATATGTTACTTAAAGAGGCTACCCACTTCTTAATGTCTATGCTGTACTCACATATTTGTGCCTCTCTCAACTCCATCAGAGATGCTTCTTTTTGAGTGTGTAATGCTTATTGCAGAGACTCACAGCTGCTCAAAATGCTGAGAAGTGACTGTGAGTCCTCAGCCATAGATGGGCCATCTGTAGAAATCTCTTTGAACCAAAGCTTGGGGAACATTTTAGACAAGTGAGAAGGAAGGATGAAAGAGAATGAGAGTGATGAGGAGAGTTGTGAAATGTGTCTGATAGACATGGCATGGCTGTTGTAAACATCAGCTCATACCAGTTGCATTTGCCTTTTATTCATAAAATAGTAAGCCAATTAAAATTTCAGCATGGATGAGGAGGGGCTTCAGAGACCCTACCTCTACTAGGGATGTTACAGGTTGGGAAAATTGATTTTCTCTGGTGATATAGCCACTGGTAGGTGGCCCCTTAGCCCATTAGATAACTTCAGACTTACTTGCATGTACTTTGAACTAATTGGACTCCAGTGGCTGTTAATAATAGTAATAAAAAGAAGACATAAATTCACAAGTCAGGAGGGAGGTGAGTAGATGGGTCTTGTGGAGAGTTTGAGGGACATAATGAATGGCAGGTATGGTCAAACTACATTGTATGTATGAAAGAAGTAGTACAGTGAGTGAATGCATAAAGATTATACGATAGTGAAGATGGAAAGCCAACGAAGACTACCATGGCTTCAGAATGGCTATACGTGTAGAAAAGTTCGCTGATATAGATACATATATATATATATATATGTGTGTATGTGTATGTATATTATCATATATCATATATCATATATCATTATATCATATATCATATATCATAATATTTCAATCATATATCATATATCATATATCATATATCATATATCATATATCATATATCAATATATTCATATATCATATATATAGTCTTGGGTGTGGTTAGGTGTGTGTGTTTTATTTGCAAGGAATTTTTATAATAAGGGTTATAAACTTTAAAGAATAAATGACCTCCTTTGTATGTATGAGCTATAGCATTATAGTGTACTTCATAGCAAGTCTTAATTAGTGGTGAGAATAAAACATTAGCCAAAGCAGTTTGGTGAGAGGAAGGCAGGATGGTTTTTCTCAAGGGCACTTCATTAGACATTGGTATTTGGCAACCTGTGATACCAAAGCTGGAAAAATCTTTTCAGACCGGAAATATGCATGACTATAACTCAGCCATGTAATGATTGTGTAAATTATATTATTTTAGGAAGAATAAAGAAATAAAAAGAACAGGATGGACAATACTATCTTTCCTGTTATTCTCTGATTAATATGTGGAAATTGGAAAGGAAACTATATTTCCAATATTAGAGTTATGTTTTCCTGCTTGAGCATATATAGAAAGAAATTAATCTGCTGTATTCAACATGCTAATTTGACATTTAAAGTCTATCTGTGTTAATTAGCATGGATTGGGCAAAATGTCTGTGAGATGGACCAATTAATAAATATGACAATTAGATACAGATACTGTGAACTAAAGCACACTAGCTCACATGATAAAGTGCATTAGCATAAACATTCCCCCACCTCTGCTAAGTATTCCAAGTAGAATAGTTTCTTTCTTTCGATGGAATGTGTTACATTTGTCAGTTATACTAACAAGCTGGTAATCACCCTTGAACTGTAAACTAGAGTTATGCCTACATAAACTCTAAAAGTAGTGGGTGGAATTAAGTAATTCTTAATATGAGTATACATTTTTTAAATATTACATATCAATCATTACAGTTTTTACATTATTATTAATCAAATACCAACTATCGTCTAGTTAAGTTACAGACTCTAGGATAAGATATTTTCTGCTCTACATAACCCACTCTGCATTCCTAGAGTCTAACCCGGAGAGCTCTTGTTTCTGTTCTTTCAGTGGAAAATGGGCAGGTGCCATAGGACGGACAGTGGGTCGTCTCAGAACTTCAGGTCACACAGGTGGTATTCACTGGCCGAGAGGGGTGCCGCGCAGAGGCAGAAACCTGCTTCTGATCCTTGTTCCTGTGGGAATGAAGACTCAGTCCCATTCATCGTCTCCAGAGTCCTGCGCTTGAGCGAATTATGTGGTGAACAAAGCAGAGGTGTGTTTCACAATTAGAGAAAACAATACCAGCAAGGGGTGCCAAGTTCCGAGTGCCCTAACAAGTTCATGTATAAATTAAGTTAGTCATAGAAAAAACATTGCTCCATGAAAATTACACTAACGGTGGTCAGTCGGAAGAACATGGAAGCAAGCTGTTAGTTGTGATACTTTGGTGATATCAGGAGTTTGCTCCATGTTGCTGGTTTGTTTATTTTTCAGTTGAAGGGATCAGTCTTGTGCTAAGCTAATATTCTATGTCTGCCCTACCTTCCTACTTCGTAAGTTCCAGCTCTAAACTGGGAAAGGTCCAGTTAAGAATATGCAAAATATTCCTGCCTGAGTCCTGGTGAAATGAGCCAACAGGCTTCTAGCTCTTCCAGTAATCTTACCTCAACCTGAGGAGTTGAAGCCATGAACCCTATTGCTGTAGAATCTTCTCTGGTGTTTCCATTGAGAAGCATCATACAGGAAGCTATCAGAAATGCAACATGAAGTGATGCAAATAATGTGAAAAAATACATGGTATTTTTACATAGTAGTAAGACTACAAGCTCTATTACTCACTCTATCATGAGCATGAGGAGAGTTAAACCATCCTCTGCAAAGAATAGGCTGGAGCTTGTTAGAACATCCTTCCCACCATATAAAAGCTCACTAATCTTGTTTGTCAGTGTATATGTGGTCGCCAATAGTTACTTAGCTCAGTGACTTATTGTGTGATTCAAAGGAAATGCTACATAGAAGTGCAGTTAGAATAACAATGCCTTTATTATTTTCATCATTATTTCTGTTGCTAGGTATATTGTAGAATCTGCCTGTGCCATAAGTTAAGAGATGTCTGCAAAATGGCTTTTCTCATAATGAATCACTGTGCAAACAGAAAAGACCTTCTTTTCTTTTTTTCTTGGTGTTTTCCTTCTACATCTAAGATGATGTTAGCTTAATAGTTGTCATTTTTAACTCTATTTGGTTTATTGGAAGGGGTGTCAGTGTTTCCTGTGATGAGAAGACCAAGTGTGACCTTCTATTAAGGGGTGCTTAAGTGGTCAGAGAGCAATAAGCACCAAGGCAAAGAAGTGGGGAATTACAGTATGGGCTGGCTACTTCTATGACTGTTCCATGATATTCTCTCTCTCTCTCTCTCTCTCTCTCTCTCTCTCTCTCTCTCTCTCTCTCTCTTTCTCTCTCTCTCTCTCTCTCTCACACACACACACACACACACTCACACACACACAAGCATACATGTGCACACCCATGCACACTCACATGCCCACATGTACATCTCTGCATTTCTACATTTCTTACTGTTTCTGACAATGCTTGGTAACTGGTGCCAGCTTTAGAAATGATCTGACTAATTACAGGTTTTCCAGTTGCTACTACTGAGGAGCTGCTTCTACAAACACCCTTTGTAGTCACACACACACACAAAAAGACCGTCTTCCCACTGGATCTCAACTCCACAAGAGCAAACACAATTCTGCTGCTTTATCCTTTGCCACAGAGACATTCTTGGCTTAGTGGACAAGGTATGTCATTACTATCAGAGGAAAGATGAAGGCAAGACTTCCACTGAGTCCTGCCAGGGCTTCATCTTTACTCTTGATTATAGTGTTGATTCCATTATATATTATATGTAACCTGGTGGGTTTTTGTTTTTTAAACAAACTGAAAGATCAAATCTGATAGATTTTCATGACTTCATTGGGGTGAAAGTGTGGCTAAGACAGTCATTGTTTTGCCTTATAGATGATTTCTGCTGTTCTCTACCCTGCTTTATTCTTTAGTAGTTATTTCTAGAAAGACTCTGATGCTATCTTTACATGTGACAGCTACAGGACTCGGTCTCTAAAATGTGAAACATAGAGGCCAGTGTCTTCCAGGATCTTCAGCTAAAGTCATTTCTATTTCCGCTCCTGTCTGTCTTCTCTGTGAGGAGCTCTTTCACACATATCATCTCCCCATGTGCTGATTGCCTGGTTCAGCATTTGGCTTTGTAGCTGTTATTATGCTCAATAAAAGGAAATCTATCAATTAGGTAATATATGCTGAGGTACATTATAAGCTATAAAGACTAATGAAAGGATAGAGGATAATATCACTACATGTTTTCTCTCTCCATGAAGCAATTCGTGTACTCTAATTTTTTCTTGGTATAATACATATTCCGTTTTAGTATAGATAGATAAAGTAAAAGACACATAAAATCTACTCTAAATCATTGTAGAGCTTCCCTCACAAGGAAATCTCACAGTGAGTTGGAAACAACCAGTGTTATTCATCAGCAGATATTAAGTTTGATGCTTCAAATCTGTGTCAATAAACCAAATAAATAAGACAAAATAGAAGGAGTTATTCCCTAAAGGCTCTGGTAGTCATAAATAGTACAACAGCTGTTTGGAATGTTTAATATTTGAATTATAATTGTATAAATGGGTACACAGTAGAATAGGGAAGGGTAGAGAAGATGATGACAAGGAGAGAGGGAGAGCATTAGATCCTCTTCTGAGAGTTTCTGGAAAAGTCATAAATCAGATGGGGTTATTTAGGCATATCACCTATGAGAAACCAGATTAGTATGACTTGTCACTTGAGGTTTTATATTAGAAGAAGCAGTTGCATCTGGAACAAGATTTCCAGGCATGTTTTGGTTGTACCTGCTTCATTGATGTCTTTCCTGATGACATTCCAAAAATCCCTGCTTGGCAGTACAACACATACACCAAGAGAACCACTCAACTATCCGTTTCATTGACTCAACTGTTCCTTATTAGCTCTTCATTCTGGTAGCAAGATGTTCAAATGCATGTCTTCATAAGGGCTTTCCCTCACATCCTTGTGGCTACCAAGGTGAGAGAGACTCAATGTTATAGGCGTGCCTCAGGTATTTTTCCTGGTAGTATCAGGGATCTGCCTTGAGATAAATGACAATGAACTCCTGGAGATGCTCCATTTGGTTTATAGAAGGATGCTTTGACTTTGATTTAGAAAATCCCTCTGTTTATGTGTTGTTGCTCTTCCTTTCATCAATCCTTATCCCTATGGTTCTTAGCTCACCATTTCCCATGAGGCAGAAGCTAGCCTCTTGGGAGTAATATGGGGTATTCTCCATGCCTGAACTACCTCTACGATTCCTTCTTTTTTCTTTTCTCCCATTTGGAATGTACCTTTGAATGTTTTTAATGGGTTTTCTTTAGGTTCTTCATCAGATAGATGTCTAAAATGAAATTTTGTTAGTAATCCTCACCATGTAGTTAACCACCAAAGCAGCCTTTGTTTTGTTCAATATAACTCCAAATTTTTAGAGTAATGTTTTCCAGAAAATATAAAAGCAAATGGAAAGGTACTTTTCTCCTATACATAGTTGCAGAAATTATATTAATTTCTTGTTTTATTGCATTTGTGAAATAAAGATGCAACTTGGAAAAACACCAAGAAATTATAAATAAAATAACAGAGATCAAAAAAGATTCTACCAAAAGAGGGCATGCTGGTTTGGAGAGATGCATACTGCGTTCTGTCACTGGGAACTCGTTATTACTGTGTTTTCCAATTAACATTTGCTGAAGACGGTCCTGTTGGCTGGTGTTAGCAGGCATCTGGTACACAGTACACACCTGCAGGGGATCACCAGCAAATAACCATACACAGTACCCAGTCACTACCTTAAGTACATAATTAAGTCAGGGCAAACAACAAATGAGAAAGGGGTATTACGAAAACAATCTAATGGATGGAAAAGAGTTATGATTATCTCAAAGCTCTAAAATCTGTGCTTATTTTCACTATTTACAGAACTGTAGTGGTATTTAGATAGTTTCTTGACTACAAGATAACTACTTATAAAGTAAGTAAAGTATGCAGGAAATAAGATATTGGGTGGGTAGATAGGATGGTTTTGTATATATTTGGCACTTATACCTTAACACACACACACACACACACACACACACATTACACACATACACACATACACACACACACACCATTAAATTGAACTATACAAGTGAAGAGAAATCTTCCAGGGCATCTTAAAATGGTATGATGGATTTAAAAATCTTGATATGGTTTACTACTAGGACAGAAAGGAAGATGGATGGATCTGAATAAATAGGTTGAAATCAAGTAGTTCTGGATCCTTTTCTCCATGCCAGACTATTTAGGATCCAGGCTGTAGGTGACAGGAACAGGACATCCTTAACACAGGGATATCATTATTAATACAGAGCATCTTGATATTTCATGATTATGATTTCATTGTATGACTAAAGAATACAGAGAGATGTTAGGAAACTACAAAGATTATCAGATATTAAAAACATAGTAAGAGAACAATCCTCTGGGCGTGATAAGTCTCTTTCTGTTTTGAAAAATCTTACATAAATATCTTCTTGGATTTGAGGTAGAAGCACATGACAGGAGTTAGATTGGAAATTGAAGGCATTGCAGACCTGGTCACCATCTTATTTCCTGCATTCTTCTTTGATTTTAGTATTCAGTCATCATATAGTTAAGGACATACCTAACATATCTATAAGCCATTGAAGTTCTGTAGATGTCAAATACAAATGGAAAGATTTTTGAACTTTGTGACTCTCTGGTATGTTTGTATGTGAGCTTAGATAACTTGGATAATGCCATTTACAAATCTAGAAGGGGGAGGGGTACAAATTGTAAACATTTTTTTACAGAAAGGTACCAGCCAAGTCCTTATTCCTTCTCACTTCCAGTGTCTTCAGGTTGGTTAGGATACCTGATTTCAGTGTAGGTGTGTAGCAGAAAGTAGTCAAAACTGGATCATTTATAGTAACTTAAATCACAAGGTGACTATGGGGCCAATCTACCTCACAAGTCAGGAGAAAAAGACTGAGCTTTAAAAATGTGACATTTACAGAGAACACATTTTTTAAGTCAACACAGGGAAAGTATTCTTAATAAATAAGACAGATGGAGAGAGAGACAAAGTTATGTATGAGAAATGGAGCCTGAGAGCTGAAGTTTTCTGAGTGCCCCTGTACTTATTAATAAAGCTTTTAGGTTATCACTTAGAGCTAGACAAACAGCTGCTTCCTTAATGTCCCAAATTTATTAGGTTCCATGCTTTCTCCCAGATTTTCCTGAGCTGTACCAGGGTCAAATGCATTTAACTTTCATTCATTGGTGATATAAGGAGCTGTCATCTATAGTGTCCTTTTGTTCTCAGTTCATATATATCTGATTCTGTCTCTTTAAAATTTTGAAAATATCACCCCTTAATGAAATTAAGAATGCCCATTCACAACAGAGTGTCTACATTCTTAAGATTGATTCAGAGAGCTGAACATCCTGGGTGAGTTTATGTCATTTGAAAAGCTCTTGGAGACAACAGAGGCTAAGGAATTGGGTAAGTTCCATGAACAGCAACATAATCTGTTTGGGTGAGGAAATGGTTTGTCTGGAAGGATCATATATAATGTGCTTAAGTTAAGCCAGGGCTTAAGTGTGTTTGTATTTTATGTTGGATCTAGAGAAACACATGGGTGAATCCATTGCCCATGACTGGAAGAAATTAGCTACTTCCCTTTGTACCCATGATGACTGTCCTTCCAAGCTAATTTTTGGCATGAGATTAGTCCCCACTGCCTTTTCAAGAGCTGCCCCAGTGTCGCATTATGCAGGGACATGGTTTATTCTAGGCTCGAAGATTTAGAGGGGAGCCAATTCTCATCCTTTCCTGCTAACTCAGTTTGATGCTTAGTGACCTCCCGTGTAAGAAAGTTCTTTTATTTTATCTGTGGAACCAACAGGCCCTGGCAGGGGCTCTTGGTCCTTTGATTAAGAGGAGAGTCTCTTATTTCTGTAAGCTTCAGGATAACTTAACAGATAGAATGGAGTTGTAGAACATGGTAGACTTTCGAAGTCTCTACACTTCCCCAGTGTGAGTCATAGGGACCTCACAGAAATGTAACTGTTTAAAGTATCTGAAAGATAACCTGAGTTGTCTCTCAGCTGACTTCCCTATGATGGTGGAGAACCACCATCAATTTAATGTGGCTCACGGGGTGACAGTGCATCAGATTGGACTGAAAAAAAAAAAAAAACCAGGAAGGACGGGGAAAAAAGAAAACAAAATCAAGAATGAATGCCTCTCCATACTCACTTTAGTGTCTTTCCTTTTTAACTCTTGTTCTTTGATGTGTTTAACCCTGAGACGTCTGTCATGGTGTCTGGAAACAGTCCCATTTCTGACAGTCTCTAGGCCTTGTGTTTTGGGGGCTGATTTTATGAAGTACTAGAATTATTTCCAAGTTGTCTTGTTTTCTGCTTTTCTCCTCTGACTACTTGTCTTAATTACAGCCATCAGGTGGAAATGGAAATCCATCCGCATGCAGACTGCTCAGAGCCTTTCCTTGTGGGATTCAATCCACACCATGTCAGTCCATTAACATCACTTTCTCTTATTGTTTCTTTGGCTGTGAAAACTGGTTGGATTTAAATAGCTTCTAAATTACTTATTTAAAATCTCTCATTTCCCACTGAGTGGTGAGATGAACAGATTCAAGCTACAAAGCCATCATCAGACCCCTCACAACAGCCTGCTCTCTCAGGCTGTGGTGAGGCTTTTCCTTAACGTAGCCCACTGAAGAAAAAAGCACAGGATAACTGCTCTCTGGTCAACAGCCAATGGTCATCTATATTCTATGTTTGACAAGCTGAGAAAAGACTATCATGACACAGTGTGCTAGTTATGGATGGTCAGTGAATTGGGACTTCATCTCTCTCTCTCTCTCTCTCTCTCTCTCTCTCTCTCTCTCTCTCTCTCTCCCTCTCCCTCTCTCTCTCTCTCTCTCTCTCTCTCTCTCTCTCTCTCTCTTTCTCTCTCCCTCTTTTCCTCCCTCTCTCTCCCCTTAGTCTCTCCATCATCTCTTCCTCTCTCTTTTACGGTCTCTCTGTGTTTCTGTTTCTGTCTCTCTCCCTCTTTGTCTTTTTTTGCTTCTCTCTGTCTCACTGCCTGCCTGTCTGTCTGTCTCTCTCCAGCTTACTATTTTGTACCTAATATCTCATTAAATTTAGCATAAATGTACTATGTGGTCTATGTCCTTTAAATGGCTTTTATTTTAGCCAAAAGAGAGACTATTCAAACAAAGTAATTAGAATGTGACAATGAGTACCACAGGAGTGGGGAAGATGATTTATCTGGGAGGTAAGCCCAGAGAGATGGTAAAACCCTGTATCAAAATTACTGAAGAAGAGAGATGCAGAATTAGATGGCCCAGATACAGGATCTTCTGGGAGCTGAATGATGAGGGGACTCTACCTGGCCTTTTACTGAAGTGTCCTAGGAAGCTTAACCTGGATTGCACTCATGACAAAGCTGGCCTCAAGCCAAAGTTTTTATAAACGCTTGGAACACCTTGCCGTAAAGGTTTCTGCAGTTGTTTCTTTTGAGTCTGTAGTAACTTCCATAGTGGTCAACAGATATCAGATGGTCAGTAATGCTGAGAGCAAGTCTAGAAAACCTTCAGAATAGAGAGTGTATGTGCTGTGCCTTGGTTCTGTTCTTAAAACATATAGACTGATTCCCCGAGTCCAGAGATACAGAGCCACTTAGACTAGTTCTCATGGAAACCTTCATTGTGTGAAGGAACCCAGAGCTAGAGAGACAAATGTAGAGAATCCTTTCTTATATGTAGATCCTAGCTGTAACGCTTGAGATCTGCGTGTCTGTGTTGGAGAAGCCCTGGAAGCCAGGAAACTAGAGAGGGGCAGTGGAGGAGGGCAGTGAAAGAGTGTAAGAAGAGGGCTGGAGAACACAAGCCCTAACAGGAAAAATGAGTGATTGTTTTGGGGGTGAAGGCTCCCTGCCAATAGGAGAGCAGACTCATGGAGGAGCAGCACAAAGAGAGGAAAAGTAACTTTCAGGGTGCTTGAAAAAGTCACATGTATGCCTACCATTTTATAAGCACTTCTTAACTTGTTAGTTACAGACTCCCACAAAGTTCTAGAAATGTCTCTAGTTCCTTTTTCTCCTAATATTCTGAATAGTAGCAGTTGCTATCATCAATAAATATGAACATCTAGTAGGAGCCCTCTTCATATATTCAACAGTTTTATTGTAAACATTGAAGGTAATCAGATATATCATGACCACAAAGCATCCAGGTATTTTGAAGGTCAAATTGTACTATCGTTTCTCCAGGGAACTGAAACCTCACATTTCCCAAGAGCCTGTATGTTTTACAGACTGTCTCCCTTGCTTCAGCCATCCTTTTCTATTGTCATTTATTTTGTTTTCTTCCAAGAGGAGAAATTGCTAATTTATAAAATAAATACTATACTTCCCCAAATTATCTAAATTACATTTTATTTATAATTAAAAGGTGAGTTTGTTCAAATATTTTATACTTTTAAAATGTCTGTGTTTAGAAAATTTTAGGTTTATGTTTGAAAGCAGTTATGATTTTATCATTCAGATTATAATAGTGTATGTTGAATAATTCTTAGTTGCATAAGCTGCTCAGGGCTATGGCAGACATGTGTCATATTCCAGGTGGCTCAGAACACCAGAAATTGATTTCCTCACATTTATGGAGGTTCAAGGTGTTAATAGTACTGGGCCCACTCAGAAGTAGGTGCTAGAATCTACATTGGTCCGCTCCTAGCTCTTGTAGTGTTTTTGACACACAAGTATTCTGCAGCTTATTTTGGCACTCCAGTCTTGAGGATGCTCTCCCCTGTAACAGGTTGCTTATAGAAATAATAACATTTCTTATAGAAATAATGCAAGTCTGCCACAGAAGACCCCTCTATCCACTGATCATACGCTCCTCAATGGCCTGGTTTGCAGGTGAGACTACAAGCTGAATTACTGGAATGTGAACACATCTTTTCTAGAACCGGGAACATAATGTTTACCACGTTATCAAGATTAAACTCACAATAGTGAACGTAATTGAAAATGCATAAGAATTTAATGTGAATGCTCACAGATCTATTTTTAGATTACTTTACTAATTACTTTATTCCATTAAATGTACAGAAAATTAGTCAATGATATGATGATGAAGGATTCTTTTCTCTTAATTTTAAAAATAGTCTGTATCATGTAGGGCAGGTATAACATGTTTAAATGGAGGTTTCGATGTTTTAAGTTTGAATAACTGTACTTCAGATAGTCAAACACTTCTTTGAGGGTCATCTTCTGAAAGCAGTCAGCATTATGCTCGCCTTTCCTCAGACTGTCGACACTGGCAGAGAAGATATTTTCTTAGGTAACCTCGCTAACCATAGTTGATATGTGAATTGAACTAAATATGTGCAGAAATCATTGCAGAAGGATAAATATAAAATAATTTATTTAGCTTTTATTCAAATGAACCTACAGTTCTTGCATGAGATACTCTTGGCTCTCAAACTTCATGTCAAAGACAGCAGAAACTTTTGACACAGCTGTCAAAATCCATTGCTCCCTTAGATTAAATTGGTAAAAATATAACACCAAGAATAGCCAGAATATAGTCTAATCCTGAATTCCTCCTCTAATGAGCACATGTGGGAAGGAATTAGGCTCAGAGAAAACTGACCAAGAATGTAACTTTTAGGTAGGCTAGCAAAGGTTAATGTATTTTTAGCAGAGCACTTGGGTTTCTGAGATCCGTATGTATCTTGCTATAGATTCTGAGATGGTGATTGCCAAGACACAGCAAAGCTACTGATCCTAGATTTCTAAAACCTGATATATGGACAAAGTGATAAGCCCAGAGTGGCAAGATTGTATCTGTGATCAACAGACACTCTTCACTCTTTGTGGTTTCTCTTATCCCACGACTGGTTAAAAATTGTTGAGTAGAAAGACTGCCTGGTCTGGCCTCAATGAGAGAAGATACACCTAACCTTTGAGAGAGTTGAGGGTCTGGATGGGGAGGCCTGGCAGAGTGTGGGGGGATGTGATGGTGTTGTGACATTCTTTTGGAGATGGGGGAAGAGGAATGAGATGAGGAACTGTAGGGGGGAGAACAGGATGGGGATAGCAACTGGACTGTAAAAAAAGATTAAAGATAATAATAAAAAAATTGTTGAGTAGATTGCTATCATTCTAAGGTAGATTGTTGAAGTCTGTCAGTCTCAAGGACTTTAGAACAATGGTTTTCAACCTATGAGTCATGACCCCCCATAGGGTCACCTGAACTTTTCAAGAGGTCACATATCAGATGTTTACATTTCATAACATTGGCAAAATTACAGTTATGAAGTAGCAATAAAAATTATTTTGTTATTTAAATAAAATAATTATTTAAATAAGTATTAATTACTAATTTTATTATTTAAATAATTTTATTCTTGGGAGTCATCACACATGAGGAACCGGCTTAAAGGGTCACAGCATTAGGAAGATTGGAACCATTATTTTAGAATCTTATTTTTGAATTAGCAATTTATCAGTAGATGTCTGTGCCCACTTCCCACCCATGATGACATTTTTGCTGCCCCCAATGGAAAGTTCTATTGAAACTAAAAGTATAACTCAGTATACCCTAATCATTATTCCAGGACAGGTTTCTGAAGTATACTTTCTTATAGCATTTCAAAGGATTCTTGTTTATAAATGGATATCGATAAGGCCTTTTCCTTATTAGGAAAAGTTTCTAGGAATAGAGAGATATGTTGGTCAATAAAGTGTTTGCCTCACATGTGTGTACAACTAAAGTCCTACAATCCCAGCACTGCAAAGGGGGAGGTAGGGACAGGAGATGACTGACAGCTTATGGGTAAGCTAAACTTAGGAAGGTACCTGAGGACTACCACTGTCCCTTCATCTCAAGTCACAATTGAAGGCACTGATATGCACAGGTGTGCCCACTGGGCCTACAAAAGAATGGTTCCTATTTTATTTCTAAATTTAATACAGATATTGTTTTTTTCATTTCAAGATGGCAAGAAAGATTATCCCCTAATGTTTAAACCAACTAAAATCTTCATATCATTGACGATTGAGAATTCTATGGCTTTTTAAAAATTGAATGCGATGAAGCCAATATCCTTGAAATCCAGAAGCTTGACAGTTTAACATTTGACCATATCTGAAAACCTAGAATTAAGAAATCTACAGGGGAAAATTAAAATCTGAGGAAAAGAGTGTTTTCTTTTTTTTTTCCTTCCTGTGTCTCTGGCCTTAGGCCTTACTCATTACCCCTGATTTTAAATTTTCTACCCGACTCCCTACTACAAAGTCAGCTGGCTTCTAATCAAGCCATTTGCTTGCACATTGTCCATCTTTTCGTTTATTATTTTGCTGCAGGCTTTGGTCATTTGCTTGCTTTATTCCAGAATCATGCCAGATCTTGAACCTAACAAGAGATGGGAAGAAGAAAATACTTGCAGCACTTACAGGTTTCACAATATAGTGCGAGGAACAAAAGTTATAAATACTACGAGATTCCCAACTCCCAGAATCATAGCTTGTAGATATCCAGTGATAGATGAAGGGCGAGTGATGGTTAATGCTACCCTTCTCTGGGAAATCTTGATGTTTCCAAGTGTGAGATCTATCAGAAGTGGACTAGTTCACAGGATTTGAATGCTAATGGTTCATGTCAAGGTATTGAGTCTTCAACTAAAATATCTCAGAAGTGGTCATAGGCTGTCATTGTCACAGTGAGACAGTTTTCATGCTTCTAACACATGGGCATCCTAAGAATATGGCATTTAGCCAAACAGTTTGAATTAACTGTGTGTGTGGTCTTTTGAATGAGAAAGGTCCCCCATAAACTCATGTATTTGAGCACTTAGTCCCCGTGATGGCACTGCTTGGAAAGGTTTTGGAAGCTTTAGGGAGCATAGCCTTGGGGGATGAAGTACATCACTGTGGGCTGGCTTTGATGGTTTATGCTCTCACTGTACCACCACGACCCCCTCTCTGCTTTCTGTGTCAGATAAAATCTAGTTAGCCAGCATCTTCCTCTTCCTGCCACCATCTTGTGTCGCACCTTCCCAGCCATTGAAGACCCTCCTTATAAAGCTATCAGCCAGAATAAACTTTCTCCCTTGAGTTACTTTTGGTCATGATGGTCTTCTATGGGAGCCACATAAGGTACCCAAGCCAGGCTGCCTCTTTCCACATGCCTTTGGCTCTCTCTGAGGAGCTCACAGTGTGCACCCGTGCTCTGTGTACTAACAAACATTAGGCTGACAACTTTTGCAACTCGATGAGGCAACGCTTAATATTAACTATACTCCAAACCCACATTAATACATGAAATTTGCAAATTAGTATCAACTATGATTTGCAAATTGAAGCTAATTAGAAAGTCCTAATACAGTGCCTCCTAAAAAGGCCAAAACACTTTGCATAGAAATAGCCAAATTAGAAGTCTCAATTTTCCAATTGCCTTTTGGCGAACAATTACCATTCCTCTGAGCTGTCCTCAGGATTGAAATGCTAAACACATGTGATGTTAGTGAGGGCACAGAACTTACCACAGAAATTTCTTTCCTAGGACCGGTCATGAGCTGCTCCTCTGCCATGGAGCACACTCTTAGCCAGTGATAGAATTTAATAACTTCAATTTTATAGTAGACAATTCCTGAGGAGAAAGATGGATCTTGAGTAGAGTTAAGAAACATCAAATGTGTGGTGATATACATAACATTGCTATTTGAAAAAAAGCATTATTTTTGAAAATTGTGCACGTACACACACACACACACACACACACACACACACACACACACACACACACACACACATGTTTGTACTGGTGCTGCAAGGCCAAAAGAGAGCATCAGCTCATTGGTTCTAGAGTTACAGGCAATTGTGTTCTCTCCATTCATCATGGATACTGGGACCCTATATCAGGTCCTCTACAGAAAGGCATGTGCTTTGAACTGCTGAACCAGCATTCTGTTTTAACTCTTTCCTTTTGTGGAATTTTATGGTGCTTACAGTGGAAAAAAGAGTCAGGACAAGAATAAATTCATAACTGATAAAACTTAGTATTCAAAGTTAAGTTACCAAGAATAAAAATCGAGAGCTAAGGCAATGACCCAGCATTAAGAGCACTTGCTGCTCCTCCAAATGGCCTACATTGAGTTCTCACTGAGTCAGAACTCACTGGGTGGCCCACAGCCATCTGTAGCTCCAGCTCCTAAGGATCTGACCTTTGTGGGCACCTGTGCTCTCATGTTACACTAGTCATATAAACACACACAGAGATATGCACACATGAACATAAACACTTAAAACCGAATGTAACTATGCTCCTCAAGCAATGAAGTAGAATTAAGCATAGTAAAGTACTAAACTAAAGTAACTTACTACAGTAGGACAATAAAAACATTTGGAATAACAAGGAGGCACATGTTGGAAGGAGGAAAAGAGGCATATGTAATACAGTTGATTCTCCAATTCTTAGAAATCAAAAAACTAAAAGCAGAATATTTTCAGAAATTAAAAATGGTTTAGAAATTAAAGGTCAGAGAAATTTTTTGTCATAACATATAAGTGACTAAGACAAAAAAATATGTAATTCATAAAATTTAGACTCATTTTGATATTTCTTAAAATAAATCAAGATTTTTTTTCTAGGATTGAGGAGACTATTTAGACTAGAATCAGGGTTTCCAGATAATGTCACAAGGCATAAGAATGAAATAAGGAATAAGCATATTGCATAAATTTCAGAAGAAATTCTGACCATCATTTACAATTATTACTAAGAACATGAAGTAAAATTGATGAATCTGAAGCATTTCTATAGACTCAGAATGGAGAGGTCATAAAATCATCCACCAGTGGGGTAGACTTGCTTTCTCAGTGTTAAAAAGTGATTGCTGGGGCAAGAGAGCTGGTTAAGAGCACTTGTTGATCTTAAAGAAAATAAAAGTTTGTTTCCCAGAACCCAATTTGGGCAGCTTGTAACACTCTGTAACTCCAACTCTAGGAAAACCTAATACCCTTTTCTGGACATCGTGGGAAGCTGCACAAACCCACACATTGATGCACACACATACATATTAAAAATAATAAACATAGCCGGGCAGTGGTGGTGCATGCCTTTAATCTCAGCACTTGGGAGGCGAGGCAGGTGGATTTCTGAGTTCGAGGCCAGCCTGGTCTACAGAGTGAGTTCCAGGACAGCCAGGGCTATACAGAGAAACCCTGTCTCAAAAAACAAAAACAAATAAACAAACAAAAAATATTAAGCATAAATCTTAAAAAGCAGTTATTATTAGAGTAAGCTATAGTCCAATATACCCAGTGCTTTAATGAAAACTGGGAATTTAGGCACAGTTAAAATTTTCAGAGAGAAGGCAGCATGGAGATACACAGGGAGAAGACAACCATGCCGCAGATGTGACACATCCATATGCCCAAAGATATCTAAGGAATCCTCTGGTCAGATTGAGGAAGGAAAGATCCTCCCTGGAGCTATCAGGAGAACATGAGTCCCGACCTTCATTCTGTACTACAATCCAAAGTCTAGGAGTAAGAAAAGAACTCTTGTTGCCTAGAAAACATGTGTGTGTGTGTGTGTGTGTGTGTGTGTGTGTGTGTGTGTGTGTTTGTGTACATGCATGCATGCACATGCACACATATTTTGTTATGTCAGATCTGGGAAAACTTAAACCTTCCATTAAATTGCTGTGAATACTTTAAAGTAACCCCAATGTACTTAAGTATGTATGTGTTTTAGCAATACTGAAATCCCCTTCAGGGAGCACACCACTAAGCCCCTTGTCATATCAGTACAACCATACCCAACCATTATATTGCAATAATTAACAGTTGATGACAATGTTGTAGTTCATTTCATAAATAAACTGAAAGTCCCTATATTAGGATATTATGCAGAATTAAGAAAGTCCAGTCTTTTCTATGATGATAAATATGTATATTTTTTTCTTGTGTGCACATTTTAATGAAGTTTATATGTATAGAATTCATATCCTGTAAATGATTTGCCTTTGAGATAGTATTTTTCTAAGTAACATATTCCACTGCTTTAAACAAATACTGTAAAATTTTCAAATTTTTACACAGTGTGGTCTCAAAGATGTTGGAGATTTTAGTAGACTGAAACTGTGAAATTTGATTGTTAAAAAGTAACAAAGATTTTTAAGTTTTAAAAAGGTTTTAATTGGCTTAAGGTTTTTTGGAAAATTATGGGAAAACACAACATCATGATTACTAGAAATTCTGTGTAATTTAAAGTTTTGGCAAATAATCTGCTAAGAAGTTCGTGCAGAAACATAACTTTAACATGTAGACATTCAGCCTCTGTTTACCCCTCAGTCATTATCACCAGAGTGATGCTCACTTCCCAAGCCTCAGATTATCATCAGGAAGTAGAATATAATTAGAGCCCCTCCTACCACAGGAAGCTCCTGTCATCTGAGCCATCTTTTAAAGACCATGAAATACGAATGAGTTATGTTTATGGAACACACTCTGAAACTTATTCTCAAAAAGATAAAAAAATGTTTAATATCGGTTCAAGAGCTTCAAAGTTTTCCCAGACTAATTTCGTCTTATTCTCTAGAGGCATGGAATCCTGTGTGAGTGAGCATGCATACACTCCATCGGAGTTTTATAGGTCAACACAGTAATTTACTATAGAAGAAAACAGACTTGGTAAGGATAGCTTTTGTTGTGGACCTGATGGTGAGAAGTTGGTGGTAAAATTTAGCTATCCAGAATCTCCATGTTATTATGGAACTAGGCTTCCGAACTGGCATTTGATTTACACATAGTCTATGTAGGACCCTTATTCCACATGGACTTCCACTATCTACCTTGTCACTCAAACCAGGGTTCTCAGGGGAATAAAAAACTTGTCAATAGAATGCAAGACACACACACACAAACACACATATAGACAGACACCATACAATACACAGACACACAACACACACATGACAACACACACACACATATAAACACAGACAGACACACAAACAAAAACCAAATACATGGGAAAGAAACATGAGCCAATCTGGGCATATGTTGATCCATCATTTATGAACTTACCATTTGCTGTCAAGGTACAGTCATCAATGATAAAAGTCCAATACCAAAAAGGAATAAAAATAAGGCTTCTAACAGTCAAACAAAGATCCTTGTTCTTTTTATTTTATAATAAGCAATTAAATTGGCTTTGGCTAGTCATTGAAATCCAATGTTCATCTAGAAGGATTTCAGGAGATTTGTAGGCAATTTGAATATTCCTCCTTCATATCTTTGTCTGGGAATCTCAGTCTTTGTGGAGTAGATTGTTTGATAATGGGAAGATCAGTCCTAGAAAATTATGTAGTCTGAGGCTGGTGGAAGAACTGTGATTTCCTTCTTTTGTTATTAAATTTATGTAGCGCTTTTTTATTATACCATGTGGACTCACTATATGTTGTGAACATTGAATTAATGTCATTTTCAGCTTTATAATGACAACAATCATGATTAATGTTCAGAGTCACAATCTGAAGTGTGTTCAACCCTAAATGTTTCAAGGGTATACTGGGGAATACAGTTTCTCTAATTTCAGGTCCATCTTTTTTACCTTTAAACCATGAGCCTGTGAATGACGCTAGGTGTCCTGAACTCTAGCAGTACAGTTAATTCTCATGATTGTGAAAACCTGACTGAACATTTGAATACAAATAGTTGGAGAGCCCAGTAACTTTGTTTATCGGAGTTCCTTCTTTCTTCCATGGTGTTTGCAAAAACAGTAGACAGGAGGCTCATTCTTAATGAAGTTCCCTTGAACTGTAAATAGATTATCAGGCACTAGAGTACCGATGATGATCTTGTACCAGGGACCTAAGCTGGATCTGCAGACCACTTGGGCTTTTTTATTTTTATTGTCTAAGGTGTCTGTCTTCTCTCTTGAAATCTGGCACAAGCGTCCTTTCATATCACATGATTGTGGAGCTCTGGAGAAAATAGTAAAGATATCTTAGGGCATTTGAGTGACTCTGTCTCTGTCTCTGTCCATGTCTGTCTGTCTATCTGACTGTTTCTGTCTTTGTCTCTCTGTTTCTCTCTTTTGAGTTGAGGAGAGGGAGGGAGGAAATAGCTGGATGATCTGCTGTGAGGTTTCAATATTAGAATTTAATTTTTCTCTAACTGTAAACAAGAAAGGGCCATTTTCTTCCAAGTCTGTATGAGTCAGATATTTCTATCTGCCCCAGTCCTCTTGACAGTTATGTTGGATCATCTCAGCATAAATTATTCTGAAATTCTTTAGACATATGCACTTTCATAGAGCTCCTGCACTTATCTCTGGAACCCAGACACAAGAAGATCCCAGATCTGGGCAGACAGCTCCAATAATCCAGTGAAGGACTGAGATCTTACTCCCTTTCTCTGCACAGAAATCATGCCCCACTGTCATAAGTAGCTGCCACGATGGTGGGATGGTGGCAGCTCTCACAAGGCATTGTCTCACTGTGTACACTTGGTAGTCACATATTTTGCCATGGGAAATTCTATCAATAGTTACTTCTGGGTTGTTTTATTCAGTGTGTACATAACAGGCACATACCACATTACTATATTTTTTAAAAAATCCATGCAAATTAGAGTCATACAGTGATTGGTTCAATTACTTCAAAGATGTGTTTATCCAAGAAAATAGAGTCCCAATGCTTCTTTTCTAGAGACAATATGTACAATTTAAATTTTAGCTACTATTTGTTTTTTTTTCCTTTAGCATGCTAAAGAAAAGCTCTGCAGCAACCTTCACTGATGTTTCCAGTGATGCAAGATTCAGCCCTGATTTACTTATTTCAATGTGTTTAATTTATTTATCTTTTTATAATATTGTGTCACAGTATTATATATGAGATGTGTTCTTAATAGAAAAAGAAGCACATAGAAGACAAGAAGAACTATTTGATCATTAATAATATAAGCTCCTGGTAATGTGATACCTCTAGTGTGCTCTACACAAGGCTTTCTACAGAGTATATATTTTTCAACACACAGACATACACCACACACACACACACACACCACACATACACACACACTTACACACTCCCCACACACTTCAGAAAAGATTTCTGCAGGAAAGGACCTTCAAGGTTTTTTGCACTTAAGTTTAGAGTCGTAGTCATGCTACTTATTGGTTGTTTCAAGGTTTTATTATTTGATGGACTTTATATTATGGGAACTTAGGTTCTCTTACAACAGTCTTATTTTCCTCAAATGTGTCCATTGTATTTGTAGTCTTTGTTGAAGTCATGCACTTTATTACATAGTCTCACTTGAATGTGACTCATTAGACCAATTGTTCTTATGATATCATTCTTAACTGGTGCTCATGAATGTCCTATTCAAACTTCCAATACACCTCCTTCTAAAATATTCCCCATTTTAGGTATTATTGCAATGAGAGAAAGAACTTGTATAGCTATAACATCCTCTAGTGCCTTGAGCTGATACAAAGACCATCTTTGGATGGTGCCAATTTGGCATCCCATCTAAGCAATTTATGAGTGGATTCTCATAAACCCCGTTTTGTGTTGTCATGGTGACTTATCCAAACCTTCTTAGTCCAAGTGGGATGAGGGAGGGTGGGGTGACTGACCAGAATTCTTGTCATCTCAGTGTTAATTTCCAAAGATGTTAGATATTATTAGTGATATTTATACTGTAATAAATTTATACTTATGTATTGTAATATATATCACAAAATATGAAGAAGAACATTTGGTTATGACAGTCATTCTTAATGCCTGTTGTCAGATGGATGACTTAAATATTAGAAAGCTGCTTAAGATCACCTGTCAGTAGCTCAGTTACTTTGATTGTAGCTGAACCAGGAATATGTACCACTCAGAACTAATCATTCCAAAGCCTAATATGAAGATGATTTAATAGTATCTGAAATTTCATCAAAGATATCCTTTTAAAATTCAGAAACAGTTAAGTCTCATTTTTATTTATATTTCATTTAATAGCTTCAGTGAGTCACTTAGATTTTAGAATGTGTTTCAATCAAGGGAAAGTAACATTAGAATTTAATGAGTATGTTTGGATAATTGGTATTTTTAAAATAATTTAAAGTGAAAATTTTCAAGGAAAATTATGGATGATTGTAAACATTTTAAAATTCAGGTGCAGTATGATAGGTATATTGTATAAAATATTCAGTCTAACGTGTTCATTAGTATTTAATAAAAGTTAGATGAAGATACAAAATCACACAAGAAAATCTAAATTTCAAAATACTCCTGCTGCATCTGAATCTATTTTTTTGATCAAATACTTTTTAAAATAAATTCAACATTATGGAAATATATCCTTTCTCACTTGGTTTAAAATTTTTCATTTTTGAAGCCTGCTACCAATGCTTTAAAAGAGGAAGAAACACCACATTTAGCAAACTCCATGAATTTAAATTATTTGTTCTAGTAACAGTTTATAGAAACCAGTGCAGTCTTTTATCACACTCATGTTCTCTTCATATCAGACACCAAAGAATGTTTTTCTTTCCATAATAAAGATACACTTAAAAACAAGATAGTTTTTATTTTTTTACTTAATTTTATTCTTCTTTGAAAAAGTGTTTCACTATATAGCTAAGACTGGCCAACGACTTCTGTTGTAACCTACACTGGCCTCCAACTCATAATTCTCCTTCCACTGGGATCACAAATCAGGGCCACCATGAGTGGAAATATTACTGCTTTGACCCCAAGAAAGCAGGAACTGCTTGATGAGAACCCTTCTGTTAGGGTCCAGTCACCTGAGCACTAAGTTAAGCCCACCTGTGTATTCATAAATGTGTGTGCCTATGTGTGTTGTGCATGTGTGTGTGTGGTGCATGTGATATGTGTGCTTTACATGTGTGCACAGGTGTGTATTTTACACAAAACCAGCTGTGAGGTCAAATACAAAATCAGTTTATTTCTTATCATTTAAAGAGATTGAGAGTCAACCAACAAAATAAAGCCAATGAAGGAACATGTTACCATGTGTGAGAACTGAGTTCTATCTCTGGAAGCCCACATGACAGAGGGACAGAGGAGAGAACCAACTTCTGAAATTGTACTCTGGCTTCCACATTGTGATGTAACACGTTTCCACAACAACACAGACACACACACACAGACAACACACACAGACACCAGACACACACAATTACACACACACACATTAGAATCTGAATTGATCTTCCTCCTTCTTCTTGAGTTTCATGAGGTTTATGCATTGTGCTTAGGTATTGTGTGCTTTGGGCTAATATCCGCTTATCAGTGAGTGCATACCATGTGTGTTCTTTTGTGATTGGGTCATCTCACTCAGGATGATATTTTCTAGCTCCATCATTTGCCTAAGAATTTCATGAGCTCATTGTTTTTAATAGCTGAGTAGTACTCCATTGTGTAAATGTACCGCATTTTCTGTATCCATTCTTCTGTTGAAGGACATCTGGGCTTTTCCAGCTTCTGGCTATTATAAATAAGGTCGCTATGAACATAGTGGAGCATGTGGCCCTGTTGCATGTTGAAATATCTTCTGGGGGCTATCCCAAAACATGCAGCCTGTATATGAGTATGGTCTTCTAGCTGGGTGCCTCATCTGGCCTCAATGGAGAGGAAGCACCTAGCCTCTCAGAGACTTAAAGTAGCAGGGTGGGGGATACAGGAGGAGGGGTATCAGAAAACAAGAGATGGGAAGGATTGTGGGAGGGGGTGACTGGGACGGGTTATAAAGTGAATAAGCAAAAAAAAAAAAAATAAAATTAAAAAAAAAAAAAAAAAAAGAATCTGAATTGATGAGAAACAAAAGTTCCAAAGAGATTGATCCATGGCTTACTTCTTTCCTCATCAACAAGCCAGGAATCACTTTGAGCCTTTTAATTTACCAATACTAGATTGATGGTTCTCAACCTTTCTAATGCTGTGACCCTTTAGTAGAGTTCCTCTGGTTGAAATGACCTTCAGCCATAAAATCACTTTTGTTAGTCCTTCATAACTATAATTTTGCTACTGTTATTAATCATAATGTAAATATCTGTGTTTTCTGATGGTCATAGGCAATACCTGTAAAGGAGTCATTTGTTTCCCCAAAGAGGTTGTGACTGATATGTTGAGAACCAGTGTATTAGGCTGAAGAGATATAAAATAATTATGAAATTATAATGTATTCCTGAAGTTCATTTTAGGAGATCCTAGAATAGAGGACCTAAAGTGTGCCACAGTGGACAGAGATGGAAGGGAGGATATCCATTGGTTAAGGGAAAAGCCAGAAAGAGCTTTGAATGAAGTCATGATATTTGAACACAGTCCTCTTAAAGCACTATGTTTTTCAGGAAAACAAAGCACCCACATGTGCCAATGTGTATAAGAGTGTGAGTGTATGTGGGTATGTGTGTGTCAACTAGTCTATTCATACTCAGACCAAATGGTGTATAAGATTTTACAACACCAGTTCCCTGGAATTTAAAAAAAAATGTGTGTGTGTGTGTGTGTGTGTGTGTGTGTGTGTGTGTGTGTGTGAGAGAGAGAGAGAGAGAGAGAGAGAGAGAGAGAGAGAGAGAGAATGTGTGTTTGTAGTTGGTCCCATACTGTCCAGAACAGTCAGTGTACAAGAACAAAAGGTTCACAACCTACCAAACAGTATGCGTGAATGTGTATATCAAATAATAAAAGCATTGCTTAAGATCTCTTAACTAAAGAGTTAAATTTTCTGACATGTCAGGATTGGGAGACTCAACTGGTTATTCATATTGGTTTAGAACTATGAGTTATGTATCATGGCTCCTTGGACATTCTTGGAATTTCTCATGAGCACAACATGAAGAGGGGTCCTGCTTGATCATATTTCCTTCAAAGCTTTATTTCTTCCAGAATATTTGTTGAAGATTTCTTTTTTTAAATTCCAGGAAACTGGTGTTGTGAAATCTTATACACCATTTGGCCTCATTATTAATAAATTAGTTAAATTTTGTATTACAGCATTTCCTCTAGTATTCTTACAAGATATTATATAACCTATTGTAAAGGTATGTGTATGCTAATGCATGACGATGTGGTTTTTTTTGGGAGAATATAGGCAGATGGTTCATAGATTCTCGTGAAGCTACCATTTGCCAATTGAAAGAATGATCTGTTTTAGACCCTTGGTAATGACCAGTGTTCACATGTCCATGTGTGTAGGTACTTATTTGTATGAAATATGCAGATGTGATTACAGGCCGCAGAACTAGTCTTTAGTTGCAGAACTCAGCTCTGTTTTAACACCTTTCCATCCAGTTGGTCCATACCCTGCCTCAGCACCCGTCTCCCTTTGCAGTCAGTGAATAGGTTGGGTTGTGAAACCCTGAAGGAAGTTTGACCACTGAAGACATTGACACCTGAGAGAACTTTTCAAAATGCATTTAGTCTTGAAAAAAAAAAACCCCAAAACTTTGACAAAATGCTAATTAGATTGACAATTTTTTTCTTGTTTAAAATAAACATTTGAATGCATTGCAGAAACTAACTTGTCTTTTGCAATCTTTAAGTACTACATCAGAGAAAATGAATACATTCTGTGTTCGAGGTTTGCTTAATTAAACCAGGCTTCATTATAATCTGAAGTCTGAGAATTGAACATCACTTAATAGAAAAACTGAATTTAAGCAGAGAGTGTCTATACAACTCATCATTCAGTGAATTTATGTTTACAGTCCTCAAAACTTCCCGCTTATCTTCTCTCTTTATTAATGCACAATGGATTTCTTAATTATTTCTGACTAATTATGGTTTGAAGTTGGATTTGTCAGATACCATTACCACTTTTATATGTCTTCATGTCCATTTGACTAAAACCCCTCATGATTTTAGTCTGTATTTCTTTGTTCTCCTGAGTTTCTTGCAGACAATAACCAGCTGGATCTTATTTCTTAATCTATTCAGTCAGTTTTCATCTTTAATTGGAAGATTAGGATTAATTACAATTATATTTAAGTGATTGTTGAGTCTCACAGTTTAATTTTTCTCTTCTTCAGCTTGATGATTGGCTATCTTTAGTCTCCCCACTCCAAATTCTCACTTGTACATTAATCATTCTAGTGAGCTTTAGGGTTTCTCAAGCTGTCATGCTTACATCTACCTTGCACTCTTATTTTTGGGTAAAGTATAAGTGTCTCTGCAGTGCTGGCTTAGTGAACTAATTTAGTGTGTGACTGTCATGGAAGGTCTTTGTTATATAAAGTTCTCTGACTTTAGAGAACTTCTTATGAATACAATAATCTCAATTGGAGCTGTATTCTTTCAGGACTTCAAACACGTAATTCTAGTGCTCTTCTAGCAGCTTTCGGAGCTCCTGCTGATAATTCTGGTATCATTGAAATAGTAGTGCCTTTGTGAGTGAATTTTAGTTTCTGCCCTCCAGCTTTAGGGTTTCTTTGTTCATCTTAATTGGAGATAGATGCAGAGATACTCTTCCTGGGCACATCTGTGTGCTGAGTACCTTCTGTACTTGCACACTTCTTTCTGTTCTGGATTTGGGAACTTTTTGCTGTCCTTTTGTTGAATAGTTTTTCTGTATGTTTAGGCTATATTGTCATTTCTCTTCAGAATCATGATTCATGTCCTCCAGGGATTTATGTTGTGGGCAAGACTGTCTCTTCCATTCTTTGATTTCTTCTGAATAGAATAATCTCCCAACCTAGTCTTCAGTCCTTAACATTCTTTCTTATTTCTACTTTTGTTCATTGTTTAGATTTTCAATTATACATTTTATTTTATTATATTTTTCATTTTTTCAGATCTATTTTTCCCTTTGCTCCATTGCTTATCCAAATCTAGAATTCACTGCTTTGAAGTCACCGATTTCCAGAAATGGACATTTGAATTCCTCATTTCTCATTGTCTCTAGGTCAGTTTCTTTGTGTTCAGCTGTTGACATATGAACTTTGGGAGGTGTCATAGTGACTTTCTTTTTCATACTTTTTTTTTTTTGTTTTTCTATGTTACAATGTATGTTGCTTTTTGGTAATTTCTCTTCCAGATTTGGGTGGAATCTTTTTAGTGAGAAGCCTTGTCTTGATGTGTAAATACTCAGGACCACTCATAAAAGAGAAAATAAACTCTCATCAGAGTAACAAAATTAAAAATAACCTAGTATACATATGCAGCAAAAACAAAATAAAGTTGATTATTATACCACAAAATATAATCACATAAAAGAAAGCAGTTACTAATGTACATCTTCCTGTGAAGTCAAAATTATTAATGTAAAAAGAAAATAATGAAACCAATTATAAAAGCATGAAATAAAGGAAGAATAAGAAATAGGAAAAGAATGACACCATGTTAAATGATTAAAGGCAAAAAAGGGGAAGTTATGAGAACAAGTAATATTAAAATATCCAGTTATAAATGAGAAGAAATATGAATGAAAGTAGGAAAAGAGAAAATAACATTAAAAGAAAAAAAAGGATGTAGACTAGATAAGATTTTTAAATGTACAGAAATGGAGAAAATTGCCTCTGGGTCATGTAATCCTGGAATCTGATATGTCCTGGGGAACAATGTGGCTGGTATTATCTGGATTCTATTATATTTCTGTTCCTACCATACAAATTGGTGCTGTACATAGGCTGAGAGCCAGGAATACTATGAGAGCTATGATTATTTCATCATTATTAGAACTCAATTCCTTTAGCTCTCCTTTGTACATTGACAATTTCTGTGCTTATATTACCATTCTTTCATATGCATTGTCTCCTATGCCGTAGAGCCCATAACATATTAATCATTATTTTAAACTTTTTGTCTGACAATATAAAAATCCATGTCATTCACATATATTTTTCTAAATATATATTTTATCTTTTTATAAAATAAATGAAATTATTTTTTCTAAATCGTATGTGTATTTAGCTTTCATACGGTTTTTATAATCACCCCCAGCCTTTGTTTCAAACTGTAGGTGAGATGTGAGAGAGCAGAGACTGAGATGATGATGCTGATAGGATGAGATTTTTCATGTATTTGAGGAGGGTATAGTTGATGAATGTTTACTTATTAGTACTTGCTGTAGACGTCAGACTCATATTTTGTTTACTGCTCTCCTGTGGTCTTGAACTTTGTGGTGAATCTTGCTAGGGTAGAACATTCATCTTGTCACTTTCTTTCTCCCATGTAAACCAGAGATGGAAGAGAAGAGCTGCAGTATGGTGTAAGGTTTGGGAAAAGGATGAGTCTATGCTATTGTTTAGTCTGATTTGTGGGGACATCCATAAGTACTTTCTAATTTCTTTCTCTTGTATGTAGAGATGGAGGGGAAGAAAAACACTCTCTCCAGTTTGAAGGAGTGTCTGACATTTTTTCCCTAGTAGAAGGATTTTACAAAGAGGTCATTGCAAAGATGTATCACAGAGATTTTGCCTCAAGTTTCTCTTCTAGAGCCAAGAGAAGGTCTTCTTTACTCTTTACCATGAGAACTTAGTAAAATTTCTAGGAATGAACCCTACAAGAGAGGGAGCCTTTTTTTGCCTTGACCACACATAGACTGAGAGATTCACTGTACTTATTATTACAGATTCCACAGTCTCTTATCTCCCGAGTATGGCTGCAAGGGCTTCTATTGTAGGCATTAATGTCTCAGTTTGACTACTTGGATTCCTTTCTCTCAAGAGTTTAGGGTGGTGTTTTTTGTTTTTTGTTCCACAATTTTAATTCTATGATAAGTCAAAATTTTTACTTCTTCCAACTTTCTCACCAAAATGGTGATGATGATCAAGGTTCGACTTATCAGGTACAAACTGATATTATTTGACCATATTTATCCTTTGAAGGAATTTTAGGAAAGCTACAATATGTTTAATGATAGCCATCCATAAACTGGAGATAGTATATAAATCTAGAAAGTCATGGATGGCACGCCTCACCTAAAGATCTGTAGGTTTCTTATCATCAATTATGGATAGATAATAAAGGAATATTAAGATATAATTGATTAACTGATAATTTTTTGTCTCCTATTTTACTTCATGTAGTTTCAGCATGACTCATTGCTAGGTTATGGTGCATCTTTTTTTGTTTGTTTTCTTGTTTGTTTCTTTCCTGATACATTGACCCAAGACTTTCAAATATACCAAGGCTGGGTTGCTTTTCAGCTACACATTGTCTTAATTACTTGTCTAAGTGTGTGTCTTAATCAGTGTTCTATTGCTGTGAAGAGACACCATGACCGCAGCAATTCTTATAAAGTAAAATATTTAATTGGAGCTAGCTTATAGCTTTCAAAGTTTTAGTCCATTATTGTCAGAGTAAGAAGCATGGCAGCATACAGGCAAATACAGTAGAGCTGAGAATTCTATATCTGGACCCTCAGGCAGCAGGAAGAGAGAGCCACTGGACCTACCTTGGGCTTTTGAAACCTCAAAGCCTACCCCTAGTGTCACAGCTCCTCTCACAAGGCCACACCTCCTAATCCGTCTAACCCTCTCAAAAAGTTCCACTCCATTAAAATATATGAACCTATGGAGGCCATTCCTATTCAAACCACCACAGTGTGTTCAAATATTCTGACAAAAACAACTTTAAAATGAAAGACTTTATTTTGGCTCAAGGTTTGATGGTCCTGTCCATCCTGGTGTGTCCATCTTGCAGTAGGACACCCACAGTAAGAAAGAAAGGATCAACAAATACCTATCCTTGGCTAATTTGCCTACCATCAGCTTATTCTTTCTTGTTATGCAGCCCTGTGTCTCAGCCCAGGCCACCCATAGTGAGTAGGGCTTTCTACCTCAGACTAATCAAGTTATTTCTTCACTGAGATGCCTGTAGTGTTGTCTTCCTTTGATTCTAGATACCATCAAGTTTGTAACTGATAACTGAGATTAACCATTATATACCTGAAATGGACAGAGAGTATGGCTCAGTAGCTTAAAGATGCTTGTCAGGCAAGCCCAAAGACCTGACTCCATTCCCAGAACACTTGTAAAGATGAAAGTAGGTAACTGACTGCACATAGTTGTCCCTGGCACAAAGCTCTTCCTCCCTTTCCATCTCCCCCTTTCTTTCTCTCTGACTCTTTCTAACACACATACAAACAAATTAAAAAGGTATCTATCCTTTAGTATCCAAAATTCAAGTTTACTAGTATCCTGCATCTTATCTGCTAGCATCACTAGGAACATTTCAGAGATGTCGATTTCCCCACTTCAGATCTAGTGAAGTAGACTCTGTTCTAATGAAAATGTAACTTGTTGGTTGCCATATTCAATGTCAAAAGGCTCCTGTCCTCTCACCCAGTTTCCTTCTTCAAGGAGATCCTAGTGGCATGAGGTCGTTTGCTACTTACTGTCAGTGTAGTCATGGGAAGTGAGTGTGTTTGAAAAGAAGCCATGATCCTGGACAGGACCAATTTCTTCAAGTATCTAATTACACAATCATAGGGTTGCCCTAATGTCATATTTTATCAAAACAATTTACAAATTAAATATAACTTGTGGTATTGAAAGATGTTACATTGTAATAGCAGGAAAGTGTTAAGGCATTTATTACTTAAATGCCATTTTCTGTAATAAAGACACTTCCATTTTTTCTTTATTCTTTCTTTTTAGAAAATTACACAAATGAATGTGTGGCCAAAGCCACTGTGGGTGTTTAAATCTCAAAGCATTTAGAAATATTAATCTCATGTTCCATTGGGCTGTCCTTTTCCTTGTGGCCATGTGTAATTGCTTTCATTAATTACCTTAGCTATTTTACCTCAGTGTTTCTACAGTAAACATTTATCTATAAATTAGACAGACTCTACTTTTGTGGAGAAATGTATAAAAATAGACCCAGAGTTGAAAAATGAATTTATACAAACACACACACACACACACACACACAGAGAGAGAGAGAGAGGAGAGAGAGAGAGAGAGAAGAGAGAGAGAGAGAGAAGAGAGAGAGAGAGACAAAGACAGACAGACAGACAGACAGACACACAACACACACACACACACACACACACACACACATCATCTGCTGAGTCCTTTTGGGGTATTGCTTTGTGTATGACTTCAGACATGACCATTCTGTATTGGTAACCAATTAGGGGCTCATCTCTGGGAGAAGCAAAATCTCCCTTTCTCATTCATTAGTTGCCTGTATACCTCATTTTTTGTTATTGTTGGTTTTTTTTGTTTGTTTGTTTTGTTTTTATTTTTTTGTTTTTTGTCTAGAATGAGGCCTTGTGAGATTTTCCTCTTCTACATTAGCATGTTTATTGCTATTGTTTAGGACTTTTTTTATCCACTCCTCCTCTGTTTCTCTTCAGAAACATAAGGATTCCCATGGATATCAACCAGCCCTGGCATACCACATTGCTATAAGTCTAGAAGCACCTTCTCCTATTAAGGCTAGAAGAGGCAGTCCAGTAAAGCAGGCAACAGTGTCAGACACAGTCTCTGCTACCAATATTTGGAGTCCCACATGAAAACCAAACTACACAACTGTAATATATGTGCAGACCACCTCGGTCAGTCCTGTGCATGCTCCCTGGTTGGTGATTTAGTCTCTGTGAGCCCCGATGGGTCCACATAGTTGATTCTATAGGTTTTCTTGTAGTATCCTTGGCCTATCTGGTTCCTTCAATCCTTCCTCCTTGTCTAGCAACAGGATTCCCCAAGCTCTGCCTAGTGTTTGTCTATGGGTTTCTGCATCTGTTTTCATCAGTTGCTAGGTGAGGACTGTCTAATGACAGTTATGCTAGACTCCTGCCAGCAAGTATAGGGGAATATCATTAACAGTGTCAGAAGTGAGCTCTCTCTCATGACATGGTTTTAAGCTGGACCAGTCAATGGTTGGCTGCTCCATCTTTACCTCTGCACATCTTATATGCAGGGCAAATTGTAAGTCGAAGGTTTTGCTGGGTTGCTATCCCAAACCCTCTATTATAAAGTTTACCTGGTTCCAGGAGATGACTGGTTCAGCCTCCATATCCCCCACTACTAGGACTCTTAGCTTGGATTACCCTCAGAGATTACTGGATTTCACGAGTTGTGTTATAGATCTATCTGTTGGGGCTGGGATTCCCACAATCAGTTGATCATTCCATTATGACCAGTTGTGGTTTTTTTTCTTGATGGAGGAAGAAAGATATGCTTATCTATGGTTCTAAGGATAATTTTTAAGATTCGATTAGGAATTATCCTGATCTAGTAAAGTAGAATTTTGTAGAGAGAATATCTTGTGTATTCTATGGATGTATCACTTGTCAATCAAGGCCTGTAGCTATGGCTTGGGCAAGAAATAGAAGGTAGGACATTCAGGAGGATAAAGAATTCTAGGATAAAGTCGGGTGCAGGAGATCCACCCAGGAAGATGTGAGGAGACAGACACATGGTAACTGAGCATAGCACCTATGTGGCAGAATGTAAGTTAAAATAACTGCTTTATCTAAGTTATGATCTAGTCAGAATAGAGCCTAGCTATATAGCCAAGGTATTTGTAAATATATTTTGTGTCTGAGTCTTATTTCTGGAAGGATCTTTCTGGGAGGAAGAACCAACCATAACTTCTGTTCTTCACTAGCCTTGGATAGTTGACTGTTTCTAGCACAAGCCATGATTTCTCTCCTCTTGAGTTGTCCTTAAGTCAATTAGCCAGTTGTTGATTTAATGCCCAGGTATCCATTTTATTGTTGTTGTTCATATATATCATGGGTAGGCTACTGGATGCTGCTTATCTCTGTTGGCCTCTTGCACAAAATCTACTGGTACTATGAAAGCAAGAATGCAGTGATGAGACTTTCAGGTCAGATGCAGTAGAGCCTTTTGTGTCCTGATCCACAAGTTATGGTATCTTCATCAATTAGGACTTAACTTCAAAATTCTGAGGGATGACCAAGAGCAACAGCAATTGCTTATATTGGCTTGATCATCACTAGGACTACCAAACCAACAACTCAAATGGAGGTGTCTCCTGTCAGGTACTGGGGCTTTTGGATAGTCCATAGTTTTTGAGGGAAGCGCTAACAGTCCAGATGATATAGTTTCCTTTATTATTTATCTATAAACTGTCAGACTAACAGACAGAGAGACTTACATGTCTTACATGTAATTTTAGGTAGTAAATATAAATTAATATGGGGATAGGAGAAGGATGTCAATACAAAAGTGGAGGGCTGGCAAAGAACCCTAGTGATGTTTGATTAAGCCTCAAATTATTGTATTTTTTTTTTAATGTGCCCAGAGAGTGATGTCAGCAACATGACAGAGCTGGTAGCGCCTTGTTTTTTTCTTGCTAGAGAAAATATAGATGACACTGTAACTTCAGGTGGAAGGTTGAGAAAAAAACACAGAAACTGTGTCATCAACTTCATTAGAACTCTTGAAAATTAACAAAAGCATAGAGTTGCCAGATAAATGGAATAAAGAAAAGGGAATGGTAAAAATGGGGGGTAAATCATGAACATGTTTGAGTTTGTTCTGTCTAACCTCTACCAGTTTGGCAGCGGGGTGGAATGGAAACAGCTATGTAGATGGGCTCCTTGTCTAAGAGAGACAGCAGGAACCAATCCTGTGTCTATCCACACTGGCATGATTATTCACCACTAACTTCACTTATTGAGAACTGAGCTTAGAGGGAGGCACAGTGCCAAGGCAGATATCTGGAGCAAATGTGCACAGGTAGTCAAAAGTCTCATAAGTTCGAGGTCTCAGAAATCCTTGGCAATGCTCAGAAGAAAACTGAAAGTCCTTACTGTCTCACTGTTAATTATTCTTAGGCTCAGCAGAATCATGGCTGTGCTAGAGACAGGAATAGATTCTATCAGAGGTTATTAATCTTGGGTCTGGTGGGTATGGGGACTCTGGAAGAACTCTTAATGGGTACTAATCCAGCTCAGAAAAAATAAGACAATTTTGACAGATGTAGATGGTGTGAGAATTTGAAGCTCTGTAAATGTGATTAACAGCACAAAACTAGACTTTAAAAGGTCAAATTAGGGAAAAAACATGTTGCACAATATTTGAGACAATATAATGTAATTGCATCATGAATAGTGTTATATTCTTGCCATTTTGCTCTTATGTAAGTACTACTCCTTGCTGATGAAAGCACAGGATGATGTTAATCACGTCCTCAGTATGGTGTGCTTGTAGAACATGGATTCATTTTACCTCTTGTAATTTTTCCATCTAACAAAGGCTCTGTCTTACCACTTTTGTTTCCGCATTTCACACTAAATAATGTAGTTGTGCTGATTTTTAGGTATAAAAATTAATCCTCCCCATAAAAAAGTCAAACAATAGCAAGTAAAGCATTTTATTATATGCTTTTAAGCAGAGACTAATGTTTCTAAATTTGCTGAGAATTATGGAGCATTTAAATTGTCATGATTTTTGTTTATGGAAATCAGTAAATTTGTGGTTTACAGCAACACAGAATTTCCCTTTGTGTTCCAATAAAGTAACCAATAAATCAGTATGTCTTTGCTAGACCATATGCAGGAGACTCTGAGTGAGGACCTATTAGGGATTAATGTTGGGTTAGAATTTATACCTTGTAAAAGCAGTTGAATAATTCCATCTGTGAATGATATTGATCACTATATATAGTTTACAACTGACTTGTTCACACTTTTAGTAGAAGATGTGGATTTTCCTATCTTCAGAAAACAGTGTTAAGATACCTGGAGTCTTACATTCATTCTTTCTCAGAATAGATGTACTCATCTAGGTTTACTTGATGAAGCAACCACAGGGAGCTGAACATTTTATAAGTATTGATAATAGCAACCGTCAAAATGATTAGAGCAGTAAACACAGACACAGTAGCTGTAGCTTTGGAGGTAGTGTTGTGTTAGGCCCTACATGACCAAGAGTCTCAATGAAAATGGCAGAAGAATAAAAACTTAAGCAAGAGCCCCTTCGTTTCCATGCTTAGATTCTAACTGGCAGATTCAGCTGAATAAAGTCTAATTAAATCCCAGTGGGCAGCCATGGGCTGTCCGATGCAGGCACCACAGATGAGTACCACCATCTGGAAGGCTTCATGTTGCAGGCTTTATACCCATGCTGACAAATAAAATAAATGAAGCTTTAGTTATCTAGCAAAATGTATCTGGGTAGAGTAATAGATTAAAGATGATTTATTAAAGGTGTAGGGGGTAGGCATGTGACTTGAACACAGGATTAGGGCATTGTACCAATATCTGTCTGATTTGATATCTTTCAGCTGTAGCTACAGTGGTAGGTAGAGCGTCTGCCTGACTTAATGACACTAGTGGGAACGTCTGCTAACAATGTAGCCTCATGGAAGTGGATGATAAATAAAATCCCTTTGTTCTGCCAATTGTAGCTAACAGAGTGCTGTAAGCCAGTAAGCATTGATATTTCTGTTGTGACAAAAGCAATTTCAAAGGAGAAAGATGTAATTTGGCTCACCATTTGAGGGAGGAAAGGCACACAGCACTCGAGGTAGCTGGTCACATTGCATCTATTCTCAGGATGCCACAGGCAGTGAACGCTGGTCCTCAGCTCACTCCTTTATGCAGTCCTGGACCTCAGCCCACAGGATGATGGCACCCACATTCAAGAGGAGTCTTCCTCTTCCTTAAACTTTTCTGGAGATATTCTTATCGAGACACTGATTAGTATGTTTCCATGATGACTCTAAATCTCGACAAGTTGAAGATAAACACATTACAACATTAGGATTCCCCCTCTCTCTTTTAGAGAATCACACAGTGTAAAAGGTACCTGTGTTCTTGCCACTGTGTCACAGTCACTTGATTTAAGGAATGACATAAAGCATAAACTTTATTTCACACTTAGTCCACAGATCAATGTGTCTGTTGAAAATGTTCAATATCACATACCTTCTTTTAGGAGTTCCTGGCCAAGAGCTGACCACAGGCTTGTTCATGAGTAATACTGAATACCAACCTTGACCAGATCTAGACTCATATGGGAGCGAATTCTCTTGGGTAGACCTATGAGGAATTCTGCAGACTAGGTTAGTGTTTGGGCATGTTTAGAAGGATTGTTTGGTTAGGTTAATTGAGGTGGGAAGACCCACCCTAAGGTAGTTGGTACTATTCTCTTGGAGCCTAGAGTGATAAAAAGGAGGAAACATTTACCACTCTCTTGTTGACTCCAGATTCAATAGGATCAAGTGCTGTTAAGATATTGTCACCTTGACACTCCCACTAAAATGGACTGGACTTTAGCCTGAATAAAGCTTTAATCTTTAAAGGTATTTTGTTAGAGTATTTTTAAAATTTTGTTTGTTTATTTATTCAATTTACAACTCAATATCAGCCCCTCCTCTCCTCCCAGTACTCCCTCACACAAACCTCCTCTCATTCCACCTTCTCCTTTTGCTTGAAAAGGGAAAGTCCCTTCTGGTTGTCACCTCCAACCCCTCCCATCAAGTCACTACAGGAATAGGTACACCCCCTCCCACTGAGGCCAGACAAGGTGGTCCATTTAGGGGTGCAAAACCCACAGACAGGCAGGGAACAGGCTCAGGGAAAGACTCTACTCCAGTTGTTTGGAGACAAACATGAAGATAAAGCTGCTACATATGTACAGGGGGCCTAGGTCTAGCCAATGCTCATTCTCTGGAAACGTCCAAGAGTCCAGGTTAGTTGACTCTGTTTGTCTTCCTGTAGAATCCCTGTCTTCTTTGGGGATTCTTTTTCCCAGCTCTTCCATTTGACTCCCCAAGCTCCATCTAATGTTTGGACATGAGTCCCTGCATCTCTTTCCATTGGTTTCTGGATGGAGCCTCTCAGAGGACAGTTATGCTAGATTCCTGTCTGCAAACAGAACCGAGTGTTAATAGTGTCAGGAATTGGTTCTTGTCTGTGGGATGGGTCATACTTTGGAGCAGTCAGAGCAGTCACTGGTTGGCCATTTCCCTTGGTCTCTGCTCTACCTTTGTCTATTCACACCTTATAGGCAGGACAGATTTGGGGTTGAAGGCTTTATGAGTGTGTTGCTGTCCTTATCCCTCTACTGGGAGTCCTACCTGGCTATTGGAAGTGGTCACTTCAGGATCTGTATCCCCCACTGCTAGGGGTCTCAGCTAGAGTCACCTCCCATAGATTCTCTGGGGCATGACGCCAACCCAGGTCTCTGGCATGTCCTAGAGATTACCCACCACCACCAATCTGTCTTCTCTCTCCCCTGCTCTCCCTACATATGATCTCTAGTCTCCCTCCCATCCTACTTCCTTCCCCATCCCTGCTTTTACCCAGTTCCCTCCTTCCATCATTAGGATGAAACAATGGCCTGTCTGTTTCTCTACCAGTACTGTGCAGTTTTTATTACTATTGCTCTGTAGTGCAGCTTGAAATCAGGGATAGCAATACCTCCAGAAGTTCTTATTTTTGTTCAGGATCATTTTAGTTATCTTGATTTTTCTTGTTTTTTCATAAGAAGTTGAGAATTATTCTTTCAATATCTGTAAAGAATTGTGTTGGAATATTGATGGAGATTGCATTGTATCTCTAGATTGCTTTTAGTAAGATGGTCATTTTCACTATGCTAATTCAACCAATCCATAAGCATGGAGATCTTTTCATCTTCTGGTACCTTCCTCAATTTCTTTCTCCAAAGATTTGAAGTTCTTGTACTACAGTATTTCACTTGTTTGGTTAGAGTTACATCAAGGCATTTTTATACGATTTGTGGCTATTGTGAAGGGTACTGACCCCTCACTTCTTTCTCAGCCCATTTATCCCTTGTGTAGAGTAGGGCTACTGATTTCTTTGAGTTAATTTTGTATTCATCCACTTTGCTGAGGGTGTTTATCAATTGTAGTAGTTCTCTGACAGACTTTTTTTTTTTTTTTTTTTTTTTTGGGTTCCTTGAGTATACTATTTTATCATCTATGAATAGTGACACTTCAACTTCTTCCTTTCTAATTCATATCCTCTTAATCTCCATTAGTTGTCTTATTGCTCTAGCTAGAACTTCAAATATCATTGAAGAGATAGGGGGAAAGTGAACAGCCTTATCTTTTTCCTGATTTTAGTGGAAATGTTTTAAGTTTCTCACTATTTAACTTGATGTTGGCCATTTGCTTGCTATATATTGCCTTTATTATGTTAAGGTAGGCACCTTGTATCCCTGTTTTCTCTAAGACTTTTAACATGAAAGGGTATTGGATTTTTGTTAATCATCTTTTGGGCATCTAGTGCGATAAACATGTGTTTTCTTTTCTCTTTTCTTTTTAAATTTTTCTTTCAGTTTTTTTACATGGTGGATTACATTGGTGGATTTTCCTATATTGTGCCACCCCTGTATCCCAGAGACGAAGCCTATTTGATCATGGTATATGATGTCTTTGATGTGTTCTTGGATTTGGTTGGCGAGTATTTTATTGAGTATTTTTTTCATCAATGTTCATAAGGGAAATTGGTCTAAAATTCTCTTTCTTTGTTGAGTTTTTGTGTGGTTTACGTATCAAGGTGACTGTGGCTTCTTAGAATTAGTTTGACATTGTTTTTGCTGTTTCTATTCTATAGAATATTTTGAGGAGTATTGGCATTAACTCTTCTTTGAAGGTCTGATAGAATTCTGCAATAAAACCATTTGGCCCTGGGCTGTTTTTTTAATTGAGAGGTTTTTAATGACTAGTTCTATTCCTTTAGGGGTTATAGAACAGTTCAGATAGTTTATATGACCTTGATTTACCTTTGGTAATTAGTATCTGTCTAGAAAATCACCCATTTCATTTAGATTTTCCAATTTTGTGGAGTACAGGCTTTGAAATAAGACCTAATGATTCTCTGAATGTTTTCAGTGTCCATTGTCATGTCTCCCTTTTCATTTCTGATTTTGTTAATTGTGGTGCTGTCTCTCTGTCTTTTAGTTAGTTTAGCTAAGGGTTTGTCTATCTTGTTGATTTTTCTTAAAGAATAAGCTCTTGATGTCATTGATTCTTTGTATTGTTTTCTTTGTTTCTAATTGATTGATTTCAGCCCTGAGTTTGATTATTTCCTTGATCTACCCCTCTTGGGTGTGTCTCTTCTTCTTCTTCTTCTTCTTCTTCTTCTTCTTCTTCTTCTTCTTCTTCTTCTTCTTCTTCTCCTTCTCCTTCTCCTTCTCCTCTCCTCCTCCTCCTCCTCCTCCTCCTCCTCCTCCTCCTCCTCCTCTTCTTCTTCTTCTTCCTCCTCCTCCTCTCTTAGCAAGCAGAGTGGTGGAGAGAAGCTTGGGGAACTCTGCTGGATTCTGAATTCAACATAGATGTGTAAAGGCACCACAGAATGCCCACAACTCACAAACCGAGGATATTCATGAAAGTGCTGAAAAGTAGCCGGGCGGTGGTGGCGCACGCCTTTAATCCCAGCACTTGGGAGGCAGAGGCAGGTGGATTTCTGAGTTCGAGGCCTGCCTGGTCTACAGAGTGAGTTCCAGGACAGCCCGGGCTACACAGAGAAACCCTGTCTCGAAAAACCAAAAAAAAAAAAAAAAAAAAGTGCTGAAAAGTAATTGAATTGCCAGAATACATACATACTTCAATATTTAGATAATACTCATATGCATCCATTCAAATGTATTGCTACTTGAAAAAACAAACACATGAAAGACTCCATGTAAATATGGATGTTTTTCCTCTCAAATTAGTCTCCCAGTTTTAATGTTATTAAGTGTTTTAGAAGTATGATTCCTGCTCCCTTCCATTTAATTAGATGGATATACATTTTATACCTGTTGACTCATTAATGATCAAATCACTTCTTCATTTTTCTCTACTGAGAACAGCACAGATAGCATCCTTATCTGTGCCTTTTCTGTTTCTCAAAAATTTTAATCTTTATCAAATCACACTATACTCATTAATGAGTATAGTGTATTTATTCTCTATTTATGCTTAGGAAAGGGTCACCCTGCTTCAAGAATACCATTTTAATGTTTTTAATGGTATGTAATATTTGACTAGCATAGAATCTATTGTAAATATAGTATGCTGTTAAAATGTGCATGTTTTAAAATTGTAATTTACAATAATCAATGGATTATTGTAATCTGTAATTATATGGATGTTAATATATGTAAAGTGGTCTGTAAGCTTCTTATAAATTTGAATATCCATCTGCCCAAGTTGTTTACTTAAGAATAGTGAAGATATACATGGCTAAAAATAGTTAATGGTTGCATCATTCATAATAGCACTAAGCTGGAAACTCAAAAGACCCTTCTGGAACCAAATAAAGAACCATGATCAGTTCTTTTTGTGCATTGTTACACTGCAAAGGGTCCACTGCTGGTAGAACATTATGGGTGATTCTCAGAGAAAAGAGGTTAACCAGGATGGGATAAACACAAAACTGTGTTCTTTTTTCCTTTAATAGATGAAACAGGTCAATATAAACCACAGTGAGAAACATAGAACATGATTGATCTGAGAAGCTTACTGGATGTCAATCATTCATCTAAAAAAACTGATATTGACCCAGAGATATAATGGACGGGTTAACAGAGCCATACTTTTATGTCTCCAAGAATTTGCTTTGTGTTACTATCATGAAATACTGGAAGAGACAAGAGATGTCAGAAAACTATCCTTTGACCTCCAGACATGCTGTGGCATATCTGTACATGTGTACATACACACAAACACATAGAAATAAATGTAAATGGTAATAAAAAGTGATAGTATAATGATCAAATGGAAAATAGAATTTTTGTTAGATTTCTTCTGAGAAATGATTGATTGAATCTTTATCTACCTGTCATCTGTCTAGGTGTATTCTCTAACATCCATTTCTCATTTAAATTCATCTACTTTTCCATCTACACAGATATTCCTTGATTTAGTTTGTGTGTGTGTGTGTGTGTGTGTGTAAAAGAGAGAAACAAAAGAGAGGGAAATGAAGAAACATGAAGGGAGGGGTGGGAGGGAGGGAAAGACAGAGATAGAGGTAGAGAGATAGTGATGGGGGAAGAGGGAGAACTAATAAGAATTGGGTTGTAGAATTGAACTTCTGGGAAAACTCAAAACTTTCTATAAGCTTGAAACACAGAGTTTTTTCTTCCCACACTATAAAAGGTGAATCTTTATTAAGTGATTGAGATGCTAAACCCTTCCAAGAAGTTTCTTCTAAATGTGTCAACGTGAAAGGCTTCTGAGCATCCTTTGCTTTGTCAAACTGAAGAATAATAAAACAGCATATGAAGGAAAATACAGTGAGAAAGTATATTATTACTTACACAACAAAACTACACTTATGAAATTTACCATCATGTTATTAACAGAAAAATAAGGGATAGTTGAACTTCAAAGAACAAGTGTAGATTAGTCATGAAAATTGTCCCTTGACTGCAATAGGACTAGAAATATTTATGCAGGAGAGATGAATATTAGGATGTGTGTCTTTTTCCATAAGATTGGACATGGCATTTACTGTTTTCAAGCTGAGTGGCTATGATTCCCTGCAGAGACCATCATAAGATCAAGAATGAGCCTGTTAACATCCCCCATTTAGAGAAGCTAGAGCCACTCTGGGTATGTTACATAGAGCTCACCAGGTTTCCTGAAATCCTCATGAAGCCCTCCCAGAAGTTGTCTAAGAGGCAGAAGATTGACAAGGGAGTAAGATTGGAATCCACTATAGTGTAGCAACTTTGAGACCCATGGGAGTTGTCTTCAGTGGAACTGAGTGTCCTGAATTTCCCATGGTATGGGCCAGATTCTTGAGTTTTACAGTTATCCTTATGTCATCCTGGGTACTTCCTTGTGAAATAGCTTCCTCTGATGATTCTGATGAACCCTTGAATCATCAAAATGGACTTGGAGGAGTCTTCTGTTCAGTGCCTGCTCCATCTAGAGTGACTATATATTTCTTTTTGACTCCCCAGGGAAGTCAGGTTGTTCTTGTCATTGTACCACATGACTTCTCTGAAGTACAAGGTTGAGGTTGTTTTCTGAAGATCAGTAGATGTCAGATGGTCAGAATTATGAAGGGAATAAGTAACATCTGGAAATGAATCTTTTCTGCAAAACCCAATCCAAACATGTAACAACATATCACAGAAATTAAAAGTTGCCAAGACCAAACAAGCCAACAAATTTAAGCTGGATTTTAAATATGTCTTGGGCAGGAGAAAGACAGAAGAAACCCTGCTGTAGCCCTGGTAGAAGCAAGGGATTTATTTTCAGATGACAGTCTTAAGCATCAACCTGATTGAATAGAGAAATGTCTCCATGGAAGACTGACTCAAGAGATAAAACCTTGTTCTATATATAAGTGGCACCACCTCTGTGCTAGAGACCTGGGTAAAGAAATGGGATGAAGAGAAAGAGCCAGGGAGCTCATAGGCATCTTCTTTTCTCTCCCCACTCCCTCTTCCTCCTCCTTCCCATTCCCCTTTGTTTCCTGACCACAGTTAGGTGATTGGCTCCCAGTCACATGATTCCTGCAGAGATGTTCTACACTGACTTGCAACCATAGAAACCATAGGCAGGAACCTCAGGAGCCAGAGTCATGTGAGGGCTGAGCAGATGGTATTGATGATGTTTGATTTCCTGTAAATAATTTCAGTCTTTACACAATTCTAGATTAACAGTTACCATCGCATATATCATGCAGACTGTCATGCTTGGAATGAGTCTCATGAAGCCATACTCCTCCTGAGGTTCTATGGGCTGTCAGTTGGTGCTGATGGACCAGGTAGCATTTTCTTCAGTGATGTAGTCACGGATAAATCTTGCCCCAACCCCTTGTTCAGTGCCCCTCAATCTTCCTGCAAACAGCTGTGACTAAACTCAGTGGACCAAAAATAGCAGAAGCTAAAGTAGGAGAGGCTTGTTATGAGAAGGAGTGGAAAAAGGAGTGAGAGGAGGAGAGGGAGGAGGAAGGGGAGGAGTTTCATAGAAGGAGGGGATGAGAGAGGGAAATGTGGGATGAAAATGATCAAAGATTCACTCTGTCTGTTTATGAATTTGTCATTTTTTAAAAAAATTCAATTGGCATCATTTTTATGTATATTTATTTATTTTGAAGGGTACACTTATGAAAGTTACTATCTCTATATTGTGTGAAAAAATCTAAATTATACTCTAATTTTACATTTTTAAAAACTATAGTTTCTGTCACCCTTTAGCATGTCTTTATCATTTCTGATATATCAGCTACTAAATTCCATGGAAGAGTTGTCCCACATTTAGTGAGAATATTAATTTTAGTCTATAGCATCCAGGTTAGGAGTGTGCTAATGAGATGTGGGCATTGCATTTAAGATTTACTTATATTCATATTCTATGTGTGAGTTTTTGCCTGTGTAAACGTATGCATACCATGTGTGTTAAGTGCCTGAGGAGACCAGAGAAGAGTGTTAGATTCCCTGAAACAGAAGTTCCGTATGGTTGTGACCCACCATATGGGTACTGGGAACCAGTCCTAGGTCCTCTATATGAGTAGCCAATACTCCAAACTAATGAGCCATCTCTCCAGCCTCAGTAATATTTTCTAAAAGGCGTTCACCACTGTAAATTTTACAAGTGCTTTTTATTTCCAAGTTCCGGAAAGATTCAACAGAGCATTGGTACCACGTGGCTTACAGGGTATCTATATAGTCATTTAGTTTTAAAGACCATTTAATTGTTCAAGGCCTATTAAGTCCTTAATTTAAAACAAAACACAAAGTATTCTGTGATGAGAATGTTTCCTTCCTATGGAAATACAATGAGATGTTTGGAAGCTAGGGAAACTCTTTCTTATGAGCAAGTACCAGTTAGGGTCTGGCTAAAACCAACATAAATGATGCATTTTCTTGTATAGAAATAATAAAATATGTTTAGTTCAGATATCAAACCCATGCAAGCATCTTTCACAAGAATTGATTTCTATTATCCAATGGCTATTGTTCTGGGTGGCAAATACAAATCATGAACAAGCCCTATGATTTGGGAGTGGCAATCATGACTCATTTTGAATTCCTTGTGCTGTTTCTAAAGGAGGGTCTCCTGAATTATACCTTGCCAGAACCACAATAGCTATTTTAAAGGTTCTAAAAAAGACTTTCTGGCCAGTTAGGACTGCTTTGTTAGTGTCACCATTATTACATGTGGCTGTTCAAATAAAAATGCTGGTCACAAGCCTAGAATGTTAACACCTGTAGGATTGACACATCAGAGAGTACAGTGACTGGACACACTCAGAACTACGGAATGTGTTAACTACAACAAGGAAACTGTGTGGATTTTGAAGGAGAGAGGTACCTCAATGATGTCTGCTGAGATCAACAGCCAAGGTGACTCAGAAAGTACAATAGAACTGTGTTCCTGTTCTGTGCCATTGCCTTTGTACATTCCAGCAAAGATTAGAAGTGCACTGAGGTCAGAAAGATAAACTGCAGGTGCAACAAGAGTTCAGGCATAGATGATAGATACCCTGAGAACATGGTTCCCTGCAAAGACAGTAAGGAGAATTTCTGTGTTACACTGATGGGGTACTGATGCATGGGAGAATGAGGCACAGCGTTGGGGGAGTGGGGAACCATGCCTCAGACCTTTCTCCTTGCATACAAACCAGGACACTAGGTGTGAGTAGGTTTGGGCAATCCTTAGTGAAGACACATGTTTTCTTCCTTGAGTCTAAGCCGTTACTGTGTTCTGGGAGTCGTGTGATAGGAATTTCCTGGCTAAAAGTCTCAGTAATCATCACAAAAATCCCGTGAAGTTGTGGTTACAATCCATTTTCCAGGGCTAGAGAGATGGCTCAATAGTTAAGAGCTCTGACTACTCTTCCAGAGGTCCTGAGTTCAATTCCCATCAACCAGATGGTGGCTCACAATCATCTGTAATGAGATGAGATGCCCTCTTCTGATGTGTCCGAAGACAGCTACAGTGTATTCATATACATAAAATAAATAAATCTTTTTTTAAAAAAAGTTAAATAATAATCTATTTTCCACAGATTGAAGAGGAAAATTCCACCAGACCCCTCCCCTCCTGGAAAAGAAAGGTCATAGAATGCTTAGGTACCCCCCCCTCCAGGAGGCAGAGACTAATTAACATTCCTCAGACCACAGGGGGTGAGGACTGACCTGCTGGTGGGGGGCCCAGAGCACATGGACAATGGACCATTGGCCACACACAAACAAGGGAGGTCCTTATCATCTCATTCCCTAAACACCACTATCATTTTAAAAAGTCACTGTTCTGCCAATCACATTTTGCCTAATGGCTGCTACCCCTAAAGACTATATAAAAAGCTGAAAAAGCTGTGTGGAGGTCACCTCTCCTTTTGGGATGCAGGATAGCCCCAGCATGCTGGAACATTAAAAATTCCTCTTGCTTTTTGCAGCGATTCTCGTTTCCGATGTTCACTCAGGGGGTCTCTGGATAAACTAAGGCTCTGCTTGCTAGAGTCTTACAAGATAAGAATATGCCTCCAGATCAGTTCATAAAAAAATGAACAAACCATTTTTAGGTCCTGTTCAAGAGGATCCAATGTATCTTCTGACTTACTTTATTCAGCTCCTGCATGCTTATATGTAGGATATGTGACACACATATACACACTCAGGTACACACATGTATTCATAAATGAATACACATTCTTTAAAGTGAGACCTGCTCTAGCTATGTGAAAGGGAAAAGCATTGCTCTGAAGGATAGTAGTGCATGAGGCAGGGTGAGAGAGGCAGGACCAGAGACTACCTGACAGCAACAAGTGCCACACAGCCCACCTGCCATGCTTCTCCATGGATGAATCTATTCAGGACACATTCAACTCTGACTGAGCAGCAATCTCTACTGTTCCCTCCTATTATGGAAAGCTGTAAGGGGCCTCACTGTCCACCATGTCCCTCATCAGGATACCCTCTCCCTCTCCTGTACCATTGTCTCTCGCTGTCTCGCAGCGAGTCGATGTATGTGGGCTTTGTACACAAGATTTTCTCAGGCTACACCATTTTTATTTTCCAGCCTGTTCCTGGCTATTACCTTGGCTATGCAGAATCTCTCTATCTCTCTGTCTCTGTCTCTGTTCTCTGTCTCTCTCTCACACACACATACACTCACAACACACACCACACACACACACACACACACACACACACACACACACACACACACAGTTCATGCACTGCTGTACACCAGGCTGCTGGCTCCTGCCCTTAGGGTGTCTGGGTCAGCAGGATTCTGGTATGACAGTGAGTTCAGGAGATGGGAGTGGGAGTGAGTTGCGGGGATGGAGGGCCTTCACCAAGATTTTTTGGTGTTACAGCTCTTCTGTGTTTACAGCTTTTCGGTAACATTCAGTGAAACGGCTCTTTCAGACGATATTCAGTGAAGTAGCTTGTATGCATATAGTTTATTTAAGATGAATCAAGGGGTATATTCATGAACCTTGGAGGTGGAAAGGGGTTCTTCTTGGGATAATTTCATTGGCTGATGCTTAAGGTTCTGAGGATACCTCATTTGCATGGAGAGGCATTCCAGGAAGTTGAACCTGTACTTGCATCAAGGACTATGTGACAGGCTCCCCCAGTCAGGCAGAGAAGAGGAAGCTCCGCTAAGAAAAGAGAGTCCTCTGTTTTGCACCCAGCTCGGGAAAGCTGTTCAGAGATTGTAGACTACAGCTTTATTAGCAGGGAACAACAGATAACTCTAAGGTCAGACAGGACAGGTGATTTCTGGGACTTTTTTACCAGCATGTTTTAAAGATAATTTCTCTGCTCAAACCAGGCTTCTCTACTTTACTTCTGTACTTTCAGCATCCAAGTTTATAGCTTTATTTAAAACTGTACTATTATTTTTTCTAATTAAAACAAAAGACATGCTAGTGAAAGGGAGACTTATGAGGACCTTGTCGCAGGGCTAGCACATGAGAGTGTGGTCCTGGGTGCCGTCTTAATATACTCAATGCATTCATGAGATTTTAAATGAATAAATTAATTTCAAAAAGATTCTGGACTGTGATAAATAGCTGTGAAATAAAGTGGCCATAGATGTTCTTCTGCAGAGAAAATGATAAACGGATTTAAGAAGCAATGAAAGGAAAGAGATAAGACCTCGCGGCAAGTGAGCTGTAAGGAATCTTATCCTCTCTGAAACATTCAATTGGGAGGCATCAGATGGCAAGTTTTACCAGCTCACTCACTGCAGCTGTGGGCAACATCAGGCAAAGCATGAGCCTTTCTGGTTCCAGGCTCCAGGAGCCACTGGAAAATGTAAGGATGGTCCTGGCTGGGAGAACTGGGAAGGACTTAGAGGAAAATCCTGAGTATAAACCTCACTCCTTGGACTCACAGCTCACAGCTGCAGCCCAGAATTCACTTACACACAGAGACCCAGGACCAGAAAACTCCATGGAGAAGAGACAGAGACTGAGTCACTAAAGTTCTACAGGAGCATTTTATGCCATGTACTTATACCTTGGAAATGTTTTGGTTTCTGCTAGAGGAGAAATCAATTCCATACTGGTGTTTGATTTTTTTTAAAAATGATTTATTTAATTTTTAGTTATGTGTACATGTGCATGTTGTGCATCCGTGCATGCATGTGAAGTTGCCTTGAAGTCCAGATACTCTGGGAACAAAACTAAAGTCCTGTAGCAGACTACTCTACACCTTTAACCTGCTGAGTCCTCTCTCCAATCTAGTAATATTTTTCTTTATGTTTTCAATTATTTTTACTCAAGGATAAGTATCATGAGAGACTCTATTAGTGCTTGCATTGCACTGAAATTCCTTGGTAGTTTTTTTCCTGCTCTGGTTTTCTATACTTTCTGAAATCAACAAGAAAATATTAGAGTCTAACCACACTGGTTATGATCCCCATTGCCCATGGTATGGCCATCAGTGTTTTCTGACAGATGTGAAAAAGCCTTAACCCATGTTTGTTTGTTTTTTTTTCCCATCTGTCATGGTCTGTACCACATGGGCATCTGGAACCTGGCAGGCTATGATTGGGTTCCTGTTTGAAGGTTCGTTTCTGCTGTGAACAGCCATCTCTTCTGTCTTACACATTTTTCCTTAATTCACTCATATCATCTTATGTTTTAAAATTCTTCTCCCGTGTTAATGGACCCAGTCTCTTTAGAGCAGCCTGGGGCTTAATGTTATAAATAAGACTTCAAGTACAAGATAACCTTTATTTGTTCTTTATTTATTCTGAAGAGGATGCACTTTTATTTTATAGGAACTCTTACCATGATACTTTAAATTGCACAATCTGCTGGTAACAATTGCATGAATGTCTCTCACATTGAAAGTACTAGGGAGAGAAGTCAAATTGGTGCACACGTGCCTTGTCTTCTGCAGAGAGCGGGAGTGCTTAACTAGACACACTTTCAGAAAATATCAGTGCTGAAACATCATGTCTTCTAGAACTCTATGGTTTTGGAGGTTTTTGGTTCAGGGGGGTCTGAGAAGAACTAAAATTAGGAATAGGCATCCCAAACTGGACCTCCCAGGCTAAGTGAGGATGGGACGCAGTGCTGAATCCAGGCTCCCTGTCCAGTGTCAAGGCAGAAGGTCACTATCAATCATGAAGAAATAGGAAGTAAGAAAACTTTGACTGTGAGGTGACAGGCATACAGACTGGCCCTATTGTGGTCTCGTTTCTCACTGTGGAATGTTCCAGAATATCAAGTTGTACACTTGAAATCTATAATTCATTTTTCAATTATATCTCGTAACACTGAAACAAACGACTATGCTAATAAGGGGGGAAAAGAAAGACAAGGAAAAGAACATACAAACTCCCATAGGATAATACTGTCAGCGTTCAGCACAGGCACTGAGACTCAGGTCAAATTTGGCACCAACTGGTTATTCCTTTCAAACTCTTAAGGAGCTGGAGACAAGGAAAGTGAGGCCCATTGGATTTAAGGAATAAAGAAATCATGTCCTAACAGGACTCAGTAGATTCAAATTCCTCAACTCCACCTCACTGATGGCTGTTTATAACGCAACTTATAGTCTTCTCTTTTAGAAAATGTTTTGTTAAAAAAACATGTAAACACTTTTCATCTTAAACTGAAGGTGAAGCTTAGTGGAAGGTGGCTCACCTACCATTTGCAAACCCTGGATTCTGTCCTTAGTACCAAAGAGAAACAAACAAACAAACAAACAAAACAAAACAGCTTTTCGTTGTATAGCGCTCTGTCTTGTTCCATATTCATCTTGTTGGGCAACAGCTTTGTGAATTTCTCATTTGTAAGATTGTACTCATTAAGGAGCCTTTCCCACGAGTGTTCCACACCCACTGCTTTCTTCATGGGCTCCATGAGCTGGGACATTCCTCTGACTGTGGAGACTAGCCCACATCTACAGCTTTACCTTAACTGAAATTATCAATGAGACTCAATTATCCTTAAAGACCTCTTTCCTTGTACTGCGGTGACTTCCCTACAATTTCAAGGAGTTGAAAGGAATTTTAAGATGTCAGACAATTCCCCAGAATTTTATTTCTGTCTTTTAATTCAGGGGAGTATAAATGCATAGCTCTTATGATCCCAGAAATGTGTCCAGTGCCCTGGCACAGCAATGTTCATTCCTGCATGACTTGGCATCTACATGGTGGAGAAAATGGCCAATGAAGAAAAAAATGGGTGTAAGTGAATGTCGAGCATGAGTTTAATATGTGCAAGTCATCAAGACACAAGGCGATGAATTGCAAGCCTGAAGAGGAGTGTTTGCAAGGAGACATCAGGGGACTGTCAGGCATGGGGGACTTGGTGTTTATGTTTTTGTTTCATTGAGCCAAATAAGAGTCTTTGACCTACCACAGGAATGCTTCTCTTATCTGTACCATAAATCCACCCACGAAAGTTCTCTTAAAGTCCAAATATGATCTTACTCCATTTTCCCTTAACTAGACAAAGAAAATCAAACTGCCAACCCTGTTAGCGGTGAAGATACAAACCAATATCCCATATAGATGGAGTAATGGATACTCACTTTAAAAAGTTGGAGATACATCTAATAAGTTCTAAACATCTATTCATGTTTTTATGTTATTTGATGATAACAATATTTAGTAAAACAAACAAACAAAAAAACAAAGAAAAAAAAAACTAGTACATGCACAACATCCAGTAAGCAGTAGCTTCAAGAGATCAAGCACACAGGGTGTTGGTGAGTAGAAACCTCCTGTGGAGTGTCTGCAGCTAGTGAGTCCAGCTTGGGGATCCAGTATACCAATAGTCAAGGTCAGAATCAGGAGAAGTGCAAGGTCTCAGCAATGTGGGATGAGCAAGTGTCTACCAAATCCTGCTTTGCAGTGGCTCCAGGAGCATTGAAATCAGTGGCAGCTCTTAGTGAGGTCTTCTTAGTCCTGAAAACCAGATGCCCAGTGAGGTTTGCTGCCTTGGAGCATCAGGAGAGGGCAAGGGAGAATGTTTTCCCTCTTCCCTAGTCTTCTGTAGCCTCAACTTTCCTAACCTCCACTTTCCTTACTTCTTTTCTCCATCCCCTTCCCTTCCCTTCACTACCTTTCTCTTTTCTCCTCTCTTTTTTCCTCCCCCTTTCTTCCCTTCCCTCTCCTCCTCTTCCTCCCCTCTCCTTCCTTCCTTCCCCTCCCCTTCTCTTCCCTCACCTTTCCTCTTCCCTTCCTGTCCCATTCCCTCTCCTCCTCTTTCCTTCCCTCTTATCCTCTTTCCCTTCCTCCCCTTCTCTTCTGTCCTTTTCTTACCCCACCTCCAAATTTAAAATCATTCCAAGAAGTCGTTTAAAGTTAACATATTAACACAGATGAATGATGTGATATGTGCTGGATCCATTGGTGCCCATTGGGAAGATGAGTGGCTGGGATGTAAATGAATAAATGTACATATTCTCCTCCCACAAAGACATTGCTGTTTTGACATTCCCCCATGCACCAGCATTAGTTGATTTATTAATCAACAGTATCCTGAAGCCACTAGGTGATAGCCATTTAACAGCTAAGTAGTATAAGAAAAAGTAAATACAAAAATCAGTAACAGAGGGAGTTAAATTGCTTTTCTAAAAAATTAATTCATGTCCTCTCTCTAAGTGAACAGAAGGGCTGGTTGTATAATGTGTTACTAATCTATATCCACTCTGGACAAGTGTGTAAGTAATATTCATTTTATTATTTACAGACATTCAGTGTATATCAAAATAAATTTGCATTTAGATGTATTTTTTTCATCTGTTTTGTAATATCTTATTTTTTAAGTGTCTTATTAACACTGCTTAAATCAATAACAAGAGAGTTCTGGTCTTGTAAAGCTTTCAGATTATACCGTTCTTTGTTTTTTCCTCAGGTAATTAATGTTTAATTATAATTGTCACATAGAATCTGGGAATAATGCCTAAAATATGATCCTGAAACACAGATCACCGGTGTGCTTTTTTTTGACATCATCGATCTTTATTTTCTAAAATGCAATGGCACTGTTAAAAGAAAAGGTGGTAGCTAGGCAGTGTTGGCACACAACTTTAGTACCAGTACTGGGAGGCAGAGGCAGGCAGATCTCTATGAGTTTAGCGCTATCCTGGTCTACAGAGTGAGTTCCAGGACAACCAAGTCAACACAGAAAAACACCCCTGAAAAAAAGAAAAGAAAGAAAAAAAGTACCCTCAGGTGAGCGAATTAATCCATTTTCATTCTTTTTTGCTAGCTTTCCTTTCTCTCTATTGTTTTGTCCTTTGATGTTTAAGAGGACATTGAGTTGGCTATCACTGATTGTATGCCTTGAAAAATAAAAACCCATCCACTATTAAATATCCAGTATTAACTGATCTCGCTGCATTACTGCTGTTTATTAACATCATGGCTCTTGAAAAACCCTGGGAAGCCTCTTATGCACACAGTAGCAGGTGCTCAGTGCTTGCTCTCCAGGTGAAGTAGGACAGCTATGGGGGGAACTTGGAGTGCAGCCACATGGTTTTGTCTTCAATCCATCCTTAGGAATAGATAATTTACTAAATTGCTGTGATATTAATGGCTACTCATTGCCATTGACATGCGTTGACAACAGATGGGTATAAATTGGAAGATAATGCAGGTATGCTGCCACAAGAAAGGACAGGAGTGTTCATGTATTTTGGTTTAATGCTTTGCTTTTTCTTTGACTATTTTTGTTTATTGTCTTGCTTGTTCCTTCACTATTTGCATCTATCGTATTGCTAGACCCTCAACCTAGAACTAATCTTAATACATTAAAATGGTATAAAAGCATAAAGGGGGAGGGGGCTCTAGGGAGGGTAAATGGAGAAAGGGGATGACATCTGTATTGTAAATAAATAAAATATCCAATAAAAAGACAAAAACAAAAAAAAGAGAAAGGAACAGGAGAAAGGAGGGAGCAGTGAACTAATCAATCCCCTGGGCCCCTCACATTGCTACAGTATAATAGCAAAGTGTCTAAGGCTCTGAAGCTGCAGTTGCTTAATCTGCTCTCTCTTCTGGAAGCTGGAAGTTTAAGGTCAGTTAGCATGAGCAGGTTGAATTCTAATGAAATCTCCGCTCTCCATTTGGAAGCTCCCATTTCCTCTTAAATCCTCATTTCATAGTTTAGATATAAAATGTCCCCACAAGGCTCATGTTTGATGTCTTAGTTCCCACCTGGCAGATCCAGTTATCAAGAGGTGTTTTAGCATGAGGGCTGAGACCTAACCAATCGCTTAATGGACTGATGAATTGGTAAATTCGTAAGAAAGATGATGGCATTGCTAGAAGAAGGAGCCTCCTTGGAGGGTGTGGGTCACCAGTGATGTGGTCCTGGTACAGCCATGGCTTCCATCCCGCCTGCTGCTCTCTTTGCATCCTGGTTGCCCTGTGATACACTGCTTCATATTGCCTTACCCTCTTTGGCTCTGTGTCACTGTGGCCTGAAAATAATAGTACTAGGTAACTGTGCATTAAAGCTCTGAAATCGTGAGCCCAAATAAACACTGGTCCTGAAAAATGTTCTTTTTTGTTTGTTTAGTTTTTTGTTTTGTTTTTTTGTTTGTTTGTTTTTTTTCTTTTCTTTTTTAATTTATTTTTTTGCTTATTCACTTTATAACCCGTCCCAGTCACCCCCTCCCACAATCCTTCCCCATCTCTTGTTTTCTGAGTACCCCTCCTCCTGTATCCCCCACCCTGCCACTTTAAGTCTCTGAGAGGCTAGGTGCTTCCTCTCCCATTGAGGCCAGATGAGGCACCCAGCTAGAAGACCATACCCCATATACAGGCTGCATTTTTGGTATAGCCCCCACTCCAGATGTTTGAGACCTACATGAAAACCAAGCAGCACATTTGCAACATATGTGCAGGGAGGCCTAGATGTCCTTCAACAGAAGAATGGATACAGAAAATGTGGTACATTTACACAATGGAGTACTACTCAGCTATTAAAAACAATGAGCTCATGAAATTCTTAGGCAAATGGATGGAGCTAGAAAATATCATCCTGAGTGAGATGACCCAATCACAAAAGAACACACATGGTATGCACTCACTGATAAGCGGATATTAGCCCAAAAGCACACAATACCTAAGACGCAACGCATAAACCTCATGAAACTCAAGAAGAAGGAGGAAGACCAAAGTGAGGGTGCTTTTGTCCTTTTTAGAATGAGTATCAAAAGATTCAACCAGAGCTCCCAGGATCTGAAAAATGTTCTACTCAGATGTTTGTCATGGTAACAGAAGGAACTGCTATTCGCCATGAAATAACACAGTAGGTGAGCTTTTGTGGCAATTCAGCAGGAGCTGTGCTCTCATGACCTAGTTGCCCCCACAATCCCACACATAAACAATTATTTATCTTAATTCTAAACATCTCTATGAGAGTGCACATATGTATTTTATGTCCATGAAAGTAGTACAACTGTATGTGCTCATAGAAGCAAGAATGTCACATACAGTGTCCTCTTTTGTGACTGTCTTCCTATTCTTTTGAGGCAGGGTTTATCACAAAATGTGTAGCTCGTGTTTCCTCAAGTAGGCTGGGAACCAGCAAGCCTTACTGATTCTCCTTCCTCCATTACAAATATGTGGGTGAATATGTGCATATATGTGAGTGTGTGTGTTGTGAAGGGGTGCGTGAGTGTGTATGTGTGAGCTTGTGTGTGTGTGTATGTGTGTGTATGTGCAGTGTTTGTGTGGAAAGGGCACACACAATGCTACAACACATTTTTGGAGGTCAGAGGACAGCTTTGGAGAACTGGCTTCCACTGTCTGTCTTATTCCAATGGGGTCTCACTTGTGTCTGCTGTGGTGTCTGTATCACTCAAGCTTCTGGCTGATTCTCCTCTCTTTCTCCATCTCACAGTCAGAGAACTTGGATTACACATTGTACTCCAACATCTGACATGTTTATGTGGGTTCTCGAATTGAAATCAGGCTGACAGGCTTATGCACCTAGTGCTTTAACCCTTGGAGCCATCTCCCCGCCTCACACCCCACCCACCACACCTGAGAAGGTAAAGGTTTCAGTGCTAGAACTTAAAGGTACAGAAGCTTTGAGTCATATAAGATCCTCCAGAGACACAACTGTAACAGGGTTCTGTTTGGTTCTGTTCTGTTCTGTTCTGTTCTGTTCTGTTCTGTTCTGTTCTGTTCTGTTCTGCTCTGCTCTGCTCTGCTCTGCTCTGCTCTGCTCTGCTCTGCTCTGTTCTGCTCTGCTCTGCTCTGTTCTGTTCTGAGATTTGTATCTAGAAGGTGCTGTGAACTCTTAGTTGCTAGAAACTCTAGCTATACCCATCTTTCTGAGTGGTATTTCCCCCACATAGGCATTTGCAGAGGATAATTCAGTTTTCAAACTGGAGTAAGGCAATATGAGAGGTACATGGGACCTTCCTTAAACATTGGGTTGTGAGCTCTTTAATTCCTGAGCCATCTCTCCAGCCATACTGGACCATTCTAAAGGACACACGCAAGAATACCAGAGAAGCAAAGTCTGTGAAACTCAAAGTTTACAGATACCCTTTGCTGAAAAAAAAAAAAAAAAAACTGGCTGAAAAGCAGTGTAATTTAATCCAAAAGATTTTTTTTTTTTTAATTTAAAGCCTTAAGGACACAGGAAACGTTAAATCAATTTTATACGAGTATGATGAGGTAATCAATAAAGGTTTTAAAGCATAAAATACATTAGGATAAAATGATGCAGGGTAATGGAAGAGAACTAAAATCCAATGAGAAAAAAACCCACAGCCTATAGTTTTTCACTAATAGAACAAAGAAAACTGGTTCCTACCCTAAATGGAGAGTAGTGAGTTTCAAATTGTTATGGATTAGGGTTTCTCCGGCTGCGGGTTAAGTTTATGTTATATTTTGTCTTAAACTGTCAGTATTCATAATATTGGCAATTATATCCTGTATGATCATCCTAATCCATCACAAATATTTTAGACTCAAATTCATAAGGATGAATGGACATGTCATTTTGTTCTTAAATATCAGAGGAACAGAACTTTAAAGGCTGTCATTTTCAGAGAAGAGCCTCCTCAACCATATCCAGTGCTTGTGTGATATCTGATTTCATATAATGTGCTGTCTAGCTCTGAAAACACTGACAAAGAATTGTGCGTGTGGCATTATGCGTGCCTGTGTGTGCTTATGTGCTTATATGCATCTCTCTCTCTCTCTCTCTCTCTCTCTCTCTCTCTCTCTCTCTCTCTCTCTCTCTCTGTGTGTGTGTGTGTGTGTGTATGTGTGTGTGTGTGTGTGTGTGTGTGTGTATGTGTGTGTGTGTTTATGTACACATGCATTTGTAGTAAGGATAGTATACAAGGAGGCAGAGATGAAGGGTATATGACATGGGGAAGGGGAAAGATGGAGGAAAGCGTGTGTCAGCTGACCACTGGGATGACCTGATACTGCCTTCTCCATGGTTCATGTCTGAATTAACACAGAGACTGTAGACCAGTACTATCCGCGAGCCACATGTCGAACTTAAGTATAGATGAACTGATATTAACCATTAGAGAAATTAACCATGAGTTGAATTAAACACTTGAAGTCTTTGTCACATTAGTTGTTTCCAAGAGTCCAACAGCCACAGTTTTGAATTCCTCCAGACTGGCCTCAGCCCACAGAGAGAGGCAGGAGACCTTCCTAAGCTGTCTCCTTTCCTGGAGACTGGATGACAGGTTCAGGCACTGGTTGGATGCTGTGCCATGTGCAGAGAGGAATCTGGAACTTGAGATAGTGTGAAAGTGTGGTGACTTGACAGACAACCAGGGAAGCATAAGGGTGGATCTGGAAGTTGTACTTCAGCTATCATAGTCAAGCCCCAAATTTTCCTCAGTTATTATCGTTATAAAATGAGATATCCTGAACAAATCACCTTTTTCTTAGAATCAGAATAAAAGCGAGCTCCAATATTTGTGTTCAATTCTTCACTACTCATGATAAAAAGTGATTCTAATAATTAAACATAATTTTTAGGTTTTATTAAATTATTTCCTTTGGTGATTTCGTTAGGTTAGAGGTGGTCCAGTATGTTCTAATTGGACACAAATTATAGTAATTTACTCTCAGAAAAGATGTGAAACTCCACAAGTTATTAAGAGAATTAGTTACTTGTTAATATTTAGCACTGATGGATGTTGTACATTGCCCTGGTACTGTTTGTATTTTGATACTAATTCTGCTTCCTCAAGAGGGACTTCCCGACAACAAGGAGTGGATCATGTACTCAGATGATTTCAGGTGAATTATCTCCCCATTTTAACTGGTCAAATAAAGGCTAGAGCAGTGGAAAGGAAAGGTGGTGCTGAAAGTTTTAGAGCAAGGAGGAAGGGAGACTAGGTGACTGAGGAGAGAGAAAGACAGAGGAAGAGAAGGTGGAAAAAAGATGGAGCAGAACCACATGGCCTGAAGAAGCTGCAAGTAGCATGAGATCTTATAGCTGGGGAATAGTGTAGTATAGTGGTATATCTGCCCAATCTAGGTGTGCAGCTTATAAATATTATAACAGAGTTGTGTGTTATTTGCATGGGCTTATTGAGGTTGGAGATTTAATGCAACAGATACATCTCATTTTAAAAATCACAAATAAGTTTAATTAAATTATAGAGTATGTTATCAGTGATTACACTGAAAAGCATTTGTAAGTCATATGATTTTAAATGTAAATAATTTTAGATTTATAAGTTTGAATGAGTAAAAATGTCATTAAAACTTCAAAATACCAAAGATTTATGCATAAAAAGACACTCAGTGTCTATACAGAAAACAACTATTGACTCATAGTGAGATAAATGCTTAGATTCATTTATCCTGAAGGTCGCATATTGACTTCAAGCTATTGAGGTCACTGTTTCTCTCAAGTGAAAAATAAGTCTTCATTTTTCCATGGAGTCAAATGCCAATACATGTTGTATTACAAACACTAAAAATAGAATATAGTCATACTTTAATGTTTCAGTAACATAACAGCTTTCTGGGAGGGAACAACTTCTTACTGTAGTTTTATAAGAAATAGAATTTATCAAGATAATGGATAACATTCTTCTCTGTCTTTCTTCTTTTTACCTTTTTATATGTCTCTGTTTTTCTATCCTATCTATCTATCTATCTGTCTGTCTGTCTGTCTGCCTGCCTGCCTGTCGCTACTATCTATCTATTATCTATCTATCTATCTATCTATCTATATCTATTATCTATCTATCTCTATCTATCTATCTATCTATCTATCTATCTATCTATCTATCTATCTATCTATCTACCTATCATCTCTGTTCTTTATATCCTTCATGTCTCTTGAAGGTAGGGCATCTACCTTAGGGACACCTGAGTTCACATTCATTGTTTTCCTTATGAAAGAAGAAAGCACAAATGTCTTTGTCTGTGCGTGTGCATTTGTGTATGTGTATGTACATGGTAGTGTGTATTTGCATGTCTGTGAGTGCTCATGAGTGTGCGTGTATGTGCCTGGGCGTGTGTTGTGTGGCATGTGTGTGTGCATGTGTGTGCGTGCATGTGTGTATATGTATGTTTGTATGTGTGTTTAAAATGCCAGGCTTGTGCTGAAATGACACAGCTGTATGCTTAGTGTTGTGTTATCTGCTGTTATTTACATCACCTTACCTAAAAGTGTGCCTTTATTACCGGTGTTGGGGAGATAGAATTTTCAGGACTAACTATGCCAGTTGAGGACACAGCTGGGCCTGAATGTGCCTGGGCTAAAGAAACGCTTCAGTATTTCCCAGAATGCACAGCTTCTAGTGTTCAAAAGGGGGATGTTACAAGAGAATCAGATGGCATGTCACTGTTCACAGGTGCTCAAAGGACAATGCTGTTATCTAAGTTTAACTTTCTGGCACTGAGTAACACATGTGGCAATGACTGACACAGGCTGAAATGAGTTTACTGACTCTGCCCTGCCTACTCTAACCTCTTACACCTTCCGTATGTTTCCCTACATGTGTGTAGTCCTCTACCCAATGCAGAGTAAAAGGGAATCCAGGCAAGTCTAGTCTCAGATGGCTTAGTCCTCTCTGTGGATGTTTACAAAGAGTGGATGGCTATGGCTTTATAACTATGCTCAGATGGGCCAGCTCCCTCAATCCTAAACTGTAGTCCTCATGCCCAATTGTGGGTATTACCACAACAGGTATCCAAGAGAACAAGGCATGGATCCATGTTTGATATCTTAAAAGGGATTAGAAGATAGCAAGTAGGGAAGGGTGGGGCTGCTGGCACAGACTTCCAAGGTAAGTACATAGTATGTAGTGAGAGCCTGTTTAATTCTCAAATACATCTGGACTTTGACACCAAAAGTCCCGCATCTTGGGGGTTTTCAGTCCCAGGCAAATTTTACCCCACCACCCGGGTGTTCATGAGAAGATCTTACATAGGAAATGCTCTTAAGAGACAGGTACCCTTCACTCTGAAAATAGTCCCACTCTCTCTGCTGGGCATGGCCAGTGGACTCAGGGACAGTGTAGCCTTGCATTGTGGAGCTCAGCCTGAGCACTGTCCCAAGCCTCTCATGCATAGCCCATATGCTGTTACTGTAGAAAGTATTTACCAGTGTGACCACCAATGTCCAGTGTCAGATGCAAGTCTTGAGGGGTCACATGTCAGAGGGATGAGGATGTTCGCTGAACTGAAGCACTGGCTGTGGCTCCCGAGGTTCCCGGACTTGGAATGATTTTTCTTTATTGTCTATCTTATTCCCAAAAAACTTACCAGTGTTGTAACAGTATTCAGAACATTCACTTCTGAGAAAACCAATGTTATAGAGCAAAGTCATGGCCTTTGAGGTGTAAATGGAGAGTATTTCAGTAGCTGATGTCTTTTCAGAATAAGATGCTGTAGTATAGGACCTGATACACAGGTTACTATGCAGGCATACATAGGTCAGAGCAAAAGGAGAGGGTCAGGGACTTTCTCATTGGTCCTAGCAGTGGTGGTTCTTGGCCAAGTGATGACCCGGTGCATAGGATGGTAGGAAGCCACCAGACTATGCTATTCCAACAGTGTCACAAACCTTCCCTGCTTCTGTGTTTTCATGGGGAACCAGCACACTTTGCCAATACTCCTTCACAATGACTACTACCCTCAAATAAAATGTCCCCTGAGCTTAATTTATTTAGTTAATCTTTTTTGAATCACTAATAATGAGTCCCATGAGGAAATGTCTCTCTTCCAACTTTTGGATGTCCCTTCTGCTATACAGACCTGAATCTTCCACAGAACTCCTAATAAAACAGGTCCTCAAGCCTAAATCAAACTTGATCGGGTTACTGTTTCACTCTGCTATTGTGCAGCCCTACAGGTGTGAGGGAGTCTTCTGTCTTCACAACTACAAGTCTTCTCAGCACTGTCAGAAAGGTGCTTCAGTTGGATGACAATAAGCGGTTGAAAGCTAGCAGGAGGTGTTCTCTCTTGAGGTATGTAGTGTTCATTGATCCTACATGGAACTGTCTACACTGTCAGAAACAGAGCCAACAACGCTTCTGAAAATTTCCAGGCCTGCAACCCTCAGGCACATGCAGAGACACACACTCAGCATCAATGCTTCCATGTCACCCCCAAACCCCACCCCTGTCTTAAGCTTTCATGGAACGGTGGACTTAACTGGGAGAAGCAGGTTTGGGGTCCGGCCTGTTGAATGTATATTCCTTACAGTGCTTAGACATAGAGCTGAAAGTAGGCGCAGACATCTGAAAGAGTCTATGGCCCACCCCTTCATTTAGAAGTGTAGGTGTGAAGGTAACAAGAAGAATCTGGGCTTCACTTAGGCTCCTGTTGTGCACTTGATACAAAGGCCTACATTCTGTATTTTCAGTCTCCATCCCTGACTGAAAAGGCAGACACAGAGGAGCCAGTCTCCAGACTGCTGGATCTCAGTGGGACTGTTATCAATGAGGCTCATGGGGTATCCCAGCATGTCATCAACTGGTTTATACTCACTCATCTAACATGGCTAAATTATTCATTTTGAAATTCCTTTTGGTACAAAAATATTCAATAAGACAAGTACATTTTTTTTTTCTTAATGCACAGGTAGAAAAACATAAACAAGCTCTTTGGCTCTGTAAGTCTCATCAATTCTGGCACACGGCCGTTTTCATGACAATATCTAATGTTTCTTGGCTGTGCCTTTGTAATTTCCTTTAAACAGTGTCCTGCTGGCTTATTGTTTGCTTATGAAGAACTGCTTTCTTATGCCTGATTTGAATTTTTTTGTTAACTTTTATCTAATCCTCTGGCACAGCTATCTATCAGCTTCTCATCGAGATTATCTTGAGCAACTCTTGCGGAGCCCAGTCTAATTCTCTGAATTATTGTGCTTTCCCCAGCCACGTCTCATAGCCAGCAGTGAACTGCAGGTCCCACTTGCTTTCCTCATGGAAGAAAATGCCTTCATTATGCACTGATCAGTGTATCAGCAAAGCAACCGTTGTTTGCATGGAAACCACCACGGTCTATTGCGCCATTAATTTTCTTTTCCTCTTCTGCGGTCTGCTGCTATCCGTCACAGGACTGTGCCCATTTCCAAGCCCAAAAGGAACTCTTGAGAATTCCAGTGTAAAGGAAGCCTCCATCTTGTTAAGCTGCAAAGCCTCTTTGACTTGCTGAAGCAGACACATAGAAGTCTCAGGGTTTTTCCCAGTCAATAGCCATCACAGACAGGCCCCAGCCTGCAGTGGGAGTAGAGTTTTGTATTCTAACCCTGGATGTGCATCTCTTCTTGCCTATTCCTCATCAGCACATTCTCTACTCTCTTCCTGTCATGGCTAGTTTCCTGATTGAGTCAGAACAGTTGGTCAGGGCGATTTAAAAGTACATAGGCTTACAGTTTCACACTCGGAATCAATGATCTTTTCATGTATCCCAATTCCCTTTCTTTTCTAGGATAGTGATTATCCTGGGGAATTGGTAGCCTCCCTTTTGAACATTGGTCTTGAGTCAGCTTGTTAAATTGGCCACAGGTCATGGACAATCACAGCATGTCCAATGAATATAATTATATTAGAAGGCTGGTCACTCTGCACCCCAGAAAGCTAAGACCATGGAAATGAAGCAATGTAGGTCACACACTATGTTTGAAAAGATCTAATATAAATGAAAGGGACCCTGATCCCAAGTTCTTTTTTCTTAAATAAACTCCAGGTACATCCTGAACTGATTCTGAAGGGAGCTTAAGAGGATCACTCACCCATCTGAGGATTTCTTATCCCTAGACTCACACACAATCCGAACATCATTTTTTTAAGGTCTATTTTACATTCTGAGACTGATTCTAAATTTGTTTGAAATTTAAAAATAAAAGTTTTACTATAAGGTCACAGGGTGATTAAATAAAATCTCAGGTGATTTCAACAATGAGCCCTCTTACATATCCAAAGGGCACAGATTCCACGTGGTTCTCATCAACTGAAGACTTTGGTGACTGTGGAAAGTTTTCTGTGACTCTGGGGAATGGGGCAGCAAAGGAAAAAAAAAACAAAAAACAAAAAACTGAAGTTGGACCATCAATACGCCAGGCATGACTAGAGGCATACCAGCAGTAGGGCATGATTAGGGGCATCTATCATTAATATCCCTGCATAAGAAGTCAGAGTGGCTCAAATGTTTGTTCTCTGGGCAGGGAACCAGCTAAAGCATAATCAGTGTCTGGTCCAGACAGGCAGCTCTCTTTATCACTATAGCTCTTAATTGACCCAAGGATTTTTTTAAAAAAATAATTCTATCAATTCTGAGAAAGCATGAAATGCTGCTTACCTTGATCAATGAAATCTCACATCTGTACTTCACTGAACCTTTTTCATTGTTAGCTCACATGTAACTTTAGATTTGTACACTAATAAACATGCTCTGACTTACCATGCTATATTTTATATTGAGTGCATATTACAGCCGCATCATTTAGCTGTGACTTTTCCATTCTCAGGACTATCTCTGTTCATCGCCCGACACAGGCTGAGACCTAGGGAGGGGCACTCCTGGGTACTCATCACTTTAGAATGATTAGACACCTTACCCACTCAAGTTATAGCTGGTAGCCAAGCTTTCTTGTTCCATTTAGAATGTCTCTTTGCCAATCTTCAGGTTCATATAAGATATCTCAGCTAAAAAGTTAGCAGAGACAGCTTCTGGTACTTTTACTTTTTACACATCATGCTTTCTCTTTTATCTTTTGAGGATTTCATATGCATATACAAAAATAATTTGATAATGTATATTTACTTATTCCTTCCCTTCAACATGTCTCCTTGATCTTCTCTAACACACACTCACACATACACACACACACACACACACACACACACACGTGCCCTTCAAGCTTCATGACCTCCTCTTCTTCTAAACTTATACATCCCACAGTTAGAGGTTTTCATGTGCTTGTAGGTATCTTCACTAACCCTTAGGTGTGTTGATGTTAAGTATGTGTCCTATTCAGTGTGCACCTTGAGATAAACATAGTATGATGTAGACAGCAGTCCTTCAGCTCCTATGTCTCTGGGAAGGGACCAGCTTTGTAGAGATGGTTGGGGGCCGTACAGGTTTCCTCCTGTTCACATTGGATGCTGTCTTTCTTAGAGTTTCTATTGCTGAGAAGAGACACCATGACCAAGGCAACTCTTATAAGGGACAACATTTAATTGGGGCAGGCTTACAGGTTCAGAGGTTCAATCCATTATCATGACGGCAGGAAGCACGGCAGTATCCAAGACATGGTGCTGGAGAAGGAGCCAAGAGGTCTACATCTCCATCAGAAGGCAGCTAGGAGAACACTGACTTCCAGGAAGCAGGAGAAGGGTTTCAAAGCCCACTCTCACAGTGACACACTTCCTCAACAAGGCTACACCTACTCCAACAAGGCCACATGTCCTAATAGTTCCACTCCCTGGGCCAAGTATATTGAAACCACCATAGATATCATTCTGGTTTTTTCACATACATGACCCCTGGTTAGGATTTCCAGGTGAGGTTTTCAGCAAGGGAGACGTCTCATCAGCTGATACCTGAGCACTGCCCTAAATTCTCCCGTTTAGCTGGGAGGTTTTGCATCTCATCCTCTGCCTCCCAGTCCTCATACTCCTGGCAGAAATCTTCTAAGGATTCTAGTTTTGACTCAAAGAAATTATGTGTGTGTTTTCTTATGTATCTCTCCACCTAAGAATCCATCACTAATTCACAGTTGGAAAGTTCCATTTGTCATGTCAGATAGTGTAACCACTTAGATGTGGATGTCACCGTTTGAAAATTGTTCTATTCACTTCTTTGCCCTTCATTCTGGACACTGAAGCCTGGCTCAGTGGCTGCTCCCAGTAGCCTAGCTCTGAATACCGGTTCTTCTGTTTTATAGAGAGATGAGTACAGAAACCACAACTTGTTCATCATGCATGGTAGAGGAGCTTGAGGAATCATCATGGATATCATGATCAATGGCCTGAGAAACCACACAGCAGAGAACGCATTAAGGGAGTTCTTCAATATCACCTAATATAACGTTCTCAAGTCTGAACCCTGATCATCATGGCCACATACATAAAAATTCAGAGACCTAATATTTATCTGCCTTGTACTTTAGTACAAGCATATGTATATATAACTTATTTTCTATCAATAATAGACAAAGAAAAGAACTAACATCATTTTTCCTAAAATAAAAAAAAGTAAGAAAAGATTTGTCGGTTTTATAAAGGTGCTGAGTGTATAATGTATGTTACTAGAAACAGAGTTGGCCTATTTTTTCATGGATACTTACATTTATAAAACATAATTAATGATCTTTGGAATAGGAATGTCATCTACAAATTAAAATGATGCTTACACAGATACAGAGTTTCTGAGGAACAGGCAGCGTTTTGTCCCTTTATACCCCATGTGCTTCGTAGAAAGCAGGCTTCAAGCTCTGAAAGGAAAGAAAGGCAAGTGCTCTCTGAAATATCAGACCAAGAAATCCAAGAAACATGCCCATTTGATAAAGTCTTATTGCCCAAGTAAACACAGGTTTGGATTTATACTGAAGAATGACTCACCAGCAGCCTGATTGTGAGCTGTAACACTCAGTTGTAGTGTGTTGGTAGGTAGTGGTATGGTGTTTGTTTTATTTATTATAGTTTAGTCTCATAGATATGCAAACAATTGACCTTGATGATTAAGGGAAACCAACCATCAAACCTAGCTGCAGAGAGGATACCAGAGAAACAGGATTATGCCGTCTTCTCAAACAAAGCTCTGATCTTCATCTGTAGCACAAAGAAATAAAGAGCAGAGAAGACCACTGTGGTAGGGTCCTAAATACTCACCAGGCAAGGACTACGTTCTCTGTCTCTGTCTCTGTTTTTCTCTATCTCTCTCCTCTTTCTCTATTTTTAAGTTCTTTAGGTGTGTGTGTGTGTGGTGTGTGTGTGTGTGTGTGTACTTGCATTTGATGTCTGTGAGTGTGAACACACATTTACCATGTGGATGTGGAAGTCAAAGGACAGAGCTTGAGAGCTAATTCACAATGGGAGCCAAACCCTTGATATTACCTGTTGTTCTAAGAGGAATTACCTGCTGTTCTAGAAAAACCTAGTCAGTTAAAGTACAAGGTTAAGAAAGGACATTCACTGTCTCAGATCCCAGGAACTCAAAGAACTGTCTGGCAATTCCTGGGAGTGATACCAAGTGGGTGGTCTTAGACAAAGAGGATTCAATAGTGGGATAGCCCTAAGCAATGACTTTGCCTAAACTTCCCATTTTGCTGTGTCTTCATAACCTGCTGCCGAAATTAAAGTTAGAGAGCTTGATCAGAACCCTAGACTTGCTTCCACCTTTGTGTCTCTTGTCCCTCCATTTCTCTCGCCCCCTTCCCTAGGGTCTTGTCAAATCCCCGTGGGCAGGGGCAAATGTGGACTCCAGAGTTAGAGCTCAGGTTGGTTGGCTATCTCAACAGGCACTTTTCCTCTACCATCAATCCGGTTATTCTTTCATGATTTTTGTTTGTTTCTTTTGGATAAAATTTCATATTATAGTTCAGGCTGCCAAGAAGTTACCGTGTAGCCCAGACTGACCTTCAGCTCAGGCAATCCTCCAACCATAGCCTCTCCAGTGTAGAGAAGAGGGCTCTTAAAACCTATGGAGAGTGTACTGCACCTTGCCTCTAATGAGTGTCTCAGACGCTCTCATACATTCTAGCTGCTTAGGGATATTTGTTTTAATTGTGAGAACACTTGATCCATCATTATCAGAAACCCTTGAGAATGAAGTACTCTTTTCCTCCCCTTGTATCATTGATTATTTGTATTTCTATTTTTTGAATGTCTCTTCTGAGGTATGGCACACCTCATATGCACTCATTCCAATGGAGGGATTAGCACAGACTAGCATTTATATTCTGCATTTTCTTTCCCCTTGTCATGATGATTCTGTGCAGCACACAATATGTAGTATGTAATACAGATCTACCTTAAATCAATATATTCTGTAGCTATTGTACATAAAGTAATATTATATAACATTAGTGGATTATTGGGATTTTTAACATAAAGACTTGTTTAATGTTTTACTGTTTAAATTTGAATGAGCTCAATACATGTGCATAGACATTCTCACTAACAAAACACCTTTGGGATAATGAATAAAAATTTTTAAAACGTCTTGAAACCGATAAATTTAAGAGTAATAGATTTCTATATAAGTTCTAAATGGCACTCCTGTGTAAAATTAATTTATTCTTAAGGTGAATTTTGATTTGTTGTGTAGAAACTGAATATGTGTAGACAAGTCTCAACTATCCTGATTCCTGTGGATTATCAAAACCAATGACAGATAGATGGTACCTAGGGCCACTCCCCCAGTGCAGAAAGAGGCCTGAGATCTCTCTGGGGTCACTGAGATCGTCTGCTGTCTGTTGCCCCTGAAACAGTGGTTAGGACTCGAGGTCCACCAGCCCCACTCATTAACATGCACTGAGAAGACCCATTTGTACCTCATCCACACCCAGCTCCTTTCCAGGTACAGGGAGAAATAGGCAGTTAAGGATCCAGGTACATGTTAGTAAGAACTTATACAGAGTGTCTTTTCTAAGAGAGGATATAATACGGTCAGAAGCACTTGAGGATACCAGAACTTTCCTCTTAGATACTGTTGCATACTCCATTGCTCCATGAGATTTCACTTACAAAAATCTCACAGGTAAAGGTGCTAAGGAAGCTCAATATGCAACCTTAGCGTGTGTGCCTTAGGCCTGTGCTGTGGCAGGAATACGGTAAGGCTTCAAGCCACAAACTCTGCCCCAAGTGTTCAAGAGCATTTGATGCTGGGTGATTTCCAAGTGATGGGAACTGCTGTGCACTATTTCTCTAGGCAACACTGGGACAGCTGAGGTGGAGGAAAGTCTCAGCCTACTGGGAACACCCCTGCCCCCAGCTCCCCACTTTCCTAATTCTCAGAACCCTGGACAGTTCACAGGATCTACCCACCAGGGGCCTCAGAATTAGAACATCTGCCTAAGACTAAATTTCATTCTTGTCTGAAAACCTGGCTCTTAGGACAGATGTAATTGTGTCAGAAGAATGAAGAAACGTAAGTGGCTGTCAATCAAATTCATGGCAATTACTGTGGCGATTCTCACTTCCACTACAGCTTGCAGTCTCAGAATTTGTATTTCAAGGACTCCATTTATAGGTGCCTGTTGGTTGTCAAATGTATTTGCAAGGTACTCAAGGACAGATATAATCTAGTTAGATTTCAAACATTTCTCCTGGCCCCAGACAGACTGGGGACACGCCCACATCCTTACACAAATTTTTAGAGAGGCAGCAGTGGCATGGAAAGAACTTTAAAATGCTTTTTTATTTAATTTTTAAACAGGCAAAGGACAAACAAAATCTATAGCCAATTCAATTACCCAATAACAGTAAAAATTTAACACAGTTAAATCACAAGGTTATAAAATTATCAATGACGTCACTTACTTACCTGTCAAGCTCCTGTCTTCGCTGTGATCTATCATTATCCCTCAGTTATTTGTGCCCTCTCTAGCCGTTTTGATTACACACCTTTTACAACCCAATTCCACCTGGAAAATTAATGCCTGGAGTTTGAAAGTTTTACAGGAGCTTAAGTTTGTTCTTCCTAATTTCTTAAAGAAATGTTGTTAAATATTATAGTGAAAAATTTTTCATACGCATGAAAACAAATAAATATATAATATACAAGAGTTACTTCAGAAATCGGAGGAGAGTTTTACATATCTGAGGCAAATTTGCTGAGTCTTGAATTTTAACATTGCCTTCAGTTAATCCTAGAAATTGGAATGACATGACCACTGCTGCCCTCTTTCCATCATCTCCTGAAGTCTATGGTGCTCTTGGTCCATATTTTTCTGTTAATCTCCCCATATACCTCAGTGTGTGCATGGCTCTGCTCTTCCTACATACCCCTCAGAGCAGGACATATTATTCTAATATTCATATTAAGAAAAGGAAATTCTGGCATTGTTGACTCACTGATCTTCCATACCTGATGATGGACTTGTATCTCTGAAGGGACAGAGGGATTCCTCCACAGAGCCTCTAGAGAGTTATGTTTTGAGGAAGGTCAAGGTAACCCAGTGGAAGTACATCACCATGAGTTAGAACAAGGATGCTAGCACAGTCCATGTATTGCCTCGATATACTGTTTTCCTGTTTGAGGTTACAGTCAGGTGAGGAGTTTTCCTTTGTCACACCCAGAGAATAGGTACATATAAATGATTGAAATAAATAAACAAGCAATTAAAATGCTTACTTTTTTTTTTTTTTTTTAGGTTTTTTTGAGACAGGGTTTTTCTGTGTAGCCCTGGCTGTCCTGGAACTCACTCGGTAGACCAGGCTGGCCTCGAACTCGGAAATCCACCTGCCTCTGCCTCCCAAGTGCTGGAATTAAAGGCGTGCGCCATCACCGCCCGGCCAAGTTTCCCCCCTCCCCCACAGAGAACTGTGGGACGAGCACGGGATTCAACCAGAGAGAGACAGAGAGAGGGTGACTCCAGAGCGCAGGGTCAAGAGCACAGCGCCACCACCAGACGGCTGCTTATGTATTTTTAATCCCTCTCTCTCACATCTATGAACAAAAGTAGACAGGATGTTCACTCTTCACGTTCATTTATAGGACACTGGGTTCTGTTTTGTCTATTTTCTTTCTAATTTTCAATATCCATATCCTTAGTGGTCAAGAGGATTGCATGGACTGAGATCTCCATTGACCAGCATGGCCTTCAGACAAGCTGATTGGTCTCATGCCTCCTCTACACTGTGGACTCTATTCTTAAGGGGAGTTTTATCTTCTGTTACTCATGCTGGACAGCAGCCATGCTGACTCAAGAAGTACCATTCACATTACAAAAGCCCACACTGAAATTGGTGCTGTCCTTACTACTTCCAGTGTCTTAACTGTCTGCCATCCTTGTGCTGAGCAGCAAGAAGATCATTTTAGGAGCTACTTCTGTTCTGGATGAACTGTGTGTACACTGCTTGGCTCTTGATGATGAGCTTTTAAGAACGTCTGTTTATCCCCACCCGTTTTGCCAGCCCTCATCTCCCAGGGCTCTCTCCCTCATCACTACATCCTCATTTGCCAAAGTTGGTCGGCTTCCCCAGATTTCTCCAGGCTCAGGGATAAGGTGACAAAAATGTTTGAAATCCACTCGAACTAGGTTTTAATGGTGCTTTCAGGGATTTTGCTGTGACACTTGATACTTGTTTTCCAGCTGAGGGTTCGGTCATTCATTCATTCCTTTCTTATTTCTGTCTTCTTTCCATTTTTTTTTTTTGACAAAGTCACCTCCATGGATTACTGTGAGTCAGAACCACCACCTAAGTGGGCCAGTTTACATATGACAGTTTCCTCGGCATCAAGATGAATAAATAGGGTGGATGGTTACAAAGTTGCTAACATTGAGAAGTGCCTCTAATCCAGCATGAGGTTGCTCTCTGCATATAACTGTGAAGTTTAATAATGAAACATTTAATATGAAAACAATATAAACTCTGTGACCTAACTCTAAAAATATGGGCAATATTTATAGTCATTAATACATTGATGTTTATAAATTGCCCATTGACAAACCATGATTTTACCATACTTAAAATATATGATTTTCTTTAAGCAATATGTAAAGTACTTTATATGTACTGTGTAATTTTACTTGGCATATGAATTTTATTTGAAATGTTATGTCCTATACAGTTACTATGTATTGGCTGACATGTATCAGGTTTTTTTAAAAGTGAGTTCCAAGATGGGGGCTGTTATGATATATTTAATCATATGCTAAGTATATGGACTTTTAGTGTATTGGTTTTTGTTCTCATGTTTTCTTTGATATCATATTGTGTGATGTGTATAATATAGCATATGCTCATATTTTTGTGGGCATATACACTGTGAATGTGTATGTGGAAGGTACAGTTGACATCAGGTGTTCTTTTAAGACAGGGGCTCTCATTAAAAGTAGACGTCACTGGTTGGGCTAGTCTCGTTGAGCACTGTGATTAAGTGATCTGTCTTCCTCGACCTTGGCTCCAAGATTGGAGTGACACGGCCCTCAGCTTTCATGTGGGCGCTGGAATCTGAATTCAAATCCTCATGCCTATAGGCAGGGACTTTACCCACTAAGTTTATGTCTGCAGCCTAAAGACTTTCTTTTCTGTCAGTATTCTAGTTTGAGGTTAGTCCAGTCTATCTGTAAACATCAGGCAATTAAGGCATAGATACTTAAAGCGTTCCTCTGCTCTGGACAGGGAGGTGGGATTGCAGCTGCTCCCTTTGTGATAGCAGAGTTTCTATAGCACAAAGCAGGACACTGGTGTAGAAACACACTCTTCATGCGTCTGGCAGGATGCTAATAAGGACCTTTATTTTCAAAAACTCAAGGCAATATTTCAGAAACTAATATCATTGGGCAATTCAAGGGCCTGTCCTGAAAACATAATCCTCAATCGTCCACTGATGCCGATTTTCTATTTTGACCCAATTTCCAATTGGAATGTGACTGAGGGGCCAGTGAATGATTGGCAGTTGTTTTCTGAGCTGATGGCGTTGATGTTGCTGCTACCTCAGGCCTGGAAAACACTAAAATATATAGATTTTCTGCTTGGTGATTCCTTCAAGAACTGTCAGAATGATGCCGCTGATTGAGTGTGGCCCAACAAGAGGCCATAAGTATAAAAGGCTATAAGACCAAAATTATATTTTCCAACTGGCTTGCCTCGTTCTTTTCTTGTGCTGTAGTTTTTACTTGAGTTTGACAGCTAATCTTTGGTAGGTGTGTGGTGATTACGAGTCTCCATCTTGCAGAAGCAAGGTTTAGAATCAGACTGACAGAGGTTGTGTTTTAAGCATTTATCATTCAAGGATTCACAAATATCCAAATGACTTTCTATAGATGTATTGACAACCTGGAACTGAAGTACTCTGGTATGCAGTTATCATTAGACCAGCGTTACTAAACACTAAATGTGAAGAAAGAATATGGACATTTTTCTCTGTTGTCTGCTATCCCAGAGATAGGGTGTGCAGTGATAAGGCTGGGCATAGAAGTACAAGGACAATTAATATTGAGAAAACAGGCTGCAAACTAATATGCATAAAAGGCTGATGCCTTCTATTTGGAAATGGCAGCAGGTGACTGTCAATAAGACAATGCTGGAATTTGGCATTGAAACATCTCATATGGGTACTAACTATTGATAAAACTAAGAGAGCAATGTATGTGTGCAGGTTCAGAAGATGAGGAGATGGTTTTCAAACACTGACAGAAATTAGAACTGAACAAGGGGCAAGCAAATATCAGACAGAAATGCGGATAGAATTAATCATGTTGAGTTACATTAAGAGGTCGAAGTGGAAGTAGAGTTGCATATATTTTTTTTCAATATGTGGATAAACAGAAAAAAGAAAAAATACATAAGTAGGCATTTGCTTGGAGGTTATTTTATAAATAAGTCTAACAGTTTTATTTAATAGTCTTCATACGTGGTTTATTAATAAATTTTTTCTTATCACAACTTCTCATATAAGTAATATTTTCACATTTTTGTCTAAGGGAAGCAGTTAAGGCTCCAGGAAGATGAAGGAATTAACATATGAGCACCCTGGCTTATAATTAGCCTGATGGACTGCAGTCCCCTTCTATCAGCCAAGAGCCTGTGCCTTCAACAATAGAACTCTTCCACGCCCGGGTGATCACCATGCATCTGTGGGACAGATCTTAATAGGGTTTGACCTGACCCAGTTATGGATTAGGAACCGATGGTCCTACTCTAGAACACTCCTAGAACAGCAGAGTTACTGTGGGAATCTCATTGTGAATAGCTCCTGTGCAAACAGACTTGGCCATTATAAGAAGTAATCTATGGGCTTTAGAATAGCTTTGAAGAAATGTCAACATTCTTAATGGGACATTGAGGGGCCATACAAGGCTGTGGTTTAAATTTACATCTCATTCCATGTGCTTGACCTTAGAGACTCTTCAGGTTAACTTCAATTTCTCACTATCACTCCACTCAGGTTTCATAGATAAATTCTCTATGGAGATCTGTTACATGGACCCCTCTTATGATACTTATCCTTGGCTACTGGGATTCAGTTCTCTGATATCCACAGAATTATTCAAACAAGATGGATCTGTATAACTGTGCAACCCAATGAGTATCTCACTTTGTTCAGGTTACAAAGCTGACCCACAGCATAACCTGCCAGCTTACCTTGGATAAGTCCCTGTAGAGTGGTGTCCTATGCTAAACATGTTTACTACGTGTGTGTATAGTGTGTATGTGTGTGTGTGTGTGTGTGTGTGCGTGTATTGGAACAATGTCTGTATGTTGATATGGACTGTACTCATTTCGGTTTGTAGACTTCATCAGTTTTCAGGTAATATATGTCCTGTTTCCTGATCCAGGACAGCATTTGACATATAGTCATGCAATCATCATACCTCTGGAGGACCCTCCTGGCTATGACCATTTCTATAAACTTCTATGTTTTTGATGACTTTGACTGAAAGCTATTCTCATGGCTGAACCCAGGACTTTCAACAGTCCTTTCAAGTGATATAATTACTATTTGCTTGTGTGTGTATGTGTGTGTGTGTGTGTGTGTGTGTGTGTGTGTGTGTGTAGCAGTTTGTGGTCTGAAATCAAGCAACTGATAGGTTATCTCTGTGCCTGTGAAATGAGCCAATTCAAGCAGGATTATATTATATTAAAAGGCTTATTGGGAAGCTGCTCAAGGGCAGGTTCAGTGGCCCCAAGGATTGAGGACAGAGGAGTCGCCATGCAGGTGGGTGGGGCATATGCACAGAGAGAAAAGAGAAAAAGAGGAGAGCAACATGTCTGAATTATATAGGGAAGAGCCTTTGGGGAAAGATAGGCCAGTCTGGGGTCCAAAACCAAACAGTATCTTCTTATATTAGTCAAATAATTTTTTTTTTTTTTTACTAACAATAACCATTACTTCCTTTCCCTTCCAAGGTCCCATGTATTTGAAATATCCAGGAAAGGTTGTGTAGACTTACCTCAATGTAAATGAAGAACAGATGTAAAGCTTTTAATAAAATATGGTAGATGCAAAATGTGTGCTTTAGGGAGATTAATCTGACATCTGTTGTGCAAAAAGAGCTCATTCTTTCAACAAATATTTATTAAGCACCCACAGAATGCCAGACAGTGTTACAGGTAGCAGCATTATAGCAGTAAGTAAGACAGATGAAACAGACACACTCTTCTCCCCCCTAAAACATAAAGTTTATTAAAGTGAGGCACAGCAGATTCTAATTTATAATATATATAATAAGTCTGATGGGAACAGTTTTCTTAAAGAAAATTAAGCAGTATAAGTGGTATTGAGTTGAAATAGTTGTTGACTTTGTATAAGACAGTAACAGACAACATTTTTAACACACAGACATTAGAAAGGCCTAAAGTTAAATGCACGTGAATATGAAGATGAAAAGTGGTGTCATTTCGAGAAGCCTGGTTCAGATAGATTTCAGCCTTATTCTTCTGTAGTATAAAGAACAACTCACCTCAGCAGCACATAGCTTTAAACACCATAAGTCGGTTACACAGAGTCTTCTATACAGAGGCATGTCAGCTACAGGTACCAGGGTTATGACAATAAGTAAAACAGTTGAGCCAGACATAGCCAGAGAACAAATGAGAACAACTTCTGCCTCTGGTGCAGTCAGGTTCTGTTTTGGGTCCTTTGGTTGTTCCAAAGTAACATCAGACAAGCAGAAACTTACCAGGACTCAGCTTTCCACTTAGTGTCTGAAAGCCATCTCTTAACTGTGCTGTAGTGCACCCCAGCTTGTGTGTAGAACAAATTTCCTCAGTCTTCAGTCCATCCATGTCTACATTTCTTAACAGCTGTCATTCAGTTTACCTTGTGTTGATGATTGCTGGGACTCCTGAGAACCCAGGGTTGCCCTAGACAAACAAAGGAAGGTGGACAGGGTGAACAGGAGACTAATTGTGGGAAGAAAGAGGCAAGACTTATATGGGATTGAGGCGCAGTGTACTATCTTGGGAGCTGACTCCATGACTTCCATTTTTATTATTGCCCTCCTGTTTTCTACTGGGCCAGAGCTTGAATTCACCCTGACATGTTTGTAGTACAGCTTCTTTAGTCTCTGGTTCTTAAGCTCCACCCTACACTATCTCAATTTCTTATCTGGATTTATGGAGGTAGCATCTTCATGGCCAAAGTGTTGAATGTTTGGTCCCAGTGTTTGACCTATAGTCAATGCTCAGTCATTTATAAGAGATGAGGATAGGGGTGGGGGCAGAGAGATGACTAAGTGGTTAAGAGCACTGGCTCTTCTTCCAGAGGTTCTGAGTTCAATTCCCAATAACTACATCCATCGCACAACCATCTATTATGAGAACTGATTCTGTCTTCTGGTATGTAGATACACATGCAGACAAAGCACAAGCGCACGCACGCGCACGAACACACATACACACACACACACATCTTTCAAAAAATAAGAGATGTGGATGGGAGTAGTTAGGTAGAAAAGAATGAAATAGGAAACTGTGAGCACAGGAATAAGAAAAGAGAAGGAAAAGCATCAGCTCCTCCCTCTTCAGGGGAGACTCAATGTGGCCATTGTCCATGGGGTATTATGACCTGTCCATGCTTATAGTCAAACAGTGGGGACCCTGTGTGTTTAGTTCTTTCTAGATGCAGGAGTGAGAAGCAGGCACAAGCATAAACCATTCAGAAAATTTAAGCTGAACATTGAATAATTGAAATCGTGTTTTCCAGTATGAGTGCTGAACGGTTTTCTCTTACTGTTTCTTTGTTGTGCTGGGGATTGAGCCTAGGGTTTCACACACCCCACAAGCTCTCCACTGAATTCCTTGTGGGATATTTTGAATCCCAAATTCTGTCTCAGCTTGCATGTGGATTGCAAGGCAGAAGGTGAGTGTTCTGAAAGTAGGGCAATGGAGACATTCTGTGGATAATTTCGTAGACAGGTTGTTTCCCCCACCCCCAGCTGTATGCATACTAACCTCACTAGTCTTTCTGGCTTCTGTACTCCTGAACGGCCAGCTAGATAAGGGATCGGGACAGCTCTGGAGCTATGCATTTCCAATATGGGGCGGGACAATGAACAGGAGGCTGGATGTTGGCTTGGATGAAGATGCAGGCAATATAAATGCTAATGGTGAATTAGTTCTTAGGATGAGCAACCTCTGCGAGTTTCCATAATAAACAATAAACACCGAGGGAATCAGATTAACCATTCAATGAGTTATTAGGTGCTTAGGGGAAATCCTCCTCTCACGAGATAACATGTTTCTTATAGCAGTGATGAAACATGGGGGTGTGTGGTGTAATTTGAATAAGGCCACAGGATTCTAGGTGAGTGAATATGTATCTGCCACCTTTTCCCTCTCTATATATAACACACACACACACACGTTAATAAATTTCTCTGTAAGTACAGATGATGTTATGAACAACACCATAATTCCCATTGTTAACTTTCTAACCAACTGAATTTAGTGAATAACTTTGCTTTGGCAGTTTGGAAAATGACCCACTGATCCATTCTGCAGGAACTAGTAAGGCTCTTTGTTAAAAGCTGTGAATTCAGATACCATAAGCACACCCATTGAGCAACAGTTCTAGAAATCTGAATGCCCAGAAGATACTGCCTATAGCAGCTTCATGGATAGTCATGGTGAATGAATAACAAGGTATGGACAAATATGCAAATGAAAACAATAAATTGGCATAGCTGTAGATTCAGCCTCAAGCCTTAGGAATGCCGTTCAAAGCATGGTGTGGTAAGATATGATGTTGAGTTGTGTGATATATTATGTCTATATGCTGTATGTATTTGTGTTTCATGTGATAAATTTGTGTAGCATGATGTTTGTGTGTGGTATATTAAGTGCATCTATATGTGATATTCTAGGTGTCTTTATGTGGGTCTTATATCCCTGTGTGGTTTGCAGTATTTGTGTGATGTCATGCATGCATGTATGAGTTTGTGTGTGCACGTGTGTGTGTGTGTGTGTGTGTGGGTGTGTATGGTATATATATGTGTGGCATGTGTGTCTGTGTGGTGTGTATGTGTATGTATATGTGTGTATGTATGTATATGTGGTGTGCTGTGGTATATAGTGTATGCATATATGTGTATGCATGTATATGTGGTATGTTGTGTGTGATATATTATGTATTATATGTACTATTACTGTATGTGTGGTATGATTGAAAGGTTTTGACTCACAGCTTAGAACAGACCACAGCAGACCAGCCAGTCCCACGGGAGGGGGTGGATTTATTTCGGTGGAGAGTGGGAAAGAAGCGAGAGAAAGATGGCAAAGAGTGTGTGGGGTTAGCGGCTCCGCCTATTTTTTTGGCTCTGCCTATTTATACGGCCGTGATGTATTCTCTTTCCCAGGTATTGGTGAGGTAGTCAGGTGGATTGTGGGAGTGTTTGGCGTTGTCTTAGCAACGAGGTAGAAGTCACTGTCACCTGAATATGACGTCACTCACTGAGTTTCAGCTTAATGCTAACAATGATGTTGAGTTTTGTGGTATATTATGTCTATATGCTATATGTATTTGTGTTTGTGTGATGAATTTGTGTAGCATAATGTATGTTTCTTGTGGTATATTAAGTGCATCTATATGTGATATTCTATGTGTTTGTGTGTGTGGTGTATGGTATGTAGTATGTATATATGTGTGTGTGTGTGTGTGTATGCATGTATGTGTATGTTGTATGTGTATGTATGTGTGTGCTATGTGTTTATCTGCATGGTGTGTATATGTATGTTTATGTGTTATGAGGTGTGGTGCTGTTTGTGTGTGTATTGTATGGTGTTTGGTGTGTGTATATATATGTGTGGTGTATGTGTATATATGTTGCATGTGTGTGGTGTATGGGATGTATATGTGTGTATACTGATTCAGGAAACACAACCTTCCAAGGATTAGAGTGGAGAAATAACCAGGAGTTTACAGATAGTGTGACTATTGTCAGAAGCATCCCTGGACTTCTATTTGCAATATTGTGAATGAACAAACTATGTACTCTGAAGTGAACACACTATGTGCTCTCTGAAAGGATTATTGGATCAGCAAGGGCAATGATAAGTGGGCATGTACTCTCCTGGATATGCTGAGGGACAGTCTCTTTTAGAAGTGGCTACATGACTAAAATAAAGCCCACTGCCTCAGTGCATCCTTTAGTGAATTAAAGGAATGATCCGTTTCAGGTTTTATAGAGGATATATGTGGCACCCACAAGAAGCATTTTAAATTGAGAAGGTTAGCAATCTTGCAGGTTCTTCTAATTACTTATGAACAATTTGAACAGAAAATAGAAATTAAAAGATAATAGTTACAGTTAACATTTTATAAGATAAAGTTTTTTCTTTCAGTTTTCTACTTCCAGATTAAGAACTAATAGAAATCACAGGTATGATAATTAACAGGAAATCTGGCATTGTTAGGCTATCACTGTAGCTGGATATCTCTGGATAAGAAGCTGGCAATCAACACCAGAAGTGTCTGCCCCACTGACTTGCTAATGACTAGAGCTAAGGAGCTTTAGCTGATGTCAAGGACACTCCTTTGTGTTTCTGACTTGCACCGTAGTCAGTGAAAAGCAAGAGAAATGTTCTGCACTCAGTTTGCACTTTAAACTCTTTCCCAAGGAGTCATTTAAATAATGTCCTTGAGAAACTGCTTAGACCTCACAGTACTCTTTCAAAGGGAAATTAAAAGCCTATAAGAGCACATTTCCCACAAGGTTCACAATTGCAGTGGAAATCAGAACCTCAAATACTATGCAAAATGAGTGATCTGAGTCCAAACCATGGGGGCATGCCAAAGCAAAGCCATGACAAAGGCCATTTCAGATCTGGATGCTGCAGACCACCATCGAGAAACCAAGTACTGTAAAAGGTTGCAAAAGGGGTCTAATGAGCTTTCAATCTTATAGCCACTCGTCTTCTACAAATCAAGTTTGTGTTGGAAAAAAATCATACAAAATAAAATGTCTTAGTACATATGTAGTATGTGACAAGGTCCACATGTTGTTAATATTTACTTACTATAGGATAGCTGTGGAAATTTTTTCTTGAATTCTGTTAGTAAAATAATATCTGGCTTACAGGTGCACTTTTTTTTAACAGTACACTTTCATACACTTATTTTATTCTTTCTTAAAAACTACAGAATGCATCTCCTTCTGGCACTATGTTGTGAACACCGTGTGGTACAGTTATTTGATCAACTGAGGTGTAACAAAGCTCTGCTGGAACTTTATTTATCATGACACATTGCCACTGAATCTATTTAAAATAGCACTGTTGTGGTAAGAGGCCATAGACGGAGCAGGGAAAGGATGAGGGCATTTAATTTGCTAACAACTCATATTTCAACTGATCTCTGAAGAACTACAGGTGTGGTAGAATGGGATGCTCAATTAAATTGAGCTTAGATGTGTTTGTTCCTTTGGGAAAATTAAAGAGAATTAAACAGATAAACATGGACAATATTACAAACTACAATCCTACATAACCAAAGCATATGAACACTTCATATATATACATATGTACACATATACACATATACACATATACACACACACACACACACACACACACACACACACAATATATATATAATCATTAGTGAATTGTAAGTTAATACAGCAAATTATCACTTCTTACTCCTGAGTCTGCAGAAATGCATAGATTATACATGAGTCAGCAGAACTCACCCACATCAAAGTGTTTGTTTAAACACTTTCAACGTGTGTGTCCTCACCTAACCCATCCCAGTCCTATATGGTGTAAGAAACAACATCTAATTGATCATTTATAAAGGTACCTGGAGCAAACTTCAGAGTTAAAAATTGCTAGATTTCAAACTTCAAATTGATAAGCTTTGAAATATGCAGGACCCAAGCAAATGGTTATCAAAATGGTTAGAAATAAAAGTATTCCCAGGATAAGAAGGGTCAACATGATCAAACTATATAAGCCATTCTTGAAGCTTCACCAAGATGAGAATACTGACCTTGAGCCATGAATAATTTTATCAGCTGTATCTGCAGCATCAACACACAGTTATACAGGATTCTTTAATTTGTAATCTTGGTATACAAAATTAAAACATCCAGAGAGGTGTTAGAATTATGCCAAATACCCTGCAAGTGTCTTTGAATTTTCTCCCAATTATCATGACTGTCATTGTAAATTTTAGAAGTGACAAAAATCCATTGGTATTATGTGTGACACTTGAGATGGCTTTTTACTCTTAAACTCTGAACCACCTCTCCAATAATTTGAATAGTATTATAAAGAACATCAATTCATTGTTCCAAATGCCTATCAAATTTTCTTAAACACTCAGAGCATTAGTAACATGTTTTGCTAAATGATTAACAAATACGGATGTCTTGAGTTCTTGAATCAAAGCAATTGCAGAAGCAATAGTGCTAACTGTTAAGGTAATCAAAGCTGCTATACTGGCAATAATCAAACCCACTGCCCTCTTGCTTCTACTTAAAGCCTGACTCATTGCTTCCAATATTTGTAAGCTTTTTCAGCATTCTGCCAAAACCCCACAAACATGCCCTCTTCCCCATATTAATACCCGATTGGACCATGCCATATACCAGTAAATAGATCTTATTATTTCATCTAGGCATAACTATGCCAAGTTGTAGGATGTCATAGACACTCAGCAGCAGGGAGTTCCTTGGCATTCAAGGTCAAAAAATTCAAAATAAAACTTTGTGGTGGTAGAGTGTGCAAGTGGTGAAGGAATATTCAACTCCCCCACCCCCTTTGTTTTATGTAACTGATGTTGTAGAGATCCATGGGCTCGTTCCATTATTCCCTTATGTGAAATTTAGTTTACAAAAGGATGTCCATTAGTATTTACCATCGTATTGAAATCCACAGTTTTAGAAATATAGTTAACAGATGTCTCTTAGACAACAGGAGTAGACTCATGCCTTTGAGACCTAGTAAAAGATATCGGTTTGGGTTAAAAACACAATAATTTCTTCCTCAATCCAAAGGTTAGATATACAGTTTGAACTGAGTTGGGTGATTTTGCATGATGGGAAGCATCTTTAAGTTTATATTCAGAAGACAACCAAAGGGGAATTAAAACCTTGAAATTATGATTGAATTGTAGACTGTCCATGTTCCATTAACTTTATATATATTTAACTATAATATTTTTTTAACTAAAGCTTCTTTTGCAATATCAGAGTATAATCATAAGTTTGGAAGGCAAAACCAATTTTTAACAGTGTAACGATCCAGTCTCTCTAAAATCAATACCAAGTGCATTATTTTCATGTTACAAAGTTTGGCTGCCAATTCTTGTATATGGATGCATGATGGTGCAGCTTTTAATACCTCATTAAAGAAACATTATTTTAAATCCTATCTTTTAAAAGTCTGGCTTCTTGACAGGAATTACATAAAATATTACCCCAATTTAGAGATATCTTTAAAGACCTGTTTCCCTGGGTTGGCGCATGCCATTTGTTGTTGCCCAGAATGATTCCAACCCTGAGTTATCAGTTTTAAGCAACTTTCTGTTACCACTGTTACAAATTTTAAACCACACCCAATAACTTATAAGCCAATAATCTATAACCAAGACATGCAGAACGTATTTATACATTTAGTGCCAGTCAGAAACAAATATGAAGTAACTACACACATTTACATATTTAGACTAGACAGACAAAATTTTCTTATTTTTTTCTAGCTGTAATTTCAAGGGAGGAACACCTTTGTTACCTGCTGAACCCAATAATCACTGTCACAGAGATTTTTGTAAGTGACAAAGCCATCAGCTTCCTGTCCAGAAAAGCTGAGAAGCAACTGGCCCCTTTGAGAGAAGCTTCTACAGACAACCAGCTCTTTACAGACATTCTCCAACAGTTCTGACTCCTGGCTATAGGTGCAGAGCTCCAAAGGCAGTTTATCAATTGTGTCAATTCAGACTAGTTGTTGTTGTAGTTTTTTTCCTTCTTTTTAATCCTTGAAATGAGTTAAAAACTAAATCAAAGGTGAATGGCCAGCAACGTTTTAAGCATTTTTTCTCTTGAATATGAAACAGAGAAACAATCAAGCAACAAAACAAAACCACAGACATAAACTGACAGACATGGACATACTGTCACGCTAAGGACAGACATTAGACAGAGAGGGAGGAGAACCAGATGTTCCACCAAAGGGACCAAGAACCAGGACTAGGAATTGCCCTAGTGAGAGGTAGAGAAGAACAGAACATTTCCTGACATCCTCTTGACTTGAGCATCTTTAAGTTATGCACAAAAAGCATTCTACTATTACCCTGTCCCATTTCTATAGGGCTTACTCACTTTCATATACATTCCGTTGTGCACATTTCCTGTCTCCTATGGTATCCTTCACTGAACCCCTAATATTGAGCCCACATATTGTGGGCACCACATGACCATGGCTGCTTAGTCGTCAACAGGGTCTCCAGGAGGAGTGAGGATTAAAGAAAAAAACAGACAATTAGCCAATATTATAGTATGACTACAGCAAGTTTTGAAGCAGCTTCAATTTCTCCCAGTCTGCTTTTTTATCATTCTAGGTATATGCAAAAGAATATAGCCTGTTCTAAGGCATAAGCAAAATAGTCAAGTAACCAACAAGGCATAAGCAAAGGTCGTGAGGTCACTGTTTCTAGGGACTTATCAAGATTCAAGGAATACATTCCTTGGCTGTATTTTTCCTGTGCTTACTTCCTTGTCCTACCCCAATGTTAAATATTCTTGCCATTTCCTGGAAATGGCACCAGAAGCTCTCCACAGAAGCCCAGAGATCCAAGAGAATGAATACAGATAAGTAGCATTGAAGGTAGAAAATGGGGGACCCTCTAGAAAGTAACCTGGGAGGTAAGAGATTCTAAGGACTTCATGGGGGTGACCTTACCCAAAATATACAACATTGGGGAGAGGGAACTCAGAGTTCATCTCCAGCAGATAGAAAGACCTTAAGCAGAGGGATATGGCTATTATCCCACAGTCAAAATTTCTGACCCAGGATTGTTCCTGTCCCTAAGAACTGGACGGACAAAAATGGGAAGGTGTGCTAATGAACAGTTCAACTTGGGATTCACCTCATGGAGGGGCACCAAGGCCTGACACTATTACTGATGATATGATGTGCTTACAGATGTGAGGCTGGCATGGCTTTCCTTTGAAAGGCCCTACTAGTAGCTGACTGAGACAGAAGCAGATACTTACCCCAAGAATTGGATTGATATCAGGGACCCCCTAGAGTTGAGTTAGGGGAAAGACTGAAGAATCTGAAGGGGCAGGCGACCCAGTAAGAAGAACCAGAAGTCTCAACTAATCGAGAACTCAGGAAGCTTCCAGAGACTGAGCCACCAACCAGGAGCATACACAGGATAGTCTGACGCCCCTAGCACAAATATAGGAGAGGTCTTCCTTATCAGTGGGAGAAGATGTGCTTAATCCTTGAGAGATTTGAGGCTCCAGGGAACGGGGAAGTCTGGGGGAGGGGAGGATCATCTCAGAGGCGGGGGAGGGGGAGGAATGGGATGAGGAACTGTGGGAAGAGGCACTGAGCAGAGAGCAATGATGGAACTGTAAATAAAACAATAATATTTTTAAAAAAGGAAAAAGAAGAGTCCTCTATGATCCATCAGTCTGTTGTCCAAACTACTAGGCTAATGCCAGGCATGGGAAAGCCATAACATAAGCTACCTTGCCTTCACTCCTGAGTCTGCAGTGCTCTCATGATGCAGACCTTTGCTTTCCCAAATGAGATGCCTACACAGTTCCCAGACTCACACAACTCATCTGAGCTCTCTCTGACCTCCTTGTGAGTTATTTGTAGATAAATTCACAAAGACTCCCCATTCTAGTTTGCTTTCCATTGCCGTGATAAACACCATAGCATAAAGCAACTTCAGGAGGAGAGGGTTATTTAATTTTATATTTCCAGTTCACAGTCCATCATTGCGAGAAACTAGGGAAAGAGCTCAAGGCAGGAAACTGAAGCAGAAACCATAAAGAACACTCCTTCTAGGCTCACTCTCCAGCTCAGTCTCAGTTACCTTTCTTCCACAGCCCAGGTCACTCAATCTTGGAATAGTGCCTTGTAGAGTTGGACTAGGCCCTCACACATCAGTCATCTGACAACCTCTCACAGACACTACCACAAACCAATCTTATGGAGGTAATTTTTCAATTGAGATTCTCTCTTCCCAGGTGACCCTAGGTTGTGTCAAGTTGACAGTAAAACTCACCAGACACTGCCCTTCAGTTCTTTCACATTCAGGATCTGTATATTAAATTTCTGGCTCACTCTTCACTGACCAGAAACTACCACCACCTATACTGTTTCTTGTTATTTCTGCTATGTTGATAGATTTCAGCTAGGAAAGCTATGGGTTTTACTTTTTCAACCCACATACGTGGTTTACCTCATCTTTCAATAAACTCACAATTAACAAATTTACATCATTGGACTGGGCAGGAAGTCTTGATGATTATAGCAAATGTTGTCATTGATTTCAGAAATAAATGTTTGTTCTTTGACTGTTCATGACAATGATATTGTAAAAGAGAGTAGGGACATAAATTATAGCACTGTGTCTATGTTAGGAGGCTTAAGTGAAATGTTGATTTATATCAGGCTTGAGCAAATCAGACATACAGTATAAAGTGAGATCACTGACAGTAATAAATAATAGCTAAAGTTGATGTGACATAATAAAAATGATGGGTTCATCAGAAAGCAAGGAAAAGAGCTATAATGGTTTGGATAGAAAATAAACACCAGATTAATTCTGAACCCTCCTGTGTAGATAGAAGTAGAATGCATCCTGACTCAAAGGGCAAGTGCTCTATAAATGCTGCTGGAGAGAAGTGATAAATATATTGAGAAGAACATTTAGAAAAGAAATCATAAAATAGAGATTTTATACAAGTGTGCTCGGTGTCCCATTAATTTAATGAGGAGCATAGATGGAGAAAACAGGATAGGCTTTCTAGTAAGATAAAAAATAGAGGTTGAAGAAACATAACTGTAAAAAAAATGTGTCTAAATTTAATTCTTTTCAGTGACCAAGGTGTTCATTCCCCTGATAGATACAGAAAATCTGAGTCTAATTTGTTCAAAATGATGTAACTCTCAGTAGGTAAGAGAACTCTAAAGAAGAAAAGAAGACCCATGATGAGTCTCAGGAATATTGTGATAGAATTAGAAAGAAGATGTATCAAATCTTTCTGCAGTCAGAGAAATCTCTGAAATTGAAAAAAAATTATCCTTTGAACTTAAGTACAGTACAGCAGTGGTTCTCAACCCTCCTGATTCTGTGTCCCTTTATACAGTTCCTCATGTTGTAGTGACCCGACAACCATAAAATTATTTTGTTGCTTCTTCATAATTATAATTTTGTTACTGTTTTGAGTCATAATGCAAATATCTGGTATGCAGAATATCTAATCTGCTATCCCCAAAGGGTCACAACCCACAGGTGGAGAAACACTGCAATAGAGCAAAGTTTGGAGTCACTGATCTAAGTTCATGGTTAAGAACTTTTTGAAAAAGAATAACACCAGAAAGCATGAGGAAAGAAAAGAATTGTGAAAGTAGCAACATAATATTAGAAAGCAAGACAGATGTCACTGTGTATGATGGCAACTATTCAAAATCTCTAACAAACACAGATAAACTGTTGAATGACTAATAAATAACCATGAACTCATGCATAAAATTCAACATTGCAAACGATTACTGAACATCTTGCAGACATGAGAAAATGAGGATATTTTGCTAGACATTTATAATTTTAGGATAAATTATATAAATTGATAAATTCTCATCTCATGATTATTAACTCAAGAGAAATAGAAGAACCCTGATGCTTCTCTATTTATTCAAGATACCACTGATATAACTTAAAACCTACAAAGAAAGCTCCAGATCAGATGGCTTCATTTACTGACTCCATGCAAATGAGCATGCAGAATTCATACTGATTTTCCTACTGAAAGGAAAGGAAGATGAGGTAAAAGAAGAGGAGGAAGAGGAGGAGGAGGAAAAGGGAAAGGAGGAGGAGAGAAAGGAAAAGGAAGATGTAATAGAAGCAAAAGGAGAGGGAAGAGAAGAGGAGGAAATAAAAGTAGAGGAAGAAGAGGAAGAAGAATGGAGAAGGAAGAGAAGATGCTTCTAGATTATTTAATGGAACACATAACTCTGATTTTCACTGTCTGCTAAGGATGTAAAAAGATAAGAAAACTCAAAATTACAAGCTAATTTCTCTCATGAAAATACGTTTAAATTTTCTTTAATGGTACCAAATTAAATTTGCCAGTTTAAGAGTTCATTAATCATAATTCTAATTATCTTCTCATGTTCTTAACACTTAGCAATTAATTAATTTTGTTCAATAAATAAAGGATGAAAGCAATAATCATATTGCCAAATGCAAAAATTCATATGCTGTAGGTCAGTAGCTATGGGTAAATACACATTTATAAAGTGTGAGGAACATGGAATCCTTTAGTCTTACAATACAGTGATACAAGAGGCACTATAGCATGACTCAGACTTAATGAGTGAGTATAGGAAATGTTCTCCTGAGTTCTTCTTTTAAGGATGCCCACTCCTATCCAGCATAGTATTGAAAGAAAAAGCTAGAGAAAAAAAAAAACATGGCAAGGTAAAAAGATATAGTAAGATTTGAAATAAGAAACAAACGTGAGTTGTAGAAATTTTAAAGACTATATAGTGTAATGAAATTGTAAATATGAGAGTTTATATAAATTTAGCACAAAGTCAGTCTCAGTATTTATTGTATGTCTATACACTAATAGTGAGTGAATTTCTCAAACTGTATGCCCTTATGAAAAATACCTAACATAGCCTGAATAGGTGAAGCTGTACTCGCTACTCTCTGCTTCAGAGGGTGCACTCCATGAGCCCCGGGCTGTGTTAATTTGCCTGTGTTGAGGCTGGGCATGTCAGTGGTGTGAACATGTATTAGGGGCTGTTTACTTCAAGATGAGCAATGAGCAGAGAGAGAGAGGGGCACTAGTAGTCAAACAGATCCTTCGAACACGTGCTTCCAGTGGTATCCTTACTCTCACAAGGCTCCTTCTCAAGTTCCCCCACTTCCCCAAAACTTAGCACCACCATCCGTGGACAATGAAAACACAATTCTTCTGGGGACATTACATATTCAAATTATAGCAGCAAGAAAGTAGAAAGTGTTGAGTGTCCGTTATATGCTGTAAAGCAACCGGTGAGTATGAAAACATTTAAAAATGATGTATAAATCCAAAGAGCATAAACTTACAAAAGCCAGCTGATACAATTTGGAACAACAACAAAAAGAGATCCGTTAAGGGACAGACAAACGTTCTGTATCTGAGGTAATAACATGTAAAATATCTTACAAAGGACTTATGTTTCTTTACGCACTGATCGAAGCATTAGGTATGGTGCCATTGAGAAGCCTAAAAGCGATTGACATGGTCAACTGTAAACTTGTATAATTTATTTATTGACACTGCTGTACTATAAAACTCATATGACAATTAAGGATCAAAATTAAGAACAAAACTGGGGGACTTCTGAGGCTGAAAAAGGTTTGTTAGTGTTGTAAAGAAAATATTTTAAAAATCCCGGCACAAGATTCCTTTTTTCCCCCCTTTTTTTTTTAAAAAAGGAATTCCCCCCTATTTTTCCCAAATCGGATACCCAAAAAAAAAAAAAGAAAAAAAATAAAAAAAAAAAAAAAACTTTTTACAAAAAAAAAAAAAAAAATTTTTTTGGGGCTAGGGGCCCCCAATCTTTTGGTGTCAATATTTATTGGGTTTTCCCTTTTAGCCCAAAACATTTTTCTGTAGTTTTTTATGGTTCCTTCGCTTTTTTTTTAAAAAATTAATCTAAAGAAAAACCAAAATTCAAAATCCCCTTTTCAAAGCTTTTTACAAAAGTTAATGGAATTCGCAATGGTGCTTTTTTTTTCCCCAAACAACAAAATTAGAACCTAAAATTAAAGGTGAAAAATTTTTAAATTGGGGGAGGATGTTGACAAAAACCCCAGGGGTTAACTTGAAACTGTGGGAGGGGATTAAATCCAACAGGTTAAAAAAAGCACGGCAAATTTTTTGGTTAGAACCCTTAACTTTTTTCACCAAAACTTTTTCCAAAAATTTTATTTTGTTCCAGATTCCTTAAACAAGATTTTTTTTAAAATTTTAAAATAAAACCATAATTTAAACCCAAAACCCTTTCACATTAATAAAACTTCATTTTGCATATGTAGTCTCATCTTTGTCTTGTTTTTATTGGGTTACTAAGAAAGCTTGTATCCAGAGAGTTTTTTTCTTCCCTGTGGAGTCTCTAGAAGGGTCCAGGGCTGAACTTTTAGCGCCTCCTTCCCCTCTGGAACACTTTTATATTGTTGCTACAAGTTTTTATATTCTGCTAGAAATGGTTTACCCTTCCAGCTGTTCTCAATGTGTCTTGACTTTTGGGCTATTGTGTTTGTTGGTTGTTTGTTTGTTTCCTGTTCTCTTGTCTTCCTGTCACAGAGATGGGGGAAGCCCATTCGCAAGACCTTAGGGTACACTTTGAAACAAGCATCCTTGTGCAGAAACATGGAGAAGCAACCCTGCTTCCGGTCTATGGATTCACAATTCAATCTTGAAAGAAGAACTAGTAGTGGTGATCTAAAGTGACCCTTATGACCAATGAGATATTTATATTGAAAGCCTACTTGGGGGAAGCTTGTGACACTTCATCCCTTTTACCATTAGCTGTGGTAGAACCAAGAGTATAGAAAAAACCCAAAACCATGATAAAATCTACCATGCTAAATTTTATTATATTAATACAAAATTTATCTTTAAATTGTTGATGTACATCCATAAGTTTGCAAAGAGAGAGCAAAGAGACAATGTTCCAGCTGTTTAGGTGGAGGGAAGAGATCTAGAAGTTGGGTATGTGGCAAGCTGCTCCTAGAAGCTCTCAACCCTTTCATCTTTCTTGATGAGTTGTGAGAAGACAGGCCTCTGGGGTAATTGGCCTAAACCCACCTATAGGATGCAATAGCCTTGTGTGCAAAGGTGAAGGCTACTTCTAGTGTAAAGTGTGAAGAGAGAGCAAAATGGCAGAGTCAAGTTCCCTTGTTTAGGATAGCTAGTTCAACCTCTACATGAAAAATTTGAACACTTGGCTGGTTGATTCAATAACATGTGTTTTGTTTTTAACTAGAGAATACAGTCAGTTCTGGGAATTTTAGCTTGAGCCACTCCCCCACCTTCCCCTTGCTCTTTTCTTTTTTTTTTTTTTTTTTTTTTTTTTTTTTTTTTTGAGGTAGAGGTGGGAGCCAAGTTATCATAGGTTTAGCAGAGAGATGAGAGATTTCAACACGGACAAGTAGACACAGTGTTGTGCGAAATTTTGGTCAAAAGCCTGAAAAGAGGTGCATGCTGTTTGGTTAACCCAGACCTTCTATTTATATGGAAGACAGGAGAGTTGCCAGCATATGACTCATGTTTTATCAGAAAGAGTTTTATGTATGCTCATTTCTTCTGTTTGTGTTCGCATATTTTCTCCATACTCGATATCTTCTGTGACATTGTGTGACCCTCCACCTACCATATTGTTCACTCCATCTCTGTGCCTTTTTTTAGATATGATTTTTTTCTTAATGGAAACAGCCTCAGCTCTTAATATAAACATACTTTCAAAACCATTTGTTTCTTTCTCTAAGTTCATTCACTTAGATAACATCAATAGAAGACAACTGCTTTTTCTGTTGAACTTCCCACTCTAGTCAAGAGACTCAAAATTTCTCTCTCTTTCATCTTAGCAATGTCATCCTTAGGACATTTGTTCGCGTTCGTATTTTATTTTTACATCCCACATTCCCATTCTTTTTTTTTTTTATTTTTGTCTTTTCTTTTATTGGATATTTTCTTTATTTACATTTCAAGCATAATCCCATTTCCAGGTTTTCACTCTAGAAACCGCCTTACCATCCCCCTTCCCCTGCTTCTATGAGGGTGTTCCCCCACCCACCCACTCCTGCCTCTCCTCCTAGCATTCCTCTACACTGGGCATTCAAGCCTTCACAGGACCAAGGATTTCTCCTCCCATTTATGCCTGACAAGGCCATACTTTGCCCATTCTTAATTTAGTTTGTTTCTGTGAAGGATATGCAGAACTTTCCTGAAGACTTGACTCAGAACTATAATATTATATTAGAGATTCCTTCTTCCTCTTATTCCTTCTTACCTCATCCTTCCTTCTATGCCTTTTTCTCTCACTCTGCAGGAAACAATTTTGTGCACTTTCTAATTTATCCTTCCAACAGATACAACTGAACCTTCACAACTTCTTTGTGTGCTAGAAATATCAATTTAAGCTTTGTTTGATTTGTTTAACAGGCGTTCAAATAAAAACCACTTAATTACAGCTTATGGAGGTCCTGTTCAGCAGCCAAATAGTTGTCCTTGTGTAGCAGCAACACATACTTAAACACTTATGGACCATTGCTATTCAAAGGCACTCTCTTCACTGGGAATCCAGACTGCTGCTGACGGCTCTTATGACAAGCCACGTTACAACGTACCATGAGCATCTGCAGTCTCTGCCAATGGTGGTGTGCTTTCAGAGTGGATTCTTCGAAGCAAGATTTATCGCTAAGGTGGGCGGAGGCTGTATGCCTGTGTTCACTCCTTGTGTGCCTCAGTTTCGTTATTAGGGAATTTCCCTCCAGATATGCTGAGAGATTTGAATCTCATCAATAATATTCAGGGTGCTGTTTTCTGACAGTTCAGAAAGCAGGTTGGGTTTATATTCAATCTTTAAAAAGGTGTGTCAGTGTGACGGGTGAGAAATGTCTCCTCTGTGTGGTTTTAATTCCAATTTCTTATGAATGAGTGACTTGAACTTTTGTCACAAGATCATCTCTTTGTTTTTGTTTGTTGTTTGCTTTTTGTGAATTGTCCCTTTTACTCCATTCTCCATTTTTCCTACTGGGTTTGCTATCCTTGTCCTTTACCAGTTAACACTTCATTCGCACATTAGAAGCCACTTGCATTCTTTGCACATTGAGAATTTTTTCTTGCAGGGTGAGTGTGACTTTTATTTTTCTTATGGTCTTTATGTTTTTTAATTTAACTTTACTATACCGTTGTAAGAACAATTAACATGGAATTCATACTTTTACTATATTTTAATTGTCCAAACTTTCATTACTGAATTTTACTGTGAGTCCAATGTTGGAAAACAAACAGATAGAACTGGTTCCCCTTGCTTAATTAAAACCACATTTGTTAATAACAGCCTGTTGTGTGTCATCTCAGACCCTGCAAACAACAAAACCCTCCTTAGTTCTAGTATCTGGTTATTTTAGATGCTCCATATAAGATCCATGGAACAACAGCTTTCCTGTGACGATTATATCACACTGTGTGGTGTCCTCAAGATTTATCCATATTACACAAGTAGCAGAATTTCCCTCCTCCCTCCCTCCCTTTCTCCCTCCCTCCCTCCTCCTCCTCCCTCCCTCCCTCCCTCCCCTCCCTCCCTCCCTCCTCCTCCTCTTGCATTCCTTCTTGTGTATATGCATGTATATGAATAGATGTATCTGCACCACATAAACAAAGGTACCCACTTAGGGCAGAAGAGGGTGCCAGATGCATGGGACTGCAGTTACAGATGCGCGGATGCTGTAAACTAACCCCAAGTTCTCTGTGAGAGTATCAAGTGTTCTTAACTACTGAGCCTTCTCTCTATCTGGATTTTCTTACACATTTTAAAAAGACTAAATAATAATTCATGGACAGTCTTCAAAATTAGTATCAGAGCTACTATATGGCTACCTTTTCTAGTTTCTAATCTAAGATATAATGCCAATAGTGACTGCTCTTTTAATACATAAAGCACTAACTTTAGGTCTAGAAAATAATGATGCAAACATGCAGCCATATTCATACATATGTATTAGATGTGTCTGTGTGAACTCTCATGTCTACATTTTGTAATCTCTTTTTTCATAGACATTGGGTATTCCATCTGCATTCTAGCAGGCTTTATTCCGGCAACACTGACACTTACTGACCTCTGACCCTGGAGGTCAATGAGCATCTGGATGATTTTTGTGAAACACAGTCTGATGGTGACTGCCAGAGACAGAATTTACTCCCCCAGCATCAGAGACTTGGAGTTGACATCACTCCTATCCAGCTCTGGTCATTGCTATCATCAACTGTGTGTCATTAGTCAATCTGACCTACTCAAGAAAGGCACAGCCTTTGTGTCTACTAGAAAGCCTTGTTTTAAATTAATCCTTTCCCTTAGTAATTGCTTTCCTTTTTGGCACACACTGTAGTATGCTTGATTGATAATAGAGCCCCTGGTGTCAACCCTGTTTTGATGGTCTTCTGCATATATATTCAAAAATGGTGTATGCAACAGTCAAAGAGCATATGTTGGAATTCAGGAAGAATTCTATGACCAAAAAAAAAAAATAATCAAAATAACAGGATACTATGAGTAGTTGATTAAACTTACACTTTTTCCTCATCTACTTGATACTTGAGTGTCTCTGAAACAGAACCAGTTAATAAAGCATAACACACATCAGATACATAACACTCCAGATTTCTTATTAATGCCCCCAAATTTATAATTTTAATTCAGCTTTTATGTGTCTCTTCTGTTTCATTTCCTATTGGAATGTTCAGCAAACTAGTTAATCTAAATTAGTCAGAAACCCCACCCAGCTCCACATTCCTTAGGGCTGGGAGTTTATTTCTGTTATGATCACATTGGGAAGCAATAAGGTTAATGATGGTAAATGCTTTGTAGTTCATAAAATCTTGTGACAGACAACTATGGAATAAATGTGAATTAACCTTTGTTATTAATTCTGCAAGGCATTTTCCGACAACTAATTTGGTCTGGGCTTGATGTTTACCTGTTAATGTATACTTACCCTCATTACCTGAAGTGTCCAGAGCATTTGAATAAAACTGCACTGACTTTGATAAAGCTGTGCAACGTGCTAAATTGGCTAAGTAATTATTCCCTTACTGACTATTTGCCCTGAAGTCCAATGTACCTGATAAGTTTTAGGTGAAATTTTAAATCAAATAAAACCATTTTTAGGCACACAGTTGGTTGTAAAATATATAACCATATAATCATCATTAAAACTAAGGTAAACTCCCAGATAGTAGTGGTGCATGCCTCTAATCCCTGCACTTGGGAGGCAGAGGCAGGCAGCTTTCTATGAGTTGGAGGCCAGCCTGGTCCACAGAGAGAGTCCAAGGAGAGCCAGAAACTCTGCACAGAGAAATGCAGCCTCAAAACAAACAAACAAACAAACAAACAAAAAACACTAAGATGAATTAATTTTCAGTCATACCAAACTTATTGTCACTGTGGAGAAATAAATCATCACTTCCCACAAGACCCACTGACCTATGTTCTGTCCCTATGATTTGACAGAGTCAAGAGGGTCATGAAAGAAATGACACGTCTACATGAGTGGCTTTCTTCATTTAACTTATTACTTTTTAGCTTGACTCGTGTGGTAATTTATCTGTTGTAGACTATTGCTGTCCCTGAGATTTTGAGTCTACCAATTAACCACTCACTATAGGGGAATCATATTAGTGTACTGCACCATTTTTTCATAACTACAAATGCAGGTTTTATTACCACTCACTACTTGTGGACATGTTTGCTCATGCTTTCATAAGCTTATGAATGTATTAGTGAAACTGTTAGGTGTTGTGTGGAATTATTCCTCGGGAGATGTGACCAAATGTCTACACCGTCCAGAGAAGGAATTGATGACAACTTAAGTAAGACTACCACCAGAGTCCAAATTGGTGAGCCAATGAAGTTCATTTGGGTTCCTTATAGGAGGAGAGGTGAAGCATTGCTTACAGTGGTATGGGATACTCAGACAGGGAATAAGACACTGATGCTTTTTGGGAAGGGAAAAGCCTAGTGAATCTGGTCAGTTTCAGGAACTTCCTGATATTTTTGCCTTTTACTTCCTGAATTTTATTGAGCCTCCTCACAGGATGGAAAGTTTCATCTCTCTTTAGAACATTTTGTGTCTTATGAGTATCCCTCATCCCTTAGATTATAAGGAAATTTTATTTTTAACTTTATAAGAAATTGCCAATTTTTTTTCCCAGATGGCTACACCATTCAGCATACACACCAGTTCCTTTTGAAAGCTCACATCGCCACACAGCTTTCTAACTATCACAGTGTTAGGACTATGGTGGCTGTGTTTTGATAAGTAGCCCTCTTTTCAGGTTGCATTTCCTGATTCTTCTGGACACCATTGTGTTCAATCTTCCCTCTCTGATCAGCTATCTGTATAAATGTGCCACCTAGATTTTTTTCCTGGGATGTTTTCTCTTTTAGTTCTGAGTTATGAATATATACAATGGCCTCACAATTCTACACCAAGCTTTTCAAGTGTTTTCTTTCAGGGTGACACTTTCGCTCATTTTTAATAGACTTGAAATTAGAAGTCATTTGAATCACAAGATTTGAATGCTCAGTTGGACGGCACTTCCATATGGCTGCCCTGCCATTTACTTTGGTCCTTTTGAAGACTGCTCTTTATTTGCTTAATATGCTTGCAGCTTTAATTAAGATCACCTGACTGTATATTTATGGATCTCTTTCTATTTGGGAGCATGATGAATAAATACTCTTTCTCCAGTTATCACACAGCCTTGATTATTTATAGTACATGGCAATGCTTAGAGTCTGATAGTATGAGATGTCTAATTTTATTCTTAAGAAAGTTATTTAATGAGCATATGACGTGTAAAATGGACTGTCTTTGGAGGTCAGAGGACAACATTTGGGAGTCACTTCTCTCCTGGGATGGGGCGTGGGAGGGGGGACGTCTAGGAATCCATCTCAGGCCACCTGGCTTCAAGGCAAGCAACTCTATCTGGTGAGCTATCTCACTGGACCATCCAATATTTTTAATTTTCACATTATCTTGCCCAGTTTTTAATCTTGTATTTTCAATGCACATTTCAGAATTTTCTCTCTACTCAATTTCTTGTTTTAAATTGATTTGAAACAATTTTAAATCAAGATTGCAGAGAATGCCTAAGTAAAATAGTATGGAAAAAAGGGCCCTTATGCAATTGACTTTTGATTTCTAAGTACAGTATATGTTTCTGTTTATTAATTTCTCTCATTTATCTTAAGTTCACATAATTTTAGCATGGAACTGTTTACTTTTCTGTTAAATTAATCCTTAAATATTCATCTGTTTCAACGATGACAATTTTGTTTGTATTTCATTTCTAAGTATCCACAGCTAGTATGAAGCAATAGAATAGAAACTTAATACAATGACTTGAATTCTGTGTCCTGGTGTGCTTTATATATTTGCTCTGCAGTTATCTTTTCTGGAATTTGCCATGCAAATAAAGATGAATGTATTGTTTTCCTTCTGTATAGGTTTTTCTATTTTACTGGTTTCTTAACTCATTTCACTGTTTGCTTCCCTGACCCTAATACACACTCATGCATTCATTTCTGCATTATTAATACTACTGTCTACAATCAGTTTATTTCTGCTGAGATGGTCTTTTGTAGACTGGACATGAAGTTTTGGTTTTAATGAAGGATTTTCATCAAAGACAGGAATTGAATGTTGCTAAAATTTTTTCTTAATGTTGCTTCTCCCTCTCTCTCTCTCTCTCTCTCTCTTTCTCTCTCTTCTCTCTCTCTGTGTGTGTGTGTGTGTGTGTGTGTGTCTGTCTGTCTGTCTGTCTGTCTATCTGTTTAGCTAGCTATTATCTGGAGCACCTGATATGTCCTATAAGCAATCCCAGTGACTGGTGTACTTTGTTGTTCTGGAGAGACATCTGCTCCCTCTTTCCAGAGTCTCTCAGTATCTGTTCTAGGGTAGAAGGTTCAGGGTAATGTGGAAGCTCTGTGCCTACTCTCCAGATGCACATCTGCTTTGCATACTGCCACAGCTGTTGCTGAGGTGGTGCTGGTTCTTGTACCTGCTCTGTCTTTTTATGTTTCTGCAGTAGAGTTCACAGACATGAGCTCACATGAGATCCAGGAGTCACAAGTCTTCTTAGTGTCTTCTCAGTAGCTGCTCCATTCTTTGGGACACTCTCAACAAGAGGGTCTTTTACACACAGGCTGCTTTCTCTTATAAAACTGGGAGATGTCTTTGATGAACTGCACTTTATAATAATTTCTGATACATATTGTAATGTTTGCATAGTAATTTCATTTGTGAGCAATAGCTTTGTTTTTCTCTAAGAACTTAATAACTGACCGCCATCACTACTGCTCGCTTGACCCTTGGGCAGTCCCTGACACATTTGTCTCCTCAACTTTTCTTGGCTTTTTAGTCTTTAAATACTCTTTATTAAGTCATTTAAATACTTTAAATACATTATACATTGAACTACTCTGGATGGAAATTTTCTTCACATACTGTGTGTGTTTAATATTCCATTTCATATTGAAATGGACTAGCTTTTTGAAGAAATGCCTGCTTGGGCTAAGATTAGGGTTGCATCAGGCTTACTGAAGTTTCTTTGCCTGAACCCCCACCCTCTGTCCCTCCTCTCACACACACTCAGACATTTTTCCAGAGACATCATAGACATATAAAATTTGTACATGTCCACTCTAATAATCTAATATATACTTTAGCAAAACCCCCCAAAAAGCAAAATTATAATATAGAACAATTGACTGCAAGCCGCATTTCATTGCTTAAAATGGATGCATGTTTCTACAAGCTTAGTAGACAAGCATGGGTTGAAGGTAGACAAGAAAGCCAGAGGAGCTGAAATCAGCCTGGAAAAGGAGACAGGCCATTTGAAAGCTACTTTTCTACAGCATTGAAGCTGCAGTATATGAAGCTCTTATGAATTACAGCTTTGAATCGCCTGTTTATTTTATGTTTATTTTAACTGGTATAATCAACATTCATATTGATCACAGGGTACAATACACAATACATATACCTCTGGATTGCTTTAATAGGCTAGAGACAGAACAGTATCTCTGTACAAAATTATGTTCTTCAGGTGTGCAGTGTGGTATGACCACCCTAATCCAGCTTGGTTCCCCAGCTTTCACGTCCAGTTCCTGAGAGAGAGTGAGAAGGATTGAAATTAAAATCTATCACTTCAACTGACTTCAAAAATATGATACAGAGTTTACATCTGAAGTCACTGAGCTCATGTTGTATTTCCAGGACTTATTCCTCAAATACAGACAGAACTTTACCCATACTGAACCTCCTTACAGCCCCTGCTGATGACCTTTCTGTTTGTTGTTCCTGTGAACTTCATGGTTTAGAGCTACTATGTAATATCTTTGTGTGTCTGTTTTATTCTTCTTAGCAGAATGTCCTTTGGATCTGTTCATACTCTTGCAGAGGGCAGGATTTCATCCCTATATATTTTTATTCAATTATATATGTTAGATTTATCAGCTGGTAGACATGTAATTACATGTAATTGTTTCAACTTTGTTTGTGTCTGTGTGTGGATATGCATGTGCCCCAGTAGATATATGGAGGTCAGAGGACAACTTGGAGGAGTCATTCTCTTCTCTATATAGTTCTCAGGGATAGAATTTAGCTCTTAGGCTTTGATGCAAGTATCTTTATCTTCTGGACAATCCTGCTTGCCCAACATCTTGATTATTGGAAGAATGCAAGAAAGCATAAAGAAGTTCAGATATCATTTTGTGATTTTATTTTCAATACTATTAGTTAAATAACTGGGCATCTTATACCTGAAATCTAAGGTGGTCATATCTTTGAGCTGCTGGAATTATCCTCCATAGCTAATCTGTACTCCTAACAATGGTACAGGGCTGTGTCTTTGCACACCTCACCAACAGCCATTGGTTTTATGCTCTGTCAGGGGCAGCCTTGCTTATTGCAGTGAAGGCTTAAAATCAGCTGTAGGCCTAAATGCTTGCTAACACAAAGTCTTGGTTTCTGTGGAAAAACACTGGAACAGATAGCTATAAGATCTTGTAAACAGGCAGCTTTGGTGGAAATTTACCAGCCTGGATAAGAACTAGTAATCATAGACCTTGTGGATAGGTAACCTTGGTGGAAAGTACCAGCTGAGAAAAGAAACAAGTGAATCATAGACAGATTCATAGTGATCTGTTCTCTGAACTTTCATCCAGCTGATACCCTGTTCTAGGTTCTCATATTGATTTTAGTGATATTTCCCAATTGGAGTTTACATGTAAGTCTGTTTCTAGGGACTCTGATGTGTCCAGTGACTTATCTATTTGCTGTTGGACCTCTGTTAGGCTACTTTGAGTACTGTAAGCATTTAAAGTCGCAACTGTGATTCATAGCTTTGTTCTTTTGGGGGAGGAGATTGTTTTTGGCTGGTTGATGTCTTTCATGGTTCAATAGGAAGTTTAGGCACACAGGAACCACAGAAGTAGGCAAGCCTTTGAGATCTTGAGGCTGGGTGTTGTCAGCTCCTCAGAGTCTTTATATCTGCATGGAGGTGTTTGGATATGTGTTTGTAAAGGTAGCACCTGGGAACCAGAGTGCTTGAGTGACTTCCCACATGTGGCTGAGGTCATGGTTACACAGAGATCTCTCCACACTACTCTCTCTCATCCTTTTACAAGGAAGAAAGCTTACAGTCTGAGGAGGTCTTTCTGGTGCTGAGCTGTGCTGACTGACTTGTTGCTGGTTTTTTTTTTTTTTTTTTTTTTCTGTTTAATTGTGTTTCTCCATGTGGTTGCCATATCTTAAATGTACTTCTGGGCTAATGAGTGGTAATGGATTATTATTTTTATATTTGTTAAATCTGTTGTTACCTTACAGAGGCCTCGAAGATTTCAGCCATCAATTGTGTGGATATTTTAAAAGTATCAACTGTGGCTTCTTTGCATTGTAAATTTTGATATTTTAGGTTTATTTCATAGCTTGTTTTATTTCTTTATTCTCATAATATCATATTTATTATGATTCCTCAATTTGTTTTTTAGCCTAGAGACATCGGCGCTAAACTAAAAGTTAGTTATTGTGCTTGCCGAACTATCCTTAGCTGTAATAGTACTTCATTGCTATGGATAAGAGCAGAATAATTCAGGGGGGAAGAATACATCCCTAAAATAAAAATTGTGTGTCCTCAATGTACGTTGTGATGCTTAGCACTTACCATGAATCCTTCCACAGTAAGAGATGAATTATCTATCCACTGAACGTCACTATTATTTCTATTCTAATTTCTTACAAAAGATAACTGAGGAAAAAGCCTGAGTGTTTCAGAAGCTAGACTCAAAACTGGGAGATGTTTCAAAGGAGCTGTAAAAATCTCTTTATGTGCAAACAAGTTTTAATGTGGAAGCCTTATTTCTCCCCCTTTTTATGAGTTTTTATGTGACTGAGGTAGGAGAGCTGATGACACGGATATGTATGTGGACCTGCACCACAATTCATGTGAGCAAGGGACGTAAAAGGTCAGAAAGTCATTGATTTCACTTATATTCCAACATTCTATACTGCCCAAGATGGGTAAGTTTTCATAATTTATCATGTAATCTGCTATCCACTATGTATATGTGTACTAACATGTTAGTATGTTGAAATACACACATATGGTTTCCTTTTGCCTTGTATTAATTATTTTCTTTGCAATCAGTTAAAAATTCTCCTGCCTCAGCTTCCATTTCAATTTCTGTGTAAAAATACCCTGACAGTAGCAACTTAATTGAGAATGGTTTATTTCACTCACAATTTTAAATCTATCACAATCAAGAACTGAGGACAATGAATTAATATATGACATTGTTATGCTCACTTACAAAGTTCAGGACCCTTTGCCTAGGGAATGGTGCCACTCATAATGGACAAGTCTTCCAGCATGAGTTAACAAAATCAAGATAATTTCTTAATTCTGCACAGCTATATCCACAGGGCACCTGATCTAGACAATCCCATATTGGTTGATACTATGTGATTCTATGTTGGACAATTATAGCTAAATTTTTCAATGAAAATTTGAGGCAAAGAATGTCAAATTGAGAGAAATCACCAATATATCTGTTTCTAAGGGAAAAGAGAATAACTCTTCATTTGAAATTGACTTTGTCATTCTGCTAGTGAATTTAGAATGAGTCACATAACAATTTACTCTTATATAGGTCAGGGCCACATGAATCCAACTTACTATGTATCTTGATGAACATAGCTAAATCAAAACATTCTTTCATGGTGTTTGTACTTATTTAAAATGCATGTTTGTGCAAAAATGTGCTGCTACTGTATTGTGTTGAAAACCCAGCCTGAGCACTCTAATTGCTAGCTGTTACAAAGGAGCTGGAGACGCTGACTGCCCTCACAGTCTGAACCCAGGATCGACCACACCAGTCAACACACTGTATTGAGTGATGATAGTGAGACAGTCCTGGGGAGAGGTGTGGGATGGCTTACATCCTGTGATGATGTGATCCAAGAGGACATAAGTTCACACTTGTTACTCAAGAGAAGGAAGATCTATCCTTTTGCTGCTGCCTGGCTTCCCTTCACATGTAACACACTCTCATTCTACAGTAACATTTCTTAGTCTTGTCAAATACAAAGCTAGTTATCAGAGCAGCAAGCTGGAAACAGGAAGCCTTGTTACTGCTCTGACATTCAATGATTGATTCTATAGGTGTGTTTCAGCTGTATCCTGAAAATTTTCCATGCCCAACTAGATAGTGCACCAAGTGGGTGATGGTGCTAATAAGCTCTACCTTGCAGTCTATGGGAGGAAATGATGTAGATGTCTATCCACAGGGGACACATAGAGTAGAAGGATGCAGAGCCTATGATAGCCCATGAGAAATCTCTTCCAATAAAGTTGTATAGGTCCCAGAGAAATGAGTGTGTTGAGCTATCATCCATCATTAAAATGTGTTTAAAATACAGTTCAGACTCAGGTTAGATATGCAGTTGACACCCACACTCATTGTTACCTATCAAAGACTGAGATTTAAGTTATTTGCAATTTAAGCAGTCCCTCCAGAACAGTTTGGCTTATGCCAGAAGGGTATTTGCTTATTTTTCTAAAATTAGATGACCAGTGATAACAGGTGATTATTTCTCCTCAGTATAAAACTAAAAACTTATCACAAAATCAACTCCAGGTTAAGCAACTTCTAATGAAGAAGAAAAACATTTTAAATTGCTGAAAACTAAGATGGACTATTTAGGAGTTTTATTACATTGTCACTTCAAAGGTCTATAGTCATTCAAACATGAGAAAAGAAATCAATTGGGTAATTACCATCAAAGCAGCGGGGCTGGAGCCCTATCTGTTGTATGTTTCAGGGCAATTAACTTTAAGTACACGTTTACCAAGGCACAGAGTGCTAGGCCTGCAATGAGCAGAGGAAATGGAACAAATGGTCAGTCCAGAAAAGGGTCTGAACAAGGACAGGGTTCTCGTGCTTATAAGAGCCACACTGCCTAGGCGCTGCACAGAGTACTGCCCAGTGTCTGTATCACAGAAGACTGGCCTGGCAACAGTTATGGAATTCTAACTACTATGTGTGCAGAACTTTACTAATCGCCAAAGTGTGCAGAAATCAAGGCAGCTAAAGAAAGTTCTCTAACATTTACAAACAGGACCTGTATTTTATTATGTGTATGTGTGTCCATCACACACTTCTCTGAGAATGGTTTCAGCATAAAAAGAGCTCTTAACCATAAAGAATACTAAGAAATTGTGGTAAAGAGTTACACAGCCAACCATCAGACTAAGTGTGGGGACCCCAATGGAGGAGTTAGGGGAAGGACTCAAGGAGCTGAAGTGGTTTGCAGCCCCACAGGAAGAACAACAATACCAACCAACCAGATCCCCTTAAGCTTCCAGGAACTAAACCACCAACCAAAGAGTATACATGAGGGTCCCATGGTTCCAGGTGCATATGGAGCAGAGGATGACCTTATCTGGCATCAAAGGGAGGGAGTACCTTGGTCCTGTGGAGGCTCTTGATGCCCCAGTGTAACAGAATGCTAGGGCATTGAGACAGGAGGGATTGGTGGGTGGGGGAGCACCCTCATAGAAGCAGGGAGTACGGGGGAGGGGTTAGGGGGTTTAACTGGGAAGAGGAATAACATTTGAAATGTAAATAAATGAAATTGCAATTAAATTAAAAATAAAAGAGTTACACACACTTAACCCAGAAAGCAGGCTGAGAAAATTTCCCACATATAAAACTTAGTTGAAAAAGCTGACTGAAAAGGTAAATATAGACCCAGGGTAACAATCAACATAAACAAAGTGAATTTGCCTCTTAAAAAAACATTTCATTTAGGCTTTGAAATCTATGTAGCATTTAGAAATGAAACTGCTAATTTCAACGACATGGAAGGATTGTATGAAAAAAAGGAAGTTCTGATCCAGGTAAATGCAAGGAAGGAAAAATATTAATATAATTCAAGGCAAAATTATGGTGAAACCATTATAATATGATAAGAACAGAGTTACATATTCATTTTTAAAAAATTCCAGAAGGGCATAAAAATTGAAACTATATGCTGCGCATATGGTAGAGAAGAAAAGGGTCCAGCATGGTTAAATAACAGATTTTGTGATTTCAACAATTCCTCTAGTGTGTTCACAGCTCAGGGATGTGGTTTGAATGTGAGCTCTTCTCCATAGGTTCCTATATTCACACACTTGATTCCAGAGTATTTCTAGCAAGGGTAACATTGTGGGGTTCACCAGTGGTAATGACAAGAATGAGAAGTTGGACTTGGGGGGATGTTAATTTTAATTTATTCAATCATTCATTCCTGTGAACACTGAGGGAGTGCTCAAAGACAAGTAAGTGCAACATTTGCAATTAACCAAAATGGAAACCTAATGTATTAGTAGTCTGCATGCTGAGTTCTATGTGAGGTGCACACAGCAAAACAGTTTTTCCCCGGCGGAATCTTTGTACAATAGCAGCAAATCAAGAAAAGGAAGGCAAAATAAATTCAAGGTAGTGGGAAAAGAAAAAGAGGAAGTTTATTTTCATTTTGGGGAAAGCATGAAGTATAGTCCAAACGTACAGGAATCAGCCTGCTTTGGATTGACTTTTCATTTTTGTTCCCCTCGGTTTTTGTTTTCCTTCAGAGTCTCTCCCCAAGTGACCACAGGACTAGTGAGTTAGAAAGGCTCACTGGGGTATGCAGGGGCTCAAGCACACACTTAACATAGCTCACAGCTCAGAGAAGGTCACATTTAAATCACCGTTAAATACATAATAATATATCACTGCAATAACTATTTCAGAGGCCAATGAAAAGATAATGAATTACTGCTAAACAATTTTGTCAGACTGAAATGAAGAAGTCTGACAACTCCATGTGTTAGGAAAGATGCAATAAAGGATGCATTTGCACACAATGGTATTTGATTATAAAGCCTTCATTCGCTGTATCCCCAAATTGGAAATGGCCTACAGAGCCATCTCAGGTAAATCAGGCAGTGTAGCGGGATTTATCCATGCAGGCAACTAGTGATGTTAATTCAATAAATACAGCAAGCAGAGTAATGCCATATAATTATATTCACATTAAATACTAGAAAATAGGGACAACTCTTCAACAACAGTGAAGCCCTTGGTGGCAGATTCCAGAGGGTAAGATGTCCATGGATGTGGTACAAGCAGCCTCCTCAGGATTTTGTAAATACTCTGGCTTCTCTACTGTTGAGAAGGCTTTGGGGACACCCACACCATCAAAGCCTCACCGACTTCAGCAAGTTCAGCGGGTACAGCTTCTTATACTTGAAGAGGATGCAAAGGTGATTTAAATACATGAACTTTGTGAAGTCATAGAGGCATTTCATGATGACAATATCAGGGATCTTCTCTGATACAAATAATAGATACCAAACCCAAAATGTGTTTAAAATTTTGATGTGATGTGATTATTTGTAGATAAACTTGTTATCTAAAATATGCTAATTTTGAGGAAAAGCTTGTTATTAGAAGGAATCAGATAAAATGACTCCCATAACACAGAGAAATACAATTAGGAACAAATGACTTAAAATATCAAAAATCATGTTGAAATCTTGAAATATACTGAATAAAGTTACTTCTAATTAGAGGGGAAAAACTTCATGAAAATAGTTTATTTTTAAAATTGGATGATAATGTAGAGGGAAGGTATCAGACAGGATTCAGTCAAACCATTGAATAAAAGGAAATGAACAGAGAGAAACAGAGGAGATGTGGACTCTTTAGATATTAATGGTCAAGGGTCCAAAGGACAATGAAGAAGAGAAACAAGTAAGAGACATTGAGCAGAGAGGAAACAAAGAAATGTTATCAAAGTTCATTGTTCAAGCATTAATATACCAGATAAATCAAATGTCTACCCAGATGTGGTAAAGGGTCTAAAGGAAGTTGAAGAAGAGAAACAATGAATAAAAGAAATTGAGAAGAGAAGAAACAAAGAAATATTATCAAAAGTTCATTATTTAAGCATTAATAAACCAGATACATATGAATAACTGCCCATACCCTTGAGGTGTGCGGTGCAGCCTAGACAGTTCTGATCAAAATGTCAGAGAACATTGACTTGTCATACAACAACCTCCACCTGCTGCCACCATCACAAGGTAAAAATACCAGCGAGCAGGGCAGTAAGATGGCTCCATAAGAAAAGGCACTTGCCACCAAGCATGATGACCTGAGTTTGAATCCCACAAGATGAAGAGAAGAGAGAATGAACTCACAAGTTGAGTCCTTTGAACTCTTCATGTGCACCTACTCACATAAGCAGACAGTAAATGAGTAAATGTAGCCCACCCCCCCCTACAAAAACCCCAGATATATTGCAAAGGCTGAAAGAAAGAAGCAGACTTTGTTGAGATCCTCACAAAACCTGTCTAATGCATTGAGCTAGACTTCACCAAAAAAAAAAAAAAAAAGCCCAGTAGACAGTTTGCTATCTGTGACATTTAACTTCAGTTCATCACCGAAGCAAACTGATATTTTCCCAGCACTAGAGCCAAACAGGAAGATGAGTGTGACACTTTCAAGCATAAAATTAACTTCAATATCTACCGTCCTATGATGTTTAGCTTTCAAGAAAATGTCACAAGGCATAAGCAATCATAGAGAAAAACAAAGGTCTGTCTGAGTACGATGAGAGATTTTTGTAATCCCAGCACTTTGAGGTAATAGAGACAGACAAAGGATAAATTCAAGGCTAGCCTCTGTTACAATGTGAGTTCAGAATCAGCCTAGGATACTTGAGATCTTGAGCAAAAAGCATAAACCAACAACAGCAATAAGAACATGAAGAACTAAGGCAATAATCAGAACTACATTTAACCATGATATCAATGTAAGAATTACCACCAAAGATAACAAACTTTGAATAACAATTTAATAGTGTAATGGGCAAAATGTACTGAGACAGTGGGATTCCTCAAAGCCTTTGTAGGGCTTATCATGAGACTTCATAAGCTGTAGATAGAATCAATTATCCAAAATCTCAATTAAGTTACCCAAAGAGATAAAAAACCATCTATATCTATCTATCTCTATCTCTATCTCTATCTCTATCTCTATCTCTATCTCTATCTCTATCTCTATCTCTATTCTAGCTCTATCACCTCAATCTCTATCTCTATCATCTATCATCTATCTCTATCTCTATCTCTATCTCTATCTCTATATCTATATCATCTCTAATCTAATCTATATCTATCTATCTATCTACATAACAATACATACATACATACATACATACATAAAGGCCTACCAAATTAAATAGCCTGCAATGGCTTTATACCAAGTGATATAACATGTAAACATGCCCAAGAGAAAGCAGCCCAGAGCAAACATTTTCAGAAAATTTGAAAATTATTTATTGACATTCAAACACAGATCAAAGTCCCACAAGTATTAATAAAGTTAAATTACACACGCTACCAACAGGAGAAGCAAGCAAACCCCAATATGCCTATGGTCTGACAGGTGAGAGCCAGGGGGCTGTGAGGAAGTATGGAAGAAACAGTTACAAGTGCACACACTCACAGGAACTAGGGCCACAAATAAGGTTTACATCAGAAACTATGCAAACAAGAAGACAATTGAGAACAATCTGTAAAGAACTCGGGAAACTATCTATCAACCCTGAAAAAAAAACACTCTAACCTAAATGACTGGCGTGTGTGTATGTGTGTGTGTGTGTGTTGTGGGTGTTGTTTTGTGTATATGATTGTGAGCTCGATAGTGTTACAATGTCAGCTTCCATTAATATTCAAAGTACTGCAAAATTGACTAAAACTCAGTAGAAAAAGCATTAAGACCCAAGCTGTTTCAAACACTAAAAGAATTTATGAGTCAAAACCAGATGCCAGAAACAGACAGATGTAAGCTACTCAAATTACTGTCTTTACGATATGACATAAAGCTACAGTAAATATAAGAATATAGTATAGGAAGATAGAGTTCTCTGGAATGTAGGGAAAAGTATATGTTCAATTTTGTAAACGTTGATGCCAAAACCCTTGAATGAAGACATTTATTTTTAATCAATTGGTGCTGTTTGAGAATTGGATATTCTTGAAAAATAACTCAACCTCGACCCTTCATATTACAGATACAAATATGCTCAACATGTATGTGTATAGATTTACACATATAATATACACTCATGAACATATATGTTTTATTAACCAACATTGTCCCATTATCCAGATATGCAAACTGTAAAAATAAATTGAAAAATAAATTATAAAAATAAGTAGAAAAACTCTTGTGATCTAGATCCTTGGACTTCCATTCACAGTTGTTGCTGACCATTGTTGAGGAGTTGGACTACACACTGTAAGTCATCAACAAATTCCCTTACTGTATAGAGACTACCCATAAGTTCTGTGACTCTAGAGAACCCTAATGTAATCATGTGAATAGCATACATAGACTTTTGTCTTTAATCTCAGTTATAACCTTCCTACCTGAAAGAGAGTCTTTTACACTGACTTTTAATTAGCCTTCCATTCCTTTTTGGAGATGTTTGAGTTATTTTCTTAGTGGTTGCCTGGGAGATTACAGTTCCTATCTCAACTTCACACCATCTAGTTTTGAGTAATATAACTTAACTTGAACATGACGTAAAAGGATCATTGTTCCAATGTGCATTACTCTGCTGTGTGTTATTGTCATAAAATTACATATGTAGGTGTTATTATCCCATAAATACAGTTTTATACTCACTGCTTTATGCAAATGATACAGAAATAAAAGAGAACTCAGTGCTTTTGTTAATATTTCCCTGTGTGGTTTGTTCTGTTGCTGGTTCTCAGTACCTTGTGTGGGGCACTGTTTATTTTAATTTACTTCTTCTCTTTGTGGTTTGACTGCATGGAAGGCTGTCCATTCCAGACAGTGTTCCACATTCTTTGCCTCTTTTCTTGCTGTGTTGTTTGAAGACTGGGACATTTCATTTGTCCTGTTTTCTGAGTCACTGTTTTTCCTGCTAGATCTAGGTGATGGCTGAAGTTCTAATCTGTGTGTGCTATGAAAGATTTCTCTGTGTTTTGGAATGATTTCTGTTTTCCACTTGGTGGGGTGGCATTCACGTACTTCCTGTCCATTCTCTTAAAGACAATTTCTATAGGTATTCAAACATGATTAGAATCATTGATTTAAAATTATGTCTAGGAAATCCAGCCTGGGCTTCCTTGGGTGCTATTAATAATTAAATGTTTCTTTCTATATTTGCTTTCTTGTTTCTTCACATGATTGTATTAGTCAGGGTTCTCTAGAGTCACAGAACTTATGGGTAGTCTCTATACAGTAAGGGAATTTGTTGATGATTTACAGTCTGTAGTCCAACTCCTCAACAATGGTCAGCAACAACTGTGAATGGAAGTCCAAGGATCTAGCAGTTGCTTAGTCCCACAACGCAAGCAGCCAAAGAAGAGAGAGTCTTCCTTCTTCTAATGTCCTTATGTAGGTCTCCAGCAGAAGAAGATGTGGCCCAGATTAAAGGTGTGTACCACCACGCCTGGATCTAGGACTTGCTTTGTCCCAGATGACCTTGAACTCAGAGATCTCCTTGATCTCCTGGGATTCATAGCTACTATGCCTCAAGATCTTCATGCCAAGATCCAGGTCAGAAACTTGTATCTCCCAGCCGCAAGATCAGGATCACAGGTGAGCCTTCCTATTCTGGATTGTAGTTCACTCCAGATATAGTCAAGTTGGCAACCAAGAATGGCCACTACAATGATATATAATTCTTGGAATTTGTATTGATTGTTTTTGAGATGAGGTTTTGCTGTGTAGCCCTGGCTGGTCTGGAACTCTCTATGTAGACCTCGTTGGCCTCAAACTCACAGAGATCTGCCTGTCTCTGACTTATGTGTCCCAGGAATAAAGACTTTCATCAACCCTCCCAACTGTGTCTTTATGCTTTAAACTAAATCTGTACACTTTAAATAGTGTGAAGAGGCAGTTTAGAAATCAGTTTTACCTTCCCCAGGTTTGTTGCTTGTGGCTGTTTTGCCTTCTGATGGCCATTCTGTCTCCTGTAGGGTGTAGTGAGTGAAATCCTCAGCTAATGACTAACAAGAGGCTTCTTTAAGCAGTTAGAACTTGGGCATCTGCTATTCCTTGCTGAGAGTCCATTCCTGTTGCTGACATATTCTGTGTTCAGGCAAGTTCCAGCTTTGTCTAAGCCTTCAGTTTCTAGTGCATAGTATCAGCAACTGTGCAAGGTGACAAGGTATACATGTCTAAGGTTTTTCATGTATGTTTTAGAAGATCTTTAGACTACCATGTTTCAATGGTATTCTCACAGAGCTGTGACATTGAATGGTCCCATTGATTGTTTTTGGAAAATTCTTTGGGACTGTTTTTTACTACGGAGTATGCACTCTGCCAGGTCAAATCATGAAGATATATGGATCATTTTTCTAGTGTTATGTGTTGAATTGTGCTCTGCAAAATCCACATATACCAGGTCAAAGTTCTATCAGCCAAGCGTATGGCATTATAATAGTTCCTTTGAATTTGCATCAGAATTCTACTTGAGTTGATCATAATTTTGTCTGATTCGTGTTCTTGAGAGGTGAGGAAATTTAGAACAGCAGATAGACCAAGAAGTCTACACATGCTCAGAGGCATGTCCTTGAAAGGACATGAGAAGATCCTCCTGCAAGCACAGTAAACAGATGTCTGTGAGAATCAAAGTTGCTAACACATTGACCTTGGACTTCCAGTCTTTGAAATAATTGAAATGAATTCACATTGTTCAAACAGTCCAATCTATTGTATTTGTTTTTTTCATTTTTATTTATTCTTTTCTCATATATTACATTCTGACTGTAGTTTCTCCTTTCTCCCCACATTTCCAACTCCCCTTTCCCTCTGATCCACCACCTGTTCACCTTCCTCTCAGAAAAGAGCAGGCCTTCCTGAGGCATCAACCAAATACAACATAACAAGCTACGATAAGAGCAGGCACATGCTCTCTCATCAAGGCTGGACAAGACAACCTGTTAGGAGGACAACGGTCTCAAGAGCAGGCAAAAGAGTTATAAACAGCCCCAATCCCACAGTTAGGAATTCCATATGAACACTGAGCTATCGAAACATAACATATATGCAGAGGACCTATTCAAACCCATAGAGTCTCCCTAGTCGTTGTGAGCCCCTTGAGTCCCAGTCAGTTGATTCTGTGGGCCATGTTCTTGTGGTGTCCTTGATTCAACTGGCTCCTCTAATCCAACCTCCCTCCTCTCTGAGAGCAATATGATGACCAAAGAAAATTAAGGGGATTGAATTATAAAGCAAGGAGTTAAAATATCACTATTTGCAGATGATATGATGGTATACACAAGCAACCCAAAAATTCTACCAGGGAACTCCTACAGCTGCTAAACACCTTCAGTGAAGGGAGTAGCTGGGTATAAGATTAATTAAAGAAACAAATACAGAATCAGTAGCCCTCTTATATACAAATGACAAAGAGGCTGAGAAAGAAATTAAGGAAACAAAACCCTTTACAATAACCAAAAATAATATATAAAATATCTTAGGATAACTCTAACCAAGCAAGTGAAAGACCTGTATGATCAAGTCTTTGAAGAACAAAATTGAAAAAGATATCAAAAGAGGAAAAGGTCTCCCATGCTCATGGATCTGTAGGATCAACATAATAAAAATGTCCATTTTGCCAAAAGCAAGTTAAATCTGTAGATTCAATGCAATCCCCAACAAAATTCCAGCACAACAGTTTACTGACTTTGAAAGAATAATCTTGTATTTGTTACAACAGCTAATGCAAACTGAAATAGTCAGCAGAGTTATATCCCAGCTACGATATGCATTTGGAAAGGATCCAAAACCCACTGACCATTCCTTGGGTACAGAAAAAGCTAGATGGCATGGCCATCTGACTGGAAGGCTGTTGACTTTCAAGGGAAGAAGAGGTACGGTATGCACACTACTTGACCCAATACATTCTCCGGGTTTGCAATATGATCTGAACAAAATCACCTCCATATTTTTGTAAATCCCTCTGCACATTCTTGGACTCTTAGCCCCCACAATAACAGGAGCCAAATAAACTGTGTTGTTTTTAAGCATCTCATCTGTGATATTATATGATAGCATCAGAAAATGAACTAAGGCGGTCTGTTTTCTCTCCTTCCTCTGCTCCTGATTTCAGTAAGTCCAGGCCTCTTCATTAGTGTAGTCCAGCTTTGAACACACCATGTATCTCAGGCTGGCCTTGAACTGAAACCTTTATTCTTTCATCTCCTGGGTATTAGGATTAGAGGTACCTGAAGCTTGGCTAGATTTCTAGTGAACAGGAATTCCCCTGGTCTTTAAATAGATCATTGAAAACAACACTCATTTGTCAGGGTTTCCTCCTACACTAATGCTACACTCAGAGTTGCTTAAGCTTCAGATAAGGACATAATGGACTCAAAATCAAAAACCAAAAAAAAAAAACAAACAAACAAAACAAAAACCTGGAAGAAACTACTGACACTGAAGACCAGAATGAAGACACCAAGGGGTACTCAAATCTCTGGTCATGTCAAGGGATAAGGCAGAGAGTCACCACCATAGACCACTAGAGCCATTTTCTGGGTTATTTGTATCTAAAATATTTCTGATTTATGTTTGAGATATTTGTTCTGAGTATATTTATTGCAAGACATTTCCAAAGCCATACAGAACAAATTTACACATTAGATGACATCTATATTTCAGGTAAAAAAAATAATACTGTTGGCTGTCATATGTGCATGTGTGGATATGATCTAGTGATACAAAGAAGCTTGTACAAGGTGCAGGTGTGGAGAATAACCTGCACCTTGTTGGCATAGTGGGGTGCTCATCGACTTGTACAGTTACTTTCTTGTGCACTTAAATATGAAAAAATGATAAAAATAAAACAATTATGTATATTTCCTCTTTTAAGCAGTTTTTTAATATTTGAAAAAAGATCCTATTGCAGCAATCTGATTCTGCCTCATGTCTGCTGAACAGTCACTTATATACAAAGGGAAATGGATAAAAGTAGATCACTTTTTATTTTTCTTTCTCCCTGCTGTTTATTGGATAAAAGATTTCATGGTGTAACCTAGCCTGACTGAACACACCATGTATCTCACACTAGCCTTGAACTCACAATCTTTATTCCTTAGTCTCCTGTGTATTTGGATTACAGCTTCCACAAGGCTGGCTAGATTTCTAGTGAGCAGGAATTCCCTTGGTCTGTAAATAGCTCATTGAGAACAGCACCCACTGCCAGGCTTTCCTCCTACACATTTGCCAACAGAGTGAGTTTCCATCACTCTGTGCCCTGGGGGTTTTGAGCATTTCCTCTAATCTCTCTCTTAGTAAATGCTCAGTGAGTGTGAATGACAGAGACAGATAAATCAGGCTTCAGATGCCCTTGTGCATCTCAAGAGTACCTGTGAGCACGGAGAAGAGAGGGGCTCAGCTGAAGCTGCACCATAGCAAGTGGCTGCCGCTCAACATACTCAGCTCTACAAAATTATCAACTTAATATGACTGAAACATGAAACAAGACTCTCTTTTGTGTCATCTTCACACCATTTCCTAAGCATCTCCAAGATGTCATTCTGTGTGGGTCAACCACTTTCTGCCACACATTTGCTTCCTGAGCCCTTACTTAAATTTTTATCATCAGTATCTCCAACCTAAGCACTGTGGTAGAAAACTGGACCTCACAGTCCCAAGAGTTCATGTTTCCTTTTGATTCTGCCATCTCCTTTCCTGTTTGCTCAGCCACAGACCATAAAACAGACCTGTTTTGCAGGAGTCACCCACTGCCTGTCGCAAGGACATATTCAAACTGTGGAAAGAAAGAAACTTAACAGCAGAAAAGATTCCATCCAGACTTATCTGGCTTCTGTGAGGTCTATGTACCATAATATCTGTGCTTCACAAAGGTTTCCCAGAAGGCAAGTGTTCTGTGCTCTTCTCTGCTGTAACAAACAGTAGGCAAGGCTGTCTCATATACCCACTTTTATATCTTCATATTTTATAGGGAAAATTTAGAACAAGAACCAGAGAAGGCTTACTTTTTCTCTAGTCCCTGCTTTCCTTTGCAAGCCACCACCTGAACATTTACTTAGAAGAGTTGATGATGGAGTGTGAAGTAATTCTTATTTTAAGCCTACGTGTAGTACCCATGGAAACCAGAATAAATACATCAGGTCTCCTCAAGCTGGAGTTACAGGCTCTTGCAAACTGCCTGACACGGGTGTTGAGAACTAAGCCTGGGTCCCGTTTATGAACATTAGGTGCTTTTAATCTCTGAGCCATTTCTCCATTTCTGATGTGTGAAGTAATTATTCTTGAGATAGTATAGCTTTTTCTTCCTGGTGCATTATGACCACCCATTAATGAATATGACTTCATAGTGTAACAAGGAAATAAACAAAGCATCACAGTGATAGCCAGATCTACAGTAATGGTGCTGGGCTTCTTAACAGTACTCACAGAAAGGAGAGGGTCTCCAGATGATTCTGTTGAGCACTGCTGACCCAATGATTCTGTTGACCATTCCTCTCTGCCACCCAACTGTTTTGATCTTTGTGTATGCTAGGAAAGTTAGGGGATGCAACTTCTCTGCAATCAGTACCCACAATGAGATAGGGCTTTCTGATACTGTAGTGGGTTTGAGTCACCCATTATCTTAGTCAGGGTTTCTATTCCTGAACAAACATCATGACCAAGAAGCAAGTTGGGGAGGAAAGAGTTTATTCTGTTTACACTTCCACATTGCTATTCATCACCAAAGGAACTGGGACTCAAGCAGGTCAGGAAGCAGGAGCTGATACAGAGGCCATGGAGGGATGTTACTTACTGGCTTGCTTCCCCTGGCTTGCTCAGCTTGCTTTCTCATAGAACCCAAGACTAGCAGCCCAGGGATGGCACACCCACAATGGGCCCTCCCTCCTTGATCACTAATTGAGAAAATGCCTTACAGCTGAATCTCATGGAGGCATTTCCTCAAGTGAAGCTTCCTTCTCTTTGATAACTCCAGCTTGTATCAAGTTGGCACACAAAACCAGCTAGTACACCCATGCTTCTATAAGTAATCAAGAAAGCCCTGTAAGTTCATTGGTTCTACAAATTGGACTTCGGTAGAACTTTTCCTTTTTTCCTTTGTAAGTGCCCTAGCTGGGATATAAAAGAATCTCTCCCTCTCTTCCCAGTAAAAGTAATTCTACACTTAGTCATTTTGTTGGGAGGAGCAAACTTCTGCTCCCTCGAAATACAGAATTATTTGCATTTTAGTGACACAGTTTCTTCTTTGGATAACTGACCCTAAATATATCAAAAGATGATAAATTGAGCTTACATCTATATCTTGCCTGAGCTTTAGTTTCCTCGTCGGAAGCATGAGGATATAAATACCTTCTCTCTATGGATTTGAAGGTGACTGTGAAGGTTAAGTTAAATAAAGCAGGTGCCATTTCTAACGCACAGACATAACCTGTTATTATAGCACAATTGTTGCCTTTATATTTGAAATGTATAATTTAAGTGTAAGTTGTAATCTTCTGTCCAGTTGTAGTTTTGAGTTAAAAAGTAGCAGATCAGGCCTTAAGTTACCATAATTGCATTCACTGGTGAAACTCCTTTTCCTCATTTTCAATTTGTCCTACTGGGACCATTTACCCATCAGTCATGCTAAGCCTCTTTTGGATCTCAGAATCATTTTTTAAAAGCCATAAAAAGCTCTTGTACAAATCATGTAAAACTGTTGTTCTGACAACATAAATGTTCTGTGCATCAAAAACCACATTAGAATTATCCAAGCGGCTATGAAAATGCATTCCAAAGAGAAGCCATTATGTTTTGATAAGGACCCCCACCACAGAGAAAAGCATGGGCTCCATTCCACCTCACTCTTCTGGGAATGAGTGAATCCCAGAATATCAATGCTAATGAGCTATGGAGGTGTCCATCACAACAAAGCAGCAAGCCTACGGTCTTGGTCACAGGTAGGGGACTGCAGAGAGACAGATAACTTAGAGACTGTCATTATTCACTATGCAACTTTCAACTGGCATCTCCACCGTTGCATGTAGAAATTTGATATAAGAAAAATAATTACCCTTTTATATTATAATTTTATTATTTTATGGTAGTTCTCTGTATTTATGTATGCATGCAAATGCACTTGCGTGCATGTTGTGTGTGTGTGTGTGTGGAGAGAGAGAGAGAGAGAGAGAGAGAGAGAGAGAGAGAGACAGGAGAGATGTGGAGACTAGAGACTGATGTTGGCTATCTTTGCTTTTTATTTTTAAATTGCATTTATTTAGCATAAATATAACATATACATATTATATATATATATATATATATAATATATATATATATATTAATGCATGCGCATGTGTGTCACTGCCCAGATGTGGAGCCTAGAAAATAACTTATAGGAGTTGAGTCTATCTTTCTACCATGTAGGTCACATATACGTACAGTTCAAGGGATCAAACTTGAGGTCATCAGACTTGGTGGCAGGGACTTGTTCCAGGTGATCTATTTTACAGACCCCCTGCCTCATTTCTTGAGATAGTTGCTTTAACTGACCTTGCAGCTGTCAGGTCTCACTGAGACTATCTAGCCACAGAGAGCCTCCTGTCTCTTCCCCTCTCACTACCACTGAGCTCTCCATATGTAGCTTTAATGTGAGTGCTGGAATTGAACTCAGGGTCTCCTGCTTGAGCAGTGAGTACTTTATCCCTTGAGCCATTTTCCTAGCTCAAACTCAGTATTCCTGGCGTTGAGAGCAAAACACCTTAATATACTCACCCTCTAATTGTGTGGATATTCATTTCTCTTTGTATTCATTCCATGTCAAAAGATGATTAATTTTCTTAAATCAAATTTCTACATGCAATGGTATTGACACCAGTTGAAGAGTCCATCGTGAACAATAGCCATCTTTAAGTATCTCTGTCCCTCTGCAGTTCCCTACTTGTGGCCTGGACCCTGGGTTTGCTGCTTTGTCATGGTGGGCACCTCCATAGCTCACTGTCCTAGTCATAGTCAGGTGAATACCTACATGAGGTGAAAGAGCTGTGCCTCATGCAAGCAGAGGCTGTATGGGTTAGGCTCCCACAGTTGAAAGTGTTGTGACAAGTGCTCATTGTATAAAACCAGGCCATGTTCTGCAGTTCTGACTGCACTCTCAGATTCTCATCACAGCCTTGTAAGTCCTTTCTATAGCCAAATAAGTATCTCATTTTTTCCCCCAAACTCAGCTCTAGGAAAACCTGTCATGGACCCCACTTGCCAATTTACTGACCTTTGATCATTTCCCCATAAAACTTCCATCAGTTGAAAATAGCTGGCAATAAATAAACAATTTAAGTAACAATATGTTTTGTTGTTGAATAGTGTTTTTCCATTGATTGGTTGATAGGTAGGCGAAAACCAGTGCAAGTCAATAGTGGGACCACTTTCATAAATCAATGTTAATTTGCTGCTTATGTTTCAGTTGGCTCCCACCAAACCCAAAGACTGATTCAAATTGTCTGAGCACAATGAATTTCAAAGCATGAGGCACAGAGTACAATTGGAAGTGTCTAGTACATGGAAGCTCACAGTGTCCTCTTAACAAATGCTCTGGAAAACTCAAACTACTTATCAGAAAACCATATATTGTTTTAAGTAAGTTTAGTATATTGCCTTGGGATATATTCACAGATATCTTGGGCTCTATGTGATTTTTCAGTATCAGACTGGTTATACTTGTGAGATTATGGAATTTAAATTAAATGTTAATGATTTGTTAAGATTATTAAAATGCCATCTCTAGCATGAATCTCTAGCTTTCCAAGTCTCTCATCTACTGTTATGTACCAGTTTCCATAAATATTCAAATTCCTTCTCATAAAAAGTTAGAGCTAATGTGGTCATTGTAATGAGATAGTTGGATGGCACATAAAATATTTCAGGGTAGTTATATCTACAAGTGATTTGTTTCTATGCCCTTCCCTCTGTGAGAACTGAGGTATTTGAGATCTGTTATATCAACATTCTATTGCTGATACCTGGAGTCTGACTGTGTAGATGCTTGCCTTGCATGTCTTGATCCCCAAGAAAAGGATGAGGAAGGGATAAGCCTTCCAAAGTCTCAGAGGTTCAGTTGGCATACATGGAATGCTGAGAGGACTGTGCCTATCTGAAAGGACTTCACAAAATCACCTACCATTTTAAGATGAGCATTCAATCCTACCATCCTGTATAGTATGGAATTTCCCCTTAGCTTGGAGCTACTTCAAAGATTCATGAATAATCTCTTTGGGTTTTGTAACAAAAGCAGGTAGCCTTACCCATTTCCCACACAAGGAAACTTGCATCAGGCACATTCAGGAGAAAATATGAGTAATACATTGTCACATTGTCACAAAGAACAACACTTTACAATGTTCTTAGTGATATCCCTCAGCCTCCTATATGCCACCGTGCTTTCCATAAAAGCAGAGATGGTTCATGTACTGTTGTTATTATCCAGGAAGATCGTACAAGGAGATGGTAGGCTCAAGACCTTTTTTTTTTTTTTTTTTTTTGACAATCTTTCTCTTTCACTCTTTGACATGAAGCTAGCCTTGGGCTTCTGGTGATCATTTTAAGATGGTGGGTTACAAGCATGCACTTCCATGCTTGGCATGCTACTTTAAAGATCTTGATATTAAGAAACTCTGAAGATATTTCCCTGAAAGATGGAGTCTAAAGTATCTATATTCTTGGTGGTCAGCTCTGTGTGTCTGTATTACAAAGCAAGCCTTGCTGAGACACTGTTGACTGGCAGTTTATTCCCAGCCTAGTCACCTACATCTAGAAATTCCTAAAATTTCTAGAATTCAAGTTTCAGTTCCTGTGTCTTGGATAATTTTCTTCTGGCTCTGAAGTTTGTGAAGATGAATGAAATTTGGGGAAGGAATCCATTACCCATATTATTCTCCTCAAATAAGCCTTGGAAAATCTCATTGCCTTCAAGTCAATGGCCAGACACAGGTGTCATCCTCTTGTGGTCTATGGTTGCTGTGGCTGCCTGCCTTTCAACCAAAGGTTTTGGCAGCTACCATTTACTGTTTCCCTTGTGTCACATTCACTGGTATTCAGCTGAGCAACATAAAGTGTATCTGAATCCCTAGGCTTAACAGTTCATCCCTAAGGTGGTTTGGTTAGTGGCAGAGCTTTGTGTTGCAATAATGGCAATTCAGTTTGAACATTACAGAATCACAGATATACACATTTGAATACTACTGCTGGTAATAAAAAATGACTATGATCCCAGGCTTACATGATCAAAACATTACCGAAAACCAAGTATAAATGACAGTCGAAGATTACAGGAATTTATCCAGGGAGGGAAAAAAAGCCTCAAACAGAGGAGTCCTCACACTGTCTAGGGGAGGGTATCTACTTAGTCTATGTTATCATATCCAATGCGTTGGGAGTTAAACAGATAGAGTGCAAAAGGAAGGGTATAAAAAAAAGCATCATTGAACTTCACTGGGTGTTTCAGTTGGGGTTCTCTATAGAAAAGAGATGGCAAAAATTTGTTGGATTAGGTTACATGGTTGACTTAGGAAGTTGAACGGTGACTGTCTCATTTTAGAGATGTTTATAGCCCATTTAGCTCAAGAGGTTAGATGCATCATCAGTCCCAATATGACAATATAGATATTTCTAAAATAAGTCCAAAGGAGGTGAATTCTAATATCAGTGAAAGATAAGGGCAGCAGCATCTGAAATAACACGGAAGATACACTCATCATTTAGAAGCAAAGACCAGCAGCTTTTCCACACCGTGCATCTACCAAAGGTTCTGTCCACCATTGGGGATAGCACGTTTACCCCTCAGTAGATCCTCCCGAGATATATCTTCACAGTCCTGCCCAGAGAGAGTATTTGAATGATCTCAGATCCCATCAAGTTGACAACAAATATCAACCAACCGTCAAAGGTGCATGATTGCAAGGAAGTTTCAGCCCTCAGCATGTACTAAATATTTTTAAAAAAAAAGGATTCTATATCCAGAATTAAATGTAAATATCTCAATGGGTTATGTTTAGAAGAGTTTTTATTTTTCATGTTTTTTTCCTTTAGGTCAGTTTTCAAGCACATATTAAAATAACTTTTGAGCCAGAAAGAAGCTGAATTCCATTTTTCAAGTTGTTTTATCTAGATTTTTACCATTTTGAAACCAGACAATTTAAAATTTTCATCTCTATTTGGATTCCTGATGATAATAAGCGCTTTCTTTGGCAGAGCACTCATCAATTTGCAAAGTACTCTACTTAAATGGTAGGATTTCATCCTCATACCAACCCCTTTGCATAAGGACCTTAGAGCAAAATATTTAATATTCTGATTTCTGAGGATAGGAAGGCTCTGTGAGAGGTTGTGGCCTGGGCACGGATTCTATTTACAATTCAAATGAAAAACTGAAATGTGGCTTCCTTCTGAGATAAAAACATATGGCATGTCACTCCTGCGGTTTAGCAGTGCCCACATCCCCTACCAGAGGCAGGCAGACTACCGACACATGCCCTCTCCTTCAAGAATTCTTAGTGGAGCTGGAGTGATGGAGGCAGAGAGGAGCAGGGAGTAGCACAGCTGATGGGTAGGGGCTGCAGTCCTGTGTGTCTGTCCTAGATATCCAGTCTTCCCCAGTCTGCTCCTAGAAACAGTTCTGAGTCTGCATTTGGGCTCAGCACTCTGCAAAGCTGCCTTTCCCACTGATGTCTGTGGTGTCTTTCCCTCCTGTTCTCTCACAGCTGACAGGGAGTGGTTTTCACATGGAATGTAAGAGAAAACAACAAAATCCTCTCTCTCACTGGATCCTATCCAACTATGGCTTTAAATGTCTCATTGAGAGACATACAACTTTGTGGTTCCTTACAATTTTTGGTAAGAGGCATCTGATTCAAAGCATATTGTTGGCTCAGTTGGATGGAAGCCAGGGTGGATCCTGATCTGAACTGATAAAAGTGAGGGAGTACATTAATAACTCAAGCACATCAGATCACCAGTGAGAAAGGAAACACTGGGGAGGTGTTCTCTATCTGTGACTTGTGTGCTTTTGTGTAATTGTTTCCCAGTGCTGTGGTGTAAGTCCAGCGATTTGGACATGGGAGGCAATCACTCTCTTTCTGAGCTAAGTCCTAGTCCCTGATACTTTCTCTTATTTATCCTTTTTGTTTCTTTTCATATAATGTCTAATATGCCCCATTAATAACCAGTGATAGTCATGACAAACTCTTTCCTACTAAACCATGTATTTTCATATGAGTACATGCAAACATGCACACCGCCTGAACACACACTTGCATACAAAAACATGCACATGTATCGCATAATGCACACAGACACAAATATACACATAGCACACACATACACGCAGAGAAATGCATCAACTACATATAGATGTATACAAATACAAGCACATACTCTAACATACACATATGCATAAACAAACACTCAGGACACACACAAATACACACCATTCCTGGCAAACACACACACACACACACACACACACACACACACACACACACACAACTCCTCCCAGACACACAAATGCATTTCTTCACATATACATATATTCAAGCACAGGTACATACATTGACATACACTCATGGTTCAAACACATATACACAAACACTCACACACACACATGCATACAGTCTAGTCAAACATATTTATATGTACAATTTCATACATATATATATATACCTACATATATGCACACATACAAATACAGGCACAGACAAACACACACATAAACATAGGCACATACAAATACACAACCCTACATATAAGCACACACACGAACATAGGCGCATACATACACATGTATACATATACCACATGCATTCATATTACATACATGCAAGCACATGGATACATGCACATATATGTATACACACATAGTGCACATAAGCTCATCATGTGTTCACACAAACATAGATACAACACACATGCATATGAATACACATGTACATATTCCATGATTGTACACATACATGCATACACCATAGATACATGCACACATACAGAAGCACATACACATGTATGCACATAACATACATATATATGTATACATATATATATAGGTGTGTGTGTGTGTATGTGTGCATTGTACACATACACACATCACACACACACACACATATACACACAAGCACGCACACTAAGAAGTGGAGTACATAATAGTGCCCGACGTCTTCCTGCTTGTAGGATAAGAAACTTTTCTTAATTTTATGCCTTGTAACTGCAAATCTCAAGATAAATTTTAATCACTACATGTCAAGTCAATTTGATGTGAGTAAGGAGTCTATTTTTTACAATCTGTCTTTGAATATTCCAAAATAATATCTGTAATTAATTGCTAGCACCTGTAGAATCCATCTGCAAATATCTCTGGATCCTGAGCTGTAAGGAGCTTACTGCAGTCATCTAGCCCGGGTGCAGCAGCAGAAGCCGACATCTTGAATATGCAAAGCCATGAGGATTCATACATCAAAGTCACATGCCAGGTGCTTCTCTCAAATTAAGTTTTTGTTAGTGGCCAGTTTATCCAGTTTTACTTTCAAACAGATCAAAATGCATTTTGTGGTAACTGTCGCATGAGGAAAAAAAATCTTTTCCCCAGTTCAGTATGGTTTTTAGGTATTAGTAAACAGCTAGGTATGTTTTTGTGTGTGTGTTGTGTGTGTGTGTGTGTGGTGTGTGTGTGTGAAGATGTGCTTTTAAATACAGCATCTTTCTAATGCATTTTACGTTGGCATCCACTCTGGCATCATGTCTGAAAGACAATCCAGACAGAGAAAGGGGCACAGGGATATTTGTCAACTCTTTTGTTGAGGAAGGACCACATGTCCCAGGATTCAGTGCTTGATGAATGTATGCTAATTACATACTGACTAATTCCGGGTGAATTGATTGCTTTTCTAACAGTCTTTCCAGGGCATCCCAGGTGTCTGTTGGAAACAGACCCATGGTTTCACTCAGCAAGCATCCTTCAGGTTGATGAAGAGGCTGAGTGTGCCATTTAGACCGCTTTATTTTTTTTTTCACTATGCTGTTTGGAATTTCTGAAATGTTGAATGCCATTAGCCACATTGTCAGAGGAAAATAAACCAAACAAATACCAAAAAACCCAAAACATATATTAAATTCTTATTTTGACTTTTATCGTATTTACTATCCTTTTTAATTAAATAGTTCAAAACTTTTAATTAATTAATAACTAATTAATTTTTAGGCAAGGTTTCTCCATGTGGTCACAGTTGTCCTGGAACTCATAGAGATCTGCCTTCCTGTGCCTCTTGGGGGATGGGATTAAAGATCTTATCCCCTTTCAGCTCTATGCATCAATTTCTTTCTTGGGATTTTCCTAATCGTAATTACATTTTAGTGTGTTCTTTTATAGATATCTTACACTTTAATGAATTCACCCACACCATGTATGCATGTGCTTACATACATCTATATGTCCTATACATACATGAGTTGTATGATCATACAGAGTATAAACCTGCTCTACAATATGTCCTAAGTGGATATAATGAAATTAGTTTGTACCTTTATCCTATTTCCATAAAGGAAAGTATAATATAACACTCATTTGATCTAGCTGGTTGTAAAATTTACTTTTGGAGGTGACAGAGAATTTGCAGACATTAATGTAGAACAAGACAATATTTTCATAGATACAGACTTTGAGTAATATTGAAATCAGGACAAGCATAGCTCAGTTACTTATTTGTTTGTGATATAAAACTTTCAAACTCACCTTTTCTAGCATTTTTTTTGGAAGTCCACAATGTGACATCACTCTGTGGTCATTATGTTAAGTACCAGAGTAAGAAAATTGTTCCTGTTCTGTGGGGCAAACTTTGTGCGCTCTCTCTCTCTCTCTCTCTCTCTCTCTCTCTCTCTCTCTCTCTCTGTGTGTGTGTGTGTGTGTGTCTCCCTCTCTATCTCTCTCTTTGTGTCTCTGTCTCTGTCTCTCTCTCTCTGTGTGTGTGTGTGTGTGTCTCCCTCTCTATCTCTCTCTTTGTGTCTCTGTTCTGTCTCTCTCTCTCTCTCTGCTCTCTCTCTCTCTCTCTCTCTCTCTCTCTGTCGCCCTATAGGTTTACAGTTACTGCATTTTGGGCTTCAAGCTCTTATCTTTTCTGCATAGCTTCTGTATGTGCAGACATAGGTCTTATTCAGCCTCCATTGAGGCAGGCATGAGTCTCATCCAGCCTCCATGGAGAGAGGTGTTGGTCTCATTTGTTGTCAGAAGCACTGGACACAAGCCATCCACACACATATGACTTCCCAGCACCTTATTCATAGCTACAGTTAAACACAAATCTACACTCTGTGCTCTCAGCATTTTACACTTAAGCCAGATCAAGTATGCAGCTTGGTTTCATGCGGGTCTCACATTGAGTTGGCTATCCAAAACATGCAGCCTGTATTGGAGTATGGTCTCTAGCTGGTGCCTCATCTGGCCCAATGGGAGAGGAAGACCTAGCTCTCGAGACTTAAGTGGCAGGGTGGGATACAGGGAAGGAGGTACTCAGAAACAAGAGATGGAAGGATTGTGGATGGGTGACTGGGAGGGTTATAAAGTGAATAAGCAAAAAAAAAAAAAAAAAAATTAAAAAGGAAAAACAAATAAAGCCAGATCAAAAGTATCTACTCTACATGAGTCCAAAACAAGATGCCTATAGAATGATGGGTCCAAGTGGCTTGCAAGGAATAGCTTAATTCCAGGTCTTTGGTGTGAGTGGTCCACCCTTATGTGTCTGGTCCAACTGTATCGACTGCCGACTTGGTTCTGACTTATTCCTGTTCTAGAGTCGTTTAAACATTTCTTATACTTCACATAAGATGCTCATTATTTAGGAAATCGATGTTTCTATATTTAGCCTATACTTTTCTGAGAAAACCAGGTGGTTGAAATAGAAAATATGAGAAAGAAATTTTAATTATAGATGTGTAATAAATCTGGTTATTCTCACAGGATCGTAGATATTAAAAGATCTATTAAGTTTCGAATTTACTTTCCATTTTGCTCAGTTTTATTAGACTGAGGTGGTTGCAGGTTAATATTCATAAGAGATAACCTGAAGAGAAACATTACCTCGTAAGGATGACGATCAGGAGTCAATATGTATTCAGCACTCTATTTCTGATCATGACCTCCACAAAGGGTGAGCACAAATAGAACTGAGGAAGTAGTTCAGTCGGAAAAGAGAGCACTTGACCAATAAAGCACTAAACCCTGGCTTATGTCCTGAGCATAAACTGTGCCACTCCTAAAGCCCAGCACTGGGAGGTGGAGGCCACAGGATCAGGAATTCCAGGTCACAGCTGGCTTTGTATGAAGTGCAAGGCCAACCTGGGTTTTGTGAGACTGTGAATAAACAAAACATCCCCCCAAATACAAATGTTGGACAAGAAGGAAAATGGGAAGGAGTCCCTCTAACCTATCTTGAAATGCTTTTTTTTGTTTCAAAAAAGCATCAGTAATTTATTTAAAATTATTTTTTAAAAAATAAGAAAATAAGCAATTGCATATTTTACATGTCCCATTGAGAAGTGAATCTCTATCAAACCATGCCCTCACCTTCTAGAAAAGGGAGGAGTCACAGAAGAGTCATGATTAAGGGAAACCATGTCCCTACCTGTTTCTCTGGGAGGAGGAGAGATGAGCTTGAAGAACGTTTCCAATTATTCCCATCTGTGAATGTATGAGACATTTGCCTGACAGTTAGATAAAGACAGTTAGCTACTAGTCAAGAGGAGGTAATTCCATCCCAGTAATGGTAGGATGGAACTTGTCATATACATGTTCTCAAGCCTTTGTATTTGAAGACTCGTGCTGTAGACTGAGAACAATTGTGCCTGTTTTCAGCTCAGTGTCTTCACTGATAGGTTTCCTTCTATCTTTGTAATCGTCTGTTGAGCAGCCTCTAATGTACATTATCTTTTAGTTTAATGGTTAATAGTGTGAGATGTTTTCTGTCTTCTATTTTTAAGGAACTTTTTATTGGATAGCAGGACACCTCTCCTCTCTCCTTCTGTATTTTCCTCTCCTGTAAAGAAAACATCTTATTCCTAAAACAAAAATACTGAGAGGATTTCTTTGAATTTTGACTTAATGTTGACAGTCACCAAGTGAATTCACAGTGTGCAATGTTCTCTTGACAATGGATGAAGAGACACAGTTTTAGTTTGATTTCATAAAAATGCATAAATGTATAGTTGCTTTCACAATAAATCAGAAGCAGAAGCAATATATATATATATATATAAACACACAACACACAACACCAATATATGTATATACATACATATATATATACACATACATACATACACATGTATGTGTGTATACATTGATTCCCAAAACATTTGTGATAATTGATAATCTGATATTGTACCCTCTTAATGACCCCACCAGTCTGCAATACACAGTTCTAATTTGGTGAGCATACAGATGGCCCTGGTTCAATTAAGTTAGTCACAAAACAAAATCAAACATCTAGAATCTAGGGAGGGACTGATAGATAAGAGGAGGACTCAGTAAGAATGAGAGGTAGAGTTTAGAGAATTCAGTGGTGGGAGCAATTCCCCTGCATTATAAACATGAATGAAACTGTCAAGGAAGTAATAATTAAAGTATTTGGCACTTGCATCTATAAGGTTTCATTTGTGTACCTTTTCACCAAAGGTATACATTAACTTTTGAAAGTATCTCATTATTTTATTTATGTATTTTACTCCTTGAGTATGACAACCTCCTCTTGAACTAGAGCAGCGCTTCTCAACCTTCCTAATGTTGTGATGATTTAATACAGCACCTTACGTTGTGGTGACACCCAACCATAAAAAATATTTCAATGCTACTTCATAACTGTAAGTTTGCTACTGTTATGAATTGTAATGTCAATATCTGTATTTTCTGGTGATCTTAGGCAATCACCACCGTAGAAAGGTACTTTGACCTTCAAAGCGGTTGTGACATATGGGTTGAGAATCACCTGTCTAGAAGGTCTGTCTGTCTTCTGGCACTAATTTTTAGTATATTCCTGTGATTTACTGACACATTGTTAGGTATTTTGTGTCTGTGTTGATGCAGAGATTAGCTTTTGCATTTGAAAATATCTTCACGAATTATGACGCCAGACTTCTGAGGTCTTCAGACTATGAGTTGTCTTGGCTTTTAGGAAACATTGTAATAAAATTGGAAAAATTTTCTCCCCTCACTACCCAGACGTCTCCCCCTGCTTAGATTCTGCCACCAGAAGTTATTATATTCCTTTTTAGTATTTCTTCCTATCCAGTTTTATATACCTTCTGGCTATCCATCAATCATCTTCATTTTAATCATTTCTAAATAAATTAAAACAGCAGGCCACTCTGTTCTCAAGTTCTCAGCGCACACATCATTAACTATGTTTTTCCTCATGTAAGCTGAGTATAGGTTGGATGCATACAAGTTTGGTGTGTATTGGTTGAGTTCAAACGCACATACCCCTCTAGACTGCATGGGATGAGACATACCTCCTGTATGGAATATGAGACATACCTCCTCATGGCACAGCGCCCTATGAATCTACTGGTAGATGTTAGCTCTCACAGGCCACAGGCACTGCTCTTTAGTTTTTCAGTCGTGCATCACTTTTACTGTTCTAAATTTCTTACAGAGGGCGTGACACAGAAAGCTATCTTCTAGATGGGTTTATCTGTACTTTGTGGTAAGCAAGTTCATCTATCATATTGAAAGCATCCACGTTTCATGGTGTCTAGCTGTTATGATTTTGTTTTCTTTCTAAGGACATGTTTTCTTGTTCATGCATTCTTGCATTCATTTAAAATCATCTGATTTTAAATGTTTCTTATGTTATGAACAAAATCACTGTAAAAAATGTTTGCATAAGTTTTCCACCCAAAGCATTAACTCTATCCTTTCCTAGTGTTATATTTAAAACTTTCCAAGTTCTGTAGCTTCTGTGCAGTGCTGGCCCTTGAGATATTATATGGAAAAGCAGGGATTGGGGAAGGCCTTGAGAGCATCAGGACTTTCTTGCCTCAAGTGAGCAATAACGTGGTAACCTCGGGCCTTAGGCTATCAATAGCTGTCAAAGCCAGGGTCAGTGTCTTCTGGATCCTTTCTCCCCCAAACTCAAGAATGAATTCAATGCACAATGGGATGGTAAGCTGTAGGAAGGTCTATTATAGGTTCAATATAGGTGAGAGATTAAGAGGAAGGGAATAGTAGATCATCTATGGCAGGATAGGCTGTACCTGACCACAAGGACAGTCATCTGATTTTTACTGAACTGATGTATAGGGCAAGCTGGTCAATCCAGTCGATCCATTCCCAGAGGTGTTGGCGTTCCACTCCATCCCATTTTCAGGAGAGTGCCAGTCACAGATTCCTCTCCATGCTGGTTTGGAGGAGAGAGCCAGTCACACAACCCTGCAGAACAATTCCAGGCATTTGTGCTCATTCAGAAAGTATGAAAGGATAAGCAAGAGAATGAGAACCAAGAGAAAAGCATGAGCAGAGGCTGCTCCTCAACATTTCTTGCCTCAGGCCAGGCCAGATCTGTCCAAAGAAGCAATTACATTTTTATGTTCTGGCCAAGGGAAAGAAACATAACTGAGGATCTTTCAGATTCTCATCAGCTTCCATCTCCTGTTCCCATCAATTGTATCTGATGCTTAAGAGTAACTGGAGCTAGAAGGGAGGGGAGATTCTTCTGAGGAGGCTTGCCCTTATTTCTTTCCCACTGTTTGGATTTGACATCCTTCCTGGCAAGTGGTGGCTAACTGCAGGACTTCCCAAGTGGTCAGTGCTATCTGGATCCACACTACAGCTTTAAGTTACTCCAAATAGTCATGTTACCTACCTCCAACCCTAGGCAAAGGTTGGATAAGTTGTCTTCAATTATCCCCTCAGTAGCAGCGATGGTCTTTCTCTTCAAGAGGCATCCATAGATCTGGCTCAGCTTGCCATTCTCTGAGGTCTCTCTGCTTCCATAACAATTTTGGTCTATCCTTCAAATTGTGATTGGCTCCTGGTAGTTTTGACTTGTATTGGTTGTCCTTAGTTATTTTTGTTGTATGAGTATATCACTATTTCAGACCAGATCACAGTTAATACTTCATCTACTGTAAATATTTGGGCATAAAACAGAAAACTCACTCTGTGTTATTATGGAATAATTCTTTTATAATAAGCAACTGAGAGCTCATTAATCAAAGCTGAGGTGCTGTTTAAAAACTGAGATTTCACAATCTATGGAGAATCAAGGATTTAGAAAAATACCACATGTGAAATAAAAAAGTCACAACAAATTAAGAAAATATGCATAAAGATCCTACCTGATCAGTGTACATTACAGCTTATTTTTAAAGATGTAAGACGTAAAAGAGAAAAATAAAGGAAAACAGCCATTGGAACTGAACAAATATTTCACAGGAAAGTATTTTAAATGTATGAGAATTTGATTTTATTCATTATGACAGAAATTAAAACTCCATTGAATTCTCATTTTCTTTCAAATAAATAAAACATCAAAGTTTAACAAAGCACATCATTACCAAGGGCATGGGAAGGTGAATGCCCTTTGGTATGTAAAATGAGAGTGTAAAATTTCCCCTTCTCAAATGTGAGGAAATTCATCAATATTGATAAATATAAAAATGCCTTAATACTTGGATTCAACGGCTCCTGACTTAGAATTTCCTCTACAGACAAACACTGCAGACACAAAGGACAAATGAGCTCTTCTGGTCCTTGCGTCCTGTTATCAAAAATAAAGATGGATTGAACATGATATAGTTATAGTGTCTACAATTCACACAAAGAAATGAACTCCAAGAAATAGAATGTAATATAGTGCATATTTGTACCAAGCCTATTGCACTTTGTGTGTCTATAATTTTCCTTATTTTCAGCCAACCTTATCTATTGAGAACCCAGAAAGCAGGGGTTGTCTTGATAATTTAAGCTTTCCCCTTACAGGGAATGGAAATACAATAGATTTTAAAATAATTCTGTGACCTTAGTCAGTCATCATATTAGCTTCACAGCCATAGAATATTCCTAATGTCTCACATGACAAAATGTAAACACTCTATGTTTGCTTCTTTGCTACTTTTTCTAACTAATATGGACCTTAATACACCCTCCCCAACTTGAGGTGTAGGTGAGTCTTCAGGATTAGATCTTAAGAGCCATGACAAATTTTTCATGAAAAGAATGAATTCTGCCCCCCATATTAAACATAGAACCTCTAGCTATGATCCGAGCCTTTGAGGTCACAGCTTCTACATTGAGCTAATAATGTTTATCTGTCTGTCTGCCTTTGTCTTTGTCTCTGTCTGCCTTTTTCTCTCTGTCTCTGTCTTTGTCTTTCTGTGTCTCTGTCTCCTCTCTCTTCTCTCTCTCTCTCTCTCTCTCTCTCTCTCTCTCTCTTCTCTCTCTCTCTCTCTGTGTGTTGTGTCTCAGTCTCTCTCACTCTGTCTCTGTCTGTCTCTCTCTCTTCACACACACACACACACACACACAAACCCCTTTTGGCTTGTTGATGTGTTTCTGGTTTAAAATATGAATTTGAAGGTCTCTAGCACTAAGATCTAATTGAGGTCACATTCCTGGTTGCTTTAAGATTTGGCTTAACACAGTAACCACTTAGCACTCATTTTCTTTCAGTATAAACAATGCTTGGGGAAGAGGCAAATGATCACCGATGCCTTGGCTCTCACTGGTACTGTGGCTCTCTCTGTATCACCTGTGTGATCCCAGCAGACCCTGGTTGTCTCTGTATCACCTACATGATCTGAGCAGACCCTGGCTCTCTGTATCACCTACATGATCCCAGGAGACCCAGGCCCTCTGATCCTCATGATCAGGAGACCAGCCTCTATCCCTACATGGTCCCAGGAGACCCAAAGGGTTTGCTCATGCTTTCTTTACTCAGGTTGTTGATGCTATTGTCATTATTAGTTTTTGTAATTTTGCATATGGTTGAGGTTTGCCTGGTTTAGAACAAAATGATTTCAGTAAATTCTTGAGAGATAAACCTGAGTAATAGATTCAAGCTTTTCTTCCAGCTAAACACAGAAGAGAAAGGAAACCATTTGATTCCTGATTTCTTATACTATAAAAATTATCACTCAGGGCAATTTATTATTCTTCATTCTGGTCTCTCTGTTTTAAGAAAATGGAGAAAACTAGAGAAATATCATGTAATGGCTTACTGTTTGTGAAATACAAACATTTAATATTTCTTAATTATAGATGCCCATTGGATACATTAGATATTATTTAATATTATTTAAAAATATAATAAATTATTTGTCCCTAATAATGATTAGTGTATATAATTAAGGATACATATAAAAGTTTATAAAATGATTTTTTAACCTTTGGCATTTTGCACTTAGAATGAACTTAGCAGATGCTTTAATTGCTGGGATTCTAAGTATTTTGACCTATGACACCAACTGTGCTTTGTATTCTACTGAAGTTACCTGAATGTCTACTTACTTATCTTGAAGAAAATGTCTTAAAGATAACTTTTTAAAATGGTAGGTTGATAAATTCTCAAATTTGAAGATGGCAGTTTCAACTGTATTTATAATTAGTAAGTTGTATTGGACCCTTTCATATTGCCATGACCAAATACCCAACAAAAACAATTTAAAGAGGCAAGTTTCCCACTCCTACCCCATGGCACGGGGTTTGAGAATGTAGTTCATTGCAGAAAAGGCCTGACATCAGAAATCTTGTGTACAATCAGAGATAATGCTGGTGTTCAATTGATTTGCTCTTGTTCTTATTTAGTGTGAGATCCCAGTCCATAAAATGGCACCACCCAAATACTGGGTATATCTCTCACCTCATTTTAACTGCTCTTGAAATATCCTCATAAACATACCCAGAGAGATGTAGCCAAGTAATTCCAAATCCAGTCAAGCTTGCAACTGAGAAGGACCCCAGGATATTCTTTATGCAAGAGAGGAGCTTGGAAGAGAAGCCAATAAGGTTAAAGAGTTGATGCAAGTAATAGTTTATAACTAGCATGACAAGACACCCAGGATAATCTGTTCCTAGAGAGAGTTCCCTTGACGTGTTTTTATAGTCTTGAGCTCACTGGTCATCTTAGAAATTTCCTTCCTGTGCCCTTTGACTAACAGTGAGTATCTGTGTCTATTAAACATCTCACAGTATATACTATTTATTTATTTGATACTAAACACAAGCATTATTGTCATCATCATGACAATCATCACGTCATGTCTTCAATGAATCCTTGCATGCCAAGAGAAGTTCCATTATATGATGTCCTGTAACTTCCAAAATGATTATAGATGTCACATCTTTCCTGTTCCAATCCTTCAAAAAATGTCATGAGGCAGGATAGCAGGGAGTTTGTTCAGTGAAAGGATTTCTAAATGATAAAGGACAATGGACATCTGAATTATGATTCCATAGACAAAGCTCATAGGCATTGTAGTGTACAGTGTGGCTGGGTACTTTCTTCACTAGCCATATGAACATCTTTGTTAAAGGTTTTGCTTAGCCAAACATATCCTAAGAACATCAGGGAGTTCATTGTTATCTTTATCAGGAATTTGAAAGGGGCCACATGAAAACAGTCACAGTCAACTTCTCATGAGAGAAGTGGAAATGGAAGAGACAGAATATGCATCAGGAAAGTCTGCTCTTCAAGAAAGACTGTAAGACATGAGCTTGGAAGGCTTGGTGCAAGTTCCCAGCTACCTTGAAGTGACACCCAGGACAAACCTGGCCCTGTTATAGGACCCTTGATCTGTTTTCACAGTGGTAATCATCTTCCTTGATTAGAATGTATCATTTCATCTAGATTATATATTACACCATTAAAATTCGTAGGAATGTTTCCTTGTCAAGTGTTAGAAGGAAAGAGTAAGAAAGACTGTGATGACAACCACAGAGATGAATATTCTGGACTTGTTTATAAAGCATTCAAACAGAATAGAAGGAATGGATCTGAGGGCTTAAGAGTGCAGTGAGATACCTCCCAGAGTTCCATCATTCCTATGAAATCTTAATGAGTTACCCCAACTTCTGACACATTCTGAAGTTCTCACTCTGTTGGTTCCTTACTACCAGTCTTGAAATAACATCAGTGTTGGGAGCCATAATGGGAAAAGCTAATAATTAGCAGGTGACCATCCTGAAATGCTTGCCTCGGATTATAATCTGTGACAAGTGTTCCCCACCAGCAAGGCTGTGGCTGGACCTATTTTAGAAAAATCCCTGCTATTAATATGTTTTTTCCTATTATTATTATTATTAAACATATGTAAAAATTACTAAACTATAGCACACACCTTTGGAGCAGATCTTTGCAGACCCACGAAGATGTACTGTCTCGTAGTGATGCTATATAGACAAATAGACGACTTCTTAAGTCTTAATGATGATCCTATAAGAATTCCTAAAATTATATCAATGATTATTTAGCTCTTTTATATTGGGACTGGTATTAAGTCCCTTTCTGACAATCAATACTATGAGAACTCTGCCAGTCTCCCAAGTGTCATCAGTTAACAGCTCTTAGATAGTAACCAGACTTCTCCTGCTCAGAGCACATTCCAATGTGGTTGTAAAACAATTAACCAAGGGTCACTAAAAGGAAACTCATGATTTATTATAGGTGCTAGGAGAAAAGAGAAAATATTGCCTGGGTTTATCTATACAAAACTTTACTAATTTCTTAAGCTATAGTTTTAAACCTTCAATGAACCTATGGAGCTAGACAGGTGATGGATGTTTAGTCAGATAATTACTCCTAATGGATATGCATGTAAACATTTTCTGTTGTAAACTTCTATTTCAATTTATGATTTGAATTTTGGTGTGAACTTGTGATGAACTTTGTAACATGTGATCATGTACTCTGAATGATGTATAAGACAAAGGGCTGTTCGTTAGGGGCTCGCTTTTTCCTCTTTCTCTTTCTCTTCTCTTCTCTTCTCTTCTCTTCTCTTCTCTTCTCTTCTCTTCTCTTCTCTCCTCTCCTCTCCTCTCCTCTCCTCTCCTCTCCTCTCCTCTCCTCTCCTCTCCTCTCCTCTCCTCCCTCCCTCCCCTCCCCTCCCCTCCCCTCCCTCCCCTCCTCTCCTGTCCTCTTCTCTCTGCTCCTCTCTTCTCTCCCTCTTCTGTCTTCCCTGCTTAGAATCTCTCCATTTAAGACCTTTCCACTTTTTCTCTTAGCTTTCATAGGAAAGTTTTTACACTTAGTAATAAACTGTGATAACTTCTTTAAGTGTCTTTTCTTCCTGGGAACTCAAACTAACAGACCTAAGTTAGAGCCTGGCAGCCCCTGCAGACAGAGTACAATGGCCATTTGCCTAATCTTCTGCCCTAGTTGAGGTGCTAGTGGCCAGAAGATCACCTTCTCCTCCCACCGAGCTGGGCTGGCTCCCAGCACATCAGTTTTTTTTCTATTCTAACACTAATAAACCCAGAAAATTGCACCCTGATATTGACCCTGACTCCAACCTAAACTCTGTACACCCAATTACGGGAAAACATTTCGACCGAGTTTTTCACAGTACATTTCCTATTGTTTTTTCATAGTATCCATTCATGTCTATGCCTGTTGTGACTCCAGTTTCACCAGACTTTAAAAGATTTTTTTTAAATTTGACTAATTTTATTTTCCAATAGTCATAATGGTATCACATATGATTAAATACATGACAGAATTATATTTTGACTTAAATTACATTTCTTTGCTCATGTGTCATGATGAGAGATCTTCTTCTGGAATTATCTTCTTGGTATATCACTCTCCACATTTTCTCCCATGATACTTTCATGGCCACTGGCACTTTTTAGATACTGCGCACATATCTTCATGGTCACTGCACTAATAACCCTTTGTATTTGGTATGCTTTACATTGCTCACAAGCGATATGTTGAATTTAAATCAGAATCTGGGTTCGGAATATAGTGTCTCAAAATAAACTCAAGAATGAAATTAAACTTTGGTATTTCAAAAATCAAGTTGATACTGCATCTTTTCCCACCAAGTGTTTCCATTATAATTGTCCCTAGACTGAGAATTTTTCCACAAGTTTTACATAATTATATGATAAATAGTTGCAATTATATGATGACAGCAAATTAAAATAAATACACTTTTTATTACTTATGATGCAGTTATGGCAGTTGTACCACTTTTAAGACAAGGGCTCATTGGCAAAGATTTTTAAATGATATGAGAGGTTGGAGAGATATCTCAGTGGTTAGGATCATTTGTTGTTCTTGCAGAGGGCCCAAGTTTAGTTCGCAGCAGCCACATGGTGGGTTATGACCATTCCTAACTCCAATTCCAGAGGATCTGATGCTTTCTTTTGAATTTCTTGGGCAACAGGTGTACAAATAAAACACTTATATACATAAAATTAAATTAATATTTTTTTTTTAAAAAAATAACCTGTGTGGTATGGAGTAGTTAAACATATGAGATCTTGCTCATGGTCCACAAAGGACAAAAAAGCAGAAGAGAGAGTTAGGAAGAAAAGGGGATTTCGTGGGAGGGAGGGGAGATAAGAGCCCAGTATATGCAGGGGCTTTTGATTAAAGAATATTACATTTATAGGGAATTGAAAAAGAATAAATAAACAAGATTCTGCCACTTCTTCAACTCCTTCAGTGTATGGATAACTACTACAAGTATATAATTCCAAAGTGAACTAGCCTCATAGTAGGGAATCACATTGAGAAAATTATCAAAAGATTCCCATGTCAAGCCAATGTCATATTGTTCTCTTTACATGCACAATGGCTATTACTTTGTTAGATAGAATTAAAATTATGGCCTTGAGAAATAAATATAGGGTGGCCTTGGTCCCAACCCTAGGATGGAGCTTTAAACCTTAGAATTCTCAGAAGACTCATTGTTAAGTTTTACCATCTTAGACCACATTGGGTATTTCATCCTGAAGATGTAGCTCATGGTTCAGTGGATGGTCATGATAGCAATAACACTTAGAACAGAGGATGCTGTATCCTCTTTTGGGGGTTGGGCCTGACAACTGGATGTAGACTCTTACAATTGACAGTGGTTGCTTATTCTATATGATTTGATATCAGAGTAGACACTGAAAAATGAAGATTCTGCAGCTGGAACACCACACTGGTGATGATTCAATCAAACAGGGATATGTGAGAAGGTCCCAATAGAAACTTTAGATAAGGAGGCTCATTTGAGCTTCTATATTGATGATTCTTTTGTCTATACCTCTCCATACATCAATATCTGGAATATAAAAACTTTCAAAGTCAGGGATGCTCTATGCTTGAGATCCCTAGAAGGTCTCATTCTAAAAGCTTCATGGATTGCTTCTGACTCAAATCCTATGCTGAAAGAAATGGGTTCATGGTGAAGTACCTTCCAGAGTTTTAAGTGTCTTTCTGGTAAACTGTCAAAATGTGGATGTCAAAGTACACTGCTGCCCTTGTAGACAGTGTACAGTCAGTGAGAATGTCCCTTTGGACCACTGATAATATACATGATGTCAGAGACTGAGGAAGGATAGCTTGGAGGCCCTCACCTTTAATCTCCCTAGGGGATCTAAGTCTCAGAAAGTTGTCCATTCAGTATTGAGGTGATAAATCTCAATATTCCTTGTCACTTCAAATAGTAGAGTTGAAAAAACAAGCTTTCATTGCTCAAAATTAATCTGACTACAACTTTCAAATCTTACAGGGAAAAGAAGAAAATCTGGTTGATTGAATCATAGAAGACTCAGAGTCAAATTGTACAATCTGTGTTTTTCATAAAAGTACCAAAGTTCAAAATAGTGTTGGTCTCAATAATGGTAAAAATGCATTTGCTAAAATTCTAAAGTCATCTGGGATTAAAAGGAAAATACTCAGTAAACTGGGAAAGGAAAAAATATTTCCCTCAAGCAAATGCATTTTACACAGAAAAATCTGAATTCTATTGAAATATGGATCAGTCTTCCCCTAGAGTTAAGCCTTTGCATGGTTATTGATGGTTATAACTTTCATATAACATTGAGCTGACAGTTATTGCCAACAGAATAGGAAGGAAAATCGAGGAAACATTGTAATGCACCTACCAAATGCACTCAATACCATACATTTATGAAGGACACAAAAGTAAAGCCAAAATATTCATAGACTAAAAACTGAAACTGAATAAGACTGAGCCAGTCTAACATTGGGATGAATGCAAAGTACATAGGGACTAAGCTCAGATGCTGCCCCAATGCTAACTCATGTTCCACTTGAAGATGTTTACCATCTAGTAATGAGAACAGAATTTACCAAAGTCTGCACATGGATTTCCTTAAGAGCTTTGGTCCTTGTATTTTAAAGTAGAAAAGAGTTGACATTGAATATCATCCTACAGAATAGTAAAAACCACAGAGTCCCACAGTTACAAGAATTCCTGTGGGCAAGGAACTTCTTACCTGTGTCAGCAATGCCTGGAAACAGATAAAGCACAAAAATCTTCACAGAAGATATTTAAACGTAGGTTACTCTTCTGCCTTCAAAAACTTAAAATTCATGTCGCTTAAATTAAAGAGACTTGGGATTATATGAAAGCCATACAGATGTCCTGTATTACAGTCACATGAGTCAAATGTCAAATCTCCAAAATGTTCACTTTAATAATCAGGAGTTATGATACATTACATGTACATATATTTAAATTTTTAAATCTTCTACTACATTAATTTAGTTACTCTGTGTATGGGAATATGGATGCATGTATGTGTATGTGTACATATGTGTCATTGTACATAGTAGAGGTGAGAGGACACCTTGTTTAAATGGGGATTGAACTCATGTCCTCAAGTGTGTGGCAGGAAGTGCCTTTATCCATGGAGTCAATCTTCTGAGACTTAAGTATTTTAAAGATAGGTACTTCAAACCCAAACTCATGAATTATTGGTATATCTGAAGAAGCATATTAGTTACGGGGAATAAGATAGGTACTTAAGTTGAAAAAAATGAAATTGAGATATATCTACCAAATTTATGTATTTCAATATTCATCTTAGAAATATTAGTCTGAAACATTTCAAGTTGATGCTTTTATCAGCCAATGCCTTTTAATGTCAAGTATTGATGTACAAATGTACACAGCAAGAGGAGAAAAAGCAGATAAGTATTCCTATTGAAAACCTCAGCACATAGCTGCAACCCATTTTATGCACAGCAAAGACTTAACTTTGCACCTTCCTGCACCTCCCAAGTTTCTACAGATGTGTCTAAGCACACTGTCTAATGAGTGAACTCCCTTTATACTCTTTGACAACACCTACTCGTTTCAACAGTTATGAACAGTGGCTACTAATGACAATTAGCCAATTATTCTGAATTCTTATAGAGGAACAGGACACAGCTTGGCCAGTATAGAATCCAGGCATTGCTACCTGCTCATTAAAACTGAACTCACTCATCCTTTCATGTATATTTTACTTTCTTGACAAAGAAAGTTTAGTTGATTTGTCTAGAGCTCTCTGCTGGATTTGCTGAGAAAGCAATACAGGAATGAAGTTTAGCCCTAGAATGATGCTTAATGGCTTGTTCTGCTCCCCAGTCTGCCTCAGGGAGGCATGCCATCCACACTATTGACCTGTCAGCACTGTTGACTAAAGATGCATTTTGAGTCCATGAACTGAGAAACAAACAAGGATGCACTGAATATTTAACGAATAGAAAGAGAACATTGGAAGAGGGCTGGTGGAAAGTGATCAAGAGACTGCTATGCCTTGTATCTTAAGGACTTGAGTTCTATCCCTGGAGCATAACTTTGACCCCAGCATTGGGAGACAGAGATAAGTTGATAACAGTAAGGGTAGTAAAATGGCTAAAACACACCAACACACACACACCACCACACATTGGAACGGCAAAAGGAACAATCCAGCAGTACCAGGAAAGTGGTTCCTAAGTCTTCCATACAAGTGCACCCACTGCTGGCTCTGTGCTATCTCCAGCCCTTGGAGTCACCAATGCCCCATACCACTGCTTAAAGTACCACAGCATAGACTGAGAGGTGGCTTGTGACTTCACTAGATCCTGAAGCTCTCTACCTTCAGAGTCACAATCTACTCTATACCCTTACTATTTTTTTTTTCCTTTTTTTCTCCCCTACCAAGACCTTATCCTATCTCTTTCTGGACAAAGTAGAAAAATTAAGTTGATCCTTGTGAACCTCTACTAGACTTGGTGAAGTAGAGACTGTAGAACCAAAGTGTTGGTCAAGAAATGGATGCCTCCCCTCCCTCTAACTTTCTACAAGTGTTCCTCAGGCAGCTTCCTTCCTCTCTTATCCAGCTATGTATGGGGAGCAGGTGAGAGGGGAATGGCGCTTTCTTATTGTAACTTGGTTTATAAGTTTAGATGCCTTTTATTTTGTCCTGGGTAAATTTCAGCTGCATTAAATCTCCACCTGGAGGCTGGACTGTGATTTACTATCTATTATTACAGGCAGGGCAGCAGACAGAGCCAATGCATTGATTAATGACTACAGTGGAACCCATGTCCTGGGGTTTGATACCCACTCCATGTTGCAAGCTCATATCATTCATCAGCAGTGACCATGCAGACCACACAGTCTGCAGTATTTTATTTCTTAATTACATTTCAACTTTTGTAAGCTTGGATTTTAAATGAGGAGAAATTTGAAATTTACAACTTTCAATTATAGAAAATGGACTTTGGTTTGTATGTGGAATGTGTCTGAGCACCCCAGGAAGCCACATAGCACAGGAAAACCTCAGGGCTTTGGGAGCATATCTGCAGAATTTCCTATGCACTGAAAATATTAACACTTAGAATGTGAATTGTTCATCCTCATAATGAGGTTGATGGTTTTTCTATGCTTGAATACTGGAGTCAATTAATTTGAGTAATAATCTTAACAAAAAGTGCCTTTAAGCTTGTCACCGTATCATGAGACATCATTATTAACCTTTGAACTAATTTTCCTTGCAATCCTATTGAGTATGTGACTACTTCAAATGTTAATTTTAGTTAACTGTTTTGAGCATGCAGTGCCTTTGGGGTTATCTCTAACTTTAGATGGATAGATATCTGTTCCTCTAATTAAAATTATTCAATTAACTCAAACCCAGTTGACTGTGAGACCAGACAACATTAAATTCCAAGTTAATAACACTAAGTAAATAAACATTAAATGGAGAATGACTGATTTCCTCCTGGACACTAGATCACTAGATATCAAGTAGATCAAATCTTTATAGTTTCCATTCAAGTCATTAGTCAGTTAAGAAAATGTGAAGTTTATAGAAGGAAAATAATTTTAAAATTAAAGAAAATGTTGAAAACATGAGGAGATATGCAAATTTATTTCCAAAGTGTTAAACTCAAATGGCATGTTTTCATCTTAACATATATTTGCTTTTTTAATAGAGTAAAGTATTAACAACTTGTGTGCACATCAAAGAAATAATTACTAGAGACATCAAAGAAATAATTATGAAGGAAAACAAAGCATACAAGTGGACATGTGAAAATACTGATTTACATACATCTCTGTTGCTTTATAGATGTGGGATCATACAGAGCTTCCAAGGATGTCCAATAGGAAGTATGAGGAAGATCAGGGGTTTCAGATAAAGTCACTGAGAAACAAGAACATTTTTGATGACTTTCAAACACTGGAGAATTGCACAACCCTTGCACCTTTTTGCAATCACCTTCAACTTTTAATTATAGCAAACTTGCCCATGATCAAGGGACCACCATTGCACATCAAATTCACTTCAATCTCTGTATTAAGTGCAAAAAATTTATACTACTGATATCTGAGATCTAATAATAAAGAGTGCATTGTAATTTCTATGACTTCCCATCCTTGAGGTATGATTATATTTTTGGAAAGTGTGTCTTTTACATTTTAAATTCATTAAAATTAGAATTAGTTTTGTGACTCATTTAGCTTTTCTAGTTCTTGGTATGTAAGGATCTATGATTCGCCTAAGAATGATACCTGAGACTCAAATAGAATGTAAATGCAATTCTGCAGAAGTACAGCATGCTGAGGTCTCCCATTACCAGAATAGAGAGACAACCTAGTGAGCTTGAACTCCTGATTTAAAGTACATTAGGGAATTCTGGGGTAGGTGACCTGTATATTAATCAGTTGGGTCCATCTCTACTGGACATTTCATTACCTGTTATGGGGGTTTGAAATTTGCTGGAGAGGTCTGGAAACTGTTACTGAGGAAGTATCTGAACAAGTCTGGATACTGCTGCTGACTCTTTGTCCTTTCTTCAGGCCATGTGATGGGGCAGCTTCTGAGGCCTAGACTTTCCTGAAATTGCCAGTTCTTGGAGACAGAGATTTAGGCCTAATCTAGTTAACTGCCAATTTGAAGCCTGTCATGGAATCAGCCTAGCCTTCTTAGGTAGAAATGATATGTGATGTTTAATGAGGTGAGGGATGGCATGTATTGATAAAATATCATTTCTCAGTTAATTTTTATTAGGTAATTTTTAATATGGAAAGGAAATTCAAAAATATTAGAATGAAAAATACAGAGTGATAGTTGAATTTGTGGCTATTTCTACCCTCCTTCATTCACATGTATGGTTGGAAATTATTCCCACATCTGAGAAAACCAAAATTTCAGACATACCCAGATGCCTCCAGTGTGTGTATATGTGTGTGTGTGTGTGTGCGTGTGTGTGTGTGAGTGTGTGAGAGAGAGAGAGAGAGACAGAGAGAGAGAGAGAGAGAGAGACAGAGAGAGACAGAGAGAGACAGAGACAGAGACAGAGAGAGAGAGAATGAGAGAGAGAAGAGAGGAGGGAGAGAGAGCCACCAGCGTCCCATAGTCACAAATCATACATCTGGGTCTCTGTTGACATCTCAAGAATCTGGTTTCTGTGGTGATTGCTCGCAGGCATAGCTTTTCAATTACTTCATCAATTCTTGTTAAACTTTTATACTTGTTTTGAGTATTCTGTATAACTCTTTAGACTCCTGAAAGTGAAAACATTTCCTTTAAACTTTGTTTTTAAAAAGTATTAAATGAAGGATTCTAAATTTGGAGTATTTTGATGTATTAGGAAAAGAAAATGAGAGTAGTCAAACTGTCAGTGACCTCTCTATCCCAGACAAAATGTCTGTCATACAGATGGCTTATCTTTCCTTACCTAGCAATTGGACACCTGCATTTTAAAACCCACTGCCACTGTTCCCACATCACCAATGACATGAAAGCCACTGTCGAATTGCCTGGTCTCTTCACAGGTAAAGAGATTCTATCTGAAGTCAAGGTAATGTTTATGAGATCTGTCATCTTCTGGATCATGTGGTCACAATAGTCATGAATCTGAGACAATCATCTTTTCTTAGGATTCACAGCATGAAGTTTTTCATTTGGATGGGGAATCAGGGGCTCTCAATATCCTAGCTGATTTTATCTTGAAATGAGAGTGCTCTGAGAAGAAAATCCATTGTCTTAAAACAGGAAGCTTATTGGTGAGTCTTTGTAGTCTTGAACCATATTAGAGACATCCCAGTTGGTTTGACCTTATTTTCCATCTTGGTATTACACTGTTGAGGTTCTCTTTCAGAGGAATGTGGGGCCATTTGTCCTTGTCATCTGAGCACCTAGGATAATGTTGGATGACTATAACCATGAGGAAAGAATCACATGAATTAATAATATACAAACAAATGAACAGTTGATAAGGGACTAGCTCAAATAAATCAGATTCTTTCCTGGCAGACGTTATTGAAATCTTGTCTGGGGAAAGATCAGCGACTCATGAAGCTCACACACACTAAGCCTCATGAAATCCACCTTTAATAAGGTTTTCATTAGCAAGGATATTTCAGTAATCATGTATGAATGATCTTAATAACAATTATTTCATCTGCTATAACAGAAAAGCATATTCAAGTGGCTGACCAAAGTGTAGGATTTGAATGGCAGTATTGTATACTATATCTCATTGCTCATATGGAGATTCACCTTACTGGACTTCATATTCCCATTACCCGGAAGACCAGGAAAGTGAATGTTAGGTTTTCCTTGTGGCCCTCATCAGGCACCTGGAATCCTTACTTGATATGAAGGACAAATTGAATGCAATATGTATGAGCACAAACATGTACTCAATTGCTAGGTCATCACATACAGCCTGTGATGAGTTCATATTGAGCACTTTGAATGAACCCAAGGGATTACAGTGGGCAAGAAACAGCTGGTTTATTAAACATTTGATTCCAGAGCAATAAAAGAATCTTCTTAAATACTAGTACCAAAACTCAAGGATGAAATGAGGAGATTGTATGACACAGATTTGTGTTCAAACTCCACAGTTCCAATTGTGCACATTAATGTTCTAACAAGTTGTAATGCTACATGAACATTAAGGTAACATAGCTCATATCTTTTAATAGTTAATTGATATTGATGATAGAAGTAACTTTTTCTTTCTCAGGCATTTGAAAGTTTCTTTCTTGGATTCTTTCTTTCCTTCCTTCCTTCCTTCCTTCCTTCCTTCCTTCCTTCCTTCCTTCCTTCCTTCCTTCCTTCTTTCTTTTTTATTTCATTCTTTATTGTCTTAAAGTGTTTCTAGCATTGTTCAATAGTTTAAAAAAAATGCCTAAATGAATGACATAATGAAACACTTCATTTCATTAAGATTAACAAGAACCAATGAAGTCGGAGTTATGGAGAGGTAGCAGTCATGCAACAGTTAAAGGTAACTTACTTTGTCTGTAATTGAGTTGAATTGTTTTTTTTATAAATATGATCAGTATTTTTTTGCAAAAGCCCTACCAGGGTAAGCATGTGTATTGTATATTGCATCAGAACCAAGCAAATTTCTACCCTTTTCCTCATGAGTGGTTCTTTTATTGGTATCACACAGTAGATTTATTTCTGAATTCTAATGGGCTTGTTGTTGGATTAGTGGGGAAGCATCAGTCAGATGTGGTGCATGGAGAGAGTGATGAATGTCTAGCTCTGAGCGACAGCATGATTTACATTTTTTTTCTGAACATTATTAAAAAGTAAAATACTAGTTCCTTTTATATGTATATGCTTTCTATATCTCATATCTTTTTCAGTTCATACGACAGAGGACCAATTATTTGAATGTCATAAATCTGCATTTGAAAATGCAGTGTTTATGAGACATGCAGGTTACACTAGCTTATATAACTGAACATTGATTTCCATTACAATACTTTCTTTTCAGATGCTTACACATTCCTCAAAAGTTAACTAGTTCCAAGTTAAGAAAACTGTCTTTCACATCAATATTGTCTTAAAAAAAAAAAAAAAAAAAAAAAACCAAACCTGAAGATGCTTAAAACTTTCATATATCAAAGCCAATGAAAACTTTCAACTTCTACGTTTAGGATGGAGCTAGAAAATATCATCCTGAGTGAGATGACCCAATCACAAAAGAACACACATGGTATGCACTCACTGATAAGCGGATATTAGCCCCAAAACACACAATACCTAAGATGCAACGCATAAACCTCATGAAACTCAAGAAGAAGGAGGAAGACCAAAGTGAGGGTGTTTTTGTCCTTTTTAGAACGAGTATCAAAAGATTCAACCAGAGCTCCCAGGAGCTAAACCTCCAGCCTGAGAACAGACCGGCAAGCTGTCCTCTGAGAGGCTCTAACCAGCAGCTGACTCAGACAGATACAGATATCCAGAGCCAAACAGTGGATGGAGCTTGAGGACTCTTAAAGAAGAATAGGTGGAAGGATTGAGGGCCCTAAGGAGATAGGAACTGCACAGGAAGATCAACAGAGTAAACCAACCTGAACCCTTGGAGCTCTCAGAGACTGAATCACCAACCGTGGAGCATACCTAGTCTACACAGATCTACCTCCATGGGCTGAACCTAGGCCTCCCTGCACATATGTTGTAAATGTGCAGCTTGGTTTTCATGCAGGTCTCAAACATCTGGAGTGGGGGCTATCCCAAAACCTGCAGCCTGTATATGGAGTACGGTCTTCAAAAAAAAAAACAGTTGTTCAGTTATTCATGGAATATTATTTTTTTTATATCTCTTGTATTCAGTTTGCAACTACTTCAATGAGAATTTTTGCATGTATATTCATGAGGGATATTGGACTATAATTTATATATTTTTGTTGGGTCTACACTTGATTTCACTATTTCAATATTATTTGCTTTGTGAAGGAGCTTATTGTGGTTCTGAATTTTTTTAAACATAACTCAAAAAGTGTTGCTTGTTTGAAGGCCCTATAGAATTCTTGTATAAGTATATCTGACCCTTGGTATTTTGCTTGTTTGTTTCTTTTCATTTTATTCTGTTTGAATGCTTTTTAATTTTTTTTGATTTGCTGAAAATAAAAATTAAAAAAAAAAAAAAAGAAAGAAAGAAAGAAAACCAAAAAAAAAAAAAAAAAAGGAATGCACTCCTCTGTTTTATTCCGTGTTGTAGAAAATGCATTTTATTCACAGTGACACAAGTGTTCAATATTCACCCAAACGTCCAGAGAGATATCTTTGTCTAAGAACCTAGTTGAGGCAAATCAATTCTTATGTTCTCTGTGTGCTAACAAATATCTTTGAAACACTTTCTCCCAATACTAACTAGAGTTGAACCAAGTTTTAGTTTGGGGAATAAACAAGAACATTTCTTCTTCTTCCTTTTTTTTCTTCTTGTTTTCTTCTCATTGTTTTGTGTTTTCTTTTAAATGATATTTTATACATTACGTAGTTATGCTTAATATAGTACATGATTTTTTTACATAATTAATAAGCTTTTCTTTACTTTTGTACTAGATTAAAAATAGGCTCTAAACAAAAAAATAAAATAGAAGACAACAGGTAATCAATTTTTATTGTCTCATGGTCTCATGTACATACAGAGAGAAAAATGGACACCACTGTCCTTTTGTATATTTCAAGAACAGTGCTGATTTATCAGTGGCAAATCTTGGTATAACTTTGTGATTACATGAGTGTTCTGTAGTTGGAGTAACTACTATTCAATCTGAGGCTCAATTGTGACATTGTTTGTGTGTGGCAACTTTAATAGATATCGAAATCACAGGAGGCCTTGATTCTCTAGCCCTAAGGACAGTTTGCCCTAAAACCATCTGTACTTCACAGGTTAGAGCCCTTTGCTCTTCCAATATACCATCCCAACCTGAACCCACAGGGTTCCTAGCCTGATACTGAACTGATGCCAGTAGAGTGCTTGTGGCCTTCCCAACTTTCAGACAGATAAACTTCCTAGTCTTGGATATTTTCTTGCCGTAAAGAAAAAGGGCAGTGCATGTATTACTCAAAGAAATTTAAAAATGTGTTATCAATCATATAGTTTAGTCTTAATATATACATACAACTGTTTTGTGCAATGGTTTCTTTCTCATAGGGTTATTGGCAGGAAGTGCTATACTGTGTGCATATAATGTCCACTGATATCTCTTTATCTCTGAGTAGGTTCTCATTTCTTCCTCTTTTCTGTCTGTATTTTTACCTGTTTTGTCCTAGTCATTCTCGATGGTAAAAGAAAAGTGCTTCACTGAAGAAAGAAATCAGCGGATGTTCATGGGAAATTCAGTATACATTTGATAAACTTGGGTAAGAACATCATGAAGACCGTAATGATTCCATGGCTGACTTATCTGGGTTTTGGTGTCAATTATTTGTTTGTTTATCTATCTGTTTTTTAACTTGTTTGAATGTTTTACTTATATGCATGTCTGTGCACCACATGTGTGCTATGGCCATAGTAGAAGCCCAAAGAATGAATCAGGTTCCCTGTGACTGCGGTTACAAAAGGTTGTTAACCACCATATGGATGTTGGGAACTGAACTTGAATCCTCTGGAAGAGCAGTCAGTGCTCTATCACTGAGCCATCTCTCTAGCTCTTGATTTTCTTTTTAAAGTTAATTTTCATTATTCATTGAAGCAATTTATCTCCTAAGTGGGAAAACAATTAAATGAATATTTAAATAGAACACACACACACACTGATGCTACAGCAAGGGAGGTTTGGATTTTCAAAACTGGAGGATGCTCTCAACTGATCCCACTGTTCCAGTAGTAACTCTTCTGTGTGTCTACCTGAATTAGTGTCCCTTTCTTGTCTGCATTGCTCTAAGCATCAGATAAACAGTGAGCAAGATAGATGTTCTCCAAAGAAAATAATCAGCCCTTAAGCCAAAGGGACATTTAATTTCATTCCTGAGCAGCATAAATAAAATATCTTGGAATCTAAAGAGGTTATTTGTCCTGTTTTTTATCTACCTATAAGTATACCCCACCTCTGGTACCCCAAAGTTATTGACTTTGCTGGGCCAGGATCTCAGGGTTTTTTCAGATTCCCCTCAAATACTCTGCAGAACAATATGGCCAGACAACTCCAGGGAGAACCGTGGATGTCTTTGCAGATGAAAATGCAAAGTGAAAGTGGACACGGTGGAATCCTGGGATAGCTTTCGATTTCTTTCTGTGAATTCTTAAGTGTGGATGCCTTACAGGAGTTCTTGTCTCGCAATGCTAAAAACCCTGAGTTTCTACTGAAAAGGTGACAGTGAGTTGTGTTAGTTCACAAGGATAGCTGTCTCTCTGCTCCTTCAAGACTATGAGAGAACTGTGGAATCTATTCTACTGGGGAATTTTTAAATTTATTGTTTTGCTCTCAAAGATATTCATATATATGCTTTGGGCTTCCTTTTCTTCTGCTGAGATGTTTTGTCCTTAAACTGTAGCTAATTCCTGAAAAAGTCTTTTGTTTTTATTACATATTTTGGCAAAATTACTTTAAAGATTTTCATGGAAGCCATTTACATCTGCTTTTCATTTGAACACTGTGACTCAGCTTCCTGGCCTCCTGGAGTGTATAAAGTTCCTCCATTCCCAGTGATTTTAGTATCATCATAGGCATCAAGTGCATTCAGCAGAAATGCAGGTCTGGCTCAGCTACTTAGGGGAGTTTTGGCTGGACAGTGGGTGATTCCCCCAGACAGTTTCTCATGTCTCTGTTGGGCAATTCACATGTCTTCTTCCTTATACTTGGTTGCTATTGCTTGCTGTTATCTCAGCCCTCTGGCTGCCAATATGCATTCAGTTAGGAAATGAAGGCATCGAGATATTCCCATTGCATCCTCTAAGAATGAATATATATAAGGGAGAGAATGTGTGCCCAATGAGGACAAAAATGCATGAATATATTTTAGAGTATAATATTGGGAAAACTCTGTGGTAGATGCATAGTGTAATTTTGATGCTAAAACTTTTAGGTTTTGCTTTCAGATTCCATAATGCCACTGTTTAATATATTTTTAGAGAACCCTGGGTTAATTTTAAAAAGTTGGGCATTTATTAAAAACTTTAAACCTGTATTGGATACTTAAGCAAACAAAACTATCATAATAAAAATGAAGGCTCTCTAAATCTGAAGGAAAGCAGAGCAAATGTCGTGAGAACACATTCAAATTTACCTTTGGATTTTTAAAAAGTTCTACTGTTCACAAAACAAACAAATATATGCATATGGAAAGTATAAGCATAATAGTCATATTAAAATAATTTATTTCCAACCTTAATTGCCTAATTCAAGGGCATTTTTGAACCTTATGATTTCATAGTTCTATGTAATATATGATCTACACTTATATTTATATGTTCTTAGTGTGAAGGGTGGATCCTTATCTATACATGAAGTTGATTTCCCACATGAAGACAGGCAGGTTTTGTTTCCTGAGAATATTTTCCATCAGTACATCTCCATGACTCACACATTGATCATACTGATCTTCCAATATTTACCCTTAATTTATACCATAGCCATTTTAACATTATTGTTATTATGACAATGGAGGAATCTCTTACTATTGTTTCCTTTAGACACTATTACTTGTTCATTAATTCAACATTTTTGATTCAGTTATATGTAGTTTCCCGTTCCTATTCTATGTATACCAATCATTCAGGTTACCTTTCCTGAGAAGTCTATTTAAAAAGGAACACTCTTAATATATATTTTCTTAAATTCTTGAGCTTTCTTGCAGTTAAGTTTCCAGAAAGACTGATTCCATTGGAATTGGAGAATTCCGTTATAAGTTCAGGTTGACCAGTTACCCACTGTGTCTACTGAACTTCTGCTACCCTGAAAGACCTTTTCCATAACCTGTAGATTCTTTATGCCAGTGACCTTAGGTCATAAGTGTGATAAATTACTCTGTTTGGTTTTATTACAGGACATCTTTCCAAATAATTTCTTCAGAGTGATATATATAGCCAATGTATTTAGTGCATTAAGTCCATCTTTATCCAGCAGAAGACTGTTGGGTTACGACTCAGCTTTCTTTGGGTTATTTAATCTGTGTGTGTGTGTGTGTGTGTGTGTGTGTGTTTTTAATAAACATGTGATTTCTTAATTATGATACCGTATTTCTTCTAGAAACAAAGTCATTGTCATGTGTATATACCCATTAGTACTTCTATAAAGCATATTTATTCAAACAAGTCATAAAGTTTGACTAACATAGATTTGGGTAAGCACAATATATTTACATAATTGTTCTGAAAAAAATCCAAAACTCACTGAACCCAAACTTCTTAAATAAAAAACTCAAAGAGGTAGAGCTTATACTTCTATTATGGTCCCAGGGAACCACCTGGTTAAAATCAGGAAGCCTGCGTATTATCCTCTTTCTGAGATGCTGTGCTTGCTCTATATCATGAAAGTTATATGAACAGTGAGCATCTGGGATCCCAGGATATGGAGTGTAGAAGCAAGAGGCTCAGTAATTCATGGTCAGTGTTGGCTACATGATACTCTTTCTCAAAAATAAACAGACAGGCAAAACAAGCAAACAAACAAGTGTCAGAGATATAATCATATATATGCCCATAACATTATAAGAACTGTGTAGTTACATATTTATATGTACTATGTTTACATATTTATATATCACTTTTTAAAGGGAAGCTATGAATTTGATATAGAGTAAGGGGGATTATGGGAAGGTTTGAAGGAGAAAAAGGTAATTATTAATAAAATGAAACAAATGGTGGACTTTAACAAAAATTTTTATCTGCCAGGCACTTTTTTCAGAATAAGAGATTTAATTTGTGCAAACTCTAGGAATAGTGTCTATCATCCCAAAGCCCAAATTACTAGCTATTTTTTGTTAAGTAGACAAAGTAAATCAAGAGACTTCATTTTTGAAGTTTGCCAAATTCAAAGTGTGCTTCCTTTGGGTAAATGTCACATTTTATGCTGACTACCTTTGAAGATGTCGTGCAGCCGATTGTATCCTCACCACAGGCATGTACCAAAACACCCACAGGCGATCTGGGATATTTTCCTTTAAACAGAAATGCTGTGTCCTTTAGCTCAGCTTTCCAGTTAGAGACCGCAGATATATTTCAGATTTTATATGTTTGTTTCTGTTGGACATTGTACACGCATGGGGTCATTTGTAACATGTGGCCTTCAATGACTGAATTTATGCCAGTATGATGCTTGCAGAGTGTAGCCATATTGTAAGTTTCACCAGAGATTCATGCCTCTTCCTACAAATAGGACTCCACTGTGAAAGTATACTATATTTTTATTATCCTTCCATCAGTCAATGAACACTTCAGTAGTTGAGAATCTTGACTGTTAATCCAGTGAACATTCACTTACATGGTTTTTTTTTTCAGACTTGTGTTCTCTTTTATTTTGAATGTGGGGTTGGAGTACATTGTTGAACCATAGGGTAACTCTATGCTTAATTATTTAGTGAAATACTGGGATAATATGACCTCACCCTTTATATCCTAAGAGCCATGTGAGGACTTCTGAGCACTATACATCTTTGCCAATACTTGCTCTTAACAAGCTTCAGTTGAAGCCGTGTCATACTTAGGAAGGACAATTTCATAGATTTTTCATTTCCCTGATGCTTCTTTTCGATTTCTTGTAGGCCATTTATATATCTGTTTGAGTAACTGTGTATTCATATTCTTTCATACTGTTTAGTAATCTGCATTATTGAATTACAGGATTTATTTTATACCAGCTACAAATGACTCAGATTTACAATAATTTGCAGAGATTTCATCCTGTTTCATTTTTCAGATACTTCCTTGATAACCCTCCTGGAGGTCAAATTTTCAGTTGTGAGAATCTGTTTTCTTTTTCTTTAGTTGCTAGCAGGTTTTTTTTTTTTTTTTTCTGTGCTATATCTAAGAATCTGTAGAATTTATGTGTAAACTCCACAGTGGCTATAGTGAAACCATGAAAATAAATTAGTGCTTACAAACCTTTAAAAATTCAATTATTGGAGCTAGAGAGAAGGCTCAGCAGTTAAGAGTGTTTATTGTTCTTACAGGGAACTTGAGTTCTGTCCATCTCAACCAGCTTCAAATACCTGTTATTCCAGCTCTAGGAAATGCTACACCCTCTTCTGGCTTACACAAAAGTCATACAAATATGGCATGCATTCACAGATACACACATACACACAAATAAAAATTTCTTTTTTTGTTTAGTATTGTATGGGATTTATAATACCTGGGTTCATATCTCTATATAAAATATTATTACTGCTGTATATAATATTATTTATATGAAGAACTTAGTTCCTATAGTAGTAATTATGAAAAATTTCTCAGAATAAGTAGGTTAGAGTATAGCTACATTTAAAGCATATTTAACATGGCTATTTTGTATCTGTGTATGCATTCTTTAGGCAACATTACTCAACATGTAGTAGTGGCAATAATTTCTTATTTTATTCTCCATCTGTAACAACAGCTGTTCTTTGAACATATATTTTCCATGTTTTATAAAACATCATTTTGTCTTATGCTTAATAAATATTAAAAGATCAGTCCCCGCAGCTTAGCTTCTGCTTCAGGGTATTTCCATCTTCTTTCACTTTCTTGAAGCCTCCTCATCATCATTATCACCTATCAAGTGGTCCTTATCCTGCCCACCTCCGACATTCTCATTGAACTCAGCCTGAGAGACACTATTCAATCATGTTGCTGTAAATGAAGTTGTACCTGTCATTTAAGGACAAGTTCCCTAATAAAAAATATGAAGCAGAAGTAGGAAGGATAAGGAGAAAATCAGTAATCACAGAAGTATGGAAACTACAGCTTGGGGCTTTTGAAGGAAGCAAAGAGTAGCTGAAAGATGTTGGAGAGTCAGTGCTCAGACAAAAGCAGACCATGGATGACGTGACATCAATGTCAGAAGGGGGAACTTCCTGGTCAGAGTTAACCAGGACCAGGCCAAGAGGGAGCAAATCCCTTTAAAGCATCATGGCACAATTTTAGCTGATGGGAACACAGGATAAACACATATCACACCTTTGAAGGTGATCAACAGCATGATCCATAAAACTGTATTCCTTAAAACAGAGTTGGAAGAATTAAGTATCATCTGGGACAATGAGATGGTGTTGGATTCACAGATACCATGGAAAAGCTTTCTCTTTATAGCCTGCAGCTGAATGGGGTGATTAGTTACAGCGACTACTCGCTGAGTTATAGTTTGCACAGCTATAAAATCATGAAGGAGCATTAGGAAGATTGCTCGGCCACTATAGTGCTTGGCTTGTGAGAAGGATCTGAGTTTAACTCCCAGTAACCATGTGTGAAAGTTAGGCATGGTTGTTCACACTTTATGACCCCGTGATGATAAAAAATGACTGCACAGACCCTTGAATCTCACTGGCCATCGTCCTGACATAATTGGTGAGTTTCAAACCAGTTAGAGGCCCTGCATCAAAAGCTTAATGAAAAACAACTGGGAAATGCACCCAAAGTTGATCTCTGGCCTCAAGATACATGCACACACCCCCAAGACCTGCATGCACCTATATACACGTTCCTCAGGCGCAGGGAATAACTTCTCTTCAGATGTGAAGATGTGACCATAATAACTTTCTTGAACAATTTTTCAAATGTGAATAAGTAAATGAAGTATGCACTCTGTGCCTCATAGATGAAAGCTTAGTCCATATGAGTCAGTATGTCTTACCAGCTCAGTGTCAAAGCTCAATCACATGGTAGCTATGGTAAAATATCCGGTAATTGCTTACACACTAACGAAGTGCAGCAAAAGGGTTCTCAGATGGTAACCTTAAAATAGGACATTTTTTAAAAAAATTAATTAATTTTTTTGGAGTTTTAATTTTTATTCTATTCTTTTTTTTTTTATTGGAAAATTTTTTTTACATTTCAGATGTTCTCTCCTTACCCCATTTCCCCCTCCCTCCCAGGAACTCACTATCCCTTCCCCCTCCTCCTGCCTCCACGTTGGTGTACCCTCACCCACCCTCCCCTGTACCTCACCTCCCCACCCTCGAGTATCCCCCCCCACGACGTCCAGCCTTCATGGGACCAAGGATCTCTTCTCCCACTTATATATAGCTCCCTTGCATATATAGCTGGAGCCATGGGTCCCTCCCTAAGCGCTCCCAGGGTGGTGGTTTAGACCCTGGGGGCTCTGGTTGGTTGGGATTGTTGCTTTCCTCATGGTGTTGCAAATTCTCTCAACTCCTTCAGCCTTCACTCTATCTTCTCCATTGGGAACCCCATGCTCAGTTTAATGGTTAGCTGTGAGCATCTGCCTCTGAGTATGTCAGACTCTTGCAGACCTCTAAGGAGACAGCTATATTAGGCTCCTGTCAGCATGTACATCCTGACATCCACATCAACCTCTACCTTTGGTGACTGCACATAGGATGGATATCCAGGTGGAATGGTCTGTAGACGGTCCCTCCTTCAGTTTCTGTCCTGCACTGTGTCTCCATATTTGCACCCTTGAGTATTTTGTTACTCCTTCTAAGAAGGACTGAAGGCTCCCCTATTTGGTCATCATTCTTCATGAGCTTTATGTGGTCTGTGAGTTGAATCTTGGGTATTTCAGGCTTCTGGGCTAAAATCCAATAATCAGTGAGTGAATACCATGTATGTTCGTTTGGTTACTTCACTCAGGATGATATTTTCTAGTTCCATCCATTTATATAAGAATTTATCAAATTCATTGTTTTTAATAGCTGGGTAATATTCCATTGTATAAATGTACCACATTTTTTGTATCCATTCCTCTGTTGAAGGGCATCTGGGTTCTTTCCAGTTGCTGGCTATTATAAATAAAGCTGCTATGAACATAGTGGAGTATATGTCCTTGTTATGTGTTAGAGCATCTTCTGGATATATACCCGGGAGTGGTATAGCTGGGTCAAAAATTAATTAATTAACTTTTGTTCCTAATCACTGTTTCCTCTCCCCCCTCCTCCTAGTCCCTCCTTTGTGCCTTCTCTCCCCTCATTCCTCCTCATCCCCTTCTCCTTAGAAAAGTAGAGACCTCCCGTGGATATCAACCTGCCTTGGCATATAAAGTTGCGGTAAGACTAGGTGCATCTTCTATTGAGACTAGACAAGGCAGTACAGTTAGGGAAAGGGGTCCATAGACAAGCAACAGAGTTAGAGACAGTCCTTGCTTCTGCTGCTAAGGTTCCCAGAAGAAGACCAAGCTGTACTCTCTGGTTGGCAGTTCAGTCTCTGTGGGTCCCTATGGGCCCAAGTCAACTGATTCTGTAGGTTTTGTTTATCTTGACCCCTCAGAACAAGAGATGATTACGTAGCTGTCAGTTACATATGCAAAATACTTTCAAATTATATGTTGATCCAGTGGAAGTCAGTTATCTTCAATTTTTCTATGGAATATTTGTGTCTACTCTTCATATGAAGTTTGTATTGTGACTCGAGGAAACAGAAATTATAAGTACTGGAACAGAAATATATGTATTTATTTTTTTTATAATCAGTAAAGTATTGCTCACCTATTCCCTAAGAGTGCGATGCATGCCTTTAGTCAAGGAGACATCGTATTAAATGGCTGTTTACAAATGTGAAGATCAAGAAAACCTGCTGGCACAAATCTGCAATCTTAGCTACTTGGGAGGCCGAGGCTCAAGTTCAAGTCCTGTATGGAATGGTACAATAAATTAGTGAGAACTTGACTCAAATAAAAACTAAAGACTGTAGCTCAGTGGTTGGGTGCCTACTTATCCTGCTCAGAAGCATGTTTTTGATCCTGAGTACCACCTCCAAAAATAAATAGATAAAATGCCTGAGGAAACCAAGAAGCTGAAATGAGCAGCCACCACAGGGTAACCCGCATGAGATGTTGAAGCAAGTAGAACATTTGCTAAAATGTTGGCAAGTGAAGTCCAGATCTGCAGCTGTTCTGTGTCACTGGTGATCATTGTCTAGTGCAGATACATGCACTGTAGCTGTAGAATATACTAACAAGAGGAAGGGATGGAGGAAGTAATTTTTAATTAATATATTTACCTACTAAATAGCATGCCTAGGGGGTTTATAGTTACCCAGAATGCTGATTCATTGACTAGATGCACTTGTAATAAAGGAGATGTGTTATTGAGACAGTGTCTTATGTTACTTGTTTACTGCATTGGTTGCTACCATTGCCTTCTATGTATTCTCTCTTTTGTGGGGGTGTAGGTTTTTAGAGCGTCTCACACCAGGTTTATAGACTCACAGGGTTCACTTGTGTCTTTATTCTCTTAAGAGAATTCTTGGACTGCTGGCTCCAAATCTCTTTTATTGAAGTGCAGGGCACATTTCATAGAATATATTATTCATGAAAACAATGTGTCCTCAGATTTCTTTTCTTATATTTCCAGATAGTAAAACAGATTGTTAATTATTAATAAGCACATTCGTTAATGATTAATAAAATTATTAATGATTAACAAAAGAAAAACTCTACCTCCAAAAATGTAAAAATGGAACAAAATTCATACAGTAATTTTTGGAAGAGTTGTTGACATTCTCAGGGAGTCCAGCCCTCACTCTGCTATGAACAGTCAGGCTACCTTTCAGTTTCTCAGCATTGGCATTCTGGGGATATTAATAACTCACAGAGGCTGTAAACTTGTTTCCTGGATTCGTTCACTTTTAACTCTGTGTGTGTGTGTATGTATGTGTGTGTGTATCTGTGTTTCCTCCATCTTATTTTCTGTGTAAGGTTTTATTTGTTCATTTTATTTCTGAATAATGCTCCACTGCCATTATATAAAAGTCCCATGATATATTATACATCTTCAAGTAGATGGAAAGATGGACTCCGGAAAATCAACACTGCAACATTTGTTGGCAAGTTTTTTGTGTGTATATAATAATTATTTTCTTTAATAACATTAACATTTTTCTTAATTTTTTGAATTTATTAAAATAGATGTCATTTTTTAAAGAATTCATTTTGGATATTAGTTTCAAAACTGTGGCTCCAATTTTTCTTATTTCTTTTTTTTGGGGGGGGTGCAGCGAACGTTTATTGATGGTATTTCAGAGAGTAGGGAGGGCTCCCGAGGCCCCTCCTGTTGTTACTGGGATCTGGGAAGGAAATTGTGAGGGAGATGCTCAGTGCTGGGGACAGGGACTCTTCAGCAACCGAGGGCCTCTCTCTTGTTCTCAGTGTCCTTGCTCTGGTGGGCGGTCCAGGGTTTCTTACTCCTTGGAGGCCATGTAGGCCATGAAGTCCACAACCCTGTTGCTGTAGCCATATTTGTTGTCACCAGGAAATGAGCTTTACGAAGCTGTCATTGAGAGCAATGCCAGCCCCAGCATCAAAGGTGGAAGAATGGGAGTTGCTGTTGAAGTCACAGGAAGGAGACAACCTGGTCCTCAGTGTAGCCCAGGATGCCCTTTAGTGGGCCCTCAGATGCCTGCTTCACCACCTTCTTGATGTCATCATACTTGGCAGGTTTCTCCAGGTAGCATGTCAGATCCACAACAGATACATTGAGGGTAGGAACACGGAAGGCCATGTCAGTGAGCTTCCTGTTCAGCTCTGGGATGACCTTGCCCACAGCCTTGGCAGCACCAGTGGATGCAGGGATGATGTTCTAGACTGCCCCACAGCTATCACGCCATAGCTTTCCAGAGGGACCATCCACAGTCTTCTGAGTGGCAGTGATGGCATGGACTGTGGTCATTAGCCCTTCATGGATGACCTTCTCCAGGGGGGCTAAGCAGTTGGTGGTGCGGGACGCATTGCTGACAATCTTGAGTGAGTTGTCATATTTCTCATGGTTCACACCCATCACAAACATGGGGGCATCAGCAGAAGGGGCGAAGATGATGACCCTTTCGGCCCCACCCTTCAAGTGGGCCCTGACCTTCTCCATGGTGTTGAAGATGCCAGTAGACTCCATGACATACTCAGCACCAGCGTCACCCCATTTGATGTTAGCGGGATAATGCTCCTGGAAGATGGTGATGGGCTTCCCATTGATGACAAGCTTCCCGTTCTCAGCCTTGACTGTGCCGTTGAATTTGCCGTGGGTGGAGTCATACTGGAACATGTAGACCATGTAGTTGAGGTCAATGAAGGGGTCGTTGATGGCAACAGTCTCCACTTTGCCAGACGCAGAGCAGAAGGCAGCCCTGGTAACCAGGCGCCCAGCACGGCCAAATCCGTTCACACCGACCTTCACCATTTTGTCTATGGGACGAAGCTGGCACTGCACAAGAAGATTTGGTGATCTCTGGAACAGGGAGGAGAAGAGAGAGGCTCCAATTTTTCAATAAAATTGTGGACATGACTCCAAAGGAAAGACAGAATAGAGAATCCAATGATAGGATAATGAATTAGACTCAGATGCTAATATTTGAAAAATTTATTCTCCAATTGCTTCAGTGATTAAATTAGTAATTAAGCTAATACTGATAATCATGGAATATTTCTGAAAACATAGCACTAAAATACTTTTATATTAATTTTAAAATCTTCTTGACGCTAGCTATAAATGGGATTGCTTTTAAAATATCTGAACTTTGTCTGCAGTGTGTTCATAAATGTGAAAGTCAACTGTGGATGATGAATCTAATTCTTTGACAGTGGACAAGAAGAGATTGGAATGTGCATATTCCTACTGGGGCTTTGGCTTCCATGCTGAAAATTTGTCTAATATTTTCCCTGTCTCGTCTGTCAGCTAAGTACCACTTTCCATGTATATTATCTATATTCATGGTTGCTTAAAAAAAACTTAATCACTGATAAAAGACTTGATCTAAGTCAGAGGCTGAGAAGAAATAAACTCTAGTCGCTTTAATCATATACTGCCATTTTGCTAATGAGATAATTGTCAAAATTATTCTGATGTACTAAACCACAAAAGTGGTGATTTTTTTTAATGGACACTTAATAAGAAACATTTTCCTTATTCTTTATCACACTAGCTTTCTCTCTGTCTATTTAGGTACAGCAACAGGGTAACAGTATCCTGGTACTTCACACACCCCAGAAGAATCTCCCACCAGTGGTCCATGCGCTGAAGTTTCTTATTGTTTGTCAGATCTTTATCGTTTCATCTTTTTTAACAGAAGGAAGAGACTTACCTTTACTGAGAAACTTTCAAGTCTTAAGACTGTCATTTGATAAGAACTGGGTTATCACGTGACAGGCCCTCAGTGCTGGGGAGTAGTTTTTAGCTCTAAATATTTTTTTCATAAACATGTGTTTTGATCATATTTCCCCCTCTTTTCCTAGCTCTTCCTCCAAGCTCTTCTCAATTTCACATTCTTAGTCTTCCTCTCCCCCTGCTCTCTGTCCATCTTTCCCTCCCTTTGCGATATTTTCTTCCCTACCCCCTCTCCTTATGGCATTATGGGAAGGTAGAACAAGATACCATGGATTTTCATGACATAGAAACTATAGATGCTTACTTTCTCCCAGTTCCAAAGGAAGTGAAGTCCATAGACCAGATGTTAGCAGAGCTCATGTCAGGGAAAAACCTGCTTCTTGCTTTGCTGGTGGGAATCGAGTCCTATGAGCTGGGAGGGCCGGGCTTTTATAACAATATTCATAATTAGGAGTCTCTGGTTCATCTTTCTCTCACTACTACAGACTGCTCTCCACATATCATCACTGTGGAGCTTAGCTTTCAATATACAGTCTACAATAATGTACACTTTCTGTGTCCAACAGCATACAAGTAGGAAAAACGTAGTTCAACAAATTGAAAGGAAAAACTCTTCAATACACACAAACACACTCAGAAGGGAAGGGGGAAAGGGAGGGGGAGGGGGAGAGGAAGAGGGAGCAGAAGCTGTGAACTTTATTTGAGTAGATTTCTATGTAACTCCAAACAGGTTTAGACTAAGCTCATAGTGCATTTTACAACGAATGTTTTATTTATTCTGGCATCTTAAAATTAAAATTCATATATATTTTAACATGAGAAGGAACAAATTCCATAGGAACTCAAAATACATCACTGATAGGCATGTCAAATAGCCAATAATACAATAATTCAAATACATCCACAGTATAACCAATTATCATCATGACCTGGTTTGAAGAAATTATGATTCATACCAACCATTACTATAGACAGTGAAAACTGTTAGTTTCTTTCTCTTATTCTAGTACTCTCTCTCTCTCTCTGTCTCTCTCTCTCTCTCTCTCTCATTCTCCCTTCTTCCCTCTCTCTCCTTGCCTTCCCTCCTCCTTTCTTTCTCTGCTTCTTTCCCTCTCTATGGATGATAAGTTGTCTCCTTGGAGTACCAGCTTGCCTTTACCTGTGTTCCTCCTTCATCAGCTTCTGATGCTAGGACTAGAACTTTTCCTAACTTCTACTCCTAATAAATCCCCACTTTACACTTGAATCTGTAACAATCTACATTAAATAATGTAAATATTTTCAAAGAAAATAAATGTCTTCTTTTAGGACATATGGAAACTTTTATAATTTAAGCAAAAGAAAAATTGAGAATCTCTTGAAAGTTTATCTCCTATTTGTTTGTATGTATGTATGTATGTATGTATGTATGTGTATGTGTATTCATCTATCATCTATTTTTCTATCAGTCTATCATCTGTTTATATATCTATGCCTGTCTACATATATAAACACCCATATTTGTGGATATATATGCATGCAGAAATATATATTTATAAATAGATATATAATAAATATATCTATATCATGTGATAGATATAGCTATACATAGATATATCAATAAATGTGTATTTATCCTCATAGTTTGTATCTTTCTACATATTGAGTGATACTTCAGTTACTTCAGTTTCAAAGAGCATCTCAAGACATACCTGCCAGAAGACCTGTCTGCTATACCTTTAGTGGCCTAGGAAAGCCATTGGGATAAATTTTTTATTCCTCTCTGTTGGAAATTCTCAGGGGATGGAGTTGAATTCTATTAAATTTTCATCATCATTATCATCATCATCATGACTATTACTATGCAATTATACCATGGTACACTGTTGAGACTATTTATTGAGAACTCATACCACGTGCCTTGTTGAGAGGACCAATTATGTATGGGAGTATGTTTCCTCCTTCTATCATGTGGTTCCCAGGGATTGAACTCTGTTCATAAGAGTTGCCAGTAGGCACCACCTTTTATTGAGTCATCATGCCTTCCTGGAGTTTTAAGGGAAACTGAACCAGACATCATGAAGCATTTCTAATCTCTATAGCAAATCATGGTTCTTTTCTTTGCATCTTCTCCCCTACCTGCTATTTTTATACCATTGAAGTATTGAGCATATTGTTAACACATATCCCAGTGATGTTTAAAGACATATTTTCTTTAAAATCCTAAGTGTTATTCCATTTCCCACGCAGACCTAACTTAAATGATGACCAGCTATTAAAACCACATTACTTTGTCATTAAACTAAAATACAGGCCTTTTCTTGTTGCAGATGTTTGATAGAAATTTGTCTGCTGTGAACAGACAGGAGCAGAGAGCGGTTATGTATAGCCTCCAAGTCATATGGACCATCATCACAGTCTCTTCTTCAGGGATACTGTCAGGCTGACCTTTGATAAACAACTCATTCAATAGATGTCTTCCACCATCATTCGTTTCATTTGCAGAATGCTTTGTGGTTGGGAAGGACAGATATTATTGCTCTAAATCCTTGAAGTCATTGAACAAAGAATACTGTTAAGTGCCAGTAAGGGAAATGTAGTATGTTCAACATCCATCTGCTTCACATATGATATTCGGTTTCAATTAAGAGCAGTTTTAGTGACAAGGTAGATCTATAAACAATTAATGACAGAATATATGCAATATTTTTTTTCAAATATTGAATATCAAACAACAAAGGGAAGTGGTCATCAAGAAATCACACTAGTCCTGATGGCAATGGGAGTCATTGCTACTCAGACTATGCATGTAAGGAGACTCAGCTGAACATGGTTGACTCTGAAATGAGAAAGATGTTTGAGAGCCAGCAAGGCCAAGGACAGTGAAGGTTACAAGACAGTACAACGAGGAGAGAGTCACAGGAAATTACCCCAGATTGTAGTCAGAATACATGTAGCAATTCCAGTGCTGAAATTATCCAAATTGGAGGCAGTTGACACCTATAGTTCTGGAGGAAACAGTGCCACTCATCCAGGCCATGGACCATTGTATAAAAAGTCACAGGATGACAAAACCAACTGTAAAATTAGAAACAAAGGTAATAGTATGTAACAGAGTATTTTTTTTTCAGATTTCAAGAATTTAAAGCTGAAATGTTACAGAAGTGTGAGGTGAACATAGAGCAGAGCAGTGATGAGTACAAAGTGGGAAACCCGGAAATAGGACGGCATGAAACTAGATGAGAGGAGTGGGCAAGTCAGCCAATGTCACAGGAACAGCATCCCAAACATCCTACAACGGCCAGGGGTCGAAATAGCCAGTTTTGTAGAGCTGTCCACAACCTCCAGGAAAGAATTTGAAATGAATCACAGTCCACAAAACATATTACTTTTAGAACCCAACATTGGAAATTTCATGAACTTAAGTCTGACAATCATTCTTTTCAGTGTTCCCAAAGCAGTTTGTTAAGTTGGACTTCAGGAGAAATAAATGCGTTCAGTACCAAAGGATATTGCTAAAATTAAAAGTCCAAGTGCTGGAGAGATGTTTCACTGGTTCAGAACACATATTGCTCTTCTAGAGGACATGGATTTGGTTCATAGCACATGTAATCACATCTCCAGCCTCTGGGCTCTACACAAAAAAAGCACATACATGTTCACAGACTTATATTCATACATTCATACATATACATATTTTAAAATACATTAATAAAAATCAATCCACAGATGGAAAATAATATTTTAAAGTGACATATTTGATAAAAGATGCATCTAGAATCAATTTTATAAATTTGAAAATTGCATTAAGTAAAGAACCAATGACTTATAAATCACATTCATCAAACTCACATAGCTGGTAATAAGCATATTGATAATTTCCATACATGGAAACGTTAGCAGAAGAATCGACATTCAGACTGCCTTGGTAAAATATCAACTTGATAGAGTTCAGACAACAAGAGCTGAAATACCATAGATGGTCTAATAATCCTGGAAGTAAAAGCAAGGATGACAGTATTAGAAGTGAAGAGGTGATTCAGTATAAACGAGCCCCCAGCATTTTCTCCAAAATCATAATCAGCAGGACCATGACCACTTATCAGCTCTTAAAGTGAACTGGAAGCCCCAGTCAAAATTATAAGGCAAGAAAAAATATTTAAAGATATCCAGAAAGAAAAATGAAATGATATGATTTCTACAAATATGACTCTCTACAGAGAGAATCCTCAATACTCTGTCTAAAATAGTATGTTGGAAATGATGAACAAAATCCAACCAAGTTGTAAGTTGTAAAATCAATAGACAAAAATCAGTCCTGTGTCTATACCCTAAACAATACTCTTCAAAATCTCAAGAGGAATGTAAGAATCACTTCTATTTTATAAAAGCATAGATAATAAAATGAAGTATTGAAGAACACATGTGACCAAAGAGGTGAATTGCACATACTCTAAACACTAAATCTTTACCGAAATGAATTAAAAAGGCATGGACAGATGGAAAGGTAGCTCATGTGCAAATTGGAATCAATACTGCCAATGTTTGTATACTATACAATACAGTCTCCAGAGTCAACACAATTCTTAGGAAAACATACCTACAGTTAAAAGCCTTTGGAATTGTAAAGAGAACTCGGACTTGCTCTACATTTTCTTATTCTTCAGTTGCTGCTGTGGCTTCCCTCCTTGATGGAGGTGTGACCCAAAGCCAAATAAACCCTTTCCTCCCCAGGTTGTTTTGATCATGGCATTTTTCACAGCAACTAAGAGCAAACTAGAATGATAATTGATACCAAAGTGTAGGTTTTGTTGTGATAGATCTGGTCATATGGCTTTGGTGCCTTGCAATGTTCCGTGGGAGGATTTTGAAGTGTTAGATTGGAGAAGCTATTAGTACCCAAAATTTAATGGACTGCTGAGGGAAATTGGAAGGAAAGAGTTCTGAGAACAGACAAGATCGGACGCGTTCAGGGTGGTATGGTGGTATGGCCGTAGACGTAAGCTGCCAGGGTCTAAACCACCAGCCTGGGAGCACATAGGGAAAGACCCATAGCTCCAGCTGTATATGTAGGGGAGGATGGCATTGTAGGACATAGGTGGGAGAGGAAGTCCTTGGTCTAGTGAATGCTGGGTGCCTCAGTGTGGGGAATTCGTGGGTGGGGAGGTGGGAGTGGGCAGGTGGATGAGGGCAAATCCTCATAGAAGCAAAAGGAGAGGGGATGGGATAGGGGGTTCCTGGGTGGGAGGGGAGTGGGGAAAGGGATCGCATCTGAAATATAAATAAAATCTCCAATTTAAAAAAAAAAAAGAGTTCTGAGAGCAATGTAGACAATAAGGGCCTGGCTTGTGAAGTTTCAGAGGGAAGTCTGTGAGTCCCTCAAAGACTCCATATAGGGTCATTGCTATGATATTTTAACTTAACAATCTATGGTTTCTGATCAGCTGTATCTAAAGATGCAACTGTACTTAACAAGAGACCAACACCACTGAAGTAAACATATATTGAATGGGACAACAGAGGCTGATCAGCTTGAGCTGAATAATTAGCTAAGAATAATAAGAGACAAACATCACTGAGGTTAAATCTTCAGGAGGAGTATTTCCTCAGTGTAAGCACACAGACACTGAGGTGCAGATATTACCACTGCTGCTCACCAAACTGACTATAGAACTTAGTTAAGTAATGTATGGTACCTCTTTGGCAAAATAAAAGCCAGAAGATTGAAAGGATCATGGAAAGAAGCTGAGACACTGAACAATGGGAAGCCAAGAGAGGCTATTGGTGATGGTACAGCCTTAGTTCCAGCACAGACCCAGGACATTAGAGATAATAGGACCATTGGATGACTAAAAAGAACAGCAGCGGGTATGGATTAAAACCACCATGAGCTGTGTGTGTTGTAGATGAATGGCAAAGGGGAGGAATAAAGCAACTAGGTCCAAATGAGCCCAGAAGAGCATGAATGAGTCCACAATGTCAGACACCAAGCTATTTCTGCACCGAGTTTGTTTTTGCTTTGATACGGTTATAACTGCTTTCTGTTTCTTACTTCTTGGAATAAGAAAGTATGTAACTTGATTTTTAATTTTCTAGTGGCCTACAGTTAAAAGCCTTTGGAATTGTAAAGAGAACTCGGACTTTTAAATCATTAGTATGATTTCATTAGTATGAAATATCAAAGCATTAAATCATTTTTAAAGACTATGGGACTGTTAAAGTTATAGTATAATTTATATTGTGATCATTAAATGAGGCCAACAGAAGATAAAGTAATGATTTAATAGTGATGTGCTTGTGTATCGGGTTCACAAGGGGTAAACTGCATTTGTTAATTTTGTCAAATTTAGACATGTCCACAAAGATGGAGTCTCAGCTGAGCCCATCATTCTAATTTTGTGTGTTCTCAATCTTCATCAGAGATTGTTTATTTATTGTGTTGAAAATGAAATCTTTTGACCTGAATGTCATTATATGAAGACCTAAGATTCTAGTCTTAGACTTTTCTGATATACAGTCTCAAACTTAAGGAATATTTTAGGAACATTGGAGGAAAAAATGTTTAGTTAAGGGTTTGAAAACAATTTAATTTTTTTTTGTTGGTGGTGACTCCATTCTTAAACAAATTAGCTTTGACCCAGTAGCCACAATAACTATTCAACATGTTTTCAAGAATCCTGGTAATGTCATCCACATCTTTGGCTCTCATGAAAATTTATTTATTTTTTTATTTATTTATTTTTTTTTTTAAAGAGTTTCTTCACTCCCAAGGACATTTCCATCATCTTATTACCTACTCAGATCAGACACAGCTACGAATCCTCAAAGCCTAATGCACTAAAGCCTCACATGATTATTCCTGATATGAGCTTGCTAGTAGCTCAGCCATTCCAACCCTCATCCTGCATGAAAACCAGAGAAAATTAGTCATGGAGAATAAAAGTTGGTTCCCTGTAAATTTTTATGACATTGTTCAAAATGTTACTGGTACACAGGCTAGTTACTTCTACGCAAACTCTGCACACCCACTGTCACGGGAAATTGGCAATAGTGTACTGGACATGGACACGTAGGGCATGCTTGGAAATGTCTTGCTTTGAGAATGTATTGTTAGATCCTGTTCCCATGATGTAGCCATGCATGATTAACACAGCAACCAGCTACTAGTCAGTCTCCAGAAATACTGAGCAAATGAGATACTTTACCATTACCTTAACTATTTGACTTTAATAGGTGTTGTTCTAAGCCATTCAATGTTAACACCAAGGCCACGCGTAGCTTGGCAGTTAAAATGGTGTTCTATATAGCAAATATTGTACATTTATATTATAAAATCTAGCTAGTCATACCAAGGCCACAAAGAGCAAGAAGACAGAAAATGCTGGGAAGAGAGCTGTGCTTGAGAAGCAGAGAAGATTGGAATATGAGGGCCTCCCAGCCAGTCCGAATCAATATGCTCTATGTGGCTGGAACTATCAGATCATTGGTTTTCTAACATTTTCCAACTTCCAATTTTTAAATTATTAATTGTCTAAAAACCAGAGACAGCACAACCACCACATCAAAATTATATTCACACAAATATTAATTTAAAAGCCTTTTTATATTTATGCAAAATCCATAGGCTAATCTTTCCAAGGGCTCTGAAATTTTTTCCTAAATTTTTAATGGAACTGCTTGATTAGATGTTTAATAAAAGCTATACATGTCACAGACCTTCTGATGTGCTCGGATGGCTTTCAGCTTCTCAGAGGAATCTTTTCCTGGTGAGTGGAAGTCCTCTCAGCTGAGCTTGACGGGCTGAAGAGAGTGTCTCTCACTACGCCTTTGCATACCAACCTCTTCCTAGAGTCATCTCTGGGGAAAGAGACTAGGAACATGGTTCTTCGTACATTTCTCTCTCTACAACCTAGTATTATTTAAATTCTTCAGCCTTATTATTGTTTCTCAAGACACTGACAAGCCTTAATGGTTCAGGAAACCCAGATAATGTACAATGTTACAAGTGTAAATTTAATCTCACAAATGAACTAACATGAACTAAAGGGGAAAGCTCCAGGGGAGTGTGCTACATAGTAGTTTTTACCCCATCAAGGGTTTCCCAGTGTCACCATATCCTGACTGGTGACACTAAGTCAATTGATAAACTCAAGAGGGCAGGATGGTGGCTCTCAGATGATTCACACTAAAACTCATGCTCTGGACAGAATGGTTGTGTTCTTTAAAATCTACATATTGATACTCTAAAGTCTAAGTGTCTCTACTTAGAAATGAGGTCAGTAAGAAAATGGAGGGGTCTAAACGAGCTTATGTCATAAGGTTCAGTCAGCTCTGATCACTCTTTTCCTATTTAAGAAGTTTGCTTGTGAATTTTAATTTCAGAAACAAAACCTGGGTGCTTCGGTCTAAGTTGATTCGGTGTATGACAATGGGATTTACAAATCCATTTAAACTCAAACACCTCATGAATTCTAAGATGCTATGTGGAGAAGAAAATTCCTAAGTTTGGATAATGCTCTGGAGGAGATACGAAAACATGTTAGTCACTGTGAAGAAGGATGTACCATACACATTTAAACTATTTATCACTTGCTGGCTACTGCATGTTTCTATTCTTTCTGAACATGGCTTTAAACATGTCTTTTTTTTCTAATAAAGAATGCACTCATCTAAATGACCTGGTGCTTTAATCCCAACAATGATCTTTACCTTTGTAACACATGATCCTTCATGCTTCTATTCTTTCTTGTGGGAGCTCATGTTTGGGTTTTATAATTAATTAAATTTGCTATTTCATGTTGTCTTTCAAATATAAAACATTCTGATTATTCTGACATCCTATCCCAGTTAAGTTTCTCTTTACCCTCCAAGTCCCTTTCCATACCCATTTATTTATGTTTTGCTTTATGACCTATTGAGTTTGACTAAAGATGTCTGTGTGAACATGGGAGTGGAATTGTCCATGGAGCTTTGCAAGTTCACCAGTGGATACATAACTGAAGATAATGCTACATCATACCCTAGAATATTTCATTGGGTTGGATGCAGTAAGTGGTCTTTCTCACCTCCGTGGCAGCTGGTTGTCAGGGCTACCTGGTACAGACCCAGTGGAGGTGATCCTGGATGCTTTGAGTTCCTTATTGCAGTGCCTGCCGTGCTCAGTAGATAGTAGTTCCTAACATTTCTCGCTGTCTTTTTACATTCTTTCTACTCTTCTTTTGAGTCTTAGAAGTGGTGCTTTAAATATCTTGTTTAGGACTGAATCATCCATCACTTATTCCTATACCTTCAACATCCATGATCCTCTGCATTTGCTGCTGTTGCCAGCCAAGAGAAGCTTCTCTCATTAGAGCTGAAAGTAGCACTTGTCTCTGGGCATAAACATAAATGGTTAGGAGGCAGTTTGACACTATTCCAGCTTAAATAAACATTTATAGTACTTCATGTATCCTTAGTTTAGTCAATTAGCAGTTTTTTTCGCCATTCCTCAAGCGCTTCCTTTGATTGCATTAAAAAATTCTCTTTTAATTTCCTTCTTTTCTGCTCCCTCTCCACCTCCTCTCTCCCTCCCCTCACATTTTCTCTATTTTCTTTGATTTAATTTCCTAGTCTCTCCTTAAGGTCTCAAATTAAAGTCTGCGTTTCAGTTAGTTTCTGAGATAGTGTCTTTTTATGTAGCCTGGGCTGGCCTTGAACTTGTGAACTTGTGATCCTCTTGCACTGACACTCTAGGGGGTGATACAGGTATGCTCTATAGTACTTAGCCACCTACATCTATTTTCTATGCACTGGTTTCATTTTTATTTATAAATATCATAGCTGTGCAGATCATTAATCTTTGTGCAGCCATAGCTAGTTGTGGATATGACTTGACTAACATGCAAGCTTGAACTTTACAGCTTTCTCCAGTTTTGCTGTGGCCACAGAATTCGTACATAGATTTACTGCAACCATCCTTATCGCTCTTGCATCCTTCCAGAAAGGGTTTGGAATTTGTCTCCTAGTTACTGTTTTGTTTGTTTGTTTGTTTGTTTCTATGAATGACTTGAGCTAATGCTTTTAGGATTTTTATGTTTGAAAGCATAGAATTTACCAACTGTTAATATATTCAACAGTTTCTGACACTGATGTCATGTCTACATTGACATCTGTGTCTCATTCTATTAACTAGGAGTGGTTCCAGGCTTTGCTGTGTCGTCTATAACTGGTCCTGCTCATGATAAATTCAAACTATGATTACTTAGGCTTTGTTTTCCATGAAGCCATCTTTCTTCAGACTGTGTCTTTAAATGATATTTCTGTAGTACATGGAACTGCAACACCAATTCTTCCTCTAGCAAGTTTTCATTCATTATTGGTTGGTTTCCATTGGTTATTTGAAAGTACAGTTTTCCTTGATGGTCAAATACCCTCTTCTTTTTTTCCATCTGGCTTATTACAGAAAAACACGCACACATTACAGAATTCCCAAATATAATTGCAACCACAGAGGAACTCAAAGCAGAATGGATAAGACACAATCCAAAAGCTTATCAGAAGCATGTGGGACAAGAGAGAAAATCTGTGTACTGTAAAGTGACGTAGAAGGTTCAGAGTCTACAGACAGCACAGCTGTCGTTGATGGTATGGCTATGTGACTGATTCTGCTAACCCTCCCCTTCCTCGTCAGGACCACAGCCTGACTGACACCATGTAGTATTTTAAGGATGCTTTGTTTTGAAACCAAGCACTCAGCTCCTTAACTTCCACTTTGGATAAGATCCCAACTGCTACTACTTTTATTTTCCATAATCAAAATACACTAACTTCTCAAGATTCTAGCCCCAAACTCTGTCTGTTATCACATTTCAATCTCACACCCTCATACTTTGTACTTTCAGTCTTGTCATTATGGACCTGAGGCAATGCCATCCAATATGAATAGGATTATTTAGGGCTGCATTAAATACGTTCGTTTTTATTCCAATGACAAGCCAGTGAAAGGCTTTAATTATCCATGATGCTTTTGTCATGGGTCTCTCAGACCTCCTAATTAAAACATAAGGCAGAAAGCATCTGTGGCTTGTTGCAGATGCATCCCTGATCAACACCTCATTTTGAAGCAGAAGATGCTCAATACATACCCTATGGGTAGACAAAAAAGACTATAGTTATACACTGTTGTCCTAACAATAGTCACTTGAAATAAGTATGTAAAATTTTGGGGATTCTTTGTTTTATTATTGATTCTTAGTTTGCAAAATAAAACTTTCTCTCTGAAGGTGTGTGCTGGATACTGTCATCAGTATTGTATTAACATCTGCTGTGATCATCATAATATGTCTCTCCTTCTAGCCACAAGACTACCTGGGGCAAAATACACCTCATCTGCCAGCTCACCCCAAGGTGCACGTTATCTACGCTCTCTGTACTTTATTCATTTCATTTTATTTTGACAAAGGCTTTATGACTTCAAACTCTTGTTTAGATGGGCAATGATGTTGCCACAATGGGACCAATTACACCTTTGCAAATATTCACTGGCAAGGCAGATATTTTAGTTCCTCCTTTAATTTGAGATGCATCCTATGGTAAAGCTAGTTCTGCCTCATAACTTGATTTGGGTAGCTTTGAGAACCTATTTCTCTTTGTCTGAGGCTGGTCATTTATAGCAATATCACTGAATCCAGAACGTGGAGAAAAGTCTTTTTCTTCTAAGCTAGATTAATTTATCTCAATGTAGGTTTAAAATCAATCCTGATGTCTTCTTCTTTCCTCCCTGGTCACTAGGCACATATGTAGGTACATAGACATACTGAGGTGCAATATATATATATATATATATATATATATATATATATATATATATATATATATATATACAATAAAATATAAAATAAAAAATGCTATAATCAGATTTAGATAGTGGGAAGAAGTTCATGAAGTCTTCTCTTATGTCAGCATCATATATATAGTTCATGACAACATTATAATGAAATATGTAATAATGTGGTATCATGAATTTTCACACTACCAATGATAAATATGTGAATTGAAATACATGAAATTAGATGGATGTAGCCATTTCATGATATGTGAAGGCTCATTATCTATCTATCTATCTATCTATCTATCTATCTATCTATCTATCTATCTATCTAGATTTATCATCTATTGTTTATCCATCTGTCTATCTATATATCTATCTATGTATCATTCTATCTATATATCTATTTATGTATCTATGTATCTGTGTATATCTATCTATCTATCTATCTATCTATCTATCTATCTATCTATCTATCTATCTGTATTTATCTCCCCATATATGTATATGACATTGCAGGATAATATCATGCATATATATCGTGCCATGTTAGGTAGTGTTAGTGACTACTTAACAGACTTAATGGGATTTCAGGTGACTGTCCCCATCATATTTGGAGGTATACAGGCAAAATGAATGGTGGAGTCTGAGAATGAACCATTGCATACCCAATGCCAGAGATTCTGGATTATAGCTTTTTTCCAAATATGAGTCGTTGATTGAGCAGTTCAGCATGATCCGGGACAGACCAGGGTGCCAGTGACTTGGTCAAGGAGGTCTTTGTCATCACCAATATGGGAAAATCTCAGAAACCATTAATTCTCATGAGCCATAGGCAATTTGATGCGTCTGGTAGTTAACTCCTCTATGTTATTACCTAATGTCCTAGTCTGGTTTCTATTTCTATGATAAAACATTCACCAAAATTAAACTCGTGAGAAAAGAGTTTATTTGGCTCAAGATTATAATTCCTCACTGAGGGAATCCAAGGCAGGAAGGTAGAATCATGGACTGAAGCAGAAACCACAGAGAAATGCTGCTTACTAGCTTGCTATACTGGCTTTCTCAGCTACCTTTCATATACAGCTCAGGCCCTCCTGCCTCTGAGTGGTAACACCCATAGTGGGCTGGGTTCCCTAACATTAATTAACAGTCAGGAAAATATTATCATAGACATGTCCACAGGCCAATTCAATGAAGGCAAGTTCAAATTGAGGTTTCCTCTTCCCAAGCGTGTAAAGTTGACAACAAAGATAAAGCATTACTCCTGGATGGAAGAATGTCAGCCTATGCAAACTTAATTCCTCTAGGAGGTAACAACCAATGAAAGTCTGCCACTGAATGGAAAAGGCGGAGCCTCTTGTCTCTCATATTGCTGAAGGAGGAGTCAGCAACAGAAGTTCTCAAGTATCAGAGCTTTGTTCATCTGCCTCTTCAATAATAAGGTCTTTCTTGACTAGTTGCTTCCCTTTCATTTCCTGAATAAGTCTTCTATACCTGACATAAATACAGTAGCTGACTAAGGCTTCTGGTGGCTTCCTATAACAGAAGCCTGTTGGGATGCTAAAGATAAATTTCTGTTCATACAGTTGTTTTTACTCTCACCTCAAGTAAAATACTATAAATTATTTAGCAGCATTTCTATCTTTGGGGAAAACAATGAAAGTGAGAACATTTATACTTCCCTGTTTACAGTGAAACACTTGCTGTGTGGGTTGCATATCTGTTACCTGGAAGTTTGTAGAGTACCATGAGGATAAGACAGGATAAATGATGTGGAGGTTTTTGTGTTGTACTTGACAGAAGGTAGGGTGGAGATGGGTTCCTTAGAAAGAAAGTTATAAGAGTTTTTCAGTCACATCTATAGCTAATAACAGTGCAGAAAACCACATCTGACAAATTCATACCCTCATAGGAGATGACTCCATCATGTGCTATTACATATTTTTATGATAAACTATAAATTGACTCAAGTTTCAAGTAAGATGATCTGGTGTGTTATGATATGAGCTATAAATGAGCAATTTATTGTAGTTAGGGTTTTGTTTAAAATGCTTAAACTTCATATATTTAATACCAGAAAGTATATTTACTTACAAGACTTTATTTGTCTAAATCAAGAGCCAGGGAAAAGTAAAATTGAATAAAAGACATGGATTTCATATTCCCTGTGGCTGAAATTCTATCATAACTTAACTTCTCATGAAGTTTCTGTTGTATCATATCTTGCTAGCATCAGAAGAACACCACACGCGCACACACACACAAGCAATACTCACACATGTACATACCCCACTCCCATACACACACAGTGGAGGTTGTATGGTAGAGCACAGCCATCTTCAAAGTGACAAAACTTCTTCAAATTGGCATGGCTGTTCATTCTCAAGGCTGTGTGTTGACTGGGCTTGCTTTCTTTCCTGTTTTAATTAAGTGATAACTTCCCCGCAAAATGGCTTTCAAGACACGTTTATCCTTTAAACAGCCAACAGCTTTCAAAATAAGTGTTCTGCTTAGACTAGGAACTGGATTGGCAGGGTTAATTCCTTCCCCAGTAGCCTTTGGTAGCCCATAGGCAAGGTGCTTCTCCAAATGTGCTTGGTTTCTTACTTGACTTGTGTAGAAAACAAAACAAATCAAAAAACCAAATAACAAACAACAAGAACAACAACAACAAAAACATCACAATTCCAACTCATGCTTTCACTTGCACAGGAAATCTAATAAGTGGAGTAGAGTCACTATTGTAGCTTAGAGTTTTAAGCTATTTCTATACCTTTTTTGTTCAGACCATGATATCTGTTTCAAGTTATGTATATCCTGCATTTCTGAATCTATTATGACTAAGTGATAAAACTGTTGAGGCATTCATGACTTTTATTTTCTCTAGTAAAAAATTGTATTTGTCTTAGTTTAGGTTTCCACTGCTGTGAAGAGGCACCTTGACTAAAGCAACTCTTATAAGGGACAACATTTGCTGGCTTATAAGCTTCAGAGTTTCAGTTCATTATCATCATGGCAGAAAATATGTTAGTGTCCAAGCAGATATGGTGCAGGAGAAGGAGTTGAGAGTTCTACTGATCCAAAGGAAGCTAGGAGGGGGATGTCTTTCAGGCAGCTAGGAAGATGGTCTCATTGTCTACCCCCACAGTGACACATTTCCTCTCACAAGGTTACACCTACTCCAACAAGGCCGTACCTCCTAATAGTGCTACTCCTGGGCCAAGCATATGGTGGGTATTCAAACCACCATAATACTTACTGCCTCTTTTATCTATTTGTTTTCTACTGAATTAGAACACCACATAATTTCCATGAATCTGAGCAATGGATATCTCCAGAAGGGTTGACCTTACTCTATCCCTTGAGATGGTTCCAAATAATTAAGTTTCTGCATTAAACATCTTGATGCAGCCCATGAGATAAGCTTCACTCAAGAGTTTGCCTTTCTATGGCAGATAGGTGTGTATATCAGTATGAGCTTCCCTTATATAAGCTAGGTGAAAGATGTGTGTTTGGGTGCCATCTGTGTACACATGTTATTGAAGTTATTGGAGTCGTGAACTGAGAATGGAAATTCAGAATATCCTTTTAGACATGTCTGAGCAAAGAGCAAGGGGAAGAAAAGTGCCCTCGTGTGAGACAGACAGTGACTAGCAGAGGAAAACCTTTAGGAAAGCAAAAGTTATATCAAAGATGCTAAAGGGAACAGCATTTCTGTCTGGGAGGTAAATATTGAGGAGTTAACTAAGAGGTCAGACACACTGCCGACCAGTAATTCTTACTGGCTTTTTGGGAGGATGTGGGCTAGGGAACCATGGGATTGGGTTGTGTGTGGGAAGGGTGGTGGAGTGGGCCTAAAGCAAGAGTGGGGTTGAGGCATGTCCAAATCCCAGAAATCTCATCCTGAGATTTGCACTAGTAGAAATGTTTCCCTCCAACTCCGTCCCCCAGGCCTGAGTATTCTGATGCATGTAGTGCTGTGCCCCCACCTTTGCCCACTGGATATCATGTAGTCCAGAAGCCAGGTTAAACTTCCTCTTCCCCTTATAAGGTCATGTCCAACAGCACCTAGAATTCATCCTTATGCTAATGAAGCATGCCCAGCACCATGGCCTTGGGCAATGATATACAGCCACGCCAAAGCGCTTACCCACCCCCAAACGTTTAAATAGATGTTGTTTTCTCTATGAAATGAGATGTCTCACTGAAGCTACCTCTGTTCTCCGTGCACTTAGCTCTGCTGGAAGTCTCTTCTACTCCTGGTGGTTCCATCTTGCTTCCCCTCTCAGATCATACTATTAAGGCAGGAGAAAAGTAAATGAAGAGTCTAAGCATTTATGTGAGTTGTAGGTGGAGTGTCACTCAAACTGGCGGAGAAGTTGATGGCTCAGAGCTCCCCATGCACCTGCCAATGCTATTTCACTAAGGGTGTGTGGAGCAAAGGTGGCTTCTAGGGCTTAAGAAAAATCTAATTGAGCAAGAGCAGAGGATTTTGAGCAGTTAGTGACAGACAGGGGAATCCCCAGCATGAAGTCTTAAAGGGACAGTAGGAGCAGGGGTATGGTCTCAGGATGAGAAAATGAACCTCAGAGAGACCATGTTTATTATAATGGAAAGCTGAACTTCTGCACCAGGGATGTCATGTAGGTTAGCAACAAAGTCATTTCTGTTCAGAACTTCTGACTTTCACCATCATCTTCAAGGGCTTGTGCAAAAATCATCCTCTCTTGTCTATCAATTTAGACAGACATTTAGAGACCACATAGTCTTAAAGCTAATTTTTTTCTGTTAATTTATTTTTTTATCTAAATTTTGTATCTGAATTTGAAATGATATTTAATAAACATTATTGCCAACAGGCACTCACAAACGCTTACATGCACACCTATACAGACATAAACACAAAGACACAAACATGCACTTATACACACAAAAATACAGAAATGCATACACAGACACACAAAGTACATGTGCACATACACGTATACACAAACACACAACATGCACACACACTCACATACGCACAAATCCCATTTGCACACTGGAAGGAAGGGTCAATATTTAGAAGCCCACCTTCCAGTGAGCATAATTTGGTTAATCCCTTGGCTTGCCTCTTACATGTTCAAATAGACAGAGTTTTGCAGTGGACATTGCAACTGTGGCAGGCAGCTCCTTCAAAGAGTATGGGTTGAGGTGACAGAATGCACCTGAGCTTAGTGAGTGCCAGATCCTCAATAAGTGTCCCCCAAGGTGCGAGTAGGCATAACTCAACATGCTGAGACTTGATCCCTTCTTGGGAAAAGATTCTGTTGGATCTGTAAGTGGAGGGAAACTGTCAACCTCTCTGGGCGCCACAATGTCAAGGCAGTAATATAACTGTGGGAAAACTGCTGGAAACAATGAAATGCATGCATGGCTGTCTCATGTGAGACTAAGTGGAAGGTATGTAGTCTTGCACAACAAAGAAGCACTTTGACCACACCATAAAAAAACCAAGGAGATATCTCTTGTTGTCTTCCTTTTCAGTTTAATTTTGAAGATACTGGGAAGGACAATAAGTAAATTCTAACTGAAGCAAATAATAGGGGAAAATGCAGCTTCCCTCAAAGTTAGAGGGGAAACTGACCCCAGGTCTCCTTTCTTCTGAAGTTCTGCAAGTTCCTGGTCACCAGGGAAGTTCTATGGTCTCGAAGTGGTGCATTGCCACATTGACAGAGTCCTTGGTGGAAGACAATTACATCCTCTCTCAGGAGTCCATCACCGAGTGATAATGAGGTGTGAACACATTCCTCAGAAACCACAGACATGCCAAAAGGGCAATTTAACACCTCTTCAGAAGATAGATGAGACATGAATTATTCATAATGAGCTCAGACCACACTCTGCAGGCAACAGCCTAGCTCACAAGGTGGACTGGGACAGTGTGTGGACATTCACCTGGAGCGTGCATGTGTCTTCTCCCTAGGCTAAGGTCACAGGCTTTAATGAATACTTCCATAGCAAGTGTGCTTAAGAGAAGACTCAGGGTTAGGGGTAGGCTCATGTTTCCTGACTTCACCTTTGATATCTATCTGTCTTTGTGGAATTTTTGTCAGCTTTACACTCCATATGGGCTTTATACGAATATATATATTATAAATATATCTATGAATATTTACATACACAGAATTTTCTTTATGTATGTTTATCATTCAATCTCTCCAATCTCTACTTATATATCCACACTAAACTCCAAAGTTTAGAAAGGACACTGTGTGGTCTCTTGGTCTTCAGGTGGGTGTGTGGAATGCTTTGGGGTCATAATTTCTTCATAGAAATAGTGTCCTGCTGAGCAGAAATGGCAGCTCTGTCATTGCTATAATGCACTGGCTATAATGCATTCACTCTAGGGTCCATAGCAGAGAAAGCAGCTTATGTGAGACAGCTGGTTATTGCAACTTTGTAGAGGATGCGTAACACTGTCATTGTTTTGAGCTAGTTTGTGTGTAAAGATTCATGACCCAGATCCAATGGCTCCAATCTTATTTATCAAGCAGCTATTTAAACTCCAGTCATGCTGGGCAGTCTAAGTTCCTAAGGTAGTCTTGCAAATGAAGATAAATTTTAGGTAATGATGTGTGATTATCCATTGGCCTCATTGTTAGATGGAGAAGGATCATTATTTCATTATTTGGGAGTTAGAATCTATTCCTTTTCCTCCAAGTCAAACACTCTTCTTACCCAAAACTTTGCTGTGACATTGAAACACTGGCTGAGGCACAGTAAAGGCACCAAGACTCATGGAGAGTGCATTTATGACCCTTCTCTCACCAAGACTGAACTGTGCACATTAATCCTGACAGAATAGGTTTCCTAAAATAAATAAATAAATAAATAAATAAATAAATAAATAAATAAATAATAATAATAAAATAGTGAAACCAAAGTGTATTTGGTTCTCTTAAAACCTTATAGTTATTTTAAGGCTATTATATCAAATTTGTGTTTGAGAATGCTCAAAATTTAAATTGTTCGATAACTTGGATAAAAACAAGGCAGGAGAAGGGATGGATTGTTGACAGAATCCCTGGGCTTCAGTTGGGAGGGCACGTGGAGGATGCCAATAGCCAAGGGCTTTCCTCTTAGCAGACTGCTCCTTTTACTGCCTTTTCTTCCCTATTAACAACAGTGGTAGGGAAGGTCCTTTAAGGGTCCTGATTCTACAGGCAGCCTGGGTGAATGTTTTTTCCAAGATTCACATACTGGGTAAGAATGTTTATTTTTGCCTTAAGCTTAATACTGCTTGCATATATTTTTCTTAATTATATTGACCTGACCACTTGAAGGCACCATTAATTTAAGGCCCGGTATCATTCGAGTATTCAATTGATGAAGTAAAATAAGGCACCATCTATTAAGTATTCACATAATTGTACAAAACACCAAGCTTTGCAAAAAAAAAAAAAAAAAAAAAAAAAAAAAAAATACTTAGTGGCAAAGCATGCATCTTCCCAATCAAGATATAGAGACACGGCGCTTAAAGATCTGGTTCACTTAGTCATTTCTCATCTTAAAAGGTATAGATTTTGTGATAAAATTTGAAGCTATTAGCTTACGTTCATAGCTCACTTGGCCCTCTTTTCTTTATCTTCTTACACATTAAATAATATGTATATAATACCCACAGAAGACAGTAGAGGCTTTTGAATGCCCAAGAACTGGAATTACAGTTTCTGAGCTATCATGTGGATGCTGGGAACCCCAACCAAATTCTCTGCAATAACAGTAGGTGCTTTTAGCTGCTGAGCCATCTCTACAGACCCATGCCAGGTTCGATTACAGACAGTCTTCAGTACTATCTTCAAGGAAGTTCTGATGCTTTGAAGACTTTTAGTCACCTCCGACTCCTGTTCCCTGTTCAATTTCATGGCCAGTGTTTCCACACTGTGGATGAAGATGTTGCATTAGTTTCATGTTATTCACATCCAAGGTCTCTGCTGGCTCTGACTGTTCCCTAAGCTGCAAGTCTTAAAGCTGTCTTCCACCTTCAGGATGATGTCATTTTATTCTTAGGCACCTTCTCTCTGGGGAGCCCTGCTCTATCTGTTTACACTAATGCTTCAGCTGCCTTCTCTGGGGTGGTGCCTCTGAACAGCTGATGGGAACACTGGGTGGAAACAAGAGTCTCTTGTCTTCTCAGACCTTCTAGTTACCATGGAAATTAGCCCATCAGTGTGTGTGTGTGTGTGTGTGTAAACTATCATCAAATCTTGTGTCCACATAGACCTAACATTGAACTGTCCTATAACATTTGGCCACAGACCTTTGTTAAGGTCACTTCAAAATATTCGTCATTTGCATTCCATTTTACTGTGGACTTTTCTCTACTGTGGGTAGATCTATTCTTATTGTTTCATTTTTATACATATAAATATATGAAAAATATATTTAATGTGAAACATTTAAATCCTCTACAACCATAAACTTTGTGGTCAAAATAATATAGAAATCATAAATTAATATAGATGGAATTAAAATGGGTACTTTTGTATAGTTGTATTTCCCTATTCAAATAAAGCCTGTCTCTCAGCTTATTGTCATTTTTAAGCTAATTTTAAGCTAAACTTCTTTAAATATAAATCCTTTGTGCACATTCTACAGATCTGTGGCTATCATTTTGCCTGAGGTGAATTTTCTGAAATAGAACAGCCATCATTAAATGCTACAAAGAAATCATATGTGCAGCAGACCTGCAGGGCTCTTGTGACCCCAAGGACTGCATCTCCATTTATGATAAATTTTGCTGCAAATTATTAGTCATTTTTGAGTGGATCTCAGCTTCCTTCTCTGTATGCTCATATGTTTATTACACTGTACTATCAGGCCTGCAGTCTACCTTGAAAAATAAGGTGGACAATCCAGGCACTTAGATCCTGAATAAGGTGGATAGTTCATGTACTTAGATCCTGCTCTCAAAAGTCACGCGTTACTTTCCCCATCCATATAAGGTTTTTACTCATAATTTCTGGTATATAGCTCATGTCAGGTAAGCTTTCCTACTATTCATATTTTATGAGCTTTAATAATAAAAACTGTTGAATTTATCAGATGCTTTCCTCTGTCAATTGAGGAAGTAATGTAATTTATTAAATCATTAAATTTTAACTATCATTGACATATTTTCTGATATTAAACTACTCTTGCATTTTTTAATAAACCTAACCATCTACTTCATCACCTACTCTAGGTAAAAACACTCCATAAAATATTTGTGATTTAATTTAAAATTAAGTCATGAAATGGTCCTGTGGTTTTCTTCATTGTTCTTTTAAACTCATCATGAAACTAAGTACAGAGAAAGAGAACAAATTCACAGTTGATTGTTCCTTTTAAAAGTATTTTTGAGATAATATAATTTATTACTTTTGTAATAAGTTCTGTATTACCAGGGTTAATTGTTCTTTGTATACTCAATGGCAGTAACCTTTAGAAGACAAATCTTCATGGGTGCACAAACCTTCATGAAATGAAGATCTTCATCGTATGCATTATTTTGGGATTTTTCTATTAAGATGATTTGAGACATTCATTTGTTTTATTTTGTGTATGTCCACTTTCTCATCTCTTACATTCTTAAAGTTTTATGTTCTCTTTATGCATTTCTTGATTTTCTTCCTTGCCAGGTGGTTTCTTTCTTCCTACTATTATCATGAAAATATTCTCTTTATTTTTGTAATTACATCTATTGTGTCAGCACTTGGATCAATATGCTATGCTGTCAATACTCTATTTACTTCCTGTAACTTTGCTTTAGTCTTTTATTACATTATTTTTATTATAGCTAATGCACACGTGTGTGTGCATACGTGCATGTAGTGTGTGCGAGTACACACACACACATGCTTGACAAATCCTGTGAAAGGCTTATAGGAGTTAGTCTTCTCTTTCCTCCATGTGAATCTGGGGATTGAATTCTGGTTGACACATAAACCTGAACTTGGTGACTAATGTCTTCACACACTAAGCCATTTCACCAGTTCAAGTTTTCTTTTAAGTGCAGTTCAAGTGCTCCATCTTTTGTGCACCTTTACTATTGCTTTAAATATGTTTTTCCAGGTTCTAAGAAGCACCCTTTTTAACCCAAAGGTTATACAATAGTATGTGACTCACTTTATAGACTTGGGCTTCTCACAGATTGTCCTTACCATTGACTTCACCCATGAGATTGTAGTCTGACAATAACCAATTGGAATTGTACATCTTTCTGCCCAGTGTATTATAACACTTGTCAATATTTTATAAACAGTTAAAACAATCATATCTGTCAAACTTATCTCTCTACACATATATACGTGCATATTAATGGGTGCATATCCAGAGTGTGTATACATCCTATAACATTAATAATTTACTCAAATCTCTGTATGTATGTTTAGTATTTTATCTGTTTAATTATCAGTTACTAAAAATATTTTAATTATAGTTACTGATTATTGCCAGCTCCTTTTTAGTCATGTATCCTGAAAGTAAAGGGACTATCCTGCTGCCACAGTGTCTGGTTTCTGCATTGTTAGGGTGAGGCAGCTACTGTCTCCTTGACACTCTTTCACCTGAGAGTCTTTCAAACTCTTTTGAACATGTTTATCCATCATCCTCCTGGGAACAGCTCCTGTTTCACCAAGTCTTCAGTGACATTTCACAAACCTTCCATTTGTCTTATGCTCTCCCGACTTTAATACCATTTCTTATTCTTTATAGCCTTTCCTCATTTCCTACAATTGTATTCTAAAATGTTTCCATAAGAACTCTCCGTTGTTGTTATTTATAGGAAAAGCTCAACATTTTGATTTTGTGTCCATCTTCAGTAGCATTTGATTAGTGACTTCATAATTTGCAATACATTAGTATTTTGTTTTAAACATTATTCTAATATCTTTGCTTATTTTCCTATGTCTTATGTTTGTAACCATTTGATCATCCTAGGAGTGATCCTTTATGGATTTTTCCTGGTCTTAACAACCATCTATCTTCTTGTTTTAAGCTTCTTAGATCTGGCAGGTGAGTATCAATTCCCAAGACAAGCCTTTCTCCAGGCACTGATTCTTAGTATTTCCACATCCAGGCTTTGCTAGTTTTTCATGCAAATTTATGCTTTTCCCTGCAGATGTTGTTGGACTTAATGTTGGTCATTATATTTGGGGACTTTCAGAACTGCAGGAAATTTGCAACGAGGAGAAACAGCCATAAGGTTTTTGCAGTCTATGCTACAATTGCAAAGAAGGTAAAGAAGGTATGATGCATGTACTTTCTTTGGTACAAGCCTAGGCCTCCCCTGGGGGCACTCATATAAGGACAGTGACAGAATGATCCTTCTGAGTGTGGTTTCCTCAGTGGTCATTGCTTTCCTATAGTCTATAATTCTAAGAAAATTGTTACTTTGCATGTTCTTCTATTATCCACCAGTATGATATGTGCATTCAAGTCTTGTCCAGCATTCTGTGGGCATCTCATGAGCATTTCAGTGGGCAATGCTGTGAGTTGGCAGTATTCTAAAATTTTGCACATCATTTGGAGGGGAACAGTTCACCCATCATTTTACATAAACAAATCCTGTCAGATAAATATACACTGAGCAGAGTTTTCTAAAGTGAATGATACCTTTGAAGACTGGTCACTATAGGGAACCTTTGTTTTAATGATGGTTTTTGTTAGTGCTTGGTGCAACATGGCATTGTCCTGATTGGTGGAGTTTCCAGAAGATTCAAGAATATGGCAAAGCTAACTCCAGATCTGGATGTCGTGGAGCTGGTGAAGGTACTTTCCTGACAATGCCTGTGGGGAATTCATGACAACCTGTGATGTCCTTCTCATGTCCTCTTATGATATGAAACTCAGCTTTCATGTTATGATCACTCTACCTACCCTTCCAATCCAGATAGATTTTTTTTTTCAGCTTTCAAGTTCTATGCTCACAAATAGCACTGCACATCAAAGGGCAGTTTGCCATAAAGAAAATATCAAAGACATATTAAACCTTAGTGGATAGAAGATGCTGAGTGAAAGGCTTAGTTTTTACCTTGCATGACATAATCAATTATAATCAGCTATGACCTTATCAGCAGCCCTATTGAGCATTTAATCAGAAAGAGCGGGCCACATCATCACTCCACTCTCCCAGTTATTCTCAGTGCATGGAAACTGGGTTGTAACTCAATGTCTCCATAAAATAATGTTTACAGGGAAACAGCTCTGTATTTAAGTATTCTGAGCACAATGATGGGACCTTGGAGCAAACACAGAATAAACAACAATGAAGAGGAAGAAAAAAGTAACATAAAACCAGAAAAGAAGAAAAGGAAGAGGAGAAGAAGGAAGAGAACACATTGAACACCAGCAGAAAATGCACAGGGTTGATTTCCTGCTGTGTTAGGACTCATTGTGACTTATCATTTTTTTTTTAAATTGAAATGAAAGTACATGGGCGTGTTCATAAAGAATCATCCTGAGTGGAACTGGCATTTTGCCATCTGCAAAGTCACATGCCCATACTTCCAATCAATCTTTAAGGATTCATCTAGAGCCTCTCCTTTACATTTTTAACTAGAATAAGACTTCATAAGGGATTTATTTTATATCAAAATCTCTGTTGAGATAAAATTTTAGCAGATATATTCTGTTTTGAAACACTGAATCAAGTTATTTTTCATTGCAGACCCAATGCACTGGGGACTGGATATTCTAAATATATGCACTATGATGAGTGAATGAGTGATATGAACACAAAGAGAAAAGACGTATTGTGGGAAAATGTTTGGAGGAATAGGATAATTTCCTTTTATTTATTTTCATTTAAAATTTTGGGCGTATATATTACTATTCACTTGTTATTTAGTGATCTTGTTCTTGCTATCTGTCTTTTTTTTCTTCTTGTTCTCCTCCTTCTCCTCCTCCTTTTCCTTCTCTTCTTACTGCCCCTCCTTCTCCTGCTTCTCCTCTTCTTCCTCTTTCTTCTTAAATGACACCAACAAGACGGTTCAAACTCTGTTCCCTGCCATTGGATTCTCCCCCCTCTCCCCTACTTTGACTGCCTGGTTGCACCTCAGTGAAAGAGGATGTGCCTAGTCCTGCTGGGACTAGATATCCCAGGGTTGGGTGAGAGCCAAGGTGGGTCTCATTAGGTTGAAAGTAACCTCATGGATACTGCAAAGCACAGTAGTTAAGATTAACCATATGTGTGTGGGATAAGGAACCCTTCTCTGGGAAATATGCTTTAAGCTAAAAGTCTTTTAAACTATTTCGAACTACCACTCCACTATGATGTTAATTTTTCTTCAGAACTTTCTACAGAAGAATCTATTTACTTCATTTCCTTCCTTCTCTGGGGTTTGCGACTAACTATAGATGAAATTGGGGACCTTGAAGCTGATACATAGTGATGATACTTCTAATTTTAAGACTTTAAGTCTAGATTTTTTTTTTCACTTCTGAAAGAAAGCATTTGATCTGTATTCATTTCCTTGTGGGCATCATATGCAAATTCCTAGAATTTGATCCAGAATTACGTTATAATTTACAATATTTCATTCTAAGAAAACATACGTAAAGGGACTTATACATTGCAGAGAGCCCATTCACTTCGCACTCTAAACCCTGCAGTATATTGTATCTAGTCACACAGACAATGCTGTGCAGATGAAAAGTTGAACTCAAGTTGCTAAGAGGCTTCTTAAGGTAGCAACAAACATGGAAGCCAAGTGCAGAGGGCACCCAGGAGTAGCTGGGAGAACCAGCTCTCCTGGTAGACACAACTTTTTGTGGCTTGATGAGGTCATCATTCTGAGAACCAATGCTTTCCCTGTACAACAATGGAGGTCAGTCAGGGAAATTCAGAGATTTTTTTTTTCTCACCTCCTAGTTCTAAACTTCTATTTAATATTCACTAAACTCCATATTATTTAACTGTGGAGATAGTAGCTCCATTTCATAACCTCCAAATTTCTTCTAGAAATTAAGTGCGTGAGAAATTAAAATTAGTCTCCATATGAGGATGAGAGAGCAAATGAACGGAGATATTTATCTCCATGACATAGTGTAGCTAACAGAAACTACAGGCCTAGATTTTACCTAATTAGAAGTACCAGCAAGACTTCCTTTACCACATTTGGAGTGATGCTGTTTGGTGATAAGAAGAGGAAATGAATTAAAAATGGTGTTGGCATAATCTTAGGAACTGGACATATTTTTTTTTTATTTTTGTCAGAGTGAATTCAATTAACTAAGATAAAGAAAACTGGAAAGTCATTCATATTATCTACATGCAAAAAGATACAGAAAACCAAACTGTGCATTTGAGTTCAGAGATGAGCATAGAAAAAAAATCACCCTAGACTTTTCCATGCCAATGGACAATATAGTTTATTATGTGAATATTAGGGAAAGGGATCAGTGTCTCCTGCAAGTAGTGGAAGCTCCTGACACTCCCCAGAGGCTTTCTGGGGAGATGACTTGATCTCAGAATGAAGAATTCGATTGATCTTTTGTGTTTCTTTCTGGGAAGAACGGAGTGGCTCAGTCTCCACCAATCCATTCGACCTCAATAGCTTGTTCGGAATGTTCCAGAATATGTTTTATTGGGGAAGCAATCTGAAAAAGTAAATAAAGAAATGAAACAAGTGGATTGCAATTGTTTTATGGATGAGGTAGGAAAATTGGAGTCCATCATGATGGGTAAGTAAGCTTTTAGCACTTCAGAGCTGTGGATCAGCTAAATAATTTAAGCTGTTTTGTTTTTAATTTAGCCTTTCTCCTATAATGTAACAGTCAGGTAGCTCCTCAGGTCCATACTAATTAGTTAGAAACACAAATCAAATCCTAACTCCTCAGGTACTTTGATTTTTCTTCTTAATAAAAACCCTGTCCTGAGCCTCCTAGAACCTCAGCTGAGTTCACTTGATGGGAGATGAGCAGCATGCCTTCGGGTCTTTGCAGAGTGCTGGGCTTTACAGCACTGTCTGTCGGGGAGGAGAAAGGTTTGGCTTGCACACGTGGGAAGGCAGGGTAAGCACTGGTAATGTCTGGGTATGCTATGTTTCAAAATAGTTATGATATAAGGAAAGTTTGGATTGTTTAGTTTGACAAAAATCAATATACAGCTCATGCTGTTTCTCTCAGGCAAATGAATGTGTCTATTGAGCTTACTTACATATATTGCAGTGTTCATTTTTAAATCGCTTTATGAAACACTAAAATTGATATCCTAGGCCTATAGTCTCTCACTGGGCACCAATGGTGCCCGCTTTTGATTCCTTTACATGAGGTGGGGGGAGCATGTTAAGAAAAGGAAATGAGAATGGCCCACAGAGGTGAACTGAAATTCACACTAACTCTTCTTCAGAATTTCTGATGTACCCTGCAACTCTTCACGGGAAACAGTCACCAAGAAAGATGAATGATTATTTGGTGCCGGCCTCCAACGCCCGCATTCTTTCTGAACTATTGGGTTAACATGAGTTGTTTCTAAGAAATCCCAGTTATGCATTTTGGCTGTGGGCTGACTTTGTCTGGCTGAGTGCATGACCCTTCTCCCTGCCTCAGAATGATGGCATCCCTAGTCATGCCACTGCCTGGCAGCCCTGTCTGTGTGGATGTCCCTCATAAACATACTCTATGTGGGCTTTTGTCTTGCCCTGGCACCAATCACCATCACAACTAGTACTTGTGCACTGAGTTTTTCTGGAACATGAACATACATGCTTTGTGGTTGTCGTTATTACTAACTACAGGACAGTGATCTCTCCAGGTACACAAATGGCAGCTTCTAGTCCTCTGAATGACACTGGAATTCTGTGGGTGAGTTCAAGGAGGGACGTTATGAATCTTGTAGTGTCCATACTTCTGACAATTAACTGAGTTTACCTTGTGAATAAAAGTGTCAAGAAGCCAAGGATTTGTTCTGTTCTGCTCACTTCAACATTTAGAGTTCTAAAGCGTCACCAATGTTCACCAATGTTGAGTGGTGGAACAGAAGGCAGCTTTTATGACTAAGTTAAGGCAGGGTGTGGAGTTGTATGCTGGTTTACAGATGAAAATGACCTTACAAAGAGGCACACATAATGACATAAGAGATGAGAGGAGAAAATTGCTGGAGTCAATTACTTGAGAAAGGATTTTACCCAGAACATAAGTGGAAGCATTGACATCAGATACCATTTACAGTTTAATATACCAGACACTGGGGATTTTGGTACTTAACATAAGCAAGTTCTGTCAAGAAGTGCAGGCCAGCTCTCTCACTCACAGTAACTGTAAGACTGTCATCAGATCCTTCTGGAAGTGCATTTGCACCTGATGGTGCATCTTTGTTTTGCTCTTTAGTGATTCAGGATAACTAACATGAGCATAATATTAAGCAAGTGCTTTAGGCATAGCCCACTGAGTGATCTTCTTTTTCCTCCAGGGTCACATTGTTTTCTCCTCACAGATAGAAAAGACACACATCTTGCCTAGACAGGGATAGTAAGAATAAAATCTGCATAGTAACTTTTAGCAGTGGAGGCTTAATATAAAGTAATATTCACTATTTCCAAGGGATCATATCTTAAGAGGGATGGGATAGAATCTTAAATAATGCCCCATACCTAAGAGAAGTATCCAAGGCAGAAACAAGTGTCAGTGGAAAACAACCCACTGTCACATGCCTCAGACCTAAGAAGAGAAGAGATTCCTGCCCCTGGATGGTAGGTACCTCATTAACACCATGTCAGCTGGTTCCTGTCTTCTTAAATGGGATCCCCACATACTGCTCTGAGATGGCTGCAGGAATGGTGGGCTGGAATCTTCTACTAAAGTTTTTGAGAACTGAGTCTGGTTTAATTGAACCATTATGCTGAAATAAGTAGGGAGTACCTGCTGAGATAATTAGGCAGAAATTGTCAAGTAGATAGCCATTATCCAGGAAAGTTGACTGGATGAGAAGACCATAGGTCAGGAATGAAGGACAGATGCCACTGAGCCTTCAACAGCAGAAGCAACGGAATGTTATGGGAAACTTCCAGAGAAGCCCCAGAATACCAGCAGTATCTCCCCTCTCACCCAATGACCACTGGGACTATGGAGACCACCATGACCAAACAGTGCCAAAATGAATATGCAGAGCTAAAAACTGACTGTGCACCTAATGGCTATCTCAGGACTGTGTCCACTTCTGAAACTTTCCCCAATATACTATACTCTGGCTGTAGGCTAGCAGGTTGATCATAGGCTCTCCTGGTCAAATAAATATTTTGTACATACTTTTAAATAGTATTTTATGTGAAGAGCATTAAGAATGTGATGTCTCCCAGCACCCATTAGTACAAATGACATCTTCCTTAGCAAGCTCCCTCACATTATTTCTTAAACGAGTACAAGAGTATTTGCAAAACTGGGGTGTTGATACAGACTTCTCCAGTGATGGGATTTCCTTAATATCTTTATATGTGCATCATCACCAGGTTTAAAAGCCTCTATAATCAGTAAGATAAGTCATCTTCAAGAAACCTGGACACATAAGTGGAAGAAGACGTTCTAGGTCATATCTGATACTGGGTAGATTAATTTCTCTCTCTCTCTCTCTCTCTCTCTCCTCTCTCTCTCTCTCTCTCTCTCTCTCTCTCTCTCTCTCTCTCTCTCTCTCTCTCTCTCTCTGTGTGTGTGTGTGTGTGTGTGTGTGTGTGTACTTAGGTGAACTTCAGGGAAGAAAAATATAAACATACTCAATCAACTGTCAAGCAAACTAATGACAGACAGCATACCAGAACCAACAAGGGCATTTATCAGTGGAATTGTCTGTATTGATGGAATGCTTTCAGCAAATGTGCATGGAAGATCTAGGGGTGTTCATGGAAAGCAAAGCAGAAATTAATATATTCGCTGAATCATTGTTCCAAGGGAAAGTTCTATATAACAGGCAGATGTTTGGAGGCTTGAAGTAACTTCCCTCTTTTGATAGTAATATTTTTGCTTACATGGCATGTAAAGTTTAATGTGGATGATGTCATGCCATGTATTAAATATCTAATACATGATAGGCCATTCCCTGATTGAGAACAGGCTTTGCAGCGTCTTTACTCACTACCATTATGATGGATCTGAAAGAACAAGCAGAACTTCTATTCCCAATGCAAGCTTTATTAACCTCCCAAAAGCATAGGGTAGCTCTCTCAGCACTGTACTTTGCTATCTGTTAATAGAGCTACAAAATAATGAATAAGAAATACACAAGTAATGAAGTACTTCATGTGAAACTGGAAAAAAAGAATAAACACATGCTGGATGTACTGGGTTACCATGGCCCTGGCTGTGATATTCTACCTGCATTTGGGTTTGATCAACAGTGCTCTATTGGTATTCTTTAGTTTTGAAAGTCACAAAGTTCTCAAGTTACATGAGTCATTATTGCATTAAGAGTCCTGAGTTCTTCTAAAAGACACTTGCTATAAGAGATGGTACAGTCCTTCTAAATATTCTCCATCACCTCACAAACCAATACCTGCTCAGCTCTTAGAAAACTATCATAAGCCATAGCAGTCTGCAGGCAGATTGAAAGATATCAGGGTCCAGAATTTATGTGGGCTTTGGTTTGTCAGTAAAACAAAGTATTTATTACAAAGGAATAATGCTCACAACTTGGCATGTACTTTCCAACTTCTATTCCATGGTAGCTCATTTGCCTTCTAATTTCCTGTGCAGATTGTTGTGTCAAATAAAAAAAAATGTCACAGTAGAACATGGTAATGCTCAAATCTAGAAATAGAAGCATCAGCAGTCCTGTCTATCAAACTTTAAGATACGTCATGGTGATGATTGAAACTGAACAAACTCAACAGCATTTTTTAGCCAGCACATTTTAACATCTATTATGCTTTGACTAAGAATATCATATTTATTGAGCACTTGCATTTTGAAATGTAGCTCGAATGAAAAAAAAATCATTAAAGATTTATTCATTACTTTGTTCATTAACTGGTATTGAAGGCAGTTCAGTGAGGACTGCATTCATTGGAAGGGTCTTTAGCATTGCCTCTACTCAAGCAGCTAGGATAACTTAGGAGGGAAATCATGTATTAGTGGGATATGAATGAGACTACCTACCAAATCTGTCCCAGATTAGTGTCTTTTGAAAGTATTTCTTGAAACTACAAAGTACCCAGTATTTTCAGTTATTTCTAGAAAGTTCCATCTCCTTTTTGTTTGAGTTGATGAAGGCAGCATGCTAACTGTATACAGACACACACACATACACACACACACAAACACACATGCACCACACACCTACCATCCCCGTGCTTGTGTTTGCTCTGTTTTATTTTGGCTGCTGTTAAGTTCCAAGCATTTAGTTTGAATAAATCCATGACCTTTTCATGTAAGACAGCAATTGGCTCATCTTTTCAGCAAGCTGGGTCCTTGATGGCTCTTTTTGATACTTATTGTATTGTGACAGACAAGAAATAAGAACATGTATTTATGGGAAACATTGGTAGGCTTTGATGTGTATATTCACACAAGACTCTAAGTGTTAGCATCAAGCCCGAACTGTGAGTGACGTCATATTTAGGTGATGTGTGACTTCTACCTCGTTACCAAGACAACCGCCAAACCTCCCCACAATTCACCTGTTACCTGCAGACGAATACGTCACAGGCGATATAAATATTCAGAAAAAGCAACAGCTTTCTCTCTCTCTTTCTCACCATCTTTCTCCCCACTTCTTCCCCCATCCTCTATCCTAATAAATCTACTTTCTTGTGGGATCAGCTGGTCTGTTGTGGTCTGCTTTAAGCCGCGCACCGCTGTAATCTGCAGCAGTAACCCTTTACTAAGAATGTGCAATTCAGGCTAATCGCCATACTTATCATATTGTATACTTATCATTTTCTTCATGGCAAGAATGTTCAAAACTCATTCATTCATCCATTTTGAGATGCATGGCATGTGAATAATAATGTAATTTACAGTACCTGTGTTGAAGATTATCTAAAGAGTTAAGGGTTATTTTAAAAATCACAATTGTGGCTGTCCCGCTATGCAGTAGAACACTGGAATTTATCATTCGGACCAAACTGGAAATTTGGCCAAGATCTTTCCTGTTTCTGACCATGCCAGCCTCTCTTCCCTGCAGAGACAAGCTCAGGTTTCAGTCTCCCTTTCTATGCTCAGCTTATTCTATTCGACATGAGCATCCTCCAGGCTCATCAATCTTTCACATGTCAGAATTCTTTGCTTTGGATGCTGAGACGTGTCCCACTGTGTGGCTCCTACAGCAGCTTTCAGCTGTTGTGCTTCAGGGATATTTTGAGGTGGACTGAGTGCAATTAAATGTTTGGAACTTGCACTCAGAGAAACTAGAATTGTAAAACAGATCATGTTTTACTTTAATATCACTTACAGTAATAGATATTAGAAAGGGCAGGTTGGCCCTGGAGACTGAACTTTGAATTCAAAATAATCACTTCATTCATTCACACATATTTCCAAGCATTAGTGATTCCCTTAACAGCCTCTATGAATTGTATGTGGTATTAACATGTAGATTTGATGGTGGATGGAGATGTTTTTTCTGGTGTCATAAAACTGATATGGCAAAGATGAAATAGAAATTCATATTATAAACCCAATGTCCTACAAGGAGTAAAAATATGGCTGTGCTGATTAGCATGAGAGAATTACATATTAAGTAAAGAAGAAATAAATGAGTATATAAGGAAATCTGATTGACTCAAGGAAACCTGACTGAGACTCCTTTAACATATTATGATTGTTGGGATTATTGTTGAAGATATGACACTATTCATCAAGAATTATCTAAACCAGCGAGTAAGTAGTCTGATTTCAGAACTTGCAAAATTTAACCATGGCTCAGTGATGGGAGAGGGAAGAAGAGAGGCAGAGAGGAACTGGGAGATGAAGAAGAGATGAAAGAAAAAGAAGGCAGAGATGGACAACTCAGCTTGGACCAGAAGGGAAAGAGCCTTGCAGACTATGGCTGCAATGTATTCAGAATATAACAAAAAAAAAAAAAAAAAAGAAATTAATGTGATGACTAACACATCCCTGCAAACGTGGTTGATTATGTATGTTTGAGACCCTTAGTGGAGATATAAATGTGGTAGCAAGTTTTCTTCATTTTGTTTCTGTTGCTGTGATAAAATATCCTGACAAAAGCAATTTAAGGCAAAAAGGTCTATTTCAGATCAAAGTTCTAGGTCTCGGACTGTCATTGTGGAAAAGTTATTGCCACAGAGCCTGATAAGTTTGTCTCACTGTATCCATAGGCAAGAAGCAGAGAGGAAGAACTGCCTCTGTTCAGTTTGTTCTCTCTTTTGCATCCAGTCCAGGACCTAGTAAACTCAGGGTAGATCTTCTTACTTCAATCAGCCCAACTAGGAAAATCCCATTTACACATGTAGACTAACTTATCAATTTCTCATCAGGGAATTCTTTGCGGGCAATTCTATATTGTGCTAAGTTGACAATTAAAACTAACCAGTACAGTGTGTTTATTACCAACAGTTAAAAATAGATGAGGAATTGAGGTCTCATTTCCCTTCCTCTTTGAACATCTAGAATATTTGGCACATATTAAGCATTCAGTGAAGATGCATGAATTAGATGGACACTTAGTAAATTGATTCTAAGTGGCGATTCTAGCCATGGCACTAATGCACCTACCAGGAAGATGGTGGGAGATGATATTTAGTGGTGAAGTTTGGGATGAGCCTTGAAGAACCTATTACTTCATAACTTGTCAGAGAGGATGAACTTCAAAAGAGCAAGAAGACATGGGACAAGAGGAAAAAGGTGCTGTAAGTCATAGAGAGTACAACCCTTCCTTGTTGGAGCAAACACACGAGCTCAAAGCAATAAAGACAGAAACCAGATAAGAAGGATTGAGCTGTGAATACAGGTGTGGGAATGGAGAGGGTGGGAGTGGAACCATGATGGGAGGGTGAGGAGATGTTGGTTGAGCAATTGGAGGCATGTGAGGCTGAGGAAGAGATGAAAACTCTTACAAAAATAATTGGAGACTACAGAACTAAACTATTATATGAATTCAGTTTATGAAAACCAGAAGTGAACTGATATTTAATAACTGTATCAGAGGAGAGCACTGACTCCTGTAACGTAACTTCTGGCCCTGGCCTCCACATGCACACTCCAACATGCATCCCCACCTGGTTCCCATACAAAATAGCAATAAATAGTTTTTATGAATTTGCAAGATGAAAACTTTTTTTCAGAAGCCAAGAATAAATCTGAACCCCCTCTTTGGTAGGAATATCCTCCATGCAAAAGCTGAATAGTTTAACTTTGAACGTGTACTTCTGTGACTGAACTCCTTCTTGAATTAGTTTAAAATAAGTTTAGAATCAGAATATCCCCAGAGGTAATTCAGAGTTCACATATACCTCTCACTTAGCTTTTTGACAATGGTCAGTTAATACCTTGATCATTTGCCTGCAATCTATCTTTTTATTTTAAATCTTCAAATCCAATGTACAGTCCCACATAAGATCCATGTTCGGACCTTCTCTTCTGTCTCCATGGTGATGGCTCCTTGCTTAGTTTCTACCTCCTTCTTCCCCCAACCTTTTCAGGTGAGGGGATACGTTTCAGACAGAAAATTCCTATGGTCTTGACATTTTGAAGAGCATCTTTTGCTCAACCCATGGAATGACCTTGGATTTATTTTTTCTGGTGTTTGCCATAGCTCTACTGCTTAGCACATCTGAGAGATTGACAAACTGAGATGTGACTTTCTTGGAACTTTATCTTGAGTTCCATAACAGAAAAGTTTTATCAGCAGTGATAAAATTGTTCAAGGCCTATTGTGAGTCATACTATAGACTTATAATTTTCTATGAATTATGTATTTGAATATAGCCTATGTATACCTGTTCCTATACTCTAAATCATCATCGGATGACTTTAGCACCAGACTAATGTAAATACAATGTCAATAGTCCATGTATCACCTAGGTAATAAGTAGGAATAACTCATGTTCCTGTTACTGCAGACACCATTTCTTTCAAATATTTTTACCCACAGTTTCATGAATATCTTGATGGGTTATAGCAGATAGAGCTGTCCAATAACAGTAACTACTAGTTAGACTTCAGAATATGGAGTCAATAGACAGTTGCAAATTTTGTCCCTTAAGTGAAGGTTGCATCTCTTTTAAGAGGTTAGATGGTTAGCTAAGCCCTTGCAGATAATCCCTATACCATTCTCTACATACTAAGGAATATGATACCAGCAGGCCTGACAGCATGTGTAGCACAACATAAAGTGCAAAGCTGTTCATGTGAAGAGGATTGTCTCCTTGGAAACGTAAATGTCAATGGATGCTGACAGTTGATGAATTGGTGACAAGGGCTGTATGAGCTCTGATTCATTTGTTGTCTCTAAAAGTTATCCATGGTGTCTACTTCTGAGAGTCAAGGTGAGATGACCCTAAGTTACAAGGGATAGTGTCCATAGGGCTAGCCTGAACTGTCTGAGATCTTCTCTGTGAAGACATGCTCAGGAATGTAGAGAGAGTTCATAGAAGAAAAATGCTAGAGAAGTCTCCAGAACATGAAAATACATGGCAGGTGCAGAACTCCTTATGGATCATTGCAAGAATCAGCATCCACACAAACACTCAGAGCAAGAGAGACCTGACATGTCACTCAAGCTGGCACACTTGGCTGTCATAGAAGATGGTGGTCCTCAACAGGGGTGAGAAAATGGGTGATGTGCATGAAATCTCAGCAAAATGATGGATGGATTCAGCACATTTTAGCTAAAGCTTGGATAAAAACTCCTGGGGAAGGAACTGTAGAGGCCTCACATACGGAGACAGATCCCTGCACTGAGGAAAGGCCTGGCACACAAATCCCAGAGTGTTTCAGGCAGAAAGCTTTCACTGTTGGGAAAACGAGTGGAATGAAAACGAGTGCATCATCTCTTCATTCTCTGTGACAGCTGAACCCAGGATGATGTAGACTGCGAACTATTCTCTAAAGAAGGCAAGACATGCTCTATCGGAAAACATGACAGAAATTTTAGGAAGGTCCGAATTTAACATGGTATTGTAGCTATAGCATGTAACTCCTCTTTATTCTGGAGACTCTGGGGGAGGTGTACTGGGGTGGCAGCTGACATGGATGTTTGATGGGACCAGGGACGTCCTAACCATGAGCAACAAGACTATAGACTTGGGAAATACTCATGCTTCTTTTCTTATTGAAAGTCCCAAATATGAACCAGGAGAGTGTACAGATGCACAGCTCATAGCTGTGGGGTGCTGTAGTGGTGCATCCAAGTCTGGCCAAAGACAGAGTGTACCCCAGAAAAGAGCTACTGAAATCCATGTCACCAAAAGGCTAATTATTCATTCAAACCATGCTAGACACACTGGGGACTACCTTAGAAATGTATTTTGAAACTTTCAAGGCAATGATGGACAGTGGGACTCCTTTATAATATGACCTAGTTAGAGTTCTTCAGGGAAACAGAGCACAAAGGATACAACATGCACCAGAACTCTGCACTGTTAGAATCAGGCTCTGCAGTTTTCACTTTGGGTTCAGCCAAAACAGCAGAATGTTTGAAAAATATTTAGAAAATGCACTAAGTAAATGAAACTGTGTGTGCTATTCTCTAAAGGGCATAATATCACAAATGTGTATGTAGAATTTATATTGAATTAGGTAATTGAAATAATGTAGTAGCGATTTAAAGAGTGCTGATGAAGCTGTATGCAAATACACCATTTAACATGAGGGACATTAGAATACCTGTGGAAGTTAGTGTCAATGGAGGTCTTGAATCTACTGTTTCAGAGAACATATTATAGTCTTCTTTCCACATTATCTATTTGTCTGTCTGTTTATCTGTGTATCACCTATCTACAAATTATTGCTATGAAAGTATGTATGCATTATCTATCACCTATGAATTATGGCTATATATATATAATATATATATTATATAGATGATATATGTATTATTTTTCTATCAGTCATCTATCTATAAACTATAGTTATCTATGTATCTATAAACTATTGTTATAGATGTATGTATGCATCATCTATCATCTATAAATTATGGCTATGCATATATGTATGAATTCATATATCTATAATCTTCATATTTATAAATTATGGTTATCTATCTATCTATCTATCTATCTATCTTTATCTATCTATCTATCTATCTATCATTGCTATGTATGTATATATTTATTCATCCTGTATAGCTTCCTTTTTGTTATCAATCTACTATCTGTATATCTGTCTGTCTACCATTTATTTATCTTTATTTCTTATTGCAATGATAAAAATATTCTGACATAAGCATCTTAAAGTAGGAAGGGCTGAGTTAGCTCATTGTTCCAGGTTCTAGTCTATCAGAGCATGGAACTCACAGTGGCAGGAGATTTGACAGCACTGGTCACATTGTGCCCACAGACAAGAGCAGTGAATTAATGCATGCTGGTGCTCAACAGGCTATCTCCTTTTTATTTATTTCAGAATTCCACACCCAAAAGATGGTCCCAGGCAGAGTGGTCAGATGTTCCCATATCTTAAGAATAATTGATATAACTCCTCACAGACATTCTCAGAGGCCAATCACTCAGGTGATTCTAGATTGTGTTGAGATATCAATTGTTACTAACCATCACATGTCTACCAACCATCTATCTGTAGAAATGGATGTTTTGAAGGAACTAGAAAACTGTCACCACAGGAGCTGGCAAGTGTGAAATCCATGTGTAAGAAAGCATCAAACACAGTGGTGCATGAATCCCAGTGTATACATATACTGAATTGTCTTCACCCATTCATCTCCTGCTGGAGATACAAGCTGGTTCCATATTTTAGCTGCTACACATAGATAGCACAACAACGATAGTGAATGCATAAGTATCTCTATAGTACACTGCCATAGATCCTTTGTATATACATCCAGGAGTGGCATAGCTTGGTCATATTAGTTATGGTTTTAGTGTTTGGAGAAACCTCCTTACTAATTTCCGTAGTGGCTAGACCACTTTATTCCCTGCCAGCAGTGGAAAAGGGTTACCTTCCTCTGCATCCAATATTTTCTTAGTCTTCAAAGAAAAGTGAAATGCTTTCTAAATGTTTCTGTTTATGCCTGAAGGCTAGTACTCTGGAACTAGGCCTGAGCAACTTTCCAGGTGTGAGCAGTGTTTTATGATGCAGAGACTCACAATATTCAAAATGCCAAGATTAAATGATTGCTGAGCACTTAACCTAAAATAGGACATATCTATCACCCCTCCAAAGCTCACAGAAGAGGCAAAGGAATGTAAAAGCCAGAAGACAGAATGAGTTCTTTGAAGAGCAGTCTTCAGGATATGCCATGTCCATTGTAACCACAAACCCACAGCAACTGATGTTACCGACACAATGACATTCCACCATGAATGGGAAGATACTCATGATCCATGGGTTGGTGACCCAACCCATGGGTCTGATTTTCGTGGGGTATCAAGGTGTACCGTCACCTGAAAGGGAACATGGGCGAGAGAAGGAAGGAACCAAGCAGCAGGAAGTTTTGTCAAGGTCTCACTTTAATGGGGGAGCAGTTTACAATATAAGTCTTCGGCAAGGGAGAAAGGGGGCAAAGAACGGGGGGGGATTCTATTCACTCTCAATCTGGTGGAGCACTCTGGGTTTGTCCCGGAATGTCCCCGGGCAACGGTTCTTTATGAACAGGAAATCCTTTCTTAGTTGTAGGCAGGTTCTCCCAAAAGAGGCGGTTACTGCCCTAGGCCATCTCACTGTCATAGCCAGCTCCTAGGAAATGCCGACGTTCCTAGGACCCAGACCAGAGAAAGTCCTTACTGACTAATCCTTCCAGAACAGTGGGCAATTCCCTGAGGCTTTCTTGGAACCGCAGGTAGTTTCCTGGATTTGGCTCCCGACAGATTGGGAGATACTCATGAGCCCTCACTACTTCCCAAAGATCTCTGGCTTCAAATGGGTTGCTGGGTAAGGAGTCAGTTTCCTCATTGTTATAGCCACTGGTAAGTGCTCATTCTCTAGTAAGATCCCCATTGCTTATGCCCATGCAAACACTCATAACTAAATTCTGTGGCTCACAAGAAAGGCATGATATAGTAAAAGAGCTAGCTGGGAAAAATAATAAGAGGTTCAACAGGAAATGAAAAGGACAGGAGGTTAATGGATGTGAATCTGATCTGTTGGGTTTCTGGTGGAAGCCAAGAAAACACACTTCAGAGACAGAAGCTTAAAAATGAAAGCTTTATTTTCTGCAAGCACAGTGGGGCTGTAAGTTTGGGATATGACTGTGTCCCAGAAGGGAAATTATACAACATTTTTATAGGATGGGAACACAAAGCAAGAGGGATGAGGTAGGTTGTTGCATTGGCCAATCCTATTTTGACATAAAGGTTTAAGCAAGAAGTTAATATAGGTGACTGAGCCTTATCTGGGTCACCTGGTTTCAGGGGCTTTGATTTAGCTTTTGCTGCCATTTTCCCTCCTGGCTCTGGCCAAGAATTTAAAATGATAAGGGAACAAAGGAGCGGGCAAGCTGCATGTGGTAAACTAAGTCAAGATGAACAACACATTTATGACTTGTGTGTCTTAGTTTAGACAATGGGATAACAGCAACTTCCCTCTTTACATCTTTTACTGGCTAACAAAAAACATCAAACACCTGAAGAAGTAGGGTGTAATAAGTTGATTCTGGGGACTGAGAACATGAACTAAGTGTTGACTCTGTCAGAAAGATGGAACATCTTGTTCCTGAGATGACTGGATTCAGGAAAATTTCTCCTGATAGATCAAAAACATATTTTTTTGTATGTGTAAAATTGTGATTAAAAGATTCATGGTGGAGAATTCTGTAAACAACCAGTACTGTGGTAAATTCCCGTACAATTGCAGACCCAGAAATAAAACTAGCTCATTCTCAAATCACTATGGAGATGTTGAAACTCTAGCACTGATAATATTAATGTTAATAAAATTAAAGTAACATTTATTTTGGGATGTCAGCTGCAAAACAAAACAACCCCTGAGACAGTCCCCTTTCCACTTTGTGGTTATTTATCATGTTTTATATGTTCTTATTAGCATAAAGCAGAATCAGTGGTTTACCAGATTAGGAAAAATCCTCATTTAACCAATTTTCCAACTCCAAATATGAAAACAAAGTATGCTTTATAAGATGATTGATATTTGAACCTCAGTCCAGTGTAAGCTGTGTCAGGTGTGTAAATATGTTTTATATATTCAAGATCTTTCTTAGAAGTAAATCGATGTGGTTTTGAGACTGTTTATTATTTAAGAAACTAAAGACCAATTCAACATTGTACATACTTCCTATACATGTAATTGACACGTTTATGTTGCTTTTGATCTGATATTTTATATCTGAGTTTTTAATTAAAGCAGGAAGAATGATTAAAGGAAAAAAATGTCTATTATAAGTCAGAATCCAAACAGGTGTGGGTATACCCTTTCCCCCATCAGGTCTCTAGTCTAATTAAGGATATTGGGAACAATACATCTTCAGTGGTCACCAAACTTCAAATAATACTGAGTATTGTGAGGATATTTCAACCAAATTCATTATTGTGCAATGAATTTGGATTCCCAAATTCATGAGCTTTTCTGTATCACTTATTTCTTAGTGTGTAAGCTTTATTTAAACATAGTCTTTAAAGGAGTGACTGTTAAGGTGAGCACATAGGAGCATCATGTCAAATGGGACTGATGTCCTCAAGAGAAGCAGGTAAAGAACACAGACTGGCATAGTGCAGATGGCCTCATAAGGACCTAGCAAGATGTTGATCTTTGGCAAATGGGAGAGATAGGTCTCAGTAGGAACTGGCCCTGCTGACAGCTTCATCTGTCCTGATAATTTGTGCTTGGAAATTTCCTCATGAGGGGCTGCTGATCCACAGACTACACGGGGAACCTCTATATTGGTCTGCTTACACTTACATGGTGCACAGTGATTGACTCTTGCTTACTTATTAAGGCCCTGCACTAAAATTGTGTACTAAAAGCTACATAGGTCTTAACACTTGCAACTGAATACATTGTCCTGGCTGTCAAGTAGCAGGTAAATCTCCTTGGTAATGTAGAAGTCAGTCATGTGGTTATATTTGAGGAAGAAAAAGGTGCTACCCCCCTTGTCTAAGAAAAAAAAGAATGGGCATTGCTGAAGAGATAGCTGTTTTTACCACAGGGATTCACAAGACTAAAATCAACTTCCTGGTAATGGGGGTCTTACAAAAGACAGGATAAAAAATAATGGGCATTAGTGAGCTAGTTTACAAAAGCAGAGTTGGAAGGACGAATCTAAAATGGCAATTGTCTTAATCATGGTGCTGCAGTTCATTGGGCAATCTGTGCTGCAACTAAGTCACCAAGAAATAGCACAGCAGCTGAGTGGAGTTCTGGAGACTCTGCCTTTCTGATTAGCTCCAGGAGTCGAGTCAATATATTGAAGGGTAATGAGCTATGGCTGAGCTTAGCAGAAGTCTCTCAATAAAGCTGCATCTTACGACCCATCATCATACGACAGCTTTCATCATGTGTGGAGCAGAATCCCTGGCCCACCTTGGATGTGTCCCATTCTGTGTGTTTTTGCACGTCTGTGGCAGAGTAAAGCATGGTACGTGTTGTTCCTGATGTTACATAGCTAGGTAGGGGAAAGGTGAGATGATTTCATTCATATTCTTTGTACTCTTGTTGCTTTTCACCAACCATATTAGACCGAAAAAATTAAGGAAAGCTTGTGTATGAAAGAGACTGAAGGAAAAATAGGCTCCCTACCCTAGTGAGACTCTACTACAGGCAAAGCAGCTTCAGGTCCAGGCACTTTAGTCATATTTCTATGCCTCATTACAACCACCACCATTGCCCGCCTTCATCACCTACAATCACATCATTTGATGTAGTTCCAATAGTGTGTCTAGACAGTCTTCAACCCACTGTGATTTGAACACGTCTTCTTTGCTTATCATTTATCTTATCTGTTGTACAAATGGGAATCTCAGTAGAGTTTTGAAATTTTATCTTTTCTAACCAATATGCTGCATGCCATTTCCTCATTGTCACCAGTAATACCAACGAACCCCAGCCTCGAATCAGGCTAGGGATGATATAGGAAACAACCTGAGCTCTACAGTGCTCCATGCTGCTAACAGAGACTGACTCTCATGTCACGGAGACTTGATGTGCTTTAAATTGACTAGGCTTTCCACTCTGGATGGATGGAGTTGGTGGATACGATCTTGTTATAAATCAAGGGGCCATAGAAGTCTTGTGTGTATGTTTGAGTGTGTGTGTCTGTGTGTGTTTGTGGTGTGTGTTGTGTGTGTGTTAGTTTTTGAACAGGGTCTTCCATTTAGTGATACACAATGGTGACTAGACTGGATGACCAGCAATCTCTGAGGATCCACTTGTGTGTACCTTCTAATGCTCAGGCCATTTTCTGTAGCTTTTATATTCCAGACATCAAAAACCAAATCTTCATACTTGTGATTCAGAAACTTACATGGAGAGCCATTTACTAACCCTCTGAAGTTTACTCTTTATGCTGTGAAATGCTATGTGTTTAAAAAAAAAAATGCAGTCTACAATGGCAGTATGACACATTGTGGCAATGTCACAAGGGGTAGTTTCATTATCCCAAGAAAAAGTCCCCTGTTTTTCATTAACACACACACACAGAGAGAGAGAGAGAGGACAGAACAGAGAGAGAGAGAGAGAGAGGAAGAGAGGAGAGAGAAGAGAGAGAGAAGAGAGAGGAGCAGAAGACACCCACAGGTGAATTGCAGGGGTGCTAATTTTCCCTTGTGTCTGTAGTTTAGCAGTTCTATGGTATCCTATCAAGAAAGTGTCCAGCACAGAGCCTTTCAAACCGCTCTTCACAAAAAACAAACACAGAAATTACCCACGTCTTGGCAACTCATTCTGTTTTGTTGATAAATAGCATTTTGCTCTTTAAGGCACTGAGACTTACTTATTCTTTCATTTATCGTAGGGCACATTGGATGCCTCCTCTTTGGAACAAACACATCTAAAACAATTGCCAGGCCCCTTGATGCTTTGCTTTGAGTTTGAACACATAGAACATTCCAGCAGGTACTTCAGAACAAAACCACTATATGTACAGCCAGAGAATGTTCAGCTTTGCAGGTGCTCTGAACCTGCATTCCACTGTTGAGCCACCATTTGACTATTGTTAACAGCAAGGCATGTTCCCCTGGGTCAGTCGTCCTCACCAACATCAGCTTGATTCTAAAGGTTTTAGTAGCTACACAACCATATGTTTGCATTTACTTGATTTTACAAAAAGTGTCTTTTCTGCTATTTTGCCATCTGTCAATGTGGCTGTTCTCAGTTTAGATTGTTTGTCCACTTTAAATTGGATTTATTTTCTTCTTAAAATTTCTTTGCTATTTAAGAAACACTTTTTTTTTTAAAATAAAATGTTTCCCAAACATTGCTGCCATTTGTTAGCTTCCCTTTTGATTTTCTGACTTGACTCTTGCAAAGCAAAAGTTTTCTTTAAATGACTTCCAACCCGTTCATGCTTTTTCTCCACTGCTGATGATGTTTTAGGTGTGGCATCAACAAATCCACGTCAGCCTCAAGCTGATTATATTTCTCCTATTTTCCTTTTGAGGTTTTAAAAACTCTGCCCTTTGGGATAGGTCTGTTTTATATTTGTAGTTAATTTTCTGAACTGTTCAAAGTCTCTGCTTAGGCTCATTTTTAAGCTATAGGTATCCCTTTTTCTAGCACCATTTATTGAAAAGACTTTCCTTACTTGATCGACTGCCTTTGTGCTTCTGTGCAAGGATCAGCTGTGATATTTTACTGGTCTATTTTCAGATTGCCTTTTGTGTTTCATTGATCTGTGTATCCATTCTTTCACCAACACCCCACTGCCTTGATTAATGTGGCTGACTAGCGTGTCTTGAAATTCAGCAATGTCAGTCCTTCAGCATCTCTTCCTCGGTTGTATGCTCATTATTCTAGACTTCTGCCTTTCAGTTCAAACTTCACTGTCAGTGTGCCAATATCCACATAACAGCAGGCTGAGGCTTTACTGGAAATTTCATTGGATCTATATATTAATTAAAGAAAATGTAACATCTGAATGTTCAATTTACAACTTGTGATCATTGAACTCTCTCTCCGCTTATTTATATGGTCTTTGGTTTTTACATGTGTTTTTTTCCTAGTGTTTCCTTTAAATTTTACAGTCACTAGTTAATCAGCTAAATTTTAAATAGATTTTACAGGTTTTCCAAAAATACATGAAATCTTTATCAAGGTAATGTTGAAGTCACCACACTGGCTGTGTGTTACTAGGTAGAACTTTAATTATGCATTTTTCAAATATCATCCTGGTGTGAGTTATTGCAATTCACTCAGATTCAGGAAGTTGAAATGAAAGGAAGGTCCAGAGAAGGTGTTTTAGTTAGGGTTTTATTACTTTGATGAAACACTATGATGAAATAGCAAGTTGGGGAGGAAAGGGTTTATTTGGCTTTACACTTCCAGATCATAAGTCATCATTGGAGGAAGTCAGGACAGGGACTCAAGCAAGGTAGGAACTGGAGGCAGGAGCTGATGCCAAGGCCATGGAGGGGTGCTGCTTACTGGCTTGTTCCTCATGGCTTGCTCAGCCTGCTTTTTATAGAACGCAGGTCCAACTGCCTAGGGATGGTACTACCAATAATGGGATAAGCCCTCCCCCATCAATCATTAATTAAGAAAATGCCTTACACCAGAATCTCATGAAGGCATTTCCTCAACTGAGGCTTCTTTCTCTCTGTTCACTCTAGCCTGGGTCAAGTTGGCATACAAAACCAGCCAGTACAGAAGGGAAGGAAGATTCTGGTGAAGGTAGCCTGTCTCAGGTTAGCTATTGCTGTCTATAAGCCTTCAAGCATTCATGCCTTTGATCTGAGTACAAGGACATGAAATTCTGTGCCCTGTGATGTCACATAGCAGGACAAATCCAGGGTTGGCTAGGGGCATCCTGTGACCTGGTTCTCCCTAGTCATTTCTTGGCACATAAACTTGAATGCACTCCTGCCCTGTGAACAACATTTTAGAAATTTAAATGACCTCTTGCATCTCTCCCTGACCCCCAGTCAGGTATTTACTTACCTTAGGCTGACTTCAAACTTGTTATGTAACTAAAGATAACTTTGAACTTCTGGTCCTCCTGGGATTACAGACACACACTACCGTCCCAGCTGCCATAATCATATATTTTTTTTTCTTCAATAAAATTATGAGGTCCAGCTTGACCTTAAAGTACTCACATTGATAGAAGTGACAGTAAAATTATTACTCTCCTACCTCCACTTATCCAGTGCAAAGATTACAGGCATGGAATCACCCTATACAATGCTGGGATGAACCCAGTGGCTAAATTCACACTAAGCAAGCAGTCTACCAACTAAGCTACCTCTCGAGCATGCATGCTTTTTCTCACTTCTAAGTGGAGGGTACTGTGCAAAGATTAGATAGAAACCTACCATACAGAGCTCAAGGATGGCAGCGGTAGAACCAGCTCCTGAGGCAGCGTGCTGGTACCGGCCCACCATCTGGAGGCAGGAACATGGAAAGTACTCTTCTGGGATTGAAGGTGGCTTTGCAAGATCCTCAGGAGCTTTGTTTCCCTTCAGTGGTGTGCACCGGCCTGGAGGCATGCAGTGTCCGTAGGGCCACATCCACCAATTGAACTGTGACTTAGTTCCCGAGGATCAGCGCTCACTATGTTGTCCTCTCAATGACCAGCCTATAATCTCTGTTATTTTTCCATAGATAAGAATTTTCTTAAAGGAAAATAAGTTTTGATCAAATAAGTGAATAGGATTTGAATCTTATTTAAAAGGCTAATAGTTAAAATTAAAAGCAAAGGCTTTGACTGTCATCACCTGTCTATGGGCAAGTGGGCAACTTAATTCAAAGTAAATATAAAATGAACCTTATAGTTTGGTGAGGAACTAGTTTCTATTCATTAGGAAAATAGAATTTTATCATAGGAATAGATAAAAAATGGATGGACATGAGGCTAGAAGGATGGGACTTCAGATGTCCTGAAAACAAGTTCTTATCCCTCACTCCATCCCTCCTACCCCTCCAGTCCCTCTGATTCCTCTGCTTTCTTTCAATCTTGCCTTTTCCCCACTGATTTTATATGCTGGAGCTTCCCTTTCATTAAACACAGACAATTAAGAATTAATACATGTTCAATAAAATTCTAAGAATTATGTATGCATCTGGGTGATTACAGATGGTTCATGGAAGCTAATGACAGTCACTGTTTCTACTACATATTGTGGACCACAGGACAATGACAACAGATATGTCATTGGCTTGAGTCAGTGGGAGTGACATTCTGTTTCCTCTACAACACACTTCATACAGCCTCTTACTTGGCTTCAACAACACATAAGGTGTACACCAATTATGATACTATTTGTGCAAACAACAAAATTAGATATTCAATATCATTAAGCTGCAAAGAAGAAAATGATGTCATTCAAAATATTACCGATCACAGCTCAAACAAACACTTTGAATTTAGTATGGAAATTGTGTAATTGGACTATCTGGGTGAGGAAGTTCATATTAATAATGATACTGAAGTAATTTTGTCATAGGAAGAAGATTCACAGTGGTGAGAAATGTGCATCTAAATTTTTAAAAAAAATGTAGAACTTTAGAGAAGGAGTCACCGCACGTCAATAAATGTATTGAGGGAAGGCTGCAAAGTGAGGTGGTATCCCTCTTCCCAATCCTTAAAGGAAAGACTTTGGTTACAGAGGAATAGCTGGCTGGTAATTTGTTGCTCAAATTCGGCTTAAAATTCACTTCTGTAGAATGAACTTAAGGTGCTGAAAAGACCTTCTTTGAGCTAAGACCTATTTAAAAACACTACATGTGAGAGCTGAAGAGATGCTCTGTCAGAGGATGCAGGTTCAGTTCCCAGCACCCACATCAGGCCTCACAACTGTATGTAACTCCAATTACAGAGGGCTCCTGTGCCCTTTTCTGTCCTCTACAAACATGACAAGACATGGTATAACATACATACAGGCGTGCAAAGTACACCTACACATAAAACAAAAATAAGCATGTTTTAACAAAGCATCATAGGCAGAACGTGTATTTAATTTCTAATTAAAATAGTGTAGAACACAGAAATCAGTGCTGTTTTATTTCCACAAAAACTGACAGAAAAGCTGAATTTCATGTTCTCTGCTGCTTCATTCTTCCCCAGCTCCAGCTCTCCCTTTCACCTCCAGCTCCTCCCTCTCACTGCAGCTCCTCCCTCAACCCGCAGCTCCTCCCTCTAACCCGCAGCTCCTCCCTCTAACCTCATCTTCTGCCTCTCACGCCTCTTCATTCTCCCTATTCATTACTCTGGCATCTCAGTTATATCTTTCCCCACTGCTCTGTCATTGGCAGGTAACACATTTTCTCAGGCAGGTAACACACTGACTGCTGCACTGGCCATTGCCATTCCCGTCCGTCCTTGGTGACCACTGATGAAGTAAGAAGACAATGACATGGTCAAACATTGTTCTTCAAAAACCTTTCTCTAAAGTTGATGTCTGAGGATCCAAGTGCACAGTCTCTCTCACACACATACACACATACACACACACATACACACACACACACACAGATACACAAAGACACACACAGACAAATGCAAACACAGATACAGAGAAATACATAGATAAGCACTCACACACACACAAGGTGCTACGTCAAACTCACTATCATGACATCAAGAAAATTAGAAGCGTTTCTTTTTTCTTTTTTGAAAATGAACTGTTAAGGAAAAAAGTCAATTATGTTACTATAGTCTGGGCCATTTTCTGCTGTTTTGATGATTTGATTCAGCTAATCACAGGCCATTTGATTCCATATTCATTATTCTCTCAATATCTCATCCATGATTGGCTCATTTTCTTGATAAGTAGAACACATAAATCGGGAGTCCATTCAAATATAGGCTCAGGATGGAACCACTCCAGATGCTATTATCATTTCAGAAATAAACAAGAGGTTCCAACCTAGCAGGGGGCGACTTCCCTGCATTTTACTATTTTGGAATGTGGATAATTTACCCCCATGCCTTAAAATCAGTATCTGCTACAGTGATTTGTGTCATAAGCAGATTGGTCTGTTTGAGCTAAGCAGCAGAGCTAAGCCCAGCTTCCTTTGCCATGCTAGGCATGGCAGCTTCAGTAGAAATCTCAGCCTTGCCCAATGGCTGGAGTTTGAAGGCACAGAGACACACTACCAAATTCTCACCCCTTTGGGAACAGATGATTTGAACTGTGTTCCTCCTGCCCACAGTTCTAACTATGGTCCAAGTTTCCATTGACCCTGTCATGGACTGTATCCCCTTCTGGGAGTGACAGATTATGGAGCCCATCTTGCAGTGTCCCGTTCTAGGCATGCTATCCTGTCTTCATCCCCATCTTCTCTGCTGTAAATAGAATGTGCAGACCTTGGGCATTGTCTCCTCTGATGTAGTTGCTGTGGGATTCAGAGGTCCTATGTGTTATGCCACTGTGTCTGAAGGACCTCACCACATGAGACTGTTCACTTGGGCTTTGATGGGAGTGACTGCAGTTAGACTTGGAAAATGTTCACACTTCTACACTCACAACATCCACATGTGGCATGCCTACCTTTTCTCTTGAGTTCATGCTGAAAAAGTGAATAGCTGTTAGTTTCTTTCCGTTTTTCAGCATATTTCCTAACATATGCCAACGTCACAGATGAAGATGACATGTAGAATAAGTAAAGGTAAAAATCTGACCTACAAGATTTGCTGGTAAATTACACTTGGACTTCTACATACTTGTCTTTTCATATGTAGGCCCATATAAACCTAAGAACACTGCAAAAAAAAAAAAATAACAATGGTCTATTTGTACAGTGGGCAAGGTCTAGAAATAAAGGGAAACTGAAAACAATCCCTTTCTCTAATGACACAGAACTCAGAAGGATAAAACCATAAACTTGAAAGTTGATGGCATGAGACAGGTTTCTGAAGCAGGATTCCCCCCACTCCCAGTCATTTATCTGAGAATTTGAGCAACAAAGGAAGTATGCATTTTTCATTGTAAAGCCTCTGTAGTTGCCACCAGCAATGCCCGACTGCCCCCATTGTTTGGGAAATACTGAGCTTGAGCAGCTAGTCTACAGACTACAATGAGGAAAACATGAGCACTACTATTGGAACCACAAGAGTCTGTTACATGTATAGAGAAGAAACTGAGGTTATACATAAGCAGAAAGAATCAACTGCTGAAGAAATGTAAGGAATGAGTTCATGAGCAACCATGAGGTTTGATACAGGAAACCTCTTGCCCCTGGGCACATACTTACAGGTAACTGAGAACATCGAAGATCCTGCTGAAGTAATTATCATGTGGAAGTGAGACTTTCACAATTGCAGCCCCTGGAGACAGAGCAGAGACATCAGCTACACTGGTAATGGCTGCTCTGTCAGGTGTGAAAAAAGAAAATAAGATTCTAACACTTCTACAAAGCTCTTCAGTTCTATTAAAACACAACCTCACATAGTGAGCACAACACCTCCTAAGAGAAGAATCCACTCCAAACGTAATTATTTAAAGTAGACTCCAGTTTCTCCAGTCCACGTGTTTGCAGAATGCTGTTATTAAACATGACCCAGGCTAACGTGATAGACAGGATGGTCACAGATGACTACTCTTTCCACACACATACGGTGCTCAGTCAAACATACACTGTCTAAGTTCCAAGGAAGTAAAGGTAACCAATTGTATTTTTCAAGCATATATTTTGAAGGGAAAAATAAGTATTTCCTGAAGAATTTGTTCAGACTTACAGGTAGAAATGTGTTGAGGGGGGCAGTATCAATACCCAAATGGGAACAGAAAAACAAAACAAAAACATGGGTTTGTGTGAAGTAGGAAGGAGACAGATTCGTGGCATAAAGTATGAAACCTACAGAAAATGTACCATACACAAACCTCTGCTTTGACAATGAGAGTCTAACTAGAGCCACAGCTGGTCATAGAAATGGAGTAAGAAGACAGATCCCTGAGCAAGGATGCAAGTCTGAGCCTTCATGTAGCATCCCTCTAACCCAACTACATCCCTTGATCAGCCGCAAAATGTTGTCTATAAACATGCAGGCTGTTTTCTTGTAACGAAATACCACAGATTAAAAAAACAAAATGGTTGTGTTGATGATCTGTGATCCCCGTAAAGAGAACATACAATGTTAAAACAGGTCTACAGGAGCATACATTTTTCAGATTTTATTCAAGAATGAAATGCTCAGATACAAAGAGTCTAGCGGCATTCATCTGGGATGGATGACAACATGGGTTTATGTTTAAACTATAAGAAAAATAGAATCATCCAGAAGGAAGTTATATGCTTGTTTCTGCTTACATGCAGATTATTCTAGACCTTCCTCTATCCTTCTCTATACTTCATACTCCAAGAGATAAATCAGACTGCAGTTGTGTAGTTGTCTGTCCCAAGGCTTCTTTTTTACTGGTTATTTTATTTATTTATTTACATTTCAAATATTATTCCTCTTCCAAGTTTTCCCTCCACAAACCCCTATCCCATTCCCCTACCCCTGTTTCTATGAGGGTGTTTACCCACCCAGCTATTTCCACCTCAGTGCCCTAGCATTCCCCTATACTGGGTCATTGAGCTTCTACAGGACCAAGGGGCCCCCACCCATTGATGCCAGATAAGGCCATCCTCTGCTACATATGCAGCTGGAGCCATGGGTCCCCCATGTTACTCTTTGGTTGGTGTTTAGTCCCTGGGAGCTTTGGGTGTCTGGCTGGTTGATATTGTTGTTCTTCCTATGGAGTTGCTGTCTGATCTATGTAGAAACCCTGGGAAGAGGAATGAATCAATTGCAACTAACTATCTATGATGAACAGAAAGTTAGACACAGAAGATCCCACTAGAAATATCAAAAACTCACAGAATTAAGTGAAAAAGTGTAAGTAGTGGGAAAAGGATGTTAAAATGTGATGCTAATTTGTATATTTCTGTATTGTTTTAGGAATATGACAATAGAATCTAATTTGAAGTCATATAAATATTTAAAAATTTTAATAGTGAAAATATAATTATATTCTGAAGCAATAAAGTATTGGGGTGTGTGGAAATAATACACTTTAAACAGATAAATCTCAGAAAATGAAGCATTGAGGAGCTATTATTTTATACCTATGTGCCCACTTATCTCTGAGTATGGTCTGGAAGTACTGCAGGTAGTTTGCTTCAGGTGAAGGCAGCTTCTTCCCTTTGCTTTCTGCCATCTTGATTCTGTCTCTATTCAAGCCTACTTTGTCCCACTCAGAGTTGTTGCATAAGTCACCTATTGAGAACAAGGAAGAACTGGTCATTTTAGGAGGAAGAAGGCCTTAGGCTGACTCTCAGCTCCCAGACAGTAGCCTTAAGTAGACTTGATAATACTTACCATGTTTAAGGTAGGATGCTGGTTCTGGAAGGAAATTTCCAAGCAGAGGCCCATGAGTATAAGTCAAGGGGACGTTTTCTTACCCTGTGTCCAAACTATGTTTGAGGAATATTTATGATGCTTCATAGATGTGTAATTCTGAAGCTCACTCTGGAAATCTGCGAGATGATTATAATTACAACTTTTAAAATGTGTTGTCCCCCTTTGCCCTTTTCACCACTGAAAATATAAAATGAATCCCAACTTTATAGAGAAATAGTAAAACTATCCAGAAGAAAATGCATCATAGATAAATAAGCAAGAGAAGACTGCTTACATAAATTTAATCTATTAAAAATGAGATTGACCAATATCTTATCTTTCAAAATATTATAAATTTGTCTTTGTACATGAGAATTATTTTTAAAAAGATTTCCTTGTATAACCTTTAGCTTATTTCTTTATTTTATGTGATTATATATTAGCTGACCCTAAATAATGGCATTCTGCTAAGACAGGGTTTTAAAAGGAAAAGTTCTGAAGTGTTATTTTATTTTCAAATATTTATTTTTATTGTTTTTGTGTGTATGTTTATATGAGTTAGTGTGGTGTATGCACAGGACTGTAGATGTTCATAGTGTCCAGAAGAGGGCGTCAGATCTCCTGGAGCTGGATGGTTGTGAGCCAATCGGCAGTAGTGTTGGGAGCTGAACTCTCAAAACTGAACGAGGACTCATAACTGTGGAGCCATCTCTCCAGCCCTTTGGAACTATGTTTGAAATATGCAACAAACTGGTAACATTAATAAAATTAGTATATTGTCCTATTCAGTCTGTAGGATTTGTTAATTTGGCTTTTTAAAAGTTTACCCCAGAGGAAAACTTTTTCGATGCAAATACAATAGGCTGATTTATATCTGTTACAGCCCCTTATCACAGTTAAGTGCTCAGCACTATAAAAAGCTTAGAATCCATTCTTTGTAACACACAGTCCAGAGTTGGCCTTTCTCTTTAGTGATAAAATCTGTGGCTGAAGAAGTCTCTCTCTCCCCCAATGGATTTAAATCCCATAAGGACTAAAGCAGACTGTTTTAATAACTTAACTGAGCTGATGCAATTTTCAACTGTGTTCTGCGACTCACATCTGTGATCTAAGTTCTTGGGTGGAAGGGAGATGCAGGGAATTCAGAAGTTTAAGAAGCACAAGCTGTATTGCAAGTTCTATACCAGCTTTGGATACATGAGACTTTCTTGAACATTTTTTTTTTTTTTAAAGAAATGAGAAGAAAATGGGAAACAAGAAATACATAAATGGGGATATATATATATATATATATATATATATATAAAAAGGAGAAGAGAGAGAGAGAGAGAGAGAGAGAGGAGAGGAAGGAGGAGGAGGAGGAAGAGGAAGAGAAGAGAAAGGAGGAGAGGAAGGAGAAGGAGAAGGAGAAGGAGAAAGGAAAGCTGAGTTTAGATTTTTAATCCACTTTTATGTTTCATTTAAATAATTTGAACTACAGTATCATAAAAAAACAGCTTACAAATCAGTCTTACTGTTAGTGAATCCTTCATTCACAATCGTCTCTGACTTTGATTCAGACCTTCACAAGTGTCTTTAAGATATACATTGCCTCTCATTCTTAGCAAATTAAAATGATACTTTACCAGAACCATGAATGCATCTGTATAAAACCAAATCTCTTCATTACACCAGGATAAATGAAACATTTTCTGTGAATGCTTTTGGTTAAGAAATTCTTCATGTGGTTTAAATGTATTTTTGGTTTTGTTGCTTCAATATCTAGGGAATCTTTTAAATGGCAGGATAATTTTAGCACCTATTATAAATTAGAGCCATAAAACTGAACTCACTAAATGTCACTGATTATAAATTTGAATACAACTAAAACATAGATTTCTTCAGAGTGCTTCTATAATTTGTGACTATTGTTCATTTATTAGAGAAATGTCTTTACTTAATACAAGTTCCAGTGAAGTGAATTTTTATCTGTATATTAGAAGTGAGAAATAATTTTTTATTAAATAATGGTATTTAGTTAAAAATTGAGCAGAGATGAGCAATTAAATTAAAAAGTAGTAATAGACACATAAGCTGGGATATAAGAGAATAGTTATCCCAGATATTCATATCTGATGTACTTGAAGATGACTAGTACTCAATTGTTGCCCTGTGGGACCCCCTGGTGTTTCCAAACATTCTGATTCCATTTATAGCTTCATTTGTATCTTGACTAATGAAACAGGTTGATAGTTTTTTGTATTTAGAAGATGGAGGAATTTCAAATTGGTTTAACATTGTCTAAGCATAAGCTCTGAATGTCCTTTGGCCCTTTGAATCACACAGCTAGTAGCCTCTGGCATAGAACCCGGTCTTGTATCATATATTGGGCAGCAAAGCCCAAGAGGGGCAGCACCAGGAAACAGGGAGGAAGGACAATGAACTCATGGTGAGAACAACCTGGGAACTAACGGGCATTCATTTCAGCAGGGAACAGGACCTCTTAAAGTAGGAGAACGGACTATGGGTTTTAGGAAGATTTGGAGCTCCAATGTACTTGAGTTATGAGTGATATTGGAGGGCAAAGGTTAAAGGGCTTGTTCTTAACATTTCCTTGTTATTATTATTTTTGTTTACAGTTTTGCACATGTATGTGCTGCATACTGACCAATCTCTTCTGCAACCTCTTTTTTTTTTGGATATTTTATTTATTTACATTTCAGATGTCATCCCCTTTCCCCATTTCCCCTCCTCCTTTTTGCTTTTGTACCATTTTAATTACATGCAAGTATTAAGGTCAGTTCTAGGTTGAGGAACAAGCACAACAATAAACACAAATAGTCAAAGAACAAGCAAAGCAATAAACAAAGTTCCGTGAACACTCCCGTGGATCAACAACCTCTCTATCAGTCCAGTCTGCCTTCCTACCCCCTGAAAATCTAAAGTTCTGTTCATTTCATTTGGTTTTGTGACCCTGCTAATGAGGGCTCTTTGTATGACCTTGGGTTTGAAGTTATGTGTTGGAACAACTGAACTATTTCATTTCTTCAGTAGCCAATTAAAGAATTGTGTGGATTCCAAAGCGATGGTGCAGAGATGTTGAACTTGAAGAGCAACTAACTTCAACCGGGAGAGGTAAAGGAATTAAGTTGAATGTGTTTGTGTGTGACTCAGTTACGTCTGTAGATCAAACATGTGCTTAAATGTTCACAATTAAACATGCAGAATATGTACATATCATCCATAAAATAAAAGAGTATGTAGGCAAATACTGTAAACAATAAACACTTTTCAGAATCAAGAAAATTAACCCTAGTATAGGAATAATGTGCTACTTTAAAAAATGGCACTACATCTCTAAGAAATGTGAGCTGTTAGTATTTTAGCTTTCCCTAATCTTTCATGCCTTATTTCCCAGCTTTTATGGTTGATGTCATACCAACTACCCCAATGACATGCTGGGAACTGGGAGATGACTCTGTTACATGAGAAAGAAACCAAGTTTGGAGTTTCCCCCACACCCTCATCTCCAAAGAGATGTCGTCTTTGTTTTCAGCATCCTGAAAGTATTTCACCTACAGGGATTTTATTTATTCACCTGAATTTGCTGTTCAGTTAAAACATCTTATATGTTTCAAGATTATTTGTTAAAGACATCATGCTGTCCTTGCTTAACAGTTATAGCCCTCTAAGATCAATAAGATACAAAGGAAAGCCGAATGTCATACAGTCATGGAATAGAAAATGAGGTGCACAAAGCAAGTTCAGGAGTCTCTAATTTATCTGTGACACTCAGAAAGTCAGAACGATGTGAAGGGCTGTGCTTATGGCTGGCAGCATCCTAAACAACCTTCTTCTCATCTTGGCTTAATGGGGAAGCTCTGTGAAAGCAGCAAACATGAGAAGCTTGGGCATCAGATGTCTGGGGTTATCACATTTTAACACTTAAAAAAGCCATCCTTAGGAAAACACCAGGAAGTGAGGAGATAGGAGAAAAAGAAGTTTGGTCCGTGGAAAATAGAAACTGTGTGATATGTTTATAAAAGAGAAAGAGAGTATGTTCTGTGGAGTGTGTAGTGAGTTATGGGTAAGGGGATGTCTCAGCCAGACCATGCAGAGGCATCTCTTCCCCAGAGGGACCAGCCACACACCGGTATAGTATAGAATAGAGTTTATTCAGGGCATAGGGAGGGGAGTTAAGAGGGTAGTTATAGGAAGAGAGGGAGGGAGAGGGAGAGGGAGAGGGAAGGGAGGGGAGAGGGGAGGGGGAGAGGGAGAGGGAGGGAGGGGAGAGGGAGAGGAGAGGGTAGGGAGAGGGAAGAGAAGTAGAGGGCAACCATAAGCATGTGGAGAGTGTGGGAAGGGGACAGGAAAGGACCGAGGGGACAGGGGGATCAAGAGATTAAGAGAGCAAGAGCAGGAGATCAAAGAGAGAGAGAGGGGGCAAGCAGCCCCTTTATAGTGGGCCAGGCCTACCTGGCTGTTTCCAGATAACTGTGGGGGTGGAGTTTAGACAGAATGCTAACACTGTGGAGCCAGAGAGATGACTCAGCAATTGCCTTGCATGTTCTTTGACTATTTGTGTTACTGTCTTGCTTGTTCCTTGACTATTTGCATCTATTATATTGCTAGAACCTCACCTAGAACTGACCTTAATACTTACATGTAATTAGAATGGTATAAAAGCAAAAAGGAGGAGGGGTGATAGGATAGAGGGTTCTAGGGAAGGGAAATGGGAATAGGGGATGACATCTGAAATGTAAATAAGTAAAATATCCAATAAAAAACAACAACAATACAAAAAACCCCCAAACACTACTCTTCAGTTCCACACCAACACTGTGGCTCACAAACTTGTGTAAATCTAATTTTACGGCATCTGATAACGCTTTCTGAGCTCTGCAGGTACCAGATTCACATTCATGCAAGTATTCACATACATAAAACTAATTAAATCTTTTAAAAATATATAAGATACATACTTGGGTGAATAGTGAATCAGATTTGCTGGACCAAGACTTAATGTATCATATTTTAATGTTTAGAATAAACAATGACTATCTTAAATAACCAATGAGCTATGAAAGTAGCATCTAAACAATTGGTAAGTATCCCCTTAGAGGCAGAGTTGATATGGAAAAAATCATGTTTTACAATTATAAGGTTGAGAACAATGACTAAAACACAATGTTTTGCTGCAAAGCTCAGCAAATTTGAGATGCAGCAAAGAAACCAATGACCTTTGAAGACAAGTCTGTTGAAATTGCCCATTCTGAGGAAGTACTTGAGGAAACAGTGTTAAAGAAAAAGCAAGAAAAGATACCAAACCCCAGAGCAATGATAAAACATGTGATATATACACACAAAGACCGAGTCCCATGAACAAGATGATGTCTGTTGAGTTTCTTTTCAAAAGGGTAGGTTATAATATACTATGGAAAAGTGTGAATTCATGGTATATAGATTGTATTTGAATAAAACAGAAAGAGTAAGTAAATAGAAATTTCAAGTATAACAGCCCCCTTGGAAGAAAATAGTATGAGATTCAGAAAATTTGAGCCATTAATATTCAAGATTTTAAATTTATTATTTGACATGAAGCTTTTTATGTACATGTATTTCTATTACATGATTTAAAAATATTTTTAATTGTAAGTTACATTCCAGAAGCCTGTGGTTTGTAGGTTCGTGAAGTGCGTAGTTTTATGAATGAAGTTTTTCCTGTTACATTGCTTGCCCATTAGAAAGTTTAATAATGAAATGTTCTGTTTTCAAGTATCTATGTGAAAAAAAGTGTTGTGTATGTGATATCACAGTATCGTGCATACATGAGTGTCTTGAAGGTTTGGGCTAATACTGCAAATGTTTATAAGGACAAAATCACAAAACTACACAAGTCAGTCAATATTTAAAGTATAGCCGAGTTTTTTTTTTTTTAATTAAAATAAAAAAACCATTGACAAGTTACTTCCTCATTTATTTGGAATTAAAATGTGTCCTACCATGATTTTAATGCAGCGTTAATGATCCTAAGAGGCATTAGCATAACCTCAAACAATTAACATAATTCTACAAAATTTACTTTGGGCTTTAGCATATTCTTGCAATTAACCTTTAACTTCCCTAATAAAACCATGAAATGCATTTTCATTTATGGCAAGACTTAATCTACATATTTGTGTGCATGACATAATCGTACAAAATAAACAAGCAGGGTCTTGAGGAAGAGGTCATTTTTCCTAATATGTTCACCAAGGAATACTTAGCAGGGACTACCATCTAGGAAGACTGCCTTCTCTGTAAAGAGAATTAGCACACTTTCCATCTCTAGACTCCTTACATCATGTCAGGGTAAAAGCATAAGAACAGCAAAACATAAGCATTAACACTGTTGGAATTGGACTCAAATTCTCTGGAAAGTGAACGGCAGACATGACTTTGCTCACTTATTTAAAGCAGTCAAACTCTGCCTTGGAAACCTCCTGGCCTGAGTTTTCAAAATCCTTTGTTGTAGAGAAGCAGTCAGTGAGGATGTGTAAAGGTATGACATACTCAAGTGTCTGGTGCAAGCGAGCAGCATGGGGCACAGCCTAGTCAGGGCAAGCATGAACTAAAGCTTTTGAGTCAAGGGAAAAATTCTGAAGTAGACAGTATCAAATATCAGATTTTATAAAGCTACATAAAAACACATGCATGTGTATAGTTGATTTCAATGTATTCAAATGATTAGAGAAAGATTAAAGACTTTAAAAATATTTTCCCTTATTACAATAAATGTCATCTTTATTATACTTTCTGAAATTATTAACACATAAATTAAACAAATTAAACAACATAACTCCTAATCTAAATACTCTGACACAGTTCCTCCTTAGCCATTAAAAATATATGTGTATATCAATATCTATAGTTCCTTGTCCTTTATAGAAATCATTTAAAGTGATTAATTTTAAATATTCAAAAATATAAAATATAACTATTCACTCTTTGACCCAGGTCATAACAATTTCTTTTTTCTCTACTTTCTTTAGGTGATTTAAAAGAATTCTTTAGGGTTTCAAAGAATAAAGCTTTAAAACATATTAGTGACAATGCCACCCCAAATCCTTCTGTGTAACTCTAGTTTTAAAGTCTTTTGGCTTCAGTGCATTAAGAGATACACACATACACACGCACACACACACACATACACACACACACACACTTTGAACATTTAAAAAGCAACAGATAATGATTTGTAATATAAATATTTGTAACTATCTTCCAACATGACTGTCATAGTCTCTCCACTCCTTTACTCTTTTGTTGTAACTGAGTTTTTAGATGACACATTGATTTTGCTTTTTGTCATTTTGAGATCAAGAATAAATGAGGATATGTTAGTGATATCTTTACTATTAGTTTGATTTTTGATTAATTTAACATAGAGTATATTGATTTAGTAGTCAATATGTTTAATTGTCATGCATTTCAGGGATTTCTTAATTTGTTTTTATTTCTCCTTATTTCATTGAGAATGTTACAGGCTTAAATATGATCTTTGCTTTTGCTACTTTATTTATTTTTTAATTTATTCATAAAAGAATCCGTATTTTCCAATCTTACTTTTTTTTTTACTTTTTCTTATTAGCATATATTTATTGATTGATTGGTATAAGGAAGGAATCTATTCTCTCTCCATATAGTAAATGGTAACTTAACCATTCATCTTGGTTACTGCCCCACCTCCATCTGTACAAGCTGCCACTCATGAAAGGGTTTGCAAGACTCCTTCATGTCTGTGTAGGTGGTTGAATAAACGTAACTGACTCTCTTCCTTTGAAGAATACCTGTATGATGGGCACAATGACGTAGGATTCCTATCTGAAAATGAGATTCATTATTTTCATTCTTTCTCTAGATAAATGTATCCATGCTGCTTGATAAGAGTGTCCCAAGGGAGGGATCAGAGCTGGGGAGGGTGCCTAGCAAAGGTGGCAGAACTATTCATGGCATTCATGCAGATCTGCACAGTCATTCAACTGTAACCTGCAGGTCCGCAAGTGACCTTCAGGACAGACAAGATTGCTTCAGTTCACAGAGTATTGCAATTCCCTCAGAGGCAAGCATGGATAAAGATCAACACTTCTTACACTGAGGGCTTTTCCTAGATCTGAGATACTGGTATGCAAAACAATGTACTCTACACTTGAGCCAGAACACACCTCAATTCTTAGGATGTTTCCAGTGCTAATCAGCTGCTCTAGCCCTCTTTGGACCAGGGTTAAATCAGCTTGCATGATGTCTTTCTACCCCGATTGATGGAGAGGTCATTCTTGATTAGCATCTACTTGCTACCTGGACTTGTGCTCTAGGAACCAACCAAAGTCACTGGGGAGTTTTAGAAGTACTGATAACCAGAGCACATCCTTGACTAGTTAAAATATAATCTCCAGTGGGATTTTGCCATAAGCACTGGCTTTAGTTTCTGGATGATCACAGTATGCAGACACGTTGTGAGCTCCTTTTTGTCAATAAAACCAATCAGGCTTAATCTGGTTTGGAAGGCATGAGGAGAAATTTATAGGAGTCATTCAGAGGCCTATGAAATCAATCTGTTGGCAGAGTCAAGAGCCTGAGCTACTAGGTATAGGACTCAAAGTGACAGCCTTTCAAGAGAGTTGTCCACAATCTTACTGGATCGAGCTGACCTTGAATGTTACATTGAAGGACAAGGAATTTTGAAGTTTTTTGGGTTGAAGGAAAGACTGCTGTCTCCTATGGATGACAGTGTGGTTTGATGTAACTTCTGCCATCCAGCATTCTAGGTGAGGAGGCTGCTGTGTGCTACGAGATTCTGAACTTTCCGTGTTGCTGTTCTGAGTACTCCCTCTTCTTATGCTCTGACCAGCACACAGTAGGGATTAGAAACACATGTCTTCCATTGGAAGCCAACCGTCTTTCACCACAGCAATCACCACAGGGTTGACAGAACACACCTCATGTGCACATCTTGACACAACAGATGCCTTTATTGGTGACTTTTGAATGGGGGAATGGAGCATGGTCTCAAGTGACACTCAGGCCGAAGAGTATTTAGACATTTCCCCTTTGGCATCATGAATACATAGTTCAAATGTATCCTTAGCTGAATGCTACCTCTTCTGACTTAACTTTCTTCTAGACAAACGAGCAGTTGGAAGATTAAGACAGACAATACACAAGGCCCTCTTGGAGTACCTCCGTGATTCTGAATGTCTGTGCTAAAGTACATAAGGGGAAACTGGAATATATGCCTGCCAAAGGAATATGGGGGCTACCTGATGTTCAGTTGGCTAGAACTGAAGGATAGAAGCATAAAGATAATAAGAGAAGGTATAAGATAAATATCAAGAACATTAAACTGATACCAGGCAATGAATAAATGAAGTAAGATATTCGAAAGACAAATCCTATGGGCAGAATTAAAAGTAATTTGTGTAATCATTCTTCTCTGGAGGAGGTGGAGTGTAACTCTTTGAAATTTCAAAATTTCAAGGTGTTCTTAATAACTTCCTGTTAACATTTACAAAATATAAATGGGAGTGATGTTGCTTCACAGTGAAAAAAAATTGACAGCAGGATCTGCAGTTAAAGCAACATCAAGGGCAAAGAATCCTACTGACAGTAATGCATCAACTTGGCATCTAATTCTATCACAAATGCTTTGTGCTAACAGTTGTCTCATTAACTGATCTGAATGCAAGATATTAACATTGGAGTTTGACTGAGTCAATATCTTTATGTAATGTGATGAGCACAGTACTCTATTTCTGGGTCTTCTTCTCCTGAACCCTATCATAATGCAAGAAAAAAATCAGAAATAGTCCAATCAGAATAGTCCAAAAATATTTGCAACTCTCAAAGTTTTAAAAAGTATCTGGTCAGTATCCCTATAGGCTTCTACGATCAACTAGGAGCAGAAACTTTCAGAGATGGTCTAAGACTGGTTTAGTAACCCTACCAAATCTTCAGCTGAAAAAAATGACAATAAAGATTTAGGAAATCATAATTATGTGTTTTTCAGTGATTAAAAATGCTACACAATAAACTAAAATGAAGAATGCATGCAAAACAACAAACATGAGATGTCAACGAAGAAGGAGACAAATTTGTGAATATGGTGTCTATGCCTGTCAGGCAAAAGAAAAGAAAGCAGAAGACTTCTGTGTGGTAGGGAATGTTTTCAAATATCTAAGTTCCACTTTCTTAGGGCCCATGAGCTTGCACTCCTGCACATGGGATATGTATACTAGTCTGGATATAAAAAATGCTGCAAGGGATCCAGGCAGAGCCAGGCACGCTTGCACTTCAGGCACCTGGGAGAGGGAAGTAAGAGGATCAGGAATTCAATCTTTGGCTACTAACTTAGCAAGCTCAGACCATCCTGGGCTACATGAAACTCAGTCTGGAAAAACATAAATTAGTAAAACTGAAATATTCTACAGGAAATTAACTATGACAACCACACAATAGTATTTGTAAATTCCATATAAATTATAGCAACTCTCCTGTCTTTTTCCTCTTTGTAAGAACACTACACTGATGAGTCTATGCAAGCCTACTCCCCTCCCACACACACCCATAATTTGAAGTATATTGAGGGTTATTGTCAAACTCCCTGAGATCAATTCCATTTTAAGAGGTAAAAGGACAGCGCTTCACTCAAGTCTCTCACCATCCTGGGAAGAAGTACCAAGGAGTAAGGTCCTCCAATCTCAGCCCGGGTTTAATGGCTGCATTCATCAAAATGCTAATTTATGTTGATTTATCAAGACATGATGATTGTGGTGATAAGGCTTCCTGATTTGTGCTTCTAAAGCAGAAGTGTGCTGCAATGATGGATGTGCCTCTCCCCTTGCAGAAATGGATCTTGTTCTGCGGTTAATGTTTCATAGAACTGACTTCATTAGGCAGAACTTGGCTAATGACATCATGAATTTGTTTCATTTTATCAAATTGCATTAATTAGGGAAATGTGCTAAGTGTGAATGCTGAAGAAACATGCTCTTTTTCCTTGGAATAACGGAAGAAAAAACAAGGTAATTGGATTAATTTGCTCTTCTTTTTTTTTTTTTTTTAACCTTCATTAACTGGAGATATGAAGATCTTTTCTCAACATGAAAGCATAGGCGAGTTGTGTTAACATGATTCTTATTAGTCAATTTAACTGCAGGAATTTTAAGTGAGAGCAGGACTGGACTTGTGCCAGCCCTAGCAACCATATTAAATACTGTACCTCCAGGGTCTGACATGTTTGACAATTAAAGCCTAAGGTTTCTTATAATGGTTAAAATAAAACAGCAAGTCCTATGTTCCTTCTCATAGATATCTAAATTATTTATCTTTGATATATTTGTTGTCCAGCCCCAAGCCTGACAATAACATTATTCATGACCCAGGTGTTTTGTTAGGGATAATGATGTGCCACAGGCATACTCCCAACTCACTGTGATCTGTGTAGGTCACTTAACACATTGTTGTTCTGTACTTAGTTACAGTAGGAGATCACCTAATGTGAAAAGGCCCATCATTTGCATGCTATTATAGGCTCTCTCTAGACTGGAGAGAGATAGGTAAATTTCCTTAATGAGAGAACTTAGTTCTTAATCATTCTTTGCTGGAGGACTTCCATTCTAGTCTGGCTGGAGACATATTCCTGATACCACTGTGGAGCCTGAGGAAGATTGTTCCAGATTCATTCCTTAAGAGCATATCCCCAGGGGACTTAAAACAAATCATATGAGTCAAAGTAGATTCCTGCTGTGTCCCAGGGGGAGGTGCTATTCATGCTCAGCATTGAGCAACAAGACTGTCTTAACACACAGCAGAGGGTGCATGGTGCAGAGGCAAGCCAACTTCAGGCAGGTGAGTGAATGTGAAAGATACTGTGTTTCAGTTTATCTTTTGAAAACGAACTTTGTTAGTGGGCTTAAAAGTAAGATCTTGTCTTTTTTATTTTTTTTTTATTTTTATTTTTTTTTTTTTTGTTTTTGTTTTTTTTTTGAGACAGGGTTTCTCTGTACAGCCCCGGCTGTCCTGGAACTCACTCTGTAGACCAGGCTGGCCTTGAACTCAGAAATCCGCCTGCCTCTGCCTCCCAAGTGCTGGGATTAAAGGCGTGCGCCACCACCGCCCGGCATTGTCTTTTTTAAACATGGGATTTAAAACAAAAAACTAATACTGGGGACATCTTTTAGAGAAATATGATATGCAGCTATTCCGGGGCAACTGAGATGGTTCAGTGTGCAGAGGAGCTTGCCATGCAATCCTGGAGGTCTTAGTTTGTTCACCAGGACTCGCATAAAGGTGATAAAGGGAACTGATTTCACAGTATTGCCCTTCATCCTCCATACAAGTGGGGATGGCTTATGCCCCAGCCCTGACAGATAACACACTCACAAAATAACAAACACTCTTTAGAAATTCAAATACATGCACATACATACATGCATGCACAGCAATTCAAATACATGCACATACATACATGCATGCACAGCAAACTGGAATGACTCTTTGGTCTCCTCTCTCCCTTTCTGGGCCTCAGTCTTTCCACCCTTGAAATAGGTATTTCAACCAATCTTCTATTTCCTATAGTATAAAAGAAAAATCATAAAATGAAGATGTGAAGATAGGAGATGGACTTCTGAGAAGGAATAGATGCCCATCATTATAAACAATACTCCTTTACTATTGATAATTACCCCCCAAAGTTTCTTCTTCTATGCAATGGAGTCTTTATGCCAAAGGGATGAGCTAAGGTATAGGTAAACAGGGTGGGACTCTAAAGTTTCCAGACACTTTGATGTCCTGCATGTACAGAAAGTAAGATACAATCTCTAACGAAGGTGTAGGTGAGACCCAGGAATGGCGGCTTAAGATGATTCAGTGAGGACAGGTAAGGAGGCATATACTTAGATTTCCATTTCCTGTCACACTGTCCTCCTCTGGGCTCATTGGATATGAGATTTTTCTATCCAGCAGTGTGCCTTCCTTTCAATAGAGCCCTGGGATTGTCTGTCCTCCAATGAGTAGAGGAAAGCAAGAGCAATGTGCTCCCAACTACAGAGCGCAAATTGTTACTTTGAGTGATTTTTCCTTGCTGCTATTTTTCTTCTTGCCTTTGTGACATGCACGGACCCTTATTATCCTACCACAGTTTGCTCTTCACCCAGAAGTACACTAGAGTAGAAGAAACTGTGACTCATATCAAGCTTGTTCCAACAGATGGATGCAATTGAAAGGGACACATCTGCATGTCCACAGCATCAGAGAAACCATACAGCTGCTAGGGAAAGTCATACCCATCTGCCCTGTGGTCATCCCAGGGTTTGCCATGGGGTTCTGCTCCCAGGAGTCTCTCACACAGAGGCCGTAACAGAAAGCTATCTGAGTCTCCAAAGTTGCAATCAGCCATGTGACTTTCTGGGAATTATTTTCCAAAGTGCAAACATGCACTTTAAATCTGTGCATTGTGGCGTTCCTCCAGCCCATGATGGCTTGATGACAGTGTAGCAGTGACACATTCCACGAGAAGTATATCTTAGGATTTGAACCTTGATCTTGCTCTAGGCTAGAAGGTATCCTAGGATGCTGTGGAAATGCTGGGTAGTTAGAGCAAGGCTGAGTATCTTCTCAGCTGACATCACATCTAGGAACAACCAGTGCACTGCAGGGACTGAGTTGCTGATGTAAGATTCAGCCAGAATATAAAAGAACATGTTGCCTTATAAATGAAAAATATGAAAAAGGGATTTCAGGTGAGGGCCTACGACACCCACAGTGTCCATGCAAAAGGGAGGGCCTCAAGTGAGGGTTAGCCTTAGCCACTTAGTAGGACCATATCTCAAAAACAAACAGAATTAGTAAGAAGACATTTGCAGACTAAACTTCTATACTGGATCAGTACATGAACCAAAAATTGATCAAAAAATGTTAACATTCTGTGAGGAAAAATAAAACTAGTGGAAATGACAGAAATGATCAGGAGGCAAGGCCATGGGGCCTGCTGGAACTTTGGAACGCAGCAGTGTGGTGTTGCAGGGTGCCTACCCTCTCTGACATTCAGCTTTGCCTCCTCCTGTAAAGCATGAACATTTTATAGCTTGATGCAACATCCTGTATCTTTCTAAATTTGTGTTCTAGATTTGCAAAATGAATCCAGCCTCAAAGAATTCTCTTCCAATTCATCAAATAAAAGATGTTCACCAAACATTTTTACTTCATTAGCCTTTTAAGAAGACATCCAGTAGAAATATATACACTGGACAAAAGGCAGAGTCCACTGTGGGGATGGTTCCATCCCCTCATTTGTCCTCAGTCCATCCAGATTTGTCAAGTGGGCCAGGTGGGTAGAACCTCATAGATTATGGATGATGTCCACTCTGCACGTGCAGAAGCTCACATGATCTACATGATTGATGTTACCACCTGCCTTGGCTACAAACAGCCAAAGTATTCTACTAGACCAGCTAGCTGAGTTTTCTTTTAATGCTCATGCCTCTCTACTGGACTGTATTAAGTGATTTCCCTCATTTTCTTCTTCCTCTTTAACCTTGCATTCCGTTTCAGAAGCATTTAGTCATACTTAACTCAGAAGAATATTGTGAATGTATTTCTGTTCCCTTAGCTCTCCTTGCAGAGTTTAACTACAGAATATAAATAATTTAACCAGAGCATTGGCCAACAAAGACATGCATCCATCAAAGATTAAATCCAAGAGACCCTTGTAAGTCTTGCATCTCTTTAATCTCCATCCTGTGAGAGAGTCTAACACTTGATACCTATGAAGACATATGGGGAGATTACACAGTCTGCTTACTGACAGACGCTTGCTTTTAGAAATAGTATTTATTTATTTATTCATTTTTATTTTAATCATGTGTATGCATCCATGGGAGGGTCTATGTGCACATTAGAGCAGTTGCCTCTGAAGGCCAGAGGTCTCAGATCTCCCCGGAGTTGGCATGAGCCCCTGATCTGGGTCCTTTGAAGACCAGTATTATTGACTGCTTAGCTATGTCTCCAGTCATGAAAACGTTATTTAATTTAATAAAAATTTTAAATTAGAACGTTCTTGAAACTAAGGCCCACCTTAAGGAAATAAGGTTATATATGTTTGTTTACTCTGGGGGTTGAATAAACCGGAGACTGATGGCTTCTTCAGGCAAAGTCCACTTCTCCAACTGAACTGGGCAATGGTAGGCTTCTTAGTCCTTTTATCTGTGACTTCAAAGTATGCTGCCCCCCAAGGGAAACCTCCTACAGAAAAAGCCACATAACAGTCCCTCACTCTCTTGCCCATGTGATGAGCTGCTTTTGGGCTATCAGGGTTGTGTTTCAGTCACTTTTCCCAGCTACAGATCTCAAAGGAGTTTCTGCAGCGCTTCGCCTTCTTCCGGGGGAGATTTGGTGCCACCAGGGAGAATCCAGGCAGTGTAAAGCAGAGTAGAAAAAAATGAGGGCTTCCCAGGGGAACAGTGACTCTGCCTGCAAAGTCCACTGGCTATTAACACCACTCTTCTCAGAGCTCTGTAGTGCCTGGATATATTTTATCATGCTGTCCAGTTAATCCGCCTACAACGTGGAGAGGCTGTCAAAATTACTGGGAGCTGTCTGGCTGAAGCTATAAACTCTACGTGGAAGCACTTGTAAATGGGTAGTGTATAAATTATGCATGCTAGTAATTAAATTAAAGGCTACAAAGGAAAGGGAGTTGGCTTGGGTCTTTTCAGTAATGGAGAATCTTAGCTGAGGGCTTAGGAAAACCTTTCTGGCGTTCTTGGATTTTTATAAATTTATTATTATTTTGTGAAGCTTGGGCACAATACTTTTTCCCCTCTGTGCAGTAAATAATACACAAAGGCAAAATGAATCACATAAATTCTAAGATATGGGAGCAAATCGGCTTTTGAGTATTAGGGTGACTTCAAAGCACTCTTGGATGCATGTGATAGGAAGCTAAAAGGCAGACTATTTATTAGGTGTTCGAAAGAACTTTAAAGATTGCCCAAGTTCTTGGTTATTAAAGAACTTTAATCAAAGACTAGGAATATTTTATGGAACTGACAGATGTTAAGATAATTATAAATATTAGTATCGAAGTATGTTTTTGTCTTGGGCATCTACAGACATGGATTGAACTGAGTATATTATTAACTACTGGAGTGAAGTTACATTAACTAGTCTTTATTTTTAAAATGTGTGCATGTGTAGTATGTGTAAATTCATGTATGTGAGTTTGGGTCTATGGGTGCTGTAATACATGACTGGAGGTCACAGGCCACCCTTAGAGGCCAGTCCATGGCTTCTGCCACTTTTGTGTCAGGTTTTTTGTGGTGTATTGATCTCTATGTGCCAGACTGGCTTACCTGTGAGTACCTAAGGTTCTCCAGCCTCTGCCTCCCTAGCTTTAAGGTTACTTTCTCAGTCTGCAGATGAATTCTGAGAATCTGCATTTCATTCCTCATCCCTGAATGGCAAGTGCTTTATGCACTTAGCCACCCTCACAACCCAATTAACTTACCTTTAAGCTGCAAGCAAGTCCATTCATCTGAAATCCTAAGATTTTATGTCTGTAAAACAATTACATACAAAAATAGCTTATGATAAAATCTGTATATAGTGATATTTAAACTAGCATATTCATATAATCCATATAGCTCCCAATTGATATATACTATAACTTACTTATGTACAAACAATAGTTTATTGATGCAAAAGTATAGCTTCCATGTATAGAAATTATAAATTGTGGATGTACAAACAGCAGAGTAGCCCTTCAAAGTCAAAATGCATTTTATTGCCAGTTATTTCAATGCCAGAGCTACATGGCCTTCCCTTGTATTAAGGCAAAGGAATATTACCTTAATGAGGGACTTAAAGCATAGAGTCAGTTAAACCCAGATGTTTAAAGTATTGTGCACTCAATTGTTTCACGAGTGTGGTTCGTATTCTGAGAGAATACAGAATATACTAACTGATGAGACCTAGTTATATCAGTGAAAATCAAGATATCTGGAATTGTAGAATGTGCCGAGTATTTTATTTTTCCTATTTCACACTCATCTTTAAATTAACCACATGTCACTGGTGTACTACCAAATCAACTTATGATTTGAATAGTGAGACTTAGAAATCAACACATTTGCAAATTTTACAAAACTGATCATGAAATGGAAACAATGACACGGATTCACTCCAGCACCCGGGAGTTCCCATGTGGTGCTTATGTACAGTATACAATACTGTTAATGTAGCTATGACTAGGTAAGCAGACAAGAGTCTCAATATTACAAAGTGGCAAATACAGTAAGCATTTATGAATATGGTATTTGAGTTTAAATCCACATGGTAAACTCACAGGTTGAGAAAAGATCTTAAAACTGAGTATTAGTCTAAGTAACAGGGGCATACTTTTTTAGGACATGATTTCTGCAGCATGAAATAAGATGCAAACTAATATTCTCATAGTAGGCAGTGAGTCCAGCTGTAAGACATACAAATTGAACTTTACAATTCTTTCTTGAGGGAATGTTGAATTAACCCATGAAGAACCTGTTGCTGTGGCCCCTATGTCTGAGTGTTTGGGGGGGGGAAATAACAGGAGAGGATATGGCATGAAGGAGTAGGAAGAGGTAATGAAACACAGATCATCAGATTGGGCAAGAGTCAGGGGGAGTGGAAGAGCGGGAAGCTCTCCATGGTGCTGAAAACCACTTGCTTTGGAGAGAGGAGACCAGACTGGGCATACACCTGGAGGAAGATGCTTCACCATCTGTCTATTTTTATAATATCTGGATGATTCTACAGTGCAGGTAAGATGTACTGACACTAAGAAACTCTGTTGTGAGTCATAATACAGCCCAAATTATATTGTATCATGGCTTTGCAAAGTTAAAAAAAAAGACATACAAATGATCCTATACACAGGACTTCACTCTTTAGGATATCCATGTAGAACTAATCACAGTACAATGGAAAATGATTCTAACTCCAAAAATACTCGTCCAAATGCAGGATTACAAAGGTGGATAAATGACCAGTACTTTAGGGATTCTTACCAATAAATCAATAAGAATGTTAGGTTGATTAATATATTCTCTTAAGATCACATTCAAATAATTTTTTTAAAATTATATATCTATGTTTTTTTAACATCATGTGTAAAATTGGAAGTCCTGGAAATGATTTAAGTTTCAAAATGAACAGGAAAAACTTAGATGTCATAAGATTTCAAAGTACTCTCCCTTGATTTAATGAATAAGCTAAGATGGAAGTATACTTTATCATCATTAGTTTATACTCAAATTTGTTTTGACAAGACAGAGGCCACCAAAGGAGCCCAACTGAAGGAGTTGCTGTGAAGGTTAAGCTTGTAGTGAATGAGGAAGGCATAACACAGGGCATGGGGATACAGAAATGAAAGTTTACACACTGGACAGCATTTTATTCTTCCCCTACTGTTTCAAAATCTCTCTCTCTCTCTCTCTCTCTCTCTCTCTCTCTCTCTCCCTCTCTCCTGACCTCTGTGAGAGTGCACATGAGAGAGCAAGGGTTTTATTGATAATTAACATGATTAAGTTCATCTATTGCAAATAATTTTTTCAGTTATACTTTGTTTTTTCAAAGTTGATGAACCTGACAAACGTCATCACACTTGTAATCTTAGAACTGTAAACAAACTATGACTAAAGGTCCTTGTCTTTGAAACTCCTTAAGAATGATTTGAAGTTGTAGGGACTGAATTTAAATACCCACGTCGATAGGAGCATGATGCTTTCTGATTGCATGTTCACTTCGTTCACACGAAAAGGTTTGAACAGAGCTTACAAAGCTTTAGAGAGAAGTGACTTGTTTGGGCTGCTGATAGCTTCGCCCTTCATGTAAATCAGAATGGAGTCTTTGAGTAAAAGGGCAATCAAAGCATGGGATTACCAAACAGAAGGAGGCTCTGAGATAGTGGAAGATGTTAAGAGTCCTTCCTGATTTTAAACAGTTTTGATTTCTAGTTCTTCTCTAAATGAGATCTTAGGCTTGAGAATAATTTTAATTAACCTATTAACTTTTTAAGATGAACAGTAACATATGTAATACATTTTAAGAGTGAAAAATTGATTTCTTTATTATAGATTTGTTGTTCAGTGAGTTACTTTAATCTCCATTTTCAGACAGTGCATAATTGTCAATATTTTTCCTTTCTTTAGGAAACATGAAAGAACTATAATATGCAACAGTATTCTTCAATCTGTTATTAACAATCTGGTTTTGGAAACTCATTTTGTCCATTGTAAATGAATTGAACAAATGACATGACTTCTTCTGATCATTGTGTTTAGGTGAGGAATAGTAACCTAGGCAAATTTAGCATAATTGCAATGCACTGTATGACTGAATAATATCTCTAAATACATTGCCATTTAAGGTATATCAGAAAGAAGAAAAAAGGAATATTTTAGTACTCATGATATCTCTATACTTTCTAATTTTTAATTTTGTTCATGATGATTTATAAACTGCTATAGGAAATTAGAGAAACATGAAATTATGTTCCTTATTTTTCATATTGTGTGTTTATGTGTCCTGCAGGGAAAATCAAGGCAGCCATTAGACATGATGTCACCTCAGAGGCTAACAGGCTGCTGGTGCTAGGACAAGGTTTTATCAGAGAAAGAAGAGTATAATGAAAATATAGAAAATAAGAATCAGAAGTTGTTTGGGAGAGAAAATTCCATTGGCTGAAGAATGGACACATTTGATAAACAACTGAGATAGGAGAGGAGGGGCTGGAAAGTAATGGTTCTTGGAGTGCACACTGAGATTAACTGAGGAAGGGGAATCTACTTAGAGCTGCAGGGGTCATCCCTTGAAGGCTTCCAGCTCCAGCCCTGTTGTGCTGTCTTCCCTACTCTGTGGTTAATTTTTCTGTCCATATCCAAGATCCCAACCTTAGGAATCTTGACCAGTTCAAGAAACTTTCTCTGCTGTAAGTCTTTGACATCAAGTTCATATTTTAATATGTGTGTATACATGTCGGGGTGAGGAAACAGAAGATACATCTCTGCGTTTCTGTTAAAACTTTAAAGTTGTTGCACTTGTCTGCTTGAAGCCCTGTTGAGTAAAGCAATCATAATAGGACATTCTCAGCACAAATTCTGAGTCGTGAACATTGACTGAGAGCAGGGAAGACTTTCCCAGTCTTACATGGCATCCTCTTACAGCTTAGTCTCTCCACAGGTTGACACAGGTCTAGTCCCTCGGAGGAAGGAAAACGGTGAGGGGAGGTCAAGTTTACAGAATGGAAACTTGGAGCTCTAAAGATAACCTTATCATGTGCAGGAATCTCCAAACATGTTGTCTGTCATGAAAAATGATTTTCTTAATTATGCTTTGGTTCAAGATGTTACCTTGGCTATCCATGTTTCTTTGGGGTTTAACTGTAGGGTGCTGATTCATTTTCATCTTCCTGAATTCTAGCAACATATTTAAGCTTTCTGAGATACCAATAGTCTGAGTATACATGAATACAATTTCCTAGAAGACAGGCATGATAAAACTACAGTTTCTTAGATAATTTACTTTGCACTCTCCTTATTCTGTGTTAACAGTAGATAGACAGGGTTATATTTATTACCAAGAAAAGGACAAAAGCAGCCAATTACCTAATGACAACATGTCCATCCATCACTTATGAGATGACTGATATGTTTGAGATGGGTACAGTTGTTTCATTAACCTTCTGAAGATACTGATTCATAAGTGAATTTTGGATTAGACGTTATATTACACCACCTGGTTTGTAGTTTCACATAAATGGTTAGATATGTGTTTCATTGCAGAGTCATACCTAGATAAACTCACCTTAGAGCAGGGAAATCATGAAGTTAAAAACAAATACATTAAATAGTCTAACTTGAAGTAAAGAGGAACTCCAATGCAAAAGAAGAAGGCAGAAGAGGGAGAGGAGGCCAAAGAAAAGAAAGAGAGAATGAGGAAGGAAAGAATAAAGGGGGAGAATCATTGTAGAAAGGCAGATGTTACTTTCAGACTAAAAGATCTACTCAGAGATAGCTTAGAAATGTGACCACTCTGGCCTAAGGTATAATGTGAGATGTGTTCCAAGGACAGACAGAAATCTGTACAAATTCATACCATGTGTAAGGTTACAAAAGGAAATAAATGAAACAGATGAACTACACACACACACACACACAGATAAATCATACATATGCTCACACACACACTACACATAAACCATACACACACTCACACACAAATACACATTACACACACACAGAGATAAACCATGTACATACACACACACACCTTACACACACAGAGAGATAAACCATGCAAATGTTCACACAGACTATACACACCATACACATCAACTCACACTCACCACACATAAGCCATATACCTACATGCTCACACACTCATCATACACACATTCACACACACACACACACACACACACACACACACACACCATATACACTATTCCCATACAGACAATAAAGACATACACACACAGATAAACAATACACATCCTTACACACACACCATACATACCATACACATATCCAGCACATACACACACAGATAAACCATACACACACACACATACAAACACACACATACAAACACACACATACACTCATTCACATACAAACACACACATACCATCCACATGCACACATATATACACCATACACAAGTACCTGCACCCACATACACACACACACACACACACAGAGAGAGAGAGAGAGAGAGAGAGAGAGAGGAGAGAGAGAGAGAGGAGAGAGAAGTAGGAAAGATATCTGATCATCTAATCGTCGATATTGGAAGAAATTGGAAATGTGTCTTCTAAGAGGTCATAGCTGCAATTGGATCAGCCTTTCTCACTCATGTTACCTGTCTGAGATGCTGCAGCTGGCTACTTCAGGACATATGTGGACCTCTGTCAACATCATCTCTGATAACACCCAGAAACAATTCTCCATCAAACAGTAGCTCAAAGTAACAATCATAAAACACACCAAATAAGATATGATGACAATAATGAGTCACACTACAGCTGCTGTAGGGAATCTCCGATGCATAATTTGAGACATGAAATGGAAATAAGAAGAGTAACGAAAGCATTGTTATAATTAATAATACAGAGAAGTGAAACTTCCAGAAATAAAGACACACAAGAATATAAATTACAATAAAACAGTCTGCTAAGATGATTAGTTGCGTCAGAATAAGCTAAACAGAGGCCTTGGGGAAGCATCTGTCAGTCAACTAGCAATGTGGTCAGAGAGAGCAGACTTGAGGAAGACTTGAGGCAGAGGCAGAGGCAGAGGCAGACTTGAGGCAGAAGCAGGGGCAGAGCTGAGCTTGAAGTCCTGACCATGCTTCTCTGATGTGCACGGGGAGACTGGAGACTGGCTACACTGCAGTAAATGGCCATGGAGGATAGTTGAAAACAACCATCAAATGATAAGGGGTAATGTGGGACATCAGGGCAGACAAAGCCAGAGAATGGCCATTCCAGCTTCATTTACGTCCCGGGATGAAACATTCTGTCATGAAACAGCCTACAAGAAAAAGAATGTTTGGCTTAAATTCTAGGTGAGGATTTCATCATTGGTGTGAAGTCAAAGAATAACAGGAACATCATATCTATGGTCTAGGACAGGGAGACAATGGTCTAGGTCTAGGACAACTCCTCGATTCTTGCTGTTTACTCCTGTTACACATCAGCTTCCTCTGCTCTTCTACACATTTGAGCTCAGCCCATGGAATGAGGCCACCCACATTCTGGTTGGGTCTTGTACCTCAGTTAATAAAACAATCCCCTGAAGACATGACACCGGCTAACTTGATCTAGATAAGTCCTTTGTTGAGGCATTCCCGGGTAGTTCAAGATTATACCAAGTTGACAATTAAAGGTTAACACCTCAGCATCCTAGCCAAGGGTAGGCACATTGCTGCTCAAAGTTTAGCCAAGAGTGGGCACAGCACTGCTCACAACCTACCAAGAGTGGCTGTAGTTCTGTCTTTAGCAGAGATGAGAAGCACAAAGCAGGAACAGCTCAAGCGAAGACTGACTTCCTTATGGCAATTGGTTTCCCAGCAGAGCAAGTGTATGATAGTTTTATTGTATGGGGGAAATGACAGCTGCGATTATGGATAAAACTAAACTTTTAGAACAGCTCTTTTGTTTAAAAAATAAGACAAAATAAAGCTGTTTTCTTATTAGAAAAACTGCACAATAAGTTAGTGCACCCTGCTTTTGAAAGAGAGACACTAGTGGGAAATGCTACTGAAGAGAACCCCACAGAAAAGGGTCAGACAAGAGGAAGGTTTTGTAAACAAGCATTTACAAACACTTAGGAGCAGCCTGAGTGGATTGATTGTGGTCAAACTCAAAGATGACTTGCTTGCAGGATGAAAAAAACCCTATAATTTGGAGGCTGCTGATCACCCTTCTAAGGTGTTGTGTAATTAGATGGAAATGTAGGATAAAGAAAAATTGAAACAGTATTACATTAATGTTCGTCAAAACTTCAAGGTTAACCACTAAGTAAGCAGAAATAAAATGTATAAAAGCCAGAGATGAGAAAATTATGGCAGGGGAAATAGAAGAGGTTAATTAGAAGATTGTTCAGGATATAGCCACTGGCTTATTTAAAACACACACACACACACACACACACACACACACACACAAGATGATAAAAACATCAAAAACTAAGTAGAAAAATGAAACAGGCAAAATACTTTTAATCAGCCAGCTTTATCATGTATGTGGTATATATCCATTTTCCATCTATATAATGTTACAGAGAGAAAAGTGGGTAAGTCTAATTAGTATCAGAATTAAGGGACATTCAGCAAAAGTCTGTGTCAGTGTATAATCAGGGATGTCCAAATGCTGGGGATTTAACTAGTCCAGAAACTTTATGAACCTCATAATACAGCAACAAGGAAATTGACAGAACAGTGAAGCAAAATTGACAGGCTCAACTTTTAAGTGAATACTTTTGAACTGCCTGTCTCATGTTAGATATAGTAAGCAGACTAGAAATCAATAAGGATATACAGTACTGGAAAAAAGACCAAGGGATTTGAACGAAGGGTCATTAGGTAAACACTGCACCCAGCATTTGGAAAATACGTTTGTTTCCTGACTACATTAAAATATTTTACAAAGTGTTCAAATTGGAAATCAAATTCTGAGATGTTTTATGATGTATCTTAAAGGACATATTTTATTATTGACATTTAGCAAGCTATTTACAATATAAGATAAAATCTGTTTATTGATGATTTAACAATTTTCTAGATAATAAATATGTCAGGAAAGATTTAATTTCTCTTCCTCTATAACAATTTGTAATGCATTATTTATATCCGAGTAAAGTGATCAATACAAACTAGAGCTGTGGATGGTGTGCGGAAGAAGCTGGGTCAGGATTCTTTTAAATATAGACTTTGATGATAGGTATAGAGAGAAACATAATGATAAAATTAATGTGCCAAAATAATGACAAGGTGTGGCAATGTTGAGGTAGTTTGTGGAATGGCACAGCCAGATGGAGTCTCCACTGGACTCTGCAGGAGGGTCTGAGTTGGAACTACGGTTTTGAAGATGTGGGGTTAAGAGTCATGATTCCAGTGAGCTCTAAATCATCTCTCCTTTCTGACATCAAGAAAGATACAGAGACAGAGACACAGAGGAGGCAAGCACGCAGAAGCTGAAGCAGAAACTGGAGAGACTCCTGTAGGAATCAGAGAGCATCCTGTACTGGGTCAGTCCACCCTCAACTAGGAAGACCTTGGCAGAGAACATGGCTGTGCTGAGCCTAACTTCAGGCTTCCATCAAACTGAACTGCGATATAATGAACTTAGGAAAGCTTATGACACCCAGTGTGTGGTGTTTATTATGGTAATTCCAGGTAGCCAGTATTGACAGATACTCTTCTGATACTGATGTTCAGATACAAAATATTTTAATTAAAACTTCAACATGGCATTTGTACTCCTCTTTCTCTCTTCTTCCACCCTCTCCCACCTCTCCCCCCCCCCCTCTGTGTGTGTGTGTGTGTGTTAGAACCACATACAAAATTCTAAACTTCATATGGATACTCATTGGTTCAAGGACCAGCAAAACACAGCATGTATCAAAACAATGCATTTATTTCTTTATATTGTTATGGTTTAATGCAAGAAAAGAATTATAGGCAATGAGGCTCACTGGTAGTAGCTACCATAGGTGAATGATGATGCATTTTCTCAGCAGAGAGAATAGACAGGATCACTTTTTAACAACCGTAGAGCAAGCATGTACCTATTATGGATTGGAGAATGAGAGACACATATAGACTCTCAAGTACATCATGTGTGACTTACTTGCTATAATGAAGTCAAGATTTTTAATAGTTTTAGGCATAGAGAATATAAACTTATTAATAATAGGTAAGAAACATCTCCTGAGGGTGGTGAAGGCTCCCAGGGAGGATTAGCCATGGAGTCAATTTAAAACCAAACCAAACAGACAAAAGAAAAACTACTTCAAGGCAAAAGGCTGCATCAAAATCTTTTAAAGTATAGTGAAAATTGTGTGGATAATCTTATATGGGGAAATAAACATGCTAATACAGTTATAAAGATTCCAAGCAATGAGTGAAATAGACTTGTAAATTCAACCATATTACACTTAAAAACTTCATTTCATGAAAATCATTAATAAAGAAAAGTTGCATCCTGGGAACAATTATTCATAAAAATGCAAGAGTTTGTGGACAGTATATTTAGTATATTTAGTTAATCAGTAAGAAGTAAAAAAAAAATTAGGAAAAGATAAGTAGAAACTTGAAGTAGATTACATGGAAGATTTGAAACCTAATTAATTTTTGGTCAATTGCCATTTACCATAAAATAAATACACTTTTACATGGAGTAACATTAAATGTTTTAAATTGGAAGATTTATGCTTCAGTAGTTTTAGAACTGGTGTATACTTTTGGGTTGAAACTGTGACCTTGGCTACAGATATACGAACCTGGTGTGTTGACTAGTGGACATGCAGGTATGAGGATGCTGTAACTCAGCCCATTTTGTGTATGATCCTGGTATTGTCTGGTGGAGAGGCAGGTATGTGGGTGCTATAACTCACCCCTTAGCAAGGCAACCCAGGAAAACATGGAGAGAATGTGTCCCAGAGCACATGGGCGAACAAACCCACAGCTGTAAACTATGCCATTCACACAGATGAAATGCTTAAGGGCTCATCCACAGTAGAAAAGGCACAGAACAGTGTGGTTCACACACCACTGTTGACAACTGCAGTGCAGATTTCCCTAATGGTATGTTAAAAAACATATGAATTTACTTATGAAATGTTGCATGTAAAAAATAGCCATAGAAAATTCAGAATTCTACTAGGTAGTAACAGTGAGGTAGAATTATCCATGGGATCCATGGCTCCTGGTAAACCGTCAGGCGGTGGGTCTCAGTATGGGAGGCATGCTTTATGTTCTCTGCATACACCAATGTCAGTATCCCTTAGTTGCTTAATAAGAACACATGGCCTTTCTCCACTATGACAGAGTAATAACATTGGATGTTCAATACATAACAGAGAAGCAAGAAGATGGCTGCCATTGTGCGTATGGGCAAGCAAAGAGAGCAGAACAGTCGCTGGAACCTGGAAGGAAGGAGATACATAGAGAAGCATGGTTGTATTTGAGTCAGAAATGCAGGCAATATTTCAGGAGCTAAGAGAGGAATGGTCTTCGATTGCCTTCCTTTCAGTGAGATGCACACAGACTACAGTAGGGCAAAATGGAGGCAGAAGTCTTAGGTCTGAAGGCACTGCAAGTAGGCTCTGTGGGGGTCAGTTTCCTTGTGCTGGAGAAAGGTGTGATGGGAGCTGTCCAGTACAGTTGTTTATAAACTCAAAATGTCACATATTATCTCTCCCCTAAGGAAAGGAGAAAGCAGCTGTGTGTGCATTTGAATATTAAGCAGGCAAGCCAGGTCTAGAAGAAGAATCATTAGGACCGAGGAGTGAAGAGGGCATTGAGAAGGATGATTTCTGAGGAGCTAATTACCAGCGTTTAGCTCTAGGTCCCCTCTGTCATTCACAAAGTGTTCACACATTCTAAGAATGTTTTATTTGTGTTGTAGTAATGTTCACTTCAGACGACTTTTTAAGGACAGAGTTACTTCAAGAAAGAGACTCAGAGACTTGGACATATTTCTTCTTTTGGGCCATGTTGCTTCATGCAGAGCATCAGAAAGTAGATTAACACTGTATTTCTATGTAGTAGCAGTCAGTGGTACTTCTGTGCCCAATAAGAACAAACCATTTTTATGGCTTTCTCAAATTCACTCAACACGTATGTCCTTTGATACAACAATGTAAGTTCGGTATCGCTTCACATTTGCAGAGGAGAGGGGAATGAAGAAAGATATTCCTTCATTTCATAGTTTGTAACAGTTTGCTTTTCTCTTTTGTTTTTGTTTTTATTTTTTGGGTTTTATTTTTTTGAAGTTTGTTTTATAGAAAAATTGAGGAAAATACCAGGACTGGTTGGCTGGTGTTCCTGTCCTAACTCAGGACTGTTCTAGCCCCATCCACTATCCGTAACATCATCAATGTTCACTTGCATCATGCAGAGGAACCCATCCTGACATCCCATTGTCATTCAGAGACAACAGTTTGCACTGAGACTCACTTCCGATGTTGAGTGTGAACTGACAGGTAATGGCATGTACCCAAGACATGTCATACAAAGCAGGCTCAGTGACGCAAATTCCTCTGCTTCACCCAGCCTTCATCCTTTCTGTATCTATGGAAACCTACTGGTGGGTTCAAGGTCTACAGAACAGCCTTCTCAGAATGCCATTGAATTTGAATTCTACTGTGCAGCCCCTCAGATGGTTTTCTCTCTTGTAGGAATTTGCATTGGAATTTCCCCCTATTCTGTCCCTCTTAATGTTGATACGAGGTAATGTCCCCTCTTCTCCAGTTGACCTGACCATTGACAGAAGGTGAATACTCAATAGATTATTATAAGAAGAAGTGAGGGTTCAGAAGTGTTCTAGTTTATAATTTGACCTTTATCCTAATTGCATGTTGTTTTTTTTTAAGTTCAAAATTATTTTCAAGTATAAACTTTATTTCTCAGACTGGAATTAGCTACTGAAAAGTAAAAAGTTTCAAAGTTATATAATCAGTGTTTGTTCAACAAAGATTGAAATTCAAGAATCTAAATTAAAATTGATACCACAAGGAAAAGAAGACAAATACACCCACCAGGAAGAAAAGTGATAAAATTGCCACATTGACATTTATTCAATTCTTTTTGTATGTTATATCTTAGAATTATTAATTATCTCTTTTTATTTTAAGTTGCTTTAATCATATATAATTGACCAATATGAGCTAAAATGTGGCATATCAATATATTTATTCACCGTATAATGATCAAATCATGATAACAGGCACATCTATCAGCTCAGATGTTCATCATACCTTGGCAGTGAATCGTTCAAAATCTTTCATGCAGCTATTTTGAAACCCGCAAGCATTATTTTAACTATGGTTGCCCTTATGCAATATGATAAAAGGAACTCTTTCTCATGTCAAGCTATGGTGTAGTATCCATTATCCATTACCTCTCCACATTCTCCCTTTCCCCTAAGATTCCCCATCTCTTCTAATCACTATTTCTCTATCCACTTCTGGGTTCCACTTTGTTGGCATATCTTTTGAATGAGATTATGAATCATTTCTCTTCCTGTGTCTGTCTTCTTTCCTTAGCATAAACTCCTCAAGGTCCACCCAGGCTGAATTTGTCCCCTTTATGGATAAACACCACTCCCTTGAGTATGTGCACATTTTCACGATCTACTTTTCAGATGTCAAACTGACTGACCGTCTTGGCTTTTCTGCTATTGTGAGCAGCACTGAAGTGATCATGGGTGAGCAAATGTCTCTTCAGCGCCCTGTTTTTCATACTTGCATTTGAATTCCATTAAAGTGTATCATCAGTTGTAAAATATGTTGTAGCAATATTCATAATTAAGAGTTTTGCTTATTAATTTTCTAACACTTTTAACTTGATTCCTAGTAGTCGTCAATGTGGGGTTATTTACCTCTTCCTCCTCCTTTGTTCAATCCCTGCTGAGGCTGTATGAGGCGTAGAGATTACTGTGTCTTAATGTTGCTGTGCTCTAAAGAACAGGATATTTTCACCAGTAGATACTTAATAGAGTATACTTTCCCAAATAGTAGTGATGGAAACATCTAGGCATTCCAGATTTTAGATCTCTTCCTAAATTTAAAATATATATATTACAAATTATGTATACATGTGTATACATACATATATATATATATATATATATATATATACAAACATGTATGTACATCTATATATGTATATATGTAATATACATAACACACATATATAATATGTAATATAGTATATGTTACATATTATATATAGTGTGTAATATATTACTATACACACACACACACACACACACACACACACACACACACATATATATATATATACACATATAATAATTGTATAAATGTGACAGTGTTTTTCTTAACAAAAAGCATCTGAGAATCAGGCAGGTAGCACAAAGAACTCACCAGGCTTTAGAGAACCACTTTCAGGCCCTGGGTAGGCAGTATGTAATAAGTCGTTGATCTTTGTCACCTTTGGTGGTTGGGTTGCTTTCCTTTTCTACCACGTCTCTGTAATGTGGTCAGATTTTGAAACCAGATGTAGATTAAACTGCTGGCTATGTAAAAGCCTTCATGAGGTAACTTGGCCAGGAAACAACCTTATAAATATACTCTCAAAGGTTTCTCATTTCCTTATGTTAACCAAGTTGAATCATGAAGAGCCACTACAGCAGAGGTGAGATAAGGAAACCAGTTTCCTTGGTATTATCTGGGTCCTTTCCAAGTGTGAGGATGTGGTGAGCTTTTCTATTGATAGGTGCTGTCTAATCAGCTGGCAGCCTCCTGTTGAAGCTTAGCTGTGATTGATTGCCAGTAAGCTAATTGTTAGGAGCAGGAACTTGGGATTAAAGTGAAACAAATCCCATACTAAGTTTATCACTTACTAAGTTTATATTGTTGTACAGGAATTCAGAGTTCAGGGGAAATTTGGACCATATTTCACTCACTGAGTAAAGGATAACTATGTCCTTGACTCTAACATCAAGTCCTCCCAACAGGAGAGGGAGTCACTCATGCACCAGCTCAGCAGCCTGACTGATAATGTTAGTAAGATGCCACAGACAGTCCAGAGAAAACTACAGGATAAAAATGTGACTCAGACATAGTTGAACACAGTGATTGAAAGAGCTAATTCAATTGGAAGAATTGCTAGTCAAATCTGACTTATTTTCTGACAGCAATGCAATCTGCCTCAAGGACTGACTGCTGAACATTTTTAGATGTCTCTGACAATAGCAAATTAACTTCTTTATCTAGGGATGATCATGTGACCTAGCATGCAGCCAATGTTCTAATGCCAATCCACATGTGGGATTATTCTGAAGACTTCCCAGTGCTTATTGTTATTCCTAGCTGCAGAAATGTAAGTTGACGTAGCTTTAAGCAGATTCTATTTAAGTTCTCTAGTTTTAGAATCAGGTAATTAAGAAACTGGACCAAAAATGATTCTACCACCCGGGCAGCTGCCAGGGGCACATTTACTAGCTCTCCAGAAAGCATGACATTTCATTCATTGAGATTAAATGACCATAGTTCTAAATTAATGACTCATTCTGGAAGCTGAGTTTTCTTGTACTTATATTATTTAAAAAATCGGTGAAATCACAGCAAGAAATATGTTCCCTCTGTTAGAGGAGTTTCACACACAGGTAAATGATACTAGCTCTATAGCTAATTCTAATAATTTTATTTTCATCTAATTTGCCAAACAAAATGTCACTTCGTGTTCCATTCTGATGCATGCAAAAGCATTCCAAGAGCTAGCATAAATTTAGGTAAAAAGTTTAACAATGAGAATGAAATTAGTTTTTAGCAGTATAAACATAATTCAAAACTTGGTGGTACTCAGCCTCATCATACAATATGTTCCCTAAAATAAGACACTTCATGAAATATAAATATAAATTGTGGATAAGGTCATTGTGAGACACAGGCAACTGTGTCTTCACAGAGATATACATCATTCTAAACAACTGAGGTTTGTTTACTAAGATACTCAAAATCTCGGGCCTTACTATAGAATGGGAAATGAAGGAGAGAGGAAGAGAGAAAGACAGAGTGAGAGAAACAGAGAGAAAGAGAGAGACACAGAAAAACAGAGAGTGAGCAAGAGAGAGAGAGAGAGAGAGAGAGAGAGAGAGAGAGAGAGGTCAGAGAGGCAAGAGAGGTGGAGAGAGGCTACTCCTAAGTAGAGAGCATTGGAATAGACAGGGTGTAAAGGTTGGCTAAGTCAATCTGAGAGTATAATCTAATGATGTGTAGATGAAGCTTTTCTGCCAACCTGGAATAAATTGATTTCTGTAATATGCACATCTCTCTCTGTCTCTGTCTCTGTCTCTCTCTCGATGTGGTGGTGGTGGTGGTAGTGTGTATATGTGTGCACGTTCTGTGTTGTATAGCCTTAGCCTCTCCAGTGCTGAGATTACAGATGTGTGCTACCCATGCCACATGCCATCTTTATTTTACCTGATTGCTGGACTTTCACTTAAGTATGCAAAATTATTTCTTTGTTTTCCCCAGGGTTTGGCTCTTTCTTTGTCTTGTTTGTTTTGATTGTTTGACTCTCACATGTATTGTATCACCCTAGCCATTGAACCATAGAGTTCTATGTTGTCCTGGGCATATTTATCCTTTCAAAAGTGGGAGGAGGACCATGTACAGGAGATGCTGGGAAAATTAAGCCACATGTCTGGGCTGGCCTCAGACATGGAGATACCAAGGAGAATATGAGGAAAGTTAGGATCTGAGACTAAATTTCCTTAATCCCCAAACCCCACACAGCCTCATGAGGCAGGGTGCACATGCACGGGACACTGTATGATTCTCCTGGGAAAGGGAGAGATTTGGAACTGGTTGGGTCCACCATTTTCTCTGACAGGTTCTCTCAAGTGGCAGGATTTGAATTCCAAGGAACTTTCTGGTGGTCAGCAGCCTTGTGAGGAGTTATGTTCAGCTGGTAAGTTTGGGAATTTAGTGATTCATCATGGCTGCACACCCTCTTGTTCTACATTTGTCATAACTAAATAAGCATTTCATCACTAATGTGTAAAACTTGCTACTTTCCCCTTTGACAACAGCAATTGTCAGGTTGTAAGTTCTATTCAGAGATGGAATCTTCCCTTGTAGAAGTTCTTCACCAGTTAGGGCTGCTGTCTGAAAACCAGATCAGTGAGTTCTATGGGTACAAGGCTGTTGCTAACTGCATCAGGTGAATAGAACTACCTTTGTGATAGAGATGTTTGTGAACTGCACACAACAGTTACCACGTCCCCCTGGGCACATTCACTGTGTGTACATCCCACTCTCCTTAGGGAGATAATTTTGGACCAAATCCTTTGCTAGCATGTAATTTCTGGGAGCAGATTATATAGCAACTGTGCATAAGCTTTCTAGCAAACCTTACAATAGACTGAATGTAAGCATCAAGAAAATATAAGTATTTTCACGGCCTAATATCATCCGGAGTATTTAATAATGTCCAATTTCATTGGGAGAGACTGTCTAATTTTAGCAGTGGTGTTTTCTTAGCTTCTAGCGTATGCATTGCACCATCCAAATAGCAGAGCAGAGCAGAGCAGAGAGAACACCCAAACTCTGTGGTGAGTTCCTGCATATAAGCTATCACTGAGTTGCCCCATTCCCTCGTGCAATGAATGCTGTATTTTGTCTGAAGCAGTGGAGTTTGGTGTTAACATCATAAAAATATATCTGGGAAATACTTGGAGGTCAGTAAGAAAGAAAATGAGGAGTGGGATTCCAAAATATGAGGTCCATTTCCAAGCCAGATGTATATGGACTCATTGAAAGGCAAATCATTAACAAATTCTAGCTGGACCTTTTCTTGTACATCATCTGCCCTTGGACAGAAGGCATGGTGGCTCATTTCCATGTGAAGACTATCACATTAAAATAATACACATTTTAGTGTTGTTGCTTTAAAACATATGCTTTGTGGTATGTGCTTTAAAACGTCAAATTCACGGTCTTAGAAGGAGAATGTGTTCTACACCCCACAGTAACCCACTGCACATCCTGAATCAGCACATTCTATGCCCCAGGTGACTTGGGTGACAGGGGGAAAAAAGCAACAGTTATGGACAAAACAGATGCCTGGGTTGTCAGTGGGATGTTATGAAGTGGGGTGGTGTAAGTGGCACTATGCTGTAATTTTCCCAAAGCAACAGAATACATTTGGACATATATGCACAATACATACACACATGCATGTATTCACACATGCATGCACATATATACACCCATACATATACACATGCACACAAGTATGCATTCATATGAACATGTACCTATACACATATATACATAAGCATGTATACACATGAACACATATATATGTATGCACAGATACATATATACATACATACATACATACATATATATATACACACATCTGTGCATATATATACACATGCACACACATGTACGCACATGCTTCTATATGGACTCATACACACATAACTCATGCATTCACATGCATACACAAGTGCATGCATGGACGCACATGCTTAAAACACACTCATACACGTGCACAAATGCACACACAGAGGAAGAACAATCTACAGCCACCACTGAATCTAGGCATGGGCGAGTCGCTACTCTCTGAGTATTAGCAGTAGTATCACATGGAATCCTATACTCCCTCACAAATCTCTGGTGCCTATTCAATAAAGGTAAATGAATGAATGGGAGAAACATATGGCTGCCTCATTTGACCTCCCTGCTGTCTTACTTCTAATAAATGTGTTCCACTGCTAAAGTGTTATGACTTGCTGTTGAGGAATAACAACTCTGGTTGTTCTGCAGATATGCTTCATCTCTTATGAACCTGAAACTCTCTTGTTATTTTTGCCCCATTTCTTCCTGCCCAACACCAGAGTGCTGCTTCCACTTTCTTCCTCTGAAGTGTCTGTGGGGGGTAGCAGCTTCCTCCTTCTAACTGTGACCTTGATGAGAAAAAACAAAAAACAAAAACAAACAGCAAATATAAGAGAGATGCAGGATTATAAAAGTTCTAAATAGCCCTTCTCCTGAGACCCATAGTCATATCAGCCGCAGGGTATTTTAAAAATTAAATGACTTCTATTAAAAATCTAGTAAACAGAAGAAGCTAACAGAGACAATTCCTTGGCACTCCCTGGAATCTGCATTTTCTGCATTGTGAAGTACACTTACTATGACTTCATCTCCTACAGTGTTCATATGTGGAGGTGATGGAGCTCAGGAGATGATACTCAGGTCAGAAGAATGGTTGAGACAGAGGCAAATAGCAAGACTCACTTTTGCAAAAAGACTGCGAAGCAAAGATTGATTGTAATTGCATCAGAGGGGGCTAGAATAGACTTTTAAAAGAGAATTCAATTAAGAGTTGTCTGAGCCACTAGATTTCATTGACAGCACAGATGTCAAGATATAAGCAACCCATGGAAGACCGTAAGTCCGGTAGGTGGCTTCTTGTACTTTTCATGCCTGAGGCTGAAGAATACATTTTCATGTGTGCACACTTGTACTGGAAGTTTTTATTTGTAGTTATCCTTCCTACTGTGTGCCACAAGTTTGGCTCTCCTAATTCACTAATCATTTCTGATCATGTGGATTATGTTTTGGAAGCAGTTAGGCTCAATTTATTTCTAGCAAACCACTCAATATCATTGGCAAGATCAGCACTTACAACTTAATTACCTTTACTGAGGGCATAAACTACAGCTCTGTTTGGGATTTCTGCATTTGAAACCAGGTAGGAGAAAGGTAAATGTACATGCTGTAACCTTAGCTGTATTTTAGGAATGGTCTTAATTATCCTTCTTGCACATATACATACATGTACCTGTTTTTCTCTCTTCTCTTTCTCCTCTGTTATAAACCACAATTGAAATATCAAAATGCTTTACCTACCATTTACTCATCATAACACCACAGTGCTGTTTTATGAAGCAATAATACACATCCAGAGTGAATTAGCTACAGGGCTGATGGGTCATTTTCCTCACTAGGATGCCAGATTATTGTCACATAAAGCAGTACAACAGGAATGTTATTGGCAATATACAGTGTCCTTGGAATCCATTTTAACTGGATTGCTTGAAAGTAAGTTAAAAGTGAAAGCAATTATGTACCTGAAAAGGAATTGTGGAGAAATATTAAATCACCTGAACTACAGCATAATGAGGGGGACTTAAGTTATTGAAGTGGATGTTTGCATTTCTCAACTTTCCTAACTCTCTGGTATCTAACACCACTAGACACAGTCAGACTCAGACTCCTTAGGACTGGAGAGCTCATGCAGACTATTAAATTGGACCATTAAGTTTAAGTATTTTATGTTAACATCTGGTCACATTCTATGACAAAAGCATGTTTGTGTTATCTGTACTTTGCGTCAGCTCTGAGCCACATAGAAAGTAGTCGATTGCAAGGCATTTATCCAATACATCTCTTTCTATCAGCATAAGCCTCAGTTTCTTTGAGGTTTGGCTTTAAAAAGACCCCAAAGACCACACATTAAATATGTAGACATCTAACCTACAGCCTTTGAATTGATAGAAGATACAATTATTTTGCCAGATACTGCAAGTATGAGGAACTGTGTACAATACCTTGCTCCCTTTGTAATACTACTCCAATCAGTGGCGTGAATCCCACCTTTATTAATGATTCAATGGGGTTTCAGTCCACAAGACAGTCCAGGATTTGTAGTTTCTCTATGAAGTGAAGTGTGGAGCTCTTTCCATACCCTTCCCTTTCTCAGTTCACAACACTTTACCCACAGAGCACTTCGGTCGGGCTCCTAGAAGGACGATATTCTTAGCCCTGAGGGACCCACCCAGCCATCAGTTTTGCTCTGGAGCCAGAGAAGCCTGATGTTGGAAAGCCTGCAGGTACCCAGCTAATGATCCATGGAAAGGGGCCTAAGGCTCTGCCTTCAGCATCTTGACTAAAGAAGAAAAGGCTCATTTGCATCATTTTTAATGCATTAGTAATAACCTCAGAGTACCCAAAAATGCATTAAGGAAAAGAAAATAAAAGCATTTAGCCTTGTAGAAAGTTTAGAAAGAGAAAGCCAGATTTGAATTCTCTGCTTCCCTCTGTGTGTATCATCTTTTATCTCCATTTCCTGTACTTTGAGTCTAAATCTCTTGCCTCTCTGAATGGTGTATTTTCTTGATTATCTCTAGGTACCTAACACAAGGCTTCACTCTGTATTAACTGAACAGCACAGACAGTATGACATAAGGAAGAAACGAGAGACACTTTATAGACATCTTTAACAAGGATTTTTTAAACAAGGGATGAATCTTTGTTGACTCCATCTGCTCAGATAATAAACAAAGAAAAAATTGCTATTGAGCAATATCCATTTACTATATCCAGAGGTTATTGTGGATGTTTTTTTAAATAAGGCCACTTTGATTCTATTTGATGTTTTCTGCATATAATTATTATAACACACAGACTCTCTCTCTCTCTGTCTCTCTCTCTGTCTCTCTCTCTGTCTCTCTCTGTCTCTCTCTCTCTCTCTCTCTCTCTCTCTCTCTCTCTCTTTCTCACACACACACACATTGGTCTCTGGTTAGGGACACTAATAACTACATAACTAGTTTAAAGTAGAAGTAAAAAAAGTTCAAAGCTACGTATGTTGGTGCAGTGGTGAGGTAGGAAGATCTCTGAGCTTTGTGGCAAGCCATTCTTGCCTAACTGGTGAGGTTCAGGCCAATGTGTGATCCTGTCTAAATGGAGGTGGATGGTGCTTTAAAAGATGACACCTAAGTTGTCTTCAGACTACCATACATGCACATACATAAGCATAACCAAACACATGCACGTGTCTGATGCTTAGTTTCCTTCCCACTCCACATAACATTTTATTGATTCTCTCGGAGTTTCACATCATGTACCTCAATCACAATACTTTCCCAGTTCTTCCAAGTATCCCACTGGGGGCCATACTGATTGAGTGGCATGCACTCCCATTTGAGGCCATGGTGGTGATGTCCAGGCCATCACTGGGTCTCTGGTCTACTGCAGACAGGTTCTGTGTAGATGTCTATAGTTCCCAGTTACCACCAAAGCCAAGCAGAGGTCCATGGTCTATGCTGCTGCTGCTGCTGAGGATAGTTCTGAATTGGGTAGCCTAGGCTGCCACCTAAGGACATGGTGATGTCTAGACCTGTACTGCCACTGAAGGCCATGTCTGGGTCCATAGTCCTACTGAAGTGGGGTGTGTTGAGGTCTATGGTCCAAGTTCTCACCAGAGGCCAGGATAAGGTCCACGGTCTGTGCTGCTACCCGAGTCCATGTTGATATCTATGCACTGTGTGGCTGCTGGGGGCCCATAATGATATGAGCAGCCTGTTGGGCAGCCTTCAAGGACCTTGGCTGAGGTCTGTGGTCCTATTGTAGCAGGGGGATAGGTTGGTGGTCTGTGCTGTTGCCAGAAACCGTGTGATGGTTTATAATCCGTGCTCCCACTGACTATGAGATGGTTAGTTTCTCTATCAACTTGACATAAGTTAGAATCAATTAAGAAAATGCGTCCACCAGATTAGCCTGTGGGCAATCCTATGGTGCATTTTCTTGGCTGATGTTTAATATATGAGCGTCCATCCCATGGGGGTGTTGCCGCCCTTGATCATAGATGCTATAAAGCAGAGGAAGAATCCGTGAGGAGCAATCCTGTAAGCAGCACTCCTCTATGACTTCTGCTGTGGTTCCTGCCTACTGGTTTCTTCCCTGAGTTCCTGTTTTGGCTTCTTTCATTGATGAATTTATAAGCTGCAAAATGATATTAGCTCTTTCCTCCCAAGGCTTCCTTTGATCATGGTGTTTTATCACAACAACAGAAACTTTCACTAAGATGACATGCTAAAAGCTTTAAGTAACTCCTATGGCCTGTATATAAGTAACACTGAAGGCCTAGCTGTTTCTGTTGTCTATTTGATATTTCATATATGGATTCAACAAAGATGATCTTATAAAATTTGAGAGTCCAGTAGTGGTCACCATAGACAACAGAGAAGACTGAGGGAAATAGGGTAAGTTTGGCCAATAGGTAGCGAATGAGGCAAGAGTAGTAAGTTCTGCTGTGGTCTTCAATAGTAGGATTGAAACAGAGAACACATTTTTTGTATATATCAGAATGCTAGAATAGACCATTTGGAAATCTTTTTTTTGATCATAATGTAGTGTTAAAGATTTGGAAGATATATATGCATATCTTAACTACAACAATCCAAAATATGTATGTACTAAAACATTTCAGATGTACCATAAATGTGGGTCATCTACTACTTAATGTGCCAATTAAAAACCTAAAAGGTAGGGCCTGAAGAGATGGTTAGTGGTTAAGAACAGTTGCTCATCTTGCAGAGGACCTGGGTGAAATTCCCAGCACACTAAAACCAGTTGGCTCACTACTGCCTGTAACTCTAGCTCCCAGACATTCAGCTTATTCCCCTGTGCTCTACAACACCTGAAATTATGTGTGTGCAAACATATAGACACATATACATGATAAAAATAAATATTAAAAAATTAAAAAGTGAAAATTGTGAATTTTTAAATAGCAATAGGCTGTTGAAAAAGAAGTGGTGCCTATTTCTACAGCCTGCCTCCGATCTGTACATAGCATTGGAATGAGAACCATTGTCTCAGCCTTTCCTGTTCCCTTCACTTCTCAGCCATGTCTCCATATTGATGAAAGCATTCTCCAGCATGTCTCACATAACTTGGCCATGAAATAATTTTGGCTCATGTATTAAGAGCCAAAGTGGACAGCTACCAATACTGGGCCAAGGCTCCCAAGACTGGATCAAGAGTGTATTTCATTCTGTGCTTACATTATAATCATAATCCATGATCCTGAAGGCCGACCAAGCTTGAGAATGAGAGACATATGGAGATCCCAACAACTCAAACTCATGGTCCTGACTAATTTCCTGTCAACTTGACACAGGCTAAAGTCATCTAAGAGGAGGAAACCTCAACTAAAATAAATGTCTGTGGGCTGTGGGCCAACTTATTGGACATTTTCTTAATTAGTGATTGATGGAGGACGGCTCAACTCATTGTTTGTGTGGCCAACTCTATTCTGGTGACTCTGGGAACCATAAGAAAGTAGGCTGAGCAAGCCATGATGAGCAAGACAGTAAGCAGCATCCTACAATAGCCTCTGCATGAGATTCTGCCTCCAGGTTCCTATACTGCTTGAGTTCTTGTCCTGACATTCTTTAATGATGAAATGTGATATGGAAGTGTGAGCTGAATCGACCCTTTCCTCCTCAATTTGCTTTCATCATGGTGTTCCATCACAGCAATGGAAATCCTAACTAAGGCACTCAGTCACAGCTCACTGAAACACATACATGTAAATTCTATGTGCAGCTCTGGAGGCTCTGGAGTAGTTTGAATGCAGTATCATTACAGAAAACTAGCTCCTGTAATTCATAGATAGAAACATACATTAGGACTTGGGCATACAGGTGTGTAGGACTGAAGAACCTTAGCTCTCTCATAGCCCTTTCTGGGTAGACCCATCCAGGAAACAGCAAGACATGTTTCCCAACAGGAAAATACTATTTTCAAATCCATTTCCAGGAAGCATGCAGTATGGGTACATATTAATTTAAAGATAGTATTACAATTAATCTTTATCCTTTTATTTGGGTTCTTACATGCTGTTGATTTGCAGATAAATATTAAAAATAATTCTTAATATTAAAATATTAATATTAGAATATTAAAATAATTCTTAAGCATATATCATCCGAACTTATATATTTTATCATACAACGATGTGAAAGGCACCAATTGATGCATATATATTAAGGTTTATAAGAAAATTCAACAGAATCTGTACACATAATGACAATTGAACATATATACAGAATCAACCCTGGCATGTAATGAAATGGAATGTGGTGATTTCTACATCACTCTTTAGAATATCAGATGTAATCATTCAGGAGTCAAGAACCTCAATCTTCCTGAATTCAAATTTTATTGTTTGATAGTTTGCTAGAAGATACATAGAAAGATGTGATTTTTTGATATTATAGTGTGAAATTATTTCATATGCACCCAGAAGCTTTCTTGAATGGAGTTCCACTAGATTGCCTAGGCAGGACAGATTTGCATCTCTTTGATGTTTTAAGAGACCAAACTCCACCTTTGTATTTAATGCAGTAATGAATTGGTTTATATCGTAATTTAAAAATGCCTCAGTTCTTGTAATTCTATGGCATGGAACTGTCAGCTCTTATATGCTCAACAAATGGAAAGCAATATATTTCTGTTTTTCTTTGTGTTAAAAATGTGTGAATATGATTCCCATGAAAGAGTCAATTATTTCCAGCAAAGTCCTTCCATGACTGTAAAGATCTAGGCAAGAACTTTTTTCTTCCTTTAATCTTTTCTGAAAACACTCACTGACTCAGTAACGATTGCTGTGGTTGAGCCAAAGCCCTTCACAGACTGAACTTGAGGGTATTTTTCATCCTTTCCTGAATAACTGGCCTCAGTGACAATAGACTGCTCATCTGTACCAGTCAGATGTGGGTATTTTATTTTACTTTTGATTTCTGTACAGTGTAACATGAAAATGTACGTGTATCCCCTCTATATCATGAAGAATTTGTAAGTATGAAATTATGTATAAAGACTTCTAATATTACCAGATTTTAAATTTCCAACTACCTGTTCTTACTGAAAACCGATGTATTAATTCACTTACTTTTTGTTTATTCATTCATTCATTCATTCATTCATTCATTCATTCTTTGAATTACTCACCCACTTATGTATTTGAAACTGCCAAATATCAGTGTTCTATTCAGTAAAGAAAACAATATATACTTTATCATATAAAGGAACAATATGCAACAGGCTTGTGGCATGGTGAGAGGAACACATGTTTATGTTTCTATGAGTAGGCAACATGGTGATTTGAATGGGTAATAGGCCTATAGTCCTGTGAGTACACAGCAGGTATACAATGCATTGAGTGGACAATAGGCCTCCTGTACTGTGGGTGAGCCACAAGTATTATGCAGAGGCCACAGGTTACAGTACCAACAGTGAACAACTGAAGCACAGTGCCATGAGTGGACCCCTCCACTCTGCCTTCTTTACTTTGTCTCTTACATCTTACTTAATTTCTTTCTTAGGCCAAGCAAGATGGCTCTGGCATAAACATATTTACTCCCAGTAACTGACACATTTATGGCTCTACAATATCTAAGAGCTATTACTTTTAGCACTGTGAAGTGGAGTCTGCTTTAAAGATTATTTAACTATTATCTCAGTCTTCACCATTTCAGGGAAACACTGAGTCTCTTCCCCTGAAGTAATCATTGAGATTTTGTCTTCCAAGCTTTTCCATATCAAAGTTTTGTTCTCTGTGCAGCTTGTTTTCCTTTCTTTGCATTATCATTTCCACTTTATTTATCAAGAATGTTTTCATTATTGGTTTGTTAAGTTTGGCATCTCCCACTGTATTTTTCTTAACTACCTTCAAGATGAAACACAAATCCATGATGTATTCTAACTGGCCTCAGATAACATCTTTTCACTATCAGATCACGAAAACTAACCTGGAGAAATCTCTAATAGACAGAAAGAATAGAAGACTGATGAAAATGACCACAATACTGAATAATTAATAAAACCACATTTTTCAAAAAACTTTCTGTTGATCCTTTAATGACAGAATCTCAGTGTGTAGCCCATACGTACTAGCCTCACACTCTTCATAAACTTTCTCTACTATAACTTCTTTACTCTTGTGACACAAGTATGCCTCTCTCTGCACAACTAGAATATATTCGCCATCAGATTTATTACTATTGATACGTGTTGCATGTATTTTGAAGTATAATCAAAATGTGAAGTATAAAGTCAAGCAAACACAAAGAAGCAAGGAGTGTCTAGAGCAAAGCATGTGTCTATCCTAACTCCAATCTTCAGAACTTATAATACAGGGAAACAATGAAAGATAAGTCCATTAAAGAAGAATCTATTACATATTGTTCACATGCAGAGATAGCAACAGCATCATTGTTACTCCTCAACTCAACCGAACAGCTGCAAAACTCAACTGATGGACTCCGCCAAACTCAACTACTAAATTATTTCTGAAAGACTCAATGGATAAGCCACTCTTTGTAAACTGTCTTCCAACTTTCAAAAAATGACACATTTTGTGTAATTGTTTTTCTGCTATGCTGTTCCAAAACACTGAAAGTAGGTCTGTCTTTGTTAACCTCAAAAATTGTAAGATCAATTAAGAGCTCCTTTAAGACTTTGATCCATTCAGACAAAATGTCAGTTTCACTGTGATCATTAAGTTATTTGCTGTTATTTTTATCATACAGAACGCTGTTTTGTCTGCCACTGAGGCTGCTTTGAGACTTATAAACATCCCCTAAAATTCCGTTCAGTAGTTATTTTGCATGCCAATCAGCTGTATTGATTTCCATATTGAGTGGAGAATTCGCTGTCAGCAGTGCTTGAGCGCTACCCAGTTCGACTTTTTATCACTGATCTTTGCAAAGCCTTCGGGCCACAGGCGAACTGAATTGTGGCATTTATAAATATTTCTCTGCTTTCTTATTTTGTTAAAAATATTATCCAGCTAAGTGGCCTTTTTATGTAAATGCTAAAATGAAATTTTATGAAATTTTAAAGAGGTAAAGAAAATATGCTTGGAAAATGTAAAAGTGAAGACTTTCAGTGAGATTTCAAACGGGCTCTTACATGAGAGCACCTGTTCTGTGACATTACATGCAGGAAAAGCTATTGCTAAAAACCTTTTAAAGGGACATACTCAAAATCGAACATGAGTTTATTTTCTTATTAATACAAGCATTATCGAGCTTTCCAACATTTAATGGGGAACAGAAAAATTTCCTAGCTGGTGAAGATTTTCTCATATCTGGGAGACAGGTTAAACAATGTCTTGACCAAACTTCTCTAACCAATACTATACTATAGTGTACTATAATATACTGGCTCTAGCTCCTAAATAAAGACATGGAGACCTTTTATTTATTAAAAGCTTCAGCACTATAGATGGGCAGGTATTCATCTATTCTAAACTAATCTTAACCTGTCTATGGTTGTCTACTACCATCTACTTGCCTTGTTCCTTGCCAACTTAATCTTGCCCTGGCTGATCCTGCTTCATCAGTGTCTTCATGGTGACTGCCCTGGGGACCTGCTCATGGTGAATCTCTCATGGCAAATCACTCCTCATGGTGAATCTCTCCTCTCTGTTCCCTACTAGAAACCCTCTCTTACAATCGAAAGTCTAGCTTCCTCATCTCCTGCCCAGCTATTGGCTGATAAGATTTTATTAACCAATCAGAGATAGTGGAAAACAATTTTACAAAACATTGAGACTGGAGATTCTTGACAATGCCAATGTCTGGACTGTAACCAGATCTCTGGGCACAGTAATCAGCATCTGAATTCACACTATACAAAAGCATCTCCAAACATCCAGGAGCTGAAGCAGTGGGTTTCTTCTGTTCAGCTCTCCCATGGCCCAAGACAAGAATTTTTGATACTTCTATCTTACCATTCTCAGTTATATCCATATCCATGTCCACCTCAAAGGACTCTCTTTAAATAGTGTTTACTTGCTTGAAGTAATGGTTCATTCCCTTAGTTGAGTACGTGATAGACTGGGTATCCTGTCTCCTTTGTCATCACAAGAGTCAAAGAGTCCATTTCCTCCATGTTTCTGGACTGGATGCATTCATTGTCATATTCATGCTTCCCTTGGACCATTCTAACTTTTTGCTGTCCTCCTACATTTCCCTCAGTATGTGCCCAGGCTTTTACAAACCCCAAAACTTAACTATCTTTAAGATACCTTATCCCCTAGGTTCAATTCTAGATTATCAATCATTCAAGAGTTACAGAACAACAAAACATGGTATTAAGTAACTGCCTACCTGTGGCCATATAGCCTGTGGTTATGTATCACTGGACATTCTTTTTGTCTTTGATTTTGGAAAGGATGTCTGCCCTGATACTTGGATACATCAGAATAGAGTCATTTGTGGTGCCTTTGCATTGCTCAAAGAACTATGGATGTGGTACAGCTTGACAGTTCTCTAGAATGGAAAGGAGCTAAGAAAATCAAAGTCTGTAACTTTGGAAGAGCTTACTGCTTTACCACATTCAGGAGCTGACACTGAAGCCCATATGGTCCATGGCTCTAGCAGAAGGTCTGAAGATGCTGATACAGAAGCAGTGGTATTCCTCAAAACTAACTCTCAAAAGTAGGGCTATTCTAAGTTAGTGTCCCTGTTTAAAGGTCATTAAAATCCAGTGGCTGGCAGTGGTAGAACTTACACTGTATTTGAGAGTTATTACTCATGCTAAGGGCTCTCTAATCTAGTGTACACCAGCAGAGGGGGCTTCTGTAGTCATGCTGAGCATCCCTGGCTTCTGACTACTTCCCTGTCTTATTCACAGTTGACCAGCTAGATTGTGCCGGGAGGCATTCTGTTTTACATAATCCTAGTCTCCTTCCTCTGAGAATATGCCCCTCCCTCTTCTGCTATCCAGTTATTTGGTGGATTATTTTGATTGTTATTTTTGTTAATGGCTTGATTTTTACTGAGATAAGATGAGGTACATTGACTTTTAACTTTGCCTATAAGCCAGATTGATCAATCTATAGGCTTTCTCAAGTCCCTGCCTACACACTCATGTTCATCTGTCTCTAGCTAAAATCTACTCCCTTTAACTCAGATAACTACATATTGTTCATTTGTCAAGAGGAAACACTAACCCAGTCATTTCAGGACACTTTCCCTAAGCTACCTAGAGTAACTGTCCTGCGCACCTCTGGTCCTACAGGGTCTTAAAACATACTTTGTACCTGACTTTCTCTTTATTTGTTATTACTTCCTCATTCTTTTTGTTACTTCTTATAGGTACTTCACAGAAGTTCAGCATTGTTTTGGCTTTAGGGATGTCATAAATTTTTAATTCACTGAATCCGCAGTAGCTAGAATTTGAATTTTGTTTCAGAGTCCAGACATTTGAGTACACACAATTTCATTTGCATGTGCCAGATTTTCTTATTGTAGTGCATTATAAAGTGATAAGAGTCTTTAGAAATTTACATAAGATTACTAACAAATATCTGTTAATAAATTACATGTAAGCACTCATAGTACACAGCTACTAAGAATTGCACATGTTGTAAATATAAACATATGATATACATATATATTTATCCCTTCATTTGCCATAAGTTCAATGCTAATAGATTTACTAAAAGTTCATGAATTTCAAATATATGGGAAATGTAATTATTTTACGATTTTCTAATTAGTAGTATGTGTGTGTGAGGAGATTCCATTCAATGGGAACTTCCTGGATATTTATAGAGTGCAGCAGGTCCATAGAACAAACAGGCTCATACCAGGAAATAACAACTTATAGAAATACTCTATTTCTCTGCTCAGTTATGTCCAGAAAATGAAGAAGAATTCTTGTGTATCTGAAGGCCATTGATATTATAGCCTTATTCCTAAAGCTTTGTTGCCTACACAGTTTAGCCATGTGACATGAACAGTGTATAACTGGCCCCAGGAAATTTTACAGTAGTTACTGAAATTTATAGAAGGACACAAATGCACCAGCTGTTCACACAGTGGCAGAGACCATTTTAATATATATTTCTAAAGCATTTCTTTAAATTAATGTTGAGGTGAAAGCAATACTATGCATGAAAAATATATGCCATTAGCTACCCTAGATATTGATAATCACAGTCATTTCTGAAAGAAAAAATGTTTCAGAATTGATTTTTACTGAAAATAATTATAAAACCTAAAAGGTAAATATGTTTGCTTCATAGGTAGACAGTAAAAATAAATGTATTCCATATTAAAAGTGAATTTCCTTGTACCCATGTCCCACCTTGGCTATCATAATCTTTCCACCCTTCTTACAATGATCTCTCAGCCTTGGAAGGAGTCCCTAATTCTTTTCCCCACATACTTAAGTCATAGAATATGTACATAGAAAATGTGGCAAGTACTCATCTATAAGTATTCACCCTGCTATTTAGTTTTGATAGTGCTAAACGAAGCTATATATATATATATATATATATATATATATATATATATATATATTACTATATACAGTAGTATCCAGCTGTGAACCCTGGGAATTGCAATACATGCTGGCCTTGAAAGATATGCCCATAATGCAATCGTGTCACCAATGTCATGGAGTAATCAATTACCTCCAGACTGAACATAAGGCTAGTTGCGGTAAAACAAATGGCTACTTATCAATTAAATAAAGTCTACACGGGAGAAAATGTTAGGTTTTTAAATTATCAAAAGTTAAATCCTAATATATATTTACTTAGAGTTTTTCTCTTTTTATTATTAATCATTCCATTTGTTTACATCTCAAATGGTATCCTACTTCCAGGTTACCCCTCCACAAACCCCCCATCCCACATTTGCCCTCCCTCCCTCCCCTTTGCCTCTATGAGGATGCTCTCCCAACCCTCTCCCACCCCACCACTCCAGCATCCCCCTATTCTGGGGCATCAAACCTCCACAGGACCAAGGGCCTCCCTTCCCATTGATGTCAGGCAAGGCAATCTTTTTCTACATATGTATCTGAAGCCATGGATCCCTCCCTGTACCCTCCTTGGTTGGTGGTCTAATCCCTGGGAGCTCTGTGAGGTCTGGCCAGCTGATGTTGTTCTTCTTTTATGGGGTTGCAATCCCCCTCCCTCCTTGAGTCATTCTGCCAGCTCCCCAACCAGGGTCCTGGAGCTCAGTCTGATGGTTGGCTCCAAGCATTCATATCTGCATTGGTCGATTGCTGACCGAACCTCCCAAGGAACAGCCACACCAGATTCCTATCAGCAGGTGCCTCTTGGCAACAGCAATAATGTTGAGGTTTGGTGTCTGCAGACAGGATGGATCCCCGGGATGGGCAGTCCCAGAATGCTCTTCCTTCAGTCTCTGCTCCATTTTTTACTCTGTTCTTCCTTTGGACAGGAACATTTCTGGATGAAAAACTGAGATGTGGGGTGGCCCCATCCCTCAACTGGGGCCATACCTATTTACTGGAGGTAGTCTCTACATGTTCTATCTCCCTTTGCTGTTCATTTTGGCTAAAGTTATGCCCACTGGGTCCTGGGAGCCTCTCATTTCCCTGGCATCTGGGACCCTCCAGTGACTATGCCTAGTTCCACATTTCCCACTGCTACATATTTTCATTCGATTTCCTGACCCTCTGACCCTCTGTACCTCTCTCCTCTTCCCTCCAGCACCTGATACTGTCCCTCTTTATTTCTTCCCCCTCCTCTTTCCCTCCTAGGTGCCCCCTCCCTCCACCTCCTGCAACCATCCTGTTCCCCCCTCAAAGCAGTACTGAAGTATCCACATCCTGATCTTCCTTCCTCCTAAGCTCTATATGGTCTGTGGTTTGTAACATGGACATTGTGAGCTTTTGAGCTAGTATCCACTAATCAGTGTGTACATACCATGTGTGGTATTTCCTTTTGTTGTTTCGTTAGTGTATATGCATGTATGTGTATTGGCTCTTGTGATATAGCATATATATGGAAAACAGAGGATAGTTTATGATAGTTTTATTTTTCCACAGGACTGGTTGGGGGGGATGGAGTAATATGTTCTTGTTTGAGGGAAAATGTCTACCCATTGAACCATCTTTCAGTTAGCTAGAAAAATATGAACAATGTACTTCTCCAAATTCTATTAAGTTGACCTATTCTGAAATTAAGAACATCATCTTTTGTTAATATTTAAGCCATAGAAAGAACACTCGTGTAAGATGAGACTCAAATTAATTGTGCAAATGATGAGCCTTTTCTTTTTTATTATATTTCTTGAAAAAATTACGGTTAAATGCTCGCCGTTCGCACTCTCATTCTACTCTGGTCTCTGGGAACAAGACTGTATAATGTTTGTCTTTACATTTCTAGTATGTGAGGCTCTGGGGGCACAAAGTTTGTTGAAAAAATAAACTTGAGCAGGAAGTGGAGATAGCATGCATCTTTGCTGAGGGTACATGGATAGGTTTCCCTAGGAGAAAGTTCTTCACAGCAAGATTGCCCACACAGTTGAGTGAAGGTTGGAGGGCACCATACTGAAGTAGAGGAGACTCTTGGAGGGAGAATGCTCTCTTCTGTCCTCCAAGGCGAATCATCCCCTCTATGGCTGGCTAACTCATTCCAGTGCCTTGTTGTCTTGTTTCTCTCAGACTTACAGGAGCAAGCTCTACACACGGAGATTGACTAGAGAGTCAGCAGTGCCTTAGGGAAGCAATATTATTCATTGGCAATGTGTAATGATTACATTCTGCAGGCTCAGCTTGCCATTGCTTTGGATATTTTCTTCATCTTGATGTGTTACATTTGAGAAGCAGTGGACCTCCATGCTTACTTCCTCCATAATTCTTCTCATGTCAGTGTATTTTCAAGAGCATCTGTGGTGGTTTAAATATGCTTGGCCCATGGAGTGGCACTGTTTAGAGGTGTGGCCTTGTTGGAAAAAGTGTGTCACTGTGGGGTGGACTTTACAACCCTCATTCTGGCTGCCTAAAAGTTAGTTTTTCTCCTGTTTGTTGAAGGACTCTCAACTCCTTGGCAACATTCGTGCCTGGACACTACCCTGCTTCCCACCATGATGATAAGGGACCAGACTTTAGAACCAGTAATGCATCCCAAGTGACATATTGTCCTTTATAAGAGTTGTTGATAGCAACTTAAAATCTCCAGTTACCTTTCTGAGCCAATCAGAGAGTCCTTCCAGAAGCGTAAACCAAGCAGCCATAGAAACAGGCTGTTGTCACTTGTGAGAGACAGGCATAAGTCATGGAATGTATGGGGGTGATGGGGTAGACTACTGTAATCAAACCCAGTTATAAATTATCTTTTATTGGTAATTCTATAATCTCTCTCTAGTTACTATAGGCATTGAAATACATTCTTAACTTTACCTACATGACTTTTGTTAATATTTTATCATTACACATTAAAAAAATCTTTATATGTGATCACTTACCACTCTTGAGGCACTGAATTACAGTAGTCATATGTAAAGCCCCTATAACTGCTGGGCTGGATGCTTGCCTTAAATGATCATCCATATGTTGAATCTCACAAAAGCAGTGTGCCTTATACTTTGTATTTATTCTGAATCTTCTTAATGTTCTTCAATGCTACAAAAAAAACCCTCAGTCCATTTATTACTCATATCACTGTCCATCATTCAATATGTGGACCAGGTGCTTTCTGATGAATTCTTAGTTTTCATTGACTTAAATATTCTATTGTGGCTTAATCATTTGATGCAACTTCTAGTGGAACAAATTAATTACAGGTTGGTAGGTTACATGTCATATTGCTTCTCAAAGTTTAGACTTCCTGTCATATTGCTTTAGACGGTAACTATTTGGGTACCTGTATTTCCTACAACTGTGCCATGGCTTTGCAACCTTATCTACATACATTTTGAAGTCTGGCTACACTATGTTTCAATGAAGTTAATGTTTTAATGTGTATATATTTATTTCTGTGTATGGTGTATACATAGGTGTCTTCTCTTTGTGTTTGTGTGTGTGTGTGTGTGTGTGTGTGTGTGTGTGTAAGCACATGTGCATGCTCACACACACGCATCTGTGAACCAGAGTTCATCATCAGCTATCCTCCTCTAGCTCTCTCCAACTAAGACTCAGAATTCTCACTGAACCAGGGCTCACCATTTCCTTGGTTTAATCTGACTGGCCTTCAATCCCCAGGGGTCTTAGTGTCTTTCAGTCTCTAGAGTGCTGGGGTTACTATTAATATTCTGTCTAAACTCCACCTCCACAGTTACCTGACAACAGCCAGATATGCTCCTTCCCATAGTTACCTGGCAACAGCCAGGTAGGCCTGCCCACTATAAAAGGGGCAGCTTGCCCCCTCCTCTCCCTCTTGTCCTCTTACCCTCTTGCTCTCTTGCTGTCTTGCCTCTAGCTTCCCTCTGTCCCCTCCCCCTCCCCCTTTCCTTCTTCCCCCTCTCTCCACGTGGTCAGGGCCGGCCTCTACTTCTCTCTCTCTCTCTCTCTCTCTCTCTCTCTCTCTCTCCTCTCTCCCTCTACTATCCTCCTGGCTCCCCCCCCCATGCCCTGAATAAACTCTATTCTATGCTATACCATCCTGTGGCTGGTCCCTCAGGAGGAAGAGATGCCTCGGCATGGGCCTGCTGAGACATCCCCTTCCATCATTGGTCACCTTCCATCATTTCAGTTACAGCAGATGATGCCTTGCTCCTCCCAGCTTTTTAAGTGAATGTAGGTAATCAACCTCAAGATCTTATGCCTGACTGACAAGCAATTTACTCACCAAGACATTTGCCCAACCCCAGGATTTTGATTTTTGTATGCAGCTTGCTTCTAGAAGTTGAAAATTTCTATCATTCTCAAATTGGTAAGATATAATATAGTTTATACTGATAAATTATGCTATAAGTTGGTTGAAAGTAGATTTCCAGAGGAAGGAAGATGCCACTTACCTCTTCCAAAGTCTCTTGTTTTGGGTCAGGCTGGCCCCCTAACTCTGACCCAATGAAGAATGGGAAACAACAGCCAGTGACTATGAGTATTAAAAAACATTGCTCACAGAACATTATTATTTATCCTGTGGCCTAAAAATGCCTGGAGTGGACATAGAATTTGGCAACTCATTATCCCTGCAGGGAAGGTTCAGTCAGTGTAATCTAGTATAATAATCTAGAATGATCTTAAAACAGTTAATCAAGTATATCAAGAGTTGATTTACTGAAGGCAACTTTAAAAGTTCCTATTTGACAAATGTGAGAATGGTGCTAATGTTTAAACTTGGAGTGTTGAGGACCTATGTGTCCACACCTAAAGGCTTAACACAGCAACTGGCATCTCAGAAAGAGAAATTCTTGAAACAAGATGAAAGTCTTCAACATCCTGCTCTTTTATATGTGTCCTGCATGCATAGAGACTAGTCTGTAGAAATTAATATAACACCAAGCAAGAGCAGAAGAGCAAATAGAAAGAGCAGATAGATAAGCATCACATAGCAGTGTTATAGTATTGACCTAGTAACAGGTCTAGTCATGAAGATTGAGCTGCATTGCTGAAAGTGCAGACAAAGTTAACACTTTCAAATCAGGGGCTTAAAAACATCCAGTAGAAATCAACTGGGGATACTGAACAGTCAACTGGGAAAACCATGGCTGCTGTAGACCAATCTTCATGATGTGCAGAACACATACAGAAGAGTAGATTGTTGAAGACTTTCATCTTGTTTCAGGAATTTCCCTTTCTGAGATACCAGTTGCTATGTTAAACATTTAGCTGTGGACATATCGGGTCTGGAAGCTCCCAGTTCAAATCTTAGCACCATTTTCACATTTGTCAAATAATAAGAGTTTTTAAAGCCGCCTTCAGTAGATCAACTCTCCTGACATACTTGATTAACTGTTAAGTATATACTAGATTATTTATAATGTCAAATAGAGTTTTCACCTGGCATTTCAACTCTGTTATTTATTTTTTAACTTTAAAAATATTAGTATTTTGAAAGTTTGTATGGGTATTTCATCTGCATGTATGTATGTTTACCATATGCATCCACTACCTACAGAGGTCAGAATAGCTAATTGGATTTCCAGAAACTGAAGTTACAGATGGTTGTAGCCTGCCATGTGGGAATAGGAACAAAATTCTAGGTACTATGGAATAGCAGCCAGTACTCTTAACCCTGTATCATCTTTCCAGCTCTAGCTTCAATTTTTTATTTTCCTAAACTTCTATTCAGTCACTCCTGAAAAATAATATTCTTATATTCATTGTAAGCATGTTTTACCCCCTGACTTTATGACTGCAGTATTGATAAGACACTAAAATCCTACCTTGCCCATTATAATTGCTGGTTCATCTTGGGGTGACCCTAAGAGTGAATTAAATATCTTCATATGATATATGGTTTTGAATGTTATTTTTTGCCACACATGACACATTGTAGACTCATTGTATCATGTGTTTATGAAAGACACAAATCTCATTTATCAGGGAATAGTTTCTTTAAATTCCAACAACCTGTTCTAGATCACTTGTGCTGGAAGACAGATACAACTTTAGTTGTTTCTGTTCTTTAAGAATGCATTTGAGTATATATAAAAATTATCAGTTACTTCATATCAAGTCATCTTATGACTTCACAATTTGAAACAGTCACTGTGCCAGGTCTTTCATTGTTATTAAAGAACTTCTTTAATAATTATACTTTAATAATTATTCATTATTAAAGAACCCCTTCATTAAATCCTCTTCAAAGTCTTAATCTGTTTCTGTTTTGAGAGATAATCTTGTCCTCCTTTGCTTTTTCTTCTCCTATTTAGCCAGATCTTAGGTTCATACATATTTACATGAGTGTACACAATTTCCCAGTATGTGGATACGTGGAACTGTGTATATAGCAGCAAAGCCACAAAGGTGAGGTAATCACATGGAATCTAATCACATGGTAAGTCTAACAGAGTCTTACCACTGTGAATCTGAGTCCTTTCTGAATGTGCATTCAAGGAATAATTTATACCTACAATGATCAAAGTTGTGGGTGTGGCTGAGAATCTACTTCCAAATACTCACATGGCTTTTGTTATAGATGTCATCTCTCCAAGTTTTCTACAGGCTGCATGTGGCATGATGGTAGAATTTCTCCAGGTTAGTGACCCTCCTGCAAAAAAAAATGCCAAGACAAAAGTTCTGATCTTCACAGTGCAATGTCAGAAATGGCATTCTACTGTGTCCAGCATATTCCACCCAACTTGGAGATATTTTGGAAGGGAATCATATTGAGTGCCAGAATATGAGGGAACATCTTGGAAGCTGGGTACTGCTGTTCACCAATCCACACATGTAAAATCATTCATTTCTGAGACCTTTGAAACCCCTGTCCCTTTGCAACATCAATTGAAAATGCTCATTTTTCATGGGACAGATCAACAGGTGGGTGTGACTCCTCTCACGTGGTTCACAGTAACCTTCTCAACTGGATGAAGCAGGCAGGACGAGTTTGATCATACTCAGACAGTGTAGGAGAACATTTCATTTTGATCTTGGTTTCTAAGTCTTTATTTTGTAGTGAACTTATTCTAGAGCTTTCAAAATGTTGTCTCAGCTCAATAAAAGCTGAGTCCTTTGAATTTACCATCATATCTGATTTGATTTGGCTCTTAACAGTCAGCAGTATGGATCACCAGGCACACAGTGATCATTCTCTTCATCATTGTCCCATATGCCCCTGGGGTTCTTCTGTCCTGTGTGTCTGATACAGAGTAAACTAGCTGAGACACTTAATTTATGCTCCTAGTACTTGTGATGTTTAGTTGACCTAAGCCAATAACAGGCATTTAGGAGCCAGGTGGAAATAAAATAATTTGGTCATCATCTTCTCTCTGTTCTCTCTTTTTTTTTCTTTCATTCTTGATAACTACTCTTCAGCATGACATCTGAGCTTGAACATCAGCACATATTCAGTCTACTTGACCCTTCCAAGAGAGAAAAGACTACGGCTTTCAACTGCTGTTTCTGAGAGTCTTGACTATCCATCAGCACTCTCTATTCTCTGTCCACTTCATAAAAGAACCCCTTCATTAAATCCTCTTCAAAGTCTTAATCTGTTTCTGTTTTGAGAGATAATCTTGTCCTCCTTTGCTTTTTCTTCTCCTATTTAGCCAGATCTTAGGTTCATACATATTTACATGAGTGTACACAATTTCCCAGTATGTGGATACGTGGAACTGTGTATATAGCAGCAAAGCCACAAAGATGAGGTAATCACATGGAATGATTTTCTGCTGTGGATTAACCTAAATGCATCTTGAGGTTTAACAGAACAAGGGAGGTCATCTTCAGAGAAATCTGCACTTAGAACTTGTCTTGATTTTCATGAAGCACCGTCATTGATGCACAAGAGATGCTTTCTTTAGGTTGTATTACTTTCCATATTGAAAATACCATGTATGTGTCCGAGGAAGAGTTCTAAACATATCCTCCAACAAATTGGCATTTAAATGTCCCACAGTCTGGAGATGACAGAAGTGACACAGATACCTCAATTGTGAAGGGACTCTTCTTTCAAGAGAGAAGTAGACAAGCTACCATCTCTATAGGTTTCCTAATGTTCTGTGCGCTCTAGGATGAAGCTGACACCTCATAGTCCAGCCCTTAGCACCACAATTTGTCCTTTAGCAGCTGGTAAGTATAATTCTCTGGAAGGAGCCATCTGAGGGAGACCACACCCAACACCAGGTTATAATACACAGGTACCTGCTGTCACTTCCCTGTATATAAGAGAGAAACAATGGAGTGCAGGGGTTTCTCCTTTTTAGTCATTAAGGACACATCTCATACACATTTTCCCACTTGCTAATCAGTTTCAGGTAATAGACTCATTCAGAAACAGTAGTCTACTCTCCCTCAACAGCAGTCGTAGTCTCCAGGATTTTACAGAGTTGAGAAATATGATTATTAAAATTCACATGAGGAAAATCGTATATTTCTTTGTGCCGAGTCTTTGGAATAGTTACTGTAGTCTGTTAGTACTGGCTGACAAAGGGGAATGGGGGAATATGGAGTAGATATAAAAATCAGTTCACTTACTTTTTCCTGTTTATGTAGTGGTAAACCCAAATTATGTCAATGCCTACTTGAGGGGGTAAAAAGAGTATAAAGCCATATATGTGAAGTGATACCATTTTCACTATTGTTCCTGAAAAAATATTGTGATGCATTTACATAAGACAGAAACAGAAAAGCTTTCTACTGGCTTATTTCTCCTTTGCTACTTTTGTATATATATTTGTCTGAACATCTGTACACACAGTCACAGGTAAGCACACAAACACACACACTCAAAATATATGCACACACATGTACACACAATGTGCACACATATATACATACACAGCACACATACATACATACTAAGTCTTGTTAAGTCGGAAGAACTGGAAAAGAAGAGCAGGGTTATCAGAAGGACATCATTAGGAATTACAAATGGAACCAGTTAGGATTTCACAAAGAATTTAACAACAAAGCTCTTTCCTGGGGTGAACAGAATAAAAAAAACCTAAAACAAAACAAAATCACTACCTGTCTTCCCACCTGAGCATCACAAGGATAGAGATTAATCAATAGAGACAATGATCAAAACAAACAAACAAACAAACAAAGCGAAAAGCAGGCGCTGAGCATCTTTCTGGATAGACTGTCTCAAGCCACTGATACCTGAGAATGTTGGAACTACTTACTTTGTGTGTTCACTGTGAACATGAATCTGTGACACATCTGGAACAGGTCTGCCTGGAATGATGTGCTGGTAGGATTGTCACTTCACCTGTAGTCACTTTCTCACTGTGATATTTGCCGTGATAATAAAGTGCTGACAACCACGTGATGAGTTAAAGTTACTCAGAATCCCCTACCTGAGTCTACAAAAAAGCAAAACGAACCAACAAAAAAGAAAAACAACCAAAGAACCCTTTTATATATTTCAGTTAGGGCCTCCTGATAGATAAAAATCTATTAACATGCTCTAACATCCATTCATATTATTGAGCTCCTAAGAAAACAAGTTAATTTGTTGTTAAGTTCAACTTCAAACTGATTAAGGGGTGAACTATTTGTTCTGCTGCCTGTGTTGGAGAATAGGAAGGGTGCATCTATTTAAAGACATGCTCTGTGCCAAGCACAATGGCCACTTACACATTATTAGTGAGCCAAATTTCTTCCAGATCCTCCAAGGCAGGAGTTGCCTTCATTTCTCAGTCGAGAGGACTAGAATTCAGAACGTTACACAGTGTCTCAGGGGCAGACATGGATATTATGACATGTTGTAAAACTTTCCATGATAAATTGGTCATTATTTCTGAGAGCCAGATAGAAAGTCTTTAATTAGAATTTTGAAATGTGCTAGATAATTCTCAGTTTTATGCACCTAGGTTAGAGAATGATCCAATTAGGAATACAGTCAGGCTTCTGAGTAGACAGGTGGATAGTTGAATGTGGCTCTCCATATAAAAGTCAAATGGAAATCAGCCTCAGTACCTGCTCATTCTTCAGTCTAGTACAGCTGACACCTGAGCACCTAGCATGTGATGTCATCCATGAATTTATTTTCTGTTTAACAAAACAGTATGCACCTGCTGCCTGCAATAATTTATTATGCAATATCAGATATTTGCTAATAAATACAATTTTAATTATCTAATGCAGGAATTTGATCAGCACATAATACAGTAACATAAGCAAAACTATTTTGCAGGGAAAGGAAGAGAAAACCATAAAAAAAAAATCATGAGAAAACCAATTCATAAAACTTGAAATCTAATAGCTTAAAACAAAATAAAATCATTTGATATCAGACCAAAACCAAGCAAAATGTAATGACAAAATGATACATTATCTCTATGCAGACACCAAAATTGAATTTCAAATTTCAGAAGTTTGAAAGGATTTGGGAAACAACTCTCATATGTGATGTCTGGGAGCACACCGAACAAGATATTAAATCCATCTATAGGTATTGCTCTACAGAGACAGACAGTTCAGTGTTTCTTAAGTGAAAAAAAAAAAAAAAAGCCAAAAAAAAAACAAAAAACAAAAAACCCAAAGCAGTTGCAGGATCCAGCAGGCCTATTTTAGGGTGTAAAGAACATTAAAGGACATGGAGTCATAATCCTGAGAGAGCTGCACCCTGTGTTCATGGCAATGTTATTCACAACCACATAAGTGGCAATCAAGCAGCCATCAGGGAACAAGGAGGTGAGAAAATATCCCGACATATATCCACTTCAGTACACAATTGCATTATGCAATGTATAAATCTATTTCTCTGATCTCTGTGATTTTCAGCCACTGAACATCTTGTCAATCCAGCATTGCCATCTACTATATAATTCTTCAAGCAATAAATATAAATTTTTTAGTTTCTATTAGTGGAATTATTGTCTAGTTTACAGGATGCTTTTCTGGAAATTCATCTTTGCTGAGGTTAGATTTTAAGTGCTGGGTTCTAGCTGAAGTAATTCTACACATTCAAACATCTACAGGAACGCTTCACCTCTACCATAGTCCCAAACAGTGAAAGAAACTTAGAACATATTCATTCTCATTAACTGATTTAATAATAGATGCTGTTTCTCTTCAATGTTTTTCTTCTTATCCCTGACACCATTCTTCCTCCACGCATGTGCATTTCCAGGATGGAATTCCGTTAGAGGCTAATCTAACAAAACTCTGTTGATGGCAATTTTCCTTATTGCTATCCTCAAATAATCATTTCCAACATTTTCTCTACCATCCTCTTCCCCATCTCTCACGTCTTTCCTTCCCTCCCTCTTGCTATCTTTTCTGAGACATAGACTGTGTCTCACAGTATGTCCCAGGCTATTCTCCAATAGGAGCGGCTGAACACTAAACTCTGCTGCTTAACACCAGGGACCATAATTCACAGGGGTGAGTCCTAGACCTGTGTGCCTTTCCACAGCCTTCATTCCAGCTACTGCATCACATATGATCAAATTCTACTAAGAGATGCACTCATTCTAGCTTAACTTGTCGCTGCTAAAGAGTCAGAATGATTTTTATATATTTATATCTAATCTCCTTAGTGGGATTATAAGATCTTTGTTTGGTAGTTTCTATTATTTTATTATTGGTGTATGGTGGTTGTGGGTGGGTGGGGAGGTGTTTGCTGGCTTCTACATATGTGCACCAAGTATGTGAAGTGCACTTTAAGGCCAGAAAAGGGCACTGGATCCTCTAGATTTGGAGTTATAGGTTATTGGGTGTTACCATGTGGGGGCTGGGGATAGAACTCAGGTATTCTGTAAAAGCACTCTCTCTCTCTCTCTCTCTCTCTCTGTCTATCTGTGTGTGTGTGTTGTATATATTCTAGATTGTACTGGGTTTGTAGGTTTGTGTTTTGTTTTAAAATTCTGAGCTTATGTTTTCTTCATTTTACTGCTCCTCCCTAATTCATTCAGGGAAATCCCTTCATCTTTCCTCTGTACCTACCAAGGGCTTCCTGGGATTCTTAAAACCTCAACTCACTTGTATTATGTAGTGCCCTGGGCTAATCCCAGAACACTATCAATAACTAATTTTCTTTTGGTTGTGTATACTCTACCCTGTACACTTTCTATGGTTTTTCTATAGTATTTCTGTGAATAAAATATAGTGCCTGCACAACTTAGAAATATAACCTGAGAAGGAATAGGATGTTTGGAAAATCCAGATTATTCTTAGGGAGAATTTTCCATAGAATAGAACTTTTAGAATTTAGGAATAGGGTCCCCTCTTTCTACGGTCTGATATCCATTATTTCTCTAGCTAAGCTTTTATGGACAACTTACTGTCTCCACTCTGTTTCGTTAATCCAGTTTACTTCTCATGTGTGTTCTATGTGTGAGTTTGAATTTTCAGCTTGGTTAGATTCTAGGTTAGATTCTATCTAAATATCCCAAGGATGGGCTTCCCTTCAAAAACCATTACTGTTTCTTATTTCCTTAAATGATCAGTAAAGAGCCTTATTGGTTTCTGTGTTGTTACTTCAAGTGATAAGAATGCATGTAACCAACCCATGCTGCATTATGGTGGGCCAGAACCCACCTAAGACTAAACAACATGCATGTACCCATTTTACATTGATGTGCACATCTGGTTTCAATACTTTGTTATTTATTATGGCAACGCTGGGACCTTGTGCATGCTAGGAAGCACTTTACCATAAAGTTACATGCCCATCCTTTGGGTGCTTCTCTCTGCTTCAAGATTTGATTTAGAGTGTAGCCATCATATCTGAGTGCTTTTTAGGTTCTCTGCTAATGTTCTAGGTCCAGACTTTCTTCCTCTCTGCACACATTGCCCGCTCTGAGCACAGAGGAACAAGAGTGACAGCCATTCTCAGGACAGTCAACATTTTGACCTATGTTTGGAGAGCTCAATACTTGTCCACGTTTAGTCGTTAGTTGTTTTTCTGAGCAATTTTGCAGGTGGTTATTTATTTAAAAGCACATTTGTTGATTAGAATCACATTTATGTTTTGAGAATTAAGTATCCTGGTCCTATGCAGTTTTACAAAGGAAGAAATAAATAGCAGAGTAATTTTTGTATGATAATTCACAATTGGTTTTTTTTTGTTGTTGTTTGTTTGTTTGTTTTGGTTTTTCAAGACAGGGTTTCTCTGTATAGTCCTGGCTGTCCTGGAACTCACTCTGTAGACCAGACTGGCCTCGAACTCAGAAATCCTCCTGTCTCTGCCTCCCAAGTGCTGGGATTAAAGGCGTGCTATGCCACCCATCCACTAGTGCTCCAGCTCCAGCGTTCATTAGCTACAAGGAAATGTAAATACATAAAATGTTTCAAAAGCATGAAGGGAGGCTCATATTTCACCCTTAGTGTCTCCTTCCTCCAAGTCCTATGGCCTACTGTGTCCATTGAAATCTTGTCTTTGCCATTCAGAATCTTCAAGGCAGGCACCTCTTCTGACAGGATGATGCCTGCGATGTTGAAAGAATGGAAAGAACATCTCCAGACAGGTCCACAATTCTGAGAAAAATAGGACTTGATCCTTACCTTTTAATTTCAGAATGAGTTGTGTGAAGGGAGATTTAGCCTTGCCAACACAAAATTGACGTTTCAGATCCTTGAAAATTAATTTCTAGTTTTAGTTACTTCATTGGAGATCTGTTTTGTGTTATTTTTCCAGCCAGAAAAATATAAGGCTTGTTTTTATTTGCAACTTTGTTTTAGATGGTAGGACAATTTGACGTGATGTCATCAAACTTTAACATACCGAAAGATCTATTTGGATAATATAATTAATGATGGGCAATTATTCTGTGGAGGAAATGCTTCAACAGACATTATTTTATGTGATGTAGTTTCAAAGGACACCAAGTTATTTTTGAAACACAATCTTCCCAGGAAAGTGTAATTTTCAGTGCATGAGAAATTCGACTAGATAAAAATTGACATTATCCAATAAGTGAGGTTATTTCTATTTTCAGTCTTAGTACATTTCTGTGCCTTCCATTTCTTCCCAGTCATGAGTACCCATTTTTAAATAGAATGTTACTATGGACATTTCCCAGTGATAAAAACTGACAGTTTTTAAATAAGCTACAATATATATTCTATTTTTAGATTCTGCCTACTTCTTTTTTTTTTTTTTAAATTTCACTTCTCATAGGTTTCTGTCTTTGTTCTTTGTGTAAATTCATTAACTTAAGAACATTCTCTAGAATTGGAGAAAGTGTAATTACTTAATAAATTATCAAAGGCAGGGTGTCAAAGAGAGGTGGTTGGGAATAAAACTGAGTCTGGGAAGATAAAACCCCTTATGGCTTATCTACCTCTATTATAGTAATGTCCTTGGGATTATGCCTCTTGATATTTTAAGTAAGTTACTTCAAAGAAAACATATTTTTAAGGGACTTGTGTGAGATTTTGCATTTATACAAGTCACCATGAGGATGGAGATATGGCTCAGTTGCTTCTCTCACAGGCATAAGGTCCTCCTTGGTTGAATAAATCAGGCATGGTGATGCCTACAGGAAAGTCTAACCATAGAAGAAAGACCCATCTTGAACGTGGGAGAGCCTATCTCATGGACTGGAGACAGGACACACTGAGGAAGTGAGGACAGATGCATCCAGAGTTCAAAGTTATTGTCGACCATTTGATGAGTTTAAGACCAGCTTGGCTTACTTGAAACCTTGTCTCAAAATCTTAAAACAAAATAGAAAAAAAATTAAAAGAGTATCCCATCACTTCTTCATATCATACACATTAAATATGCAGCCAAAGTGGTTGGAGCAGGGTCCTACTGTTTCATATGTCTTTATTTAAAATACTCTCAGCTGTTTTTGACCTCAGAACAATTTATCTTTCTGGATTTTCCTTTGACTCTTGTCTATATGGACTGAAGGATGTCTTCTTGCCTTTCTTGACCTGCAGGCAGCCTCCTGTACTACCTATACTCTGTCACAGTGGAAGCCACAAAGTGACATGGAGAGATTTCAAATGTCTATGTTCACTCCAATGCATATCAGAACAGATAACCCTGAGGAAGGCAGAAGTCAGCAGTGGAGGTCCTTCTAGGACGAATACTTATTATTTATGGCCTTTCACTACAGGACCTTAGAGAGAGAGGAGGTCGCTCTAAGGAATATGTAACCAGTTCCAACATCGGGGATTTTTCTACACCACTTTGGCTCACACCTCCCATGATGAAGTCAGAATGTGGGTATGTGTGTTTCCTCTGGAGCTCACAGCTTATTATGATCTTTATTCCTGAAGATGCATCAGGTGAGGTTTACTACGGTTCATCTTGTCAACTTGACTAGATTTAAAGTCACCATGGAAACATACCTCTGTGTGTGCCTATGAGGTTGTTTCCAGAAATCTCTAACTGAAGAAAGAAAAACAACTCTGAATGTAGACGGGGCTCTCCTGTGGACCAGAAGCAGAAACTAAATTAAAGGTGATATACAGATTGGAGAGAGGCTAGTTATGTAAGAGTACTTTCTGTGAAAACATGAGTCCTGGAGTATCTACAAGCTCAGGCATGACTGCACATATCCTAATCCCAGCACTGAGAAGCAGAGACAGGTGAATCCCAGGAGCACACTGGCCACAAAGCCCATCTCCAAGAACAGTTCCTGGTTTAGTGAGAAAGGCAATAAGGTTAAGAGCTGTAGAGGAAGATATCCAACATTAGCCCCACTTCCTTGCTTCCCCATGTACATGCATGGGTATGCACAGGTACACACTCATGTGCATATAACAATATACTCATACAAACATGCATGCTCATATGCACATGCATGTGTATGGGTGAGCGAGCATCCACACACATACATAAATAAACAAATTAATTAATTAATTAAAATAATAGTAACAGACAACCAGTACTCCTCTGACTCTGTTTTCTAATAGCAGATGTAATTTTGCAAGCTTCATCACACTCTTGGTTCCATGCCTTCCCATTATAACACACTGTGTAGAGGTTTTGTGTGTCACCATGTACTTTGGCAACTAATAAAACAATCACCAAGATTATTTTGGGTGTGTACATGTATACATATGTGTATGCGGGTGTGTGCATCTCTCTCTCCCCCTGTGCATCACTCTGTGTGTATGTGTGTATGCATATCTACGTGTGTGTTTGTGTGTGTTTGTGTGTGTGTGTGTTTTAACTACTTTCCACTTTAGTTTTTGAGACAGGTAATCACTCATTCTAAAGTTCACCAATTATCTAGATTGGCAGTCCAGCAAGCTCCAAGACCCTCTGCCTCACCATGTTGGGATTTTTGTACACCATCCATCATACCCAGCATTTTATGTGGGGTGATGAGCATCTGAAACCAAGATCCCATGTTTGTGTAGCAGACAATTTACTGGCTGAGGCACCCTCCCTTCAACCTCAATAGGTATGGTTTTAATATCAACAGAAAACAGGCACTACATTCAGTGATCTAATATATATTAGACCAAAATAAAAAGCATTTTGTCTGGAGTTTTAGTAGCTTAATTTTATACATATATGTGTTTGGTAACTAGGTTGGTAAATCAGACTCACTGCAGCTACATGTAAAATGTGTGTGCAAAACCCTTGTTTACACCAGTGATGAGGGGCAAGAATATATGAAATCATTCCTTTCAAAGATATGTTGATGTACATTTGTGGAACAAAGTCATCTGTGGGTTACTGCAACCACATATCCTAACTTTTCTTAAGCTGGAAGAGAGATGGATAATCAACATCTGGAAAGATTTGATGGCAAGAGATGAATAGTTTAGTATGTTCTCTGATGTCCTTTGGAAGTTGATGGATGAACAAAAAATAAAATGAGATTTAGGTGCTGAGGTGATTGGAATATGCTTGGCCCATGGAAAGTGGTACTATTAAGAGGTGTGGCCTTGCTGGAGTAGGTGTGGCCTTGTTGGAGTGGCTGTGGCCTTGTTGGAGGAAGTGTGTCACTGTGTAGGTGGGCTTTGAGGGCTCCTAGTGTTCAGTCTTGGCCCAGTGAGGAAGAGTCAGTTTTCCTTCTGCCTGCCTTTGGATCAAGATGCAGATCTCTCAGTTTCTTTTCCAGCACCATGTCTGCCTGGATGTTGCCAGCTTCCCACTTTGTTGACAATGGATAGAACCTCTGAAGCTGTAAGGCAGCACCAATTAAAAGATTGCCTTTATAAGAGTTGCCTTGGTCATGGTGTCACCCCACAACAGTGGAAACCGAAACTAAAACAGAATGCTTAGAGAATATTTTGCTTTCCTTTTAAAAGAATGCAACTTACATGGTAATGATAGAGTTAAGAATTCATATCCTTTATATAAGACTGTGGGAAAGAATAGAATTGTAAACTCAACACTAAGGCAACAATGACAGTGTACTGTCAAGATCTTCCAGCAGTGACCTTAAGTTAAGAGCTTATGCAACCATTTCAAGAGGCAATTCGTTTAAAGCATCCAGAAAATTTTAAGTAAAGGTCTCTGTAAGTACCTTTTTTATAAAACACAGAAGCACACTTTAGTTAAAACATTGAACTTAACATATTTTATATATGTTTTCATCAGACATTGTGAATAGAGTCTCGTAAAGATTCCAGATAATGTTAGTTCAGACTCAAAGTTTTTACTTCTATACTGAAGGAGGAACAGGATCCACCAGGATGTAGCCACACCTTCTAGTGCAAGTGACATCACAAGTCTGTCACTTCACAAGTCTGTCTACAGCTTGCTTGGTTCAGGAGTCTGACCTGATTGCTCTAAGGTTGATGAGCCCACACTGAGCTATTAAAGGTTGAACAGAGGGAATCCAATATGTCTCCTAGGATGGACATGATTTCTGCCAACTGAGAGTGGGTCTTACTCCTTGTACCCAAGAGGCAAGGCACTAGGTTATGTGTGATCTCTGAGCATCAGTCTTCCTTCTCTCTAAGTGATTATTTTTATTCTCTTAGAATGAAAATTAAGCATACTTATTCATCCCTTTGTCTCATAATTTAACATGTTTCTTCCTTTATTTTACATATTTCCAAGAAAATTTTTAGTAAGCTTTCTCTTGTTCCAGATGACCAAGTCTAATTTGGCTGATAGATGATAAGTCCCAACTAAAATAAGCTTTAAAGGTCTATTTCTATGTGCATTGGTATTTATCTTAATGTCTCTCTGTGTGCCTCATTCATGCATGGTGTTGAATGTCATGGAACTGGAGCTACAGGTGGCTATGAGCTATGGGTTCTAGGTATTGAGTTCCAGTCCTCTGGAAGAAGAGCGGGTGTTTTTAATTACTGAGCCGTCATTCCAGTCCAGTAAATCCTAATGTTAAAAGTACAATTTTAAAATATTTTCTCATTGTTTCATTAGATGGCTCATCATATGAAAGTTCATTCATTTTCATTCACATGGAGTAATTAGTTCTGGGTTTTAGTTTCCTTTCAAATCCAGATAAACATTTCAGACACACAAATAATTATTAATCCCTTCAGAAGAAGTAGATAACAACTATCAAAACTTTGGCTAGTTAAATATTTGATCATCTACATAGAGACAAGAAAATAATATTGTTCCTATTTACTTTAAGCTTAAAATAGCTTATGCAGCCATCCAAGTTCTTATTTAGTAGGGATATTAATTGAAATTAAAAATGCAGTACTCAATGTAATTAATAACTTGTTTGGATGGTATTTTAATTTTGCAAACTACGTGGAAGGGTTCCATGAAGAATTAGTTAGGGACAGGACCAACTTATTCATTTTAAAGTAGATACATCTTATTACATTCCCTTAAGAATGCCTAGACACTAATTAGGAAAATCAGATCAAGAGGACCAAAATAAGCACCAGTCTTCAGGGAATTTAAGTGGTTTGATACTCGAGACACAGCAGAAGGTTCTTCACAGCACAGCCTTGCTTTCTTTCTCCTTACCTGGTCAGCATACTAATTCTTCAGCTTTCAAGCACCCAGATGATGTGCATTCAGTCCCACAGATATTAATAGAAGATTCATTTTCAAATAACAGAACAGTTTCCCATCCCGTAATTAATCTCATGTAATTGAACTCTAATTCCAATTCTATTGCAACTCAGCCATCTCTGAGTGTAAGTTTAGCTTAAGAAGTTTGCGAATGTTATAATTCAGCACTTGCTTGCCTATGGGGAGGATGATTCACATGGCTGGCTCTCTATTACATGTTTATTATATTTTTCAGCTATCAAAAATTCCATGGAAATATCTTTCTTTGGCCTATATTAAAACAAATATTTTTGAAATAGCAAGTTGTATTTATGATACTAATAGTTTTCCTCAATAATTTTAAATCCAACTGGTACTTGCTAAATGCATGTCTACCACAGTACATTCTCTGACGATTGTTTGTTCCATATCACTCTTAGCAATGAGGGCACACTACCTCACTGGCGTTATGCCCATTTTCATATCGGTTTTTGTTGGATTAGAGCCCATATGTTTGCATATCTTCCTGATGTTTTGACTCTGAAAGCCAAACTGTTATACATCCATCGCTTTGAGGGAGGCAGGGCAGTTTGACTTTTAGTAAGATTTTACCCTTTCTTGTTTGTGGTGCTATCCAGGAAGACTTCTGTGGAAGAGGGGATGTCACCAGGCTGAAGGGAGCTTCATGTAAACAGTAGATCGTGAGAGACCAGTTCCAACATGCTTACAAGGGCTTGAGCTATAGTGAAGTGACTTTGAAAAATTCTCAATTTGGGGCAGTCCTGTGTCTCTTTATTTCTTGTCAACTATGTTGATTTTCTTTTTCACTAAACTTGTTCTACTTTCTTAAAGCAATGCTACTTCATCAAATGCAAATGCTTCCATGTCTTAAAGCATCCCCCACTTCTTCTCAAGGTAGAGGGTCTGCCAACATTCCCTGTCATTTTGCAAGGCAGCTGTGGTCCTTGAAAAGGTTGTTGGCCTTCACTGTTTTCTCCTTTTGCCTATTGCCTAAGCTCTACAATGAGAAGTTTTCAAATATGACAAGGTTTAGAAAGAAGAGAAAAAGGTAAAAAACAAAACAAAACATAAAACCTGTGTTAGCTCTTAGCCATTGTAGTAGTAAAAGTAGCACACATGGGTGACCATGGGGTTCCAGTAAGACTTGAAATAACCCTGAACAGGGCAACAATGTATAGATAGCCTAACAGCTTTTGTGCTCAGTTTAAAGTTCATACAGGTAACAATTTAATAGTAGATATATTATCATCTGATTAGTATTGCTCTTCTATAATAATTAACCTGAGGGGATAAACAATTTCTTCTACACTTTCCTTTGTTGTTAGGCCTATATACTAACCTAGCTATTTGAGTTCATATGGAAATAAGGGGGATCATTTTCTTTATAATTTAAGATTTACAACTTAAAACACAATGAAAATAACAGCCTTGTTAAAGAATTCAGTAAAGTCTTATGTAACAGAAATGGCAGGGTCATCTCTATGTAAATGCAGCCCCCACCTCCCCTTTTCAGCTGCAAAAACAATCCTGCAGGAGGACCAAATTGAGGACTGCCTGAGAGACCAGGATTGCTGGTGCAGACAATGCCAGCCAATGGAGAAATACTGTTTAGAAGAAATGCTTTCTTGGGACTAATGTTGCCACAGGTGGAGGGTATTAAAGGAACTTGCAGTGTTTAGTGTTCAGATGAGCTTGCTGTGGTGTTTCTTACCTGCTCCTGGTCTGTGTGTTGACTCTGTACCACCTCACCTCCAACCCCCAAGGCAGGTAGGGTCTAGCGGGTACGGGTGGGCATGGAAGGAGGAGGTGAGTAGTCCAGGGCACAGGCAACAACAGTCTTACTCCAGCTTTACTGGTCTTCTGAGGTCATATGGAATGTCTGCCCAGAGAGAATTAAATTCTGGGTTTGCGCTCCAGGTTTAAAATGGACCCAAATGAGTCAAACTCCCTACTGTGCTCATTTAGAGGGAAACAATGCATTCACCACACTGAACAGACATAGCGGAGGCAGGAAAGGACAAAATGGTATTGATGCCCAAACACTACCTTGAATCCTGCATTACAGCGTTTTTTTTTTCCCCTGTTTTGTCTATTCTAATGTTTCTGAACCCACCATCCTGACTGATTTTCCCAACAAGAAGGCAATGAAGCATTTTGCTATGTAAGTTCAATTTGATCTTTAAAACAAATTTCAGGTAGTTAAAGTAGTCTACAAAGGCTTATAAGATGGACAGTTCAGAAAGTCCCCTGAATGTTCCCAGATTATGACTAGACAACAGACAGATACATTTCACGAAAACATCTCCCACGTTGTATGCTTTCTCTCTGTGACATTCCATTTCTGAAGACAGCTACTGAGGGAGACCGTAAAGGCTACCTAGACTGAGAATAAAGGTCTCCTGATAGTGGGCACAGAGTCAGATGTTCAGAAAACACACATTCTAAAATGTCAATCGTATAAGCCTTTGTAGAATACTTTAACTACTTGGAATTTGTTTTAAAAATCAAACCGAACTCACATAGCAAAATGCTTCATTACCTTCTTATTAGGAAATCGAGTATCATTGTTTTGATTGATGCCTCGAATTCCTGATTTAGCAGATAAGTGTTTCATGTTCTCCAGTCTTTTGTTTTCCAGTTGTATTGCTCCAAGTTATTTGGTATGTACAAATTGCTTATTAACACTGGATATTGTTTATAAAAGCAGGATGTTTGAAAATGCTATTTGTCTACCTATATTTTTAGGCAGATGAAGACTGTATAGCCAGCACCTTGTTCCATGTGGTCTCTGTCTATTCTATGTCCCTCAAACCATATGAATTGCTTTCGTGATACAAAGCTGACATAACTGGACAAATATCCCATGAATATTTGCTATGTAATTATGTATATCATGCTCCAAAATTAACATGAGTGCTAACTTGCCCTGCTATATATGGCATATGTATCCACATAAACATTTTAAGAATAGTTATCTCCAGTGATTATTTTCAATATTTCACCAGATAATTTTTAAAATATTGAAAAATAATATCAAATAACTCTCTGTTTATAGACAATAAAGTTCAAAAGCATGAACACTTGAAATCCAAAATTGTTTCTAATGCTGAATTCCTACATTTTTACAACTTCATTCACTTTTAAATCTTATTTATATCATGTATACGAGCATTTTGCCTATATTAGTATTTGTTTTTCTGCAAGCATTCATAAAACTTTAAAATTTGTACATCATTTTCTTTAACGTTATCGAATTGTGGCTAAAATCTCCAAAAAATTCAAAGGAAGAAATTTAAACTTTCAAAATAATTTCCAATTATTTTTAAAATGTTAATAGTGGTCACATTTTTTTTATGTGCTATGCTGATACGATTGGCTAAAACACACTAACTATAAACCAAACACTCTTTCCTTACTTAGTTTTAAAAGTGCGTAAGTTCATTCCTATTTGAATTATAAGCATGCAACAGAGTAGTATTTAAATTCTGTAAGATGGACTGTAATGAATGTGCTCCTAATATGAACAGATGAAGTCTCTGATCATCTGTAGCGTACTGTACAGTGTCTCAGAGTGAAGCCATTAGTCTTTTATTTTCAGTTTTAGAGGAACTTTGAGCAAAATTCTTATGTAATCTGTGTCTTAAATCAAAGTAGTGTGGATATTTAAATTTAAATAAGATAGATTATGCCAAGTTACCATAACTACATTGAAACAGAACTTCTGATAATTTACTTTTAAATAAGCATAGAGTAAAACAATCAAAGAAAGCTAGGAAACTTCAGTTTTAAAAACTCTGCAATGCCGGAAACACGTTTAAAATAACACACTTTTAACATACACTCCTAAAAGGTACTATTAAAAACCAAAACGAAAAATGGAACTTAATAGCTACAAGCAGATAAATTAAGGATAGGTATGAATGCCATTTACAACCACAATGGACTTTTTGAGAGATAAATCAATGCGATATATTTTGCCACAGTAAAGCTTTTTGAAAACTACTTAAATAGGCACTAAAATACAAATGTTTTCAAAAACAATTTATGAAAAAGATATTCAAGATGTTCTAAGTATTCTAAAAATCACATCCTAATAAACTACAATTCGGAAGATTTGAAAAGCTGGACCTTAGCTCTTAAGAGAATTTAAGTGAATCAAATGGAAATTACCTGGGCATCCACATCTTTCCAATGTCATAAATGACTTTCCAATGTAATCAAAACACCCCATCAATATTGCTTTGACTCCATCTCATCTCAGTTTCACAAACTTTCTGTCATTAAAATATGTCAGAGGGTAAGATATCGTGTCTACTATATCTGCACCCATGAAAATCTCAACATCATGGCTGCCTAACAAAACTGCAACAATTCCACCAGTTGATTTGACTTCGCAGGGTGAATGGGGGAAATCTCAAGGCCCCACCCTGGATGAGAAACTAAAGACAGTTTATGATGAGAGAGAGAGAGAGAGAGAGAGAGAGAGAGAGAGAGAGAGAGAGAGAAGAGAGTATTCTCCAGGGAGGAGAGGCCTAATTGATTATTCAGTACTTAGCGGTCAACTCTAAAGTCACATACATATGAGCACCACTGAATGGACTCAGAAGGTTGTATTTACATAATCATTAGTATGTGTATGAAGTATGCATAATAATTGCAGACAAAGAGAGAAAGCAGGAGGACATGGGAGGAGTTGAAAGGAGGAAAAAGAGGTTAGGGTGGTATAAATACAGTACACATATAGAAAAATTTAAACATAGATTTGGTCAAATGTTTTAATTTAAATCTGAAGTATTCTCTTCATAAAATGCACCCAAGTCCAGGATTTGGCAAAATAATTTTATCTGCTTTTGAAATGTAGACTTGTAAATTGCCTTCCACAGAGGGAAGGTTTTGACAACTCAGGGCAGGCCTGAGAGGCATCTATGTCTGAGTAATTTGCCCCTGACTTACACGTTTGCTCATAGTTTTGCATCTGTACTCACAAATCATCATGCAAATCCTTAACTAATCTGCCTATTGCGTTCATCTAACTGAATGCAGCGGATGCTACTTTTGGAGGACTGACATTCACTGGGAGAATGTAGCCTGTACTAAGTTTCATCTGTCCTGGTCTGGTGTTTTGCTTCTGTTTTTACTATCATTTGTGACAAGACCCCAGTGTGTAGCCCAAACTGTTTGGAAACTCGTGATCCTCCAGCTTCAGCCTGTCATGTGTTGGGATCACAGATTTGAGCTGCTAGTCCAGTTATGTGATGTGTGGCAGTGTATCTCTCGCTCTCTTTGTTCATGGCTTCATCCCAACACAAAGGCATGTGCTGAACTCCCAAATCATCTTCACAGATGCGAAGGAGGACATCATGTCCTAGAATCCCCTCGGAAAACTCCAGTCTTCAAATACAGAATTGTTATTGACTAAAACACAGTAAATGAAATTGCCGTATAGCTTAGAATGCTGCTCTTGGATCCACAAGCCATCTTGCTTCAAGGCAATTTCATCTGTCCTTAACGAGTATGGTATCTCTAAGGAGCAAGAGTTGGAAACAGACATGACAATTATCATTTGATGAGATCTAAAATAAATGTATGTTGGAGAACTTTCGGCCTAATGCCCCTTCCAATGGTGAAGATTCATAGCTTATCTTTAATCATTCTTTCTTTATGAGTTTAAGGAGACTCATCACGAGGTACATAATTTACATTGTAATACCAACTATGGTCCCCATGATTTTATTAAAAACCCCTCTGAACATGCTTTTTGTACTAATTTTCATCCTAATAGCATCATATTTCTTCCAATCATACCCAAATAAATTATAGTGGAGGCACAGCACCCTCTCAATAGCATTTACAGTGATTTAAATTCTAGAGAGGTTTGTAAGTGTCTGCAATATATTTTATGGAAATGTTGAAAACATGCACATTTAACATGGAAGGATGCAACATACAACATTTCCTCAGTTTAGTGTATAATCACTAATTAAATTGAGTCTTTGAGCACATACTTTGGCTATGATCACAATAGGGAACTTTCAGAGCCAGGGACTGGCTAGCGGAATGCTTGTAGATCCCATGCCTGTGCAGGAGTCACTTCTGACATTATATGGTGGGTCGCAGTTCAAAGAGAAAACATTCAATTGGCTCAAGTTTATGACATCCAGGTAACTGGGAAGTATCATAACATCAAGCAGGTGAAAGAATCCTTCTTTCATGTTTCATTGTTCAACTTGTAACTGAAATGAATTCAGATAAAATGTTATGAAAAGTTCTTGTAAGTGCCTCAGTATCCCTCCAATTGCACAGGACTATTTTCTTTGACTCCTATTTTCTGCTCATTCTGGCTTCTATTGTCTCCGTCCTTCCACTAAAGCATCTGTGTAAATCTACATGACGCTTCTCTGAAACATTGTGAAACTGTCAGAAAGTTGCTTAATTCTAAATATGTCAGTATGACTTAGAGACAATGGCACTCTCTAGATACTATTGTCAGAATCTCAAATAGTGATGGCACAAAGAAGTGCAGCCTTAACTCAAAGTTCACCATTTCTGCTCTGAACATTCTTATCTGGTCCATAATCCAGCCAGTCTTCCCATCATGACTGTTAAGTTTTCTTCAGGATGAAACAATTGCTCTGATTCTCTGACTTTTTTGCAAGTGCACAGCATCGTTTGGTCTCATGTAACACATGCAGGGCTTCTGTATGTGTAATAAATTTAATTGCGTGTGTGTGTGTGTGTGTGTGTGTGTGTGTCTGTATGAAAGATGTAGTCTCAGAACCAAATTCTTGAGTCATGTTGCTTCTGTATTGTAGCATATCCCCCTGTAATTCTTGGCAATGCTGTGTCAAGGTAAAGCAAGACAACCACAGAACTCCAGCTGTGGGTCTATGTTATCACATGCAGGGCTCCTTTTGTGGAGTATATACTAGCTAGACTCTTGAGGGGAGATGGGATAGCAGATTCTAGGTTCACTAAAAGTAGGTGCTATTGGAGGAATGTAAAGTTTACTCATACAGTGAACATCTTGATTTCTGCTGTAGAAAAATAATGTACAAATAGCTACCCTACACACATGTACAAAATAGAATTTGTACTTATACCTAGTTAGGAAATAGCAAACTTTGGATAAAATTGTATTTTATTTACAGCAATAAAATATATGAATTATCCTCTATTGTTCCGAGTTAAGCATTCCAACCTAAGGCAGAAATCCCTCCATCATGAGTCCCACTGTAATGACATGCTGATTTGAAAACCCTCTTTTGGATGAGTCATCAACTATTTACTCCGACTAACTCAGATAAGTGGCTAAATAAATGATAATACGTACAGCTCTATGCTTCTGTATCACATATTCATAAGATGCACCTGGCAGATTTCTCAGAGATCCAATGTAGTATTCACTGACAGAAAAATGATAATATTCTCCCCGATCTTCCTTTATGTTAAGAAAAATAACCCAGATTCAAAAAGACATGCATTTTTTTCATATGTGGAATCTACGTGTAGGGTTGTAGTGCATGTGTGTTTGTGTGTGTGTGTGTGTGTGTGTGTGTATGCAAACAGGGATCATGGGAAGAAGGACGTGTTCCTAGATATGGTAGAAGGGAAACATATATAAGTATTTCCACATGTACTTATGATCTTTTACCCATGCTTGCTTACTTCGGGATTAGCACTTATTTGCTTTATAATATATGACTGTTCACTAATCAATCCTTTCAGTAATTGAATATTTCCTCTCCTCCTCTTCCTGTTCTCCTCCTCGTGCTCTTCTGCTCACTCTTTTACTCTCTCTCTCTCCATGGTTATACTTCTATTTGTGCCCATCTTCTGATTTCAGAATGTATTCCTTACTCTTGATTTGTAAGTCACCATTTTCCAGGGTTTAATCCCTGGTCCTGATGAAAATAGAATAAAATTTTAATTGAATTAATACACTATAAATGACATTTTCTACTGTATAAAAATCTCATGTTAAGCAAATCACTGTGCTATATTTATGCTATTAAATATGCACTGTTTACTTAATTATCATTGAGAAAGATATTTTAAGATTCTCCTGATTGCCACAGTTATTCTGTTTTTATACATTCCATTTATGAGTGTTCAGAGCCTTACTTTATTGTGTGTGTATATATGTATGTATTATTCTGGAGACTATGATACTTTGAACTATATTTTAGATTAGAGAATTCTCTAGGCAGCCACAGAAGTTACTCTGCGTGTGGTATCTTATTGGGGGCTTCTATAAGAATACAGATTTCTTACCACTTTCTACCATAAACTTCTGATGGTTTTGCCCTAGAGAGGCATGAGGGGTGAATCCTTAATGCAGACAGCACATACCCACAATGCTGTTCTCAAAAGATGTGTGGGACCATGACTTTCCTCTTCCCTGGTAGCAGTTCTGACTTCTGAGTGCCAAAGGTACCTGGAGGCTTCTGCTCACTCACTTAGTAGACACTGCTTTGTACCACATCACTCTGAGTCTCTCCAGCTGCTCCCTTCTTATGCTTAGTCCCGGGGTTCTTGTCATACTGCCTATGGCTGTGGGCATAGAACTTGTCTGCTTAGCTTCTCATCAGAGTGAATTCGCTCCTTTCTACACAATGGTAGTAAACTGTGAGAAACAATAATCCAGCAATTATTCTTGTGTTTTATGTTGTTGCTTTTGGGGGGAGATCAGTTTAATTACTATCTCTTTCATATTAATACAATCACTAGTAACATCCGAAGTCATCAAATACAACCAAAAATGCAGAAATGTGAGTTACCCACCTAAATATTGAACATGTCACTCTTTCCAATGTGAGTGTAAGCTGGCCTTCATGCTCTGTTCCAGTCTTCTTTCATTAACAAAACACCTTGATTTCCCTTCCCCCTAAGGTCAGTGTGATTTGCTGCCTGTGGACAATGTCTACCTGTCACTGTTCACCACCTCCTCTCTTCCATCAGCTCCCAATTAGTATAACAATTCCCTTAGCAATGCATGATTTTAGCTCTCTTCTCACTTCAGGTTTCCCACACTATTGAATAAGCTGTGCAATATTTTCAGTGTTTGCTGGTCAACACCAGGTCGTCTCTCACATATATTTCCATATAAATTGGTTGAACCATTTTCAATGCCTGATGTACACAGCATCTACCGATGTTGTTATAATTCTGTGCCCCATGTTTCATTCTGTGGATGATTGTGCACTCATCATTCTGTTTCATTTAGCGTCCCTTCGTTTGTAAGACAAGGTCTCCCTACACAGCTCAGGCTGTTCTCCAACACTCTAGCTCTCCACCTTAGCCTTCTGGCACCAGCATTAGAGATAAAGCCTAGGTGCATGTTTCCTTTAATTATGGCTCAGAAGGTTATGTCTGCTTCTCTGTATTCTTTGTTTCTGTGTTCCATCTGGTCTATCCTGCAGTCACAGTTGTTCTAAGTCTCAGGTCTTCCCACCTTTGTTGCTTCTTTTATCTGGTAGAATTCTGATGCCCTGGAGCTTAGGTAGTTTTCTGGATGTGTGAAGGACTCATCTGACAGGTAGGAGCCAATGAAACCTCTTATTCTTTAGGGATGCTCATCTTCCAAGACTATACAGTCCCCTCTGCCCATAGCTCATTATTCTTCCTCTGAAGTAGGGCAGGTTAGAATGAACCTGGCAATCCCTGTTCCACTTGCTAGCTGCACTCTGGGCTGAGTTCTCAGGAAAATACAATATGATACCAGTGCGTCGTTCAGCTTCATCCACTTAGATTACATTTGAACAATTTTCTTAAAATTCCAGACACCCACATTCATTTCTTGAAATTTAGATGAGTGTAAGTTTTCCTTTCCATTTATATTTCGATTTGTACCTGGACCTTTGGAAGTTACAATCGTTTTCTTTCTAGAAGAACAGAGATGTTTATATTCATTTAATTGACTTGAGAATAATGGAGAGTGAAGATGTCTCCAAGATACCAAGAGAATTTGTTTTTATAATTGAGATTCATATCTTACATATATTAAATTGCTTCCATCTGAATATCTCAATAGAACAAATGGGGATAGAAGAGTAGGAGACGAGTAAAAAGGGTAAATAGGTATTTGAAATCACCTTTGAACTCAAAGGACAAGCAGTAAAACTGTGAATGCCAAATACAACAGACCCGAACTGGAGAGCAGATAGAATTTCATCTTACTTTGGGCCTTAGGATTCTTTCCTTAGAATCTTCCCACCACGGGGTCATCTAAGCACCAGAATCAGTGATTCACTCCAGTCCACTGGCAGTCATGGTGAACTCATCCTCAGAGTTTAAGATATGTATTAACTAATATTCTCATAGCTATTGCAAAACGTGAAGAAGTCACTTAATGAAGAAGCTTTATTTCAGCTCAGGGCTTTAAAGGGTGCTCAGTCTATTGTGACCTGGGATGGGTGACAGAGGATGTGTGCTCACTGGTCACATATCCCCAAATAGGAAGCTGAGAGTGAATAGGAAACCAGCTGGGTTATGAACCCTGGAGACCTGTCCAAGTGTCTCCTTTCTAGCAGTACTTCACCTCAAATATGTTCCACAACTCTCTAAAACCATAACTCACCTTGTTCAAGCACACAGGCCTGGGACGTATATTTCACATTTAAAGAGCAACCCATTCACAGGACATTCAGACAGATCTGGTTATTTATCAACCCACATGCTTCTCACTCAAAGGAACTCCTGAGAAATCATAAGTACCCAGCAATGAAAGTTTCTAGAAAGTTCCAGTAGCATTTCACAGTTAGAATTATTTCACTGAAAGCCAATTTTGGGTCACATCAGTAAAGCTGCACTTATCTTAATGGCTTGATTCTACAATGAGGGATTTTTTAAGCCTAATTATTCACTTTCTAAAGGGAAGGACATTAGAAAGATTGCTCAATCTTTGCAGGTAAGAGTGGACAAATCGAGAAAACCCTGCTCCACTTTATCACTGGACATTCTAAGCTTGCATTGGCATAACTCAGCATTTATGAATCACATGTTCATTTCTAAACCCTTCTCCAAAGGTCAGAGGACAGCTGCTCCATGCACATATATATAGTTCATTTCCAAAGTGGAATTTTACCACTAAAATAGGTGCTATGAGAGGAATTAAGTTAGATCCAATAAATACTGTCTTATAGGCACTGGCTTTAATGGATTAGGAGAAGACGGAAGAGAGCTATTTCTTAATATGCTCAGTCCTGCTTGGATATAAATAATAAAGTGATTAAAAAGGATTTCAAAAGTATAAAGTGCTAAAGAGCATAAAGTGCTTGCACGCTTCTGTACTTGGTGTTGCTCAGAGTGGTGTGGAGCTATGTATATATTTAGCTGGAGAGGCTCAGAGCTCCATAAATATCATGACATGTTGCATATTTTACAGGATCCATTAGTGATTTTCCAACATCACAAGCCTCTAGCTCTTGATCACATCCTCCTCTTTGCTTCTATAAATTTTAGTTCTTAGAATCACATAGATCAGTGCAAGCTATAGGTCTTAGAAGCCGTGAGATGGCAAGGGGCACAGACAGGCCGTCTATGTGGGCGTACACACTCAGACATCACTCATGGGTAGCACAAGCAAATCTACTATGAAAGCAAATGTGGGAAGTGATGTAATAGAAGCAGTTAGGAGACCAAGTCAAGCTTGATCCATTAATATGAGCAGAAGAGGAGAAATGTAGTATAGAAATAATCATCTTCTTGTAGTTTGTAGAAAGATATTTAAGATCCAGAGAATTGTACTTGAGTTAAAGAGATCTAGGCAGTGTGCAAATTAAGCCTTGTTTTCTAGGGCTCTGATAAACAGTGGGATCTGAAGTCTCTTGTCTTCCAGTACTAGGCAACCTCAGCTTTGTAAGGCTGGTTGAGAATTTCAAATTATTGAAAAACCTTTCCGGCAAAATAGAAAGATACATAAATATATACACTGCAAACCCCAAAACAGCATACTAGGATGGTGGAAATGTGGTGTTCTAGGTTCTGTGTATAATGTACTGTGGAGGCCAGTAAATTGCCCAAGATGAAAATAGCAAAACACAACTTTATTCTTTTGAGATATTTTCAATTTTTCTTGTCATGTACACTTTGTGGCATTGCACCTGTTCTTCGCAACAGACTATCAAATGTCTCCAAAAACTGTTAATAACTTCAGAGTCTTATTTAAACTGATACAAGGTAAGATAGACCTGGTGAATTCCAGTGATAGTAGACAGACCTTTAGGGAATAGAAAGAAAATTTTCTCATCTTTCATCTTGTCATAGAAAGATGCTCCGAGTACCCTTTGGGCCATAACCTAAAGACCTACAGCAATATCTGTGCAGAAACAGGCTAAAAATGTGGGTTCTGCATCACAGATTCTGGGAATGAATGAGCCACTGATCTTGGGATTTTTATTAATGATAGGTTTAGCATATCTTCTAACTATAAAACAAACACCAAGCCATATTTGTTTTGCCTGTCAAACCGTATCCTAGGATCTCTGCATTTGAAATTTGCACTCACCATGCAAGCAATGTGTCAACCTGTCTAACACTTTGTTGGAATGTGTTTATTCCTCTAACATAGGTGAATATTTATTGAGGAAGTACCAAAGTGTTTTCACCACACCGCTGTGATTAGAGGCCATCAAAGAGTAAACTCCGTGGATGGTGAATATGGTATGTGCACAGTCAGTGACAAGTGAGAGACATGACATTGCCTAAACTAACCATGTTCCATTGAACCTCAAATTCATGTGTTAGGAAGCCTCAGAATGGAGCATGTTTGTGTCAGGCAAGATTGCTGCCCCGATTGAGAGTGAATTTTAGGAAAACCTGACTTCTTTAATCCAGTATGGTTTTGTTTAATAAATAATAGGCATGGCTACACCGAGCCATTGTTCTGACACAGATATCACAGCAAAGTCTCTTTACTCCAGTAGTGAATGCTCAGCTTTTAAACTAATTAGGGCAGAAGTCTCTATCTTCTGTGGATATACTTTCTGTAGTCAGAATGCCCCACACAGCTGTCTTCTCTACTATCCCTAAGCTTGTGGTCAAGTTGGCCTCTGATTTCCTCATACCCTAGTTCCTGGCAGAGAAATATCCAGATTTTTTCAAATATATTTTATTTTATTCTTTGAGAAGTTCGTATACAATGAGCTTTGATCATGTCCGATCCCTACCACCCACTCTAACTCCTCCCTCAACCCAACCCCAGATTTCTTTAATTCATTGAACTGTTCATAAAATTTACAATACTGGTTCTGGAACTAAAGTGGGAGAAAATAAAAGTGATAGTGAGCTTTAGGGATACGGAGGTTGGGCTTGATCGATTTTGCTCAGTATTCCTTCACTTTCAATTCGTGTTACAAAACAGTCTCGCGGGGTATGTATGAATTCATAAAGTTCACAGCACTTTAAAATATTCAGTCTGCCTGAATCTTATGAAATCAAATAGAGGAACTTTGTACTCTTAGGAATATGTGAATGATTCTCATACATAAAATGACAAACATCTTCTGTGAATTATGAAACTTTTCTAATCAAGATATTCTGACTTTTAAAACACTACAAGCTATGTAAGAATAGCCCCCCTTTTATCTTTTTGCTTGTTCTTTTAGAAAACCACCCACAAGTGCTGTTGAAAGCGTTTGCCATTTCCTCTGCATTTACATACTAGGAAATTTTAACAAATAAGTTTTTATTTGCCTTAAACTAAGCATGTAGTGAAGCATGATATAAATACACAGCCCAGCAGCTGCGTGGGATGACCATGTAGGAAGGAGAAGCCTCTTTAGGGCACACACAGACAGTGGCTGCTCATGTTATCAGTGTACAGTGACAAGAAGAGAAAATCAAATTATTATAAAAGTGCTCTTCAGTATACTTATGATAAAAAACTATCAAGAATACATCTTCCAATACTGTATAAGCTATGATATTAAAGTCTGGAGTTTTGACAATGTTCATGCACACATCCAGCTATTGGAGAAACCAAGACATCTAAAGCTCACAGTCTTCTGGCTAGTAATTTATTCCTATCATATTGTTAGAAACAAGGATTTGTGGGGGCTGCTTTGATTTTCTTCTAGTTTTAAGGAGCTGTGAAATGAATCCCAGGTCAGCATGTTCCCCCTGAGTTATGACTGCAGCATAGCCTGGGTTCCTCTATGTGTTTGTTTCGTTTAATTTTTATGTGAAACTTGATTTTATAAAGGTCTATATTGAATGTGAAAATATTCAAAGGCTATGTCTTTAAAAGAAAATATGTCCTGGAAAAATAATTGCTTCCTATTCAATGAAAAATTATTTGGTGAAAGTTAGCATGCTTGGAATATAAATGCTCAAAAGACTGTAAACACACACACACACACACACACACACACACACTTAAGCAGATAATTATAATTTTTGGGCTAAACCCAGGGGCTCATGGCTGCTAGTACTATATCATTGAGCCCTACTCTCTGTTAAAGATTTTGTATTCTAAATCAATTTTATTTATTTAATACCCAAGGAGGAAAATAACATGAATTTTCATGTCTTTCTTGCTGTTTACTTCACAGCGGTACAAACAGAAGCCTTCGGTATTTGTGTATGCATTGAAACTACATTGTGAAGATTCAAAATCAGAGTGAACTAGTTTTATCACAATAAGAAAAGTCTACTGAGATGAAATTAGAAGAATCTTTCTGAAATCGACTGTGGTGTGCACACTTCTCCTGTCTTTCCATGATGGACAGTGCCCACTAGGCTCGGCTCTCCAGCTGTGGGCATTTCTAGCTTCCCTCCAATCTTGCGCTCCGGAGTCTGGTTAGCATCTACTGTATCTTCACATTCTCCAGCTGCTGTTCCTCCCAATCCTGTCCACCTGCAGCAGCTTTATTCCATCCATACCTCCAGTCTCATCCTAATAGACATGGGTCTCCTCTGCAATGGACAACTTTAAACCTGTGTTAGGATGAATTGCCCTCTGGGATACCCTGTGCAAACCATTTCCTCGTTATGTCATGACAAGTTTGCCCTGTGTCTCCATAGGATACTTTTCTCCCTGCCTCTAACTTTCTACTCTTCCAGGGCACACTGTACCTGTTTTCCTCTCTCTCTGTTTTTTTGTTCTAAGTTTTCACCATTGTTGCTACCATCAAATATCCTTGTCGCTATCATCATGTGTGCACATGGGAAGAGCATATTTCAACATTGTGTGCCTTTATCATCCACAATCCAACTTATGTTTTGAGGCAGGTCTCTCACTGAACCTAGGTTTCATTAATTCCACTAATCTGACTAGCCAATGAGTTTCAGGGTTCTTTGAGTCTCTCCCTCCTATGCCCAGGACTGGCATTATAGACATCTGCAGGCTTTTAGGTCATGAGCCTGCATTGTGAATATTCTTTGAATGTTCCAAACCTTGACACTTCTTTTTGAGTCTTGTCAGGCCTTGATTTTTCTGAGTACTGCATTTCCATAAATTCTCATCACCATTGTTCATACGCATATGTCTAAATCAGGATTCCATTAACGAGCTGGTATATCCACGGGGATTCACTAAGGAATTCTGTGTGACTCTCAGAACTCAGTGTTCTATATACACAAGCTAGAAGTCATTCTAGTGAAACTCTTCCAACTGCCCTGTTTACCTCATTTCATCAACAGCAACCGGGAGTTGATCCCATGGCCTTGTATCGTGCTTTCCAGAGAGGAGTCACAGAATTCTGCAGCCTCTCCTCCCAACTGCTCCTAAATCTGTCCACTGCTCATTATCCCCTTTTTACTGTTGGCACACGTGAAACAAAACGCTAGTGAGCACTGCATTTTACTTGATTTATTCTCCCCTTCTCCTCAAGCACCCATTTACCTGCAATTGTAAAGGTAGTAGTCATTCTCTATACACAATTCAGAGCCATGAGTCCAGCTTTTATGCATGATCCTATAGATTTTGGGGGTCAACGTCTTGAGTTGTTTTTGCCTCATTAAAATAATCTGTGGTTGATATGCTGGCCAGATATCTTAGCTTGTATTTTCTAGAAGTGTTCTGAATATGCCACCTATGAGACACTCTTCATTGAGAAATGCAGTACTGTTGCTCAGATAATATTTTCAGGGTGGCCAGCAGGATTTGTTATGGTTCTGGGATGGTGTAGAAAGAGCTTCAGTGAAGATGAAAGGCAGATCTGGCGTGTGAGTAGCTGTTATTCAAAATTAAAGCCCAGGACCAAATCTGTCAGCTGCACAGTGCAGCCCTTGGGGTTGGCCTAGAAAGGAAGATCTCCTGGTGGAATTCAGCCCATTTACTTGGCAAGGTGCATAGCTTTTGCCATGAGCATACAGAAGTTCCCAGAAATGGAAACGGTGGATGTTATGCTGTAAAGAGAGTGGGCAAGACACCATTCCCTGCATGTTCTAGTTCTGTAGGGATGATCCCACATCTGTGGGCATCTTGATCCAGCATAATTATTACTCATTTCTTCCTTAACAGGTTTTACGTATTTTACAATAGATTAGAAGGGGTGTGTATTAGTTGTTATTGAAACCACTGAACAACAGATGACAGACTGGATAGCTTGCATAATGGAGGTACAGTGCTTAGAGTCATGAACTGTAGAAAGCCAATGAGTCCCTATAGTTCTTTCTCCTGAGGATTTCCTTTCCTTGCTAGGGTATGACTGCTTCCATGTGTGTTCTCATCCTCTTCCTGCTGAACATGGACCTTTCTTATGCCTCGCCATGTGCCCTCATTCCTTATCTTAATAATAAACCTCTATGTTGTGGAACATTGTCCCTGAGTAGAGAACATGGCCACTTCCCCACCCATACTCTCAGCAGCTGTGATTACCACCTGGAGAGCCCAGAAAAGTGGGGCTTTGTTAACGTTTTGTCTTCATGAGGTCACACCTCCTCCAGGGTGTACAGTTGGTTGGCAGGTGCTGGGAGAGGGAAACTTTGATTGAGTGATCTGTAAGTTGCTCATGCTAGCTCCTTACCTACCTCATTGCTTCTCCAAGCGAGACTTGAATTAGAGCTCTTTCTTTGGTCTGATAATGATACCCTCTCTGTGGTAAGCAGACACCTGTTCCCATCTCCCTAGGAAATGTTGACAGAACACAAGACTAGGGGGTTCACTGTGCCAATTTTGCCTTATCTCTATAAATGCTCTGGCTTCCAGCAGTGTGGCTGGGAGATCGTCAGCGTCAATAAATAAATCTAGAGAGGTCACAAATCAGATCACAGTGATCATTTATTTAGCCTACAGGATCCTTGGTTTTTGTGTCTTTGTCCATTTTTGCCTTGACAGTTTTTATTTGGTCGGTTTTTTTTTCTTTTCCATGTTTTATTCATGCCTCCTCCTTTTCAAGCTATGAGGATTTCTTTGTAACATCCCATGGATGGAGCAAGCTCTGTGGCTTAGAACTATGAGCATGTTTCCCCTGTTTTGTAGGTGATGTGCAGCCATAATTTACCTTGAAGTCTCTACCCTCCTTCTTCTCCATGGCAGGGCTTGTTTCCTCCCCTGTGCTCTACTAAAGCAGCATTTGTGCTCTTGTCACAGTGTGGGGACCTTTTTATCCCTTCAGCTGCTTTCTAAACACTGGCACCAAGAACCCAAAGTTCTGCGGAAACAAAGGTATGTGCTTACTGTTCTTAGCTCAGAACACAGATGCCTTACCTCACAGGGCTCGACAGACTGTGTCTCACACTTTTGTGACGTCCCAAAGCAACTGTGTCCAACAGAAACTAAGCCTTGGACACTAAGCTTGGACTTAAACTATTGACTTTTTGGGGGGCCAGTAATAAGAAGAGTGCCACTATCTTGTGATACTCGGCTGCTGGCTGATGGGTGTGTTCTGAGCATGTTTGACAAAGTCAGGCTGAGTTACATGATGCTAGGCAGGGCAGACACTTCAGTAAATGTTCAACTGAATAATGTTTTCAATGTACAAAGGGTTTTCTATGATGTAAGCTTATCATAAGTTGAAGATAATTTGTGAGTCTATTTATTGGAACTTGTTTGTTTATTTCATGCACACCATAACTGTTTAGTAGGGCTAAATTCTGTATGGATTTTAAGATAAAAATCTCTTTTTAAATGTATGCACAGTTAAAGAGGTATACAGAATATTTAGAGGGAAGAATGTAAAGACTGGGGAAAAGACCTTAGACATTGCTATTTCCAACTACAAATGCAGCTATCTGTGTCTCCTGAATGCAACAGCTTTGAGGTTTGTGTTGGTGGATTGACATGTTCTTTACCATTATTTCTCAATGTGGCTCAGGACTCTACTTATCAGTTTGTCAGTTGTACAGCAGTTCCAAAGTTTTTTCAAATATATCTACAATAATAATAGTAATAATAATAATAAACCAAAAGTGGCTTGCCATCCATTAAAACAGTAAATAATGATAAGATCATGTCCATCACAAAATGGAACAATGAAACTGCATCAAACTCAGAAAGAGAAGCTTGGTGATGTTCAAGGGCCACGTGGAGATACTCCCTGAACGGACAAAGTCTGTGAGGCAGAGGGAGGTTGCTGAGCCATGGTACTAGCCACAGAAGGGTAACCTAGAGCCACAAGGAGGTGGCAGCAACAAAGAGTCATCAAATAATTACATATAAGACATGATGCTCATTTTATCAATATTTGGAAAGTATATCCATAAAACTCCATGCCTGACACACACGAAGAAGAAGGAACTAATGAGGGTTTTTTTTTTTGATAGTGTTAAAGAATAGAAAAGCTTTTGCAAAGGAGAAATGCTTCAGGGGAACTTGGCAGTAATAATTGCAAGACCTTCTGGGCAGTGTTTATCTTGTTTTGAAAGCAGGAGGCCATGAGGGAGAGGCAGAGAGTTGTGAGTTGAGAAGGCTGCCATTTATGAATTCTGTTCTCAGGCAAATGCCCCCTCCATAAAGATGGAAGCACAGATTGAGTCTACTGGAATTCACCACGGTGCACCAGACACCTCCATAATCTGCTCATGAATTTCAAGTACAGTATATAAAGCACAAAGTGCTCAAAAGTAAAATACCATTAGAAGAAAGTATTATGGTGTGGGTATCATTCTCGGAAATGATAGACACTCAATTGCATGCACACACACACACACACACACAAATATACAACATACCAATCACAATGCATGCATACCACACCAAAATATATTTAAATATACATTAGAAGTAGCAAGATTTAGTGATTAAGAGCTAGAGCTTAAACCTAGATCTCCTGAGTCTGAACTCTTTAATACTCAGCCATGGTGACCTGGAGCTTGGTGTGGAGACCATTCATAATTTACTTTCTGTGTCTGTGAATGGCACATTTGGACTTCCATATGGTATTAAACGATACCTGTAAAGTATTAAACATTTGACAGTGTGAGCCCAGTTCTTCCATGTTAACCAAAAGGAAATGAGAATGAATGAAGCACATGGTGACTTGAGGGTTAACATGATGATAGGCAATTATGTATGTGGATGATAACTCAGAGTAACAATCACATTTACACCTTATCATGGCAGTGCAGCCTGGAAAAGTAGATGTTAATGGATGTATCACGTCTACAATGGACAAGAACAAGTATGGGAAGTAAAGAAACTTAATGTCATCAAGAGGATAGATTACTAGGTAGGATAGTAAAGACTCGTGAGACAGAATGCAGAAAGTCATAAAATGATAGTAGTTGTTATATAGGCTTCTGGTTCATTTTCTCCCTCCTTTCCTCTCTCCTTCCTTCCTTCTCTCCATCCCTCCTTCCATCCCTCCCTTCTTTCTCTTTCTCTTTTTTCCCTCCCTCCCTCCCTCCCTCCCTCCCTCCCTCCTCCCTCCCTCCCTCCCTCTCTCCTTCCCCCCTCTCCTTCTTCCTTTCCTTTATGCAGACCAAAATGACCTGATTTATGATATAACTCAGGCTGGCCTTGAGCATGTCACAGTCTCTTGCATTGGGACTCCAACATGTAGCAATGACAAGGATAAGTAAGACATTGTACACAGACTTGTAGACAAAACAGACATTACCAAGTTCAATGAAATCAAAGTAATTTTCAAACAAACAAAGAGAACAAAAATAGCAGATTGTGTTATGATAAAAACATTAAACTTAGAATAAAAATCAGATTAAATAAAAATAATAAAACAAGCTAAAACACAACCTTTAAAGCCATCATAGCCATGGACACAGGATAATTGAACTGACCTCCTTTTAAAGGCAAAGTCCTGGTTATGGAAGAAACGATTTGCCTCTGGTTCTTAGAAATTCAATTAATGGAGGGTAAGTGAACTTCTAAAAGAACAATTTGTTTTAATGTTAGAAATAAAAGCATAGGGAATCAATACCAGACCAGAGAAGCAGACACACCCATGTTATTCTCAGACATGAAAATTAAGGATAAGATATAAAATCCAAATGCCACACAAGAAGGGACACCAGAGAGAACATCTATGAACTATACAACAGTTTCCAGGCTTTGAAACTGGAAATAGGGTGATATAACAATGTGTTATTAGAATATTCCCATGTAACTATTTTAACAAAATTAGAACTTCAGCATCACAGACCAGCCCTATCACAGATCAGATTTGGAGTATAATGGCTATGAGAGCCACAAGAGAAGGAAATATTTAAATCTGCAAAGTATCTTCAAATGCCTTCCTAAGAGATCACCATCTTCTCAAAGGAAAGACTTGTTTTGACCCATTGTGCAATATTGCACACCCAAAATGGGACATGTAATTTGCACATAGGAATTTAGAAGCTACTCTCAATTCTCATGCATCCAAAAATCAATCTAAACTGCTTTGGCATAAGGGAAGAGCTCCAGATAATTATCTCTGAGAATTTAAAACTGAAACTGGTAGTAAAAAGCAGAAAAGAATAACTTATAAGTAATGGAAAAGGTATGTATTCAAATAAGAACTACAGCTTTTAAATGTTTATATTAGCATAGACAATATTACAAAATAATAAAAGACCATAAATGCATCTTTTTATATCAAAATATTATGCTAACGAAACTTAATAAAGCTGTACAATGGAGTTAATGATGAGGTAGTGTTTAGCTGTTTTCTCTGGATTGGCGAATTTCACTGTTGATAGATGGGATGAGTCAAGAGACTTGTGAAACTCACAAACCTTGCAAGGACTCTGAACGTTACACTGGCCATAAAATGCTGGGGACAGGGAGACTTCAGTAGAGCTGTCTGAAAGTCAGACTGGGCCCCACAAACACAGCTTTCCTGAGTCATCTCCAGATTTCCCATGGGATTTTTACAGATTTAGCAGCCAAACTCACCCACAATCCTGTAAGTAAGTGATGAGCTCACAGGATCCCAGTAAACCCATTGGTTGAGCAAGCTGGGCTTGGGCAGAATCAGTTTTCAGATCCTTGTTTCAATCTCTTGGATTACAGACCTGGTTTCTGTCTAGAAAATTGTCCATTTCATCCAGATTTTCCAGTTTTGTTGAGTATAGACCTTTGTAGTAGGATCTGATGATTTTTTGGATTTCCTCGGTTTCTGTTGTTATGTCTCCCTTTTCAGATCTGATTTTATTAATTTGGATACTGTCTCTGTGCCCTCTGGTTAATCTGGCTAAGGGTTTATCTATCTTGTTGATTTTCTCAAAGAACCAACTCCTGGTTTTGTTGATATTTTGTATAGTTCTTTCTGTTTCTACTCGGTTGATTTCAGCCCTGAGTTTGATTATTTTCTGATGCCTACTCCTCTTGGGTGTATTTGCTTCTTTTTGTTCTAGAGCTTTCAGGTGTGCTGTCAAGTTATTAATGTGTGCTCTCTCCAATTTCTTTTTGTGGGCACTTAGAGCTATGAGTTTTCCTCTTAGCACCGTTTTCATGGAGTCCCACAAGTTCTGGTATGATGTTTCCTCATTTTCGTTAAATTCTAAAAAGTCTTTAATTTCTTTCTGTATTTCTTCCTTGACAAAGTCATCATTGAGTAGAGCATTGTTCAGTTTCCACATGCATGTGGGTTTTCCCTTTGTTTTGTCCTTATCAAAGACCAGCCTTAATCTGTGGTGATCTGATAGGATGCAAAGGATTATTTCAATCTTTTTGTATCTGTTGAGGACTGTTTTGTGACCAATTATATGGTCTATTTTGGAGAACGTACCATGAGGTGCTGAGAAAAAGGTATATTCTTTTACTTTAGGATGAAATGTTCTATAGATATCTGTTAAATCCATTTGGTTCATAACCTCTGTTAATTTCAATGTGTCTTTGTTTAGTTTCTGTTTCCATGATCTGTCCATTGGAGAGAGCGGGGTGTTAAAATCCCCCACTATTATTGTGTGAGGTGTAATGTGTGCTTTGAGCTTTAGTAAAGTTTCTTTTATGTATGTGGGTGCCCTTGCATTTGGAGCATAGATGTTCAGAACTGAGAGTTCATCTTGGTAGATTTTTCCTTTGATGAGTATGAAGTGTCCTTCCTTATTTTTTTTTTTTTTTGATTACTTTTGGTTGAAAGACGATTTTATTTGATATTAGAATGGCTACTCCAGCTTGTTTCTTGGGACCATTTGCTTGGAAAATTGTTTTCCGGCCTTTTACTCTCAGGTAGTGCCTGTCTTTGTCACTGAGGTGCGTTTCTTGTATGCAGCAAAATTCTGGGTCTTGTTTATGTATCCAGTCTGATAGTCTACATCTTTTTATTGGAGAGTTGAGTCCATTGATGTTAAGCGATATTAAGGAAAAATGATTGTTGTTTCCTATTATTTTTGTTATTAGAGGTGGAATTATGTTTGTTTAGCTACCTTTTTTGGGGTTGTTTGAAGATTATTTCCGTGCTTTTACTAGGTTGTAGTTTCCTTCCTTGTGTTGGCGTTTTCCACCAATTATCCTTTGAAGTGCTGGGTTTGTGGGAAGATATTGTGCAAATTTGGTTTTGCCATTGAATATCTTGGTTTCTCCATCTATAGTGAATGAGAGTTTTGCTGGGTACAGCAGTCTGGGCTGGCATCTGTGTTCCCTTAGGGTCTGTATGATATCAGACCAGGATCTTCTGGCTTTTATAGTCTCTGGTGAAAAGTTTGGTGTAATTCTTATCGGTCTGCCTTTATATGTTACTTGACCTTTTTCCCTTACTGCTTTTAGTATTTTTTTCTTTGTTTTGTGCATTTGGTGTTTTGATTATTATGTGTCGGGGGTATTTCTTTTCTGGTCTAGTCTGTTTGGTGTTCTGTAGGCTTCTTGTATGTTTATGGGCATCTCGTTCTTTAGGTTGGGGGAATTTTCCTCTATAATTTTGTTGAAGATATTTACTGGCCCTTTGTAAATTGGGAGCTTAGCATTCAAAATCCTAAAGACAAAACATGAAAGAAGCCCTATTTCAGAGTCCCTTTATGCATCAATTGCCCTGACCTGAAGGAACAAGTGTTAGAATTCTGGAAAAGTAGCAGAAAACAAACAGGAAGCCTAGGGACACTGAGATCCTAAGAATGATGTGGTTTCTATGTCGTAGATATCCCAATATGATATAGCAGAATCCTGTGGTTTCTGACTACCCACAGCACCGACTTAGCCGTGGCAGAAGTCTTTCTGGCAAGCCCCTACTGTTCCCACCAATTGGTACAATGGGAAATATCATCACCTGAAGTGTCTCTCCCCTAACAATCCACTGGTCCAGTAGGATGTGTAGAGCTCACATAGGGTGCTATAATGAAATACTGTAGAGCAATAGAACTTTTGTTTTCAAAATCTGGGAGGTGGAAGTGCAAGCTTGCGGGGCCAGCACAGTTGGATGCCTGGTGAGGACCTTTGCCTTGATGTAAAGATGTCCATTTTCATGCATCATGACACAATGACAGGAAGACTGTCTCCTATGTACTTGTTACAGAGTACTAGTCCCATTCATGAGGGCTCCTACCAAACTCAGACATCATGACTTCCTTATAGTCCCACTTTTAATACCTTCTGTCATCTTCAGGGCCAGGATTGTAATAAGTGACCTTTTAGGGACACTACAGCTTATGCCACAGGAATTGCAGCAAAACCTGGAAAAGACACATAAAACCAAACCAGAGAGACACTTTAATCTTTCACAAGTGAGAGGAAGTAACCACAGTACAGATCAAAAGATTACAGTGTATGTGCACGCCAGTGCTCACTGTATCTACAAGCTACAAGAGTGACCGAAATGATTTCAAAATGAATAGAAGAATGATGAACAGAGGCAGAGGCAGATGTTGGAACTGAAAATTGAAAAGCAATACAGGAAATGAAATAAAAAACCCTGATCATGCCAAAGGAGCCAATGAGATCAGTAACAGTGATGGCGGCAGCAGGATGAGAGCTGAGAACATTCCTGTAGCCATTAGAGATAGGGACATCACAGCCTTTTGCTTGTGAGCCTATGCAGAATTAAATCAACTCTGAAAAATCTACAAAACTGTAAAAATCAACGGAGAAGAAATAGATCATCTGAATACCCATTTATCACTGAAGGAAACTTAAAATATCATTCTGGAGTCTCTGTCTAGGTGTTTTGAGATAGGTGTCATGTAGCCTAGGCCAGGGTGCAGTTTACTAAGTACCAGAAGGTGGCTTTGAACTCTTGACTCTCTTAACTCAGTCTCTGAGTGCTAGGATTACAAGTGTATACTACTCCATCCAGGTCAATTTTGTAGATTCTTAAAATTAGTGCAACCATCAGACACAGCTATTAAATTCTGGGCATTCATCATAAAGAAAAAGACTTGGTTACATAAGCTTTGTAGACAAATATTTATAGCAGTCTGGCTAAAGATGAGAAGTTTGAAATTAGGCGTAGTGTCATTTACTGAGCTGATGAGTATGGACACCATAGCACTCTGGTGCTGTGGAATAGCATGCAGAAATTAAAAGGAAGGTTGATAACAAAAGAGACAATCTTCAAAGAATTATCTTCAGGAAATAAAACTCCAAGTCCCAAAGGTAAAATACTGCTAACTTTATTTTATGCTTCATTCACAGAGTACGTGAGAGCTTAGAGAAGTGTAGAAATGTAGGAAACAGCACTGGTCTCCAGGGGCTGTGAGAGAATGAGGCAGAAGAGGGGAAGATGCTACAGTGAGGAGTTCTGACTGACAGTGAGGGAAACTGTGGGTGACAGTGAAGGAGGCTGTGAGTGACAGTGAGGGATGCTGTGAGTGACAGTGAGGAGCCTGTGAGTGACAGTGAAGGAGGCTCTGAGTGAGAGTGAAGGAGGCTGTGAGTGACAGTGAGGGAGGCTGTGAGTGACAGTGAGGGAGGCTGTGAGTGACAGTGAGAGAAACTGTGAGTGACAGTGAGGGAGGCTGTGAGTGACAGTGAAGGAGGCTGTGAGTGACAGTGATGAGCCTGTGAGTGAAAGTGAAGGAGGCTGTGAGTGACAGTGAGGACCCTGTGAGTGACAGTGAGGAGCCTGTGAGTGACAGTGAAGGAGCCTGTGAGTGACAGTGAGGGACCCTGTGAGGGACAGTGAAGGAGGCTGTGAGTGACAGTGAGGACCTGTGAGTGACAGTGAGGGAGCCTATGAGGGACAGTGAGAGAAACTGTGAGTGACAGTGAAGGAGCCTGTGAGTGACAGTGAGGAAGACTGTGAGTGACCGTGAGGACCCTGTGAGGGACAGTGAGGAGCCTGTGAGTGACAGTGAGGAGCCTGTGAGTGACAGTGAGGACCCTGTGAGTGACAGTGAGGGACCCTGTGAGTGACAGTGAAGGAGCCTGTGAGTGACAGTGAGGGAGGCTGTGAGTGACAGTGAGAGAAACTCTGAGTGACAGTGAGGGAGGCTGTGAGTGACAGTGAAGGAGGCTGTGAGTGACAGGGAGGAGTCTGTGAGTGACAGTGAAGGAGGCTGTGAGTGACAGTGAGGGAGGCTGTGAGTGACAGTGAAGGAGCCTGTGAGTGACAGTGAGGAGTCTGTGAGTGACAGTGAAGGAGGCTGTGAGTGACAGTGAAGGAAGCTGTGAGTGACAGTGAAGGAGGCTGTGAGTGACAGTGAGGAGGCTGTGAGTGACAGTGAAGGAGGCTGTGAGTGACAGTGAGGAGCCTGTGAGTGACAGTGAAGGAGCCTGTGAGTGACAGTGAGGGAGGCTGTGAGTGACAGTGAGGAGCCTGTGAGTGACAGTGAAGGAGCCTGTGAGTGACAGTGAGGGAGTCTGTGAGTGACAGTGAGGGAGGCTGTGAGTGACAGTGAGGGAGGCTGTGAGCGACAGTGAGGGAGGCTGGGAGTAACAATGAGGGAGGCTGTGAGTATATGAGGTTTTGGCTGTGAGGTAGTCTGTGAGTTACGCAAGAAGCTTTGACTGTAGGGAGACTGTGGTAGTGAGTGTTCTGCCTGTGCGACTCTTGTTTATTTTCAGTGGACCTAAGTCACTGCCCAGGCTGTATACTTGGAAGATGTTAACTTCACTAATCCATACGACACTATAGTCACCTCACACCACAAAGTGTCCTTAACAACATAAGAGTATAAAGCTTCCAACACTCTAGATTCCCCAAAAGCCAACTTCATGCAAAATATACAGTCAAAATGGCAGAATATTGTCCATGGTTCAGAGACACTACAATCATGAAAGTCTTGCTTCAATTGGCCAAGCAAGTGAGATAGGAGTGCTGTCCAGAGTTCATCTATAAGAGAGGAAGCAAATTCCTAAAGCACACAATATTCAAAGACTTTTCTTTCACAAATACTTGTTTCTTAAACAAATAAGCAATCATCTTTTAAGCAAAATACACAAAGGGGTGAAATAATTGGCAACTGAGTAAGAGACTGAAAAAGATCTGATTAGTCTATCCCCAACCCTCGAATCATCACATCCCCTGGTCAATGTTGCCTTCTTTTCAAAAACAAAAGTCTACCTTCTGCCTCAAGTCCTTTTTCAACTGTCGCAAAGAGAAATACAGAGGCTAGGAAGTATGTGTAGACTTCATTTTATGAGCAAGTCATAATTATGAAATATTGATGACTACTACTTCTGAGAGGAGGCCACTTGGTCCTTGGAAGATGACACCAAGACTTGTAATAAGTCCTAGAATCAGGGAACGCAGACTGGGGTGGGAGGAAGCAATACAGCAGAGGAAATCAATAGAAAGAAGCTTGACCTCTACCGACTCCTACTAAATAATGTACAGATGCAAAAACGGGAGCTGGCAAGACACACCAGCAAGAGCCATACTTCCCTGTACTCCCAAGTAAGTCACAGGCAGGAGACAAGGACCCAGGCACCATCTGTACCCTGATGGTGTTCATGACCTAACTGCAATCAGGGGTCATGAATGCTTGCTCCATTTTCTATGGAAACATAGGAAAAAGCCTCTAAGGCACCTTTACAACTCTGTAAACAATTCTATGACATTTGAATATAGGAACATTATGAAAAGAAACTGATATAGGTGACATCCCTGACATTTGCTGTATTTGTATCACGCTCTGAGTAGGGTTTTCAATGGACCATTTCTGGCCATTTTGCTTATATACAGTCTTTGTGCTTGATATTTCCCTGTAATTAAAGTGTATAAAGCATACAGCAAGTGAGTCAGAATTCATAAACAGGACGCTGTGATTGAGAAGGTTTTGCAGTAACTCAGGATCTCTGTTCAGTATTTTCTGGTCTGACTAGATTCTGATCTTGACTTTCTTTAGTCAGATGAATCCCCCATCTTACCGAAGGTGTTCTGTTGACGCTTTCCTTCATTTCTGAATGGAGCTTTATATTTGCCTGTCTGACTTTTATTAATTTCCTCCTTACTCTCTTCCTTGGACATCTTCAGATCACAAACATGATTCAGTTCATTGTTGTCCAGCTTTGAAAATCTATCCTGAGAGGAGAGACTAGATTGAAGCACTCTACCCTCCTATCCTCAGAACTGGCAATGATTGCTACCTTGGGGTAGGAGATTCCCACTTGGCAGCTTGGACTCCTAGAGGAGCAGTCAGGCAGTGTTCAGGTATCACATGATGTTACTTAATATACAAATAGATAATCATTTGTCCTTTAACTAAAATATTTTTACCTCAATTTCAAGAGACATTTTGTATTAGCTGCATTTTTATCTCAGGGACTTGAATCCTGATATATAATCTGATCTGTCAGGAACCTACTATAATCAGTTTGAAAATCTAGATGTATTTTTTTAAAAAATCAGGTTCTTCAGAAAGTAAAAATGTGAGCAAATTTTAAAACCTCACAGTATAATATCTTAAAAATTTCCTTAAATTATACTCATCTTTTGAAAAATAAGCAAACATTTCTCTAGTTTAGACTGTAAGTGTTTTTATACATATATCACATAGCTATATATTAAGAGTTGGTTCCTCCCCCATCTTGTATGGTAGTATCCATACCTGAATGAGGCAAGGCAAGAGAGGACATAAAATCAGCCAAACATATATGTGAATAAGCAAGCAAACATTATGTATATACATATATGTGCAAGTATATGATTATTGATTATTAAAAGATTGCCCCAATTGTAATACAAACATCTTCAACTATGCTTAAGATATGTAATATGGAAACATAGAGGCCAAACCTTAAATACAAGCAGGCTACTGTTAGCCATACCCTTCTTGCTTATGACTGACCATTGTATTTGAAGAATTTGCATTCATAGAACCAATCAATTGTGAGTCAAATATTTGTACAATTAATTATACCTGCTTTAAATATGGGCAGTCCTTTTTCTTGATACTAAATTCCTGTATTCCCTGTCATTCCCTGTAATCAGTGTAGAGACTTTGTGTTGCATTAGGGATTGCAAATATGGAAATGATAACTGTCTACCTACACAGGGACAGTTCAGGGCAGTGCGAAAGTGCTCAGATGTTTTCAAAAAGGATCCCTGCTTTTCAAGATTTCAGTGTCCCTGAGAGTTATGATAGGAGCCATTCACAACTACAAAATGGGTAGCTATAGTTTCCCTTCATTATATGGCTGTTACATTTCAATGTGAAATCTACCTTTTGAATATGGCCAAATGAGTAGAGGATCCAAAATAAGCTTTGATGAGAAATCGGAGGCACTTAAGCAGTGAGTGTGCCAGTGCCTCCTAAGAGGAGAGAGCCTGGCTCTTCACAGGACACTTTTGGAATGAACATCAGTGTTTCAGAGTCCCTAAAAATGATATGACGAACTCAAGTTCTCTCAAGTTTGGGGATTTATTGGGATATGTATTTCAGTGACTTTCTTCTACAATATATTAGCTCAAACTTAAGTGTTTTCTGGATTTCAGATGAGTAATTATGTAGTAATGTTTTATATATGTATAGTCAATATATTCATTTATAGTAAAGTGAGCTATTGCTATGGAATACATTCTTATACTTGGCAGTATTTACTTTTATACTGGTAGACTTCTGTTTTTTTGTTCTTCCACCAGTTCTGCCATTTCAGTACTGTGACTCCCCAGAAGCTTTTATTACAGCTGCTATACCATATTTCCAGAAGAAAAGTCTCCAAATAATTTTGCTTCTTCTTCTTTGTTTTTGTTTTTGTTTTGGCTAAAATTGGATAGATAGATAGATAGATAGATAGATAGATGATAGTAGATAGATAGATGATAGATAGATAATTGATAGACACATAGATAATAGACAATGAATTCCCTTCATTTTTATATATATATATATATATATATATATATATATATATATATATATATATGATAGATAAATGGTAGAGATTACAAATAGATGATAGGTAGATAGAGAGATAGAGAGATAGAGAGATAGATAGATAGATAGATAGATAGATAAATTGGGATACAAATGGGTGATAGATTGACTACACATGAGGAAAAGCCATGAAAGGACTGTAGAAGCAGAGGCAGTCTATGTCTAAGGGGCACTGTGGGGTTCTTATCAGATACCTAGAGGCTGGAGGCAAACATGGAGGTAATTTCAAACACATTGAAAGAAAAGCTAGCCAAAATCCCTGCATTCAATGAAAATATCCTTCAAAAATGATAAGGAATACAGGAACCTCTCAGATGGAGAACAGCAGAGATTTTCCATATACACACCCATCTGATGAGAGAAGTCATGGTATTGGTAGACACCTATGCATAAATATGATGTGTTTTTCCCCTTGTGAGTTTTCTATACAGCACCATATGTTTGAAACAAAGATTATTTTACTACATATGGGCAAAATAGATGAATTATACTGGTATTATGATGGGAGTTTTTAACTTTTATCAAAAAACAGTAAGTATTTCACAGTTATATTTCAGCTGACAAGCCAGCACCAGAGGATAATGACCTACTGTACATTTAGAACATGCCCTGGGAACTACTGAAAAAGTGTTTTCAGTGTTACACAGAAAAATAGTGCAGTCAGGTAGAAATAAATTCTAACTTATGTAGTTTAGGAGATTTCTGGGAAGGAGGGCAGAGAGGTAGAGAGACAGAGACAGAGAGACAGAGAGAGACACAGAGAGAACCAACAGAAGCAGACATGGGAACAGATACATACTATAACATCAAGATAATTGCAGTAGATATAAGTGTTCACACATACCAACTAGACAGAGATGGTAGAGCAGATTTAAAAGCTTTCCAAAAGTGTGGTTGATATACCCAGAGACCAAGAGTCACTCATTGACAAAAACCTGATTTTCTTCTTCCAGTAGTGGTTTGGTTATTTTTTTAGAAGAAAGAATATAATGCTGAACAGATAGAAAGGTAGGAAAGAGGATCTAGGAGGATCTGGAAACAGGGAGTATATTATCAAAATATGCTGTAATAAATCCTTAAAAATAAGTAAATAATAGTCCTATGATATTAACTTGTTGAAAGTAAGTGTGTGTAGGATACAAACTTGAGTAAGAGGGAAGCAAGATGAGCTGCAGTATGTCATCATCCCTCCATGCAGACCAGAAAGCAGCACTTACCAGATGAAAAGATGCTCTTTGGGATGGTGATAGAGAGATGTAGTGAGAGGACCAGATGCCCTTTCATGTTGTCACCAGGACACTTGGGAAGCAGAAGCTGATGGGTGGAACCAATAGCCTCTCTCAACAACTGATGCAATCACATAAAAACTTGGAGGAGCTATCAAAGACATCCCGCTGTAACCTGCAGTTAAGGCTCATGCACAGAGCATGCAACCCAGAATGGGGCTCACTGTTCTTCATGTCTGTGGAAGAGGAACCTGGCTATGCCATTTTCCACATCCCAGAAATGCACAGATTTAAAAGACTTGAAATTGGATTGGGAATTTTGTATGGACTCACTAGAATAATATCAGAAATCAGTGAGTTGAAGATAATAGGAAAATGTTCAAATACTTGGAAACTAAGCTTTAGAACAATCTGAAAATGAAAAAAAAAACCCACCAACTTAATAAAAATACAGAAACTTAGGTGAAAATATATCAAGAATCCTGCAAAAAAGCATTGCTGAATCTTGAAGAATTGTTTAGTGTTGAATATATGCATTGCAAAGGGGAATACGTGTCAATTCGTTGTCTAGATTTTCTCCTTAAGAACATAAAAGAGGAAGAACAAAATAATCTAAGAATAAGTAATAGACAGAACTGAAAATTTTCATCATAGACTATCAATGAAACGGAATAGCTCTTTGAATAGCCAGTAAAATCAACAAATGGCTAACACTGCACACAAGGGTCTTATTGCTAAATATTGCAGAATCAACAAGATAGGAAAGGTGGGAAGAGTGAAAGAAAAATTCTAGAGCATAGACCTGGTAAAGAATTGATAAATTATTCTTACTAGGCAATGCTAAGTATTATATAAAACATAAGACAGACAACACACTCTCACATACATGCACTCACTCTTATGCACACTCACATATACATACTACATACACACAGGGCACACACACACACATCCACTCTCACTGATTCATATTCCACTTGAGTCAAACCATTGTTCCCACAATGTAGTATTATACATTTCAGAAAGTCTAACCTAAACAAATAGTGAGAACACACAGTAGTGAGAATACAGAGAAACTCCGTCACTTGTAAATTGCTGGTGTGAATCAGAAATAAAGAAAGCACACTGGAAAACTGGCTGATTTTATATAAAAGTCTAAATACTTCTGTTGTAAAAGACACAAGTCGTGTACTGTGCCCACCCCAGAGAAAGAAATACTTAGATCCACACAAAGACTTTGCATGTGTAGCTAGTCCAGGCCTATCTACATGGAGGGTCCAAATTTGAGACCAATCTGTAAGTTTCCAAGCAGATAAACATTTAAATTGTGTCTTTGCATACTGTGAAATACTACTAGGCAATAAAGATGGATGTAGCATTGATTTTGGATGTATCTCCCACAAATAATGTTGAACGAAATCAAGTAGATACTAAAGATACTGTACCATATGATGAAATTTTATAAGCAAGTCTGGCAAAATTATAAGCATGGAGAGAATATTAATAGGGACAAGACTGAAGTCAGTACATGGTGGGAACCAGGTGTGTTTCTGGAAAGCAGGGTGGTTTATTCTTGTGGTGAGAGATGCATTCTCACTAGACTCCAATTCCCTGTGTCCTGTTTAAGATAATAGACTTAGAGTTTTGCAGGATTTATCATTAAAGAATCTGTGTTAGAGACGTCCAGGTCTTACCTTATTATGTTGTTAAATAAAATCGTCCGAACACATAGTCATCTAACATCAAAAGCTCAGTCAAGAAACTCACGCATCTACAAGAGCAATCAAGATGAATATGCCGCGTAACATGAAAAGCACAGGTCTCCAAGAATCAGCCAGGCTGTTTCAATGCTGAAATTACTTTTTACATAAACATGTGCCAGTAGAATACAGAAGCAAGGGTGAAGTTGAAGTGGAAGATTTTAGGAATATATTTCTATTAATTCTGACTATGTGTGTGTGGTGTGTTTGCACACGGGCGCATGCATGTGCACACACATATAGTTCTCCTTGGAGGATAGAAGACGACATCAGATCCCACTCACTGAACTGGAGTTACAGAAGGTTTTGAGCTTTCTGTCTTAGGTGCTGGGAAGTAAATTCAGGTGCTCTCAAGGAGTAGTATGTGAACTTAATGGCTGAGCCTTCTCTCTAGTAACAAGAATGGGTCATTTTCATGATAATCTACATCCAGTAGAACCTGAAGTGTGTCTTTTGATGTTTGGTTACTTAACCAACTACAAGCCTCTAAATTGTACTTCAATGAGTCTGGGACAGAGCTTGGTAGACTATAGTGACATTAGCGTGGTACCTAGTGTGCCTAGGGACAGAGGAACCTGGGCTCTAGGTACAGAAATGTGTTGGTCTCGGGTTTGACTTCTACCATGTGTTTATGAACACTCTGTCTCTGAGATGGTCATCCTGGAGGTCAGGAGACATTCCCAGTCTCTGGATTTTAAGCAAGTAAGACTCTTATTTTTGTTTTTTGGATTTTTGTATTTTGGATATTCTATTGTTGTGATGGTAAGTGGTTTCTTGTTTATTTTTGGTTGTTGCTCTTCCCCCTCCTCTTCTTCCTCTCCTCCTCCTCCTCCTCCTCCTCCTCCTCCTCCTCCTCCTCCTCCTCCTCCTCCTCTTCTCTTCTCTTGCTCCTATTCCTCCTCTTCTCTTCCTCTTCCTCTTCCTCCTCCTCCTCTTCCTTCTTCTTCTTCTTCTTCTTCTTCTTCTTCTTCTTCTTCTTCTTCTTCTTCTTCTTCTTCTTCTTCTTCTTCTTCTTCTTCTCCTCCTCCTCCTTTTCCTTCTCCTTCTCCTTCTCCTTCTCCTTCTCCTTCTCCTTCTCCTTCTCCTTCTCCTTCTTCTTCATCCTTCCTTCCTGCCTTCCTTCCTCTTCCTGTTCTTACTCCTCCCCCTTCTTGAGACAGAGGATCACACTGTAGTTCATGCTAATCTAAAAGTTGCAACAATAGTCTTCCTTAACCTCCTAGGTGCTGGGATTTCATGTTAGATTCCCCATCCTGGTGACACATTTCTTTTGCTTTGGTAAGCCTTTCCTAGTAAAAAGGACTGATTCCACTTCACCATGAAAGTTATATGTATGGACACATCTCGCCCCAAATCCAAAATATGAAATTATTGCAATTTGAAACATTTTGAGAACCAATTTGAGGTCACAAGTGGGAAATCCTATACCACAAATGTTTTGTTGACAAATTATTGTTTTTAAATTACTTTCAGGTTATGTGTTCTATGTAAAACACCAATTAGTTTATGGCTACACTTGGTTCTCAATCCACAAAATATCTCATTATGTATGTATATACTTAAACATTAAAATTATCGCCCAACCATCTTTGAGTCCACCCATTTCACTCAAGAGCCATTCAGGCTGTACCTTCAGCCTGGGGTTCCATGGGCTTGCAGGTACATCAGAGTCCTAGAACTTCTATACAAAGACAGAAACTTAAAACAATAGAATTTTATTGTTCCTTATTAGAGATCACAATTCTGAGGAGACCACACTTCTAAAATCAAGTACTCAAGGACATGCTGTCCCCCAAGTCTCTGAGGAGAGGTCTTGAAACGCAATCTCTGACTCTGTACAATCGAGGTCCTAGCCATCCTCTGTCCTGTTGTGGTGGGTCTCTGTTCACCCCCTCTTTCTGGGTAGACAGAGTTCATGGACCCTTTGTTCTCATTTGTCTGGAGCTAATTTCTGACTCGTGATGGGATTCCTCCTTTGGCCCATCAGTTATTTGACTATTTATTTTGTACATTGTGGGACTGCATAAGGGTATCTTGGTTCTTGGCTGGACATGGGCCTGGAACTCCAAGGGAGAAACAGCAGGAGTTCGGCCAAGTCCCCAGAACTCAGGGTCCTGACAAGCAGTCTATTCTTCATGGACCTACATTGTTCAGTCATGTAGGCCATTATAGCCCCTCCCAAAGTGCACAGGTAGAGGGTGTGAGTATAGGCCTCAGGCTCTAGAGAGATTTACATACTAATGAAGGCCAGAGGGCAGAGCCAATTAAACCTTCCCAAGAACCTCCCCCTTTCTCTCTCCCTATTTAACTCAGGTCTGCCCTGAGTTTGAGGGGGGGGGGGTACATCCAGATTCATCCACCACCAGCCATGAAAATAAACCCTTTTGGAACCAGGACTTCCTTGTATCATTGGGGCCTGCCTTTGCCAAAGTTTCCAGCCTTTGGAACTCCAGACCTTTCTCCTGTATGTAGTATGTGGGACCCACTGCCTGGAAGCCTCCAGGACTCCTCCACTGCAGCCCCCTTTTTCCCACAGTATATTGTTAATAAATTTCTATCATCCCTTTGCTATTGATTTTTGAGACATGATTAATTATTGGAAATATAAGAATTAATATGGTTGCCCTGGAGAATATTGTACACTTGTTTGAGGAGTCTGCCTGGTAAAAATTCTGTAGATGAGGATTCAGATGCTTAGATTACTACATCTATTATAATCTTGAGCTCCTCACTTACCTGTTATCTGTTAGTGTTTCTTGTGAAAAGGATGATTAATGTTTTACACCAATATTACAGCTCTCTACTATCCTACCCAACCCTTTCCTTCCCTCCTCTCACCATCTCTTCTAGTATCCTTTCTCTTTCTTCCTCCCTCCATCTGAGGATGTTTGCGTCATAGCACCTGAGCATGAACTATTAGGTCTTCCTGCTGTGTGGCCTGTCTGTCCTTTATGGCCTCCATAACAATACTTACTTCTTCCACTTGAGTCCTGGCTTCCACAGGGGAAACTCCTTACTTCAAACCTCTGTGTGCTCCAAAGCAGGTCCACCACAGCAGCTTACCAATGAATTTCTGACCTCAGTCTTTAAGGACTGACTCAGAAAGCAGTCCTCTCTTCTCCAACAAAAGGCTGGGAAAAGGCAGGGTTTGGTATGACAGATATTGGCACAAACATTTCTAGGACTTTAAAGTTTTGCTTGCTTTATTTTTCTTTCTCGGGCTTGGTTGGTATAAACCTTTGACAGTCTGTAGAGCAAAGCTGGCTCATTCTCTGTTTCTAAAGGAGACTGAGCTCGTAACTGCTTTAGCCTCTATGTTGCTGACATCATTCCAAGATCATCTTCCTCGGGACAAACTGTATAAAATAATCCTCAAAGAGGCAAAATTAGGCATACAGGGCTCATGTCACATGCCCTGAGAGAACTGCACTGTCTTACCACATTTTTGGAAAAGACTCTAATCACTATTCCAGAAGGACACTAAAAATGGCAAGAAAAAAAAAAGGGATGTAGAGAAAAAGAAAAAAAAAATCATAGGAAATGAATCTTAAGGGGCAAAAGGGACTTCATTTTTTCTAGGAATATTTGCTTTCAGAAAGATAAGGATAGCTCACAGAGTGGCTTAGAGCTGGCATGTCTTCTGTACATAAGACTCGGGGTGACACATGAAGAGCTGGTGTTAATCCGCTTTGGATTCACATGTGCTGATGGGTTAGTTCAGTTTGTCTTCTTTTTCCCCTTTGGTTTCATTTGAATGTAAAACAGAATGTAAAGTGTTTCAGAAGACTCTTGTGCATTCAGTCTTCCTGAAGATTTTATGTTTAGGCACATTTTTGTCAATGTGTCCCTGTGATACGGAGATGATAGTATGCAAGACCACTGGGAAAGATTTCTCCCTTCACAGAGATTTATATTATTTTTACATCTGATTTGGTGAGAGAGAGAGAGAGAGAGAGAGCATGTGTGAGAGAGAACAGTTGAAGAATACTTTGTAGGAACCAAGTATCTCTTTCTACCATGTGGGTTCTAATGACTGAACTAAGGTTGTCAGGCTTGGCAGCAAACACCTTTACCCACTGGCCTATGACACTGATCCTCAAATATTCAGAGACAACGGTTCTTAGAGGTGGCCGGGAGACTTCTCTTACACATCAGGAGGTGGAAGCATTAAGCAATGGAACAAGAAGGTAGAAACAGAAAGCCTTGCTTATAGTGAACTTCAGTGATGTATGTTTTCAGTCACTTCACATTTGAGTGTTATTTTTAGGGAGTAGTTAACACATAGAAGAATCTGAGATGTAGCCTATAAAAGACATTCATGATTGACCTGAATGTGTGTGTGTGTGTGTGTGTGTGTGTGTGTGTGTGTGTCCCTGTGCATTTATACATGTACTGATAAAAATTAGAACTCTGTAACCTTAGACAATTGTTAAACTTACTACATTTTGACACACGTGTTGATAAAAGATATGAAAAATTACATGGATTTGTATCTGACAAACAAATAAACCAAAACAAATTTAAAAGAAAAAATAGATTCTGTGGAAGCAGAAATCCAATAATTTCATTTCTATAAATGTAAGCATGTGGGGGTAACGTTTAAGCAGAGTGAAAGGAGAGAGTGGACATCTGTGGAGAAAAAGACTTGCTTCCTCTTTGCAGTGCCCTATCAGCTAGGATGGTTTTTGTTCTGTCCTGTAATTACCATTAAAAAAAAATCACTGGAGAAACACATGTGGATTTACAGATGACTGACAGAAGAGAGACAAAAGCAAAGAGATAGAGGGCTAGTCAGGGAATTAAATAAAATTCAGATCGAGGAATCACACACTTTGTAGGTCGAAAGTTTATAAAATAAAATACCAAGGAGTAGATTCGGTGTACTCAAAAGAGTTCTATGGAGCCATGAGTTTGTCTTATTCAGAGTATCCATGAATTTGAGATGCAGAGTACCTTCTAACTATGTGGCATTATGGACTCTGCTAATTTTCTGTGGTCCAGGGAGACAGAAGAGGTAGAGAGAGAAGGACACGAGCATCAAGCATAGCCAGCTGCCAACACTCACATGATGATAATCATGTCACTGTCTCTGTCCTGCACAGTTCATAGGCTTTGAGCTGTCATTGTAATTTGAATTGCACAAGTGTCAAAAAGCAGAGATCCTGTTGTTTATATACACAGAACTATAGAGATGTTTAAAAATTCAGTCAAAACAATAAGGAGTCTTGCACATTTTGAAGTAGACATTGCACTCAAGAGTAGTTGACCAACACAAACTAAACTTAAGTGTTTAAAGAAAGAATGAAAGAACATGAAGTTGGATGGGTAGGGTGGATCCTCTAGGTTGGGATCTCAGTCTCTGGGAGCTCCCTGGGGTCTGGGTAAGTTGAGACTGCTGGTCTTCCTACTGGGTTGTTCTCTTGTTCAGCTTCTTTAGTCCTTCCCCTAATTCAACCATAAGGATTCCAACTTCAGTTCAATGGTTGGGTGTAAGTATCTGCTTCTGTTTCAGTCAGCTGCTGGTATGGCCTTTGAGAGGACACCATGCCAGGCTCTCATTTGTAAGCACATCATAGCATTAGTAACAGTGTCAGGCTTTGGTGTCACTCCATGAGCTGAATCTCAAGTTGAGCTTGTCATTGAACCACCTTTCCTTCAGTCTCTTCTCAATTTTTGTCTCTGCAGTTATTTCAGACAGAAACAGTTCCGGGTCAGAAATTTTGACTGTGGGTTAGTAACCCTGTCCCTAAGCTTGAAGAGGCCCTGTCTACTAACTGGAGGGAGACTCTTCGAGTTCCTTTTCCCCAATGTTAGCTAAGGTCACCCTCATTGACTCCTTAGGGTCTCTCACCTCTTGGGTCTCTGATACTTTCTAGAGCACCCCCTCACCTCCTACCCCTGAGGCTGCTTATTTCCATTCATTGTCTTGGCTTTCTGGGTTTCTCTCTTGTCCTACCCACATACCTGATACCTCCCCCTTCCCTCTCCTACCCAGATGCCTTCCTTCCTCTGCCTCCTGTGATTATTTCCTTTCCCTTCTAAGTGGAATTGAAACATCCTCACTTGAGTCATTCTGATTGTTGCATTTCTTATGGTCTGTGGGTTGTATCCTAGGTATTCTGTCTTTTTTGGCTAATATTCACTTATCAGTTAGTACCTACCATATATGTCCTTTAGGGTCTGAGTTACTTCACTCAAGATGATATATTCTAGTCCCATCCATTTGTCTGGAAAATTCATGATGTCCTCATTTTTAATAGCTGAATAGTATTCCATTGTGATAATAAACCACATTTTCTGTATCTATTTTTTGGTTGAGGGTTTAGGTATCTGGGTTGTTTCTAGCTTCTGGCTATTACAAATAAGTCTGCTATGAGCATGGTGGAACATGTATCCTTGTGGTATGGTGGGATGTCTTTTGAGTATATTCCCAAGAATGGTATAGCTGGGTCTTCAGGTAGAACTATTTCCAATTATCTGAGGAACTGTCAGATTTTTAAAAAATATTATTTACAAAATTTTAAGGAAATCTTATCAGTTGGCAGATTTTAAAAACCCATTGTCCTGGCTAGTTTTATGTCAACTTGACACAAGTTAGAGTTATCAGAGAGGAGGGAATGCAACCCAGTAATGAGCATTTCTCTATGGCCTCTGCATCAGTTCCTGGCTCTAGATTCCTGCCCTGTTTGAGTTCCTGTCCCGACTTCCTTTGATGACAAACAGTGATCTGAAAGTATCGTTCAAATGAATCCTTTCCTCCTCAAGTTCTGTTGGTCATGATATTTCATCACAATACAAACCCTAACTAAGACAGCCACCAGCCAGATGAACAGTTGGATTTCTAAGATATTTCAGTGGAGTTGATGACCCAGGGTCATCAGGAGAACACAGGAGAGTCTAGGTCCACCATGTCTAGGGACAGCCACTTGATTGTTATGAGCAGGGCCCTTATCTTAACTAGGTTGTCAGTATTGAAGTAAAGTTTGATTCAGGCAATAAACCATTTGAACACATACACACCAGGCATAGAACCAAGAAAGAGTAAGTATGCCTTCAGGGCAACTCAAAATATTTTTTGAGAAAATGTCTACTTCCTTAAACACACGAAGTTCATTCTAAAGAAAATCTGAAGTACATCCAATCCGTTAAGAAAAGATGGCAGACTCTGCCTGTAATGTGGGGATGCGTGTCAATTAAAAGAGCTTTTTATACCTTTCTCTTGGGAGTTTTTGAGTTACACATCTTCCAGGTCTGAACTATTAGAGAACCACTTTCCACCTCTTACAGAGAACATCTGCTGTGATGATTTTGACACAGCCTCACAGACCAAAACATGATTTCACTTAAGCTTTTACCGCTAGACATACTTTTAAAATAAAACAGGAAAATGGCTTGATTGTTATGTTTTACAGCTTAGTCGTTTTTATATTTGCAGACAGAATTTTTTATTTTATTTTTTTTTGCAGTTGTCATAGGAGCATTATTTTAAAATGTCACCTTTAAATGAAAATATGTAATTTAAGTGCTACCTCAAAAAATGCACAAAGAAAAGCTTTGATCTAAATGCAACATATGTTTTTCCCAGGAAGATTCATAAATGTTAAGTGAAATCCATTTTCCTGTAATGACAGTGACTGATGGTTTGTACGTTGGTTTGATCACATATTTGACATAAAATGTTGACATACTGTGAAATTCTGTCTGACTTGAATACTTTCCATGATGGTGGCATGGTACCTATACTGTTATTATAGTCACTGAGCCCATTAAGACAAGCGAGTTTTTATTTTAATAAGGTGCAGATGCTATTGTAAGTATTTGTTAGGTGCTAGTAATTCTTGATTCAACCTCTATGCTTAGATTATATATAAGTTTGAAAACTACAGGGTGTCTTTATTGCTTTCGAGAAACAGCCTTCAGGACTGTGAGATGGATCAGCATATTAAGGTACTTGTTTCTAAGCCTGAGGACATGAACTTGATCCATACGGGTGGTAGGCTAGAAAGAGAGACTGAATTTCGGTAGTACAGATACAAGTGCACACACACACACACACAAGAGGCACATACAAACACACATACAAATACATGTAACAAAAACATTTTTTTATTTAGTTATTTAAATCACATCGTAATTTACTTATTTACACAGAGGTAACAAAACATTTTAATAACTGTCTATCTTCCCTCCACCTCCCTCAGTAACAAATGTACTTTATTGTTTCACATCTGAAACATAGACTAATGCACAATATAGAAATTATATGGCCATGTCTCTATAGTCCCAATAAACTTGATAAAAACTATCTGGTTTAGATGCTAAGTCAAAGTTTCACATATGAGCATTGAAGATAGTCACTCAAGGAGCCACTTTAAGAAAACTACAAAGGCATCTTGGATAATTCAGAGGGTAAAGGACTCCTTTAAGAAGAAAGAGCTGGGGGGTGTGGAGGGAGAGAGAGAACTCAGTAAAGCTGTAAAGTTCCCATCTGCTAGTGTATACAGGAGGAATATACCTTTTGCTCTAGCCCTTGCTGTTCTTTCTTCCTTGGTACCTTGACTTCAAGGCAGGATAGAACACTGAGGTTCTTAGATACAGTTAGCACACACTACAGATTTCCTGACAAACTTCACAAGCTTCCCATTATGAAGACTCCTGACTGAAATGAAGTGTTGCCAGTTTCTGCTGCTAATAATCTTGGTTACCTGTACCCTGTGATGCCTGTTCTAAGAGTTAGCTGAGCGGGACTTTGTTCTTGATTCTTTGAGGAACCTGATTTTTATGAAAGTGTCCTCATTTTCCACAAAATAGATTTGTCTTTCCTTTTAACTGTAGGTTATTAAGAGGAAAATGCTCATTTATGAAAACTGAGATAACTCATTTGGAGCCACAGCTCTCAGCAGCAAGACATTCTGTCTTTTACTAATTGAAGGGAATTGTGACCTCAGAGACGACAGCCAACTCTCAAACTACAGCATCGCTCAGTGAGTCGCACAAACCTTGTGTCACACACGTTAAATGAGAAGCATATAATACATGTTACAGTAAACAAAAACACCAATTAGTGGTAGAAATGCTGCAAGCCTTTTCAGTACGCTACTATAAATGATGTAGCATACACGTTTCTCGAAGGTTGTATGGACTCCTTCATTAAAATGTGTGGAAATCCAGACCAACCTCTTCAGACAGTGCCCATCAAAGCTGCACAGTACTTCTAGGTAACATTTGACAGATAAATACACATTTTACTTTTAATGTTACATGTCTAAAGTCTCCATCACAAGTATGACAAATTTCATATGGCTACATCATTTCCCTCTTGCGTTGTACTCTTTTGCTTGAACGTTTTGAATCGGGGATACATTTGTATTGACTTTTTTTTTTCTTTCAGAATTTTGATATCAGCTATAAAGGAAACATGAAGAATTTGTTTTAACTGAAAGGAATCTATGCATTGGTCTGAAATCACCCTTTGATGTGAATTCAATGTGATACAGCTGTAACTATGTCTTTCAACTATACCACCTGTAGTTTGTAGTTAGGAAATTCGTAGTTGACTTATAAGTTTCATGTTCCTATGCTAGTTATTCAGTGATTGAGAAGCTGTGTGCCATATCCGCTTGGAGCAGGTAAAACTCCCTGGTCTCTTCTAGTCACTAGGGCATTAAGACAGCTCAGCACCATGGCTGTCTCTTCCTAGAGTGTCACTATTGAGAACCAGTGCCATCCAAGACTGATGAAAGGACAAAGGGTACCTAGTTCTGTGTGTTTGCCCAGAAATAGATTTGACAAGGCCAATCTGGGCCATTCATTAGGGCCTCAAAGAGTGAAGGTTTAGATTCACGGGAACTTAGCAATATACAATGAAGAGACTGGAATTATCAGCCCCAAGGTTGCTGTATGCCTGCTCTCTGGTACCCTTGAGATCTCCTGTTTTCCCTTTGTGCACAATTTCTTGATTAGTTTCTTGCTGACTTCATCCCATTGTATAATAATTTTATGTGGACACTGTCCCATTTCTCCCTTGGAAATAGTTTATAAGATTCTTTACGTCGTAATAAGCTTGCTTACATGAGCCATTAGCTTGTTCAAGGCCTCCTGCTCCAAAACTTTCTTCTGTTCTTCATCTTCTCATCTAATGACTCTGTCCCAGGACCCTGTTACTGAAGAATGACCTGTTGGCTCAGGCCATAGAAATATTTAATTTTCACAAATTGTCTGTTATTACCAATAACTATGTCCTTGGTATACTTAACAATTATCATTTGTCAACATAGAAATCAGGAAAAAGAGTGATGGGGGACTGGTATGGTGTTCACAATCAGAACTCAGTTCACCACACTTGCTGAATGGATATGGGACCCGGGGCAACCCACTCACCCCTTTAAGATAACTGACCTAATGTGAAATTACTTGTTAATATATTTTTCTTGTTGTTTGTTGATTAGCATACAATATAATGGGTCTCATTATGGTATTTTCATAATATTTTGTTTTTTTGTTGGTGGGAGGCTCTTCTCCCCTCCTTCCCCGTTCCTGGTCTTAGCTTGCTTATATCCTTCTATCTTGAGTAGTTTCTTTTCTGCTTTGTATCTCATATATGCTGTTATCCTCTACCCATCATCTTTGAAAGCATCTCTTAAAGCATCTTTCCCATCACATTCTTCCCTTTTTAGTCTCATGACTCATGGCCAAGTGTACGCCCATATGTATACACATATATACAACTTAGAACCTAGCATCCATATATGATAACATGCTATATCTGTCCTTTTGAGTCTAAACTACCCAACTTAGCATAATAAGTCCCATTCATTTTATTGTGAAAATTGTTTTACAGCTGATTTTTTTTTTAGTTAGGTCTCACTATATATATTGTATATTCATGGTCAGACTCAAACTCATTGTGTAGACAGAGCTGAGTTCAGATTGTAGTGGGTATCTTGTCTCTGGCTTCCCAGCGCTGGAATCAGAGAAATGGGTCTCAATGACCTGCCAATTTTTATTCCTGTGCTTAACTTAGTATTTACCCTTGACTTTTGAGGTAATAATAAGTAACTGTAGTTATGTCATGGTAGGAGGATGACAACACTGGCTAAGATTAGCACAGGACACACAAGAGAGTCTCACTGAAAAAGACCCAATTACCAAGAGAAGACCAACCCTGAGGAATAAATAATTCATAATTCAGTGTCCTAGGCATCCTTTGTGGCATTGACTTATTTGGGGGAACAAATTTGGGGGATGTGAAGGCAGGACATTGAATGTAATGGAGGAGTTACATAACATGGGAAATGTGCCAGTGACTAGGGAAGTATCACACCCTCTGGTTCAATGTCACCAACAGCCATCTGAGGGAGACTAGATATAGCCACAGAGTGCTTAGAGATTAAAATTTCAGCTTCATGGAGGAAAAGAAAAGGCTTCCTTCTGAGATAGAAGCAGTGATCACTGAGGCATGTGTCTGAGGAGCCTCTTGGCTGGACAGGTGGCAGTCCATCAGTCCTCTGCCTACAGATATGGCTTTTGGAGATGAGAAAAACCAAGGGGCTAAATGCTTGTGAAAAAATCAATACCAGGTGAGATAAAAAGGAATGATGGATTTCAGTCTTAATCATTTTTAAGGATCGGGATAATTGTATAAGTGAAACACAGTCTAAAATTATGGAAATTATGGAAGACATACATCACTTTTGGAACTGGCTTGATGCATTGGGATGAAGCAGCCAGGAGAACCATATTGATTGATTCCCCCATAATTAAACAGTCTGAAAAGCAGAGATCAACTGTAGCTGGGCTTGCCTTCCAGGTCAAAGCACCCATACCCCTCAATCTCTAAGATGCTTCTATTTGACTGGCTTATTCCAACATTTGTCCTTTCTTACATCTCCCCCCACCAACCCCAAGATTTAGTGACAATTATTTTATCTTATGAATTTTAGGACCTTAGAGCATCACTTCAATTAGCCCAGGAGTGTGTGGCTTTTGTCGTGTCCACATAGCTTTGTGCTGAGTGGTTGAGAAAAGAGATTCCCTGCACTTAGCATCCACAGGTGTGTCCTGAATTGGGAGAGATGGCTTTTATTTACAGCACCTGTTAGCACTTTAGCACTCCTTCTTGGCTCTGCCCAACAGCTATCCAGCAACACTCCTGTAGGCCTGGCTTACCTTAAAAGGGACTGTTTGGTGTCTCCTTGCTGTCTCACCTCTCTCTGACTCACTTCTCCCTCTTTCTCCTTCCCCTCCTGGCTGGTCTCGTCTCTCTCTGTCTCTCTGTCTCTCCTTCCGTCCCCCCTCCCTCTTCCCTCCCCCTCCCCTCTCTGCCTCTACTCCCTTCTCAACCCCCTTTCCATGCCCCCAAATAATAAACTCTGTTCTATTCAAGATACATACGACTGGTACCTGGGGTGGGGGATGGCTCAGCATGGACCCCCTAAGGAACCCCTTCCTACTTCACCAGACTGTGCTTTACAAAGCATATGAGTTACGGGCCCCATAGCATAAAGCTTGACAATTGACAGCTCAAAGGGATCTGAATATTGAAGAATTTACAGTGAGGTTGGGTCAAGGTTATAACTCACCATCTCAAAAAGAGATAAAGGAAAAGTGTCATGGATAAGATTTCTGGCATAAATAAAATAACAAGAGAACCTAGTCTAAAAATGGATTTTCTAAAGTCTGCTGAGGCTGCAGTTAATGACATGCATTTTAGATACGGTTTATCTTCCAGTGAGTGTCTGAGGTACAGGCCTTACACTTTAAGCCTGGATACAGCATATCCCCTGAACCACACCATCCATTCTGAGAATCATTAGGCCCCGTGATAGCAAACACACACAGCCATATGACAAGCAGAGAGCCACCATGACATATTTATTTCTTTGACTTTCAGTTAGGTGAACATTCTGAGTGATATCATTAAGCTTCACTTACTAACTTAAATTATGTTATTTGATTCTAAGTACTTCCCCCATCCTCAGTAATCATTGCTTCCAAAAATAACCTCATTTTAATAGATCCAAATGAAAATTGTACTGTATTACACTTCCATCTAATTTTTTGTAGCATAAACTGTTTCCATAGGGTAACTAATCTAGAAAAGAAATTGAATAAGATGCAAACCTTGGACTTTGTATGTATCATGTAATAAGTCTTATAGCTATTGTCCTTATAGTATAAGCCCATGTGCATAATTATTATCAGTCATCTGTTTGTCATTCCTCTTTGCTCATCTTTCAAAATTGAACCACTGTTTTGTTCTATAATTTCTGCTGGCTTTGGTACTGACAGTTGTGCTCACATCTATATGGAGGAACAAGCCAGAATAGAGAACTCTAAACATGGTCTCTGGATTTATAAAATTAAACTTTAGGCTACCACAATTTTTGATTTCAATTAAAACTACAAATTATGCATATGAAACAGATGAGAGAAATGTTAGGGGTAGGTAGAAAAACCAGAAACAAAAGTCATAAATCCTATGAACTCTATAAAATAATTTTTTAGTATGTGCACCCAGTTTTTGAGAGTAGCTTCATGGCGACTAGAATGGCATGCCTGAAGTTTATTAGTCAAAAGGGTGGAAAGATGGTGTTAGAGGAGAGAAGGTAGACATAGAATCCCATCTCAGGATGAACTTCATCCTATCCAACATTGAATAGCTGCTGAGGGAGGAGAGGCAGAAGTTTAGAATGGTGTGACCCCTGGTAGGTTGACCACACATCAGGGTAAGCGCCATTATCAAGAATAGCTGAGCAATATAACTTTGACTCAGTGGAAAAGAAATAGTGATTCCAAAGTTGGGTGAGAAGAGCTGTGAGGTTTGAGAGAGCTGGGGTCTGGGGAGGGAAAACATTAAAAAACCATGGCATAAGATTTAACCAAACTATTATTTATAAAGGATAAGCAAGGCCACGTGGGTGTTTATAAACTGATCTCTCAGCTCCAGTTTATACAGAGGTCACAGCCTTCTGCATGGAGAAAGAGTGAGTAGGGGAGAAGGCACAACTCACACCCAGGTAAGGAAGGGGAAGTTTGTAAAATCCAAGAAGGTCAAATCCAGGAGGGCTGCAACACAATAGAATTTGAAATTCTTCCCTAGCTTCCCTCAGGACCAAGGAGCAGGGGCTACTTCCTTGAATGCTTTCATTTAAAATGGAAGCCTCTAGGGTTCGAGAAGAGAGAAGTTCTGGAAAACAGATCTTAATCTCCAAGAGACATAAGGACTTTATAAATGCAAAGTTGCAAAGCTTTAAAAGTACCAGTTCTAAAATCTAGACATTTCCAATGGGGGGGGGGGTCCTATTTGCCTGTCATAAGTTTGGCTAGAGAGAAAAGTGAATTTTCCTGGTAGTGTCATGCTTTCACAGGCAGAAGGTTTGAGAGGATGCAGTAATCTTCCTGGGAAGGTAGCCTTGAGCAGTTGGAAACCATTTTAGCCTTTGTGACATTTCCTATGGATGGAATTTGTATGCTGAGAAGCAATTGCTTTTGCTGGCACTGACTGAGGCCTCTTCAGAGAGGTGCTCTTATCTATCTGCTGAAGGGTGGTCAAAGAGTCTATGACAATGTGAGATATGCCACCTCACCAGAAAAGGGGCCAGGAGTCTTCTCTAGATTGTCAGTCCTCATGTCTGATCTGGCCACTACACAATGCCCCTATCAGCCATGATGCTTCCCTAGGCCAGGCTTTTGGTTGAACAAACATGCCTCTTAATTTACAAGATAAATGGTTGCTTTTTAAGTGAGGTGTGCCTTTAGATGAGGGTGGCCTCTTTTATTCATTGATCTCTTGGCATTTATGTGTGTGTGTACACTTATCAGAGACACTTATAACTCAAAGGGTGTTGTTCTCAATGGTAGTGGAATTTCCTCAATAATGTAGAGAATGCTCTTTGAATTTACATGCCAAGAACAAACAAGAACAGGACATCTGTTAGCATTCCTAATAGGCACTAACCTGCAGTTACCTGGTAACAGCCAGGTATGCCTGACTCAGTATAAAAGGGGCTGTTTGCCCCCTCCTCACTCTCTTACTCTCTTACCTTCTTACTCTCTTACCGTCTTATTCTGTTACCCTCTTACTCTCTTCCCTTTCTGTCCCTTCTTTCCCCATTCCCCAACCCCCCTCTCCAGGTGTTTATGGTGGCCTTCCTCTCTCTCTCTCTCTCTCTCTCTCTCTCTCCTACCTTCCCAATTTCCCTTCTCATGCCCTAAATAAAGTCTATTCTATATTATACCCATCATGTGACTGGTACCTCAGGGGAAAGGAATTCCTCAACATGGGCCCACAGAGGAAACCCCTCCCCACTGACCATACTATACCTCTAGCAATCATATTCCTGGTTCTTTATTTCTTTTTTAAATAAAACTCAACATCTTGATTCCTCCTGTCCAGTTAGATACAAACATCTAATCTCATTTTATTGATCTACTCAACCCTGCCCAAGATCAGGAACATACTCCATTCCTTTTCCTTTAAGAACCCTGCTTAACAAAACTGGGATGAATCCTGCCATCCTATCTCTGCTTAAAGTGGATAAATTACTGACAGCATGGCTTGAGAGCGCCTGTCTTTGATTCTTAGAAGCTGAAGTCCCATCTATCCAAAGTTCTTGAGGGTCTTTTTCCTTAAGATCTGAGAGGCTGAGAGGGGGATTAGGATTAGGACCAAATTCCATTGTTTATCCTCAAATAGATTAATTTTCTTTTCCTGAATTCCTTGAATTTGAATTGTAACTCTCACAACCTAGATATCGGGCTGACTCCATACTGAAGTGTCTTTGCTGATACATCTGCTATCCTAGTTTCCACGGCCCTCTTACCCAGCAGTATGGCAGTATGGGTTCTGTTCATTTAGTGGAACCTGTAGATTTTGTCCCTTTTCTGTTTACTTCAGTTGAACTCACACAAGGGCATCATTATCAAGCTACCCAACCCCATGCCCAATTACCCCAATAACCCTAATTAAGATCTATCTGCTTCCAGCAACTAGGCCAGAAATGTTTCCCAGGAATGGTAAGATGTCTGAAACAATTCACTTAAAACCACTTTATCAAGTTCCCATTCTCTGGGGACCACTCTCTATCTGCCCTTCAGATTCTGTTAAAGGTACTAAAAGCATTAATACTTGCTCCAGTCTATTCTTTGGAAATCTTCTCAAGAAAGTCAAGTCTTCATTGCAGCAGGCAGGAAAACATCTGAGGCCTTCAGCTATCATCTATGACATGCTCTGAGGTTAACAATCATGAATTGGGTTTGAGCCCTAATAGTTTATCTTTAAATTTGCTATCTTTCACAAATTGTGCATGCTCTGATATTTTTTTCCCTTCCAATCCAACTACATCATGTTGCATCATGTTGTCTGGTGGTTCTAATGGGTACATATGACTTCCCATTTTTAGTACCAGACAATATTTTTGTCACCCCTTTTCTGAACAGAGTAGGAAAATTCTGTCCATCCAGGAGAATTTGCACTTGTATTGCATTGTATTTGTATGCATTTATATTTCTTTTTATGATAGAAAAAGCCTGACATTAATACTCAGATTTATTCTTGATTGTTCTCACAGCTGAGCTCAAATTTCAACCTACTTCAAGGCCTCAATGTTGCAGCCCATCCCAATTTGCACTCATGTAGTAGCAATGTTGTTCTGCTGACTGGGTTTTGTCTGTTGCTTTTTACTCAAGATCATTGACTTCAGATGATGCCTTAGTTCAAGTCATCATCCTTCTTTAGTTATCCTTCCCATTTCTACAAAGCTATATACTTTCAACGCCCTGTGCTTATAGCTATAATCATCTTCCCCAAATGAAAATATGCTATTTGGCAGCTTAACACATTTTTAGGATATATAAAATGAAGAAAAGACACTCCTGGGTCAAGCAAAGTATTTGGCTGTCTATAGCAGGAGTCTTGAATTTTCTGTAAAAGTTGAGTATCTGCATTTTCTTGCCATGGTTCTCTAGGTTCAAATCCACTAGAGTCCGTTAAGGGATTCAGGTAACAAGTAGATCTTCAAATGTCTATGTAAGAGACAAACTGGGATCATAGAGATGCCATGTCTTCTAGGGTATTCAAATTTGCAGGGTGTTTACTTGTTTCTCCTCCTGTGAGAGATGTATTCTATACCTTTGATGACCTCTTTCAAATTTTCTTTTTGTTGCAGAGTGTGGTCACAATTAGTTAAACAGACATTTTTGGCAAGATAGTCCAGAAGCAGGACAGCCAGAGCTTCAGCATGGGAGACTACACAAACAGAAGGCTATGGAGAATTATCTCCACAAAATCTATTTACCCTTCTGCAAATAATTGTATTTGAATCTCCTGAAGAATTATTTAACTTTATCTTGTAGGTCATCTTAAGAATCATTTAAAATAGGTGTAGTAATGCAAGTCCCTATTTAGTCTTGGGAGGTAGAGGCAGATAGAGCTCTGTGAGTTCAAGGTCAGACAGTTCTACATAGAGAGTTCCAGAAGAGCCAGTACTATGTAGAGAGACCTTGTTTCTAAAATTAAAAACAGAACAAACAAATAACAACAAAAACCTGAAATCATTTAATCACTTGTAATTTTAGCCATGTTCTCCTTAGAAAGAAAATTAAATGTTGATAAGATAATCTACAATTGTACGATGTTCAGAGAATCTGTGAAGCCACATCTTTCAAGAACAGAATAATCTTGGCTTAAGGGATCATTCACATTTGCAATATGTAACTGCAAGATACTTAGTTATGTAACAAATGGATTTGGTGTGATAACCATGAAGTGAGCAATAGAATCGAGTCTTAAAGTGATCTTTATTCTCTTCCTTCATATACTTTTTATGCAGTCAACTGTAGTTGCTATGCACTGCAGGATTCAGCTTCCTTCCAGTAAGTTAGTACATTAGACCTACCCAGATGTATTGATGTTCTGCATTGTTGGAGACAAGGCAATGAGTGTTTCTGAGAGCCATGGGATCAGGCTTCTGCTGAGTCATGCTCTTGTTTTAAATTACATTTATTCATTTATTTATTTGTTTCTCCGTTTCCCACTGTGCTTGCTCTTGAAAGAAGTTGAACTATAGAAGTACTCAAATATACATGTTTTAAATAGGTACCAGGAGCTTAGTTTTACTAGGTAATTATTTCCCAATCAAGACTCTTGGCCTAAGGCTTGATAGAGACACCCCAATATTGTTGACTCCATTTACAAACATAGATCTTGCTCTTAGCCCATCAATGTTCACAATAACTACAATAGTGTTTTAATATCCATATCTTCCAGGAAGCCTTGTCAGATTTCAAGAAGGCCTCTCCCTAGATATCAATATTTTACAAAGCTATCAGATGCACTTTAGAGCTTATACTCTTAGTATTCATGCATAATTTGCAATTGTTGTCTTTAATGATGAAAATATTATTTTTAGATTGCCTTTTAGTTTTTTCAGCATTAACATTTTATGAATGATTGATTACAATGGTTATCTGCCTTAAATTAACAGAAGTGATACTGAAGGATGAGTCTACCTTTAGAAACTACAGTTACTCAGAGGTATCATGACAATATATACAGAAAATGTATATAAACATGTAGAACTATAAGTAAAATGAGCAAATAAATTGTGAATACAAGTTAAGATGTGTTAATTTTATACATAACATGAGTTCATTCAGTCAGATATAAAATCATTTGTTGCTATTCAACATAAGTGAATGGTGCTATATTCACATAAGGAATAAGGCATAAAAATATCTAAACTTTTCTGACATCAATTACTTAATTTAATATGCTCTTTAGGATCAATTGAGTTAGTCTGAGAGGGTTTAGTTTAATATAATCATGTGTGTGTGTGTTTGTGTGCATGTGTATGTATTAGATTATGCTGAAAGTTTTACCCTAAAATATGTTGTCTCAATTATATTACTCTGCTTAGTCAGTAAGATAAGAGAAAAAGCAATTAGGATGCAGAGAAATGAGAAGTGAGTAGGATATTCTCAGCTAAAAATTCTTGGGTCCATTAGCTGATGTGAATTTTACTCAGAAAGGAGGGCTCCTGCCCCTCTCCAAGGTCCTGAGAATCCAGGTCCCTTTGAGCATCTCTTGCCTGAAGCTCAAACTTCTTGTACAATAGGAAATGTTTCTTTTCCCCATGTGAGCTAGCTCCAAAATTGAGAAGGGAAATTTAATGAAATCTAAATAAAACCATTAAAATGGGTTTTCCTATTGACTACTCAACTCTGTTGTGTCTTCTGAGAGTAGATGCTCAACCTCCAGTTTATGCTAAGAGCAGCCCTGACCGAATCACTTACACACACAAACACACCTCCTTCAAACTCAACTGTATTTACTTCTGGATTCATTGTTTACCTTTACTCTTTGATACTTCCAAAAGAAACGAATGCTCCAAAGAACTACACACACACACACACACACATACACACACACACACACACACACGCTAGAGGGAGGATCAGAGTCAATATTTCCAAAGTGGCTTAAAGTGTATGGCTTGTCAAGGCTATTCATACACTGATGAGGGCAGAAATGACAGGAATACCAAAGACTAAATGTGCTAACAGTGCATTCACATTCTTCTTCCTTCCATAGTTTATATAAAACCTGGTTTTCTTCCCTATTATCCGTGAGGTGTTTCCTAGTGTTCTACCAAATCTTTGCATCTCCCTCAATCCATGTGTTGAAATCAAAATCCCACGTGTGACGATCTTAGCTACCAATTATGCTCAGAGGGTAGAGCTTCTGATAAATGGACTTTATTAGTGACTTTAGAGAGCTTTCTCATTTCTCCACTTAATGGCAGAGCAATATCAAGAAAATCCGAGAACCAAAGGTCTCAGCCTCATAAGGCACAAAATCTTCCAATGATATGCCTTGAAATCCTTACCCTCTAAAATTATGATAATTAAGTATGTTTAATCCATGGTGTTTTTACATCATGTTGAATACTGTAAGTTGTTGTCTAGTCACTCTCCATCCAAATTCAGTCATCCTTAGATATTACTTTGAACAAGGAAGACCAGATATTTCTTTCTGTGAGAGTCAGGGATGTGAAGGATTCCAGTATCCCAGCTCAAGGGATTGAAGCAGATTTCTGACCTGTGAGAGCATATGAGCCTTAAATCTATTTTACAATTATGTCTTTGTATCATACATGCAAATCAGAAGGATGCATTGATACTGTCTTTATGCCACAGACTCTCTCATAAAACTTCCCTTCATTTAAATTACTATTACCTTTTGGCACATACGTTTGTATTTTGCTTTGTAAATATAGTCACTCTACCTTATATCTGTTTGATTATTTTCATCTTATGTCTTAATAAGTCTTCAGCCATTTAGAAAATAAAAGTCAGATCTATTACAGGGAAACACTGAGCTACCTAGAAGCCTGTCAAATAGTTGGTTCTCACCTTCCTGTGACATCTGCTTCTTGTTTGGAGATGTCCATACAATAGTCTGTATAATCCTCAAAGATAGACCATCCTTGGTCTCCCATACCCAGCTCATCTAAAAATTCCCTCATTGATCTCAAAGATCCTGGGTTATCAATTAAATTTATAGCTAAGTTCCACAGCTTGATTCTAAGACCATAAAATTAACACTTAAAGAGGCTGAAGTTACTAACTTATATAGGACATTAATGGGCAGGCTGAGACATCAGTGGTAGAATACTGGCCTAGCATACATGAAGGCCCAGGTTCAATCCACAACACTGAAAAATGAGATATGGTTGTGTATACTTGTAATTTCAAACTTTTGCAAATAAAGGGAGAAGGATCTGAGAATCAAAGTTATCCTCAGGTATACAGATCAACACCAACCTTGGATAGAGACCTGGTCTCAAAAATACATTTGCTAAGGTTAGGATTTTCTTGTTCCATGCCTTTATTATATTCAGAACAAATACTTTAAAGCCTGGTGTGCTCTTGAGATCCTTTAACTTAAGGGATGAAAAGTCTAAGAACTGACACATAGCTTAGGAGACATTTAGAAATTTAAGTAATTATGAAGTTTATGTTCAACAAATGATTTTAAAAAGCTGAAATCTGTCATTTGCAGAAACTGAGTGGAACTGAAGCCTATTTTAAGTGGAACAAACCAATGCTTAAAGACAAACTGTGTTCTCATGTATGCATTGAATTTAAAAAGAAGATTTGGCTAGAGCAGAGAGGAGAGTGGAGGTGAAAAGGAGCTCAACCATAGGTGAATAACAATGCAAACACACAGTGTTGGGTAAGGACTTGTGCTCTGTGGCACAGTAGCCGAGCACACAGTTGTCCATGCTACATTTATAAAGAACAAAGAAAGAAGATGTTAAGGTTTCTCAGAACAAGAGACTGTAAAAGCCCAAGGACTTAGTAGTGCTGACCACCATGAAGTATTTATTGTAAAAGGTGTGTGCACTGAACTTTTCCCCTAGGGTGCTACACATTCAAATGAAAAAATAGAAGTGAACCATAAATTCCATGTTGTATCAACACAGGTTGAAAGCAAGAATGTTGGTTGGCATCATCTTTTGTTGAAAACTAATATAAATTATTCATAAGTTTTCCTAATATGCCTTGTTCTGTAAATATGTATACATGTTATATATAAATATATCTATATAATATTGCTGCTGTATTTCCAAGACTGAACACAATGCATTTAAATATAACTAGTAAATGAATTTTTACTAGTTATAGTAACTAGTTTATTATAACTAGCTACTATAAATTTACTAGTTATATGTTTATAGTAAATATAGCTAGTAAGTATAACTAGTAAGTGAATAAAATTATATGATGATCACTATCGTATTGAGTCTCCTGGAAATAGATGCTGAACACAGGCAGCAAGCTTGATGCCTGCAGAGAAACACTCTTACTGAGACACTTATGCTCCAGTGCAAACAGGATGGAGTAGACACTGACTGGCTGCACCTAGTTTGCAAATGCACCTTCAGGAGCTCTCGAGTGCACTATCCAATGATCTCAGATGAAAGCAAGAGTGTGGTCATTTGCTCCTTTGCTTTTTGTAGTCATTGGGACGTAGCTTAGAGACATCATCAGCTAGTGTTCTTCATATCTGCAAGATGACTGAGCCAGCCTTGAAGAGGGATCCTGGTCATGTATTTCAGATAGAGATTAATGGCACTTTCAGGAATTTTAAAATAAATAAGTATCAAACAGAATGCACAAGGCCAGTGAGATTTAATCTAAAATCAAGTTCAATGGTAACAGAACATAACTGGAGAAGGGGTGGGAACAGAGCTTTTCCTTAAGAGGGAGGGAATGCCACATTCTCAGGAAGCAATATCCTACTCTTTGGTGGTGGCTATTTCAGCACACTGTGAATTTCTGCTTCTGTATCTTCCCTGCTTGTTACTAGCCAAATATATTCATAGACACCCATACCTAAACCCAAAGCAATGACTACATTCTTCCACTAACTTTGAGAAAAAACAGATTGTTACTTCCATTTCGAAGATGAAATTATGTTTCAATTTTACCTAAAGTTTGGAAAGCAAAAGAAAGAAACCAAATAGACAGTGAAGGGCTGGTTTCCAGGCCCTATTTCCACCCCACTTCCTATTTGCCTCCTAAGTACCTGACATCTTCTCACTGAGTCGGGTAAAAACCACAAATGGAAATGAAAGTATGAATTTCTAGGATGCTGTGCCATTAAAAAGACAGCTAGCCAGGAAAAGAAAAACATTGTTGTTTCAATTTCCTTAATCTGTTGACTTCAGGGCAAGCTGGGTGTATGGCCACCTTAAAGCAGCTGTTCTACAGTGGGCTATGAGGCTTTGTCACGAAAGCATAGTTTTCTTAATTCAGGATAGTGCTCTTTTAATTTCAGGTTGACTTCAGCTCATAATTTCCCCTCAAATGTTTTCATTTTCTTAAACAATCTTGTGCTTAAAGCAGACAGTAAATAGAATCATAGGAACCACTTTAAGAGTGAGGTACAAGACTAGGTAGGGCATAGTGGACATAACAGGGCATAACTTTTTGTTTTAGAACAGTACATTCATTGAGATCAATCTTCCTCTCTTCTCTCTACTTCTTTCTCTTATCCCCCCCTCTCCCTTCCTCTCTCCTTAAGAGTTGATTAAGAAAGCATGAGGAAATGAACAGCGCCCTCATCTTGTGCACTGAGATCACTCTTCCCTGGCCTTTTAGAACAGTTTTAATGAATATTTTTCTCCCAGAAAAATAAGGGTTGGGGGATGTCACTAAGCCAAGAATTTGCCAGACATTTCTGTCCAGTCTGTATGTGACTTGCAGGCTACAATAAATTGACTTAGCTCATTTGTCCTTTCTTGGACTAGAAAGATCCAACCTTGTGGTAGTTCTTTCTAGCTAAGTTCATTGTAGACAAAGTTATCTCCAAAGTCGTCACTCACTCAACTCTACTATTGAACAAGTGTTGAAGAGAATACAAATAAACAAAGCTCTGGGCTTATTGCCAAGATAGCCTGACAAACACGGGCTATCACCATGAGCAACCATTCTCCTCCATGCTGGGAATCTTCTGAGAGAGGGTAACACAGAACCATCTTTATTTTCCGGATTTCAGCTCCTGGCCAGTGTCCGCGGGGTGACGAACACCAAACGGTGATATACACAATCACTGCCTTGTACTAGTCAACAGCAATATATAGTTAGCTTTTCTTCCACAGCACTTGTGTCCAGTGGTCCCAAAGTACCATGAATTCACTTTTTGAATACGACTAAGCAGAAGTATAGGGTGAGTTATCTTGGCTGCAATAGGTTGCTGTAAATTAGCTAGAACAGACCATGATTCTCAGGGAGCTGCATCAAAAGCTGTTTTGCCAACCTGACTGTGGGAAAGACATGCAGAAACCATGGGTGCACAAGAGTAACAAAGATCATTCTTGCCTCAGAGAATCATCTACAAAACATGATATATAGCAAACAACAAGGAGGAGAATTTATATGAGATGCAGACAGATGGCAGCAGCTGACAAGGCAGCCAAGCGTCTAGAGCTACTGTATCCAGGCAAGCATCCCACATCTTGGCAGAAGAAAGTGGTAATGACTCATACTGGCCTACTGTTTCCAAAGCCTTGTATTCCTGGGCTAATGGTTGTTGCTTCAAGTTGTGAGTAAATTATCACTAATCAGGTAGTGAGATCTGGCTAGAGTTCGGGTTCTGCAGCCCCATTTCAGGAGCCATTACTGCTAAATGATGGCACTTACACTGTATGTCTTCTTGCACAGAGTACAACAGCTACAGGATTTGTTTACTGCTCCAGTATCTAAGAGGTCTGGACCATCTCAAATCATCACAAGCAATGCCCAGGAAAACTGAGAGCTAATGGCCTTTTCTGGACCTAGCAGTGGGGTGAATTTTCCAGAGGAGTCAGAACTGAGAAGGCACAGATGAATTCTGTCATAGACCTGAGACCTGCTACGAGTGGAATCTCTACTCCACCAAAGAAAGCTTAAAGAGAAACAATGATGCTACGAGTGCAATTGTGACGTCACAGACTAGTTGGAGGCTCAGAAAAGGGCTGGATTCTATCAAGGGGTCATAGAATTTTCTCGTACCCTGTATTCTTATCACAGAGACATGGATATAGTACCAGCCCTGGGTAACAGGGCAGAACCTCTCTCAAGGGACTCCTAAGTGGAACCCAAAATGAACAAGAAGATTAAAACCAGGGCTGGGGAAAATTCATCTCTCTATATCAGGCATTCAAGAAATTCCAGATTAAATAAGAATAGCCAGATTAAAGTAAAGGCATGAAATATAAGCCATGATTCACTCATGGTGACTTCTTTTCAGTCCCTACTATTGGATAGATCATATCTAGCTTTCAAACAAAAAACTACAAGCCTAGCAAGATCAATTAAGTAAAAATATTTTTTAAGTAAAAGAAAAGGAATATGAAATGAAGGAAGCAGGGGAAGAGAGCAGAGAGTGAGAGGAGAGAGAATTCAGTTGCTATCAAACATATTTATATGAAAAGTTGCTATGGGAATTCTGGGATTGCAGCAATATACCACAAAGAGATTAGTGTCTTAGGGTTGGAATGAAAACAAAATGCAGATCTATGAGAAACTGAAGGACTTAGAGAAGTCCAGAGTGGACCCTGCAAGGAGCACCAGAAAGGAGCACTTAGACCCTGCCTAGTCTCTGCTGGCTCTGTGAAGGAAACATCAAGGCAATAGGCAATAGTTATATACTTAGAGTATGAGAATGGAACCTTTCCAACTTTAGTACAAGGTGACCTGGCTTGAAGTTGAAATGGTAGTCGTTGGAATGCCAAGTGGAGAAAGGAGGAATGGCTGAAGAAGCCTATGGAATAACCATGAAGATGAACTCTACAAATCTCTCACATGCACAAACCAGATTAAGGGAGCTCAGGACTCACAAGCCAGGGAAAGTAGGTCAGAAACCTCCTGGACTTATTTATTCAGCTTATATATGGTATGTCTTTCTTTCTCAAAAGAGAAAGAAAAACATTAGGAGAAACAAGATTAAAATTTTCAATTCATCCATATTGAAAAGGGGGAAAGAATAGGAGGAGGTTGAAAAAAAAAAGAGAAAAAAAAAAGAGCAAGAGGAAGAGGAAGAAGGAGACAGGAAAAGGATAAAAAGGGACAGGAGGAAGAGGAGGAAGAAGAAAAACAGAGAGGAGAAGGAAGGAGGGAGGGAGGAAGAGAGAGGGAGGGAGGAAGAGAGAGATGACAAGGAGCAGGAGGGGGAGGAGAATAAAGAAAGGAATTTCTCCAGAAACCTGCAAACAAGTAGAGTGTCCACTAACACATTCAAAATGTTGAAGAAAGCAAAACTAGAATTCTGTGGCCAGTCAATGAATTGTTAAATGAAGAGAGATAATATATTAAGAAAATCTTCTTGGAAAGAACTCTAGAAGTTGTTTTAGGAGAAAGAATAATGTACAAACAAGAATGTTTGATCTGAGGAAGGAAGGAACGAGCCTCAGGCAAGGATAACAAAGGGAAATTAAAGGTCTTGTCACTCTGCCCTTGTGGTAAGTGCATATAACCAAGGCTTGCCTTCTTATGCATCTTTGAGCACACATTTCTTCAGTGAGAATAATGCCCCTGCCATCTTTCTCCAGAAAGTGGAAAAGCTGAAACCAATTACCCATTCAAAAGTGACTCTCCTATAGCCTCGATATTTTATTTATTCATATTTCAGATGCATTCCCCTTTCCCCATCCCCCCCCCATTAATCCCCTACTCTATCCCTCCTCCTACTTTTTTGTCTTTATACTGTTTAAATTACATGCAATTATTATGGCCAGTTCTAGGTTGAGGAACTAGCAATACAATAGATGCAAATAGTCAAGAAACAAGCAAGATAATAAACCCAGATAGTCCAAGAACAAGACAATAAAGAAGAGTCCCACGATCACTCCTGTGATCACTATTTCTAAGGCTAGAACAAGAAGTAATTATAGGCAGAAATCTAAATCTTAAGCTAGAACAAAGAAGTAGGTTTTAGGTATGAAAATGACTTTGGGCTAGGACAGGGAAGTAGGCTCAGATATTTTGGTCATCCTGATAGGACTTAAATTAGTAGAGTTAAATTAGTTGAAAATAAAGACTACATGTGTTCAGGTATGGAAATAAATTTCTTTGAAAGAGATGGTATTGGCATGTTAATGCATAACAGAAAACAAGCACATAACTATTTCGACAAATATCACAGATGGTGTAGAAGTATTAGAAGAAACAAAGGCCAATTGTATCAAATGTGCCAGAGTGAGTTGGTCCCCATGGGTAGGGCTCCCTTTCCCTGAGGAGAAAGGGATGGGGAGTGGGAGTGAAAGAGAACCTGGGAGTAGAGGAGGGAGGGGGCTGCGATCAGGATGTAAAGTGAACAAATAAATTAATTTAAAAAATTACTATAGATTTGCTCCAACTTATCAATTTAATTGTGCAAACAACAAGTACATGTATTAAAGACTAGACACTATTGATGTCTGAGAACAGCACAATGTGCCGTCTACAACAACACAGGGAAAGGGCAGGCATGAATGGATGAGGTCATGTACTATAGGCAATCAAAACTCAGGTCAAGAAGTCACACCAACTCAGAACAAGCAGATTAAAGAACAAGGAAAAACATTCTGGAACACTAAAATACACCATCGAACACTACGTAGGAGTCTGCTTTGTGATGTGTACAGCCAGAGGACAGAGTAAGCTGATGTGCACTCACCTAATGGAAACATCAAAATTCATGGTAAAAGGTGACAAAATTAAAAGAGGTAATGATCAGCCTCTCATTTGGTTGAATCCTTCAATATGTCTGGAATTTCAAAAATTGCTATACAAAACATCTTAGAAGACAGCAGACCTGAATGTCACCCTTAGCTGTGTCTAATTTTTCTTAAAATTACCCAATGTGTGTTATTCAAAGTGAATACAATTAAACTATAAAAAAAATCAACAATACTCACCTGGAATGTTCTCAAATATAGAGGAATAAAATAATCTACTTCTAGGTGAGACAAGTACTCAGAAATTTTAAATTTCAGAAGAGGTTGACATTTGTTTGAACAAAGTAAAAGTTAAACTACATTTCTTTACAAGATTTATGTGACAGTGAGAATTTATAGCATTAAAAGCATATATTTATAAAGAGAAATATTTTTCAAGCAACTCCACAAGCATTCACCTTGGGAAATAATGAAGAAAGCAATTTAAGGGTAAAGCAAACAGCAGAAAAATATATTGAATAAATCTATGAAATTGCAAATAGAAAAGCAATAGAAAAAAATCAACAAAACCAGGAGATGAATATTTGAAAAGATCAATAAAATTGATAAAACTCTAGACAGGCCTACCAGAAATAAAGAAGGTGAAGAAGAAATGCTTACTATGAGAAATTGAGAAGGATGATTATCTCCTAACACATGAGATACACAAGAAATCATAACAGGAGAATCTAACTTATTTGGCATATGCAAATAAATTTGATAATTTGCATGAATAAGAATGATAATTCTGGGCATGAAAGACACACATTACCAAAACTTACAGAGAAGCAAATAGACAATCAGACAGGCCCATGCACATTAAACGAAATGAATTAGCAATCATTAGCCTTCGGAAATAGAAGTTACTCAGCCTGTGTGGCTTTATTGATCAATTATCCAATATTTAGGAAGCCTTCTTTTTTTTTTTTTTAAGTCAGCTTTCCCTGTTTCTTCCAGGAAACAGCAATAATATATTCTGATGTAAGTTTTTTTTTTTTCTCATGCAACAGCAGGTGGAGGTATGCATATAAAGTAGACGAATGCAGAATTCCATAGAGTGATGTGGTTGTGTTACAAAGGCACACCCACTGAGTACAAACAAGGGAGGGTCTGAAATGTGTAAACTTCTAATATGAGTGTAGGGTATAGACTGATTTTAAAAGAAACTGTGTAATAAGTCTATTATGTGATAATGACACTTCCTGGACTTAAAGGTAAACAATCATTACTGCTTTGTGGTATTTACTGGAACAGAACCTTGAGTGACTTGGTGGCTTTACGTGACGGCAGTGAGAGTTAATACATTACTGTGAGCAGAAACTTGGCTCATGCACATGGCTTTAAGCTTAGCATCTATGGGTTCAGTGAGAACTTGTGTTCAGATTTACAGAGATACAGATAATGACACAAAGAAATTTTAAAGTGTCTCTATGGGAAAGTGAGGTGGTTGCCTGTGTTGTGGCAAGCACACTGGCTCTATCAGCTGAGAGGGTCTGGATGCAGAGACAGTCCCAGTCCTCAGCATATCTAATTATGAGACCTTGATTTTTATTCTCTTCTGTAATGAAAATGGCAACTGTTCCTTGGGTAAGTCACAGATTATGAAGCCAGAAGGATAGCTGCAAATGACTACATGCAAGGGCGTACCAAAACAACCATCTGAAGCTTAAACAATACTATGGCAACAGACCAGAAGATACAGGGTTCTGAGTGGCCAAAGCTGGACCTATTTAGGATTCAGGATAATTGATAACTGTATTAGCTAATACTCTAATGCTATGTTAAGATTCCATGACCAGTAGCAATTTACAGAAGGAGACAAAAATTGGATCAGTGATTTCAGAGGGATGAGTCCATCATGACAAACAGGCATGGTTGTAAGTGACAGGCATAACTGCGGAAGAGGGAAGCCAATAGCTCATATCTTTAACACCAAACAGGATGCAGGGAAAATGAGCTGGAAATGGAGTGAAGTTATGAACGCTCAAAGCCTGCTAGCACTGATATACTTCCTCTATCAAAGCCACACATCTCAAAGAATACTACCAACTAGATAGCACATGGATATTTCTTATAAAAACTTCTCCAGTGACTAACGATCATTAATAGCAATGATACCACATTGCTATCATGATATAAAGTAACTATTATTCCACTCTCTCAAAGGCTAGTGGTTGGAAAAGTATATAGATAAGTGGGATGGAAAGATAGATTGCCTGAGATATTTGTCTTTTTCACCCAGGGAACTGAAGTCAATAATATACCCCTCATATTTCGGATTCATATAGTGGCTTTCTTCTGAGGGGCCCCAGCACAAAAAGACATAGAGGGAGAAACTTTTGTTGCCCAGTGAGTTCAGCATCAACTGAGACAGATTTTGACATGGATAACTGGAACAATATGATGGTTCAAGTGAAGAATCCAGGTGCAGAGTGTAGGACAGGGTTTCAGTGGACACTGCCAAACACCTCCTAATGCCTCTGCCTTGAACCAGCTCACATTCTGGGAAAACGATTGATAGTGTCTCATTGAATGTTTAAATGAGTATTGACCTTGGGTCTCTGTTATTACTAGGAAATGTCCTTTTCTTTGTCTATGTACGAAGTTAGAATATCTTATTATGATCCCCAGTATATATCCATAGGAGAAAATTGTTGTGTGTTTGTGTCTTATAGTTGCAAGTAATTTTATATTCTTCAAACCTAGAAATATTTATGGTATCGCTATCCTGAGCAATATGTAACCTTTAAATTATTTATCGGGACACTCATGTGTGAACCTGTATATTCAGTAGCCCTTTATTACCAACCTTACATTAAGTTTTACTTCTCTTTTATCCCCAGGAATTCCAACAAATGTTTCCTATAAACATTTGTTTTATAAATGACTATCAATGATTTAGCTACTATAAGGCTTAATGTCTTTTTCAAATACTACTTCTTTCTTTAAAATCAAGCATGTGTCCTCCTACTTTTGAACAGATGCAAGGACATGCACTCACATTTGTGGGTTTTGCCATAGAAAACCCTGAAGAGCACTCAGTCTTACTGCCTGGGCACACATTTTATACCGCTTGGAAAATATTTGCTCTGATGGTTGAGTTTCTTTGTTCTATCTGTCCTATGAGGTTTTGTTTTACTTTAGTTTTAATGTAATGAATATTTCTTAAACAAGATCAAGAACAGATCATTTCACCCAGTGTCCACATTGTTGCCTGGGCTACCTGTTTGCAGTTCCCACTAGCTAACTTGTAACTTTCTTCCTTTCTTCCTTCCTTCCTTCCTTCCTTCCTTCCTTCCTTCCTTCCTTCCTTCCTTCCTTCCTTCCTTCCTTCCTTCCTTCCTTCCCTTCCTCCTTCCCTCCCTCCCTCCTCCTCTCTCTCTCCCTTCCTCTCTCTCTCTCTCTCTCTCTGTCTTTCTTTCTTTCTTTGTTTGTGTGTTTGTGAGAGAGAGAGAGAGAGAGAAGAAGGAGAAGAGAAGAGAGAGAGAGAGAGAGAGAGAGAGAGAGAGAGGGGGTCTCAAGTATACAGTTGAACAGTGAGGCCTAAAGAGGGTGTTTGAGCCCCTGAAGTTAGAGTTATAGGTAGCTGTGTGATGCCAAGGTGGGTGATGAGAATAAAATTCAGGTCCTCTGGAAGAGCAGCAAGCCCTTTTAATTGGAGACTGATATCTCCAGCCTTAGACCACACTATTTTAGCACACTGTTCTCTTTATAGCCCTGAGTACATGCTCTTCATGAACTCCTTGTGTTGTCTGAACTCAGATTGTATGTCCTCATCATTCACATAAAGCCCAGTTTTATTAATATTTTCAAGAGATCTTTTTTTATCTTAATGCTTGTAAGAGGCCAGTATATAACATTAGTATGATTTGGAATGGCAAAAGGTCTCTAAGAGTAATGAGAAAAGATGTACAAAATGGGGGTAAGCAAATGTTTAGTTATTAGTGCAGTTTTCATTTATATTTTTAAGAATTCAAATGGTTTTGCATAAAAATAATATGATGGCAGTTTCATTAGATTTCTTAAGTGTGTCAGACATCGCTCAGATACTATTTGGAATGCACATTTATTCTAAGAATATGTCATCTTTAAACATCACGGGTCATATCAGTCCTAGATGCTTGGAAATGGATGTGATAGGAAGACCCTTCAGAGAGTCCTCAATATTATTCAATGTTCATTCGCCTACCCACACACCTCATTCTGAAACACAAAACATCCATCATCCTTTACTAGGAGGTTAAGCAAGCTAGCTCATCCCCCCTCCCCCCCACAAGTTCTTACTGTGACAAAGAAAATACTTAATCTGGCTTATGTAGACAATTCTATTGTCTAAGCAAAACCCAGAGGTAGACTGACAAACTTCAATTTCAGAGTCCAGTTTACTTTCCTTTTTAATTTTGTCATATCATTTCGATTATAAAAGAACATTCTATGGAGATTGGGGAGGAGAGGCAAAAGTTCAGGGATTCTTGGCTGATTACAGGATCAGTTCAGCAGTAAATATCATCCAAAGAGCCTGAGGTCACGATACCTAAAGTCAATAAGACCAAAAAAATGCAAGCCATTCAGTTTACAGGCTCCTTTTACTCTGAATGCTCTGCTTCTCTTTTGTGAAATGATTGGAACACAAACTCACTCCATGTGGGCAGCCCTAAACAATTTGCCAGGCTGCTGGGACATATTGGTCTTTCCTTCTTATAATCAAGGCTTGTGAGGTGAAGAAATTAAGGCAAGAGTAACCAAGACTACAATAAAAAAAGAATTTTCTGAAAGAGTTGATCCAGTGTCCAAGACTTGGAAGAACAATTTCTAAATATGGAGTTGTGACCAGAATGATAATAGTGTCTGGTAAAAACATCAGTTATAAAAGCTAAAGCTAATAGTGTGTGTGTGTGTGTGTGTGTGTGTGTGTGTGTGTGTGTGTGTGTGTGTGTACTGTGCCTCTGTATGTGTGTGCTTGTATGGAAGGTTGCATGGATATTGTGCATGTTAACTTGGGGGCATGCATAGGTATTGTACACGTTAACTTGAATTACTGTAGTTTTGTGCAGTCTACTTCTTGTTTTTGGAAATGATTATTCAAATCTTTAAAAAGCAGTGTATTTGCTTTTTTGTTGCTAAATGGCTTGAATTTCCTATTCATTTTGCATATCAGCACCATATTGATGTACAGTTTGCAAATATTGGCTCTCCCTCTCTAGGTTGTCTTTTTATTTTGAGGTTAGGATCATGAAATCCCAGCATTGGTTTTATAGCTAAAAGAAATGATATATGCCTATCAAGGAGAAGCAAGTATTACTGTATTGAGTGCCATATTCAGAATAGCCGAGGTTTGGAATCAAACTAAGTGCCCATCTGTTCATGGCTAGATGAAAAAAAATATGATGGATATATATGTGTGTGTGTGTGTGTGTGTGTGTGTATGATGTATATGTATACACACACACATACATACCAGGGTAGTTTCTGACCATAAAAATACAATTGTTTTATAGAGAACAATGCAACTGATCCCTGATAATGTTCTATGAGGCTGCTTACACCAGACAAAAAAGACAAGTACCACATGACCTTGGTCATCCTTGGCATCTATTTAAATGCTGATCTTATGAGGCCTTCAGGAAACTGGAGGTCACTAGAAAGCTGTAGCCTTAGCAGAGGAAGGAGATGTCAGGGAAGGATTAAGAAGCTGAATTTACATAGCAGGAGTAGTAAAATAATATCCAGGATAAGCATGGACTTGACAGAGAGTCCACAGAAGTGAGTGCCTGGAACCAGGGATGGGGAAGGAGGAGAGGGGCAGGGAAGGGAGATGTTTAACATGTCAGATTTTGGAGTTTCAATTTAGAGACATAAAAATGTTCAAACACCCTTGTGGTGACAGTCGCACCACTCCTTCGGTATGTTGAGAACACTTGAATCATACACTTTAAATAGGTCAACAGTGGGATGGGAAAGTTAAGCCTCAATAAAGATGCTTTTACTTAAAGCAGAGCGAATAAGTTTGTATTGAAAATTGAGCTTGTCTGAACACTGGAGATATGTGCTTCTTCAGATAAACCCTACTTCACAGCCCCACCCCAGCTATGCTTGGAGACTTTAAGTTAATGGGAAAAAATACCCTTATTTATGTCTTAATTACGATGCTGATAAAACTAAAAGTCAGTTCAGAAATAAATTACTTCCTTCCCTTTTGGTGATAAAGGAAATCTATTCTGCTGCAAACCTGATATCATACTTTATCAAAACCAGGCATTTATGAACAAATGGGACTGTGTTATGTTTATATAACATAGAAATAATTTAATTTATTATTTATTTTGAAATTATATAAATGTACAGAGCTTTGGTGTGTATAGAGTTCTGGGTTATTTGTGTTCATGTTTTAAATCTAGTATTTAATAATTTTATTCATATATTTCACTAATTTATAAATATACCACTTAAATATTCTTTTATGTTTTAAAAGATTGCAAATAGATTTTTTATATAGTATATTCTGATTATGGTTTGCCCTTCACATTCTCCTCCCAATTCTTGCCCACATTCCCTGACATCCAGATCAACACATATTCCTTCTCTTTCTGGAAGGCCTGTTGTTTTCTGAAGGGAAATGGAGGAGCAGTAGATCTCCAGGAGAGGGAAGGTCGGGGGTAGGGGGTAGAATGAAATGGGTAAAGGGAAGGGAAGCTGAGGTTGGATGTATAGTATGAGAGAAGAATAAATCAAAAGAAAAGATGAAAACAGGCACCTAAGGAATAACAATAAAGTAATATAAAACAAAACCAATCAAATCTAAACAGGAATAAACAAACAAGAAAAAAGAGCCCAAGAAAAAGCAGAAGATACACATGAGATGATGAGTCATGTAAGTTTGCAAACATGGAATCACTTAAAAACACAAACCAGAAGCCATAATATATATCCAAAGTATCTATAATGTTAAAAGGAAACAAACAAACAAACAAACACACTCCTCATTTCACATAATAAACCAAATAACCTCCAAAGATGACACTGAGTTCATTTTGTGTGGACCATCTGCTGGTATAGGCCCATGCAGGCTCTATGTATCATACCACACCCTCTACATATGTGCATATGTGTTGTTCCTGTTAGCATTCTGTTAAACTCCACCTCCACAGTTACCTGACAACAGCTAGGTATGCTCCTCCTGAAGCTACTTGGCAACGGCCAGGTAGCCCTGCCCACTATTATAAGAGGGGCTGTCTGGCCCCTCCTCTCTCTCTTTCTCTCTTGCTCCTGTGACCAGGCCTGCAGGTCTTATCTGACTCTCTTCCTCTCCCCTCCCCCCTCCGTGTGGTCATGGCAGGCCACCTCTCTCTGCTCTCCCCTCTGCTCTAAATAAACTTCTCCTCCTGGAACCCTCTGCCGCCGTTTTTTTCTTAAATACAACAGTTCCTGCTGTACTCAGAAGGCCTTGGTTTCTTGGTCCCCTCCATCTCCTCTGGATCTTAATCTATTTCTACCTTCTCCTCTACAGGGTTCCTGAGCCCCAAGGGAAGGATTGATGGGTACATCCTTTCTGGAGGGCAATGTTCAGTGTCTTTCACTCTGCATATTGTCCGGCTGTGGTTCTGTGTATCTCTTCCTATCTGCTACAGGAGAAAGAATCTCTGATGGTGGCTGAGCAAGGCTCAGAATGAACTCATCCTGGAACAGGACTCCCCTTGTACCTTTACAAACTGCCATTTTCATATGCTGCCATGTCTTTGTCCTCTTTATCCAGAGACAGTCCTTCCCTGACTCTGGGACAAATATCCTGCCCTCTGTCCCTTGTTTCCTTCCCCTCCTCCCTCATTCTTTATCTCCTGACTTTGTCTCTTATTCCCTGCCTTCTTTCCTTCTGGGATAAACAAATCTTTCTGTTGAGAACTTGGCCTTGAGGATCCTGAGCCCATACTTTTCCTTTCAGTTTCCCACAATGCATTGTTTTCTAGTAGATGCAGATAAATGTAATTGAGGCAAGTTCACAAATAAGTAGGATATTTTTGTGAGAATTTGCTGCAATGCCATTTCTGCCTTGGGAATTACTTTCTTTCATGTTTCTTGTGTCTTCAGAGCTGCAAACAAACAGGGAAACTTTTGAGCTTGGCTTTGCTTTCTCAGAGCTGGAGGTTCCCTTGTGGAAAATGGGAGATCTAAAGAAGATGGTGAACCAGGGTGTTTGCAGGTGGGAAGCTGTAAGGCAGTGTTCAGAACAAATGCCCCGGCAGAGGTGACATTTGAACATTAGATTAAATCCAGACACTATGCAAGCCCAGAAAATATGATCTTTTCATACCCCCAAGTTTGTAATTCTGAAAAAAAAAAACCCAACATAATCAGAGCTTCTCAGTGATAGAATGCAGTTTACACAGTTCCCCTTACCCCCTGCTGCTCCTGTGTTTTATGACACCTGACCTCGGTGGCCTGGGCTGATTCTTCCATGTCTGGATGGCCACAATAATTAGATGCTTTAATGTTATCAGTCAATTCTAATTGGACTTGCACAGCCCCCTCCTCCCTGTCTCCTTGTCCCATCCCCTGGTTGTACTACTTATGAGCATCCATCCCTCAGTGCTTGACAACTGAGATGGGCCAAAGCCTACCAGGTAACTAGCCACAGATGTTCTGCAGGCTGAGCACCAGGTTTCTTAGAGAGCCTTTAGTCCCAGAAAACATTCTGTGGAAGAACACAGGTGAATATTCCAACATCCTGCCAGAGCGCAGTCCTTCACGGGCAGTCTTCTGGAAAAGCTGACAGTGCTAGTAGTTCTAATATCTCAGGTTGTTCTTTTAAACAATAACACAACCATTATTTTTTAAAAGCATTACAATATATTTTGATTATATTCTTTCCCTTCTCCCCAACTCTGTCTCTCTGCCCCCTCTACTTACCCAACCTCCCTTCTTTCTCTCTCACACCAAAAAAATAAAGCTTAAAACAAAGTACCACTCAGTTTTATAAACAGTGCTAGAAACACACATCAAAAACAGTTTACACGTAGATCACTAAACAGAACTAGGCTATGAAGTGTCTTACCTTGGACATATCCCAGGGCAGTTACACACTAATACTGATTGAGTCTCTTCACTGATGACTACTTCTGTCTCCTAAACAAGGAAGTCAGGGTATTTTGGGCTTCTTCAGTACAGTTTTTTTTAATTGGATATTTTATTTACATTTCAGATGTGATCCCCTTTCCCATTTCCCCCACCCAGGAACCTCCTATCCATCCCCCCTCCTTCTGCTTCTATGAAGATATGCCCCACCCACCTGCCTACTCCCATCTCCCCACCCTCAAATTCCCTCACAATGGGACATCCAGCCTTCACAGGACCAAGGACCTCCTCTCCTACCTATGCCCGACATGCCACCCTCCCCTTCATATACAGCTGGAACCATGGGTCCCTCCATGTGTGCTCCCAGGCTGATGGTGGTTTAGACCCTGGGAGCTCTGGTTGGTTGGTATTGTTACTCTCCTCATGGGGCCGCAAACCCTTTCAGCTCCTTCAGTCTTCTCTCTAACTCCTCTATTGGGAACCCCATGATCAGTTCAATGGTTAACTGTGAGCATCTGCCTCTGTGTATGCCAGGCTCTGGCAGACCTCTAAGGAGACAGCTATATCAGACTCCTGTCAGCACGCACTTCCTGGCATCATACAGTTAATTTTTAAGTCTGAGGTTTGTTCTGATGTGTCTCACATCTACCATAATGGTTTGTTTGGATATTGAAAAAAATTAAGAAAATTTGAAAAATCTTTGTTATTTGCTTATTGGCCTGTGGGCCCATTCAAGCATTATGCATTTACTTGGTATCAACTGAATGCTATTTTAATATCATATTTCATATATAAATCACACACATACACACACATACACACACACACACACACACACACACACACACACACACACTTGAGCTTATGTTTGCAGGGGCCTCCTTCCATTTCTTCTGGAAATGACTATGATCTCTGAGGTTTAATCTCTTCTTCAAGGGTCTTATATTCTAAAGAGCAAGTTTCAGCTGGCTGATGGGGTCTATGATGTCCAAACCCTTATTTCAGACAATAAAGAACTACACACAACGACAGTCTAAAGTGAACCTTGGCTACACATTGGTTGACTGAAGGAAAAGCTGTTTAGATGTTGGAAAGATGGAGCGAATAGAGAATTTTAGAAGCAAGGCAGACAAGAGCATAAGACTCAGTCCTGGTAGAAAAGTCACTGAATCTTCCAGGTGCAATAGGCACAAACTGTGCCATAGTATTTAATGCAGCAAAGGCTGGCATGAGACAAGGAATAATGTATTTCTAATATGTTGTGGAGAATTGTGATATCTTATTACATTATGATATATCATGATATCTATCTACATATAATAAGATGATATTATGTATATCAAATATAATACAATGAATCATATACAAGTCAATTTAATATAATGAAACATAAAATACTACCCTAGACTGATACACCAGAAAAATGAGCTCTCGCATGGCTCTCAGTCCTTCAGGTCTCCCAGCAGGAGCCTCTGGGGAATCACTCAGTGTGAAAGGCAGTGATCCTGTGTGGTTCACAGAGGATTCGCTGACACATGAAAAGAGAGGCAGGAAACCAGGGATAAGGGAGAGCACTGAATCACAGTGATGAGCAGCCAGTGATTCCGGGAACCTCCAACTCACCAGGCTTTGTTTCAGTGTCTAACTCAAGCAACTAGTTGGTCTTTACAATAAACTTTGAGCCTGGCAAATTCTCTCTCCTTTCTGTATAAGGCAAACGAGGCAGAGGAGATTCAGGCTCGGGTGTTTGGCTTTCTAGAGCCTTTTAATCATATTGTTGTACAGGAGCAATACGTATTCAGTATAGTTTGGGAATACAGATAGATGACTTTTTAACTCGACATACAATAAAGTTTGGAGAAATGCTGAGTTCCATCCAATGAGACTTTTATTAAGAAGTAACGGTGAACGCAACAATAACAGATAATCACAATCTGAAAATAATAATTTTATATTTTATTATTTATTGGAGGTGGGTCAGAGAGGGCACACACATGAACATGTAGAGGTCAGAGACAACCTCTCAGAGGTCCTTTCTCTCCTACCGTGTAAACTCTGGGGTTGAACTCAGTTCATCTGCCTTATGGAGCAAGCTATTTATCTGTTGGCTCAATTCACCAGCCCTCAACCTAAAGATCTCTATATGAAATCGAAACTAAAACAGTCTGAAGATTAAAATTGCCAAGTAATTATTTCAGAAGTTTTGAAGAAGTCTTAAAGTTCAGAAGATTTGAAGAAGTAGGTTCTCCACAGTTTGTACCAGTAAGTCTACATGAGAATATTTTAAACTAGACCTGAAGATGAAGGCTTAGGCTTACCAGTGTGCAACTCAGATGACATAGAAGGAGCAATATATTATTATAACCAAAGATGACTGTTGTTCATTAAATATCTTTTATAATTGTGGTATAGTTGTTAAGAACATAAACTTCTAAAACTACAGATCTTGGGAAATTCAGTAATTCTTTTTAAGATATGTATTAGCTTCCTCAGAAGATGTGTTGATTAAATGCTGTCATATGAAACCTTATTTTATAGCTTTTAAACTCTCAGATTTCTTAATAGTTATGTTCCATACATTGCTTTAAGGAAAAACACAGTTTATTATATCATTATGGGTGCATGCTTAGAGCTCCAGCTACTGAAGAGCCTGAGGCAGGGGGTGTTGCTTGAAAAAGTTAATTCAGGGCCAGTCAGAGGACCACAGTAAGTCATTAACTAATGATAAAGGAAGAAAAGACTTGAAAAATCTAAATTTTCAGTCTCCTTTATACATAATTATGGAACAATGTCAAGGAAACCCTAATGAAAATAAAAATAACTTCTCTTTTCAATAAATCTGAGTCTATCTCTTTCAATATGTCCTATGAAGTGTTTTTCACAGTAGTATGTATTATGGGTTGAATTAAAAACATAAATGCTAACTATTTGAGAAAAAAAATGTGAGATAAGATTGCTAGCTTAAGTTTGGGAGGAAAAAAATCTAAAATTCAGTCATGTAAGTGGCAAAAAGATCCATTTACAAAGAGGTTTTCTTTTAACCTTGTGTATTGACCACACTAAAAGCTAACATAGAAAGTTGGATTGACTTGCCAGCCCTGAGCTTACCATGGCGCAGGCTCAAACTGCTAGAGAAGCGCCAAACCTTGGAGCAAGAACTCAAAGCAGGAAGTGAAGCAGAGGCCATCGCGTGTTACTGCTTACTAGCTTACTTTCCATGGAGAACTCAGCCAGTTTTTTATACAACCCAGGATTATAGGCATGGGGTGGTACAACCTACATTGGGCCTGGAGCGCCAACATCAATCATAGATCATGAAAATGTCCTATAGGCTTTCATACAGGCCAATCTGGTGGAGTCATTTTTCTCAGTTGAGGTTTCCTCTTCCCAGAAGACCCTGACTTGTGTTGAGGTGATATAAAACTAAGCAGTGCAGCATCTGTTCTTATGCTCAGGCTGAGAGGAGAAGAGATAGCCATGCAGCTAAACACACAGGCTATAGAAGATGATCACAAGGGAAGCACTAACTGTGCCAGAATCTTCTAAGTCTCTCGGCACATTCCCCCACTTTTCTCACTGGCCTGGGGTAAGACCTCTCTGACGTAAAGGTAGGCAAAAGAGAAGGAGAACAGAATCAGTGTCCTTTTGGCTTTATGTTTTTCAGCTCTGACAGAGAGTACTATGAATTACTTTGGAGAAAGCCGATGCTGGTCTTTAGGGTTAGTTAGTAAAGAAAGAGAGGCAAGAAGCAGGAGACAGGAACTGGAGAAGACTGTCAAATGCCTTCAGTTCAACATGCGCCAAAGAAGAGAATGGTGTGTGGTCAGAATATGAAATGTTCTCCATAGGCTCAAAGATTTGAACATTTGCTTCCCAGACAATGGCACTGTTTTAAATAGTTGGAGAACTTTTAGGACACGGAGCCTTGCTGGTGGAGGTGAGTAATTGAAGCTAGGCCTTGAGATTTGATAGCCCAGCCTCACTTCCTGTCTTCTGTTTAGTTCCTAACTCAAGATGCCATGTAACCAGCCGCCTCACACCATGGGCTGCCCGTGCCTTCCCTGCTTGAATTGTAAAGCACAACATACTTTCTTCCCTTAAGTTCCTTATGTCAGGTACCCTGTCACAGCAGTAACACAGTTATTGAGTATAGAGGGGATTCATGGTCTGAGACATCATTGTAGTATCTACCCAGAACTCTTTTCACTGATTGGTCATCACAGCTATCCTTCAGACAAATTGTTCATTTCCAAACTCTGTTGGACCTACGACCCTCATATTCTTTAGCATCAGTTCTGGTGTGAGGCATGGGAGTTGATCATGACAACTACATCCATTCCCTCACTTTACTCTTCTTCTATAGCAGCTAGTTACTTCCACTTATTATAAAACTATTGATTGTCAGAGATAATTCAAAAAATTAATCATTACTATCAGAATAACCAGATAATGATTTTATGTAACGTAACAACCGAGGAGCCCAAATGTTAGCCTATCCATCTAGAATCATCCAGTTATTGAGTAGTGGAGCTTCAAACGTGTACTCTATGCCCAGATCTGCCTGGCTCCAAGACCTGATTTCTTTTCTTTGATCTGTGCTGCCTGCAGGGCCAGCTGGAGTGGTGCTTGGCACACATGGTCTCCAGAATTCATTCACATGCCATCCATATCCACTAAGCTGCTTACCCTAACAAAGACACATGATGTTGGCCAGTTTTGTTCCTGTTTTTATACATGATTTTTATGTCTTCTTGGAAGGCTGCTTTCTCAATTAAGCAGCATGACATGATGAGAAAATCAAGAAGAGGTTGCCCATACATTTAAAGTATGTCTTCCTTCCTCTATGGGGGAGATAATCTTGTTTTAAAATAACTTTTCTAGAATATTCCACATTATTTTAAACTTGCTTTTTGCATTGACAAAAATCTATCATGTTTCTTCTATTTTATTTGATGAAGGCTTTGATAAGTGTCTCTTTTGAGTTGATGGACAGACCAGAGTGTTCAATTTTCTCTCCAACATACAGTGGAATTATGTGGGAACAGAGACGTCTCTGCTCCCTGCTTCAGGATCTAACAGAAAAGCAAGATTAGACTCAGTCTCCAAGAAGATGATCATTCCTCTTCTCTGGAATTCACGGTTGGAAATTTTGTGGCATTTTGTCTGAACTGAAATACAAGAATCTGCCTATACTTTCCAGACGTCTACCTGGCATTTTACATATTAGGTTTTTGTCACTGACTTACATTAATGAAAAGCTCATTCATGTGACACATAATGTGTAACTATGTTTATGAGCAGGTGAAAACCTGGGCATCTACTTCCTGAAACTTGAACCTTAAACATTTGCAAGAGTTCCTATCATTTACAGAATCCAAGGAAAACTATTTGGAGATCTGTAGGTTAGCTTGTACCCAAGGTGACACTAATTATAGGACACAATCCCTTCGCTCTTCCCTGAAGGTTCAGGATGAGGGTGAACTGTGCAAACCCCAGTGCACAGAGCAAAAAGGACTCTTTTCCTCACTCCAAGAGCAATGTGCAAATGTGTTGCTTTCAATTATATATTTGCATGCTTATTCATTTCCCAGTGTGCTTTAAAGGTACATGATTAGGCTGTCTATGTATACAGGGCTTTTTTCAGATGTATGCTTGCCCTTAGAGTGAGTTCTCTAATCAGAAGTAATTTTCAGTTGTCTGTGGTGCCATACCGTAAGACTGCCCTGAGTTCTCTGGCCACCAGTATTTGCTGTCTCAAAAAGTCAATAAGAAAGAGAGTGATCTTGTGAATGTAGCTAAACATGCTAAAGGAAGAGGCAGCCTGCATCTATCTAGTGGGATGCACTTTCTTAATGGCTAAGTCCAACTGGGATATTTGTATAGCCTGAGTGAATGAGTATGTAAAATGCTCATGGCCTCAGTGGTACCACACCAAGGATTTGGTCATGCTTCATCACCATCTTAAGTCATTTGTGGAAGCAAATTTGTCAGGATGTATCACACAGCAGTGAGTGGAGATGAAAACTGGGTCCACCATAACCGTGGAGTATTTATCAATTTTATTCTTGGGATTCTGGACATAGCACCCCTAAGGTCACAGAAGACCACAGGAAAGCCCAAGTTGCTTTGTTTCTTAACCATCACATTGAAGATAAATCCTTTCATTTCTCCCTAGCTATCTTAAATAAAGTATTGTCATTTTTTAAATTAAATTTTATATCTATGTTGGAACTTGTCACTAGTGAAGGGACCCATACCAGGAAAAGAATATTCCAAGGTGTCTTTGACTATGAGAAATTCCTACCAGCATGGCAGTCTCTGTTCATAGGCCTTTCCTCCTCTTTCCAAATGTCCAGTTACCTTCCACAGTTGGGCTGCCTTAAGCTTCAGTCATTTGACCCTCTTCAATTCTTACCATAAGAATTGTTTTTATTATTAATTTGAGATAACATAAAATCATTTTGCAGTCCAACCAAAGGACCTAGGGCTTAGGAGCAGACAAACTTTTCCCATCCCCTGTATTTTCTACTCTCACAGATGCCAACACAATGCTCCACATTTTGTTTCTTTTTTTCAATGTAACTACTGTTAGCAAGCCAATCCTGCACCACTGATTAGCTCAGCTCAGAATATTCCACATGAAAGATGAAGGGAGGGGCAGGGAAGAAGTGCTTACAATAGAGCCTACTATGCTATCTCCCAGGATTGCCCAGCGCAGAGCAGGCCTCCTGGGGTGGTGTATCTGGGACCCTGTTTTGACACTTATCTCTAGAACTGCCATTGCAGCTGCATAGGAGAAAGCCCTATATTTTCCCTCGATGGCTTGTACAGGAGAAAAATGTGGAAATTGTTTTGGTGAGATTGAGTTGTAAAGTTGATTCTATTCTGCCTAATTCAGGTTGCTAGATTCCTCAGTATTTTAACTTAAAAAAAATGTATATGAGTGTTTGTATGTTTGTGAATCATGTGAGTGCAGTGCCCAAGTTGACTAGAAGGCGGCACTGGAGCCCCTAGGACTAGAGTTAGAGACAGTTATGAGCAGTCATGTGGGTGCTGGGTTTTAAACCCAGGTTCTTTGCAAGAGCAGCCAGAGTTTTAAATGATGGAGCTATCTCTCCACACCTTATTCTTCATTATTTTTGAACTGCAGAATGTGCTCTCAAATTCAGAGTGGCAATAAAGGAACCCTGTTTGTCATGATTCATACCCAAATAGCAAACAATCTTAGGCCCTCCAACAGGAAAGATGGACTCTGGTTTATGACACACAGGCCCAGGCTGTAAGCTGTTCCCCTCTGCCACCATGGAAACTTCTCGGAGACTATAGCATCATCCTATCACCCAAGAGCTCAGTTAAGTGAGTTGCAAGTTCCTGCAAAAGATCAGAACTGTATATTTTGGGACTAAAAGTTAATTTACATTGGATAATGGGGTATGATCAATTACAATGTTATCCCATCATCTGTCTCTCTCTCTCTCTCTCTCTCTCTCTCTCTCTCTCTCTCTCTCTCTCTCTCTCTCTTCTGTGTGTGTGTGTGTGTGTGTGTGCGCGCGCTTGAAATAGATATCTTGAACATAAATCTGTAACTTTTAGACTCTGTTAACAAAAGTTGATCCTCATACTTGTTATTGAGGATAGCTACTACAGAGTATCATCTAAGAAGCCAGAAGTCTCAGAAGGAGAGGAAGAAGAAATAGAAATCTTTCCAATATTTTCAACATTCCTTGAAGCAGAGATCTTTGTGGCAGTAGTCCTTGTTACAGACATATTAAACACATGCACGTCTCTCGAAACCCAGAAATGTTTTCTCTCTTGTCTTATGAAAAGTGGATCAAGAACAAAGATTATATTGTAAGCAAATCATATTTAGTATTCATCCCTGCCTTTCTTTAAGCAGACAACTGAATGCCTTCTGAGCAGCAAGTGCCACGCTGAGAATCCCCGTGGAGGAAGGGAGGCCCAGGCCTGTACCCTGGAGAGGTTTGGTATGGGACAGAGAGCAAAATAAAATAATGGCAAATAAGGTATTAAGGATCAAAGAAGCCTTTGAGAATCTGTGGTGTGCTATGCCAGAAGGAAGATTATTAGTTCTGCTTAGTTGTTTTGGAGGTCACCTTATCTGAGATGTAATTTTGTGAGTTGTTTGTAGTTTACATGATGCAGAGTCTAGCAAATTATGAGGATATTGTTGAGGAGATTGATTTATTTGAACTTCTTGATCTTTTTGACATTAATCATTTAGTCCAAAGCTCATTAGTGGCATTACATCATGAAAAAAATGTCTGCAGTTTTAATTTCCTTATATTTTTCTTTTAAAATGAATGTTTGCTCCATTTTCCCATATTTACAGTGTTTCTACACCTCTTTCTTTCCTCACCCAACTCTTTTTGTGTTCTATCCTACTTCCTCTGCTCTCTCTCTCTCTCTCTCTCTCTCTCTCGTGTGTGTGTGTGTGTGTGTGTGTGTGTGTGTATGTGTACACTTTTCTGCTGAGTTCATTTAATCTTGCTTGTATGTATATGTGTTTAAGGCTGACCACCTAGGACTGGATAATATACCAGGGGCTCGCTCCTGGAGCTGACTGATTAGTGCTCTCTCAATAGGCATTAATTACCTGTAGCTCTTCATCTAGAGATGGGACCTTGTGAGATGACCACCCACCAATTTGAGTTGGAATGCCAATTCATATTTATCACTTATTTCCACACTGAAAAGCAGCTTCACTGGTTATTGTGCAATGGATTCCTTGTTGAGTGCCCCCTTTTTCTGCTCTGCTCACAAGTACGCCCGCAGGTCCTCCAGCTGTCCATGTGCATTTCTGTAGTAGTCCACTCCTGAGTCAGCCTTTATGCATTCTCACAGATTTTCACCATGTCCTTTCTTATGACAGATGCCAATAATACCGCGTGCCTTAAAACATGTAGAAGAGCTTGCTCACAGGGAGATGAAATAAAATGAGATCTTTAGAGATCTTGAAACAAAAGCACAATGGATTTAGAGAGTAGAATTTGGAGGGACTAGAGCACACAATCCATGGTTCTACTATCAATGAGAGGCTGTTTACATCCAGTGTTAATTTAAACGGAACATGAAATTTAGAGAGTATGGAGTCTAAGGACTGTGGGGGTCACTGTCTATATGGAAGAGAGAACAGGTATGATCTGTGCTCTGAATGGAAAGGAACATGTCTGTTGCTGGTATACATACAATCTCAATGTCCTTAATACTTTTTTGGAGGGGTGGGGAAAAGTAGAGGGCAGGGTCTCATATATCTCAGGCTGTCCTTAAATTCTCCATGTAACTGAGAATGGCATTAAATTCCAGTTCTGAGTTATAGGCATGTACCACTAATCCAGTTTAATGTGGTTCTGGGCATCAACCAAGAGTTTCATGCATGCTAGGCAAGCACTTGACCAACTAAGCTAGGTCCCCAGCCTTGTACACCCCTTATTCCAAATGCTTGGGACCAGAAGTCTTTCCTATTTCAGTTTCGAAACACTTAGAGATGTATAATGAGGTTTCATCAGTATGGGCCTCAATTCTAAACATGAAATTTACTTATTTCATAGAAGCTTAGTGCATGTTTCATGAATTTGGTGGAATACTTTAATACACCTGTGGTTGTTTTTTTGTTGTGTTTTTTTGTTTTTGTTTTTGTTTTGATCATTCATAGGAGATCAGATTTTAAAGTTTTGGTGTTTGTAGTATTCACATTTTCATATCATGTTCATTTTGTATTTCATGTGGAAATTTGACAACACATAGTTGAAATTGCTAAGAAGAAAGTCCCAGGTGTGTTTATACCTCATGTAGTTAGAACTCAGATAATTTAATCATACCCAGACTTCAAGAATTTCTGTGTATTCTTATCCACATTTCCTTAATTTGGACAGGCAAAATGTTCTAGAAAGAAATAGAAGCAAGCAAACAAACAAACAAAACAAACAAACAAACAAAAAACAGATTGTTATGTATTAAGACATTAACAGATCTGTAGATAGTAACTGAATACCTTAAAACTACACATAAGGGGTTCCTGTCCTAAGGATGTGATTCATTTGGGAAAATAAATAGAACAGTGATCTTGCACTGATTATGTGAGTTCTCTCTGTAATTACCACAAAATTATAAGTTACAGTAATTTCCAGTGCTCCACCAGGGAAAATGAAGTTACTCTGAATGATAATGGCAAATTAGATGGTATCTTATAAAAACATGGAATTGCACAAACAATTTGGGCCACTATGATATGTAGTATTCCTGAGATGCATCCTACTTCATTATCAGATTAAATAAAAACCACGGCCATGCATGTTCTTAGGCTGACTCACTCCCAGGGTAGAGTGGGTACTGACACTCCAGTGATGAAAGAAATGCCAAGCGTAAGTACTTCAGGACACACACCTTCACTAAGGGAATTTACACACGAAGTGACAATGGGGCGAGGTATGACCTTGCTAACCCAGTGGAGTATTTTGTACTGGCAAGGGCAGAGGTCACCATTTCTATGCATCTCATTTCCATCCGATGATCCCTGAAGACTGCAAGCACTAAGTGCAAAAGGAGAAAGAGAGCACATACCATGCAATCAGACAAAGAACTCCTTAAAACGAAATCCAACCAGACATGAGCGTCATTCTGCATCAGAATCCCTCTTGCAAAAGAGGTATGTGCCTCAGCAGGAGAACACATTTACCTTCAGAGTCCTTGACACTTGAGTCTTGGAGAGGCCATCTGCTCTTGAGTATTAAACTCTTTATGTCTTATTTGGAGATGATATTTCCTTTTTGCGGAGATTTGGAAAAGCAAGTTAAAATGTATAACATGCCAGGGATACACCTATTTCTCAAGCAATTTTTAGTAAGAGTTATCATCTAGTGTGGTGTCCATACCTGTAATCACAGTACTCAGGCTGAGGCAGAAGGCTCTCCAGTTCAGTGCCAGCCTCAATTATAGAGAAAACCTTTTTATCATAAGAAATTATCATGCCACACGCTCGCTCCAAATATCTGTCTATAAGAAATTGTGAATACATTGGCAGTTTTTCCTCAGGAAAATCTCAGCACAGGCAATACCAAGTGACCACCACATTCAAAGGCTTCTTTACCTACTGGAGTAGGTTTGGGAACCAACTCTAATCTGTGGCTTTGATGATTTCGAATCAAAAAAAAGGTTTGAAGTATTATTCAATTTGACTTTCACTACATTCACTTATGGGAATGCTTGGCAAAAATATAAGATTTTATTATATTAATTATAGGAAATGTATAAAAATTAGCCTGTAATCCTCATTGCTGGTAGACATTCTATGGTGGGTATAGAAGCTGGCTTAAAATAAATGCATGCGCCAATCAGTGTTCTAGAAATCCAGGTTCTACAGACTCAAAAAATCTTAGAATATGTCAAATAATGACTTAATAAAAACATATCAGTCTCACACTAGTTGCTTAGTCGCAGATAATATTAGGTTGAAATCAAAAATTGCATTCTGCACATTCCTTTCTCTAGGTCTCTTGAATTTCTTTTAAAATTTTAGGTGTTTCATTTCTTAATTTGCACATGTATTTTAGAATTTTCTACCTGATCTGTATACCAGTAATTACTAGAATTTAGGAAGAAGAAGGGCATAATTGGATTGCAATCCCCTTGTAGTATAAGTATGTATAAGTATATATCTAAGATTATGTGCATGTCACACATATGTGTTGTTTAAGGTCTTAAATTGCCTGTAAACTGTTCATAAATTGTATTTTCTCCATATAACACATACAATCTATCAACCACTAAGCCTCATGAAGTATAAATATTAAAATTTGAAGACTTTCCCTTATAAAGATAATCCAATGTCAATCCTGATTCCACTAGACTGTGGAGAGACATTGGGTCTTGTAAAGGCACGAGAGTCCCAGGATGATGAAGTGAGTCTGTGTTTTCATCAAGAGTTTCTCCTCACTAAAGGCATGGACTCAGAGCCAGTCTGAAATTCAAACAGTGAAATAGATTATAAAACTGAGAGTTGGGACTAGAGAGATGACTAATAATAAAATCACTTCCTGCTAATATGAAAGACTCAGATTTGGTCCCCAGCTCCTGCGTCAGGGAGTTTACAACCACCTGTAACTCCTCTTCTGGTCTCCACAGGCACAAGGCACACACATAGTGCACTTACATATGTCCCGGCTCTCATGCGTACATATAGAATAAAAGGAAACAAATTTAAAACAACAATACTTAAAGTTGCTTCTCCCCTGATGTTTCCTCAGTCATGATATTCTGTCAGTGAGAATGCATGACATTCATGGAGCTAAAATGATTGCATAAAAATTGATTGTCTCGATCTCTGAAAACATTGATGTGTTTAAGAACCCCAGGTATACTCTTGTGTACCAAAAGGCCTGAGACCAGCCATACTACATAAGAAATAAGGTATGTATTGATTAAGTCCTGTCTCCTATAAACTTAAGACTGCAGTTATTGCTCTGGTGTATGCATATTAGGTTAAGATATAAAAGCAGAACTTTTCTAAGAAAAAAACAGATCTCTACCTATATTATTGTGGGAGCAGGTGTAATTATTATTATAGTATAAAATGGTGTGTGTGTGTGTGTGTGTGTGTGTGTGTGTAAAGATGCATGCATACAGTTACAGGGAAAGCATCCCTGGCTTAGCAAGTAAATTAAAGTGTTTCCATTTGCAACCGCAGGAAAGGACACTATTTTCTCTACTAAAAGTAAAAGTGTTTCCCTGGGGAGCACGACAACTTTCAACACACTTCAGTAAATTATCTAAAACTGTATGTTAAATCTTACATTTTAAAATGACAGTTCTTCCTTGGGGCAAAGCCCTCCTTGTGGAAATTATTTTCTTGGTGGCTCATCTTAGAGAACGCTGTAATTTTCTCCCCAAGTTTGCCATTCTCTCTCCCTCTCCGTGCTCGCTTTTCTTTGATGGAAAAGGTCCCCTCTGTGGCATAGCCTCGGAGATGTAGAACTTCAGATATTCAGCAGTTGAGGCTATTCCTATGACTCTCTTCTATATCCTGACCTGAGAGGAGGAGGCAGTAGAGCTTGACCTAGGAGTCTTGCTTTCCTTCTCTGAGTGGTTGCCCTTGGCAATGAGCTTGGACTGGCTCCCTGGAGACAGAAGCTTTGTCTGCCAGGTTAGCAGGGATGTAGTAATGAACCCATATTCCTCTAAACTGCCTTCTCTTGGTTAGATCAAACCATTTGCTTTCTCACCACTCTGCTTACTGTCTACACTGGCCCCTTTCCTGTGACTTTCTTCTTGCAAGGTTATATAAGAGCCCAGGACAGAACCACACTAGAGGACATTTCTTGAAAGTAAACAAAGATAGACCAGGATGTGAGGAGACCACTTCAGTCCTCTTATTCTCCTAGATTTAGCCACACAGACGGGGAAGGCCTGACTCATGTTCCTTCCCAATTCTCTCCCCAGCAGCAGAGGGAAGACTCCTGAGGTGGCACTCAAGGCTCCATTTTGCTTTGCAACAGAGTGAGCAAAGGCACCACCTGAGCGCCTTCCTGAGACCCCCATAGGAGAACAAGAGAGCTCTGTCCTCTGATCCCTGTACTGACATTCCCCCTTCCTACCCAGTACAATCAATCAATATATAAATGTTAAAATTTCTGCATTCCTCCCCAACTGGGAACTTTAGTCTTTCTGACTAAATAGTTAAATAACAATCTACCAAGCAGATGCATTATATTTTGATATCTTAAAAACAAACAACAACAACAAAAGAACACCTTGCTTGTAGAGTAACAAGTTTCCATGTAGGATTTTTGTGTATTTTGATTGATGTTCACCCTTCCCACCATGACCCTTCCTCACTTTCTTCATTGTGTCTAGTGTCCCCTAACACATGCAACTTAAAGGAAGCCTCTTCTTTTCTAGTCTCATGGGTCTTTTTCTAAGTTCCTGGATTTTCACCCAAATTATCTCCACCAGAACAGACAAATCTACAGTTAGAGACTATAATTCATTTTGGAGAGACCACATACAGTTTTTGCTGTGATGAGCTTCAAATACTTCACACAATATAATGTCTTGCAGTTATATCCATTTTCCTGAAGATTTTACCACTTGTGTATATGTGTTTGTGTTTGGGGGGGGTTGTTTGTTTAACATGGCCAAATAATATTCATTATGTACTTTCATTCTTTCATTGTCTGCTCATCTCCTGATGGTCATCTTGTCTGATTCTGCTTCCTGGATCTTGTGAAAGGAGCATCAGTAAACATGGATGTTCAGTTGTCACTGTGTTGGGTGCAGAGGCTTTTCTGTAATTGCCCAATATGATACTGTTGGCCTTGGGCATATACTTTTAGTGTTTTTAAGGGACTTCCATATTGTCCACTCTAACTGGAAACTTCTCCAAATCTAAGAAAATATATTTAATAATGTCATTTAATCCCATGTGTTCTTTATGAGCATGCTTCACAAGAAACTCACTACAAAACTTAGTATTTGGTCAACTCTCTGAATTTCAGAGATTGCTTTCATATGTATGTATGTGTATGTCAAGAAATAATATTAAAGTTTTCATGAAGTACACTGTTATGAGGAATATACCAAAGAGTTCCAGGAAGTCAGGAGTGTTGATTGTATCAGTAGAGAAAAGAAGCACATTGAGTTACATCCTTCTCTTTGTAACACCTCTGATGATTTCACTAATTTAGCTGAGCCAGGGTCACAATTCAGAGGCTCTTTCACTGGACGATGGAAGAGAGAAAGGGAAGGAATAAAGAGTCTTCTATTATCTTCCCAGACCCTGCAGAACAAGGATGCATCATTCAACATAGCCATCATTCTGTTCAGTCAGACTCAGTAGTTCACACTGCACTGGACGGCAACAGCTCCAGCCTCTCTTTCACTCATTCTTCCTTCTTTTGTTATCATTACCAACTTTCCTAAACAGCCATCTTGCTGTAGTTTTCATGCCCTTGCTCACTCCACAGTGATTCCAGTGGAGCACTTCACACAGAAATGGCATTATTATATAGTCATTTCAGGACATAAAGACATACAGTCAACTTCACAGGACTTCTTCCTGATGGGTTTGTTAGCTGGTACAGAACATGATGGAGGGAGCCAAGAGAATCTGTCAAAGGCAAAGTTATTCCAAAAACTATGATGTCACTGATAACATTAACTATAGCCATATGCAGACACCACTAGATTGGATTCAGGCTGTCATGTACTAAGGACACAATGACCTATTCTTGAATATCCACCCTGGACTACAAATGCTGGAAATTTTCCTGCAGAGGCAGCATGAATTAACATTTGGTGTGGTGTTGCTCATACTTGTATTCAGATACCATTTAGAGTAGGAATCCTTGGCTGGAACTAGACTATAGGCATGTACAGAAAAGGTTGCTTCTAACTCCCCAACTCAGGGAGCAATGAACAGAATTCAGTGTTAGAACTAATCTCACACGTTCAAAGTTCTGACAAGCCTGTACCAATTCTCACATCACATCAGGGACCCTACACTAACTCAAGCTACTGTTTAACTAGCTGTGCAGACACACATGATTAGAATGACTTCAGCTGCCAACCAGCCACAGTGCTTCAAGTCTCTACCACTGGAGTTCCCTTGAGTCAGAGTTCCTTAACTGTTGTAATTCTCGGGCATAAATATAAATATATTCAGTATATACGTTAGTCAGCTGCTGGGTAGAGCCTCTCAGAGGACAGTTATGTTAGGATCCTGTCTGCAAGTATGACAGAAATATTCAACATAAATATATTGTTCTGGACACATTTATTAATTAGAATGTGCATGTTTGACAATTTTTAAATTTTTTAAAATTATTATTATTATTATTATTATTATTATTACATCTTAATCACTGTTCCCTCCTGGTCTCCCCTATGGTCCTTCCCTCAATCGCCACTCCCCTGCTGCTCTGAGAGAGTGTGGTCCTCTCTGAGTATCCTCCCACCCTGGCACATCAAGTCTCTGCAGGATTAGCTGCAACTCCTCCCACTAAGGCCAGACAAGGCAGCACTGTGGAGGAACAGATTCCACAGAGAGGCAACAGCTTTAGTAAGCTCCCGCTCCAGTTGTTAGGGGACCCACATGGAGACTGAGCTGCACATCTGCTACAGATGTGCTAGGGGCCTGGGTTTATGCTCTTTGGTTGGTGGCTCAATCTCTGAGTGTTTCTAAGGGTACAATTAGTTGACTCTATTGTTCTTCCTGTGGAGTTCCTATCCCCTTTAGGGCCTTCAGTCTTTCCTCCAACTCTTCCATATGAGTCTATGACCTCCATCCAATATTTGGGTATCTGTATCTACTTTAGTCAGCTGCTTGGTAGAGCCTCTCAGAGGACAGTTATGTTAGGATCCTGTCTGCAAGTATGACAGAATAGCAGGAATGGTGTCAGGGATTGGTGTTTGCCCATAGGATGCATCTCAAATTGGTCCGGTTATTGGTTGACCATTCCTTCACTCTCTGCTCCATCTTTGTGACTATTTTTCCTTTAGATAGGACCAATTTGGGGTTTAAGGTTTTATGAGTGGGTAGGCGTTCTTATCTCTCCATTAGGGGTCCTGCCTGGCTATAGGAGGTGGCCTTTTCAGGTTCCATATCTCCACTGTTATGAGTCTGAGGTAAGGTCATACACATTGACTTCTGGGAGCCTCACACATCACAGATTTTAAGGACTTCCTAGAGATTCCTCCCCATCACCAACACTGGAAGCTGCAGATTTCCTATAATTTTCTTGTCGCTCTGAGAATGTGGGGGAGGGGGAGGTCAGAACCAGGTGTGGAGACAGTTTTTAATTGCTGTTGTTTAGTTTTTATTACTTTTATATTTTTAAAGTTCAGTCATTGCCTCCCACTCCTGTGCCAGCCTCCCACAGTTCCTCATCCCATTTCTCCTCCCCACTGTCTCTAAGAGGATATACTCACACCAGGCCTCCCGGACTGGAGAGGGTAGTGGTGGTCACAAAGTAGGACTCTGGTGTGGCTTTAAAATCTGAGGGTCTCTGGATGTTCTAGCTCTCTAACTGTACCAAAATGCTGATGATAACTTCTGAAGAGTCCTAAAAAGCTGCTGGCTTAGTGGATTGTAGTCTAACAGCAGGGGATTAAGTAATGTGGCCTTTGTTCTATCTCAGCAGGAACTGCACTGCTCTAACTTTTAGCCTGTTGGTCAGAAGTCACAGGAAGGAAAAGGGACACTTTGAAAAATGATTATAGCATTGATTACTTAGTTGTAAAAAGTTTCCTATGAAAGCTATCTAAGGGGAAAAGGAGAAAAATCCTAAATGGGAAAAGGAAAGAAAAATTCTTCTCTTTGGGGAATGAGAAAAAATTTCTACTCTTCTCTCTTTGTCTAAGAAATGTTCTGTCTAAAACATTTCTCCTCAGCTCAGTTCCTCTCACAGCTCTGTTCTTCTCAGTTCAGTTCTGACTCTTCTCTTTGTCCTCAGCACTTAAAACATCTTTCAGAATACACGACCACATGTTTTTAAAAGTTCATTACAAGTTCATACAAAAAATCAACTCGTAAGTTGAAATAGGTTACAACAGAGACTGTTTACATGCACATCCATTAGGAGTAATTATTTTGCTAAACTTCCATCACCTTTTATAGCTCCACAGGTTCGTAGAAAGTTGAAAACCATAACTAAGTTATTAGTGAAGTTTTGTATAGATAAACCCAGTCAATATTTTATCTTCGTCCTAGCACCTATAATAAATCGTTAGTTCCCTTTTTATGATCTTTGGTTAATTGTTTTACAACCTCTTGGAATTTGCTCTGAGTAGTAGAAATTCTAGTCATTATCTAAGAGCAATTAACTGGTGACACATGGGAGACTGGCAGAGTTCTCATTGCAGTTCTGACTATCAGAAAAGGACCTAATAGAAGTGTCACTATAAAAGAGCTTAATAATCAATGATATAATTTTAGGAATTCTTATGGGATCATCATTAAGACTTAAGAAGTCATCTATTTGTCTATATAACATCAATATAAGACAGTACATCTTCATAGATCTGGAGAGATCTGCTCAAAAGGGAGGGATAATACCTAGTGATTGTTATATATGTTTAATAATAATAATAATAGGAAAGCATATTAATAGCAGGAATCTTTCCAAAAATGAATTCTCTTAGGTCCTTGTCTGTAAGAGAAAACCTATCAGGAATTAATTTGAAGTAGACCATCTTAGGAAGATCACCTTCTAGTTATTAGCTTGTCCTATTATGACTCCTGACACTCCCTACCTCCTGGGGCCTCAAGTTTATCAAGGGTTAGGCATATCTTCTCCCACTGAGGGAAGACCAGGCAGTCTTCTGCTGTATATGTATTGGAAGCCTCAGACCAGCTCCTGTATGGTGCCTGGTTCGTGGCTCGGTGTCTGAGAGATCTCAGGAGTTCGGGTTAGTTGAGACTGCTGGTCTTCCTATGGAGTCTTCCTCCTCCTTGGCTTCTTCTAGCCTTTCCCAGGTTTTAATTGTTTAACCTTACTAATGGTTATATAATTTCACAGTGATTTTATACTCATAAAGAATGTTTCATACAATATTTGAAGGCAGCACCGTGAGGACTGGTAGAGCACAATGCATAGGAAATAAGAAAACTCCAACAGTCTGTTTTAATCTGAGCAGAAGTGGATCCCAAGGCTGCAATGTTAACCAGTCACATGGCTCAGTGGAGGAAAACGATGCAGCTTTGCTCTGTTGGCAGTCCTGAGGAAAAGAAAACTAACCTCAGACGATAAAATGATGATAGGCTGCAGGATGACCAAACAACTCTACCACTAAGTAGACATATTTATAGAGTAGTAAATGTAACAAGAAGGCTTATAAATTCACCCAGATTATAAAGTCAGCTTCCACAATAGACTCCAGAATAGGTACACTATAAAACAAAGAACTAGATTAACTGCCATAGCATAAGGGAGCCCCAAGGTGGAGGAGGAATTCCTATTAGAACACTGCATCTAGTTAAATCTCATTCTACAAGTTAGAGAAAGACGTGTTTTTCCCTGATTTGGCCAATGATCTCTGAGATAATGTGATGACTGGGCCAGGAGAAAGTCACCTTGCTTCCTTCAATGTTATTCCTTAGCACCCAACACCACTGGCCAATTGTGGACTAGAAAGGTCTCTAGAAAACTTGACCTGGAGATTATGCATGAGTCAAAATTATCTAAGGAGGTGGCTGAGATGGGTTGCTTGAAGTCACTTTGGAAGTGTCAAAGTCAAAATTGGGACCTGAAAATTTGAAGTCTCTACAGCATTCTAGGCAATAATGAAGATGCTTTTCTAGGAATCCCAGACTGAGCATGGTTCAGCTGTATGGAGTAGACAGAGCCAGCAACTGAGATCACATTGTTGACTTGCTGTCTAGGCTATTGTGTGGAAGATCAAGCTGCATTCTTCTTACTCAGCTGGGTAAAGATGTCTTTCACCAGATACCAAATGGCCATGCATCTAGTGACCATTAGAAACCTTTGCACAACTGTACTGCTGCTGTGTTGACAAGTTCCATCTTTTATGTAACATGATGTGTAGAAGAATACCTTCGCTTCTCGGACTGGTAGATCCCTTAGTTTGTCCTCTAAACCATAGGTGAGGAAGTTTTCTTTGCATTAGGGAAACAACAAAAAAATCCTTTTGTATGATAAAACAGGGAGATGTAGCGGCACCAACAAGAGAATTCACAGAAAAGAGACTATGTGAAACACTTCCTGCTGTTATGAGTTAGTGACAGATGAGGCACTAAGGGATAAATCTCAGATACACATTCTTTTTTTTTTATTGGTTATTTTATTTACTTATATTTCATATGTATTCCCCCTTGCCAGTTTTCCCTCCACAAACCCCATCCCCTTCCCTCCTCCTCTGCTTCTATGAGGGTGCTCTCCCACCAACCCACCCACTCCCACCTCACTGCTCTAGCATCTCCCTATGCTGGGGCATCAAACATCTACAGGACCAAGGACCTCCCCTCCCTTGATGTCAGATAAGGTAATCCTCTGCTACATATGCAACTGGAGCCATGGGTCCCTTGTACTCTTTAGTTGTAGTTTTTAAAGACAGACTGAAACATTTTTTCAAAAATTCCTGTTTCCATGGTACTGGCTAGTTTCCTACAAAGGTGGGGCATTTAAATGTGCAGCCTTATTTTACTTTTTACAACAATTATTCTAAATAATTAGTTCTACATGGTTAATTCGGAAAGCACGTTTGGCAAAAATAAAACAAAACAAATGAAGAAGTACTCCCAAATAAAAACAAACAAACAAACAAAAACTAAAACAAAAGGATCCACAGAATGGATGTGATGGCCAAAGAAAGATGTGAAGACACACAAGGGCTTCCAGCTATGTTCCGTTAAAGTGAGACAGTTTGCACAAAATCTCTTTCTCAATCCAGAGCTGAGCTATATAATTGTCTACCCTGGGACTTTTCAGGCAGCCCACAGCTGACCCAAAGAATGGAAGATATTCCCCATACAAAGTCTTCTTCCAAACTTACTAACTTATGAGTAAATAGGCCTGTTTATAAACATATAGTTCAATCACAAGGGCCCATAGAAATCTGTCTTCTAAGAGTCTGCATTGGAAAGGTACTTCTTAGAATGTGGGGCTCTATAAAAATGTGTGAAAACTTCCAAGGCTCTAAGATTGTGTTTTAATGAATGATGTTCAAGTTACTAATGTGTAACACATAAAGCCAGTAAAGTTCACTCTCTTCCTGGAAAAACCCTCTGTTTCTCATATCTCTGAGCTGGATCCGTTTCTCTTTCAGGTCTCTCAGGCACTGTAGTCAGTGAGGAATGGTCTCAAGTCTTGGATATCTGAGCTGGTGCTCTCTCAGACACCAACTCAGCTGTCTTTCAAGTGAGAGTTATCTTCAATATTCTATCCAAGGGTAATACACATCTCTCCTTGAAGCTCTGATAATCCTTTTGATGAACTTTAAAGAAAAGAACACGTGAGAAGTGGGAATGTTCAAAAGCCTCCAGCTCCACAAAGGAATTTTGCTGGATTTGGACAGTGTCATTTCCACCATATTCTGTTTATTTCAGGATTTGCTAATTTTCAAAAGGCCAAGTTTCAATACCATATTGCAACAGCATGTGGAATAGGGTTTTGTAGCTGTCTTTAGAATCTATAATCTGTCAGGGTGCTAGCTGAAAGTAGACAGATGGAGTGTTTTAAATCTAATTAACAAAATAAACACTTGTGACACACATACACACACAGTCACATGCACACTCACAACCTGGGGATTCTGTGAAAGTGGTTTTGTCTTGATTAGATATTAAGTTAGTTGCCATTGCTCCATACGTACTCTGTTTCTTCCATCAAAATCTGGAAGACTAGATCAATCACTAGGATATAAATAGAAAATGCGAAAACATTTAACTAAATTTAGTGCCTGTTGGTGACAAATCTCTCAATAGGAATGAAGTAAATAAACCTCAGGACAGATAAGACAGAGTTTGCATAGTTAGAGGGGGACCTCTCTTCTAGAATATTGTAAGAGAGAAGGCAGCTCTCCCTGTCTCAGAGACTATATTTCAGAGTTATATCCTAATAGAAAAGGAGTATCTCATGTAAAGAAACTTAAAATGTCACCAAAACCCATTAGTATTGATGTTCAAGCAATTACTTCTGATCCATAATACAGATGTCTTTAGTGTCGACACTTTTAGTGTCATTCTTTAACTTTCTTTAGAGAATTGATGTTTTCACTGTAGACTTCTTCCAACTTCTTTGATACTTTTATGTCAAGATATTTTAATTGTCTTTTACGCTATTGTAAATGGAGGGGGGTGTATCTGTGATCTCATTGTGGTTTTTGGTGGTGTATAAAAGGCTACTGAGTTTTGTAAGATGATTTCATACCATAACATTTTGCTGAAATATTGGATTGTATCTAGAAATTTTCTTACGGAGTTCTTTGGGTTTCTTTTTATAATGCCATATATTCTACAAATGGGAGTGATTTGACTTGTTTTCTCATTTGATCCTTTAATTTCCTTCTCTTGACTTATTGCTCTGGCTAGTGTCAGAAACACTAATTAAGAAGAAATGGTGATATTGAAAATCCCTGTTTTGCTCCATTTAGGATAATGTTGGCTGAGCTTTTGTCAAACATGACCTTTATTAGGTGGAGGGAGGTCTATTATTTCCTGTTCTACTCTCTCTAGGACGTTTATCCTGAAAGCATGTTAGGTTTTCAAAGCCTTTTTATACATATATTGATATGTTCATGTGATTTCTGTCTTTATGTCTATTTATGTGATATATTTATTGATGTACATATGTCAAACCAACCTTGAATTCCACAAGTAAAGCAAACTTGGTAATGGTGGATGATTTTCTTGGTATGTACCTGTATTCAGTTTGGAAATATTTTATTGAGAATTTTTGTATTTCTGTTTCCCCAGAATACAGGAATCTAGGACTGTAATTTCTTTCTTTCTCCCACCACCCTCTTCTATTTTAGTTGTGTCTTTACCTGATGTGGGTGTTACAGTAATACCAGCTTCATAAAAATGAGTTTTATTTTTCTTTTTGTGGGGAATAGGCTGTAATAGTAAATTTTCATGATTCAAAATAAGAAAAAAAAAAATCCAGTGTGTAAGAACCGGACTGTTCAAACCCATTGATGGGGGCATATTCTAAATGAAACTTCAGATTACGAATTTGCAATAGAAACAACTACCACATAAATATGTATATTAGCTTAATTCATAAAGTGAAAGACCTCTCTACTGAAAAATATGCAATCTTGGTGGAAGAACCAAAGGAAATACAAATAAATAGATATTATATGTTATAGATTAGGTATTAATTTTGTTTAAATATCTAGATTATCTAAATTATAGTCAGATTTGGTAAAATCTATCAAGGATTCTTTGCCATGGTTTTATAGAAAAAGAACAACAAATGCAAAAATTTGCACTGAACAGCAAAAGCAAAATGTCAAAACAATTCCAGGCAGAAAGAACACAGCTTGAACCATTCATTTCACACTGTCTGTCTTCCAAATACACAACAAAGCTGTAGTAATCAAAATGCCAGGCCACTGGTATTGAAAATGTAAACACTGAGCAATGGGATTAGATAAAATGCCCAAGGAAGCATTCACAGCCAACTGTCATTTGACACAGAGCCAGGAATACCCAAGGAAAGAGGCAGGCTATGGAGCAATGTAGGTTAGAAAACTAACATACACATAAAAAGAAAGTTGAACTGGTTTTATACCATTCATAAAAGCCATCCTAGAATGAGTTAAATACTAAAAATGTAAAACCTGAAACTACTAGAAGAAAATATAGGAGATAAAGCCTAAAGTGGTTCTTTGAACAAACTAGAATCCTTTAGCTATGCCTCCAAAATTCAGGTCAAGAAGGAAAAATTGAATAACCAGACTTTATCAATATTATGTTTCTGAACAGCAATATAAAGGATGGAGATGAAATGAAAAGGCGACCTATAGAGTTCAAAAAAAGATTTGCAACTCATATCTCTGAAAAGGTGTTACACTCAAAAATATAACAGGCACTGCCAAGAAGGACATGGAAATGACCCCTAGTCCAGAGAAAGATGTTCAGAGAAATGCTCATGAGACCAATAGTAAGCAATGGACCCTGACCTGGTAGCACAACTTTATTAAAACTAAAAGGTATCAAGAACTGGCAAGGATGCAGAGGAAAGGGAACCCTCAGCAATGGCTGATATGAATGTAATTTAGTATAGCCATTATGGCAAGCATCAGTGCAGTTCATCAGAAAGCTGAAATTCAAATGTGATTGAGCAATTCTCCTTCTGGGAAAATATCCAGAGGGTCTGAAATGAAGAGGTTGAAGGAAAGTGTGCAATAAACTCCCATGTTTAATGCATGTTATTCACAGCAGGCTAAATACAGAACTGCCTACATTTCCATCAAGAGATGAATGGAGAATGGATAGTTAGAACATGAACACAATGGGGTACTAGTAAGCACTGCAAAAGAATGAAGTTCTGTCCCTTGTACCAACGTGGATAAGCCTAGAACACATTGCATTAAATAAGTCTGGCAGAGAGAAACAAATAATGTCTTCTGAGATCACTTGTGGAGAGAGGAGCAATCACAGCCAGAGGTAGAAGTGGAGGAAGAAGGGATGGAAGCTGCTCTTCAAGGTGAGCTCATCTCTGCTGCACTCAGAGAGTAAGTTCTGAGATCTGCAATGGGTCAACGCTTGTATTCTCTATTAAGATATTTCACATATCAAGATCACTAGAACAAATCTTGATAGAATAATTGCCGTGATGGTTTCACAACTGCCTTGCTACATCTCTCCACATTGCAAAGATGTATAAAATCATCACCTTGCCATCCTTGAATAAGTTGTGCTGTTTTCAATAAACATTATAACATTGCAAATATTTGTAAAATAAATAAATAAATAAATAAACAAGGAAGGGCTTGAAATGGAAACTCCATCTTCATCACAGATGAAGACTCGTTTTTCCCTACAGATTCCATAGAGATGCTAGTTAGTTCTTGGCTTGCTTGGTTTCTATTTGTCTTATGGAAATTATCTGAAAACAGTTAGAGTACAAATCTGGGCAACTAAACTTGCAGGCAGGGGTGCTACTAGCTTTATGTAAATCCTCTAATAGAATGTCCCCTGGAAGGACAGGCTGCTCCAGCTCATGAGTGCCAAAAGCTTCATTTACTCAGAGCCTTTACTTTTCAAGAACAAAACAAGTTTAGTTAAGAAGAAAATGCTGTACGATGTCACCTGCATGACTTCTTGTTGACATTCAGTTATGAGAGAGTAGAGATCCCGGTTACAACCTTGTATGCAAAAGCTTAAACATGAGAGCACTGTCTAACTGTCAACCTCATTGTGGGGCTGACTTAGGGGTGGAAGAACTCTGCTCAACACCAGTCAATCCTTCCCACAGAGTTATTCGAACGCTCTTATAGAGCTTTGTGGATCATTGGTAACAGCATCCAGTCCCATGGACTACAGACAGGGGACCTCACTGGAGTACCTATAAGGCTGATGTGGCTCAGTCATGAACTACTGACGGATCCTCCCACAATGAGTCTGATCACATGAGAGTGAGCATACAGCCTAGAATTGATTGAAAAATATAAAGGATGAGAAGTGCATTTGATGTTGTCTCTTCACAGTCTCTTAGAACTTAAAAAAGATAAAGGCTATGTTCTACACTGTTTAAAAATATGAGTTTCAAATTTAGGATCTCCTTTTATTGCTTGACAGGTTGGTACATTTTTTAATGGATTTTCCCACTCTCACTCCCTGCTTGATTTTTTTTTGGGGGGTGTCCCATTGAGTTAAGGATACTGACGAATAATTAAAATGCAGATTTTATTTGGAGGCAAATAAGGATACTCTTTTATTTTAAGGGGTTTGGGTACCATGGTGCTTGGTGTTTTAATCTCTGACTTATTCCGCTATCTTCAAACCAAACCACTAGCCAACAGTGTAACAGTGAGGCCCAGACCTTACATTCCAGGGATCCTTAAATGTTATTTGCTTAGAAAGTGATTATATAGTCACATGTTGGATAACAGTACAAAAATTATCATGGTACACCAAGAATAGAGTAAGGGTTAACTACTTAGAAATTTTCAGATTTGCTTTACAGTCCTATCTCCTTCCTTCACTGACTTTCTGTGAATTGGAAGTTCTTGGAAGAAGCTCACAGCTGTGTCCAACACAGTTTAAGTCATGCAGGATATAGAGAACGCACCCTCATGTAACAGAATCTGAGGAAACTTGTGATGTGCAACAGACTCCAGTCTCCCTAGCTGTCTAAGTCCTAGGCTCCTGAGATAGCTTGTACATTGAAAGTATGTTTTGGGGAAACACCTAAAAGCTATGCATTTTCTTATACCACCACTCCCTCCAACATAGACAGCTACCAAGTAACTGATCCCTCATCGAAGTTTTGACTCTGAGTTTTAATGCACTTCCTTGGTCTGAGCTATGATATGATCCTTCAGAGAACTGTAGTCACTGCACCCTACATTATAATCTTAACAACCGCCATTATCTCTGATATGGTAAATCAGCCCTCAACTCCATGTTTAAAGGAAAGATAGATCACACAGAATCATTTTCTATTCACAGCATATTATTGCCCCTATGTCTTTTCTCTCAGATTCTGTGCAGAGGTCAAGCTTCACCCTTTGCCTCGTTCTGCTGGAACCGTCTTCACAGAGGAGCTTCACACCATTACTCTATACACTAAGTCATCACTAGAGATATTCTTTTAATGTGCATCTATGGTATTGTCAGAGTTAAATAAAATATATTTCTTCCTTGAAGGTAAAACCATGGGCCTCACCATGACACAACAGTTCCCTGGTGACCAGACATGTCTCCATCCATAAATGACCTCCCTACTTATTCTGTGTACACTGTAAAAGATCCTAACATAGGGATGTGACTAAAACATCTCTCTAATGAACAGCTAAGAACCTGTGTATAATCTACACAACCATTACTTACCAGCATTTTAAGGACTTAGCTACTATGCTAAGTTCAGAAAGTCTTCCCTTTCTTATCAGATGCAAGGTGGATAGTCTCCTGTTCTCTGCTCACACAAAAAAAAAAAAAAAAAAAAAAAAAAAAAACTGAGCATCTCCCTAACAAAAGCAGATTACTGTTGGGAGCCAACTCTTAGCCGAAAGCAGCTATCATCTTTCAGACAGTTCCATCTCCACTCGCTCTAACCCTGACAAAGAAGCTTGCTGTTATTAAGCAGCCCACCACACAGCTAATGCCACACTCTGAGATTTAACACACATGCTTGTTTTGTCTGTTTAGTGCTGCCAGCGCTAGGAGCATGTGGTCTCCACGCTGCTAGGCGCATGACGTAGTGCCTTCAGTTGAGCTTGCCCACGTGGGCAAGTCACGTGGTAATGGGTATACATACCCAGACTAAGAGACCTTGATTAGACCCTTTGTCTTCTCCATCCTTTGTGTCTCTCGCCCCTCTCCTCACTCTCTCTCTTGCTAGACCCTGACCCGCAGACCAGAGCGGCTGTTACAAAGTAGCAGAATGGGCCAGCCATTGCTAAGGAGCTGAAACAGCCGTTACTAAGGAGCTAGACTGAGCGGAGATTACAGTTAGCAATATCTATCATCTCCTCCTCTGCTGTAATTGCTATCAATATGGAGTCTCCAGCAAGCAGGGTTCACTGTTTATTTGTGTACCTGTAGCCCCTTCCAGACTCAATCATCAATACATCTCAAATAACTTATTATATCTTCTTGAGCACTGGAATGAAATGTCACCTTCTTAATAGAATATTTTTGTAGCTTTTAAATGTTCTAAAAAACATATTTCAAGGTGCATCAAATTTATTTCCACCAATTTTACTGAATATCTGTGTTGCCTACACATAAGAATTTAAATAAACAAAGAAAGGCTATGTGGCAGCCGTGAAGCTTAGTGCTGCCATGCTGTCACGCTGTCGTATTTGCTTCTGTAATGCACAATAAAGTCGTCCTTAAAGGAGACTATTTCCCCATGGATGGTGAGGCACAGATTATACATAAACATGAATTGGTTGATCTTCCTTCAATACTACTAAAAAAATGATTCCTACCAAAAGCAGTAAATTCTAGACACACCAACACTCTGTAAGGAAATGTTTTTGTTTGTTTGTTTTATAAGCGATCCAGACATGATAATCATTTGGCAAAGTCAGTGGTTTCTGGTTTCCTGGGCTATTGCAGGTCATAGTCTTCAACTCTGTGATAAATTCAACATGTTGAGGACAACAAGAATATTAAAGTACCTTCACTTAAGGAATTAGAGAGTGGATTTTGCAAGGATCAAACAAATTCACAAGTGTTGCCAATAAAGTTGAAGAGTGTACCCCAGCCTTCCTCCTCACAGGCTGCTATCACTGTATAATTCATGGAATAAATTACACACAGATGACTGCCAGAAGGAAGGTCAATGCAAAGGCCGAATCATAAACATGTACTCAGATAATAAGCCCCATGAATCACTACTCAAACATTACAAGTGTCCACTCAAGAAAGGAATATCTGAGAAAGCTTGTTAAATTGCACCCACTTGCTTCTACAACATATGTTCTTAAATGTCAAGTGAGAGAAAGAAAGAGTCTGAGATGAAGTTCTCTATGGCAACAGGTGATGTTTTCTCACCTCATCCCTGAATCTCACAGGAAAACAAACACAAGGGAGGAGAATGAATTTGGCAGGAGATGAGCAGAAACCCAACTTTAATTCCTCCCCCTGCTCCTAAGTGCTCAGCTGGGCAAGCTGACGGCTGTGGATTCATGAAAGCAGAGCCCTCTGTGAACACACCAACACAATTGATTTGGACAGCACCATAGCTGTAGAGTAATAGCCCCACTCCAAACTTAAAGAGTTCTTGAACATTCAAAATTGAAACACACTATGTTTGTGAGAATTGAATTTCATTCAGTTTCAGCTACGAACATGGACAACAAAACACAGCCTCTGACTGCAGCGCCAAGATATCTGGGATAGCACAAAAAGAAATGTTCACGTTCTTTCCACTCTGTGATCATCTGTTCTCTAGTCTCATGCTGAGTCTCAAGGATCAGGCATCTCCTGATAGCTCAGGAACACAGTCTGTTAAATCACAGAAGTGATGGAAAAAAAAAGTTTCCAATGTTTCCTAGCCAGATCTAGGAAGTTACCTTTGGCTATATGCAACTACATGCTACTCGAAGGTACAAATTCTAGAGCCAATGCTAAGAAAAAGCATCATAACTATAACTGCCACCTTGACTCATGGAACATTAGTCTCAGCTAAAGAGTGCTGTGCCATGGCATTTTGTGGATCTGAGATAGGTGTACCTGGAGATTGTATCTGTAAGGGTGAAGCTGTGGTCTGCCTTTGAATGAGAGCTGAGGCCCTGCCTTCCTTTAGAATGCAGTTCATAGCAGTTCTATCTATTCAACAGTCCTGACAAGAATCTACCCATCTTGGTGACAGGGCAAGCAAGGAGGCCATTGTTTTCTCCTAAGGTAGTTTAGTTGCATGAGCACTTGACCCAGGATCAATAAGAACATCATTAAATCAGACAGAATCACGCAGAATTCCTGCAAGGAAAATCAGAAGGCACCTGCTTCTTGGGATTAGTGTTCCTGTTGTGATCTCTCCCCTCCCACAGAGATTTCTTGCTTTCCATCTTCAGTAGCTAACAAAACACACAGAATAATTAACTGGGTAATACAAAAAAATTCTATTTAATTATAAACAGGAGGTCGCAGCCAATGTTGATAGAATTGTTTAGACATGGGGAGCTGGCCTTGTTGAGTCTATTGACTATGCAGAAATAATGATCCTTTCCTAGAGCTGAGGACCTGTGAAGGCCTTTGACTTGGGATAGGTGTATGTGTATTGTATGTGTATATGTGTATGTACATGTAATGTGTGTATGTGTATGTATATGTATATTCAGATATGCATCATCATAGGCAAGTAGTTTTGTCTTCTCATTCTGAGAAGGTTTAAATTAGAAAAACAACACCCTTCTGCTTTTTTAACTGAGTCTAAGTATTTTTTGTGACTTTTGTCACTATGAATAAACTAGTAACATCTAGAAATGCCAGAAAAACACTTGCACTGCCATATGTTATCTAGAACTACATTTAATTTTGCTGTATTTTCCTGTTGCATATTTTATGAGCATACTCATCACTTAAGTATAGAAAGTCTGAGGCTTGGAGTGATGGTGACTCAGGGGTTAAAGCATTTGGGATGTAAGCCTGAAGACCTGAGTTCAAAAGACCAAGGACTTAAACTACTTATATATAAGTAATTCATTTCTGTGTCTGGAGTGCAAAGAATAAAGACATTTTATTAAACTTCTTATTTATTTTATAGTTTGTTTTTTTTTTTTATTCTATTGAGAACAGGTTTGTAATTTGCTATAATATTCAGCTGGTCTTGAACTCATGGTCTCAAGTGATCTTCCCAAGTCAGTCTCCTGAGTGGCTGGGACTGCATTGTGCACCACTGTGGCGTGCTCAGCTTAAAGTTGCAAAGTCCTTTAGAAGCTCTAAAGAGGTATTCATTCCTCTTGTATAGAACTTGACAGGAAAGAACTCTCTCTGCTTAGATTTTAATATGAAGAGAGGAATTTGGTGAACTGATCATAATATTTTTACTTTGAACATTAGTAAAATGGGAAATAGGAGAAAATTAAGAGCTCTTTCATGCCTGTGAGGAGGCTTATAAAAACCCTCTCCTGCTCATGGGCTAGGCTCGAGAGTTATGAAGAGTGTTAATAGAAAGCATTGAAACTGGAAGGGTTCCACAGTCAGGTCTTGGTTCAAGTCTACAGTGAACTTTACTGGGTCAGAAACTGAGGTCCACTGATGGATGTGTAAACAAACAGGAATTTTAGTCCAGCAACATGGCTGCTCTGGCAAGGAATTACATTTGAAGACCTCCTAGGTCTATATATGATCCAGCCAGAATGCAGACATGCCCTGTATTACAATATGACCTGGGTGGAATACAGACACTCCCTTAGTACAAACCTTTAATCCCAAACTGTTGTGGATAGCCCCAGCCTTGTATTTTGATCCTAGTTCCAGCCCCCTGAGAGGGGCTCCAGAGGAGGATTGAATCAATGTTGTGGATAGCCCCAGCCTTGTATTTTGATCCTAGTTCCCAGTGGATTAGCCCAGCTTGTATTTTCGATCCTAGTTCCACCCTTCTGGGAGGGGCTGCAGAGGATGATTGAACCTGTACACAGACGACATCTTGTAAACCTTCTGTCCAATTAAAACCTGTAAAATAAAGACTAGAGCAGAGCCAGAGATTGGGCAGTAGAAGGGGAGGCGAGAGAAAAGGCTTAGGGAGGAGAGAGTGAGAGGAATTCGATATAAAAGGAGGTAGATGTAGAAGCCAGAGGCAGAAGAGAAGGGAGTCATCAGGAGATGCAGAAAGAGAAGCAGAGGGAGAAGCAGAGAGGAAGCTGAAGCAGAAGGAAGCCAACACGGAGCTGGACAACCACTCGGCCTGGATAAAACCGCAAGTTATTAAGGGAGTTCATAGCCAGGGATTAGAGCAGTGTAGTGTAAATCTGCCCAATCCAGGCGTGCAATTTATATCATAATTATTGAGTTGTGTCTTCCTTTACTGGTCTCATTCAGGTTTAAATAATTCCCTCTACTACAAATTGTGCCCAACTCCTACTACACCAAACGACGAAAGCAAGGTCAGTTGGAGAAGGAAATAGCCATGTTTGAAAGTGACATCTAATTTGTGGAGGGCAGTTCATGAGTGCAGTTCATGTGAGTTCAGGCAAGGCAGTGGAGTTCAGTTCAGTGCAGCGCAGTCGGTGACGTTCAGTTGAAGCAGTTGAGTTCAGTTGAGTTCGGCGCAGTCAGACAGTTCAGTTCAGTATAATTCCAAGGCAGTTTTTCCAAGCAGAGCCATTCAGTGAGAAGCCAAGAAATGGCAAATTCGAATCAGTCAGCTTGGAGCTGAGGTTTGCTGGCAAAAGAACTGAGATGAAGCTACCAGCCCGACTTCCAAAAGAACTAAAAAGGGTGAGCTTATACAGTGGCAAATCTCCAAGATGACAATTATATCAGGCAACTAAAAGATCCATTTACAAAATACATCTGGTGAGTTCAAAGCTAAACAAGAATGGCCAAGAAAGGATTAAGTGGAGGAAGAGCTCTCCTTCTACCTGCAGCAAATAAAAGAACACAAGGCTAAGTTTCAAAGCAATGTCTTCCTGAACAAAGCAAGGCCTTGAATTTTACTCAGGCGTCCTGTACATGTTTGCTTAGGACAACAATTAGGTAGGGTCTGACACATTTCTGAGCATGCTCAGTTCAGGGTCCATGTCAAGGAGTCAGTTTTTAACCCGCTGAACTCAACATAGAACACATACATGTTAGAAAGATTAACGTATGAACAGGAGTGCAAACAGTTTGCATCAGAACGGTGGAAAGCAGGAACTTCAGAAGGTATGCTTACTTGTGTCATGAATTGCATATGAAAAAGAAAAAAAGAGAAAAGAAATGGAAAGAAAAGAAAAGGGACCATTAAAGGCACAATAATAACTAAGTTACCCTTAAGGATTCTTGCATTGCATGAATCCTAGCAGATTCTTTGTTTGAGAGCCTGAGATGACATCACTCATAATCAGACAAAAGACATCACTGTGGGTTTAGAGTCAGTGGGCCTGAGAATCCTAGCACATTCAAAGAAATTTGACTTCTTTGGAATCCATGAACCAGATTGTGAAAAGTCTATAGCTGTCCGTGCAATGCAGGAGGTGGTCAAATACTGGGTCTCAATGATGGCAAAGTGAATGTAACAGAGGTAGGGGCCCCACATCCATGTGTGTAAGTGGTCCACACTGTAAGAAGTAGAAGATGTCTGCAGCACTGAGCTCCAACCATGTCTTTAGTCATTAATCTTTCTTCATGTTCTGTAACATATTTTAAAAGGTGTTTAGTGAATTATTGAATTAAAATTAGTCATTGTTCTAGACATTGGGGCATCAGCCCCTGACACAAAGAGATAAAATAGATGAAAATTCTTTGGAACAATCAATTTCTGCTACAGAAGACACCAAATCTTTGCAAGATGGGGACTTGGTTAAAGTCTCATGGACAATTAGTTATTAAGAAAAGACAAGAGTGAATGGCCTTAGCATCTGATTCCTTGGTTCTTGAGTTAATAGTTCTCACCTTCTAAAGCCAATCAGAGTCTCCTGGCTACCTGCTGTTTTTTATGAGCATGGACATCTTTTCCATAAGAACATGCCTACAGGCTTCCTCCAGAGCTAACTGTTCACTGCTACATTTCTGCTACATAAAACCTTAGTTGACATTAGCACAGTATATGTAAATCGCCCATTTGAAAAATTTAGCAGTCACACATATGTCGCTTAATTGGATAAGTACTAACAGTGTTAAATACAATAAATTTAGAAAGTCATGGGAAGCCATACAGTATTTACTTAGCATTCAGAGTGAGTTTCTTATCTTTCCTCACCAGTTGCTCAAATTTACAGTGGTGCTTCTGAAATAAGATGATATTTATGTGTTTTTAATTTTATTAGAATTCTCTTATAAATGATTTATTCTAGCATTGTAGAAGAATCAAATGCCTTTGAAATATTTGTTGGGCTCTCTGCATTACATGCTTCATTATAACTGGGTCTAAGTTTTATGGAACTTGTCAGACATACTTTTGATTCTATTTATTCCAACACAAATCATCTCATAGAACAAAACCAAATACTTTGTATTCATACTATATATTTTGGCTTCCCAAATTATTATGCTATCTAAGTAAGCAGGAGTTGGTAATGGTAGGTAATATGTTTGCTAGAAAGTGTCCCCTCAGAAGGTTCATGCATTGAAGTCTTTGTCCTTAGCTGATGATCTTACTGAGAGGTTAGTGAATCCTGAGGTTAAAGTTATTGATAAATCTGTAGCTAAGTGACCTACTACAGGAAATGGCCCACCTGAGGAAAGCCAGTCACTGGGACTGTGCTTTTGAATGGTTGCTCTATTCTGATATCTGGTCCTTTCTTGCTTGCTCATGTTACTACCTGATTGCCATGAGGTAACTTTTCCTCCAGGTCCTTGTGCTGCTTGAAAGTTCTGCCTCATGTCAGGCTGCCTACAGTGAGGTCAGCCCTGAAACCATATGCACAGTAGACTTTGCCTCTAGGCTGTTTGCCTTAATTATTTGGTCATATCGATGACTTGATCACCACATGCAACCCATCATGGCAGATGCCCAGTACTTGCTTGTTTCTTTGTTTTTCAATTGCAAATATTTTAGATTGTAAATATTGTGAAGAACAGGATATATATATATATACATATACATATATATATATATATGTATATATATATATATATATGTATATATATATATATATATATTTGCAAAGAATGCCTCTTTCTTTAAAATTTTCTCTTTTATATATAAATATGTATAATCTGATACTTTTAAGTATATCATAAATATAATGTAAGAAAATCTGAGTTTAAATACATTTCTAACTCCATTAAACAGTTTCATGTGAATGACTGACTGAATGAATGAATAGGTGGATTTGGGGCCCTTATTGAGTTGGCAATGCATGTTACAGATGAAGGTCACAGTTATTTCTCTTGAAATTTGGAAGATAACTATGATGGAGATCAAGTCTTTCATTCTCCTGATGTCCATGCTTAAAACATGTTGTTATGCTGGTGTCAAGACTTCCCCCAAAATAACTTTGGTTTCTAACAACCAGATACTGTTTGAGAGCTAGTATGAATTTTTTGCCACTCACATGAGACATTTCCAATAATCAGTATCAGTAAGATTTCCCTGGTCCTCTGATAGAGGTCTGTTATTTTTCTGTGACTCTACAAGCAGAAAGAAGGGATGTCTATTCATAGAAGACTGGAGGAATTGAAAAATCTGAGTATTTATGCTCTGTAAGTCCTAAAGAATTTTTCATGGGTTGCTAAGAATATGTATCTTATATTTTTAACTAGGAAAAAAGGAAGAAGATGAGAACCAGTCTTTCTTGGTGAATCAATGAGTTTGTTGAGGTTACTTACATAAACATGAGTGATAGGTTATTTATAGGGCCATGAGCAAGTGAGTTTTAAGCAGTTCCATTAATAAAATGTCCAACTTAACATGAGTGCTGACTCAGCAAAACTCCACCCCGCTAACCACCTTGCCATAAGCTTTACTAGAGTCCCTGTCCCCTGTCATTTTACAGCTCAAGCAACCTCAGGCTTCCTCCCATTAGCTGCAAATTTTATCTAAGAGGAAATAGCTACACATCCCGGAGATGTGTGGTCAATTTTTTTTTAACTTCCCCAAACACTCCTACTTAGTACTTGAGGAAGGTGAGGTTTGCAAAGACACTCCTTAAGTAGTATTTTTGAGTTTTTATGTCTTATCTAACCTTAAGATGTCTGTTAGATCAAGGTGTTTTTCTTGAGTGCCATGGAATCTGGTCAATAGACTCAGGTGAGTTTGTTATTGGGAACGTCCTCAGAGCTCCTGACAGCAGAGGCCAACACTGGGATCTTGTCTCACAGATTCTATGAAGGAAACATTAGGGCAGCTGATGAGTGAGGAAAACTTTTGTTATTAAGCATTGAGAGAGAGAGAGACTTCCACTAGCAGTGCAAAGGTGACAGAGAAGCAAGGTCACGGAGCCCCTGCCCAACATGAAGTTTCCAATGGTTGGTTGCTCCTGTCTGGCTTTCACTTGAGGGTTTGAAGAAGACCTTGCTAAATGGACTTTCAGGGAAGAGGGGCAGCAGTGATCTCTCAGTCATCATGCTGTTTGTCATCTGCCTCTGTAGTTCTAGGAACCAGGATGTCTTTAATTGCAATGGTCAAGTGACTGCCAGCAAGTAGAATCCTTCAGGGTTGAGCTATCCTGGCTGCTTGGTAGGATCTGAACAAACTTTGGGTGACTGTTGTAGTGATAAAACACAGACAAAGAACAACAAGAGGGAGGAAAGTGTTTGTTTCAACTTTTGCTTCCTAGTTATAGTCCATCATTCAATGAATCAGGGCACGAACTCAAACAGGAGTGACATAGAAACTATGGGGAATATTGCTTACTGGGTTGCTCCCTGTGGCTTGCTCAGCTTGCTTTCTTCATCCAGCCTAGATCCAGTTGCCTAGGGACAGTATCACCCAAAGTGGACTGGATCCTCCCCTATTGATTATCAATAAAATTAACTGAGGCAATATTTTGAAAGCATGACCAGCCTCAATCTGTTGAGACCAGGGTTCAGTTGAGGTTTCTTATTCCCAAGTAGCTCTATTTTGTGTCATGTTGATGACAAAATCAACTTAGGCAAAGTTTAACTTCTGGTCCCAGGTACAATCAGGTAAATGGAGACAGGGTAATAGAATATAAGAATGGAGACTATGGTAAGTGACAGAGCATTTAGTCCCAAGGGAAAGAGGAAAATTGGGTCAGCAGATTCTCAGTGCTCCAAATGCTTCTGGCCTTGGCTTCCTTCCTTAAGGCAGTCTGCCTCCCTGTCATAGACTCTATTCACCTTCAGTTGGCATGAAAGCTAATTGGGTGCTTCTGGAACCAAACACTAAAAGGCAACCTGAGATCCTTATGTTTTGAAGTCCTAAAGTTTTGTTAAATATCAGTTACCACAGTTACAAAGAAAGCCTGTAAAGCCAAAGAAATGGTGAAAATAGAATCAATTGCTTTGATGAAAATAACATCAAAATAAACACAAAGGTGATTTCATACTTACAAGAAAGAAGCATTGGAGAATAAACTACCTATGATGTGGTGAGTGCTAGTTTCAGGAGCATCCTTGCAAGGCACACAATGAGCACTTAAGTGTTATATTTATTAAAGCTCTCAGTAGGAACAGTCACATGATACCTATGGAAATAGTAATAGACAATTGACCATGAGGGGTCCAGTCCTTTGACTTTAACGATGACATCAAATACAAGTCATGTAATTCTCAGGTTGTTCATTTCTTCTATCCTTCCTCCCTCTCCTTTCTCTTTCTCTCTGTCTCCTCTGTGTCTATCTCTCTCTGTCTCTCCCTGTCTCTGTCTCTTTCTGTTTCTCCGATATTCCTCTGTCTCTTGTCTCTGCTTCTCTCTGACATTATCTGTGTTTGTCTGTCTCTGTCTCTCTATCTCTCCATTCAATGAAAGCTTTACTTCCTATTTATTAGATTTCTATGTATAGGCTATGTGAGTATTGCTTAAAGCTTTATTTAAATTTTCAATTTTCCTTCAAGTGATAGATGCATAAAGAGGTGGCTTGACCTAGGTTATACAAATAATTTGTGATGTCTCTTCTTGTTAACAAAGCCCAGCTACAGCCGATTACCAAGATATCTCTGAGATGCAATGAGATGTGAAACGCACACATCGGTTGAAGAAAACTGAAAATAGGGGCTGGTATTACTGTCACAATCTGTACTTTCCTCTTTCCTTCATTCCCTCCCCCTCTCTCTTCTGTAACTGAACTTCCACTAATTTGTGAGTTCTTTTTTCTTTCACTCTTCTTCACCTATTTTACACCATTTAAGCCCCTAACACTAGAAAGGACAGAAAAAAAAGGATAGAGGAGAAAGGGGGCAGGTGATGGTATTGTTAGACTACTTCCTGCTGATTAGAGCCATTGAATTCCTTAGGCCATGTTTGATCTCTTTCAGGATATCTAATTTTTCCTTGTTTGTTTTTCTTTGAACATGATTACTTAACAACAACCTACGGCAACTAACCAGCAACCCACCATCAACACTACCCATATCCTAGTGTTTATATACCCTCTGAAAAGTACCTAGTATTCCAAATTGCAAAAAATGTCTGGCACTGGCAAAATCAATCCCTGCTAGAGCATTAGGCAAATCATAGTCAGCTGCTGTAATAACCTGAAGCAGTCCTATATCCCACACCTAGAATTAAAACAAAAATAAAACATATTATTGTAACATTTCTGTGTTTTTCAAAGAAGTCAGAATTCTCATTATAGCTTGACTTCCTTTCCTTTTTCCCTCTAATTGTCTACTGGTAAAATAACTGGGATAGCATCTCTCTCTCTCTCTCTCTCTCTCTCTCTCTCTCTCTCTCTCTCTGTGTGTGTGTGTGTGGGGGGTGCGCGCATGTGTGTTTATTTGTGAAAAAGACATTCATAGACTGACATTTACATGATGTTCATTTGACAATGATGTTCTGTGAAATGGTGAATACCATTACACTCACAGACTCACAGAGACACATATATACACTTATACATACATACCCATATTGAAAGAGATACACACAGACATACATATACACAGAGACAACATACATGCATGTATACATACACACAGATGAACACCCCACTTGACCCACCCTTTTCCCCATTGTTGAAAGGCCCTAGTACAGAGGCTTTCCTATAGGATGTGAAACTCATTAACACATGGAGTATAATCTCTTATGTAGCAATGAGGAGATTGATGGCCAACTGAGACACTGTGGTGTTTCTCATGAGCTGTTTGCTACATTGTCCTTCTCACTCACTGCAAAGGCTCAGGACTTTTCATGCTACAAGTTCCAATCTAAGGAAGAAACTATGAGAAAATTATTTTTGGCTTAATAGTGTAACTTATATGTTAATGCATCTTAAACTATGAGAAAGTAGAATCATGGTTCACCTTCTCCACTAACTCTACTGACCAAATTGACCACCATCTCAAGACTCCCATGACTGGCATCATGGAGAAGTTGTGTCTCTTTTCAGTAGCTTATTCTGATCTTCACCAACTCCTCTCCTATGAACTCAGATGACACTAGTTGTTATAATGGAGGTCAAAATGATGTCCACAATGTGGAAAACACTAAGTCACTAGAGACAGATCATCTAGATTTATTTCTCGGTTTTATAGAAAAGAAAATATAAGCCTACCCAGGTAAATGCACCTGCCTACACCCGTTGGACTAACCAGTGACAGGCAGAGAATAGAATGCAGAGTGTGTACCTTGAGATTTGAATACACTTCCTTCGCCATAGTTATACATCTTATGTTCTGAGTTGCTCAATGTCAACATTGGTATTGAAATATTATTTATTTTTGCTCTTTACATAGAACAAAACCATATCCCATAACACTAATACACCATGTTATGATCATTCTACTTCGCTATTACTGACAGCTCTTTATCTCTCAGATGCCTAGTCTATTAATAATCTTAACTATGTATTTGGAAGAATAGTGCTATGTCCAAGATTCTTTCCTGTCTATAGTTTATGACATTAATTTGGGTTCATTGGAAAGTCCTTGCTGCTAAGGGGGACAATGCTAGCATTCAAATGTCCAAAAGCACAAGTGCCATTGATCTTTAAACTTGCAATGCCCCCACTAATGTCCTCGTAGTTAGAAGACAATTGACCCTTCTCAAAAGCTGGGATCACCTCCCAAATTCATGCTTTGCATTTGTCTTTATTTCTTTATCTATTTACTGAGTTTCTAGAGATTCTGATGACTGTCTTGATGTGACTTGAGGCTCCAGTTTTGCATAAACCAGCCTTTTCTTCATGGAGTACATCCTGGATGGCTTAGTTTACCATCTGAAGCTGAGCTTAGAGCTGGAGAGCTCCTCTCCATAGAGAATTTACATGGATTCCTGGGGTGAGTGTTGGCTAGCTCATGCTTCTCCACGCCCTTCCTCACTATTCAACTGGCATGGAAACCCTTCCATCTGGGACCTCACACGACTTGTTCACAGGACTCACTTTTATTTTGAGCTTTCTGCTTGTGCTTCCTGTGTCTCCCTCCACCCCTAGCAGGCTCCTAACATCCGTGGACACTGAGCATCTACCTTCCACCCACCCTATGTGGTATAAATGAACAAATAAGTGCAAATGATGGAGTCTGTTCCCTGATGAAACGTTTAATCTAAGAATAGATGGCAATGCTGAATAGAAACTGAACAAAACTTTATGGGTTCTTGTAGACAGAGAAGCAACTCTGAGGAAGTAAGCTATGGAGCCAAATGAATGTAAAGAAATTGAATATGCAGTTCCTTCACTCAGTGTTAGTCCAGCTTCATAGGTAAAGACCATGGACACACTTGAAACTTCATGGCTCAGTGCTGCCTCTCTTCCTCATTGTAGCTGGTTGGCATCTCTACCACCTTTCTGGTCCTAGAATAAAATAACGCTGACAAACAGAAAGAAGGTTCTACCTCAAGGGTCTACCTAACCATAGTCACCATTACTGTGGCCCTATGCCTCCAATAGCTGTTGTTTTAAAACAGTAAATGTTTTTGTTATTTCATTTAACACTCAAAATCCAGTCTAATTATAAAATAGCCCAAATGAAAATTTGTTAAAATAACTATTTTTTGTATAAAGAGTCAAGGAATCTTAGCCAAAATTGAGAACCAGACAAAATTGAGAAATATTAGCAAAAATAGAGAAAAAGAACAGGAAGAAAATATATGTGTCTTAGCACAGCAATATTTAAACATATACATTTCATGCAATTATGTGTAAGTCTGAATTGTAGTATATATGTTTATATATACTTCTGCACATTGTAGCTGTCACTCTATACATATTTTTATCTCTCTATTTATTTCTACAATATCTGTCTTTATATCTAGACACAAATGATGAATTTCAGTAATCCCTGTCCAAGTCACGACTCTGGAGGTTCTGTCATGAGGCATGACAGCCCCTTACTTTGTGGCTACAACTCTGTTGGATCCATTACCATGGGCCCCATCTTTTGGATCTCATTGCCCACTGTCCTCTCACACCCATACCCACCATGCTTTTATAAATAACTCTAGTACCATTCCTGAGCCATACCTTTTTGGTTGACTCTCCTTGGTGAGCTATCCAGATGTTTAATTCCATTCTTTTTTTTTTTTTTTTTTTTTTTTTTTTTACTATTCAAAATAATTCCAAGCAACAGAGAGTTGCTATAATTTGGATGCAGAATATTCTGCAAATATATGTACTAAGGGATTGGTCCTCAGCTTGGTGCTACTGAGATTTGGAACAACTTTTCAGAGGCAGACTTAATGGAAGCATGATTTTACCAGGGACATGCTTTCAAATAAGACAATGGGTTCCCTTTTTTCTCTTTTCTCTCCCCGATTGACTCCTAGGCATGAAGAGCTGAACAACTTTGAATCCCATGTGTCCCACCAGAATTTACTGCCTGAATGCAAGCCTCAAAACAATGCACTCAGCTGGTCATGGGATGAAAGCCTGGAAACCTTGGGTCCAAATCAACCTCTTTTTTAAGGAATTGGTTACATCACATATTTTGCTACAGATACACAAACCTAGCAGAGAAATCTAGAGGCTCTCTTCTCTGCTTGGGGTAGTATAAGCTGGTCTTTAGAGAAGAAAGAGTAGTTTTAAAATGAAGAGGGCTGCCTCAATGGAGAATAAAGCCAAACACAATCTCCATGGTCCCATTCCAACCAGACAATTTTGAGGTCAAATTGTTGAAGTTTTATCTAGCGTCTTTCTTGAGGCTGATAAGATACATACAGGAACCCTGGGGTCGTTCTGCCTTAGGTTGACAGACCTCTTTTTTCAGAGTCCCTGCTGTGAATAGCACCAAGCTCAATTAGGAAATTTTTAGAAGGTCTCGTTATCTGCAGCTTCTGCTCAGATAATTCACTATAACCATGCTTTACATGGCCATGGCAATTTTAGCACTGTGACCCATCACCAGGGAACTTATTTTTACTCATCTTTCTCCCATTTCCAAACACTGTTGTTTGTGAGGTGACCCACATTATTCAAGAAGCACTTTAAATACTCTAAAGAATTTTTGAATAATGTGGCACACATAGAAATAAAATCATAGGTACAGAAAGTTACCAAAATACAGCAAGGAGGTTCATGATAACGCAGATCTATGGAAATACTTCTAGACTAGACCAGTTCTAGTCTAGTTCTGTGGAAACTGAACCTTAGTGTTGGTCTAGGATCTGGCCACACATTTCTTCTAATTATGTTTGTCTGTGCCTAAGTCCTTAAGCTTGCAGATAGTTAGTTTATCCAGGGGTCACAGTCTACAAAGTCCACATGTATGAGCTTCAGCTGCAGGGGGAGAAAGCCAATGATTCAGAGATTGACCACAAGCCAGCCCCAACAATAACTCTTTGCACAGGATGAGATGTCCCATACAGAAGTTGATGGAATCCAATTGTCTCCACATTTTCATAGGAGAAGGGATGGATTATAGTAAAAAATGCCTACAGCAGTTCTGTATAACATGGTTCTCTGCACCCTGTTCTTCAGCTGAGCCCATGATCCCTTCCAGGGCTCTATACTAATTTACCATACAGGAGACACTAGTTTGTATTCATGTCATGCCTTGTCCTCTAGATAAGGAGAAGGTTTGGGAATGCACCCCCTAATGTAAATACCTAAGAGTCAGTGTGCTTCATTGACCTATCCAGTTCAGACAATGAAGATGGAAGAAGAGTGGAACTGGCAAAACAATGTTACAGTAATCTCTAAATAGAAGACAAAATTTGAAACCTTTAGTAGGCAATAAAAGAGGAAATTCTGCTAGGCAGGTTCTGGTGAACTTATGGAGTAGATGTTAAGGGTGAAATAGGAAAAGATGGCCATGCAATAAGATCCCAGGTTCTTGGGAATTTAAGGAGGACAGAAGTTCACCCATTGAGATTATTCATCTCTGATCCAGTCTATCTGGAAGTGATTGTGTTCTGGGACACAGGCTGCTGGAGGCATGTTCTGAACCGTAGGCTGTTGGACACTGCAAAACAAGGAAGAACGAGTCCGAATGATCGTGGCGGGAATCTTAGCTTCTAGGAGGAGGAGATAGGAGTTCCTTTTGCCTCACATCTGCCGGCTCTCACACATATCTGGCAAATGCCTTTCAGCTTTCTCAATTTTCCCCCTCACAGTCTTGGTTTCATTTATGCTGCCATATTAAATCACCCTGACAAAAATCAGCTTTGAGGGAAAGGATTTATTTTAGGTTGTAACTCTAGGGTACAGTTCTTCCTTCGTAGCAAGGGCGCTATAGCGCAAGTACTGGATATCACTTCAAATCCACAAGAACAGAGGGGAATGGAGGCAAACCTGCTGCTCACAGGACCCACTCTACACTCAGCGCCCTCTAGGATCCAGTCCGTGAAATGGTGTTACCTGCATTCAGGACGGGCCTTCAAACTTCAGCTAACCCAATTGCAAAGATCCTTCACAGGCATCCCCACTGGTCAAACGGATCTAGCAATTCTTCAGTGAGCGTCTGTTCCCTGGGACCCTGAGCTTGCCAATCAGTGCTAACCATTGTACTTACCCAGACGGACAATGCTTCACTTACCCTCAAGGACAGGCATGTCGGCAGCAAAGGAGAGAAAAGGGTAACACAGTTGTGTGTGACCCATATCAAAAAAAAAAAAAAAAAAAAAAACTACTTTAGAAAATTTACTTTGATTTCAAGATATTTTATATTTTCAAAACAGTTAATTTTATTCCCATGGATAATTTTAGAGATGGGTTTTTTTTTTTTTCCAGAAAGTGCAAATTTTTATTGACTCACCAAGTGTAAGTTTCTAAAATGATGAAGTTTTAAAGAACATGCTTGTTATAAAGTAGCAAAAGTGATGTCTTCAGTGCTGAAACGTTTATCCTCTAAAGGTGTTGTTTTTCCTCCTTAGATGTCTTCTGTGAGATCAAGCTCAACTGTCATCACTTCTTAACAAAGCCCACAGAGTTTCATATTTTATACGTAACATATGTGTAAGATCTGCTGCAATGGTATGAGTCGTACACACTTAAGGGCTATAAATAATTTAAGTTTGTTCTCATATGAACATTTCAGCATTTGGGCAATCCCACGGTATGCATAAGTAACAGCAGGCTGGATGATTAGCTACAAACCATCTGAAATGATTTTTCCTAAGGGATCATAATGTCACTGGGATGGTAGAGTTGGGGATGAGGGCGGTCAACTTTAAATGACACCAGGCAGCATCTGTGGCTTTGTAACAGAACTAGAGATGATTAGGTATTATGCAAATAAGAGCTCATGTTATATTATATAAACAGACAAGAAATCAAGACCAGGGCTCAAATTTAAAAAAAACAAATAAAATAGTCTTAGGTAAAATACTTTGTTTCTGTCAATGCAACTATTTCTTATCTATTCTTGCTGTGTAACCATCTCCTGGGAACTAAAATATTCCCTCATGTGTCTGGGAAAGCAGAAGCTTGAAGATTGTCAGAGGTCCCTCCCAAGCTCTAGAGTAGCAGAAACCAACTGTTAGGACAGGAGACTGATCAGTCCAACTTCAGGGAGATGGCTTCTTCCCCTGTGTAGCCATGTGTAAATTGTGGATATGGCTTCCTGGATGGAGGCTTCATGAGTTATCACCTATGTCATGTTGTCATGTGTGATTCTCGGAGATTCAATGACTTCTGTGTTATCCTTGCTCCTGTAGGGATCACTCAAACTCTTGACAACATTTTCCATACAAACTCATGGTTTACCAAGTTAGACTTTGGTGCAGTATTGGCTTTGTTCAATTTTGAATGTTCTCCACCCTGCCCCCTCCAGGTGTGTGTGTGTGTGTGTGTGTGTGTGTGTGTGTGTGTGTGTGATCTTCCCAGGAAAAAAAAGTTTCTGACAAAGCAAAGCTCAAAATGTGAATAATGACCATTTATATAAAAATTAGAATTCAAATTAACTTCATCTAAGTCATTAGGTTTAGTAGTGTGTGTGTGTGTGTGTGTGTGTGTGTGTGTGTGTGTATCTGTGTCTGTGTGTATGTGTGTACATGTGTATGTGTAAAGAGAGAGGGTGAATGAGAGAGAGAGAGAGAGAGAGAGAGAGAGAGAGAGAGAGAGATTGATTTAAAAAATCAAACAGAACTTCCCAGAGGTAGGACTGAAGCAACTCACTATTCATATTTAAAATACTTTATTTGTGTGGTGTGTGTGTGTGTGTGTGTGTGTGTGTGTGTGTGTGTTGGCACCCATGTGATGCAGTGTCCATGGACGACAGAGAAGTATATAGGATCCCCCTGAGCTGGATATACCAATGAGTGGCTCTGAGCTGCCCAGAGTGGGTGCTGGGAATCACTAAGTTGTGCTGTAAGAACAGTGCAAGTTCTTAGCCACTGACCCACCTCTTCCATCTGTCTGTCATTTTATTATTCTAATGACCAAGAGGCATTCTCAGTCTTCAGTTTGAGCTAAGAAGTGTGAGCAAACATGGTTATCTTTACTGTAGTCACTAATACCTCTTGACAGACCATAATGATTTCTATGAATCATATCAACTTTTGGATGGACCACCTTATGCTCAGTGTCAACCTAGAACACCTTTAAACAAGTTCTACAATGTGATCCATTTGTCAGATGCATTTTAGCTTCTAGGGACACGTGGTAATCTATCTCTACCTCTATCTGTATATCTATATCTGATTCTATCTGTATCTGTATCTCTATGTATATCTACATCTATATCTGAGTCTATATATCTGTATATGTATATATACATAATTCTTAATTATACTCTTAGGTTTTCAAGTGTTATGTTAATCTTGCCCAGCTGTAAATTTTGATTTCTCATCTGTCCCACTTCCAGTACTAATCACTGTTGATATTGGTCCAGAATTTTTGAATTGGGGGCATGTAATCTTCAAAATGTGTGAAGCCCAATGTAAGAGGAATAATGATTAGTAAAACAAAACTAGAGTACACAAACTCCAATATAAATTTATTAAATTCATTCTTTCAAGGGTGTTTAAAACAGCAGAAATCTTTTATATCAATAAATAGATGTGGCAGTCACACTGGAGGCAAATTTAGCTGATCCTAATTCAGTGGCATTTTACTTAGCTTCTAGGTTTGGAAACCTAAATTTGGTAACTAAATCTCAGTTGGTTTTTTTTTTTTTCTTTTTCCTTTTTCAAAAAGCTTCATGTGGCTTTTACAAAAACTGCATCAATTAACAAGAGAAATAGCTCATTTTTGGTTCCTGACAAACTTTCATATTCATCTAAAAATCCACTAGCCAAGAAAGTATAGAAATGTGAAATGAGATGGTGGGGGGGGGGAAGGAGAGGAGAGGGAGGAGAGAGAGAGAGAGAGAGAGAGAGAGAGAGAGAGAGAGAGAGAGGCTGTAAAGTGCTTCACACCTTGACTTCTCTTTCTCTTTAGATTCCTACCAGAAAATTCTCCAAGGTAAACTGCCAAGATAACATTTTAATAATTTATAGCACAGATTGTTGAGTCTTCTACACAGCATGTAAGGGGCTTAGGAGTCAACACTGCAAACCACACAATGTCTAAATTTGAACAAACTGAAAAACATCAACTTGACTGAGAATTGAGAGAGTAGAAAGGTTGCAGAACAAAGCATTTCTCACAGATCAGAAAAAAACAGCCAACATAAAGCAACTTATCACAAGCAGGGAGACCTCAGGTTGTGTGTTTCAGGGGATTTGTTAAGGTAAGCCACAATTCCAAGAACACAGTGGAATCCTATAGCTAAATTACATAAAAAAATTGTCAATTGATAACTCTAAGCTTCTTTATTGACAAAATAATTTTTTTCTGAAGATTAGGGAAAAATTAAGACTTTATCAAAGAAAGATGAAATCTATGCAGTTGAGTAGTTATAGGCCTAGCCTACAACAGTATTAAAGGTTGCCACCCAGGTTGAAGTAAATGGACACAGCAATTAACTCACAGTATCCTATGATTGGAACCAAGCTCCTATTTCATTCAGTGTAACTATTTTAGAATATTATGAACTAATTCAACAACCACCATAAAGAAACTATAACATGGGGGAATAAATGAGAAGATAAACTTCCTGTGTGCTATTAAAAACCAGTTAAAACCAAAAGAACAAAGTAAGAAAATGAAGGTTTTAAATATCTATGACAGAACCGAAAATAGAACAAAAATACCTGGAAGTTTCCTTATCTTTAATTACTTTGAAGCAAAATAAAGTTTTGAAGAACAGAGTAAGCTTATCAAATGATGGGACTCCCAGTCTCCCACACTGTCTACACAGGGCTCACTGGAAGTCAAAGGCCTGAGCCTGTTGAAGTCAAAGTTGTTTCAGACACATAATTTCAAAGAGGACCACTATGATCACCAAACATGATCATTTATCAGATTTTAAGGTAATAGCTATTACAGAAGACAAGGAATAATGTGCAGTGATAAAGGCCAAATTAATAATATTAAAACAGGAAAATGATCTTTAGATTCTTAAAATATATAAAGCTAATGTTGAGTGCAATGAAGGGAGACAGGAACATTTGTACAATAATTATTTGGCATTTCAATACTGATTTTTAAAATGGGCAGAACAATGCAGAGACAATCTGTAAGGAGGCCAAGGACCCAGACCTTACCAAAGACCAACAGCAGCAGAGTACACATTTTCTCCAGGACTTGCAGATGTTCTCATAATTTAGGTCACAAAAAGTCAATACATTTCAGATAATCGGCATCACACAGAATCTTTCTTCTAATCACAACAGAATGAGACTCAGCAACAGGGAGACTGAGGCATTGAAACATGTGGAAACACAGCAACATGTTAAAATTAACCCATATCCTAATTATGAAAATCATGGGGGAACTTAGAAAATACTTTTAAAAAAAGAAAATGTAAAAAAATAATGCATAGAAGCTTGTAGGTCACAGAGAAGTTGTGCTAGGAGACCTCTCTCTATAGACAATTCTACTAAGTAAAGTACTAATTTAATTCCATAGAAACCACCAAACAGTAATCCAACAGAAGAAAGGAAATCATGGAGATCACTGTGGAGTTGTAAACTTAGCAGCCTAATAGAATCAGGAAGGAGAGCTGAGCTACTCTGACACTGCTCAGAGTCTTTTGTGCAGGCTACAACACATTATGGATCCAGCCCTTGATGCAGTCTACAGTGCATTATGAATCCAGGTTCTGGCTGACTCACCTGTTGGATTTTTAATATTTACAATGGGTCTAATATGCACTCAGGTATATTAGACTATAACTAATCTTGTGCTTGGTACAGGATGAAGCAAAGAAAGGACATGCTAGGATAATATGATGTGTCAGCACTTGGTCACAAGTGACTATTTTCTAGCTACACATGACTTGAAGATTTGTCTAGTTGTCCATTTCCTAGATATATCGTATGTTAATGTTTGTAGAATGTTGAGATATGTTGAAATATGTTGAGAGCACATGAAGGTGGAGCATGAATCTGACTTCAGAGTGTTAATATAGTCAACATTTCCCATAATTCAAAGTCTGAGCCTGTTCTGAGACCTGGGATATATTGGATTGCCTTGGTCCAAATATTCTGCCTTGAAGAATGTAGTTGAGCCACACCATGCTGTGGACAGGAAGACAGAAGCTGTGGACCAAGATGACTTACTAATAAGTTAGATCCTTAGCTTCCTGAGGAACACTGTTCTGAAAATACACATTTTAATTCATCTGCAGTTTTCGGTTATTTCAGACTTAAGGCTATGTGCAAATAAGTGAACCAAGATGGGGGCAAGGGAATAGCTCAGTAGCCAAAGTGCTCATTGCAAAGGCATGAGGACCTAAGTTTGAATTCCCAGAACACAGATAAAAATCCAGGAAGAGTGCCTGCTGGCTGATTGGCCAGTCTTTCCAACCAGTGAGCTCTAGGGTCAGTGAGATACTCATTCAAAACCAACAGACTGTGGAAAGCAATGGAGGAAAGTCTATTAATGTCAACTTCTGTCCTTCACATGTGCACATGTACACACACACACACACACACACACACACACACAGAGCAATGATTAATATCATTAGCCAAACTCTAGTTGTCAATAGTAAATTACTCTAGCTCATGACTGAGAGGAGACCAAGAAGTTCTAATCTTCCCCGTGAATAACAATTTCGGAGCATTACTGGAGCCCAGATTCCAAAGAACGGTGGATGTGAAATATCAAGCTAGTGGCCTTACACAAGTCTGCAGAATCCTCCAGTCCCTTCAGACCACCCAGGCCTCGAAGTGGAGAGATGGGCAGCATAGTGTGGGGTGGAGGATGTAATTCTTTTGTGGAAATCCTTCTCTGTGTCTCTGTGGTTAGCAGATACATCTCCCACTAAATACCAAATCTTTGGTAGTTTCCAATAGATATTCACACATTACTTTTCTCTGTTCTTATTGCATTGCTCTCCTTAGGTTTTAAATTCTTTAATTTTCTATGTTGATCTCTTTTTAAGGTATGTGAAGAGTCTGATTTAGCCTTCAATGCCAATTTAGACTTCTCCATGAGGTTCTATGTACTGGAGACACTGACTAAACTTGCTCCTATACTCAGATGTCTCATAAAAAGTTTATGATACAAGGCCATTCCTCTATATAAATATTATACTTATTCTGGGTAGTTTGCTATGTGTACTTATATACACTGTGCTCAGCTAGACCCAACCCTTAAAAATGACCCTGTGAATATTTCTTGTTACTGATCAGAGGGCTCATTCAGAACATTATGTATCTCCTAAATCATTCTAATAATACTTTTTATAACTATATGGTCCTTTCTCCTCTGAACCATTGCTAAATTTCCCTTAAACTCATCTCCGTAACAATGTGTGAGTGAGCTGAAGTTTAGGCTCTTTTAAGTTTTGTATAGAAATGCTTTTTCCCTGAAATTCTGAACTGTTTTTAAATAGCACTTGGTATAAACATTGTGATGTGACTTGATTCAAGTAACTTACTGAATTGTCTAAAAACATTTTAAATTCTCTTATCAATTCAATTCCCCTGTATGTTTTTAAGTCTCCTCTTGAATAATATATGGTTTGGTATCTTCCTATTTGTCTGCTCACTTCTGTCTCTTTGGAATGTGTTATCTCCTCCCATGTTCTCTTTCCCCACCTCCACTCCAAACTCAGAAGATGACACTGATCTATTGTTTTTATCCCATTTTCTTAATAAGAAACACAAAGACACAATGGAGATAACCTTATTGACCTGTCTGACCTATTTTACTGATGATCCTAATTTGGCCTTCTTTCCCAACAGATGAAATAGCCAATTTTAGAGGGCTAAGATGCTCTCAAGTACATTCTGGGAAACTCGCAACAGAGCAGACACAAATAGGTGTGTAATGTCCAATCTTCAGCCTTCATGTGTTTGTTTCATTTTCAGTAGTTCCTGTAGTTTCATAATCTTATCTAAATGTGTAAGGATACTACTTGTGCTCTGTTCATTGGTACAGACATGAAACTGCAACAAAGTCTTCTGTTGTCCTTCACCATCCACTCCTTAGTGCAAGAATCCTGTCCTTATATCTGGTAGAGATATGTCTCATAATAGACTACAGACTTATGAGACAAGGTCCTGCAACTTTCTACCATATCAAAATCTTTGCATGCTCAAGTGTTGCATATGGAAAGGCGAGCCTTGGATCACAATGGGAAGCCTCTCAAATGCTTTAATAGATCTCTAAATGACTTAAGATGCATACTTCAATGTAAATGTCAAAGCAGGACATAGTCTTGAAGATCGTGAGAAAGAAACATGTATATATGCTTATTGCATAGTCATTTTTTTCTAAAATTTTAATTTGACTTTGGTGGAATATTTGGATTCAGAAACCTTGTTGTGGAGACCTGACCAGACATTGTGGGTACTGGTGAGTAGATTATGTAATATTATTTAATAACTTTAATGGAATTTGGGGGAAATCCTTTATGACATAAAGACTAACTGGTATGAGATTTGTCATTTCTCTTTACTCCAGCTTCCCCTATAGAAGAATATGATAGCATGACAATGAAAACTGGCTTTGTCCCCAAGACTGTCACATGATTTTAGATAGATTAGCTCAGATTTTAATTATTATTCTTTGACCCCAAAGCTTAGGGACTGTCCCTGACATTCTCTAAATAAATTATCCCTCAAATTCAGGTTTGTCTTGGAAGCTGAGCTCAAACTCAAGTGTGTGACATACACACAGTGTTTCTGTGGTCTCACCATGGAGGCTCAAGATGGCAGCAGTGTTGTCCACACCTTCACCTAGATTAAGCCTACTGAGCTCACCACTAAGAACTGTTCAGACCCACCAAGCAGCAGAATCCTCTATTGTTTGTACTCAACATTGCATAGCTCTGAGGATGTGTTTTCTTCTCTCATACAGCCACAGTACCTGAACTGCACGCCACAGTAGTTCACTCAACATTAGTCTTGACTAACTCAATGTTATAACCCTGATTTACACACAATAAATTGTGTCCCTAAAAGTTTTATTATCTCCATTTGTGTTAAAAGTCATAGCTCTGGCTATCCTCTTCTTGGTCTGACTGGTAAAGATGTTGCTTCATTCTATGGATTCATATACCTCAAAGCATACAGATCTTACCTGACTTCTCAAGTGTCTCAAAGCCCTGCCCAGAACATCAAACTTCTGCTCTTCTGATTTTGTTTTTGGATTTCTTAGCTACACTCACCACTCTCTAGGAATCATTCATATTCATAGTCAGTTGGGTCCTGCTCAGGTGTAAGCTCCAGGGTACACAGTCCCAGGCTGTTCCTGCTGCATCCCTAGCACAGAGGCAGTGCCTGGCACATACTGAGTGAGGTTACAGCAATGCTCAGGAAATGGATCATTCCAGCTCTCTCAGGAGTGCCCTCACTGAAAACATTTCCACATGACCAGCAACAAACTAGACCTTTGTTTGACTCCATGCTACTAGCAAGCGGGTGTTCAGAGCTACACCTCAAATCTTCTGTTTGAGAACCCAGTGCTCTTTCGATTGTATAGGGCAGAACACTTTCCCAGTTTTCACAGTGACCACTAATGGCCTATGGTCAGTTATCCACTCTCTCTCACTCAGTTGATGAGACATGAGACAGTAGACATGGTGCCAGCTGTTTGCCTTCAATCCACTTAGAGAATCTCACAGGGTGACCTGCTTGTCTTCAGTCATTTGCTCAATTTCTGTGTTGTGTTTTGGAATTCATGTTCTCTCCCTGGATTTTCTAAAATTGTGTTCCCTCTTGGGCTGATACAGTGTGTCACTTCTTGGATCATGTTGTTGGGTCTTTTGACCTTTTTACTTCTGTTCAAGATGATTGACATCCTGTTAGGCTATAAGAAAGCTGTTTCAAGAACAGGTTTCATAACCCCATTCTCTTTCTGCAAGCAAATAGAGGACCCATGGAATTAGAGCTAGGTCTCTCATTTTAGCTGATATATGTATATGTATGTGTATGTATATGATGTATATGTGTATGTATATATATATACTTCATCTACACCAATCCTCAGGCTAAGACAGCTCTGTGTTTATATGTAAATTTTATTTTTGAAGACCAAGGCTTCAAACTATCTACTTATGCCTAAGGTCAATATGACACTGTCTCGCATGGGATGTTTGCTCGATTGAATCATAACACTCATGGCTTGTCTTTATTTTTCTCTGCTCATTTTCTGAGCCTCTCTTCTGTGGCTCTCTCCTTTCTTCATCAAAGCACTTCTCCATTACTGTAGTTTTTTTAGCTTCTGCTGTGTTCCTACTGTGTGGCACCCAGTGTGTCCTCATTTATTTCCCCTCAGTGCTCTTGATTTGCAGATTCATTGGTCTTTGGCTCTCAGATGGTTCCAGAGGTAGTTCTCTGGTTTCTCTCCCATCATTAGCATTCAGGTCTCTGTCTCTGCACTACTGCCATGTTTCCTATAAAGCATCTTCCTTATTCCAGATCCATAAACATGAAGGTTAATCATTCGTGGGTCTCTTGTTAGTTTGGTTTCTCTTCCTCACTACTGTGTTTTATTTCTTCCTCGGTCTCTTGTCACCATTTCCCCTTGTCTTATACTTCAAAGCTCTCTATACCATAAAGCCTGGAATTGCAAGAATCCACATATGCAAATCCCTTCAAGACGTCTTCCTTTGTGTGGGTTCTCATGACCTACATTCTGTCTCAGCACAAGGCAAGTTTAGATTTCCATTTAGGTCTCAATATTTACATTGGTTCCAAAGCTTCCCACCCTTCTTGCTGACTCTTAATGGACTGGGCCCCATTCTTAAAATGCTCTGTTCTACCACTCAGGCCCTTTGCCCATCCTTGGTACTCAGGGACTGCCTGCGAGATCCAACCTTCTTTGTAGAGTATCACATTATGCTTTTTGGTGGCATGCTGACAGTTTCAGAAAGCAAATGAACGTTTAAATGAGGGTGAATGCAAGAAGCTGTTATATTTGCAATTTGTTTGAACTGAAATCCCAAGATGACACAGATTTCTCCACTTTTTAAATTAGTATAATGGAAGTGGTAAGTGAGCAGATTTAGCAGTAAATTCTATATCCCTTGACAAACTTCTGCTCAGTCCCCACAGCTATGGCTTCAATTGGGTCAAGCAGCACAGTTGCCAAATTAGCATTTCATTTAAGAGAGAAAACACATGCTAGACTTTCCTCTCACATCTGTTTCCCAGCCTGATAGTTTAGCCCCTGGGACTGTGTAGAGGGGCTATCACATGACATACCTCAGGGAAGCTTCTACTCAGAAAGGCACAGGGTTTGGAACTTTAGCTTATAGGGGCAAGAGAAAAGAAAGGAGGATAGAAAGAATTATTTTTAAACAACACAATAATTGTATTTGCAGTAGCTGTTATTCTAATCTCTTACTGTCGTTTAAATAAGAATTTATAAAAGCAGTTAATTTAGACCAATTTCCTAAACTCTCTGCTAATTACTTTATCCCTGTTTCTTTGATGTCATCGTTTTCTGCCCCTTCGATGGGTTTATTTTTAAGATTTCCCCCTCCTCTAATTAGCAGCAGCACAACTGAATGGTTATCACTTTAAACCAAGTGTCAGGAGTGGAAGCACAGTGGATGGACCTCAAGACTTTACAGAAATGCTGACTAGAGAAGCAAATTCCTCTACCATGCATTTGCAAACCATGTAAAAATCTAAAAAGGAAAACGCCAACTTATGGTTGTGTTCATTCAGAAATCATCTCCATGGTTCTTCTTAGTCAGATGGGTTAATGGACAATTCCTGAAGCCTCACTCTTGGGCAAATAAAGCATGTGAGGCCTGTGACAGGGCAGGGACTGTTGGCACTAATATACTGAAATGTCTCGGGACGACTTTCTTCATGGCACTTGGCTTTGCCAGTAGGCTCTTGGGTCAGTGTGTAGACCACTCACTTAGGACAAAAGGAAGGAGTCACAACTGATGTGACTGCATCATGTTTTCTGAAGAGCCTCTTATATCCATTGATTGCTTCACACACATAATTAGGCTCTACAAATCAACTTACGCCATGATCTTAATTTAACTGAACTTGGAAAACCCCATCCTCAATCCGGCCTTTGTTTTACATCTGCATGCACTGTGAGTCATCCTGTGTCCTTTGTGTCCAGGAGCTTTGAGGAGAGTTCATTTTTCCCAGAAGCATGCTTTAGACTCGAGTCATTAGAAAGATGTGAGAATGTGCCCAGTTCTGCCAGCTTTCTGGCTGTTTTAATCACTGTTAATGAAGATAATGATTTAGTGGGCATGAAGTGAGTGTGAGAAGAAATGATTGGGCTCTGTGTGAATCTCATAACTGGTCTCCATAGAAGCTTATTTCATGTCTCAGCTGACTCACTTAATTTCATGTTGGGAGATTATCACTGAGAATAAGGAGAGACTGTGGCACCCCGCCCATCCAGGCCATAGTCAGTCTTGCTTTTCTCTTTTTTCCCTCTTATAATCAAGGTATAATATTTTATCATTGCCATCCAGAATCCTGAAGCTATGTTAGTCTCCTATTAGGTCAGAAACTTTTAGGATGTAATGTCAGAAGTAGGAATCTGGGGATCTTGATGAACTGTTCATTTTCTGGAACCCACTCAAGATACTCAGAAAATCAATAGGACGGAGAAGCAAGACTTAACAGTAGGACGCCCTCAGTGCTAGTCTCGGGAGCATTGCCTGCAGATCAAATAAACAACTGATCCTATACCAGGCCATTAGAGAAGTCCCTTCACAAAGCTCTTTCTCTCCCACAGAGTTCTCAAGTAACAGAGAAATCAAAAAACAGCACCATGAAGAAAGGGCACTAATGGGAGAGAAGAGGAAGGAAGAATTCTGACAAATCACACCATACACTTGAGAGACACCACATCCTCTGTAAACCTACTGCTATATACAATGACTGCATACCAATAGAATGATTAAATAATATCTTTAAAGCTCTGAGGTGGGAGAAAACTTAGCATAAAACACTGTAAACAGAGCTATGGAAAACCTAGATTTATCATTTAATAACTCATAAATGAAGAATTCTGGACCAGCCATGGGGACACACTATGTCTAAAAGACTGGTTGGTAAACATGCTTGCCATAAATAAGCCTTTAGAAAGATGAAAAGCCAAAGAGCCAAAGTTTTATACCCTGGTGCCATAAAGTTATCCAGGACCCCAGGACTGTGGTACTTTGAACAAAAGAGGAAAATTATTTTGCATGGGCTTTGAGCTGGCTCAGTGATTCTTTATCAGGGAAGGATTTTTCCCAGTGAAAAAAAGAACTGACAAACATTGTATACATTATTTTGAAAAAAAAAATGGTGTAAAACATTTGAGGCAAGAAATAAGATGATTCTCTATTAAATCACATTTGTTTAGTGTGTGTGTGTGTGTGTGTGTGTGTGTAGTCAGCATACATGTCATGGCACATGTCTAGGGGTCAGAGTACAGCTTCTGGGAGTCTGTTCTCTTCTTCATACGTGTGTTGCTTGGATCAAACCCTGGTCATTAGGCTTGGCCCCAAATGCCTTAACACACAGGAGCTATCTTACCAGCCCTAACAGTCACTCTTAACAGTGTGTGTAACTGGATATAAAAAAGGCAACTTTCAGAGTTTAGGGAAAACTTTTAGACCAAGATCCTTTCTTCCTTTGGAAAGAGGAACAAACCCCTCCTAATGTAGTTCCCAGAAAATGGCTAGATAAATGATGAGAATATGTATCCTAAATTCTGGGGGAGGGTGTTAGTGCTCAAAGATGTAGCAAAGAACTTCCTGAAGACAGTTTACCTCCTGGATAAATATGAATTACATTTCTTCCTAGAAGATTTCTTTATGCATTTTTCGGTATTATAGGGAGCAACTTGGTGCTCCAGATGCAAGAGTGGAGGAAGAACCTACTATGGTTACAGGAAACAACACTTGTAGAGCAACTAAATCAAGTTCAGCTGCTAAAGTCTTGTGTCAGGACTTGCTATTTCATTTTGCAAACTGCTGATTGAATTTCTTTTTTTTTAGTTTATTTAGTTATTTAAATCACATCGTAATTTACTTATTTACACAGAGGTTATAAACACAAAAAGGCAGGATGTGGGGAAGGGAATGGCACCGGAGCATAGGTGTTCAGGGGGAGTACAGATACCTTTCAGAACAGGGTATCTGCTGGGTGTAGATTCAGGAGACAGGTCACTATGACTCTGTCTATGATTCACTTGTCCTTATCTAAGTTGGTACTGCCCACCGAGGCTGCCTATTTATAAGCTCTATGACTACCCAGGCTGGTAAATTTCCACAGAAGCTGCCTGTTTACAATAGCTTATAGCCTTCTGTTTCAGTGTTTTTCCACAGAGACCCTAGACTTCGTGTTAGCATGCATGTATGTCAGGTCTATTGCTGATTTTAGGCCTTTAGTGTATATGCAGGGCTGCTCCTGACACCTCCTCCCTTCTCTAAGTATAGAAGGGCCTTGGTGATTCTATTCTTGCAAAGGCGGGGACAGAGGCCTGACCTCCAGTAATTGAAGGGGACCCTGTAATGGCTCTGGTCCTCCTGTCATTGTCCAGTGAGGCATGAGGGCCATACCCATCCCAATGTCTTTTTCCTGGAGAGGGGATACTTTTGACATCAACCCCTATGCAGTCAGGCTTGTCCCTCAGGGAACCCAGCTAGATATTTTTAACTTTTATTTATATTCCCTTGCAGTGCTTAGCCTCACAGCCTAAGCAAGAATTCAGATCACCAGTCAGAGAGGGTTCTGGGTAACCCCTCTCTGCTTGGTCTAGGGGCGGAAGTCCCCTCTTTTAGGTTGGGTGGAGATGGGTTTGAGGAACACCCTGGATAAAGTAACAACCTCATCTTGAGTCTCGTGGTCCTCCATAGCTAACTTATGATAATGTATCTGAATAGGTTTTGCTACTAAATTATCTATCTGTTGTATCACAAAGTTAGTCAGTCTATTTAAGGCCCGGGACCAAAAGAAATCAGCAAAAATAACCCAATTCATCTTTCTCTTTCTCTCTCTGTCTTTTCTCCGGGCCTTCTCTGACCTTTTTCATGTTCTCTTTAACTGTCCCTGTCTTGTCTATGTAAGAGCAGCATAGAAAAGACTGTGTACAGCTCTTGACTGTGCTGGTTGAATTTCTGAACTGATTTTTTCCTTTCACTTGGCTAACCTTAAAGAGAAGTGCAATAGACCCTATGGGTTCATTTAGACATATAATATGAACTCTAATAAGGACATAGAAATGACTGCATTTCTCTACAGGGGGATTTATCATCCTGAAATTCTAATTGAATTTTGGAGAGTGTTAGTTTACTGTACCTTCCTTGCCTGCTTCTCAGATGTAAAGTGGACCTCTGTCATGCAATATAGTAATTAAATGCTCCCAACAGAAAACTGTATCATGTGTGCTACATACACATGAACACACATACATAAAACTTCTGGAGGTACAGTAAACAGAACATCAATCTAATAGTACTGTATCAGGAAAGTATGAATTTGCACATGAAATTTTCATCTACTATAATTCATATCTAAGTCTATTGTGCTGGTGTTTCTATCCTTACTGTGTATGCATGTTTCATTTCTGGGTATAGAAGCATTGCTATAAGTTTCTTATGAAGAATTAATGTTTGCCAAGTCACTTAGGTTTTTGTAAAATATTCCAAATTTTCTTTAATATTATGCATTTTCCTATAATTTGGTGGATTTGAATTAAATTATAAATAATACTATATGGGATATTTGTTTCAAAATGACTTTTGAACACATAGCAACACAAATAGTGATTGGGAAAAAAGGGATTATATAAAAACCAAGAAGCCTATGGCTAGTCCAGGAAACAGTTTTATAAAAACCAAACAAACAGAAAAAAAATAAACAAACAAAAGCAACAACAACAAAAAAACAGACAAATAGACCACAGAAAGAGACAATATTTACCAATCACGTACCTGACAAGAAGATCATATACAAAACATGAAAGGAACATAGATAACTCAATAATAGGGAAAACAATTCAATTAAGACAGGAACAAAGATCAAGTCGGGTAGTCCTCAAAAGGAGATATGCAAGTGAGAAAAACCTTCAGTATCATTATCTATCAGAGAAGTGCAAATTAAATCACAAGATGATGCCATCACATACCTGTTAGAGCGGCTACTTTAAAAGGATGACAGATAATAGGTGCTGATGAAGACACAGAACAAAGGGAGACCCTTCTGCTGTTGGACGGAATTTAATGAGCTATATTCATCATGGAAAACACTAGTCAACTTCCTCAAAAGGATAAAAGTAGAACTCCCATGATTCCAGAGTCCCACTGCTATCTATATTCACAGGATATTTCATCAGTGTACTGGAAGACAACTCCCTGCCCATGTTCACTGCAATGGTATTCATGGGAGTCTAGACAAGGACTGACATAAGTGTCATTGACAGGTGAACTACTAAGGAAATCATATATCCAATAATAGAGTACTATTCACCCTTAAAAAGCAAGAAACCCTGTCATTTTGACAACATTGATGAATCTGGAGGCCTTCGTGCTAAATGAAAAAGGCCAGGCTTGGAAAGACAAATTGTACAAACCATTTGGATTGGGGCTATAAAAACACTGAACTTTTAAAATCAGATATTAGGCAATTCTTGGAGTCTGTGAGGGAAGAAGGGATTTACTGTGCAAAACATACATATTTCTGTAAGACATACAAACTAATTTCAAGAGATCTACTCTGTACCAAACAAATATATATATATATATATATATATATATATATATGAAATTAAAAATCAGAGTTTTGCAAAGGAGCATGTAATATTTGAAATAATTTTGAAAGATAGATGGTTATTCATGATTAAAGTCAACCTGCTGGAGTAAGGCATTATGATGCAAATATTTTCCAATCTGTATGCATTCGTCTCACATATGGGTGAGAAGGCAGGAGAGAAATTGCATCTAATGGCTGAGAAGCAATTGTATTCAGCGGTATTACTGATGTAAGCCATGCAAAGGAGGGATCAAGCTGGTTACCAAGCTCAAGGAGATGACATGCTAGAGGAGTCCTCAACTTGAGTCTGGTTTGTTTGTTTGTTTGTTTGCAGGTCTTTGAATCCCATGATATTTGTCAGGAGTTGTCTTATGCTCTTTCATTTCTTAAAATCTTCCAAAGAAAGCCATTCTCTTTCAAGCTAAATCTTAGGCAATCTAAGCTTTGTGATTTGAAAGTGAAATGTTCTCTGTGGTCTCACATGTTTGAATATCTTGACCCTACTTGGTGGTACTATTTTGGAAGGCTGGGGAACATAGGGGTAGAAGAAACTCACTGGTATAAGTAGATTACAGGGAGCAAGCATTATTACCATTTTATGGCCCATCACATTTCCACACTGTTCTCTTATTGCTGGTCTCCCAAGATGTGAGAATTCCTAGCTACGTGCTCTGAAGCCATGAACTTGGCATGCTCTCTATGATGAACTGATCCATCTCCAATTGTAAGTCAATATAAATCACTTCCCACCCCTTTGTTGGGCATTTTCTCACAACATAATTGTTACTGAGCCATGGCTACCTAGACATGGAAGTCATGAGCTCTCCTGCTTGCTTTTCCATTGCTGTGATAAAAACACTGCCTGAAAGCAACATAGGGGAGGAAAGTTGACTTCTAGGATAGAAGTTCAGGCCACAGACTATCATTGAGTAAACTCAACACAGGAACTTGAGAAACTTAAAGCAAGCCTGACTGTTATTCTACCAGCATCACTTCAGACAAACTTATTAGACAGCAAAGGAGTATAACAGAGCCATGGAGAATGCTACTCACTAGCTGGCAAAAAGCATGGCTTATGCTCAGCTAGCTTTCTTATACACTTCAGGAACACCTGTGCAGGGAGAGTACCTCCCACAGTGGCCTGGGCTCTCCTATATCAACAATCAAGACAACCCGCAACAATCATGTTTACGGTTTACAGATCTACCCAGTTCCTCCATTTAAGTTGTCATCCAGATGCTCTAAGATGTGGTAACTTTTCAGTTAAAGCTAGCCAAGATATCAGCCTTCTGAATTCTTATGAATGGGAGATGTTGAAGATTTTGCAACAGAAGGTAGAGATTCCAAAGAATGCTATCAACAAAGCCTAATAAACAAGTCGGTGGGGATTTGAAAGAACAGAATGGCAATAGAAATGCAGAAAGTAACAGTTATGTCCATGGAATTGTAAAGACTAACAAAGAACGCTATCAAAACTTGGTATGTTGGATTGAGTGACAGATGTCCTCCACAGACTCATGTACCTCACCATGTTGTCCCCAGTTAATGGTGCTGTTGGAAACGATACAGGGTGTTGCATCCTAAACATTAGAAACATGGGCTTTGTCCTCTTATAGCCTGTCTCCAGTTCCTGCTCACTCTCTTTTTAATTCCACTGTGAGCTGTAAACAGTCAGCTCTCCCAGTACTGTAACCTGGCCTTCCCTACCATGACAGACTGTATGACTTCTGGATTGTAAGTGATTGTCACATTGCCCAGCACTTCCCTTCCAGAGGTAGATAACCAGTTCTTCTTCTTTTTGGGTTGCAACTTTTCTCCTTTATTTGCCTCACTTAACTGGTCCTACCAAGTTTCTTGATCTTTTGATGACGTCTTACTATTCTTCCAGTGCACACCTGTCTGAGGATCTCCAATACCAAGCATCCTAGTTGTCTGCTCTACATTTCTATGTGAATACCAAGTAAACATCTCAATTATCATGCCTTGCAAGAGCAATTCCTATTATCCACCTTTGAGTCCGTTTCCACAGCCTTCCCAGTCTTAGTTGAAAATAACTGCTTCTTTTCCACTTTTTTTTCTTGATCTTCAAACGAGAATGCTGAGTCATCTCTGGCTCTCTTCTCTCCGATCCAACTTACTAGACAAACCTTGCATTTTTAAGTTAGGTATTAATAAGACAAGTCAAGCAGGTGTTAATAACCATTTAGATTGTAAGAATGATGTATACATGATATTTTAAATGGAATTTGACAAGGTTTAGATGCATAGCTGAAATTCCTAAAGCTCTCTGATACAGATAAACTGGAAGGGCTCTTCTGGTATTGGCTACTAAATGAATCAGACATGTTATTTTTAATATTTAAAACAGTTCAAATGTTGACGCTATATTAAATTAGCTTTTAAATACTCCTAATAGCAATGAGTAGCTGGGACTGAGGGGATGGCTTTGTTAGTATGATGCTTGTTGCTTGCTACTCCACAAGCACAGGTGGGGGGGGGGGCTGAGTTTGATCCACCTAAACAGGCTTAGCAGCATATACCTGTCATCTTACACTGATTCAGAGAAAGCAGGAAGAAACCTAGGCATGCTAGGCAGCCTTGCCAAATCAACAGTCTTGCAGTTCAGTGAAAAATACCATCATGGAAAATCAGGGGACGGGGTGATTGAGGAAGACACTGACATTGAGCCCTGACTTCCAGACATGTACTCACTTGTGAATGTAAACCTAAACACAGACACACAGAGACACAGACACACACACACACACACACACACACACACACAGTGTACTTTAAATCTTTAAATTAACAAATAACAAATACGTTATGATGTGCATTTTGCATGGGATAGGTAGGTATTACCTTTATGCTATAGATAAAATCACATAGGCTACTTGACCTCCAATGAGGGTATGATAAATACCATATAGGCTAAAAGATAACATAGTGTCTGATATTACAATGAAATCTTGTCTGAGATTATATATCTTTAAAACCCAGACTAAATTTGGCAATACTATTACCAACCTCTTTTCCAATATTATTGCATCATTAAAGGCACTAAAATATCCCAGCAGATTTGACAGTACTCTCAGCACCCCCCTCTAAAACAATAATAAGATGCTGACAACTTTTAGAGAGTATTTGTCTGGAATAACTAAGAACTAAAATTCTAGAAGTCCATGCGGCTGTTAAGTGAAAATAGTCAAGCCTTCACCATGAGCAACTAGGGCACAGTTCACTCTGTTACCCTGTATCATGTAGACAGATTATTTATGATATAAGCATTTTTTTCAAAGGATGCATATCAACTGTAGATATGTGAATGCTTGTCACTTGATTATTTTTAATATTTATTTATTTTCACATTGTATGTATGGAGACATCTGCATGACACAGACCATGTGTGGAAGTCAGAAGTCGGCTTGCAGGAGTCAGTTCTCCTATTCTACCCCATGATTCCTGAGGAGGAAACTCAAGTTGCCAGTTATAGTGTCAGGTGACTTCATTCACTGGTTGCTGTAGTAGAAGTTATTTAATCGGCCTCTGGCGTTGGGCAACAATTTGTAGTAGAAGGAATTATTTAAACCCCAAATTTGCTCGCTGTAAGATCTCCTGACCGAAGGAGACCAGTAAAGGAAAACACAACTCAGCAATTATCATATAAATAGCACGCCTAGATTGGGCAGATTTACCACTGCACTACTCTAATCCCCGGCTATGAGATCCCTTATAACTTGCGGTTATCCAGGCTGCGTGGTTGTCCAGCTCCATCATCAGCTTCCTTCTACCACCGGCTTCCTTCTGCTTCAGCTTCCTCCTGTTTCTCCTTCTGCTCTCTCTTGCATCTCCCAACGACTTCCTCTCTTTTCTTCTCTTTCTGCTTCTGCTCTCCCGGCCTTTTTTTTTTTTTTTTTTTTTTTTTTTATGGTGAAAAAAAAGGTATATATTTAGAATTAGTCATCTGGACTCAGTTTAGATGATCCCAATCTTGTTGGCAACATCTAGAGCATCATAATCAGGAGCCAAGCGAACATATGCCTTCTTCTCTCCATCAGGCCTTATCAGGGTATTGACTTTGGCCACATCAATGTCATAGAGTTTCTTCATGGCCTGTTTGATCTGGTGCTTGTTGGCCTTGACATCCACAATGAACACAAGTGTGTTGTTGTCCTCTATTTTCTTCATGCTGACTCCGTGGTCAGTGGGAATTTGATGATGGCATAGTGGTCAAGCTTGTTTCTCCTGGTGCACTTTTCCGAGGATATTTTGGCTGCCTCCGGAGCCGCAGTGTCTTGGGCCGCTGAAATGTGGGTGACCTTCGGATCTTCTTCTTTTTGTGGCTGTGGACGCCTTTCAGCACTGCCTTCTTAGCTTTCAAGGCCTTCGCTTTGGCTTCGGCTTTGGGGGGCAGGAGCTTCCTTCTTCGCTTTCGGCGCCATCTTGCGAAAAGCTTTCCCGGCCTTTTATATCGAATTCCTCTCACTCTCTCCTCCCCTAAGCCTTTGTCTCCGCCTCCCCTTCTACTGCCCAATCTCTGTCTCTAGTCTTTATTTTACAGGTTTTAATTGGACAGAAGATTTACAAGATGTCCTCTGTGTACAGATTCAATCATCCTCTGCAGCCAATCCCAGAAGGGTGGAACTAGGATCAAAATACAAGCCTGGGGCTATCCACTGGGAACTAGGCTATCCACAACAATCATCCTCTGGAGCCCCTCTCAGGGGGTGGAATTAGGATCAAAATACAAGGCTGGGGCTATCCACAACAGGTTGCTAGTCCCAGCTCTATTTTAAATAAGGCAAACATGACCTAATTCGGGATTTGGAGTCAATTTAGTACAGTGATTCTGTTCTCTACTGTCCTGTTTTTATCTCATTGAAAATAAAACCTGTTCTTAGCACTTCTAGATCTTCCTTGGAACTCCTGGCTTAGAAAGAACTCAGCAAATGCATTGTTAGCTGTTACAAACTGGGTGCCTGCATCAGAACGACCGCCTAGCAGTGAGACATGTCCTTTCTGCATGGTCTTTAGGTTTCACTGTTGTATCCACAGATCTCCCACCAGTTCTAAGCCTCAGCAGAGAAGGAGAGCACCAGACTCCTGTGCTGGCAGGTTACACGTGGGCATAGAGACCAGACAGGATGAACCTAAGCCGAGAAACTGGAAAAACCTGAAGCAAGCCTATTCAGTTTTAGAAATAATTTAAGAAATGGGTTCGATTCTTATTTTACACTTGTCCATCCATAAGCTACTTCTATTAAAGCTACTGAAAATGAAGGGATTTATTAGTTAATTTACCTTTGGAAAATTTCATATATGTATTGTGTGCTCTTATTCCCTTGATTGTAAGTTGACTTAAAAGTCAAGATCATCAGACATGTGCAAGGGTCCCATCATGAGCAATTAAAAGAAGTGTCATAGTTCTATAATTTGCTTGCATGTAATAATCAGCACTTGAGATAAAAAAAATAAAAAAAGAGTCCTTTCAAGTCTTCTGTTTCAGACCCAAAGTGAAACTCAAAATGACATTAGCACAATTAGTGTTACTATAAATAGAACATTCAAAAAATCTAAATAAGCAGGGCCAATTTGTTAAAATGCTGAGGGCATTAGGTTAACTACTCAAAAAAAAAAAAAAAAATGCTCACAGGACCTGATACAGAGGGAAGACTGGTGAGCAACATCATCATAGTTGAATAATTTTGTTGAAAGTGAATTTTGCACAAAAAAAAACGATCTGAGAGGGATTATTAAATCACTTCAGAAACACAGTCACTATTCAATTAAAAAAATCTATGATTAATATTTATAGATTCATAATACTCACTGAGAAGATACAAGAAGATCCTGACTCAAAACATAAAATACAGAACAATATGGGAAGATTATAAATGCTAGCCTGTAGTCTCTATATGTACCACATGTGCGAGCACGCACATGCGCACACATCAGTACATTCACCCCCTCCCCACACACACGCAATATAAATCTTAAAAGACTTCAAATGCTGATGTAACTAGGAAACTTTGAGTTCCAAGCACACGGATCACAAAGCCGAGGATGAAATTTCTCTCTGGTGGTGCACAATGGTGCAAGTGTCTAACTTACCTACTGTTAGCACCTATCATCGGCTGTGTTTCCTTTGATGTCTTTTGTGATTTTTATAAGCAAACCTGAATGGTTGGATATTAAGCTCTCAAGATGTGCTTCTTAAATTTAAGTAAAAAATAAAAGGGGGCTCTTAGATTTTGTAGTTCTTGATGGATTTCAAGACAATATTCTCCCTCTCAGGCTTTTGTTAGAATTCTTCTATGCCAGAAGTCATTGTATTTTTTCTCTTTCAGGGTGTTCAGACAGAAAAGTCTCGATAAATAATGGGATAGGTAATCCATTTTGGCATCTGAAAAGCCCAGACATTGGGAAAGACATAAACTAAATAATCTCAGAGATATAGCCTCTGTCCAACTATAGTTATCCTTGCAGCTAACATATATACCATATATAACAAAATGTATAATTTACAAATATAAAGTATAAAATATAATGTATATAAAATTGTGTGTGTGTACAATTGGATAGATAGAAGCAAGATAGATACAATTGACAGGAATATATTCTTAGATTTTTGCCCTCTGCAGATTTCACAGAGGGTCTTACACTCCTGAAACATCAGGCACAGAGACAAAGATGAATTATGACGTGGAGGGGTGCACAGAACATAGTTGACTAGTGATTATAAAGTGTCATTTGCTGCTTTGCATAAATGCATTGCTACACTTCAGCCTGGCTTGCAGCTCGAGGAGGTTTTGTTTGGCTGCTTGGTTGTGGTTATTTTTGTTTTGTTTTGTTTTGTTTTTGTTCTTGGCTTGCACCACAGCCATCTCTGAACAAGGTTGGCATGTTATCTGAGACATCTCTAGGTGACAAATCTTTCCAGGCTCACTACTGCCTCAGGGGACCATTACCTGCCTTGTTTATTGAGAACCTGTAGCTTCTGAACTGAAGCAATGGTTTGGAGTCAATTTCCATCACAGATTGTCTAGTTTTGCAAGATTCAAAGAGTTGAGTGTTGGTCTCTGTTCATGTCCACTAGCTGTTGGTGGAGCTCTGAGATTTCAAAAACACCCAACGCCATTTAGATGCTCAGTGAGCTTCCATGAAGCTGTGAAGACTCAGCCCTGAATAGTTGAAATACATCAGCACTAGGTGTATGTGTGTGTGCCTGTGTGTGCACACACATGTGTGCATGGGGAATGGGTAGTACTATTAATTTTATGTTATCTCTTTGTAAAGTGAACAATTCATGGCAAAATGAAAAGATTCCAATTTTCCGGTAATCAGAAATCAAACCTCAGACTCCCAACCTCTACAGATTGTGAGCATCTTCTGCATCAAGGAGAACAGGTGATAATATCCGACTTCAGTGTCAATCAAGGTTGACCTGAGTGAGAAGTAGAAGGGACTACCTGGACCTTGTGGTGATCTAATTTCTGGATTATTTTCTTCATTGTAAGAAAGTGTACTTACATTCCAAATACATTCATATTCTCTCTCTTCCTCTCTCCCTCTCTTCATCTTCCTCTCTCCTTCACTCTCTCTTTGTCCTTCCCTCTCTTCCTCCCTCCCCCCCCGTAAGTACTTATGCTTGTGTATATAATTTTCTTCTTCCATCAATTTTTCTGAGTCTACTTTGATATGTTAGAAGGTATAATGTTATCCCTTTTTTCACCCATGTTTTTCTCTTTGGGAGGACAGTGATAGAGAAGAAAATTGATTCTCTTATTTACCTGATGTAAATGCACATATCTTAAACTACATGTACATTATTTGATTTAGACACTACTCTGTGTGCTGAACTATAACAGAGCAAACCTCTGCCCCATTTCCCTGCCTCACTTGGCTTGGAAGATTCAGTGCTAGAGCTAAGTCAAGCACTCTTGGTAAGGGATGTAATTTCAAGCTGACACAAGCATCTGGAGGGAGGACTCTTTCTGGAAACCTAGAGCAAACCTAAGGAATAGCTGTTGACCTGAATGTGCTTGGTGGTGGAGTGCTGGCCACTGTTGCATCCAGGGAGCCTTGCCTATATTGGTGGCATTTGACCCAAGAACAGAAATCTTCAACCTCTCAACCCAGAAGACCTGCCTGCAGAAAATATAGAACTCTGGTAGACATCCTTTCTTCTTTAATTCCACAAACAGAAACATCCCCGATAGATGACAAGAGGTCACAGGGCCATTATGTAAATTCATGGCCTGAAATAATTCTCAAATTTCAACGTAGTATCTTACATGGACAACACGGCTGTGGCTTTCATTGGTAGAAGATGAAGGTGCGTGCACATGAACTTGAGAAACAAGAAGAATGCACAGAAAGGGAGTATAGAGAGATGGAGGCTGTGGCTTAACCCCCTTTGCCTTTTAATTCAGGCCAGGACTGCAGCCCACGATAGTTGTCCCCCATTTGGGAGGACTGCAACCCATGACAGGTGTTCTCCATTCAGGAGGTCTGAATGCTGTGTCCTCTGGTCCCCACCCCAGGAAGGTTTCATGCAGATGGTAAGGGGTCCTGAAGGTTCAGGGCTTTTCCTCTACTTTTCATGTAGTTGCATGCCTAGAGCAACCACACCCATGCTCTACCTAGATTGCTTAAATTGCATGCTATTACTTTAACTGTCTGACTTAATACTCCTGTCACTGTTGCTTACAGAATGATTGTTTCAAAGGAACGTGCATTGTTGCGTATTTTCAAAAGGTATTGTTAACACAAAAGGTTTTAGGATTTCAAATGTCAATCAACTAGTGAAATGTCACAGATTCCACTGTTTGGGTTTAGAAAAACGGGGAAAAAAAGTTTTTCCAGCTTTTGAAACATCTCAGAAAATTAGACAAATATCTTCACAGAACACTTACTTTTCTACTCTGGCAATTATGTGACTTAGAAACCATTTCTATTTCCATGAAAGCATGCATGCATGCATACATGTGTGCACACCCCACACTCACGCTCACCCTTTCCCCCACACACAGACACAGACACACACAGACAAAGAGAGAGAGAGAGAGAGAGAGAGAGAGAGAGAGAGACTCCCCCTCTCTCTGTAACTACTTTATACTTGTGTATATAATCTTTGTCTTCCATCAATTTTTCTGAGTCTACTTTGGTCTGTTTTCAAGCTATGATGATGTTCTGCTTATCCAAGTCTTTCTTTTGGCGAGGCAGTGATAAAGAATATAATTGATCTTCTTATTTACCTGACATAAATGAACATTCACACACACACACACACACATACACATACATACACACACACACACATATATATATATACACACATAATACATACATACACACATACATATATATACACACACACACACACACACACACAACTATATATATATATATATATATATATACACTTACATGCATACACACACACACACACACACACACACACACAATATATAATATATATATATATATATAATATATATACACAACACACATATGTAAGGCCCTTAAGATAAAAGCAAAATTTTCATTAACTTCCAAAATCGTATGATTATTTCTGAAAATAATAGCAAAACACGAAATTATTTTCTATTAACTGAGCAAGGAGAGTTCAAAAGTCATCCGTTTGGAATTAAGAAAATAGAAGAAATTGAATTATGTGCTTCCATCACTGTGTGAGGTATAGTTTTAATTATTAGGTTGACATGTTTAATAATCCTAGTGTGGGTTTTACTTCCCAGAATGCACCAGACAGCAACACGCATCTGATCACTAGGTCTGCTCTCAGAATGAACATTTTAATTTCTAAATAACTGCTGGTTTTGGTAAATTCTCCAACTGAGACTTAAACTGTGTATCCTGCAAAATGCAACGGCATAAGTTTCAAGGTGTCTTGCTATATCTGTTAGAATTGTTCTTAAGCTTTTGTAGCACTGGGAGAGGGGACCCTGGCTTCCTCTTACTCCCAGCCAGTAAAGCGTCTGTAACCAAACTACTGCTATAGACTGTAATGTGCTGTTCTTGGAAGGTTGTTTCTAAATCCCTCCAAAGAAAATGTGACTTTGCTTCAAATAAAACAAAGCAACAAGAAAACAAACAAAAACATGTTTCCAACTTTCCCCACAAGTGATACATTTGGCAGTAAGAATTCTGCATGCCCAGTTGGAGCCTGTGAATAACAAACCAGAAACACACATCTCCTTCCCGAGTAGAGAGCAGAGATTACCCACGCTGAAGGCTGAGTTTGATGGTTTTAGTTCTCGGATGGTGCTTGGCACCTAATCTTGGTTTTCAGATTATATATGTATAGCTAAGGCACCTAGCCCATCTTCATCAATATCCTGTCCCCACCCTTGCTAATGGCTTTCTCTGTGTCCAGGAAATGTACAGGATGTAATAGGAGGCTCGAGACAAAGGCTGACACAGTAACTTGAGTACATAATGGCGTCAAACACAGCCGGATAGGATATGTAACAAAGTTGGAAACTGCCTTTCAATTTCTTCATTCTCATTCCTCTGATTTTGAACCCGGCACAGCAAACTCGGAACACCCAAGCATGGGCTTTTTATATTTCTAATCATTTCTGTGTGCTTGCTCTATTGTTTGAACAGAAAGCAACCAAATGCATCGCAACCTCCACCCTCTCTACCTGCCTGGGCAGGTGTTTTATCTCCTTCCAATTTTCCAGGTTCCAAAGTGGCCTTGAGGCCGGAAGCAGTTCGGTGCCCTGCGCCCCCACCTGGCAGCGCTTTATATTGCACCCTGAGCTCTTGATTCGGGAAGGTTCTAGCCTGTTTGTACATCCCCAAATTTCTGTTAACATCTTGCACAGTCAGGACGTCGTTCCTTTAAAAAAAATAAGTCGACGTTGTGATTGGTTTTCATAGATATCGAGTCGATTTAATGTTTAAATAGAGTGTGAAATCAGAAGTTTCAAAATTGTGACGATGGAATAGGTAAGACATTTTATTAACAACTACATTCTACCTGTGAAAGATCACTCTCTGTGTTTAGAGATGTATTCATGTGTTGGTGTCTGTTGCTTTATTCAAGTTATATCAAAACATTAAATTAAAGATGTAAACCAAATATTTCCAATAAAATTCAAAAATCTAAATTTTGAATCTTAATTTTCTAACCAAGATTCAGAATAATAGACAAGAGTCCTTTCCCTCTGTGCTTCTGGGAATACCTGGTTTCCTTTCCAAAATGAAGTTCGGACATCTCACTCTGCTCTGCCAGCGGAATCATTCCTGTACAACCTTGGGGATAGAGACAGTGATGATGCCCTCACTAAAGGTGCCAGCATTAAGTAGGATGTTGCCTCAGATTCAGGAAGAATTGGATAAGGTAAGTGACATAAAATGACTAGGACACTGGATGCCACTCTCTCCACCCCAGTTCACATCTATGATCAGAGGAGAGGAATCAGGCTTAAAGTGAAGGTGAAGAATGTCTCTCCCTTGAGGGGATCAGTGTCATGTCTGACTCAAAGTTTATTCTCTCTTTGAACTGAAGTTGAAGTTCATGAATAGTTCTTCTGTTTTTAATAAGTTGCACACACTTCTGGTTGTTGCCATATGAACCTCAAATCAGACCCCTTCACCCCCCTAAGCTACAGGGCTGGGTGGTACCTGATTTCTGAGAGCCACATGATAGGTTGGCCCTTGTGTGCTTTAGCATAGCAACATTCCTTTATTACAAGGAGAGCCAGAGGACAACACAGAAAAGATGCCCAGGGAAGCCTAGAGCTTCCAACACTGGTGCTGGGGAATTTGCCTCACAGGGCCACCTGAAATTAACTTCTAGTGTTGATAAGTCTTTGCCCATAAGACTGCAAGATGCTAGAAATGTTGAGAAAATCAGGACAATGTGCTGAGGAATTTCAGAGCAGTGATGATTGACGTTAAAAACAATTCCCCATCTTTCCTGATCTCCTAAGTCCTTTTGGAAATAGAACTTTAGATGACAAAGCCCCTTTAAAAGTATCTGTGTCTACTTCCAGAATCAGAAAAAGAAGAAAGGCTGGCTGAGGTGAACAGAAGGAAAAATATCTGTGGCCCATTTGGTAGCAATAACTGTGTCTGGCTTTCTTTCTCGATGTCAACTATTGTAGAACAGATTTCTTTGTGTTTGCTTTTTCTGAATTGAAAGATGCAGGTTGGGGGAGGATGCTTCTAGAGAAAGATAAAATATAATCTTGATTTCTTCAAAAATATATAAAGTACTGAACAACTTGAGGGGCTTCCACGTTGAAAGGATGTAACAAGGAGACCCTTTGATGATTCCGTGTTCATGGAACCCTCGAAAACCTCCAGGTAGTTGACCCTGCCTACCAGATTGGAACTCTTTACCCTTGGTTTTATTTTCATTTTGTATTTTTTTTCTAAAGTTTTATTTTTGCAACTCCTCAGAATTATTCTTTTAGATAAGGTTGGCAGCCGTAGGGAAACACAAGCTCCTCATTGATTAAACACCTGCCAACAACTAGTCCCACGTAATACAGCTCAAGAAAAATATTGACCATAGTCTGTGTGTCAGACCTTGAGGGTAAGAAGAAAAGTGTCTTTCTATACTCACCAGGAATTTACAATTAGGAAACAATGTCAATAAATAAGCACAGTTTCATTGCAATGCACGAGAATGTGGAGCACAAGAATGTGCCTTATAAGAAAGCCTTGTTCATCGGGTTGTTGTTAGCATTCTGTCAAATTCCACCTCCACAGTTACCTGGCAACAGCCAGGTATGCTCCTCCCCACAGCTACCTGGCAACAGCCAGGTAGCCCTGCCCACTATTATAAAAGGGCTGTCTGGCCCCTCCTCTCTCTCTTGCCCCTTGACCCAATCGACTGCAGGTTGTATCTGACCCTCTCCCCTTCCCTTTCCCCCTTCCCTTCCCCCTCTCCACGTGGTCATGACTGGCCTCTCTCTCTCTCTCCCCACTCTGCCCTAAATAAACTCCTCTTTGTGGAGCCCTCTGCCCTGGCGTCTTCTGTTCCAAGCTGCTCTGCATTAAGATAACAACAGTTATAAACTGTAAAGTCAGAGGGAAAAGGGAAAAGGGGGCTGAAAAACCTCCCATGGGGGAAAGTAATGGAGGATGTGAGGTTCAAATGATGAGGATATGGAAGCGGTGATCTTTGGGGATGCCCTAAAGCTCTGGGCTGGAAATAACAAGGACAGGACAAATAGTGATGTACTGATCCATCCAGGGATCAGAAAGTGTCAAAGATCCTTGAAGAATTTTTGAAGAAAATTCGGAAAAGGCCAGTATAAATTAGAAAGCAGTTTTTTTTAATAGTGGACACTGTAGGTATGAGAAAAAAAGAGTGAGGGTAAGTCCTCTATCTTGAGTAGAGAAGGACGTGTGACTGAATGAACCTGCAGCTGCAATCACTAAACCCCTGCATAGCATTACACAAGCCGAGGAAAGGACAGGAAGCAGCAGAGTCTCCTGCCCCATGTGCCAGAGGGTTATCTCCTGGCTTCATTCTATGTGCGCTTCCATTAGCAACAACAGTGTGTGTCTGAGACGTGCTGAACATCAGAGTGCTTCATCAGAGGCTAGAAAAATATCTTGTGTCCGAGCTTTGCTACCATCTGCACTGGCCTGTGCTGAACATGGTCTCCATCCATTTGGCAGAAAAACTGAAGTATTCTCATTGATGCAAGTAAACTGAGGTCTAGACCCGCCCCTAAGTATGAAAAAATGAACCAAAGCCACATGGGCCCCATACACACGAGAATGAATTGGAATTTCTCCAGAAAGGGGAAAGGCATGCAGGATGGAGGCAGAACATATCCAATATGGCTATAACCAAAACGACCAACCAACAATCAGCAGCGTGTAAGGGTATATGAACAGTCCACAGTTACCAGAGAATTAAGCCACACTCTGTACATATAATCTGAAACTGTTAGTGCCAGGAAACCATAGGTGTTTAATCTGTGACAAATTTTCCTTTGTTAACTTATAGCTATACATAGGAAATAGACAAACAATGAACAGTAGAGATGGCGTATACTCCTCAATGCAGCTGGTATAACTGGTGATATGCGACCTATGCACGGCAGATAGAGATGAATGACAGATGGTAGATGGGAAAATTTTCCATAGGTAAATAGATTATAGATGGAGCTAGATAGTAGATTATAAAAAGATAATAGATGATTGGTGGAGAAAAATATATGTAGATAGATAGATAGATAGATAGATAGTGATAGATAGAGTGATGGAATGATGATAGAAATATAGATGGTATATGATAGACATTTATTATAGTTGATAGATAATAGATGATAGAAAAATAGATGGTATATTATTTATAGGTAAGTTTATTATAGATAATAGATGACATATATGTGTATATATAAATATATTAATAGAATAGATAATATATAGATAGATAATAGATAGATAGTTGTTAATTATGATCATAAGGTATATGGAGATTTTCAAGTAAGCCTCAAATATTCTTAGAAAGTAATCCCTTTTTCAAATACGTTCTCTGCCCCTCACCTTTGTCGTGTTCCATCTGCACTGACTGGCCCCTGTTTTCACTCCTGTGTCAGTGGCATTTATTCAAGCAAGTTTTGCCCCAAAGTGCTGGCTATCATTAACTAAACATTGAGGAAACAAAGAAATAAAATCTGCCTGGACTCTAAGAATGCATATTAAATATCTTTCACAGGTTCTTGCATGCTAGTCCTCTTGTGTGATGCACAATTTCAGCCAAGCTATGAGCTCTTAGACAGTTCTTTGTTGTTACTGGAATTTATGGAATAAATTTTCATTGTGTTTTATTTCTAAGAGCCTAGAGAAGTCTAGTCCTTTTAAGAAATTTAAGAAAATCATTCTAAGAAAAAAATTTGTTGTCATTAGTGAGCCTGACACACAGTTGGAGATAGGACACAGTTGAACAGGACTCCAGCATTAGGAAAATGATGGGCAGGAGTCATATCCCTCAAAGTGTAACAGTAATGGGATACTTGCATTTGCCCTGCCCTCCTCCGACTTGATGTGGTTCCAAAACACTAAGCTGAGATCTACTTTGCTCTTTTCTAACTGACCTCTTCAAAGCCACAGAGGGAGTTCATAGAGATTCCAATATTTGTATAATGAGCTGACAGTGGGGAAAACAGCAACACAAATGAGGATGAGCTGAAGAGTGAACCAGAGATGCCCAGTGATGAAGATCATTGTTGTAGTTTTAATAAAAAATAGCTCCATAAGCTCATATATTTGAATACTTAGTCACCAGGCAGAAGTAGCATTGTGTATACATGCATATGCACATATATGCATTCACTTCTGTGACTAAATAAATGAAAACCATCCTACAAACTATAAACCCAGAGAGCTTAGTTATAGAAGAAGGGAGTATGGGAAACACTGATCTCCCTGGGAGAGTGAAATACAATAGTTTTTATGAGTAGACTGGGGAAGTTTCCAGATTGAAAGTGGGGAGTGGGAGTAGGAAGGGAATGTGGTGAGAGACAGCTAGAATTGAGGGGTATTGGAAAAATGGTATGAAATCCTAGTGCTGTAGAAAATCGATAAAATGAAGATGATCCCAATGAGGTTTCCTAATAATGGAGGTGATGGAGTGCGAACCAGACATTTCTTGCCACTAAATGAGTCTTCCAGTATGGGGTCTGGTTTGTATTCAGTTGAATTGCTGGTCAAAAGGGTCCCATGGATATCCCCAAACAATCCCAGTTGTTGCTAAGACAATGATTTGCTCTCTGCAAACTCACCACAGAGGGGCCCATTGGCAAGGACAACATCCATACAACTCACTGAAACAAAAACAAAAACAAAAACAAAACAGAGAACTTGAGCTGAAGCCTATATGGAACATTCACCCTACATTCTAGTGTCTTTGGTTCCAGAAGGAACTGTGCAGTATACCCCAAAAAACAAACACTGATACCAACCCAGCCAACAAAACCTTTGATCTACAATATGCTCTACCTACCAAATATGTATGCTAGGGCAATGGTGACACAAAACTTATTGAACTAAGCAACCACTGAGTTGACTTAATGCCCACTCCATGAGATGCAACCCATACCCAGCATTGTTTGGGTGACTAAAAACCAAAGACTAGATATCTTGGATACTTAGGGTAAAAAGCAAATAATAATACTGGCCTTAAAATAAAAGTAACAATAAAATGGCTGGCTCCTAATGATATGCTGCTATACTTGTAGATTGGTCCCTTATTCAGCTACCATCAGAGAGGCTTCCTCCTGCATCAAATGGGACCAAATACAAACACCTACAGCCAGACATTATGTCATGGGGGTGGGGAGACTGAGAGCAAGTGAAGGGGAGAGAGAGAGAGTGAGAGACAGAGACAGAGAGACAAAGAGACATAGAGAGAGAAAGAGATAGAGAGACAGAGAGACCAGAATACAAAGCTCGAAATGGGACCCATCAAATCCCTCCTTCAGAACTCAGGGAGCCCCATGGAAGAGGAGGCAGAAATAGTATAAGAGCCAGAGGGGAAAGGACATCAAGAGAACAAGGCTCTCTGGATCAACAGAGCGAGGCTCATATGAATTCATAGGGACTGAAGCAGCAGACATAGCACTTACCTGCACCAGGTCTTCTAAGTATATATTATAGCTTTCTTTGTGGGACTCCAAAGTGTATGAACAAGTGGGTATCTGATTCTTGTGCCTTATTTTGGACTAATTTCCTTCTATTGCTTTACCTTGTCCAGTCTCAATGGGATAGTTTGGGTTTTGTCTTATTATATTTTATCATGTTTGGTTGTTATCTACTAAAAGCCTGTTCTTTTCTAATGTAAGACATAAAATGTATGGATCCAAAGGGAAAGGGAGGTGGGGGGGACTGGGAGTATTAGAGGGAGATGGGACAGTATTCAAGATATATTGTATGAGAAAATAATCTATTTTCAATGGATTTTTTTAAAAATTCAAATTTTAGTAAAGATATAATTTCTAAGAGTTTGAACCATCGTCAATAGGGCTTATGACTTAGATATGGCTTCATTGTGTCCCAGAGGTTCCTGTGTAGAATGTTGGTAGCAGTGGGGATCATGTGAGAGGCAGAAGAACCCTTAGGAGTTTGGTGATGTCCCTGGGATGTGAATCCGTTCTTGGGAGGCTCTTTGATTCTTGCATGAGCTAATTGTTACACAAGGATGATAAGCCTGACCTGATTTCCCTCCGGCCTCCAGCCTTCCCAAGTGCCATTTCCCCTGTTACACTCATTTGCATCCATCTTGATGCAATTATGGAAAGTTCTCATCAAAGTTAAAACAAAGTCTGTACCATATACCGAACCACCAGCACTTTAAGTTCAAGAAACTTTCCTTCAGGAAATACCATCCTCAGGGAGTTTGTCATAGGATCAGAAAGGGGAAAATACATTTGGGTAAGAAGCCAAAACAAACAAAATATTTGCTATACTATGATGTATAATTTTAGGCCTAAAACAGAAATTGGTACCAGGAGTGGGTATTGCTGTGACAGACCCGATTATGTTATTTTGGGGAATATTATGGAAGGACTTTGGGCTGAAAAAGCCCTTGAGTGTTGACAGCCCAGTGAGCTGCTCTATGGATCTTGGAAGATGAGACTGCTGAGAGCAGTGCCCATGAGAAAGACCTGGCTTGTGACATTTCTGAGGAAAGACTCTACCAGTCATTTGTGTATGAATCTGTGGTTTCGGTCAACTAAAGGTGAAGATTAACTGGGAAGAATAGCTGTCATCAACAAGATACCAGAAATGCTTAAGTACAACCTTTAGTTTTGCTGGGAGATGGATGCTGGTTGCTCAGAGCTAAGAAATGAGCAGTGATTATGAAGGGACAAGTTTTGGTGAGGTGAAATCTTCAGGAAAGCATTTCCTCAGAGAAGCACATGCCAACTATGTTAGAGGTGGCCAAGGTTGTGCTCATAGCAAACTTGGTAATGTATAAGAGTATTCCAGGTGGTCCTGGTTTTGAAGGCATGAAGGGGTCATGGAGAGCAGCTGAGGCTTGGCACTGTGAGAGGCCAGGAGAAACCATTGGTGAAGGTGCAGCAGGAGTAGCAGTTGATTGAAGGGATCACGAGAAAAGTGAGACTTTGTACTGTGAGGAAAGCTCAGGAGGTATCATTGATGAAAGTACAGCTGTTTGTTGTAGAGGACCCCAGTTTTTGGAGATGCCAGTACCATGGGATGACTCACCAAGAATAGCAGCAGCAGTGGAATGGAACCAACTGGAACCTAGAATACAAGCTGTGTTCTGTAGAAGACAGACCTGAAAAGGTGACACAAGCCCTTAGAGGAGCCCAAAAAATTGTGAGTGAATCCCAGATATTGGGCATTGAATTATTTACACTATTGGAGTTTTGTTTTGCTTTGTTTAGACTGTGTCTGTGACCTGCTTCATCACTCTTGAAGTAAGGAAATATTCAATTTATTTTTTATTTTATAGGAGCCCATATTTGAGAGGCTTTAAATTTTAAAAGGGTTTTGGGTTTTAAAAGAGACTTTGGATTTTTTACAGAGAAAACTTTTAAAGTGTTTAACTTAGTAAAGACTGTGAGTAAGTTTTTAACGTGTTTTGTATTTGTGATATTTATTAATATGAGACCTTGGAAAGGAACCACGAAACAGGAAATGCGATGTCTTTAAATGTGTGTATGTCAACTTGACAGGGGGTCAGTTGTGATGGCTAATTTTATGTCAGTTTGACACAGTCTAGAGTCATCTGAGAGGAGGGAAACTCAATTGAGAAAATGCCCTCCATTAGATTGTGTTGTAGGCAAGCCTTTAGGGCATTTTAAAAATTACTGGCTGATGTGGGAGGTCTCAGTCCATTGAGGGTGGTGTCATTCCTGGTGGTCCTGGGTTCTGTGAAAATGTAGGCTGAGCAAGCCCTGATGAGCAATCCAATAAACACATGCCTCCATGGCCTCTGCATAGATCTTGATGCTAGGTTCTCACCCAATTTGAGAACCTATTTGAGTTCCTGTCCTCGTTTCTTCAGTGACGAACTACAGATGTTGAAGCGTATGCCAAACAAACCCTTTCCTCCCCAGCTTGCTTTTCATCATGGTGTTTCATCACCGCAACAGTAACCCAAATTAAGACAGTCATTGTGTGTAGCAGGCTGATTTTATCTATGTGTAGTAGGTTTTATTCATAAAAATGTTTGAACAAAAGACAACGTGACTACTGTTGTCTAGAAAGCGTCTAAGTTGGGAAGTCAGTAGATGGACATACTGTGGACAGGAAAACTTTGTTGAAATAAGTAATTTTGTATGTCTGGCTTCTATGTATGAGTTTTCAGATATCTCTATCTCTATGCTTTAGCCACATACATATTTTCTGTAAAAATAAATACTATTTTAGACAATTAAGGAACAGATACAGAGTTCTCTGTCACTTAATAAAGAGAGCACATTTTCAAAACATCAACTCATTGGGGCTGTGGCCTGGACCAGGAGTTCAATCAGATTGGGAGGCACTTGATCACAGTCCTCAGCTTTTGAGCTTCAATTGTGGATATTTTAAAAGATATTTGCGAGAAAAAATAATCATATGTAAAATTCTATAGCTCCAGGTGTTCTGGAGATTTTCACTGCCAATGTTTGTGGGATTTTGTAACCTCAGGGCTTCTGAGAAATAATTCTGAGACATTGTTATGTTGGGGTCACTGTTTCCTGTTCTCTACAACTAACAAACTGTGGTGGCTTAAAGTATGAAAGATGCAGAAACCAAGCTTTTGAATTATATGCATGTACTGTGTGTGTGTGTGTGTGTGTGTGTGGTAGAGGAGTGAGAAGAGAGAGAGAGAGAGAGAGAGAGAGTTCATGTTTGTGTATCTGTGCATAGTTGCTTGGACATGAGCTCATCCCTACATGCATATGCACATAGAAGAAAGAGGTTGATACTGGGTTTGTTCTTTAATCCATCTCTGCCTTGTGTTTGAGACAAAGTCTCTCACCAAGCCTGGAACTCACGGGTTCCTCAAGTGTCTCTAGTGAGCAAGCTCCAGGAATCCTCCTGTCTCTGCAGCCCCAATGTTGGGATTAAAAACATGTACCACTTTGCACAACTTTGTAGGTTTGCTCCTGTGCCCAGGGCATAGGTCCACATGCTTGGGTAATAAGCACCTTATTAACCTAGTCATCTTCCATCCCCACCAAGATCGCAAGATGAATAAACGAAGGGGGAGGGTTCTAAGAGAATTAGTGAACTTTCAAATGTGACAGATGCTGCTGCATTTTCCTGCTCACCATGAGTACATTTAATTATGATTCCACATCCTTCCATACATTTCCTCCAATCTAACTTATCTTTCAAATTTGAGCTGGAGTAATCTTCCATCATTCTAATGCATACATAATTTAAAAGCCCATTTTGGAAGTGGCTAAGGGTCACATAGACTTGCTTCCCTTTGCCTCTGCTCTCTAGAAGTTCTTCAGGACAGGATTGGAAAGAAATCCAAGTAGCCCTGCTCCCGGAGCCTGGCTGACTATGCATATTCAGCCATCAGTGATAGGTGCCAAAAATCTGAAGAAGAGACACTTCTAGCTTAGAAACTTCAGCATACTGTGCAGAGCAGCAAGCTGGCTTTGTCATTCTCATAAAATACTCAGTCCATGAGAAAGATACATGGCAGGTATCTGCAGGTGGGGAGTCCTTCACACCTGGGACCAAAGGGTCTCTAATGTTTTCCTGCATCAATTCTGATCACTTCCAGGGCTGGAAGGTCAATGGGACTGATCTAAAACCAATGATAAACTGCAGTAAACTGAAACAAGACGTGGAAATCAGGCAGTAGCTGGCCACTCAGATATGCTGTACATTTCAATGATGCCTGCAAGCATGGACACTTGCTAGGACTTAAATGATTGGAAGGTATTTCTTTCAGTGCTCGTTAAAACATCGAAGAAGAGAGAAAACACATCAGCATCTGATTGTCTCACTGAATCGTGATAGCTTAGACCAAATGTAATGGGATTGACCGGTTTTGGCAATGTCGAAACACGGGCTCTATTTAATATTTATACTATGGCAGAAACACTGTACTCAAACTAGCTAATTTCTTGCTCACTATCCTATGCACTATTCAGGCATTAATAAGCTATCATCGTTTCACACTTATTCATGTGGGTCTCATGTTAGACCCCAACGAATAGCCTCAAGATAGTCTATACCCATTGTTTTACTGAGAAAAGTCTGACCTTCGAACCCTCTTATCATGTTCTCTCCTTTCTCTCTCCTTCCCAAATGTGCTATAGATACAAACTTGTCAGTTCTCGCTAGTTTGCATCTTGAGTAAACACAGTTGGGAAGTGAATATTCACATGGCTTTTACTAAACATAATATTATAATGGTTATCTTATTATCAAGTATTTTTATTTATCTCAGTCTGTATCTAAATTTAAAATGGGTTATTCTAGATGTATGTATATATGTAATGTATGTATATATGTATGAAGAAAAACCTTAGAATGCACGTATGGTTTGGACTCTCTACATGGGCAAGTATGAGTGTGAGAACTTTCACTGAGAAGAGGTGCCTATGACACAAAAGAAAAAAAGAAACCAAGTCTCTAGAGGACTGGCACTTTATCAAGTTCCTGTGGGTACGATTTGCTTGGTATTCACAGTGGTGCTTCAGGAAGGGAAGCCAGGGCTTATTATCCTGTCTGGAAACTTTTACAGCCCAGTGGAGGAGATAACCTCTTAACTGGGCTCACACATAATCTGCTATGATTTTTTTTTTTTTTTTACCCAAATGGCACTCCTGATTTCTTCTGTGTCATATCCTCCCCTTTGATTGACCAGACTCTAATTATGTTACAGTGAGTTGGAATAAAGCTGCGATCATCTAAGTATCATATGTCTGTGATGCACAAGGAGAGGTTAATGGGCGTCTTGGCTGTGATTTTAGTGAGCATTCACCCGACACCTGGCAAGGCTGTAACAAACCATACATAATTTCCATTATTTTGCAAAATTTTTATATTTCATCCATCATCAGTGATCTGTAAGGTGGTGTATCTGAAGCCAGAGAGTCTGAGTTCATTGTCTGCTCTATGCTATCAGTATGTCAAGATATGTTAGGGAAAACCTGAGTCCACAAGGAGGTTTAATTTTGGCCAAATTTGACTGTGCCATTTATACAAATAAAATTGGTTTTGATTTTTGTTTATTAATTCATTGATTATGGTTGACTCATAGGTTTGGGTTTTTTTTTTTTTATTTGTTTGTTTGTTTTTGAGACATGGTTTCTCTGTATAACTCTGGTTGTCCTGGAACTTGCTCTGTAGACCAGGCTGGCTTGAAACTCAAAGATCCATCTGCCTCTGCCTCTTGAGTGCTACAATTAAAGCCTTACATCACCACCACCTAGTATAAAATTTGTTTGATTAGCAGCATCAAACACTTATAAATTATGGATGTTTTTTATAATAATGGATGAGGTGAATATGATGATTAACATGTGTAGTCCCAGTAGTTGGGAGGCTTGTGGAAACTCAGGGTTATCCTGGACTATAGAGTGAGTTTTGTGCCAGCCAGGATGCCTACAGAATGAGATCTCTAAGAAAAGGAACAGCCCAGGATGGTGCTTCCACTTTTAACCATGTAAAATGTTAAATACTAAGTGGGCCTGAGAGACAGTTCAATAGATAAAGCATTTGCCACAAGGGCGAGACCTGGAGTTTAGATCCACAACATCCACAGAAAATAAAGGAGAACATGTTCAGCTTGTATTTAACCCTAGTATTGGGCAGGTAAATACAGAGGATTTCCTGTGCCAAGTGAGCTAGTGAGACTATCCTAATTGGGGAGCTTTAGTTCAATGAATGAAGAAGAGGGCACTGAAGAAAGACATTCCATGTCAACCTCCTCTTTGACATACATACACCGTGCATGCACCTGTGCACATGTGAATCTACACATGTAAATATAACATGAATATACAGATACTTAAGAAATACCCAAACTAACAAGTATGTGCTGGATGTTTTTGACAGCTCTTATTTTTACACTAGCCCTAACTACTTACTATCTCTGATGCTTTTGGTAGTAGGAGGCACCCTTAATAGCATACATTTCACATGACTAACTTGCTATTTTGATCTTTCTGGAAACTTAAAACCATATTTGTTTAGATTTTCTGGGCTTTCTAGGGGATTTTTATCTTGATTCAAATGCTATGAAAAATACCGTGTGTTTAATTTCCCCTCATTCAAGTTTTGAAAAAAAAAAAAAATCCAGAACACATTTCTATGAAAGTGACCCAAACTGGGAATTTGGAAACATATTCTCAAATACTGTAGCCATTTTATTTTTGTGTGAGTTTTGCCTTCTTGACTTGTGTCCCGAGGAGAGGTTTCCTGAAGGTCCTGGCTCAGTGGTTTTCTGTACATTTGAAGAAAGATGCTCTCCTGCTATGTGTGAAAGTGCTCCCCCACCACATAAGTGAGGATGGTTGGCGTGCTTCTGCTCCATTCTCTTTGCATTTCCCTCCTCTTCTCCTTTCCCTTACACATCAAAAGCAATTTTTTAAAAGATTAGAAATTGAGCGTGAAGACATGAAACTCAAAGCCAACCATTCCGGAAGGCATGCACATTTGTTCGAGCAGCCTGTGTATTCTTTCAACGTGTTTTGGCTCTGTTCATCCATGGCTGAAGCAGCTTCTGGAATCACAAGGTTAATATTACATGGATATTCTGTGACTATCCCAGAAATGACAACAGAGACTTGCCCACCCTTTTATATCCCTTACTTATGACCCACATCCTCCTGGGTGGTGGCTCCAGGTTGTTCTTAGACTGCCCTACTCTACTGGGGACCCATTGATAGCTGCAGGTCTTAATCCTGGATCAACCTAGCATCTGGAGTCCTATATCTCCTGGGTGCATGTGAATGAAAGTATGCAAACTCTAGTGTTACAAGCAAAAATTTATATATCACTAATATCAGCTATGAAAAGTTGTTAGTTCTGCTGCCACTGACAATAAAAAAAAATAGAAAGGAATTATGAAGGTGACCCAGTCCTAACTTGTCACATCATAAGTGCAGTAGAGCAATTTCTTCCTGGATATACTTTACCTAGGTTCAACAAGGAGGAGAACAAATTCAGTAGACATACATCTATAATGAATGAAATTATGCAATACATTTTACCTTTGTACAACAAACAGTAGAGAGGCCCAGGCAGTCTTACTAGCAAATATCACTAAGTGTTAAAAGGATAATTCATCCCTGCTCTCCAAAGCTCTCTCCTAGAAGAGAGGCAGGATAAGGCCTTCTTGACTCTGGAATGTAGATAGCGCAGTAATTTGTAAGCTAAAGGAAGCACAAGAAAGAAATGGGCAGCCCAAATCGTTCATGACACAAAAGTGCCCTTCAAAACTCTGATCTGGGCCATTCTCCAAGAATTCCCTGTGAAATGCCTAATTGTCACTGACAGGAGAGAAAATCCCCCTTAGGGTTTGGCACTCAAGAGACTGGTAAATTTTACTGCAAATATCCCAGAGGGATTTTGGCCCAAGCTTGGAAGTGGTCCATGGGAACATGTTTTGTGCTGAGCCCCACTTTCCACAACAAGTGCTCCATAGAGAACTCCAGAAACTCAGGGCATACTGCTTATCCATGTGAAACACAAAGTTTTTTAAACCACATATCTCTCATTTTGTGATTTTGACATTCAGTGTTTGGTTGTTGTTCGTTTGGTTTTTGTTGCTGTTATAATTGCCCTTTGTGCTGAACCTGTTAATTTTAATAGTTATTAAATTTTACTCTATTTTCTCCTCTTTTTTATTATTTGAGAATTTCATACAATATATTTCAATCACCTTCACCTCTCCTCCAGCTCTTCTCAGGTATACTCTCCCTTCTAAATTTGTGTGCTTTTTTTAAACCCAGCAAGTCCAGTCTATCCTGTTTTTATGACTCTGGTGTGTGGCTTTTCACAGGAGCATAGTTGACCTACCAGGGTTACTCTCTTAAAAGGAACAGAATCTCCATCTCCAAGCTACTATCATTTCCCAATAGCATCCTGCTTTGAAACCTTTGCCTCAGCTTCTAGTGTTGCCCCTCATTCTGCCTCCATTGATTGTTCTCACAACGAGTCTGTATTATAATCTCCTCTCCTGATGAGATCCGCACTGTATTTAATATTAATTACCCTTAAAGACCCTGCCTAAGAACCCAGTCACGTTTTAAATGTGGATTTCACAAGAGAGAGTTCAGTCATCAAATTTCTAAAATTATAAAGCAAAAGGAAAGAAAAACGGGAGAAACAAGGCCCATAGAAGAACAGGAAGCAAACGAGTAAATGACTGAGGCATGTCATAGAGGATAGAAGGAAAAGCCACTTGCAGTCATTGCTTATAAGATTAAACACAATTATTAAAAAACAGTGTTATTTAAAGCTGGACAATAGGCTGGCAAGGTTGTTGGGTAGATAAAGCACTTGAAGCACAAGTATGGACCAGAACTCAAAGAGCATATAAAAGTAGTATATGCAAAGTAGTAACCTAGATGTATCCTACAGAAGCAAGGGATCCTTAGAGTGAGCTGGCTATCTAGGGAAATCCAAACAATAAACTCCATGTTGAAGAAAAAAACAATTCCTCAATATATGAAGTACAACTGAGGAATATACTCAATGTATATACATCTCCATGTATACATATATCTACACACAGATGTGCACGCATATGTGAACACAAACACACAGGTAGGATTACAATAATTATAAATGAATAGTATAAATTGCAAACAAAACTGCTATGGAGAGAATTTTTTCTCAGTATAGCTTTTGATTTAGCATGTATATGTTTTAAACATTTAAATGATACAGTGTTATACATATCACAATAGAGAATATATATTACATATCAAATATGAACACTGCATATGAAAAAAAGAATAAAGCTGTAAAATCATTTACACAGTATCCATGCTAAGAAAGTCTGTTTGTATCTGTATACATTGTGTTGTGTACATTGTGTGTGTGTGTGTTGTGTACTTGTGTTGTATGTGTGTGTGTGTGTACATTGTGTGTGTGTGTTGTGTATGTGTGTGTGTGTACATTGTGTGTATGTGTGTATTGTATGTGGTGTGTGATGTGTCTGGGGAAGTGATGAGTAACACTTTCTAAGTTACTTACATTTCAGAACCTGGAAACCAAGAAAGGTACATTATAGGCAATATTTGAATTGTATTAAACCCCAATCTTCCTACTGCTACAAGACTAGAAAGGTAGGGAAAGTCTGGAGATACATGTACAAAGGAAGTGAATGAAAGTCAGTGGTACCCTGCCTTCCAGAAATGCACCAGACCTCGTGTTCAGTTCCCAGAATAAAAAACAAACAAAATCATTATAGATTTTGACAAAGTGAATGAGAAATTTAACCAAGGCATAATGGTGTACTCTTACACTCCCAGGCCTTAAAAGGCTGAGACTAGAAGGATGCCATGAATTCTGGATTCGCTGGGACTACATCCTGAACTTGAGGCCATGATGCTAATTTAGGGTAAGTAGCCCTTGCCTTTCTAAAAATCAAGTTTCTTATAGATCAAACTAAAAACAAAAATACAGTGGAAAAACAGCTCACAGTATGAGGGGGTTGCTGATGCTGCAAGAATCAGTGTGATGGGAGATTGAGGTATACCCCAACAGAGAACTAACTAATCTTGTACACACTGATTCCCAAGCACCATGGATACCTGAACAGCGGGTAAGATTGCCTGGACATGAACAAGGCCCACCTTTAAGCCCAGGTATGAGAGTTCTATTCATAATGCAGTATGAATGTGCCTGGGCATGGTAGAAACTTCCCTATGCCTCTGAGATGCTCCACTGAACAAGTCAACAATTAATTCAGAGTGTCTGGGAACTGAAGACAAAGTGTCAGGGTAGCTTAAAGCTCCCCAGAGAAGTTCAGCGTTCAGTGGGAATGACAGCTCCTGTTCTGCAACCTCCCAGGAGCACAACGAGATCTTGGAGAGGGTTCACCAAGCTTTAGCCTTAACTTCCTATAAAAGCTGCAGCATGTGCTTACCCTCATCCCAGAGAGACACATGTGCTTTTTGAGTGGAAATCAACAAACAACGGGCAATCTCGATCTACACCACCACCTTACTGATGTTACTTATTTTGGTTTCCGTTTTGGGGATGAACACTGGGTGTTTGAATCTCTGAGCCACAAGGCAGATCATCAATCCTAGAACCACCTGCTGTTGGTAGCTGTAATGAGGTCTGATAAGCAATGAACCAACTGAGGGTGATGCTTTGGAAAAGAACAGATGACCTTATTATCTAGAGTTTAAAATTCTTCCCAAGACAATGAACAAAGTGAAAAGGAATACCCATTATCCCTGATATTAAAAAGACAATTGGATGCATGATTTTTAAAGAAATAAAGAAACGGCATCTTTTTATACAGTCATCAGTCTTTGTACTACTGTTTGAAGAAAGCCACAGTAGAATACCCAGCTTGTGTGCTAACACCTCATCTGATGTTCTGATGTATATGAACTGCTCTAAAATATGAACTGAGGTTTTCTCTGTCCTCTCTCTCTCTCTCTCTCTCTCTCTCTCTCCTCTCTCTCTCTCTCTCCCTCATCATAGTTAATGATAGTAATGCCACTCTCCTGTTATTCAATCAAGGCACACGGCCTGCCTTGATCCATCTGAATAGCAGTGCACAATATATTCCTTAATGTTCAACCAGAAAGGAGATTTCTGGTTAATGAACTTGGCAAGCGCTATGTTAACAAAGTTAAACTGGGCTATTGATTCTCCAATTTCTGAAAACTGCAGCATTCTAACATGATCTGGAAAGCACATGAGAGTCACATCCTGTTAATGCTCCCTTAGAGGTTATCATACCAGAACCAAGGACTGTTTTGACATGAACGATTCATGTATACTTAAATATTTCATCCTCCCCATTTGATCTGGAAACTAAGTCTTTCCTTTTCCCAGTCGCAGTTATAGGGTAGCTTGAAAGCCACAGTGGGGAACTGAAATGAAGCTCAGACAAGGGGCTTACCTTTCACCTGTTCCCCATAACTAATCTGCAGGGTAGACAGAAGGGTGAGGAGAGTAGGGAAAATGGAAGATAGTGGCATGAGCCACCCAAGGTTAGACGTCTTCTGTCATGATCCACTCTCCACCTCCTAAGCCTGTTCCTGTAACTCACAGCTCCAAGAGCACTTTGCTTTCAGAACCAGTGTACCCCAGAAGACTGACCAGCAGGCTGAGGTTCTAGTCACTCAAACCCCTGTCTAAATTTCAGCAGGAGACAGATTAAATAAATAGGAACTTGTGGCTAGGAAAATCATTATTGGTTACAAATAATCCATGAGTCTACTCATTGAAAGCTGATCTCTTACAATGCACAAACTAGTAAAGCGCCCTCTCTCTCTCTCTGTGTCTGTTGTGTTGTGTGTGGTGTGAGAGAGAGAGGGAAAGAGAGAGAGAGAGAGAGAGAGAGAGAGAGAGAGAGAGAGAGAGAGAGAGAGAGAGAGAATATATTGAGCAATCTTTCTAGAACCCAGGAGCTGAATTCATAAGTAGGGAATTATTCAGAGTCCATAAACATGTCTGAAATGTAGAAAGTAATATGCCCAGTTAAAACTGTACCATCAGCTTTATAATATGCAACTACAACATGCTATATGAATGTTTCTTATTTATACAACAAAATGGAGGTGGCGAAAGACACAGTTCCCAATTAGTGAATTAAGCTTGGAACCCTGTTAGATGTGATGAGACAGTCAAAGATGAAGCTGGTGAAATATTTTGAAAGCAGGGATAATTCCTTTGGGCATACTCTCTGGAGGGCCCATAGTTACTGTGGGCTTGCAAAAGGAAACTATCTTTCTATTGGAAATTCAGTGGAACTCGGGAAGTGCCTGGAACTATGCTTGACTAAGCGGTGTCTGTCTCTGTTGAGAGATCCTCCCTCCTGTGTTTTATGTAAGATGTTAGCAACAAGATAAAGGCGTTGGTGCTTTTCAAAAACTGTTCCTTGCATGAAGATCAAGAAAACTGCCCTACTACATCTTACAGAGCAGGGTGCCCAGAGCTACTGACTGTTCTTTGAATCTCAAGCCACTTTCCCTCTGGGTATCTTTCTTTCCACATAGATCTGAAGCCCTTTCTGCTTCTCCTGAAGCTGCAGGATCTTGGTTTGCAGAGGCATTCACACTCACTTGAATGCCTTCTTCCTGTTTTGAAGCTCTTCACAATTACAGCAAGTGTCTCTCTTTTTACTGTGTACAGGGGTCTACAAATCGTGCAGTCAGTATTGTCTCTCTTCCATCTCCGCTCCTGCATTCCTGCCTATGCTGAAGCATGGAACCCCAAGCTTCTGTACGTATTCTCAGAAAGCAGCACGAGTCAACTATTTCACAGTTGATATGATGTTCTACTGAAGTGTGATGCCTGAGCGGCATGCATCCTCAAATTTCATGGAAGATTTCAGACATTATTCAACCATCCTCATGTGTTTGATAATGAAAATGTATCTGCGTTTGTGTGCACAGAACCAGCACTGCTGGTCCTACCCAGTGTAGAGCCTACCCCAATCCTCTTGTTCATTCTTCTTCTCCTTATTTTAACAGAGAGAAGAAAGCATGCTCTCACTGTCCTTTTTCCTTCTATTTTAGCTTCCTTCCTTACATTGGATGTGCACCAAATATCTGTGAATGGAGGAGCACTACATTTCATATGGGTACATTGAGCATGCTGATAATCTAGAGAATCCCATTTTAGCTTCCTTCTTTAAAGTTGGATGCGCACCAACATATCCATGAATGAGGGTGTGAGCACACATATTTCACATACACACATGATGATGCTGGCAATCTAGTGAATTCTTTTGTAATCCTTGGGTGCGACATTTTTCTCCAGGAGACCCCTCCTCCTCCTTTCGCACTTTTCTCATCAGTAGTTTGGCTTTGTCTGCATTCAGACAGCACAACTTAAAGGGAATATGAAGGGCAGGAAAGAATCTATTTTGACAAATACCTGAGCTGTGACATAATAATCTGATATAGAAGCTTCAGTCTGTCAGGTGCAATCCCAAGAAAAAGACAGACAGAAGCAGAGGGTTGTTTCTTAAGGAAATTATATTATCACCAGGCGACTCTTCCCAGAGTTTGGCTGGAAAATGTAAGAGCATGCAGTCCTTCAGATCCCAGCAGATTCCAAAATGACCCCAGGTGAGTGGAGGGGTGCTGGCGAGCTAAATGTATAAATCAGCTAGCACCACTGGGCTGTTAGGAAACAGACTCCTTCTGTCAAAGGAGCATGCCCAAAGCCCGAAGCCAAGGAGCAGCTGCACTGGCTGTGCTGAGGCGTCTTGAGTTGATTCACATCTTTCCTCACAGCAGAAAGGCCTCTCCTGGGTGCAATGGGTTGTTCCCTTTCCAGCGATGAGGGGATTCTTTGGTGTAATTAAGACAGCAACTAGTGCAACCTTTTCAGGAGTTTGTTCATAAGAAATATCTTCTGATGTGATGACTTTGAGGGTTGGGGTTCTGTGCATTCTCTCTGTGGGCTACATGTCAACACAGAGAGCATTAAAGTACTGAATTCATTGGCAAAACAAGGAGAGAAACAGTCTGCAATGTTTGCAGTTGAGAAACTGAAATTTGACATCCAAAGGAGAGTGCAGAGGGAGCTGGAATCTGTAGGCCTGGTGTTAGCTTGGTTGAACACAGAAATTTCTCTTGTAACTAAATAGTGAGTTTGCACTTAACTTCCTGCAAAGCAGCAGAATTTAAGGAATTCGGAGCTTACGATTCTTATCAAGTATAGTTCTGCATTTTGTTCTGCTCCATACTACTTATGCAGAAGCCAATGGTTGTTTAACCTCTGAGAAACCTGTATTAATTAATATTATATTAGCGCCTTAATGCCATTAGTTCAGCAGCCACGTGCTTAGATATTTTCTTTAGAAAGCCAGAGATCAGTAAGTAAAAATGATATAATTAGCCATCAACACTTGCTTGCTTACGTTTTATGCATCCAGAATTACCCTTTTCATTCAAGACTTGACATTTCTGCTGCCATCTTGCAAAGAAATGTGTGCCCACACCCTGCACATTTCATAGCAATGGGGCTTTCCCAGTGACCTCACACATGTTGCCATGGCAGCAAATTCATCTAGAAATAGCACCATACTTTGATTTATAGTCATCCAAAGACACAATCCTGGATTGTACACATTAAAAAGACAATTTCAAAAGAAATTCGTAGGTTGAGAAATGTGTAGTTCAAGATTATGGGCAATGTGGCATTCGTATCTTTAATGACTGTGCACTTCTTCTGACTATGAAGTAGCTCTTCCATCTGTTCAATGTCCAGCAATTAGAATCCTCACAGGTGCACCAGTTTTCTAATAAGAGGGATGGAGCAAGGTATGAAAAGCTCCTGGCTACTTAAGAGAACACCTCACATGTCTTAAATACTTGGGCTGTTGCTATACTATATCGCTGCAGATATATCACTTAGAAGTTCCAAAGTGGAGCTGTTAATAGATTTGGCTTTGATAAAGGACTCCTGCTTGGTTCACGTCCTGCCCTCGTGTCATGGAGAAAGAGGAAGTTACTAATTGCTGTCTTACTTGGAAGAGAATTAATTCTCTTTAATCAGAGCCCCACCCTTAGTCCCCATTGAACCTTTTTCACATTCTTAGAAGGCCACTGTGAAAAAAGACTGTGACTTTAAGTTTTAATTCTTACTGATGTATTTCTAAAGGAGAATATATGTATGTATGATATGTATATATGTATGCATGTATTGTATGTATGTATGTATGTATATAAGTAAGGGATTGCTTGATTCTAGTTGAAATAGGAAGACCCAATGGTGTAGGTATCAACAGAAGACATGTGTGATATATGTGATGTGTTCCTGCAGAAGGATGCCATCTTCAAAAGTGACATGGACACAGATACCAGTGGTCTCAGTAGACAGGCAGGCAGTGCTTGTAGAAGCATGACAGATCTTTCACAATAACAGAAACATCCCACAGCTATGTCTCTAGTTACAGCTCCAAACATATGTGCACACCACCTAACCTCCATGGTCATGGTGGCAAAGCCCATTTTTGCAGCTTGTTAGAAGAGCACATTGGCTTTGGGACACTTACTTTCTTTATGGGAAACAAACAAACAAACAAACAAAAAAAAACAAACAAAATACCAAACCAAACAAAACAAGACAAAAACCCTCTCATTCAGATATAATACTCCATTTATAAATCCAATCTAAAACCATAATCTAAACTAATCTTTTCTTCTTTATAAATTAACCAGCCTGAAATGGTCAGTTTTACCAACAGAGTAAGGAAACAAAAGAAAAAAAAGGGGTTAATAGAATCCTTATGTAATCGAGGAATATCTGCAAAACAAGAGCCCATACCCCACTCATCCATCTTCCCAAACATGCAGACATGTATAAGTACATAATGCACACACATGCACATCTGTGACATGTTTCTTCACAGGCTCACTCTAATCTTTAGTATTAGCATTCTCGCCTCTCTTCACTTTCAAATCTTATAGTTACATCTCCCATCTCTTCCACACAGCCAACATCCGTCAATGTCCAAGACACAACAGTCTGATTGCTCTGCACTTGTGCCCTTCACCAATAACAAGCCTCAAACTCTCCATCTAAAGTCCCTTGCTTTGGTAAGAGACAAAAAAGAAACCTCATGTTGGAGAAATTTGAGAAATGATGCCATGTATGCATATGTCTGTTTCTCAAATATAGAGTTTCACATTCAGCAATCATTATGGTACATTTGGTTTTGTGAATTCTCAGACATGAGCAGAGTTCTGCACAGTCCCCAATTTCTGGCTAGAATGATTTTCGGGTCCTCCTTTGAACAGAGGTAAGAGTGTTTACGAAACAAAACATGGAGGCACCATAGAGTTGAATGCAAGGAGATTGATAAATCACACTTTCAAAGGAGTGTGAGTGTGGTTCATGGAATAGCAGCAGGATCCAGGGCTACAGTCAGGACAGTGGAGTGTGGCAGTATAGTTTGGATGCTCTTGACCACCACTGGCAAGTGGGCATGGTACCCAGAGAGTCTCCTTAGATAATTTCATATAATGGTATGCCAGTCTAAGCATCAATATGCACTTAAATTAAGTGCTTTTCAGACCAGACTAGAGAGTACCAAAAAATAGTAAATGTCATTTAAATTTTTTATCTGAATACCATCTCCTAGATTTATAACTAGCTTTTAGCTTAAAACTGTGTGTGTGTGTCTGAAAGATAGCAATGTTTTTTGAGCATTTGTTTTTATTATTTCAAAACTCTTGTAAGTTCCTTGGAAGTTAGCAACTTGTTAGAGATATATGAGTATAATGCATTTCACAGTTGAGCGACCTGGAAATGCCAAAGACAAAGAAACTTGTCAGTTGCAAGCAATGCATTGCTTCCTTTCTCTGAAGAGGAGGAAGAAGCAGCCTGGAGTTGAGCCAGTCTAGAAGTGATGTCAGCAGAATTCCATAGCACAGGGGTGATGCAGTTTATAATTCCCAGATCCAAGAATTAAACCAACAACCGATGGTTCATTAAAGTTCTCCTAAAGAGAAGCTGTGTGCTGACATTCCTAAAGAGGATCTGAGGTCACAGAGCCGCTGATCAAAGACCTAATCCCAAGAAGGTCTTAGACTCCTAGCTACCTGTCTTAGTTTGGGTTTTGTTGCTATGAAGAGACCCATAACCATGGCAACTCTTATCAAGGAAAACATTTAACTGGGGCAGTTCAGAGACTCAGAGATTATTCGTTATCGTCATGGTGGGAAACATGGCGGTGGGCAAGTAAACATGATACTGGAGAAGGAGCAGAGGGTTCTACATCTTGATCCACAGGCAGCAGGAAGACATTACCACACTTGGCTGTGGCTGAGCATCTGAAACCATCAACCTGCCCCCAGTAACCATTTCCTCCAACAAGGCCAACCTCCTAATAGTGTCATACACTAGGGCCCAGGCTTCAAACCCATGAGTCCTTGGGCATTCCTATTCAAACCATTGCAACACTATCAATTTGAACAAATCTCCAAGCTGAAGAGTTTTCTGAGGATGATTATAAACTGCTGAGATGCCTCATCCTGAGTTGCTTTGGGCTTGACCTGACTCAGTGGCATGAGAATGAAGAGAGGGCAGCCAGCCAGACACACTACAGAAGAGCTGGGATTGGTAGTTTGTATTTTATCTGCTTGATTAGCACCTACTACCCAACAACCCAAAAAACTCAGAGAGTTTACTGTGTACAGCACAGAGGGAGGGTTTGCGAGTCTGGATAGGAAGTCTTTGTAGGGGAGCAGTTTGGGGCTCTAAAAACTTGGGATGAAGAAATTGAAGTTGCTGGCTTTTGTACAAACTGGTCCCTCATTCCAAACACTGGCACTTCCAGACACTGTCAATATTTTTGATCTGACAAGAGGAAGGCTTTGACATCCCTTTGAGCCTCAAACATATGAAGAAAAATACCATCCCCATGGTTTGAGCACTGGGGTCCGTGACATGGCCATACCCCTGTCAGATATCACACACTCACTTTCACTTAATTCATTCTTTCCACATCCATTTAAGGATCTTAACTCCACAAGCAGAGACAGAATGCTGAACACAGAGGTCTGGATCAAATGTAAAACCAACAGTTTCCCATTGTCAGCTGGGGTCTCCCAACATTCTCTAAGCACAAATGAACACCTCCCAGTGATCAGAGTCACCCATCCTGGAAAACCTGTCCATCTAGGAGAGGTAGGATGGCCTGGGTCCTGTGAGCACAGGATTTCTTCTAACGTTGATAAAACTAAGGATGTCGAACGTTAGACTCTCAGGACTGCACTTTCCTAGCAGGATATTCTAGGTGGAGAATTACTTCCTCATAAAAGTGATGGAAATTCAGTCACTTTGACACCGAGAGCTAGATGTCACCCAGCTCCAGAATTGTGATAAAGGACATTCTTGTCCTGGCAGGCAAAAGGATCAAATCAACATGCTGTATGTGTTGAGGTGAAAAGCAGTAACTCTCTTTGATGCTGTCTCAGTCCTTCCCTTTGTAACAGTGCTGGCTGCTATTCACAAATTTCCCTGTGTTTCATTTTTCTAAACAAACATGAAGCATTTCCCAAGACAATAAAACAAGCATCATTCCTGCCTTTTTTTTCCCTAAATAAAGCATCTGCCAGGATGGTTTAACATTTCAGGGACTGTGGCCTATCTCCTTGAAGAGGGAGTCACAGGTACACACTAAAACCTGCCTGTCGTTTGGCCACACACTCCATCACCAGGAACTTCTCACAAACATTAAAACTCCTTGTTTTATAATATTTAAATGTTCCACTCTGTTTGTTGGAAAGGTTTTGTTAAATGATTAGGATTCTTGGGTCTTGTAGGAATGTGATTTATTGTGCTGTTTGCAGGTTTTTCTTCAATTATTTAGGCATTGTAACAAACTCATCATGACTTTTTGAAATCTGCTCATTTCAAGGCTGTTCCTGACAAGAACTAACACATAGATCTACACAGGACAACGGGCTGCAGCCTTAGACAGGAGGGACCTACACGTTGCTTCAGTGTGTGGCTTTACAGGAAAGGACATCTATCCTTCCAGCCTCATTTCCTTGTGAATAAATTGCTATTCTTTAACTCTGGTGTGTTATTTGGGTTTCTGTTTCTTCATCTGAATTCCACAGGCTAGTTGATTTATGAATAAATGAGTTTCTTTAGGTGAGAGTTATGGAACCAGTGAAGTTGACAATGGTACCTGCTTCTGTCATGAGCCCGTTATATCACAATATGAGAGACAGCATATGTTATAAGTAGGTTTGTAAGATGGTCTAGAGGCTCATGGAAAAGAAGCTGAAACAGGGTCATCTAGTTTATGACAAGCTGCATTGGTAGTAACTAGTCCAGGAGAGTGAGACTTAACTTAGCTCAGACTCTTAAGAAAGACATTAATCTGTTCATAATGGTGGTGACACCCCATGATGTAATCATCTTATAAGAGTCCAGTCCCCTAGTACTGTGGCATTGAAGCCTGGGCATGAGTTCTGACAGACACAAAACATATCCATGTCATAACCCAAGGCTCTCTGGAGGGTGAGAAGAGGTCAAAGGTACATATTCAAAATTCTGGTGTAGAGAAGGATGCTAGTGAAGGTACAAGGCCAGAGGCAATAACTCACATGGGCATCTAAACAAGGTAGGAACTTGAAGGTAAGCCTGCTTGCATTCCACACAGCATTACCTCAGACTAGATTCCCCGCTCCCCAGAAAAGTACAGCAGAAACAACGTAGATAATGGTGTTTAATGGCTCACAGGCTGGCTTATACATAGCTAGCCTTCTTCTATAGTTCAGAGCCACCTGCCAAGGGAGTGGGCTGCCCACAGTAGGTGATGGATACTTAATTAGCAATCAAGGCAATCTACCACAGATGTTCCCACAAGCCAATCAGATGCAGGCAATTTCTTGATTCTTTCTACCTTGTGCTCACTGGTGCTTTTGGACTTTTCTTATTGGGTTTTAGCTTAGCTAAGATGCTAATAATATGTATTTTGCCAACAATAAACAGTTGTCAACCTGGTACCTTATTAGTGGCTACAGTATAACGCCTGTTTACAATGATCTAGAATTCTACATCTATGATGTCAAATGCATGGCGATAGCTTCTAAATCTCTATTAATGAAATTTGACCATATAAATAATAATAGCTAATACTAGGGTAACAATTTTAATTTTAAATCAGTATCCCTACTACTGTTCTGTTTGACTTTAAATGTCTACTTAACAGAACTCAGACTTATCTGAGAAAAAAAAATCTGAAGTGAGAAATTGTGTAGATCAGATTGTCTTGTGTCTGTGGGAGATTGCCTTGACTACTAATTGATATAGGTTGGCTCAGCCTACTGAGGGTGGCTCTATTCCCTCGGCAGGTGCTCCTGAACTGTATAAGAAAGGCAGCTAAGCATAAGACAGTCTATGTGCCATCACATAGCATCCTCCATGATTGCTTCTGTAGCTTCTTTATTGTGAAGTAAGTTCCTTGTTCTGAGATAATGCAGTAGAAATTCTAAATGGGTGTGTCTTCAAGTTCCGATCTTGAGTTCATGCTTTGAGCTCAAGGATGCATGTGCTATGACCTGAAATTGTAAGCAAAATAACCTTTTTATCTCCCAAAGTTGGTTTTGGTCTTTATGTTTTATCATGGTGACGGAAATGAAGCTAGCACCCATAGGCTGGTGAGATGCCTCAGTGGATAAATGTGCTGATCACCAAGCTGGAGAAACAGAATTTGGTACCCTCGTGGTAGAAGAAGGAAACTGACTCCTGTGAGTAGTGCTCTTCACTCCACATTCATGATGTGGAATAGGGACACCCCATTCCCATGCAGAATAAAGAAAAAAAATGTAATAATATATTTTTTATAAAATCAGTTTCCCCAAATGGTAGTTATGTGTACTTTCTGTAAGCCATCAGGTAGGTTAGGCAAGCAATACTATGTACCAGAGCCATGAGGATATTAATGGAATTAATACAGTGACATGAAAAGGCATTACAGAATATACACTGTCCTTGGGATACAGCAGCTTAGTTCCAGACTTGGTTATTCAACTTTCATCCCCTTCCACTCTATCTCTCCTGTCATGCCCACTATCTAACAGCTTGGTGAGGCCAACAAGGCATGAGCCAATAATCTAGCAGATAGGTTCAAAATCAAAGGCACCAAGCCCAAGGAGCTGAGTTCAAGCACTGGGGCCTTCACTCTGGATGAGAAGAAAAAACTCCTAAAAGATGCTCTCTGACCTATGTAGACACACCATGACATACATGCATACACGATAAATATAGCACATTCCTTAAAAAAGTGGGTGTGCCTCCTGTATACACTGTCTACCACAAGCCCTGTAGATATACATACTGTGAGTTATGAAACTCCAAGACAACCTAACTTCTTCTCCTCACCTTAATATCCAACAGGCCTAGAAGTGCATTCCTCTAGTATCACTAAAGTCTGGGAAATTACGCTTGAGGCAACACAAGACAAAAAGCAGTGGATTGGAACGATGTGATTGGACCAATACATCTGTGATTCTATATGGAATGTGAGAGTCTGTCAACTCCTTATGGTGTGCAGAGATTTTTTTTTTTTTATTTTTGCTTTTCTGTTTTAAAGTAATTGACATCCTAATTGTATTCATTTCTGGGGCACATTATTACAACCACAGTATGTAATGATCAAATCAAGGTAACTATCATTTGCATCTCCTCAAATATTATTAATTACCTGTATCACGAAGTTTCAAATGCTCCCATGGTTGTTTTGAAATGCCTGATTAATAATAGACAATAGTCACTTGCCACACTGTAAACATTAGCATCATCTCATCTGCTAACTGCACCATGCAGATTCATTTTCATCCCTACTTAATCCTCATGACAAGGCCCCTGGCCAGTCTCGGGTAATTTCTAATAAACTCTCACCTTACACTTAGCCAATATGTTTAGTGTTTGTGGATTTGAGGACATACGTGGCCTTTAATCCTCTGCCTGTTCTATTTCAACATACATACAGTGTCCTCCTCCTCCATCCCGAGGCTGTACATGGCAGGGTGGTTGAATAGCATTCTACTTTGTCTTTGAACTGAATGTCTTCCTTGCTCAGTCATCTGAGAATGGACACATTGTTGATTCTATTTTTGTGCTTCTAGGAATGCTAACCAATAAACAAGGGTATTTATTATTTTTTACATACTGTACTCATTTCATTTGAATTTCTACCCAGGAGTGAGGCAGAGACCATGGTGTACATGTATTTGTAATGTTTTGAGGACCATCTATATTGCTTTCCACAATGGCCATGTTTATTTATCCTCCCAGAAATAGTGTGACGAATTCACTGTTTCTGTATCCTTGATGCCTTTGTCCTTTTCCAGGTATTTTAAAAGTTCTCTGTGATGTTTTTTAGTATATTATTTATTCATTCATCTATTCTTTTAGAAGTGAGTACACCTGCCTGTTATGGCAGATGAGAATAGATCAGAAGAATATGTAGGAATCAGTTCTCTGTGTCCTCCCAGTGGATTCCTTGGATCAAGTTTATGCCATCAAGCTTGTCAGCGTGTGTCCTTACCCACTGAGCCATTCCAGTGGTCCACTTCTGTGTTTTCTGATAGGAAGTATTTTAGTGAAGGTCAGTTGATGCTTACTGTGGCTTTAGCCTACGTTTCTCCCCATGGTGTTTTCCTGACATTGATATCTTTATGCACTTGCTGGTCATCACTATTAGAAATTATTTTGATACAGAGCTCCCATGATATCAGTTGGAGGGATAGGGCTGTCATTCATTAGTAGAACATTTTCATTGCGTGTAAAATGCACGTGGGTTGAGCCTTGTCACTGCAAAAACAAATACTAAATGTAAATGTTAAGAGATTGGGTGTGATGTGAATGGCTGTGACACGTAGAGAAGGAAGTTGGGATTGTGCCACAGAGGTTCTTATGTCTTAATGGCTCATCCTAGCCTATATTTAGATTTCAGCCCCACCACCATTTCTGACATTGTGCAACTTGAATGGACCTCCCCTCTGTTAGAGTTCAACAACCTCTGTTCTAGTATGCTAGCTTGGAAACTTTTTTTTTTTTTTTTTAAATAATCCTTACCATCTGATAGAATTCTTTGGGCAGATATCCCTCTGAATCTATTCACTTGCTTCTCCTCTTTGCCTGGAATGCCTTGTCATGCTTTAAGCTGATATTACATCTCATCTTTCCTGCAGGCTCATTCAAAGTCTTGAGATATCAGAGACACTTCCGTAGACTCCCTGGAGGCAGCAGGGTGGAAGGAACAAGGCCTAGACTTTGGCTTCTGTTTCTCCATTCTTTAGGGTAATTATTGACAAGACCTAAAATCCCTCTGGTTGACCTTTCAGGATCTCAGGTTTTGTGCATGCTCATATCTGACCTGTATGGTAATAGGTATGTTAGTGCCATAGACCGAGGTGCAGAAGCCCACATGTTTCAGGGAGTTCGGTGTTGGATGGCTCACGCTGCTGCTGATGGCAGCAATCACATACTATTTTGGCACTGCCTGAAGCACTGCTCCACATGTGAAACGAATAGTCCAAGAATTGACAATCTTGCAGTACTTCAAAAGATAAGAACTTGCCTTTTTAAAGAAGAATTTTTATTTCCAATAGGAAAGATTTTGCATAGACAGTTTCGGCAAACATCTGAAAACCTCTTATTTCAATCAATAAGAGAAGAATGACAATCCTTCGGGGGGAAAAAAACCAAAATACATTTAAATTCAGAGGCAATACAGGAAAGATGGAAAGAAAGAAAGCTAAGTCTGTTTTTGTATTTCCAGCCCAATTCAAACCCAGTATTTCTCCTATACATCATCTTAATTAATTCTCCTGATAATCAATTGAGTTCAGAAAGTAGATACACTTTTTAGGGACCCATATGTGTCTATATGCAAAGAATTTCTCAATATATGGTGTATAGAAAGCAGGTAGATATAGACAAGTAGAAAATGTGGTTTGATATCAGTGAAACTGTGAAAGACCCTGTTCTTGGTCTCAGATGCTCCCTTGCTTACTATGAACACCTACCGTAGGGCCCTCTCTGTGGAATGCCTACAGAACCAAGAGTAGTGGTGTCCACTGGATATCTGGTGCACCAGTTACTCCCAGTGCCACTGTGAAGAGCCATCAGCAGCAGAAACACATTTTGAGGGAAACTATGATCACTCTGTGTGCATTATAAAGCTGAGAGAAAACACTTTAGTTAGACATTTTTCTCAACATTAGGAAACTGCTAGGTGTGGACAACTGTCTCTCAGAAAGGGGAAAATGCTACAACATAATCAGTGATGTCTACATTTTCTCCTGATAGCAGGAATCAGGGAGAACAGAATTCAGGGGACAAGGGAGCTAGATAGTGATTCTAAATTTGTTGCCACCACACAGCTTACTGATTATATATATATATATATATATATATATATATATATATATATATATATATATATATAAATGAACTAAATGAAATAACTCAGAGTCACTTATTCAAGTTCAGTGGTAAGGCTGGTACAATCAATAATATTCCTGTACTGCAAAAGAAGGTGTGTGTGTTGTATGCAATGTGTGTGCTTAACTTGACTATATGAATAAAAATAATTGTTCATATGCTCATATTTACAGCATGAAATGTTCTTCCTATGGAGAACTCACTAAAACTACACAATGAATAGCGGCTAATAAATGTATTCCAGGGTCAGGTGAGAAACAGAAAGTGGTGAAGCTTGGTATATGAAGGAAATAAGAACTTGAGAAGTAACCTGCTGATTAGTCAAAATCCCATATGATGGTCACATATATGACAAGGAAGTCACGGAAAGGAAGGGAGAATGGCTTTCCTCAAAGCTAGAGAACTGCTTTTAGCATAGCCCCTTTGACATTCAAATCTATTGGAATATAGACAGTGGAAGTCTATGGAAAGTTAATAGTCACTTGTCACCTGTGAGCCCTAATGCTGAGCCAGCAAGTATGTGAGCTTTCCAGACAGTATTGGCTCTGCAAGGGCATCTGGTTCCTCCTTGCTGTCTTTCTGACGTGCAACAGCAGCCTGGGCTGGTGAATTTTCATGGTGGCTCCATACTGGGCAGTCTTGTTACAGAAGGAAAGCAGTACAAATAAGTAGGTAGAGTGGACAGCCTTCTAGCTGGGGAGGAGCTTTTAAGATGGCTTCTATTCCATAGGTCTCAGGAAATGGCTAGGAGGACCCCTTGCAAGCTGAACTTAAAAGTTAGAGCAAAGGAATCTTCAGTTTCTCATCTGGGTGTCAACTGGATTCACCTTGTGACAACCTGGGAGATAACAACTGAATTTTGTTTTGTCTCCCCAATTCTGGTTTAAAATCCTAAAGTATGAATTGGGGCAGATGGAATGCCTTCCCCATCTGGCTGCTTCTCTTTCTTCCCTTTCAGAGGTGGGCTATGTAGGAAAGGGAGACCCCATCTTTGAAGCTTTACTGTGTTTGATGTTGTCTCAATATTGTGTAATTCTTCTCACGTGTCTGTCAGGAAGATCTCATTACATATATTGCAGATGAGGAAACACAGATTGCATGTGTTTGCATGCTTTCTTGCTGGGAGGAAGGTAAATGTATGACTCAAAGTAGATTCTTTTGACTCCAAGGTCAATCTCTGACACCAGTATTTGTCAAAGTATGACCTCCAATGTACCCATGTCACCTTGACCTTGTTAGAAATGCCAAATCGAAAGCCTTATCTGAGAAAAACTGCATCAGATACTTTGGGGTTGAAGCAAGCCACATGCACTTCAATAATCAGATGACTACATGTCTTAGGGTTTTATTGCTGTGAACAGACACCATGACCAAAGCAACTCTTATAAAGGCAACATTTAATTGGGGCAGGTTTACAGGTTCAGATGTTCAGTTCCTTGTCATCAAGGCAGGAGCACAGAAGCATCCAGGCAGGCATGGTGCAGGATAAGCTGAGGGTTCTACATCTTCATCTAAAGGCTGCTAGCAGAAGACTGGCTTCCAGTCAGCTAGGACAAGGGTCTTAAAGCTTACACCCACAGTAACACACCTACTCCAACAAGGCCACACCTCCTAATAGTGCCACTCCCTTGGCCAAGTATATACAAACCATCACACCAAATTAAGTTATTGTTATGTATAGAGACACCCATGTTTCATGGAGTGCTCTTTCAGACAAGCTACCTTATGATGAAAGTGGAGAACTCACTATTCTCTCAGTCTATGCAATGAACAATTTATTGTGATTATCCACCATCCTAAAGGCATGCACTCAGAGAATATTTAAAATACTGCTTTATCAGAAAGACATGACAAAGGCTTGGCAGGTAACTAGAATGAGTCACTCAAGAGAGTCATGTAGATGAGTGTGTCATATGTCCCCACCTTCTTTCAATGGTGAGCTAGGGATTGCTGTATTCCAGGGTCACTTACAAATAGTGATCAGATATTACTATCAGAGCATTCTATACCCTTGCAACATTATAGCCTCCCCTTAGGAAGGTAGAAGGACAGGGAAGAGCTTTGCCATCAACTGTATATGTACTAAGCTCTGCTGTGGGAAGAAGGATTTACATGTGTACAAACATCCAAGTAGAGTTCACCTTCTGGCTTTTGTAAGAGGTGGCTTCCTAGAGGTAGCCAAATTGCTTAAAGAAAGAAGTCCCCTCAGACTCTTTCATGGCCATCAATCTTTCAAATACAGCATTAAGGAAGCAAAAAAAAAAAAAAAAAAAAAAAAAAAAAAAGTCAGATTTAACCATCCTAGCAACAAGCTGTATTTTCTAAGAGTTTCATACCCGTGGAGCTCTTCAGCTAATTAGTATTCTCATTTGTACATTGTGAAAAGCAATCTATATTTATCTCAAGCATCATGTTTCTGTCCTCTCCTTAGGTGATTCCATCCCATGGGGGCTCTTCATCTCTTGAACGTTTATGTTGTCATCCTTCATGTGGATGATACCAGGCCTCGGGGACATCTCCATCTCTCTAGCATGGCAGGGCCTCTTTGCTCTTTCTCACTGTACTTACTCCTGAGGGCCAGTCTGGATGCCAACAGTGTTTCTAGAGCAGCTACCCAGGCTGTGGAGGCTTGAAGAGACTGAGAAAGATGTCCATACCCATGTGGTGGCACAATCCTTCCAGTCACTGCAGAGGGGCCCAGTAGCACTTCTAGGGGTGAAATCTCACTGTCCCTCACTGAGATTATGTTGTAACAATTCTAATGTAGAAATCATGCCCTCACAACAAATCAGAGACCAACAGAGGGGAGATTCTCGAGGATGCTAACAATGTTCTTTATCTATGGCCTGGGAATGTGAAGTATTCAGGTGTACTCTGCAAAGGTCTTCCAAGAAGGTAGGCGACCAGACAAGAGTGGAAGATGAAAAAGAGATGGGACTATGTGTTCTTAGAAGATGCAAGCAGGAAAAGTGGAACACTAGATGGCAGCAGAGCCCCATGGTTTTCTTCTGGGCTTCGTAGTGCCTGAGATCCTAGATGGGGGAGATTCCCAATATTATCACATTCCTCCAAAATGAGCCATTCTTCCTGGACAGTCGTATGCCTTGCTCACGGACTCACAATCAAGTTGCAATCTGACAAGGTCATTCTAACTTCCAGACCCAGGATCTTTCTTCCTTTCTAATCTGGAACAAAGTGATTGTAATTCATTTAGATTGTTGTTGCTCTATGATTTTACTCAAATAGATAATTTGCAACAAAAGCATCAAAAAGAGTGTTTTAATTATTGTTGCTCAGAGACAAGGTCTCCCTGTGAAGCTATGGCTAGCCTGAAACTCTCTTTCTAGACCAAGCTGGCTTTGAACTTAAGGTGATGCCCCTGTCTGTTTCCTGAGTGCTGTCACTACAGGTCATCTGTATCATCATGGATCTGAAAGGAAACGGGTCTTTATGCATGTTACCGTGAAGGAGGCACTCAATCTTGAGTTGGCAAAGTGCCACCATTCTATGCAAAGGTGTTTGATGTCTCAGGTGACACTGAACATTCTTGGTTTGGACCCTAATAATGTGGATCCATCTGGGAGCCCCCCGCACAAGGTAGTGAGATTTGGAAATGGTTTTTAATGGCAGAAATCCTTCTTGGTGACATGAGTCATTAGGAGTGGCATTCAGAAGACAGAACACAGTTTCTCATGGGGGACTTCAGCCGTGCTGCTCCTGGAGATCAATGTGTCCGGAGAAGGAGCAGGGGATGAACTATTGGATCTCCTAACGGGTCTTGAAAGACTTTTGTTGTTGTTGCTGTTCACTTGCTGGAGTGTAAATAACACCTGGGGGACGACTTAAAAATCACATTGGAGGTGGGTGACCCCTTCCACTCCCTGTCGCACTGAAGTGCACAGGGAGTCATCCTCAATCCACATTTTAGAGAGATAATACCCTGGAATTTTCTCCCCTCCTGAAAAGGGAAGAACGATGAGAAGAGAGGATACTATAAATAAATAAATAAATAAATAAATAAATAAATAAATAAATGTTCAGATCAGTTTCAAGAGAGCCTTGGAGAAAACCTGCAGGAGAAAAGAGCCGGATGGCTTTTTTTCTGGGGAGCTCATATCTCCAGAAGGAGCAATTTCGGTGGGATAAGGGCTCTGGTTGCTCTTGGGAAGGGAAGGTACAGCCAGTAATTCTGCATCTCTGGAGTCACTCTCATGCCCTCACACGATCTGTGGGCTACAGGGAGCAAGAGGGCTCTAGAACACTAAACTTGAATGTGGCACACCATGGCTCAGTCCCTGACAGTTGGGCACAACGCTGGTATGATGATGTGGCCATCAGCCTGCCTCCAAACACCATGCTTGGTGTGAACGACACACAGTTCATCATAGGATGAATGTTCCCGTGGTGGAGACATGAGATGCCCATGTCGCCTTCCCTCCAATCCCCTACTACTCCCCTAATCCTTTCTGATTAAGAATGGCGCATCTGTGAACTCCAGCCTTCACCTGGTTTGGATTTTCAATTAACCTACAGCCTTTTTCCTAGCAGCTTACTCTGTGCACTCCCTGGCTGCAGTAGACCTGCTTTTAGGCAGTTTCTCCTGGCTCCTCCTGATCCCTCTTTGCGGGATCAAGGGGACCCCTTTTGGGATGCTGGGTTTGATGTTGGGGTTCACTAGAGGTGTGTCAATTCTCCTGCTCTCAGAACCAGAACAGGGTGGCAGCCCGGTTGTTCAACTTCATTTTGATTCCCGCACAGAGCTGGGCTTGGAATGAGGGTAACCCTAACAGGACTAAACATGAGCAGAGGAGGAAACTGTCAGCCAGCGGCTCGGCTCATCATAGTTTGTAGGCAGTCACCTTTTCAAAGGTAATTTACAGTTTCCTTTACAAGCACCTTTTTTGCTCCAGTTCCAGTTAGAGCTGGGCCCATTCTCTCCACCCCACCCCCCACATTTCTTTCCTAACTTAGGCAAGGGTCTTCTTCTGGTCAGTAGAGAAAGAGAAGGATGGAGGCCGGCCTCTGCCTGCCCCCACAGAGCCCTCGGCTCGCTTGCGTGGCCGATTGTATGGTTTCTTCCCAGTGCGCGGCGTGGGCTTCTCCCACTTGAGCGCCCAACAAGTCTCCGTGCTCCAGCCTGCGCGCAGCCGCGCCAGAGGCTGAACGCAGCGCTGCGGGAGCACTAGCAGGGGCCTGAAAGCCCGAGGCCGGGCTGAGTCCGGGACTGCGCGGTGCCAGCCTTCTTCCTTCCCCTCTCGGTGGGTAGGATGGTTGAGTCCAGCCGCCACGGCAGCGGCTCCTTGCGCCTCTAGCAGCCTGTCTTCGGCGCTCGCTCCCCGCCTTCCTCCCGCTCCAGCCCCGCTCCCCCCCCCCCCCCCGCGCCCCTCCCGCACCTCCCACTCGCTGGCTCTCTCTCCAGCTGCCTCCGCTCCAGGTTGCTCCCGGCTGCGCGCGCTCCTCTCCCCGCCTCGCCCCCTCCCGCAGCCTCGCCGCCTTGGTGCCTTCCTGCCCGGCTCGGCCGGCGCTCGTCCCCGGCCCCGGGAGCCCCGGGCTGCGCTCGCTCCGAGCATCTTCAGCCCCGCAGTGGCTCGGACCCGATGCTACGGGAGCGGAGCGAGCCGGGCGCGCAGAGCTGCAGGAGGCGTCGGATGCGCGGCCGGGCTGGGGACCCGGAGCTCTTGCCAGCTCGCCTTGCCCTTTGGTGATTACCGGGCTTGTGTTTAGAGCCCGGTCGTTCCTCGGAGGAGACCGGCGCATCCGAGAGGAGCCATCCGTGTCGTGTGCGTGTGGAATATCTGCAGACATGACTGCGTGGAGGAAATTCAAGTCGCTGCTCCTGCCTCTGGTGCTGGCGGTTCTGTGCGCGGGGCTCCTCACTGCAGCTAAGGGTAAGACAGACTAGCTCGGTACTGGGGAGACGGCCGAACCCTCGGAGGCCCGGTTTGCGTACGCGAGTGTCTGATCTGAGGACCGTAAGGGACCAAGCAGCAGGCACGGGCCGGGTGGATGTCCACCAGCGACGCCAGGGAACGCAGCGCCGGATACCGAGCTTCCATCGCGTTCTTCCCACCCCTCATCTGCCCCCGCCCCACCCCCGCCCTTCCTTCCCCCTCACTTGGGCTCAAACGACATTTCTCTCAGCTGTGTGCTGTGGGTTGTCAAGGAGAAGAGAGCCCGACACGAGTTGGGCAGAGAACTGTGCTTTGGTTCCTGGCGCTTGGTGGGCTAGGCGGGTCGCAGGCTGGGGTAGTTCCCACGACTTCTTCCTGGACCCGGCGCACCTGGGAAACATACTGGCACGGTCAGCCTGGCAAGTTCAAGCTCTCAGTCTGGGGCTCCTGTGCCAGAAGGGAGAGCTCCTAGCCGAGTGATGTTCCCACAGCCTTACACCTCCTCACACCAGATTCCCGTTTCCCCTTCGAGATACTCAAACTAGCTGTCTCTGTGAGGTAGCCCCCACTTTCCTTCCCTGGACTTTGCTTTTTGCAAGTTGTAATATCTGGCAAAGTGGATGAAGACAGCAGGGAGTTTTCTGGCCGGGTTTCCGTATCAGATCAATTCTCTGTGGGTGCAGGGGCAGTCCCTGTCTAAGTCTGATCAACCAAAGGAGAAGGATCTTTCTGAATGGTTCTTGGGGCTTTTGGCTCCATGAATTTGGCTTTCTCCTTGAAAGGAGTTAGGGGGTGTTTTCTCCTAAGTCTCTACAAGATGCAACCTTCGGACTGGCAACAGCTCATGTGCGCTAGGTTTAGTCTGTGGGAAGGAGGGAGAGAGAGAGAGAGAGAGAGAGAGAGAGAGAGAGAGAGAGAGAGAGAGAGAGAGAGAGAGAGAGAGAGAGAGAGAGAGAGAATGAGAATTGATTGATTTTCACATTGGCAAGTACCTGTCCCATTTCTTCATTCTCGTTCTTCTGAGTGTCAGTTTCCTTCCTCACACGACTCCTGGACAAATCTGTATCTATATCTGTATCTTTATAGACAGATTGCTTTTCTTTGTAAAGGATGGGACCAAGTCTTACGACTTTTCCCCCTTTGACTTATTTGTTCCCTGTTTCCTCACAAGAAATTGCCCTTTCCTCTCTAGACTGCCCCGGCTTCTATTCCCCTAGTGGTTCAAATTCAAGGGTGATTAAGAAGCGACAGAGGACTCTGTGATCTCCATCCAACTCCACACCCGCCTGGAGAGAGCAGAGGATTGCCTGAGGGCTCCCGGTGGGGGAAAAGTCGGCCTTCTGATGCTGGCCCCTCTGCCAAGCATCCTTCTCACAAAGGGTATCTTTTGGGATGCGTCCCAGTAGCTCACCTAGAAATAGGTGGGTCCTGCTTAACTGGAAAGATGGCATTGCTTGATTTTCTGGGGCTTCCCGCAGATGCCTGCCTTAGGACTACACGCCCCTTCCCCCCATCTAGCCTGGGCCTCCACCTGCGGAGGCTCCACCGGCCAAGCACCAAGCAGAGTTAGGGTTGGCAGAGGGCTCCGGTCTCACTGGGCACACTGGGAAATGAGAGGCAAAACGTAAAAAGTCGAGGGCTGTAACCCCCAAACCAGGTGCGATTGTCAATGTTGGAAGTGGAAAAGATTCAGGACACAGAACTAGACTTTATCCAGACAAACCCTTAGTGAAATGATATGCTTGTGATGCAACTATGCCAAACTTCTTACCCTTTCCCCGCACTCTGAGATGATCTAAGGCAAAGCTTCCTCCTTCCCTAAACCTGCAGCTCACCCTTGGAGCACACTCTGGGTTCCTTAGAGTTCTGAGCAGCTCTAGCTCCCTTCCCCCGCAATTAACAGAGGTTGCTGCGTGGAGCCCCACAGCCTCTCCCCGGCTGCTTAATAATCCCTACACGTGTGCGGGCTGATTCCGCCCCCACGAGGGTGGTCTGCCGGGCTGGGGGAGGGGAAGTAGGGGCCGGGTGTGGAGGGACAGGCCCTGGGCAGAGTCTGCCCAGGCTTGGTTCTGGGATTCCAGGGTTGGTGCACAGAGTACTGGGCCTGGACTCACAGCCCCAGAGAACTGAGTGCCTCCTGTACACCAGGAACCCCAGTGGAGACCACAGAAGCTAAAGTGAAGCCAAGGCGCCGCCAGCCCCTGTTTGCTTGGCGCTGGGATCGAGCTCGAGCGCGCACGAGCGCGCGCGTACCCTCGTGCTCAAAGGGACTGGGACTTGAGTCGCCAAGAACGTTTGTGCTATTGTCTGGCCCATGGGGCAGTGGGTGCATGTTCCTTCATTAACCCCCTCGGGGCCGGAGCTGCATCTCCTAACACCCACGAGGTCAGGCACAAGCTCCGTGGCTGTGCGTGCTGGCGGGAGGCTGGTGACGCCAGCAAGAGAGTAGCCAACAGTGTGCTGGCTGGCAGCTGGGGCAGGGTCGCAGTTTCCCTTAGAAAGCCAAAATCAATGGGCCAAGGTCGGGCCTCTGCCAGGGGGTGTCGCCTCTGGGCTTCAAGGCTTAGCCAGAGGGTCCGAGGGCGCCCTGGCGCCTGCGCAGAGTATGGTCCTCCTCTAAGGAGCGCACAGGCGGAGGGAGCTGGGCCACTGCCACTCTTAGCTGTGCTGCCTGCACCCAGGTGGCTAGGGCGCTGAGGCAAAAACAGGTTGAGTTTTTAATGCCTGGGACATCTTTCTTGACCTGTTTGCCGAGTCTGAGAGGCTGGAGGCGAGGCAGTAGAGGTCGTTGGAACCCATAACCTTCAGTGCCCAAACATCAGTTATCAGTACAAAAAACACTGGGGGAAACCAGGAATTCCTTTATCATTATTATTATTACTATTATTATTATCATCGTCGTCGCTGTTGTTGTTATTGTTGTTGTTGCTGATGGTGATGATTAATGAAATGACAAGGAAGGATTCCCAAGTTTATATATCTTTGTAAAAGCACATTAACCAGGAAAAGGAAAATGAAGATTTTTAAGCTTTGTCATTTGGTAAATAGATGGAATAATTCATATGAGAGAAAGCTTGCTTAAATCGGTGCCCCGGATCCAGAATTGAGTTATCTCTATAGGCCTTTTGAGTAAAGTTTGTTTCTCAGTAGGTTCTTGGGTTATTGGTTGTCGGCTGTGAAAAGAAGCTTTGCTTGAAACGCCAGCTAAAAGTATTCTCACCTAGTGCTGGAAGGAGTCTCACCTGAGGAAGCTTGAGAATGAAGGCAGAGCTTGTGCAGGCGGATCTTTAGGTTGCCTACCTCTCTAGTAAAGAGATTTAAAGCACAAGTCGTCAAATTCCCACAGAAACCATATACAAAACTTAAAGACCAGAGAGGAATGTATGCCTAAGCCTTTTCCTGCCTCTAGATGGTTACTCTTTGAAAATTCATATTACCAAAGGACAATAAGACTTTTAATTTGCAGAGTTCGATTTTTTTAGAGCAGGGCCACTCTATTTCGGCTCTGGATGAAGCCAGCACCCCCTGTGAATAAGTGTGTTCTGGCTCTCCTCCGACTCCCCACCCCCAAATCCATCATGCATCAGAATGATGGAGGATCTGTTAACTGTCTGTATTCAAGTTGTCCTCATCAAATCTCTTCCCCCCTTGCATTGTGAGAAACAGTATTGCATTTTTAAATTCAGATCTGGTTGGCCAAAAGCTTCCTACTGTTTCCAGAGTAGCAATTAGTACTATGGACTTCTAGGACCATGAAGAAGAGAAGCAAATTCTGGGCTTAGAGACATTGGTTAGGAGCCAGGAACACCTGCAGTCCTTCCAGAGTACTGGAGTTCACTCCCAGTATCCACATCAGGCAGCTCACATCCACCTTTACTTCAACTCAAGGGATCTTACACCCCCTTCTGGCCCACATATGGGGTACACTTGCACATAAATAAGTAAAAAGTATGCATTTTTTTTTTACAAAAAATAATAAGGGACAATCTTTCTCCTGATGTGACAGGATTGGCAAACTGGAAAAAGAGAAAGATGCCACCTAATCGAGGAGGAGTGGTAGTAGTCCAGAGGCTCTAGAACACCCTCCTTCCTGGGCTCAAACACCTTCTCAGTAAAGACTGAAGGGAGGGGCTATTTTTATGTTGGTTTTCATCTGGGTAATCACACTTAATCGGAACATGGCATACCTCTGGCTTCCAAGTTCTTCCCAGTGAAACATCTTCTTCCCCAGGGCCAGGCTGCTCCAGTCAGTCTCCAATTTCTTGTCTGAAACACAATCCAACTTGGAAGGTGTCAAGAAAATGGTTCTGCTTCCTCCCAGAAATAGATCAACAAAGGCTTGGTGGCCACTTAGTGCTTATTGCTGAAGATCTAGCAAATCCAGTGTAGACATTTCTAAGCTGTCAAAATGCAAATGGCATATTAAACACTCCATGCTCTACTGAATTCTAAATGTGACTCTGGTAGTTTTTCTGCTGAGCTCATGGTGAAATAAGCTGTGACAATTTGCGTGTGTGCAATTCGAGCTATATGTTCCTTCTTGGACATTTTTAAAAAATTTTTCTTGTTGAGTTCATTTCCCTCTATGAATAATTAGATATACTTTGTATCTTGTACCTAAAATGTAAAGAGGGCATGCCTGTAAATTTGATTTTACTAGGCAAATGCTACATCACAGGAAGGTGTCTGTTAAGGAAAAGAAATTTACCCCCACACTATCTGCATATTTGCTCTAGGCATTGTTTTCTATCACCAGAGTGGTAACTTGAACTCCCAGACCATGGGCTGACTACAAAGAGGGAATCAAACTAATTTGATTGTGTGTTCTCCCTACTGATTGGACCAGTGCTGATTCTGTTTTGTTGGGTTGTTTTGTTTTTGTTTTTCTGAATGAGCAAAATGGTCTTGATCTCGATGAACCATCTGAGGCAAAGATATAGACGCTTTTGTCTTTGCAGAATGTGTTCATCCTAAAGGAATCAACCCTCCGCTGCTGCCTTCAGATGCACAGGCATGGTCCTTAGCTCCTAGATATCTACTCCAGAACAAGCATCAGTATACAAGTCAAATACTCAGCCTCAAGCAATTACAGCTAAATTATAAGTAAGCAGGTCAGTCTCACAATGGCTTCAAGATGACCTTAAATGACCTTTGATTGTTGATATGACTTTATTTAAGGGCAACTCTAGTTCCTGGTGTGGAGACTGATTGTGGGATTAATATCGTCTTTATTTGAAAAAAGAGCACACAGAAATTGTAAGGCAGAGCTAGTTAAAATGGAGTGGTTCATGAGCTTTCTGCAGATAATACAAACCCTGTTTATCCTCCAACGGATCAGCTACGTAGAAAGTGGCTCATTTTGATGCAGTGTTCTTCAAGTCACTTACATGAGCAGGGGTCTGTAAGAGAGGAAAATGCCACTGTGCTTGAGTGACTTCGTCTGGTCCTTCCTTAGGATTTATTCTAGAACTGTAACTTGAGTCATAGGTGATGTTCCTTCTACCCACTTTTCGAAGGCTGTGTCTAGAACTTCCTCGGTGAATGAAACAAAACAAACCTCACACAGAATCACACACCTGCTTAAAACAACTCTGGGAGTTTTGTGTTTTTAACACATTTGAAGATCATGGCTGCAGGCATTGGTTTAATTTCAGGGTTGGTTTAATTTTCATTCTGTTCTTCATCATAGAGTAAGTCAGGGACATTTTACTATATGCTTTAAATCTTGTCACTGATATGGAATCAAGGGACATAGACCATGCAGGAGTCAAATTTGTTGGCACTCCTTCCAGACTGTTTTTGCCAATGAGTCACATTGGGAATGCGATTATAACCAGGGGGCACGGTGATGCAAGCTACCAGTCAAATGCTGAATGTGTTCATTTCCTAATTTTGGTCCTTTTGGAGAATCTCAACTTTAAACAAACAAACAAAAAACTGGAGACAAACTATGAGGATGTGGGCTCTACTGAATTAAAAACAAGATTGTGTGTGGATGATCCAGATAATAAGACATTCGCACCCCAGTAGAGCTCTGATATCTGAGGAGGAGGGTGAGGGCGTGGCTGCACTCTTTCCTCATCTCCACAGCACGGGACCGGACCAGGACCTTTGAATGTTGTCATGAAAAGCTGATTTCACCTGAGAATAATTCCTCTTTCTCTCTCTTTCAATTCCAGTTCCCACCCTTTGCCTCCAATTAAGTCTCAGGAGTATAGTGTGACATGATGTCACTTCTAGGGCACCAGCAACTTCCATTCACAGGTTATCCTGATACAGAGAACACAGTTGATCTCAGAACAAGAGGACATTTAATGAGAATAAGGCAGAAAGGAAACTTCAGATCTAACTTTGTCTGTACAAATTCAGATTTATACTCCTTCATGATTTAATAATGAGATGTGGACTAATTACATTGTAGATAAAAGATATACCTCACTTTAAATACATATAGATTGCATCTATATGTATCCTATCCCTTCTTCCTTTTCAATAAAAGGCATGAGGATCTAATCATCAATTCATTAATCCTTCAAAGGATAATTAGCCCACACAGATTTCAACATGAATTTGCTTTGTTATGAAACTGCGCAATTATTTCAGATTTTTTTCCCTCTGTATCAATCACGGCTCCATTATCACTGTCCATCACCCTGCCCTGTTTAATCTTGTTCAAAGTATGAATTTACCACAAAGCCCCCATCTAAACTTCCTGCCCAGAGTGTTTGTATTGTGAGCAGACTTCAAGGAATAATTATAGTCTTTCATGTGAGCGACCACATGTTGCAGTGAATGATTCTATATTTTTCCCATTACTGTTTAGTATACTCCGATGTGATTGGTATTATGTAAGAAAGAGCTAAATGCTAAATCAAAATTTGCATTATTTGAGGACTGATCCGCAATGATTTAAAAGCCTTTGAAATCAATTGCGGACTCGAAGCACTCATTTTCCCAAGGCCTAGAGAATCCCTATGGCTTTATTCAGAGAAACATGTTTCTCCTGTATTTAATGGGAATCATTTCTACTGGTCTCTTAGGAGTTGAGAATTTGCTTCACTGGGTTGATATTCATGGACAGAATGGGGAGGAGCCTTGGTACCTCCTTCTTATAAACATACACAGTACATAATCCATTGGGTTGAGGTCATCTTTTTACTCTTTCGTCCTACTCTGGCCTGCTAGCACAGAGGACATTTCCACTCAGCTCTGATCTGTGAACTCACTAGCTTTTTGTTACTACACCTATCTCATGTCCAGGCTTAGCTAAAGGCAAGCATGCACTGTCATTGGAGAACAGAAACTCTTTTTCAAAGAATGCGGTACAGGCCTGTTCTGAGGCTATCCACAATTGTTATGGTTCAAAAAAATTTTTAAAATTTGTTGATTTGTAAGGAAATTGCTATATTCTCAGGTGCAGTGCCATTCTGGGCAGCCAAGACTTATAGGCTTTGCGGTTAGCACACTCTTAAAGAGAAGAGTCCTTAACAGCATAAGAACTGTCACATTTATATAAGGAATCTGCTTAATTGAGCAAATAATCTTTCATAAAATGTAAAATTTTGAACATGAGTTATATATTTCTCATTTGCCTTCTTCTTATATAAAGTACATTTATTGGGGGAAATCTTAAAGTAAAACCAGAAGGATTTACTTTCATTTTATGAGGTAATCTGTTCAAGTTAGAGGATTAATTAACATAGAAAATTATGGATTCTATTTATTTTTATTTTACCTTTTGGGGAGTAAGAATGAGTGTAGCAGAAGCCAACCTCAATTCACTATATAGCTGAGGCTGGCATTGAACTCTCGATCCTCCGGCCTCTACCTTCTAAGTATCTGTATTTTAAGCCATGCAATACCACGCTGATAAAATGTATGAATTTGAAAACTAAAATTCTTAATAGTTTAAAATATCACAAGTAATATCTAGGGAAAGTCAAGTGAGGAATTTACCAGGGTAGCCACTGTTACCACGGAAATGCCTCAGCTTGACATTCTTAAATGTTTAGCTAGAGTTACCGTCACTGTTCAGATGCAGGTTTTATATTGTTGTGATACTGAATGATGCACCCTGTGAATGAAATCCCGTATATTTGTTGATAACTCTCTGGAGAAGGACTATAGGGGGCATTGGTGCCAGTGGAGAATAATGGACCACTCTAAGCAGAAACATGGATAGAATAACTCAGACACGGGAGCTCCCTCTCTTCCCCTCTACTGTAGTCTACAAAGAAGAAGTTGTGTTTGCCTTCCAGGAGCCTTCTCACTGCATCAGGAAACAGGCTCTTGACATAATTTCCATTGATCCAAATAGGAGCCTGTATAACAGAGACCTTGATGCCATGGCAACGCTGGAGAGGAGAGTGTCTGGGAGGTGAGAGTTGTTGGAGACTTGAAGGAACTGAGGATTAAGGGAAGTGACCACAGCTAGTGGGTGGAGAATGAGGTAATTTTGTCTCTTCACAGCTTAGCTGGGTCTGATTTTAGGGACCCACCAAAGCATAAAGAAGTGCTGATGGTGACTTTGGGTCTCATCTGAGGTTCAACTAGGGAAGAGTCCACTTTTAAGCTCACTCTGGAGAGTTGGCCAAGGGCAGGTCTACATATAACTGGATGCTTTGCCTGGTAGCATAGAGTGGTCCTGTTGAAGTGTACAGTCTACAAATGAACACACAAACATTTATACTCAGTTGTCACCATGGAAATGCACACGCACACGTGGCTCCCTAAAGTAGAAATACCTTAGAGCAATGTAGGAAGAAGGCCTGTGGAGGGTGCATTTTGCAAGGCACATAGTGCGGATATTTGAGGTATCACTTTCTTCTTACCTCTGTCAAGCGCTTATTTGAATATCATTTATTTCTTGGGAAATAACATACTTTTGGTAATAGCTTTGGAGATTAAGGCTAGTGGGAAATAAGGTGGCTTTTGACAAAATAAGGTGTTATGAACCTTATGACTTCCTAGGAGAGAGCATGCTCCTGCTTCTTAAGTCCTGCAAAGACTTCTAGACAACACTACTTACTCTCCCCATACAGACTCCTGTAGGTCTCCACATTCCACAACTGTTCAGTCTGGCTGTCTAGCTCTTTCTCTCATGCTATCTGCTGGGATCTTCTACAAAACCAGGTACATCCTAGCTTGAGTCATCCTGGCTGTTGGTGTTCTTCACTGCCGTTGTGTCTGCAGGTGTCTGAGCTTGCATAGCTTTGAGTCCACCTCTAGTACCCTCCTGTTCATGAACCACCAAACTCTCATTTAATTTCTGATCACTTTTTATACTGAGTGATCATTAGTCATTGGGTAAGAAATTATATATCTAGGAACTTTGGGGAAATAGGCTACTTTGCTACTGTTTTTTGTGTGTGTGTGTGTGTTCTATACATTTCCTGTTGCAGAACAGGAGGACCCTGGGCACCTGTATTTCTTGTACTCACGCTGCTGCTTTAGTGAATAGACCCAGGTGCAGTTAGCCCATGGGGTAGAACACCTCCTATGCATTAATTTTCATGGACACAAAGTAGTTTTGAATGGCAGAAGTGATGAGAAGTGTCTCGTCTCTGCTACAGACATCACTTGCTCATGATGAAACTTTAACTTGTCCACATAACCATCTGTGAAAACATTAATCCAAATTGTTGGCTTTATTTTTCTGCTTATTTGATTCACTGGGCATCTTCTAGTGACTCTTCCTCTTTGTATATCCATAAGAGTTCAGAATGTTTGCAGTTTTTTTCTTTTTTGGTTGCAGCAGTTTAATATTAGAATGTGTTCAGCAGATATTTCAACCTACAATTGTCATTTTTATCTTCACAACTATGTTATCTTCAGCCTTTTAATTTAAAAGAATTACATAAGAGGATTATGGAACAAAGATGAATTAATCATGCCCTTTCTTTGACAAATACATGTGCAACATTACATTTCTGGAGGTCTTAGTGGCAAGGAGAGAATCAGGGTGGATGTGCTGTTACTGTATTGAAAAAGTGAGAGGTCTTCTGCCTTTAGAGTATAAGCAAAGTAGTGGAATTGAACTTTGGGGTTTAAAAACTATCTCTTAGCAAGTGTGCTACTCTTCCCGTTTTTATCATAGATGAATAGCATGAGGTCTGTTAGAAAGAGTTGGTGTAAAACAATATTAAATACAACATGACAAGAAGCAGCAGCTGCCATTTCTTCTGTTAAGTAGATTCCATTACCTTTCATATTTTAAGAACAGAACCTCTGTGAAGAAAAGAGTGTATGTTAGATACAGAGTCTGGGATCTTTGCTGCAGCCACAAAGTCAGAATGAGATACTTAAAGTCATGAGCATTTGCTGTTCATGAATAAGAAGGGAGACCAAAAGCCAAAGGCAGTCATAGCAGGCAAGAGACTTCAGTTCTGCCCTCTGGTTCCATGCTGTCTCATTCTATGGGACCAGATACCATGAGAGGTGATTGGAACGAGGAGGTATACAGAAGAGCTGGGTCTCCTTTCATCCCTGTGAGGTTTATTTAGCTAGTGTGGCTGCATGACACCAGTGAGAGTCAGAAACATCTTTATATTGTCTCAGTTTCTGTGGTAAATGGTCTCTTCACAGCTTAGTTGGGTCCAATTTTAGGGACCCACTAAAGCATAAAGAAGTGCTGATGGCGACTTTGGTGTCATCTGAGGCTCAACTAGGGAAGAGTCCACTTTTAAGATCACTCTGGGGAGTTGGCACAATTCAGTTCCTTCTGTGGCTTGATTGAAGTTCTTGGCTGTCTCTTGGCCAGAATTCACCTTTGGTTCTTGGAGGCTACTCGATGTTCTTTGTTTTGTTGGGGCTTTCCAATAAGATGCAAAGGCAGAAAAGAGAGGCAGGAGAGGTAAACATGGAGAGAGATGGAATAGAGCTACAGATGGATGATAGAAACAGAGAAAGGCTGGGCATGTTGGATAATACATCTTTGCCTGCAATCCCACAAGGCTGTGCAAACAGTCATGTGCTCGCTATCACTTTTGCCCTGTTACAGCACATTCTGTGTCATGCTTAGATGCAAGACAAGGTTCACACTAGGCCTAAACAGCAGAAGGTAGGACGCTAATGGTGGCTACTATATGTGTTTGCCCACCATTATTTTTCTGGAAAAGGTAGAATACTATGTCATGATGAATAAGCAATGTTAAATACCTGACTATAGCTACTAAATATATATTCTTCATATTAAGAAGAAGTCTAAGAAGTAAATATGAAGAAAGATTTCTGAATTGTTTAACCTAAACTGTGCTTATTAACAATTGCTTCCCTTGCCCCAAATATATCTGTAAAGGTGTAGCTGGTGATTCCACATCTTACCAAGATCCCCAAGGAAACATCCCTGTAGGTTGTTGTTGTGTATCTGGAAAAGTCAGGATAGGTAAAAGGTGGTAATCCACGCACACTAGTCAAAAATACAAATTGTGAGACTGTGAAACTGAGAAATGTGATGTATTTCTTTCAGTAAAATGTGCTTATTCTTTTCAGCCTTCCCCATAGTAGTAACAGCGACAAAAATTCGACAGGGCTTAGATGTCCATCATCTTAAAATAGCTGAATGAGTTCTTGCATAACAAATTGTATTGCCTACATAAAAGTCTTTTCCAGATAAAATGTTGACTTGAGAATTTGAAGTAGCATGTTTATTTCAGTTCAATCTTGTGGTGGAATAGAGAAGTGTGATACTTTTATTATGTGCATGTTAAATACACATGGAGATGTCCATACCACAGTACTGGTGCATGACTGAGAGATTGTTTTTGATGCCAATGTGAAGTGGATTCAAACACAATATATCTTACATTGATTGAAACATGAATATCTAAGCTGAGTGGCTTTTATGAGATCTACTAATGGACAAAAATAGAGTTAGACTCCAAGATTTTTGAACCCCATGTGATCTTCAAGCTTATCTGTCTTTATTTGTAGTCACCATGAGGTGGCTCACGCAAACTCACAGGGAAATAATTGAGATCTTAACCTGTGAGCTTTCTGCCTTGGTATGGCAAAACTTTCCACCCAAGATATGTCTGTGTGAAATCCAAGATACTTGTCTCTCCTGTCGTCTGTCCAGCACTCTGTCCTATACCTGTGGCCTTCTTTCTGGTACAGCGAAGCTTTGGCCCTTACATCCTTGCCTGAGGCTATTGGCTTGGAAAAGCAGCATGGTTCAGAAAGTCTGGGCTTAATTTTAAGACTTAAGATAATCCTGACAGCTGGAAAGGCAGCAGTCCAACCTTGAGGCTCAGGAGACCACAGAGCCACTGCTGATACCAAACGATGTTTGCCAGGGTTAAAAGATTTTGTGACTTGTTAAATACTTTACTACAGTAAGTTTTTTTGGTCCTCTGGAAAGCATTTCATTCTTATATTCTTGCCTTCTTACGTATTTTGTACCAGTGAGATGCCATCATTCCAGAATGTTTAATTCTGAAAAATCTCAGTATCTTCAATCTTATCTCACTAAAATAACTTATTTAGACCATTTAAATATGTAAAATACAACTAGTTGCATTTTTGAGTTTCTTAATGTTTAGAATGAGTGCTGTGTTCAGTTGGCTTTGAAGTAATGAAAAGCAGTGTGTTGTTTTGTTTATAAGCTAATGCCTCAAGATAGAGAGAATTCACCCCCCTGTTCTCAAGGGTTCCACTTTGGTGAAAACAGCTGTATGTGAAAGCTCTTTGTATGTACCAGTAAGCCTCGGGGACAGGCTTTGCAGACACATCCAGGGCTGATGCTTCAGTGTGTCGCCTGAGAAAACATTAAACTCTCTAATACTTAACTTCATTATTTCTGCAAGTGGCTATAGACAACTGAATCAACAGCTTAAAGGTTGTACAGAAAGCATATATATTCAAAAGGTCCTGGGGAGGTGGCTCAGTCAGGAGGTACCTACTGCACAAAGATTAGGACCATAGTTTGATCTCCTGTACACACTTAAAAAGCCAGGTATACTGGTGTAATCCCAGCTTCAGAAGGGTGTGAAAGCAGAAACAGGAGGATTCCTAGGACTTACTGGTCACCTGTTCAAGATGAACTAGTGAGAACTATGTTCATCAAGAGATCTTGTTTCAAAAATGAAGGTAGAGAGAAAATGGATAAGATGCCTAACATTGACTTCTGGGTTTTACATGAATGCTCAAACCATATTCACACACACACACACACACACACACACACACACACCACACACACAACACATGCATACACATATATGAAAGGCAATAAAGTCTGGTATTGGTATAGGTAAATAAATGGAAACAACTATTCTGTTGCAAGACTAAAACGTAGAGTAAGGTAGAGTTTCAGTTTTATGAGATGTGCCCCCAGAATCTATGTCAGGCTAAGCATCTGAAGATGAATGATTTATAAGTGTAAATCAGTGATCATGTGTGGATACAGTGTTGGTTATAAGAACAATTCTATCACCATTCTTTTAGAAGGCTTTGAATTGTGCAAAGTGATATGTACATTCTGCAGTTTACTATGAGACAGAAATACTCATTGCCAATAAGTCAAGAGAAGGTGTCTATCAAGTTCATCATTTCAAATTGGGCATTAGATTTGTCTTAAGTGACTAATGGACTCAGACAGTTTGAGAGAAATGTTTCTTTGAAACACCATTTAATACAAGGAAACTGGAAATTAGACATGACCATAAGAAGCACAATAAAGAACACTGCAGGAAACTTTACAACACACTTGGAAGTGTGATTGAGTCTTCTACCTGGGTTATTAATTGTAAATGTTTCCACAAGCACTAAGGATTTTGTAATCCAAAATGAATTTATATATTTTCTAACTGCTTAGTTTTCCACAAGAAAATTATCAGTGGCTACTTTTTAATGTTTTCATTAGCACATATTAATTATACTGAATGATGGGTTTAATTATGACACTCCTTACATGTTCATGATATATTTGATCATATTCATTACTATCTTCTCTTCTCCTCCAACTTCTAGTGATCCCCTATCTCTTCTCAATTAGTTTCTAGTTTACACTCTCTCTCTCTCTGTGTAGTATGTGTGTGTGTGTGTGTGTGTGTGTGTGTGTGTGTGTATGAGAGAGAGAGAGAGAGAGAGAGAGAGAGAGAGAGAGAGGGAGGGAGAGAGAGAGCGCCATCACTCAGGTTACTTACAGCAGCACTATCAATGATTGTTTTCAGAAACATGAACTCCTTGCTAATGACAATACCACTGAAGAAAATCTCTCTCCCTTCCCTGCAATGACTAACGTAAACCATTGTGAAGGAGTGGGAGTTTATTAGCTTCTTCCTTCTGTACACTGTGCCTAACATGATGTGATGGACCCCCCAAACTTCAGCATCTAATCACAACCACTAACATGCCTTGTTTGGAAAGAGTGTATTCCACCACACCCTGCTCCATCCCTCAGCACTTACGTTCTCTCTGCCCATCTTTCTATGGTTGTTCTATGAGTCCAGGGATGGGTTGTGTCATGAATGTCCCATTTTTGCACGAGCATTCAACAGTCAATTATTTCAGCAATTTGACCATTATTGAGTGCACGTTCTGATGATCATTGAGCAAGAGTGGGGCTGCAGTTGTTAGTTCTACTTGTTCAGTGAGGTCTTCCCTCGATTCTTGTTGCTTTCATTTTTGATGGAGTTGCAGTCTTGGCTATTGAGAGCCAATTGGTAGCCACTAGATTGGGCTCTGTTTCTGGATTCAATGAGTTGTTCATTCAGTCTTAGTGCAAACAACTGTATCCTGTGGGTTCAGCCTATGTGTGTGTGACAAAGGCCAGGATGTGGAGTGGATGTGTGGACCGACAGTGACATTAGAGAAGCCACCTGAACAGAATTACTGTGATGTCACAATTTAGAGACAAACTTTCCTACCAAAAAAAAAAAAAAAAGACTGCAGGGAGGGAAAAGACATACTTTCAGATCTGCAGGGCTGCTGAGTACACATTCCACATCTCATATACTATGGCTTCCTCTTTCTGGAAACCATACCAACTCATTTCAGGGGAATAGCAGCTGGGGGAGCTTACAAACTGAGCACTGTGGCTTCAGACAAAGCTAATTCTGCACAGCTCTCCTGTATATAGAGTTCCGGTCTTACCTTTGAGAATGGTTTATGCTCCTCCTCAGTGCTTCCTGAAGGAACTGTGTAATCAATTAAACCCACTCCTCCTGTGGTGTGTGTGTGTGTGTGTGTGTGTGTGTTTGCATGCACACATATGCACCTGTGTGCCCACAGAACAATCAAACAAATTATATTGTAACAGTCTGTATAAGGCTTGTATATATACCTGGCTTTACAAGCATAAAATGGCTGCTAATCTTCATGAGGGCATGAGAAGAAGCCCTCTCCCCATGTTTCTGACTGTCCTTTCAAATGTGAAGATATCAGATAAGTGGTCAAATAGGAAACAAACAAAAAGCAATACAAGGACCCTGCCCCAGTCACAGTTCTGCCATTTGAGAGAGCTCTGGAAGCCAGTGGATTTTCTTTCTGTCTGAAGCCTACTGGACTTATATTCACAACTCTCTATGCACAGCAGTGCACCATGAGTGGTTACTCTGTTGGGGAGTTAATGACAAGAGAGACCAGGGAGGAAAGTGTGTGGAGGTATATCTACAGTATCAAATTTACTTCTTAAGCAAAACTGGATTCCACCAAGGGCATGGAGGACGTGGAGATGGGGTTTATTACAACAAATAAAAGTACTATGTTGAGACACTATCTTGGCTTCTTTTGAGTGGTAGGGGTAGGAGAAGGTGAATTTTAAAACATGATGTATTTGTTAAATTATTGGAGGTTTTTTTTTTTTTTTTTTTTTTTTTTTTTTTTTTAACTCATTTGAAATCCATCGGAAGAGTTATTTTATGGCGTGAACTCTGGACTGCAAAGATCTGCAGCCAAATACTATGTGATGTTACAGGAACATTTTGCACCCTTATTGGGTTTTATGCAAATTCTATTTAAGGAAATTTTTGCTTACATTTTCATTAAACTTCCTTCACTCCTTGGGTGGTGTGTGTGCTTAGATAGAATAAGTATTTTGAGATAAATGAAAGGAATCAGAGAAGAGATAGCTACTCTTTGACACCAGAAGCCCAAAAGTACATGACACAATTTCAGGACATGTGATCTACTTATGAGGATGATCAAGCAATTCTTGGCACTATTAATTACTCACAAGTGTGCAGAAAAGTATAGGTGCCCACCAGACACCTGCTTTTTAGGCAAAAGTTTTCTAGTAAATAAAATTATTTTTTTTCATATATAACCAATGTGAGAAACATAGGAAGCAATAATTAATCCAGGCCTGAGGCCTTTGAACCCTTTATGCAGTAGCTGCTTGTCCTTTCTTTTTTTCTTCCTTTTCCTTCTTTCTTTTTTTCTTTCTTCTTTTCTTTCTTTCTTTCTTTCTTCTTCCTTCCTTCCTTCCTTCCTCCCTCCCTCCCTCCCTCCCTCCCTCCTCCCTCTCTTCCCTTCCTCCCTCCCTTCCTTCCTTCCTTCCTTCCTTCCTTCCTTCCTTCCTTCCTTCCTTCCTTCCTTCCTTCCCTGTTATTGTAATTGATGTATATACATTATTCATATATATTATGCTTCTGTCACTGAATTGTCTTTGTCTTTATCCCCAAAGCATTTGGCCAATGAATTTAGTCACGCCACACATCACAGGAAGACATGGAGATCTCAGTGTGCCAGGGATCCTTTGAGGGGAGGGATGTTCTTGTTCAAGCTCTGCTCTCTTCTCTTCTTGGGACCTTCAGAGACTCTAGTGTCTTCCTCTGAGAAGATGTGGCTTGAACTTTCTACTTTCAGCTGTGACATTCCTTGACTTCTATTCTCAGTATAGTGGAAATTGTGCTAATGAATAAATAATCAGAGGATTGGAACAGAGTAAGTTGAAGGAAGAGGAAAGACACATACATGAGAGAGAAAGAGAAGAGAGAGAGAGAGAGGCAGAGACTGAAAGAGAGAATGCACACACACATATTTCCTGATTTACTATTGTAGTTCTCATTAATTAAACACAATGTACAGTTTATTTTCTCACTGATAGGCAACAAATGTTTCTTTTAATTGATAAAAAATGTAATTAGTAACACCTTGAATCTTTTTCTGGTGCCTTCATATAAATTGGAGAAACTGATACCAACTTAGAGCTTTGATGTCATCAGGATCTTGGTTCTGCATGAATTTCTGAGTTGCCAAGCACACTTAATTAACTTCCTTGCATGTCCTATGCCCATCGTAGAAGCCCACTGTTTACTGTAGATTTACCATAAAGCCTCCAGTTCAAACTTGCCAGTGGGAGTGAATGTCTTCTTGCAGAATTGCAGGAAAATCAGGCCCTTTCTCAGAGATTCCCTAATATAAATAAGATTTTGACTCGAACTTAGCATCCAGAAACATCCTGTTTTTAAAATCTCAATGCTAACACTGATGATCATACATTATTTAGAAGAGAGTTTATACCACCACATTGTGGATATGATACTTCGCAGCATACAGCATCTCCGGGAGACAGCCCAATGTTCTCGTTTATCATATCATATTTTCCTGACAAAGAATTTGAGGTCCAAAAAGTCACCTTGTCAGCCACATTCTTTGAGTTGTAAAACAAAACCAAGGACACTGTTTTCTAGCCTGTCTTACTGTTTTCAGTGTGTGAGTGTAGTCCTTTTGCAAACGTCTCTGTTGATGTTTATTATACCACAAGATGCTGATGCAGGTCTTATCCTGAAGAACTCTATGTATCGAACCAATTGCTTCTCACATTCTTTCCTTGAAACTATTTCTGCTGCAGCTGAATCTCCTTCCACACCTAATGAAGAGCTGACTGTGATGTAGCGTTTTCTAACAATCTGCCAAATATTTAAATTTTGCCAGTCTCCGAGTTATCATATTGAAACACCCAGGCCACCCGCTAATTGCTACAGCCAAGCACTAATAGGCTTGGTAAACACTGTGAAACTATGACATAACCCTTATGAAAATAAAGCTATGTCCAGAAGAGTCTTCAACATTTCTATCCCAAGTCCTTTCCTTTAAAGTGTTTTCCCACCAACATGCTTATATTGGATCGGTTTCATTGATGCAAGAGATGTAGAACTTTGCTTGTCTTAAGGAGATGCACCATGTCACCTGCAGAAATTGTTTGCCCAAGGCAAAGATGCTTCATTTAGGGATCATAAAATTCAGGCAAGTCTTTAATCCCAGCACTTGGGAGGCAGAGGCAGGCAGATTTCTGAGTTCCGAGGCCAGCCTGGTCTACAGAATGAGTTCCAGGACAGCCCAGGCTACACAGAGAAACCCTGACTCGAAAAAAACAAAAAAAAAAAAAACAAAAACAAAAAAAAAATAAATTTCAGGCAAGAACTGTTTGGGAAATAATCTAGTGACCTATTTAGGGTTTGGTAAGTCCATTTTGGAGAGAAAGTTTTCTTTCGACTTAACCAAATTCTTCTGTCTTCCTCTTCACTTCGAGCCTCATTTCTATCTGATTTACTCCTCAAACTCATTACCCAGGTAACCCTGAAAATCCTGGAAGACATGAAAACTTTTTCTTCCAGCTCTCTGGCCTTTCCTGAACTTTCTTAACACCTTTTTTATCTACTGTTGATTGTTGCTCTGAAGATGAATGTTGATCACAGTCAGTTATCTCTTTCCCCTGCATTGCACAATGCCTGACTCCAGTAAAGTGAGTTTCTGGACAGTGTTATAAATCATTACATATTAGACCATACGACGTAACTGGTATTATTGGTTATCCTCACAAAGAATTAGTAAGAGAGGTCAAATTATCCTTGAACTCTGTATCCACCAACAAGAATAATGTATATTAGTTGTAAGAGAAATATTAATTTGATAACATTTTATAAAAATGATGTTAAAAATTGAATTACATTTTTTTGCAAAATATTTTTCAGTCAAATGTGTGTGAGGAAGTAAGAATAATACCACAAAATTTTTATTCATGCATTTGCAATTAGAAATTATAGTCTTTGAATGTGTGATTAAACATAGCCTACTGCTAAATACATTTCTGACTTAAAACTTGTGAAATTATGTCAGATAAAAATAAATCTTCCTTCCATTCCTTATTTAGTCCATAATAATTATGGCAAATAGCACCTGTGTGCCAGCTTTCATTCCAAAAGATTAGGGTTATGCAGATTTTCATTATTATAGAGTTAGAAAAAGGGTCTCGTCCATCCAAACACTCCTTCATAAGTTGAATTTGGTTTCCATGGAGTTTCTGAATTTGAGTGGTTTGTAAGATCAGAGTAAGTCATAGATCAAAAGTAAATGAATTGGGATCTATGTAGAAGTCAACATTTTTAGAGGCATAGGAAGCATAATATTTATCTATGAACCTTTCATATTATAGATGCTTCATAGGATTAAATCTTATTTTATAAAAAAGGATCATCTTTACTTCATCCTCATTTCTTTATTTATATGAGTAAAGCTCACGTGCATGTGTGTGTGTGTGTGTGTGTGTGTGTGTGTGTGCACGCGCACAGTCAGAGAACAGCTTGATATGCTTCTCACTTTCCAGGAACTGTATCCAAAGGATTAAACTGAGGCCATCAGACATGGTGGCAAGAGCCTTTATACACTGAGTCATCTTGCCAACCTTATTGCACTATCTTTTGAAAAAAATAAATTATAAGAAGTGGAAGGGGCCTTAGGCTTGGACTTTTGTGAAGTCTCAATTTGACTTATGAGCGAGATAAGATCCAGAAAGGAGCAGACACAGACAGGACCATGTGTAAGCACCAGTGAACTTTGAATTTTCCAGGATTCTCTGACAGGTCACACTTTAATCTTTCCTGCAGGAGACATATAAGTACGGGAGCATTTAGGGAATTTAGGCTACCTGTGCCCACTGCTCTTTTCTTGAGATATAGTCTTTCTTCATCGCCTAGCCTGAACTGAATCTTCCTGTATATGTTTCATCTTGCCCTGTAGGTGTTGGCTATTCCTGTTGAATACACAGTAGTCACAGCAAAACATAGAGACTCTATTTTATCAGATTATTTCATTGATTTTCCTTAATAAAATGTTGAAAGTTTATAAAGTGCAATCTTATATTTTGGTGTCAACAAGCAGTTTTATCTTTCATGGGATCCTATGATAAGATCTACAACTCTTCTTTGATCTTGTAAATTAAAATTCTTGGGACTAGGGTTATAGTAATAGAGTACCAGCCTGGGACGTGTGAGGCTTGGCCTCCTAGCCCTAGTCCCTCAAAATGAAAATAAATGCAAATCTGTGTTACCTGTTCCATCAGCTTATTCCATGGGTTAAGTTAGCATTTTCAAACTATCTTATTTTTCAATGGAATAGTCACATGAGCTAGCATTTCATGTATTAGAGCAACTGCTCTATATAAATGATAGACCATATATATGGCTAGATTATGGCAACATATAGATTGTATCAAAGTATTATTTGCTCTATGGAAATAAGATTGCAATGTCTCATGGGAGAAACATTATCTGTCTTGTTCATAGAGACAAGGCTTCTGGAATTGTGTCTGTAAATTTTTAAAAATGATATTAGTAATAGGACTGAATAAACACTTCTAGAATCTCCCTGTTCTGGGTGTTTTGAGGTATAGCCCTTTATAATGTTCACTTAACTCTGTTTTTCAGACAAGTGATTTTTGTTTAATAGACAGATCAAAAAGCCACGTGCCTTCCCATCTCCTGAGGCGAATGAATGAGGGGAAGCAGGAGTGAGCTCAAGTCTGAAGCAGGGCTTTCCCTCTACTCTGAGGTTTCTTGCTTTCCAGTGTTTTAACCTGTGATTATGCTCTACATTCATTTTAAGTGAGATGGAGGGAAAAAAAAATCAGTTTCTGTATTCTGTTTTTGAGTATTAAATTGTATTTAATTTATATATGTGAAGGCAAAGAAGCAGCAACTGGCATGATCACCATAGAAAACATGAATATCAAAAGTACACAAATGTATACTTCTATGCAACATTTACCATAATCCAATTTAGAAAACCCTACTAACACCTCATGGTATTTATATATGGTGAGTACGTAATGGATATACTGAGAACCTGTCCTACACTTATTCTAACAGAGACTAGACTCTACTGGATGCAGAACAGGGGAATGACTGGATGTTGAGCTTCTGAAAAGAATGGAAGACTTATGAAGTCTGTTACGTTCTCCAGCAAATCCATCTGCTTCAGGTGGGATATGTGGGCATTAGAAGCAGAGATGTGCCAATGACTGAGCTTGGCGTGAGAGATTAGAGAAGTTGGGGCAATTGCTGAGTCCTCACAAGTCCAGGCAGGGAGGGGATAACACCTTGAGTATCCCTCTAAAACCCCCTAAAACGATATCTAGCATGACTGATAGCAGAAACTTGGGTGTTGACCTTAGTCATGGAGCGACCTAGGAGGTTGATGACCCAGTGGAAGATTGGTGGATGTAAGAAACAGAACTGTGTACACAATAGAATAACGAGGGGAATGAAAGGTGAGGTTAATCACAGGTTTTTGGGGTGTATGTGGAAAGGGTTTATTAAAACTTCTAGCTCACAATCTGTTATATGGGGGAGTCATAGCAACAGAAGCTTGAGACAACTTATCACTATACACCTGCAAGCAAGAGTATAGACAAACCACACAAGCTGTCTGTTTGCTTGCAATAGGCCAGTCTCTTCCACAGTTTTTCTTTATGAAGAATTGGACTATTTTGGACCAAACGTCCATCAATCAGGTCATAGGACTGCAGGGAAAATTAATTATTGAATACTACATTTAAGATATAAGAATCTTAAACTATTAAGCAAATATTTTTGTGCTTACTGGATTTCTTATGAAACACGACATTTATACTATCTCTACTCTTTGAAAACCACTTGGCGTTCATATTTGAGTAGAAATCCATCATGAATCAAATTGTATTCCTCAGCTAACATCAAGAAGTTTCATTTAACAAGGTTGGTTTGTTTTTCTACATCCGAGCATTCAGAATGATAACCATTTTGAAACCCAGTTTTCTCTCTCCCTATCTTCAATGTGAGAAAAAGGCACCATTTTCAATTATTTTGGAAAGTTTAGACTCTTCAGCTTTCACAATGCAGTGTGGCACTAGGGGCAGGCATGTGTCTTTGGAGGTGTGAATTTGTTATTTCTATTGTTACATCTTCCTTTTATCCTGGGAATCAACTGCAGTCCTAATTCCAACAGTTCCTTAGCTATGGAAAGCATGTGACAAAAGAGGTTTTATTGTCATGGTGATGTTAAACTAGGGGGCTGTGCACAGGCTTGTTACCTTCCAAGTAAGAATATTAACTGAGATTCATGCTAATTGAAACAGACTTGGGCTAGTGGGATAGCTCACTTAGTGAAGGCCCCTGCCTCCTGGCTTAAAAATGTGTTTGATCTATGGAACTCACATGTGGAAGAAAAGAATTCCTTCAAGACATCTATATGTATGCATAACACACACCACACACACACGCATACACACACACACACACACACACACACACACACACACATGAATGAAAGCTTTAGACTAAAGGAATTTATGGCTCTGATATAGATTTTAAGCATTGTTGTGAATGTTGAACTCTTTTAAATGAAAATATTTCACTGAGGCTGGTGAGAAGACTCCTCCTATCTATTTCCCAGCACTCCCATGGTAGCTCACAATTGTCTGTAACTCTGGTTTTAGGGCCATCTTCTGGCCTCTGTGACCACTGTGCTCATATGATGTACATACATAAAGGCAAACACACACACACACCTTGAATATATTGTATGGAAGTATTCCAATTTTCCTTGAAGATAGGCTCTAGCTTACGTTTTAGGTGTCATTATGGAACAATAATTGGTGAAACTAACAGTGCAGAGTATATTTGGTGTGAGTATAAGAAAGTCTCTCATATTTTAGCAATAATTATTTATCTTGCATTACTTGTACCGTGCTATAGGTACAGTGACTTTCTCATGCTGAAGGGTATTATCTTGGCTGTCAGAGTACTGGAATATCTTAGTGCTAATTGTTCAGCAGAAGAAAAAGACCATTGAAAAGTCTAAAGATGATGGCAGAATTGACACAGACTCAATTCAAGTGTTTTCTAGTGCCAGTTCTTTCCACTCAACATTCTCTTTGCAAACAAATGCCAAGTAACAGCTCGGAGCCTTCAGATTGTTCTCTGAACACAAGGACTCACTCTCTTTGATTGATCTATAAGAAAAAAACATGAAGATAAGTTTATCTGCTCAAACATTTCCAATCAATGGCTAATTGAGTTCGCTCTTGCCCTCTGGAGAACTCCAGATGTCTGGTCAATTTCTTTCCACGCAGTAACATCAGAGGTTCAAAATGGCATAAAGCAAAATGGTAATTTGTAAAAGGCAAAAAATTCTCTATGGAATTTTCAACGGTAGATTGCCAATGCTTCAGTCACTCTGGCTGGTATTTTTAAACGGAGCTTGTGAAAAAGGAAAGGATGCACTTACATAATCATTCTCAGTTATTTGAAGGCTGTGTTGACAGCATACCATAAATTCCTCAGGTTTTTACAGTTGAAGTAGATCAGAATTATTTTTAATTGAGGCGCATGTTAAATCCAATTTCATAGTTCTTTTTCGTTTTTTTTTTTTTCAAACAAAAATTATTAGAAGGATAATTTGCAAGGCATTACTTAGGAACTGCACAGCTCATGATACATCTGCTACTCACTGGTCTTTTGGTTTTGCAGTGAGTAAATTTGTTAGGTGCTTGTCTTGGGTTTCTTATGGGTGGGCATAAGAGCCTGCTGCTTGGGTCCTGCACTTGGAAGAGCTATGGGTTACCTCCTACTGCAGTGTTCGAGTGAACACAGCCATGAGCTTCTCTAGCTGACTTGGTCTGCATTCCAGCAGGTCCTTTAGGATACCTCCATTGATAGCTTCAATCTTTTGTTCCGTTAAACACCATTGCATCGTTTGTCAAGTGAGCATCCAGTGAAAGGTAAGAGATCTCCCAGGTTTGTACCAATGGATGTAACTACATCACATTTTTGCTATCCTTATGGGCCCAGCACTGTAACTTGAGTTCCAGATACAGTGGCCATGCTGCAATTGGAATCAGTTGGGATTGTTGAGAGCCATACCTAACTTTCATGTGTGACCCCTGGTAAACTTCTTTTCTCTCTGGTATGAGCATAACAGAAAGCCAGAGGCTCATTAACATAACCAAGAAAAAGATTTTATGGATCATGGTCCCAGAGACTCGGAATTTTGAATTTAGTATTAGCTTCTACCTTAGAGGAAGGGGGCTGGACTTCATCCTTCTGTCCAGACTCTGCTCCCTAGTATAGTCAACCCATTACCTAAGCCAACGGGCTAACTCAGTCTGAAGGTAGAACCCTTATGTGCTAATCGCTCTCTGGAGGTCACATCTTCTATCTATTCTTTGGAGGTCCTATGTCCAAACATGGGTAAACTGTAGCTCAATTTAGGTATGAATTGTGAAGAGCAGATTTACACAACACATTTTAAGGCATAAAATTGTATAAATTTTAGAGATAAATCTAAATATTTTATTCATATTGAAAGAAGCTAGCAGTCACCCTGTGCTTCTTAAAGTGCTGATGCACGGCATGACCCTGCTCCTAGCATCCTCTGAGGCAGAAGCTCAGAAGTTCTCACTCCAAAGCTCAGACAAACCTGAATCTCCAAGGCCAGCTTTCTGCCCAAACAAGTCATCTGTCTCCAAGACATAGCATCACAGTAGAAGAAGAAATGTCCCAAGATCCCAGATCTCTACAAAATTGAGTTAAAGTTGTAGATACAGCAGCCTGAATCTAAGATCATCTTTGGCAATGTCCAACACAGCAAGGATTCAGTAAATGTCAGCTAACTATTACCAGTGACTAATTCATTTCACTTTAAATATTTCACATATTTCAGAAGTTCTTTATATTTTGTCCAAGACAATTAACTCATTTTTTCTGGTTCTTCAATATAACTATTTGTATATATCAATGCTTTATAATTTATTTGCCTCCTAGAGATATGTTTAGGCCTCTCATTGATACCTTAGTCAGTATTTGGAATAACTGGGATACTCACTGTGGAGGACTGCTGTGGAAATAACCCAAGGTATGAAGTGTGAACAGATGAATGGCAAAGCATAAGGAAAGGCCCAAAGTAAGGTTCCAAGAGTTAATGTGCAGAAACCCTCAGGTACAAATTCTATTTCAAAATCATATCGTATATATATTGGTACAATCAAATCAGTCTACGCCAGTTCCCATTGGAGCGAATGATGTGTGAATAGCAGTCCTGAGTCTATGAGCATAAAAGGAGCTTTGTCTCCAAGTCAATGTCTGTCTCATTGAAGAACAACGCTGACACTGATTTGACTTCAGTTAGAAACTACTGTTGAGGTTTCAAGCCCTCCAAAAAGGCATCTCAGAGCAAGTTGTATGATACCTTCGTGATGGATGTGACCCACTTGCATTCCCAGTCAGTTCATCCGTGTGTAGTAGTTGCTACTGATTTATTCATTTTATTATGCATTTAGGTACCTCTCTTCTCAACTATAGAAACTGGTCCTCAAGTCTTTGGGAGAGAGAATGGGTGATGCCAATGATCCAAGAGACAATGAAAACAAATCCTAGAGTGAAGAAATGTTTTCTGATCTCTGATGCCCATACTAGCCACACCCAAATGCCAGGATTTGGTAGGGCAAGAAATATAGAGCCCCCAGGATCAGTGTAGGACATTCTCTGAATGACTAGTGAGCTTAAATAGCAAGCTATATGATAGAAATTGTGTGGACCTACTTTGGTAATCTGTGATACAGATTCCACAGAGTCTACCTTCTTGTAAGTAATTACTAATTCAGTATACGCTTTACCATTTGGAAATGCCATGCAGATGATGCTGTTTCCTGAAGGGACCAAAAGTAATGGTTTTAGAGTGTCAGAACTATGATCAAAGAAGTACATAAGACATAGGTCAACCATACAAAGATTTTCAAATAGAAACACATATGCTTCTGGCCAGAAACCATTTTAATTATAAAGTAAATAGTGATGATGATGATGATGATGATGATGATGATGATGATGATGAGAGCTAACAGGAGGGTGGCATCTGTATACTTCTGACTGAGGAGGTTCTGGTTAGTTTAGCAGGACCACAAGGAAGCATTGTTATAGGAGAGCTATCATAGAAGTTCAGCACTAGAAAAATGATTAGACATCTTAGTAGCATTCTGTGTTACATTTTCATACTGTATTCTTCATACTGTTCTAAGCACAGTGCCCAACCCAGAAGCACATGTCTATAAACAAGCGCCACTCCAACATCAGATGCAGGTATCTTTAAGTTTGCCTGTCATTTTGCTCACTACAGGCATGTATTATTATTGTCATACCTGAGGCAAAATTGCCTAAGAGAATTATCTTTGAAAAACCAAAAGAAAGAATACTGAGGGGCTACTGTATATAAGATAATGAATTTAATATACATTTCCTAAAACATAATCATTATTTGGCAAGTACTTTTGCATGTTCCTATGGGGTCTAGCACTGTTTAGCTAATTGTACGTTCTCTATCCTAAAGGGATATATTGTGATGGAATCAGAGCTGTACCTGTGGCACAGTTATGAGTATATGTTAGCACTTCAGAAGACAGTCAGTATCATTATCTTACAAAGGAAAGTAAAGAAGATTGATGCAGAGAAAAAATATTCCAATTCTAAATAAGGGAGCTCATCTTAGTAAGAAATTGTTTTCCATACCCCAGAGGGTAGGTATTTAGGACATTCTATTAGTAGCAAACAACAATAAGCAAGTGGTATCCATGGAGATGTATAGGGTAGTCCTTAGGATCTTTTCTTTTGGTGAACTGAAATAATTGGAGGATTTGAATTAAGGTTGATGTAATGATTACTTAATTGTCAACGTGACACATCTAGAATTATCTGGGAAAGGGACTCAATGAAGGCTTCCCTAGGTGAGATTGGACTGTGAGCATCTCTGTGAAGGTGTACTGATTACCAGGAAGACCCACCCATGGTGGGCAGCAATAGTCATTGATCCTGTTTCATGTAAAAGTGGAAAAAGGAGGCTGAGCCAAGTGTGTTTGTGTGAGTTCATTACTGTCTACCCTTACCTCTGGATGTAATGTTCTTTCACACCCCTGACTCTGAGACCTCACTTCCATGATTGACTTTTTCATGATCCATTTCGTCATTTTTGTTGAGATGAAATAAAGACCACAGATATGCTGACCAAGGAGTTTAAAGTAGATAAATATGTACAGAGAGAAGCCAGGAACCTCAAGAAGCAGGAGAGAGGTCTTCAGCCACAAGAACAGCAAGACTGCCTTGTCCAGAGAGACCACATGAAAGCCCTAGGAAACTGGTCAGACTCTGCATACATTTTAGTGATAAAAGAAACAGGAAATCCTGAGAAAGTACCATCTTCTATTGGCTGCATAGTAGTGTCTGGAGAGGTCCAAGAGTTCCAGAGAGGTTCTGCCATTAATATGCTCAGGATGTTTCTATTCAGTGTTTCAAGAATCCACGGCCTTGAGTTGTTTTTAAAAATACAGAACAGCAGCGTTTCATGGCAATAATGTGGAACACAGCTTACTTGGAAGCACTGCCATAGAAACCAAGGAGAATTTACAACTTCTCTCCACATTGTCATATAACATTTAAAATCTATATGAAGAGAATCCAGAGCTCCTGCTGTAGGTGAAGCCACCCTCCATTCAATGTGATACCTGCTTTACAGCTACAGGAGTGTCCTTAGCTGAACAATCAGTCAACATTTAGGAGTCTATAAGACTCATATTTTTAATTTGTTAATTCTCACAAGACACAAAGAAACAGAGGGCAGTACTTTTTATAGTTCCCCACAAATGTTCTTCTCTTTGCCGAATGCATAAGAAGTCAATAAATTATCTACTTTCTTTGATTTAAAGGACATGCATCTTCAGACATTTGTCAGCAACATGGATATGTTTTCTACATGAAAGCTTTGCTTTTTCTCTTTGCACTTTAAATTGGGAAATTGGTGATGGCTTGTTAAAAAAAAAAGCTTCATTTATTTATTGAGTCACTAAATCTAATTAGGTCTATTATTCTTAAGAAACTCCATGGCAACTCACCCAAAAGACTGATTCACATAGATCCCATGCATGACTAGATTATTAGGCCTGCCGCAGAGCTCAGAGCTCTGCCTCACTTAAAAAGCTGTCAGAATTTCTATTCATTTCAAGAGTTTAGAAATTAACTGTGGGAATATTTCTGGCTGAACTTTGGAGGGTCTGAATGCAAAAGCCTTGATATCTTCAATGCCTGCTACACTTCACCTTGAATAGTTTTAACCTCCCTTTACCTCCATGAAGGGTTTTATGAGAGACATGTGCATTGGTCAGGGGACCTCTTCGTTTGGTTAAAAGCAGGTCATAAGGAACAATGACACCCAACTTTTATTTGATTGATTTTCACAACTAGAAATAAATCTAAATATTAAAGCCATGGTGGCTGTATTAAACAGGAGGACTTCTCTTGGACCGTGCTTTCTAATGTTGCATCCTATGTGCCTACATGCAGAGCATTTTGTGTAGACTCTGTGTTGTGTAAACTGCATGACTTACAACTAATAGAGAAAATCATTGCTTATGGAATGTAAGTACAGTACATGAATCCCCCTCCCCCAGAGCTCAGGAGAGGCAAGTTACTGATCATGAGCTATCAAGTACTCTCTGCTCTGTAATATCAAATGAGTGCTGAAAATCTTTCTCTCTCGACTTCGTGACTGGTACCATCTGTTGACATCACACAATTATGGAAAAAAAAATAACATCTTACTGAAGAGAGAGAGCAGAAGGCGTACCCAAGTAAGTGATTCAAATGCGCCTTGGTATAGGCAGTGGTTTTTATCAATTTGCACTGGCTGTTGTGAGGGCAGGCATGGTAGTGGCGCAGAACAAGTGATTCTGATGGTACTATTGATGGCTTAGCATATGCTTGTTCTGTTTATTCTACTTTTGAGTTTAAAGATAAGCATGAGGAACCCTGATGGGGGAAGGGGAGAGGACACATGACAAAGAATAGCCAGCAGATAGCAAGTATTTTCTCGTTGCTTTGCCACATTTCACTCTAGCAGGATAAATGTAACTGCCGCCTCTCTTCCTGGCATTTACTTTCAAGAGTACCATTGAATAAGTTATTTTTGATCTTTTACAAAAATGCTGAAATCACAATCATTTTCTCAATAAAACCCTTTGCAAAAGTTGGCAAAAGTAGTCATGTCCATTCTAATGTATTTTCTCTTTCTTAAATTATTGAAGTCCAACAAAGGTGCAGAAGGGATCTGTGAAATGAAGTTTCTGATGTGGGTGACTAGGGATTTGTATTTAGTTGCTTATTAAAAATAAAGTTTTTTTTTAACAAATACCTATTTTCCCTTAAAGATACTATAATTCTTATTGTTTGTTAAGAACCATTAGCTCATTCATTTGGGGTTACAAGTCTGACTCTTGTATTCCTGAAGGCTACACGGTGACACATCTGTTGAGGACTGACATAGACATACTGACTCCTGATCTGGCTTCCATACTGCTGAAACTTCAGGTCCACGGATCAGTGCTTCTCAGTTGTCAGGAAAGGTTTTCCATCTTATTACCAGATTGCACTTTCCTTGGTTTTTCTTGGTGGTAGTTTAATACATACTTTAAATTTTATTTCTGTTTTATTTATCTGAAGTCCCAAGTTGATGTATTTCTTCCTTCTCAAGGAGGGGATCATTTTGTATCTTGTATTTTTCCCCGATTTTCTCAAATCTCTACTGGAACTGGGATCCAGCATTGGCTGAGACCAGAACAGAGAGTTAGGTTTGTGTGTTCACAGATTAGCTTCTACCTCTTCAATAAACTGTTATGAGTTTGGATAGACAAGAATGAGAGCCCATGTCCCGACTCAGGGAATGTCTTAACTTTTGGGGAATTTCCTAAGATGCTGTGTAGAGCAGCAGGTGGGCAGAGAGGTATCTCTGTACCTAGCAGTGAGATTGTAACCCACTCAAGCAGCCCATTCCTGGACTCCTTTGAGAAAGTCCTCATAAAAGTATTGTTGGCATGTGAAACCTTTATACCATGAGTAGTTGGACACTCATTATGTTCCCTGCCTTATGTCTTCATGTAATGTCCTATGGTTCTCTGTAATCATTGCCATTTACCCGTTTGATTTCATGTATACCGAATAAACAAATGTGTCTGAAATTAATTATATTTGTGTCTTTGTCTGTTTTGGTTGATTACTAAAACACATAGTGTTTGCTCTTTAAGTTGAAAAGGCGAGTACGTTGGATATTAATGAGAACTCACTTTGGAGAAGTGCCTGATGATTAGAGAACTCCTTCCTGCTTTCAAAAAGTAACCTTTGATTGATTCCTCAGAGTAAACCCTAGCGGTGGTCAGTGTTCCATTGGACATCTTCAAAGTGACTAAACACAACCCTTCCGGGGCTGAGACGACCAGTTCAGCCTCAAAAAACTGAGCTCTTTACAGCAGTCTGGAGCAGGGTCAGGATCATGTTGCTAATGTGTAATTTCTGTGGAACACCAAATAACCACCTTCTGTACACAAAGCCCTGACTTGTCTAAAACATTTCCTATGGTGTAAAAATCCCAGGGTGGCTCCCAGTACTACCACACCAGCAATTCAGTAGAGTTCGAACTTAAGACACAAAAGGCCAGCATCATATCCTATGTCTACTAGAATCTGAGCTATCAGTCCCTTTGAGAGAAATTAATAGATAAGAGCAAAGGGTCACAAGATACTTAAGAAGTGGTGTTTTTGATGACTTAAGCTTTTTAAATAAAATAAATTATGGTGATAGCTATTAATTTAGTGTTTTCTAATTACTGTTTTTTAAATTGATGGTTGGAAAAAACATACTCAACATGCTTCTCTCACGAGCAGGTCAGAGCCAGCTTGGGCAGGTCACAGGGTTGTCAGGAGCAGTCCAAAGATACCCTTTAATACTGATTGAGCTGTCAAAGCTGTTTAGGATGCATCTGCACACTGCAGTGAGGGAGGAAACCTTCCCTGAGTTCTGAGAACAGGGAAAAGCCAGAGGAATAAGGATCACATTTAAACCCACAGACTGTCTAAGTTTGCTGACCATTTTAATCAGGTAAATTGAGATAAAAACTAAAGTAATAAGTAATAAATTAGTGTATCCAGCTGGTTACCACCATAAGAGGAAGAAAACAAGCAAGCAAATGTTGAAATCTCTCTCTTCTCCTCTCTCTCTCTCTCTCTGAAGACAGTGTGGGAAATTGAGCAAAGCATTGGATGATGTGAACACTGCTATACTTGAGCTGATCTTCCAATCCCCAGGCTTGTAGCAGCTATAACAATTTAGTGTAGATGTCTGCAGCCCATTAGCTCACACAATTTGAATGAGTGATAGGACTCAGACTAAGATGCATTCTTTCAACATGTATATACATGTACAGATCAATGTGTGTGTCATGTTAAATACAGTTTTATCAAAAGAAATCCTATCAAGCTTGAAGTATGGGTTAGTTTATAATTTTTTTCTCATTATCCCAAGTGGTTGAATTGAGTCATCCTGGAAATCAACCATCGACGTCAGCCATCTTGAGGGTGTGAAGTGCACAGGGTGCTAGCCTGTAGCCTAACAGCTTCCGACTAGATTTTTTTTTAAAAGGAGGAGGGGAGTGGGGGGGGCTGTTATTTTCGAGCTACAAATAAAAATGTCACCTTTGAAAAACACAAGCTTCTGCTATTTAAAATCTGTTTGTCTCTTCACTGAGACACTTATCACCATGTATTGTAATTGGTAATTGTTGGTAAAAATAATTCCTCAAGCCATGACTCCATGAGGTTGGAGAACTCATGTTTACTGGTTGTTTTTTCTTTATGCCTCACAGCAAGCAGTCGATGCAGACTGTTGTTAGGGTGAACAACTCTAGGCAGAAGTACATGGAACAAATATACTTGCAAAGTTGTTAGAAAGCACCCACACCTTACTAACTGACAGGTGTCAGGCTAAAGTGTCTCTGTGCTGTATTTCTTCATGTCAGTGGACATTTCTCACAGTGGGGGAGCTTTACAGATACTGAAAACCTTGACCCAGAGTAAAGCCAGGGCAGGCTGACTCAAAAACAAGACACTGTACTAGGAGTCTGCTTTTCCAGCAAGATTTCAGGGAATCATTCCGAATGCTGGTTCCTCAAAACCCTAAACTTTCAGAAAGTCATTGAAGACAGCCAGTCAGATTCACAGACAGGTATAGGTCCTTAATAGTTCCTGGCAAGTTTAGCATCACATACAGATAGGATGAAAACAAGTTTAAGCTTAATTCTGACATCTTTCATGTATGAATTGGCACTTCCAGTTGTTTGATTTGGGGGTATAGGTAGCAATTAGGTGTCACTGATAAGTTCAGCATGAGCTATAGAAGGGTAAACTTCAGGTTGCTTAGCAACAGCAAGTACCATACTGTGGTCACCAGGTGGTCGTCCTGGTAATGGAGTCATTACAACCATGGCACCATCATCATGCATTGATTTCTCACCGATGACACAGGGCTGACCTAAAAGGTGCTTCTCTAGTTAGCTGGTATATGTTGACAGACAATTTCAATCAGTTCAAATAAACAGGCTTGTACTTTCGCAGTGACAGAATATTACTCACATCATTTGGAAATAATATTCTAAATGGAGCAGGAGGCTTTTGAAAATCTCATTGTCAAGCATGTCTTAGGTCTTCAGGATTTCAGGATGTTTCCTTATTTGAGAGGCAGAACCTATAGATTCTTATTGAGTCATTTCAGCTTTCCTTAAAACAAACATTCATTTATTCATTCTTCATGGAAGGTTTAAAGGGCTCATTTCTTTTCTAGACTGTGGGATGAATATTTCTTTTAAGTAGTATCATTTTTTTTCCTGCCTTGACATCTGTTCCTATATTACTGGCCATTCCTCTCTTAAATGTAGCTACAAAGACATGGCTACAGCATGAAAACCTCATGCTGCTTGTTAGCAAATCTATTGCCTGTTAATCTGTGGCAAGGACACAGAGTTTTCTTATTAATCTGTGTTCTAAAATGTCTGTTATATCACCACCCACACTGAATGATCTTGCATGCAAATCCTCGTGTTTAGTTATTTCTTATTTAGTTTATTTTCATGCTGGTTACATGCAATCATTGGTTCATAATGCTGGTCCCCATCCTACATATATTTCTTCCTGTTCACCTCATCATCCTCTCCTGACACCCTCCTGCTCCTGTTGGTTCTGCCTAGGTCTCCATCCACTTCAGTCTTTCTTTATTAGTTTTCTGATGACTGCATGGGTTTCAGAAGAAAAGGAATGTGTAAAGTTTTATAGGTCCTTAAGAACTCAAGCTAATTTTCAGTTTTGAATCCATTTGTTGTGGTCCCCAGAATCAAACTCAGAACCCTGTACCTGATAATCAAGTATTCCTCTCCAACATTACATTCCTGTATGGCAGTTCAGAAAAATATATGAAATTCTCAATATCTGCCATTTTCACAGCAAATACTCACTGGAATGATTTTTTTTTCTGGTTTCACTTCAGATAGATTTTAAAATTCACATTTGAATTTTTATTTGCATAGTACTATTACAGCAATGTCCAAGTGTAAAAGGAACCGAGATCTATACAACAGAGACTCTTACAATTAAAGTCTCACATTTTATTGAAAGAAACATTAAAGCAAAATAGAATTTCAATAATTCAGGAAAAACCGAGTCCTAGTGCCATTAAAACCTTGTATTTCCTTTGGAATCCAAAACAAATGAGTCATTAATTTTGTGTTCTTTTTTTTTTTTTTTTTAGTTTTTAAATAAGAAAATGTGTACTTTCTTGAATCCACACATGCATTATTCAATGGTCCTCTTTAATTGGAATGTTTTCTTCCATTTAAGAGAAGGTTTAGTTCATTAGCATTTTTAGAAATCAAATTTCTGTTGTCACACCTGTGGCCACGACAGTCAGTTGCATTTTTTTCTTGCAGAAATGACATGAACCAAATAGCAAGCAATATTTCCTAATTTATATCATGATGAAATTGGATTGGTTTGAAGAGTATTAATTTCATTAGGTGTTTATTCAAAATATCTAATGAAATTTATGGTATTCAAATCTATTCATTTTCTAAGAACATTCTGCAGAATACATTTTATTGGTGCATGTTTTCTATTTGTCATGTATAATTCAAAACTTGTAAGGTAGATTCTGTTTAAAGTTGGCATATCAGAGATCTGCAAAAATATCCCTCCTTTTCTGTATCTATAAGTAAAGAAGATGTGAGTAATTTATAGTACCTAGTAAAACTCCGAGCCCCCACACAGTTAATGAATGCTGATGGTTACCACGCTGCAGGCTGAAAAGAATACAGCTTGGAAATATCTTCAAGAAAAGACTGTAAATCACTCATGAGTAACATGGAGAGAATGTTCCAGAAATGTCACATCCAAGAGTTTTACATTGCCTAACAATATTAAGAAAACCAGGTAAAACACTTCATAGGTGGCTTCACACATCACTCCAGAAGCTCTGCATCCGTTTCTTAGCAGGCTTTGTTTTATTTTCCCAGACATAGTGAAGGGATCACACCTCAGTACTACAATGGCTGGAACAGTTAACAATTAAGAACAGAAATAGCAAGCATGATAGATGGTGGCTCCGAGGTCTGGGATCTCAGATGGTTCTGAATGGTAATCCTTTGTTACTAACAAACAGAGGGCTGCATTACCCTAGGTGAACTTGGACAAGAATGGAAGATGAAATTCTAGAGGGAACCCACAACCTGAAAGAAGACATAATATAGAATTAGGGGCCCCTAGATGAGGAGTTTAATGTCAGAGAAAAACACTTTCCTCCTTTTATACTCTGGTTTCATAGTTGGCCAGTATCTTGCAAAGAAGGGACTTGTGCCTTTCACAGTCATTACTCAACAATTTCCCTCCCTTACTATTTTATCTATATGCATTGGAGCCAGCCATTTTTAGATTTGAAACTCTTTCTTGTCCCATTCCCTGCCAATGTTTTCCTTTTGTTAGGAAGCTTCAAGCTCACAAGCACTTCAGTTTCTGAGATGAGTGGTACTTGAGGTTTTAACCTTTGCTTGCAAATCTGGTGCTAATCTGCAGGTTGGGCAGGTGGAGCAGGTGTGACTGAAAACAGTCCCAAGGATGCTGAGAGACATGAGCTTGGGGATTACTTTACTCTCATCTCTGTTTCTGTGGTAAACTCCCCCTGCAGTAAGCAACTTAGAAGAGAAAAAGAGTATACTGTAGCTCTCAACTCTGTATACTCATTCCCTGCCAGAAAGTCCTATCAGCAGAAGCGTGACCTTCTGAGAACTTGTTCATGACTGTCTCTCGGTCAAAGGAAGAGACAAATGAAGGCATGCAGACTTACTTGTGCTCAGCTCATTGTCTACATTTGAAACAGCATCCTCTATCTAGGGAATAGTGTCACCCAAAGTGGACTGGGGCTTTTCATATTTATTAACACATAATCCAGACAATCCCCTTCAGGTATCGAATGTAGTTCAACCTGATCTAGGCAATCCTATGTGGAAACTATCTTTCCACTCTTCCTTGTTGATTTTGAGTTGTTTCATAGTAGTTATTAGATATAACTATAGCAATACTCAGCACACATGCTAGTTTGCTGCATGGAAGAGCATGGGATTGGAAGGTCAGATATTTTCATTGTCAGTGTTGTAAAAACAATATCTGTGTTCTCCACGTTATTAAAAAATGTAAAATGTTGACACAGGATGTCTTCACTCTGTCATTAATGTATTTAATGTATTTTAAGTTTGTAGAACTTTACTAATGGCACTCACATTATTTTTCTGTAACTAAAATGGCATACTTTGTAGGTGGAGGCTAATGTACAACTTATTCCTTATTGTATTACATTTGTAAAATGATCTCTAAAATGTCATCAGCTTTATTTTTAGATGACATTACTCTTTGAGTTAACCATCATTCATAATTTTTGCTTACACTTTAAGATAAAACATCCTTTTGTAAACAATTTTAAGTGTTCGGCAGAAGAGCCATCCTCTCCTCATTCAGTCTAACTGTAAAAGACTGAAGATGTTTGCTTGGTGGACCTACTGATTTTAGATCTTTATGTGCCTGTGTCTGTTATGTACATATGAGTCCAGAAGAGGGCAGCAAATACCCTGGAGCTAGAGGTACAGGTTGTTGTGTGTTGCCCCATGTGGGTTCTGGGAATTGAAGTCAGGTCTTCTAAAAACGCAGTAAGTGCTATTGACCTCTGAGATTCTAAATGTATGTATTTTTAATGTAAGGCAATTTAAAACTGTGTTCTCAAAACCTAAGCGTACAAAAAACTGTGCAGTTGCAGTATTGAATTGTGTGTCTTCATCTTCATATATTCCCTAGAGCATGACTCTTTTCTTCAAATGTTTTGCTTTAATTCCGAAGGACAGTTGTCATGCAGTGGATCTACTTTTTGCTATTCAAAATCCTCTTGTTGTAAGAATAGCTAAAGTCTTTCAATTTTGCACAGTGTTGACTCAAATATAAAGGTAGAGAATACTGTGAAGGTTTATGACAATGTACTTAAAGAATTAAGAAGATTTGGATCCATTTCTAAGAAATTCTACCTTATCAAAAAGATCCCACTTGATTCTCTCTAGTGATTCTGTTGAATCTTGGGCATACCTCTTCTTGGTTGAGATATGCTAGAGAATTGGCTAGAATAAGATACTAAAGTGATATTTCTAGGCAAAAGTTAAAATGCTTGGCAACTAAAAATATCTCACATCTGACTTTATGAGTCCCAGGAGGCAAAATGGTCCCTGGCTGAGAGACACCAAATAACTAAGGGGAGAGAGTGGATAATGTGCTACCGAGACTGCAGAAAATTCAGAGGATTCTCAGAAAAATACCACAGGATGAAACCCCAGAGGAGTACTATTTGTGTTAATGTTTTTAAAAATAGGAAAGAAAGAAAGAATATTGAGGCATAGGGCCAAGTGAACTTTGACATAAAAACAGATGTAGCTAGTATGGAAAAAGGGGATCACACAGGCCCCCTCATTCATAAACACCATTGAAAAACAAAACCAGAAACACTACCAGTTATTTGTAATAGAATTCATTGCCACACCAGGTGGATGTTTACTAAGAATATAATGGAAGTTTAACAGAAGAAGACTCTTACATTTACCACATTTACTGAATAAAGTAGAAGAGAAAAGTCATCTGACTGATCTAGGAGGAGCAGGAAAGTGTGTGATCACAATTTTACACTGTTTAGAATCGAGACATTTACAAACTAGGAACAGAAGGAAGCTTCCCCAAAGTGATAAATTATATCAGCCTTGCTATATAAAGGGTACCTAAAAATTGCATCTACCCAAAAAATCTACAGGAAGCATTATTCTTAATGGAAACACATGGTCCTATTTTAAAAGTCAGAATCAAAATTATACCTACCATTACCTTTTCAAAGAAGCTCTGCAGTGGTTTCACTTCAGTGCCATCAGAGGTACAAAAGTATATTGGAAGTCTTGAGTTGTGAAGGAATAAACAAAACTATGATCATTGTTATCTGAGTAGAAATATTCTGGTGTCTCCACACCAATTATTAGAATGTGAGATTACCAGCCTTGCAAAGATCACATATTTGTAGTTCACTCCTGTGATAATTACTATTTTAAGTTTTATAAATTTACATATGTACACCTTACATTCTGACCATCTACCCATGTATGCCTCCTTCACTTTCCTATTTTGCTTTGTGGCCCACCGAGTTTCACCAGGGTCATCTGTGTGACATGCATTTGCAGCCATTCATTAAAGCCTGATTGACTCAGCAGAAGACACAGAACTAAAACCAAAGTGCCATACCTCCCCATTCTAGAATCTACCATTAGCCAGTCTTTCAGATGTGAAGGCTGGGACTCTGTGAGTTCCTATCTTCCTTGATTGATTGTTGATAGTGCCCCCCCCAATTCTAGAATCTACCATTAGCCAGTCTTTCAGATGTAAAGGCTGGGGCTCTGTGAGCTCCTCTCTTCCTTGATTAATTGTTGGTAGGGCTAATACTCTATGGACCTGGTGCAGGTTGCGTTGCAATTGATATGGGTTGAAAATTGGAGTGGCCATATTGAGTCCATGGAGTGATATTTTATAGCCCTTCATCCTATTTTCCAGGTCTTACACAGTTCCAGCCCATTCCCCTACAGTGTTCCCTGAGCTTTAAGGGCATTGATATAAATAATGTATCTAGGGATGGACCCCTGCTTGGTATTTTATTCTCTGTCTGGGGTAGCCTGGAGTCTGTATTCACTACTGTTCACTGCATGAGGCATCTCTGATTTCAGCTGGGAGTTGCTTTTGCTATGGTGAAAGACAGTAGTATATATGGTATAATAATTAGAAGATAATTTGTTGCTGTGTCAGTTTAGTTAACAATTAGAAATATTCATGGGCCCACTGCCTCCTCAGACTTGGGTCTTGGCTGTGTTATAGCTCCATGAGTTGGTGTCCCCACCCTTTTGGAGTGAGTGTTAAGTACATTCACAATGCAGTTGTTCACCTGCTCCCAGGATTCAAACTGCCATTTCACAGATGAGTATATCTTAAAGCTAAATTATAAAGTCATCATTTCTAGTGGATAGAGAATCTAAAGTTACTGGATGTATATGTTATAATATATTTACAAGAACACCATGTAAGGCTTGTAAGTGAAATTCAAAATATTATTGATGAAAAAAATCGAAAAATTAGAATACATAAAAACATAGCATAAGTGTTGCAAAAATTTTAGTATGAACAATGACAGGCATCACAAAACAGCTTTAAGGATAAATATTTAGTTCTACAAATTGATCAGTCCCATAGCTGGAAAGGGTAGCACACATCTGTGCTCCTAGTACCCAGAAGTCTGAGGCAAGAGTCTTATAAACTTGAGGCCAGCCTGGGCTACCAAGTGAGACCTTGTTTCTAAAAAAACCATTTCCTAAGTTTCTCAGTGCACGCATGGGTTAAATGTCACCGCAAAAATAACAGCAAGAGATTCTGCTGGAGATGGATAATCAGATTTAAGATCATTTTGGGAGAATAAATATGACAACAATATACAAGAAAAGGAATAAGCACAAAATGAACTGGCTTAGGTAAAATTCCTTCTATGAAGTTTCAGAGGGAGCTCGAAGGACAGTTCAGCAGATAAGACCATTGTCTGCTTCTGCAGAGGACCCAAATTCAGCTGCTAGTACCCAAGTGGATCGTAGCTGTCAACCATCTGTAACATCAGTGCTAGGGGGTGCAACACCCTCTTCTGGCGTCTATTGGCATGGCACACATGTGGTACACAAATATGCAAGCAAAACCCTCATATACATACAATAAAAATAAGTAAAGTTATAGTGATTAGGAAAATATTTTGTCAAACCAGGGAAACACATGATGATCCACACACATATGGATTGAGAGATAATGCAAAGTAGGGAATCATTTCAACCACTGCATGGGGCAACTGACTTTCAGATCTGAAGAGACAAGATCCACCTCCTAGGTTTCCTAGACTTTTGACCTTATTCTGACTCTTCATCTTTTTTTCTTAACTTCTGAAATGAAACAGCCAACAACTCTCATCAATTTCCCTTCCTCTGTGCATTTTCTCTACCCACAATCAATATTCCAGTCCATTTCTCCATAACCCAAGTTCTGTCTGGCATTGAGATTCTATTTTACCTCTTTCTGTGTTCTATCTTGGCTCCTGTTTGCTCTGAATACAGATGCTGCCAAATCTTTCTCCATAAAAGACTATTTTTGTCATATAGGGATTTTTTTTTGAAAAGACATCTACAAAATATCTTCACTATAACACCAAGGTAACTCTTTATGTTAAGTAATTAGGTATGGAACTTATTTGTAACTGGCCATGAGATTGAGAGAAGAAACCTGGGATAGAGTTATGGAAATTACATAGGCAAATTTTGCTTGAGACTTGGAATATGTAACCGTGACCGGCACAAGTATTTATAACTGCCACTGGTTACAGAGAAATGATAATTTTCAAACAAATGCAGATGAGCTTTGGGCACAGAGCATCTGCTCATGTACATACTGGCCAGTATCACATATATTTTAAATTCCTTCTATTTATTTCTTGTGTGTTAATTTTATCTCTTGTGTGGAAGTTATATATGATTAAGATCTTACTAACTTCACAGAAATAAAATTTTCCTTGTTTCAAACTGTGGATCTGGGATCCCTCCAAGTCTGTGCCTCTTCTGTACAATTACCGTTCTGTTGGATTACCTAGTGTCTTGGCTTTGGACAAAGGGGGTCACCTGTGGACGAAAGGCCAGGTTTCCTTTCATACATGTTCCTGATGCTGAATCCAAGATCATTATAACATATAGCCCAATTATAACCTCATTGTACAGCCTTTGTTGAACTCCCTCAGAGAACATCACAGATATAGACACTTTCAGCATCTCCAAATTTCCCACACCCCAACACACACATATAGTTCCAGTTTATTTCTGCTAGGAGTTATTGTTCCTTTGTACTACAGCTTTCCCTGTTTATTGATATCATAATAGGGTCCTATGCTAATTTTCCCTAATGTCACCTGTACCGTCTGATGCATGTTTGACGGGGATGCTGTGCATGTTTTATTTATGGACAACTTATTTGAGTGGAGTTGCACTTTTAAAGATTTACCTGATTATTTATGTGCATGTCTATATGCATAAATGAGTGTAGTTACCAGCAGAGGCCAGAAGAGGGATCTGATCCTCTGGAGCTGTAGTTACAGCTGATTGTGAGACACTCTATCGATGGTTAGGAATTGCCTCTCTCCACACCAGAGTCCTAGTTTTAAATATATGAGAACTGCCAATCTGCACATTCACAGTCAGAGCAAAAATACTGGGCTCGATGCAGGTTAAAATACCAAAATATAGAAACATTACATATATCCTACGGTGTGATGGTGACTATACTTAAGTGTTGGTGGAGGGTCTCACAGGGAGTCATTCTTATAAGTCAGGAGGGAATTGTGAAGATGCACAGAAAGCAGAGACGTTTTCTCTGGGGAGGGTGAGGCAAGACTGAGCAGAGGAACTATGGTGAATCCTGGAGAGCTGAAAGTGCTCGCTTCAGGAAAAAGAAGAACAGAGAGAAGGTCCACAGTAGGGTGGTACTCACTGGATGGTGCAATAATGACTGTGTCTTTGGAAAAATAATAGGTGCACTGGATGTGGCAGTCCAGGTTGACACAGGAGGGTTGCCATGTGTTCAAGGCTGCCCTGTACTTCCTAGTGAATTCCACATTACACTGAGCCACATAGTAAAACCAGATTCAAAACATAAAAAGCCAAACAAATAGTAAGCAGATGTTAGATTATAATTTGATGGAGGATAAACAGAATATTTAGGTGGAGTTATCTATAAAAATAGCAAGCAAGAAAGATTTATTTAAAAACTACACTATTTACTTTGATCAATTTCAAATGTACAGTATTGTGAATTCTGTTGTATTTAGCATATGAAACAATTAACTCAGATAGGCCACTCAAATAATCAGGTTATATAGACTGTAAAATTTAGATTTCTCTAACTTCCTGATGCTTTACAACAAAGTGAAGAAAAGGAAAAGTTGACAAAAACTTCAAAAAATCTCCACATGTATAGACACATGATTTTGAAAAGCTAAGTCTTTGAGTGACTCCAACAGGGTTTTGTGAGGTGGGTAGTTTGTTTGGTTTTTTTGCAACAGGGTGTCCTTGGAAGAAGTGTCACTCTCATTTTTACCTAGCCTTCGAGATTGCATACACACACACACACACACACACACACACACACAAATGGCTGTTATCTTGAATATCTAGTTTGGATAGTCTGTATTTTCTAAAGGCAATACCCTTTGCACAAAATGAATGGAAAGAGGGAAAGAATGTAACTAGGGTTCCTAATGAATTCTTTGATTCTGGTTTTTGTATATATTGGCTGAAATGGTTGAGTTGGTTGAAAAACTAACTAATCATAAGCACACAGCACAAAGATAAACTCTGTATTTCAACATGATCATGTCTGGAAAGGTTTTATATCATATTATAAAAACAAATAAAATCAGGGGATGAGGAGATGGCTCAAGAGCTAAGAACACATATTGTTCTTTACAGAGGAATGAGTTCCTGTCCCAGGACCCACATGGTAACATGAACTGTGTTAGATATATAGAAACATTACATCTGTAACAGTAGCTCCAGAGATCCCTTGGTCTGGCCTCAGTAGACACCTGCATTCAAGTACACACCCATCACACCACCACACACAATTAAAAATAAAAAAAATAAAATCTTAGAGCATTCAACTGAAAAATATGGTTTTCTTTCTCAAGATTGAGAGTACTTTCTGATATTGCTTTTTTTAAATGCCTTTACAAAAAACCCAGCTGATAAAGAGATTTTGAGACAAAGGATCATTTTCATCCAAGGCATGATCATTTGTACATTGCCTTTGCCATAGTAAATAACCCCACACTTGACTTCAGGAGAGGCTAATTAAACTTGGTGGGTCACACACAGCATCAAGACACAAAAGTAGGAACAGGAGTCTTTCGAGGAAGCATATACTGTGTCAGTGTTATCACGCTGTCTCACTTTATAGACAAATATGATGGCAGCAACAGGATTTAAAAACAATTTGAGACTGTGACTCCCTAGTCCTATCCCTATCCCTACCTCAGGGACTTTCATCACTTGGTAGTGGACCTGTGACACAAAAGGAAGGGTCCTGGTATAGAATTTGGTGAAAGTCTCTTGGCCTGATCGAATGTTCCTGCTGGTAGCAGGTATTGCTACCCTGGACATTTTCTGAGCAGGACTTGTGTAAATCTTGCCTGGTTGACGGGCGTCACTTGCAGTATGTTTGCTCTCATGTCTGTTGGAGAACATGATCACGTTTGAGATCTAAGTGAGAATTTATCTCTGGAGGCCTAGGATGGAGAACAGCAGCATTCAGTTCTAACAGTTAGGCATCAACCGACTCGATATCCATTCCAAGGCTGAAGAGCTAAGCATGGGAGGAGGGGCCTCACAGGAGGGTGAGCGGCCTCCTCCTAGCTGTGGGCTAACAAGATGCTTTCAGGTTAGCAGAATCAGAAATACCCACTTCTCGCATAATTGGAACAACTTAGTCTGTGTGACACAGCTGTGAGTTTCCCACTTCACGTGTTTTAAAGTTAAGTTGAATATAAGCTGATTAAAAGTCAACTGAGATCCTTGGAGTTCCCACTTGAAGGTGTTCACACTCTTTACATATTGTCCCTCAAATACCCTCTTAATACGTTGGCCAAGATAATCTTAATGTTAAAGTGGCTCCTCCAAGCTCAGACTTCAGACACCCACTGAGCTGTGCTCGTTGCCATGGACCCCATGATTCTGTGATAAAAACCCTGCTCCTTAAGTCTTCCTTCTCCTGTTCCCTTTCTTCTACCACCTGCCTTCATCTTAGATCATAGCCACAGGGTTTAGCTTCCCAAACTCTCTGCCATGCCTCCTCTGAAAACTTTTGGGATTTTCCAGTTTTCATGAGTCAACCATCTTGCATTGACAAATAAGCAAACAACAGGAGAGATTCATCAGGTTCTAAACACTTCGGAGGACGCTTAAAAATCTGAACATTATCTCTTCTGTGCTCAATAAATCCCCTAACACAATAGGTACTGGATTCATTTTTGTATTCATTCTTGTCATTTTGATCAATCTTGACATCCCCTCCCACAAGCCATGCACTTTCTTCTTGTTCGAGTTCAGTTTTAACCACTTAGACTACCGTGATAGTTGCCCATACCTATTTTTTTCTACATTTCTTTCAGTTAATCTCATCGGCGTGTACGTCAGTTTCTTTCTTTTAAAAATAATATCTGATGAAATTTACGCATATTATGGAGTTATTAAGATACATAGTTCATGAGAATAGTTTGCCTCCTCCTCCTCCCATATCTCCACCCTTAAAGTCTAGCAAAAATTGTCTTGAAAGCCACCAAAAACTCTTTGATAGTCCAATATTTGCAGAACTCCATTAGTAGACAAAAAGCATAATAACAATAATTCTGCTGGGTTTTTACATTCCTCTGACATTCTTGTTGCTATGCTTTGAGTGTTATTTTTCTATTATTATCCTAAATTATCTGTTGCCACTAACAGCCATGAAAGTTTAATTATTTGAAATGTATACTTTTTTTGTTCAGATAATATTTTGAGTATTTTATTATAAAAACAGCTCTGGGTAGAATGAATCACAGATGCCAGGAGAGCTACTTAAAGAACGTGGTGAGATAAACACAAAAATTTGAAGAGGAGATGGCTAACCTTTAAAAATAAAAGAGAGCCAGCCAAAGTAAGTGGTGTGTGTGTGTGTGTGTGTGTGTGTGTGTGTGTGTGTGTAATTGTGTTTGTACAAACATCTTCCTCTAAGGAATATCACATTGCCTCAGGTTGAGAAGGTATGACACTGTCCACACTTTAAGAGCCAGTGCCCTGTTAGACAGGTGCAGAAATATCTGCTTTATTTTCTTCTTCCTTCACAGACATCAACACTGTCTAGACACAGAAAGGACAGGTTTTCTTTTCATGCCTGATCACACTGACACACAGAGGAATATGGTGCAGTTGGGGACTACCCATCATGTCTGTTGTTCTTTTGTGCCTTGTAAAGTTTCTTTATTCTGCTCATCAGAACATTTCAGTCCCTAGTATTACTCATCATAGAAAAATAGAATCTTTCATATGAGGGCTGCAACCTGGACAATTTTCCTTTGAAAAGTCCCTGTATCTGGACCAAACAGGCATCCTTGAACTACTAAAATAATATTGAAAACTAACTCCAAGTACACGAGTGACACACACATAGGCTCTTATCATCAGATTCTTCCGTTGGCACTTAAAACAAGTCTTTCATTAATAAGTACAAAAGAGAATACTTTAGGCACAAAAGGCAATAAAATTCATGCTGCATCTTTATCTGGATTTGTGTGTTTTCTTTTTCAATGAAGTAAATTTATTTAGTAGACAGAGCTTAAGGTTAATAATTTAACTAAACAACTAGCACTAAAAAACATCTACCAAATCTAAGGTAATTTAGATTCTTAATACAAATATTAAACATTGAACAGATAGCTACAATGAAAATATTTAAAACTCCTACCTTCAAACATGGATTTGGGAAAGTATAATTGTAACAAATATCTGGTCCTGGAGGTTGGTGAAAACAAGCTGAGTCTTACAGTGACCATGGCTTATAGAGAACTTTTTCTCTTTCTACTCATTTGAGCATATCTTCTGCTCTTAGCCTTCATTTTTGTTGCATACTCTATTTGCCTTGAGAAGACTACTTCACCATTTCTGTTTTTCCTGTCCCTACTTATTTATTTACACTCCTATGTATTCTCTTTAAAAATTAAAATCACAATATGAGGTCTGCTACCCAGTAATGTAAAACCAATGAGTACATTGTATCTGATCTCTTTCACCTGGACTCCTAATAGATCTCTATCCTTCAGTCCTGTGCTCTTTGGGTTAGAACACCACCCAGAAGACTTTGGACAACAGTCTAGAAGCCATCTTTGTAACTGTAATTACCTCTTCTTCCTACTCATGATTAGTTCAATTTCCCTCTACTGTTCCTTTGATTAAGCCTCCACTCCCTAATGCACTGTGCTTTGGGTACTCATTATTCCTCACAGTTTTGCAGATTCATCTGTGGAGTTTCTGCAAAGGCAGTATAAGTGCCCTTACAGGAGCCATTTGATGTCCAAGCCTCCCTCCTGGAGCAGGGGGAGGACACTTCAGCCCAGTGTCTCTTCCCACCTCAAGTCATTCTGTTGGTTGTCACTGGGAAGAGCACTCACTCAAGTCCTCTCTTGTTCTTCTTTCTTCCTGATTACAGAGCTCAGCTTTTCTTGTCATCTACTAAATTACCTCCAGACCATTTTCAATCTTATTTAACCAAGACATGAACACTGGTGAGACTTGCCTCTTTAATTTTATTGAAGATATCATGTGGAAATATTGACTTTGCATATTTGAATGTCAGAGCCAATGAGAATAGGCTTATAGCTTTATTGCTTCAAATATTGAAACAAAGTACAACTTTTGCTCATGTAGAGTTATAGCCATTCATTTATTTAATACATATTTAGAGACCTAATATAGAACAGATACTGGTTTGCTGTTTAGTTTATTGGATCCAGACTTAATTATTATAGGTTTTTTTTTTTTTTATTTCTAGAAATTTCGAGCTACTCAAGCCAGTAAAATGAACCAAGACTTAGAACCTAGGGTCATAGAACAAAGACTGTAAGCACCACTTATTGTGGAGTGGCTATTTGGGTGAAATGAAGGGACCAAGGTTCTGGCAGTTATGTGATTTAAAACACTGACCTATGAAAACTGTAACTTGGATGGTCTGATTTTTGCCCCAGTTTGTCCTATGAATGCTAACTGCAAAGTTTATTCCCTGAAAATATTGGACCTGCCCCACCCAGGTATCTCTAGAGGGAAGAGGCAAAGGAAGGACTGAGACTAGTTGTCATTGCCTGTGTCCCAGGACACTAGCTCTCCTTTCACAGGGACTCATCCGACACTGTAGCATGCAGGTTCTACCTGCACACAGTCACCTGGGCTGCAACCTCTCCTAAAGAATTTCCCTTCCTGTCCTCTTGAAGGTGAGAGTGAGGGCTGGCATTTACTCATCTTCTGGGCTAACATATCTCTCCATGTTGGTTTTGAAATTAATTTTCGTTATCTTGACACAAAGACCCAAAATATGACTTTTTATTTTTTGTTCTCACAGGAACAGGCGGTGAGGAGGCAGAGGCACTTACAATTTACCAAAAGGGGGGATACTATATTTAAACAGCATATTAATACACCATGATACAGCTGGGCAGGCTGTGTTCCTCCCAGGGAAGGCTGTGGTTCTGCTCAAACTTACTAGTGCCATCAAGCATGTGAAGTGAGAGAATGTAGCTCAACCTGTGCAGGCAAGAAAGGAAGGAGAGAGGAAAGGGTGGGGGTGGGTCAGAGGAGGAAGTAGGGAGGGGACTAGGAGAGAGAAAAAAGGGGAAGAGGAACTCCAGAGGAAAGGAAGAGGGGCTAGTAGTAAGGGAGTAGGAGGGAAGGGGAGAGAGTAGGCAGAGAGGGAGGAGTGAATGGGAGGTGGAGAAGGGAAATGGGGAAAGAGAAAGAATTGAAATGAAAGGAGGAAGAGAAACGGGGAAAGCCATACTGGCCTCCATACTGTCCAGACAAGATTTAAACTGTTGGAGGTCCCAGAAAAGCCATGAACTAGGTGTTGACCTAGGCTGAAAGAGAAAAGGGTATCCTTTTCTTCATCAGCACACAAAGGCATTTGGTTCGTAAACCCCATCTTCAGTTCTTGCATTTTGCTGCTACCATATCAAGAATGTGACTCTGGAGAAGGGACTTAGCTTCTTATGAAACTGGTACTCGTGTTTTGAGACAGAGACATGCTGGCAAAGACCTGAGGACCGTGGCTTGGGAGAGGAGAACAAGAATGCCTCTAAGAAGTATTTGTAGCTGGAGGTTTGAAATGAGTTCAAAACCTGTGGCATTCTAAAGATGACATGTAAAACTGTGCGGACTGGAGCCCAAAGCCCTCACTGGGATCAATGGAATCAGAATCCTGAACGCTCCTTAAAGCACAGCATCCCTCACAAAGCATGATTTTCTTTGCCAAAATGTGGAAATACGGCTTTCCAAGGGAGTACACGGCATATTGAGGTGTAATTGGACTTTATCTCCAATTAAAATCCAGATGATTATTTTCATGTATATTTTCTTTAATTGACAAATGATCTAATGAAGTAGTATGTTATTATTTTTTAAAACAAACTTCCAAAGAGATTTGGAAGACTGTGTCACATGTCCTGAAAAGGAACAAATGAAACACATGGATATTCTCTACTCTGAAATCAGAGTTTCAGAAGTGTTTTTTTTTTTTTTTTCTAGAAATATATCAAGTGGGTAGTTACTTGATACCAAATGTTACGTTTTTAAAAAACAATTTCATATAAAAGCTAGTCTTTAAGAAGAGCCGAGCTATATTTAAGAAGCCTCTCCGAAAAAGAAGGGAATGAATTCAGTTTACAGTTTTAAATGTATCAGAGATCTCAGTATTGGCTAAACCTGTCTATGTGGGAGCCACAATGCTAAGATTGAAGGCTGAGCCACCCCACTTATAACTGGCTTTAATGAGTGCAATCCTGCCGCTGTTTAATATTCAGCATTTGGATGTTAGCAACCTGCACTGTATTCATCAGTACTGATGTTACTTTCTCAAATTACTTGTAATCTTTGATGTTTCTAAGGTTTGTCTCTATTTTGTGGTTGTGTCTGTGTCAGTATGTACCCATGTCAGTGTAGGTATCCCCAGAGCCTTGGGGATCACATTCCCTGAACTTGAAGATACAGGCAGCTGTGGGCTGCAAATATATATGGCGGGAACCAAACTGCAATCTTCTGCAAGAACAGTGAGTATTGTTAATCACTAAGACTTCTCCCCAGCCCCATTGTCTTTAACTTTTACCTTAGATTTGTAGTTCAGACACATGTTCCATAACTATTTGTTCCATAGGCATTCTTGTGCCCATGTGACATTCATGAAGCATATCTGTCTTAAGGAACCATTGAATCCAGGACTGGAAAACAAATAAAAATGATGCCACATCTTAAACCATTTAGCAAAGTGAAGTCTGGGAGTAGATTTCTGAGCCTCATCTTACCTCACAAGATGGCTACTCTCTACCCATCACATGTATGATCAGAGCGTGTTGGAAATACCTTAGTAACTACACACCACCTAGTTTTGCTTTACACAGTCTTAAACAGAAATATGCATTAGATTCCTTGGTCCAAGTGAGATGATATTTGAGGGACTTCTGTTTCTGTCTTGCATGATAAAGCTAGCTCGCATAGTGAAGCTACTAAAATGATGCTCAGTTGCCCTGGTAAAGTCAGCAGCAGGTGAGGCAATGCTCTTTGGCCACTCTTCCCAGGTTGGGGAGACTGCATGGGATGCCATGTACTAGGGTGTGTCTCCCTCCACCAGGGCTGGATAGAGGATCAGACTGTGAACTTGATATCAGCCAAATAAGTGCATCAGGAAGCAGTAACATTACTAGATTCCCTGATATGATGTTGGTCAAAGGCAAAGTCATGTTGTGCCTCTCAGCAAAGGGATGGCAGGTTTACCCCATACATCAAGGAGTGAGAGAGCTGAACACCCCATCAAAAGTATTTCTACCACAGGCGTGTTTAAATTAGAAGGCAAAAGCACTGTTTCAGGAAAGGTAAGTGATATGTCAGTCTTGTGTTTTTTCTACCTTGAATAACTTCACTACACTTAACATAAAAGTGGGCATTAACCCACTCCACTCAATCATATTACTCCAATAGAAAATGTGTATATTTGTCTAAGTCCTGAGCTTATGGGCCACGTAAAGCAGGCATACTTAGATGTAAATTTATCTCTGTCTGGCCTCCCATCGAAAGCAAAGATATATGTTTACTGTGGTTTTTATTTTAGCTCAAATCCCATTAGTATCTGTGAGACTGAAGTTCAGTGTACTCTATACACTGTGTTCAACAGTCGAGAAGACAAATGTAAAGGATGTTAAGCCGACTCTTCTATCATCTAAGGTGATAAGGCAAATACATTTTAAAAATTGCTGTTCAAAGTTATGCTTCCTACGTGTATATTCACACAGTGTACTGCAGCCTGGTAACCTTCTTTTATTTCAGATTAAAAATTAGCTGCTATTATCTACAATATAAATGACCTATAAAATGATACCTGTGGTAGGGAATATTAATGTTTTGGGACTTGGCAGGAACTAGTCTGTGAGAAGACAGTTGATAAATATAACTCTGTTCCCTTCCTTGCCAATCATAGCAGGGGATGCTAAACCAGCTGAAAGGTATGCTAGTGTGACTTGTTGGCTTTCTCAGCTGGAGAATCCAGGCCAGTGTCTCCGAGTTTCTGCACACCCGTGCAGGGTAAACTCAAATTAGAAGAATGTCAAGTTTCTCTTTATGGTCTCTTTCTTCCATGTTTGTGTTTGTGTGTCATGGAGTTTGTTCAGGTTCACATACTCATTGAACAAATGCTTCTAAAACCCTGCTGTCTGCCAATTCCAGTAATTGGCATATGTGACAGATACAGACTCCTTTCTCTTTGGTCAGAGTGCATAATGACTGAATGATCATGGAGGTCTATGTAGATGGTAGTAAGTATACACATGGGTACACAGATAATGGTTTTCTCTTCAAAGGGCTGTGTTGTGTTGGGACCCTGGTGTCTGGTGGCCTCTTGGAGAAAAACGTCTAGGGCATGCAGATGGCAGAAGCTGAGGGATGCACTCTGAAGAGCTGGAGCTGTCCACAGCTACAGAGGCGCAGCCGAGAGAGCTGAGGAGGGGATTCCGGTAATGAAGTTCAGAGAATGTGGCAGTCAGCTGCCTATCCCTGTGGGAAATGAGACAGGAAGCATTACTTGGGGTCACAATGTCAAGTATGTTAGTTCATGGTTATTTTAGGCCTGTTTTTGGGACAGAACATTAGAGAAGAGATCACACGACAACAGAGATGTTTACTTCACAGTGTCCAGGATGGAGAAATGATAAGAAAGAAGCAGAAATCATAGCCTAGGGATCTCCTTCAAAGCTGTACCCCAAAGATCTCAATTACTACTGTACTTACAAGTTTGATTACTCCAGTTTATAGCAGGTTGATGAAGAAGTCTTCAACTTAAGGCTTTTGAGAAATGTTTGAGACAAAACTTGTAAGGCTATTGGGAGCAGAGCCAAGTTGAGTAGATTTGAACAATTGAAAGAACTTTCCTTTTTCCCTGGAGACATGGTCACTGGGAATTTTCTAGTACAGTTGCATTTGAAGGAATCACTGTTTGAAGTCGCCTCGATATTGTCTAGCAGAACATTCTCAATCTGGTGGGAATGTGATGGACTGAAATGGTCCAAGAGTTCTGAGATATTTCAGCCTGTATTGAGGGCCACCCTGGCATTACAGGTCAGATGATTTGATGAGGAACATTATGAATGCCAGAAGTAGGAGCTCATGGTGGTTAGGATGTTTAAGGAGATGCATGCCTGTTATCTGTCTCACTGATGTCTCATCTGACACTATTTGCAATTTCAATTTCATGCCCTTGGCTGAATCTTCACTGCTCTTTACCTGGCTGAAGTAAGAGTGGGCTTCACTAGCTATTTCTCCCTACCCAGGACAGCATGATACAGATTCACAGTCATTTTCAAAAGTGTAGCTCTATGTGATACCCACAGTCTTCAGCGGTTAAAGGACTGTCATCACAGATGGATGGGCATCCAAGCAGCCTTGATCCCAGTAGGTAAGGTCCTCAGGCCCACATGAGCATTCTATACTCTAGGATGCTGACAGGTCTATGTGCTCACAATAGGATTTACTAAGTACTGCATTTAAAGCAAATGGTATGGTTCCATTTGAGGCTCACCAAAAGGCATAATGAGAATGTGTTTCCTGATACTCTAGGAAGAAAATAGCATAGTCTGTTGTGGATATTTTCTTTGTTTTAAAACTTTGCTTAGGGTCTACGTGAATGTTTACAAGTCAATTTAAACAAATATTTGTTCACTATGTCAAAAACAGGAAAAAGCTGAAAATCTACTGATCACAAAATATTTAAGTAGATTTATAGACCTTTCTAGAGAACAACACTAGGCTAAATCATGGGCCAGTAGGAAGTAGACAGCACAGATGGGGGGATAAATGTGCTGTGGATGAAACAATGTTCAATGTAGACTAAAAAATCCCCATTGGTTGTTGGTGCTAGCTAAGACAAAACAAACAGAAAATCATCATCATCGATGAAAACAAGAGCAACAAACCAGGGTACCTGCCACATACATAACTTTACAAAGATTTAAGGGCTGGGAAGCATCTACCTTCCTAATTTTACATTTTGATGTTTTCCTATAACATCTTCAACACTCCTTGCTATTATATTTTGTTTGATTTTAATTGTGTGTATGTGTGTTTGTATTTGTATGTGAAAGGCAATGAGAAAGATGTGTGATTCCTCATGCTCTGGATCTGGATTTAAAGGTGGTTGTGATCCTTACAACTAGGATGCTGGGAATAGAAATCTTGGATGTCCTAACCACTGAACCATCTCTATAGCCCGCTATCACTTCTTTACCAAAGTAAATCATTTAACAGATATAAAGAAGGTAACTAGAGCTGATACATTAAATATATGCAGTGTCGAGACTTCCCAAGTTCCTAGGAGATGTGGCTGGGACACTAAGGTGACAGAATTGCCTAGTTAAATGTATAGATTTTTCAAATAGAGAAAATACTGTGGAGATAAAGAGCTTATGACATAGTCAGAGGAAAGGATATTACAGCAAATGATGGGTGTTTTATTATCCCTCTACTCAAGGCCATAAAACATTCATGTTTAGATCTAATACATCCATTTATTCATTTTTTCACAAGACAAAAAAAAAACATGTTATAGCTGTTTGTTTTCTTATCCTGCAATTTAAATATTTCAAATGTGATGTGCTGGGATGTCTTTTGGAGTTCTGATATGACAGGCTCATGAATATCAGCATTAATGTCATAAAGTATCATTTAAGGAAAACTCATGAGCTAAAGTTCCCTTCTAAAACACCATTTGTTTGTTTGTTTGCTTGCTTACTTGCTTGTTTATTTAGATGCATTTAGCAGCTCTCTTGCTTGTGCTGAGTCTTGTCTGGAAAGAGCGAACAGCTGGAAATGTACTAGCATACAAATATGAACCCTTTTGGCGGTCAAAGCATAAATACAGAGAAACAAAGTGTGTATGTGCTTGTGTGTATGTGTGTGTATGCTGGGTGTAACAGGTCTCCTTTCCTCATATAGAGAGTGTTAGAAGGACACAAGACTAGAAGTCACTGATTAAAACACTGTAGTTGATTTTTAAATCATTGAAATAATTTCTGTAAGAAATGTGTATATATATATATATCATATGCATATCTCTATCTCTAACTATTCAATTCTATATCAATTGTGTGTGTGTGTGTGTGTGTGTGTGGTGTGTGTACCAGGGATAACCCTGAGCTCCTGGTGATTCTCCTGCTTCTACTTTCCAAGGTCCATGACTACATCCACATACCACCATTCTTGCTTCATATGCTGCTAAGTAGCTACACAAGCATTCCTGTAATCACTTTCTCAACTGAGATCCATCTGTAGCCTAGAAGAATATATTTTAGATGTTCACTATTCTGCCTAAGTATTAATCTAATTACAAATGAAATATCATTGTAAACAGAAGCCATATAACTCGGAATACATCAGACCCAGTTATACATGGCATGCTCCCAGCTGGAAACTAAGGTTTACTTTGACATGAGCCTATTCTCACTGTAAAAATCAGGTCACACTGAATTACACATTTCAAACTGTCAGTGTTCATGTGTTTTCATTCTCTGAGGAAGCCATCTTGGGGCTTTTTTTTTTTTTTTTGATCCAAAGTTCAGAGATTAAACAAATGCAAACTGCCCAGCCAGTGTGCTGTTTGGCTTAGATTGAAACTTGGGATCATGGTTTAAGTACATGAGGTATTGCACATTTGAAAATCAGCCAATGCACTTCCTATATATAATCACTCATGTCATTCATGATGCAAAGATGTTTAAAGGATTTGTCTAGCATTCACAGTTTGGTAGGTGTAAAGGCCATTGAATTCCATGATGCAGAGTGGGTGATTTTTCAGAGAAGAGCTGGGTTAATTTCCTTGTTCTGTCTGCTGCTGTATGTAAAAACATGTGAGAAATTATCTTTCTCCATTTTTTTAAGAATTCCGGTGTGGGGAGGATGATTTCAGTTAATAAAATGCTTGCCACACATATTTGAAACCTTAAGGTCACATTCCCAACACCACTTGAAAAGCGAGGCATGGAAACCTGTGCCTATAATCCCAGCACTCAGAAGCTGAGGCAAGCAGATCACTGAACTGCCATCCTATCTGCAAGGATGCGCTCCAGATTCACTGGGAATCTTGACAAATAAGGTGGAAGACTGGTGGAGACAGACACCTGGTGACACTCATTTCTGACTTCCACATATTCTCATGTGTGCACATATGTGCAACATATATACAAATCCTAAAATATGAAACCTGGGGAACATAGTGGAAAATGATTGATTCTCAGATAACATTCCATTCATGGAAGTTCTATGTGGGTTTCCCATTTGACATGTTTGATGTGAAGTCTTTTATACAAGACTCCATCAAGTCTGATCTCTAGCAAAACAAAAATGGCATGGAAACTTCTCACATTTTTAATAGGAAAGCTCTGTTTATACAAGAGAGTTAAGATTTTTAGATGGGGATATTTTGATTAAATCACCTTATAAAGTGTTTGCAATTTTCTTAGCATATAAAGATAAATAAAACATGTAAATCAGAAAAGAAATTATGTCTCATATTTGCATTAACGGAGCATATCAAATCCCTGCTAGGCATACAAATTGCTGCACACTTTATCCTGTATGAGACTGGCTACTAGCTCAACTCAGATCTACTGGGGCAAAAGTGGCTTCTTTCAGGAACACACCACACCTCCTGTAGTGATGTCCATTTCAAGTGAACTTTGAAAGAGGAAGAAAACAAAGTATATACCAAACGTTCTAAATTATCATTGCTTTCAAGGTTCATGTGGCTTGCAAGCTGCTGGGCTTCCAAACCTGGTGCAAGGTAATAGTTTGTATTCAACAAGGTTCATGCCCAGCACTGTTGCTCCACCAATTTATTATTACAAGTGTCCACTGCCTTAGTTACTGTTGTGTACCTTACAGCTTTTGAGAGCTAAGCAAGGCTTCTTTCTCAGGGCAGCCACCTGAGTTCCTGAGATGGTCTGAACCATGATGTTCTTGTGCAAGCTTTTTCCCTTGTGCTTAAAGAGGATATATGGGTGTGGAAGCTATACAGAATGAAAGCCTTCAGTCCATATCCTCATTCTGTCCACAACTACATTAAAAGAGGATTCGTTCTGTCAACGCTTTTTGTACTAACTATGTAAGGGAGTTCATTTGTTAATAGGATACATCTAATTGTTCTGCATTGTGAATATGCTACTCAATCACAAGATTGTGTTCTGCAAGAAGAAACTATGCAACCAATTAAAATTGTTGCTAAGTAGAAAGAGGTGAGTGTGGTATTGGAAAGAGAGAAATAGGAGGAAGAGGAAGAGGAGGAAAATGAAGACTGGTAGAAATGGGAGGAAGAGAAGATGAGGAGAGGATGAGGAGGAAGAGGATAAGGAGGAAGAGGATAATGAGAAGATAAGAAGAAGGAGGGGGAAGAGGAAGAAGAGGAAGGGAAAAGGCAATGTAAAGAGCTTTCACGCACAGTTAAACCCCATTTTGAGACACTAATCCAAATCCATCCCAACACAGCTGATATTTTCTAATTCAGTTCCATTTAAGATATTCTTCCAAGTTCCGAACCTCTTACAAGTGTGCCTCCATGGAAGCTCTCCAGTTTAACTCTGAGAAAGATCAAAGAAAGGGAGCCTCTAGTTGCAGAGAGGACTTGAGTAGCTAACAGCTCACTTTGTTGCTATATATATTGAGGAGAAACTTCCTGGAGATTCCTTGGTGATGTTTGGCAGCCTTCTAGAGACTCTAGAACAAGCAGAGAAGATCTCTAGGCACGCATGCTGCACAAACCTGTTATTTAAGGTTTGAAGGTGTTTCTGGAATGCTATTCCCTGTACTCTGCAAAATTTTGGTGAAGAGACTCCTCCCTATGAGTGCACACACATTTATACAAAATACTATATATTTAGAGAACATATAGGGACATCCTTGTGTTTTTTAAAGAATGATCTTAAAGAAGGTAAAAATACTAAAAAAAATCACAATCCGCATCACATTTCATGCAAAATAATCATTACTTTTGAGGTAGTTTCAGAAGACTGAACTAAATCTTAAGGTATAATTAAGTTTTCCCCAGCATTTCTACATAATAGGCCAGTGTGTTCCATCCTCCCATTGTAGAATGGGGGCAGACAGCACATTTAATTTGGCAATTGCCTGAAGACCCCATACACACATGACATAGAACTGGATAGGTTTCTCAGAAGCTCGAAGGCTCTAATCCTAGGCCACAAACACAGTATCTGGAAGGCAGTTGTAAGTACCTCCTTCCATAACCATCATGTGAAATGATCTCATGGAAGAGTGGTACTTCTCTCTATAAAATAATCTTATAAGACTTAATTTTAAGAAACAGTATATTTTATACTTATAATTGTGTAAGTTAGCCTTTCCAGGATGCATTTCATTTCCTCTTTAAGACTTCATTATTCACATTCCAATTTTCTCAGTAAAGAAGTACAAAATCTATTACTCAGGGAAGTTGGTTGAAACAATCATGAGGATATTTTGCAACCACAGATTTATTGGAGAAAGACACAGACCTATTGTCTAAAAGGATGTGTTTCATCAACATCAACTTGTCAGGAAATAGCCCATCTTATCTTTAAAACACTGCAGGTATCAGTGGCTACCTTCATGGTAAACAGCCTTCACTCAGTTCAACAGGTTCCGATTTACTATTCCCTTTAGTTTTCTTTACTGCATTTATTATTTATAGTATGCATTAGAGGGTTAGAGAGAGTGCTCAGCTATGAAAGGTCTTGCTCCATTAGCCTGAACACCTGAGTTTGAACTCCCAGCACCATAGGAAAAGCCAAGCATGGAGTCATGGGACTATCACCTCACAACTAGGACATGGAGACACTGATCATCCCAGAAGTAAAATGCCCTCAGAGTTCTGGAGAGTACATGATAACACTTTCAATATTAATTTAGAGCTGTGGTTCTCAATTTGTGGGTTGTGATCCTTTTGGTGTCACAGGGGTCATATTTCAGATATCTGCATATTTGATATTTACATTACAATTCATAGAAGTTGGAAAATTGCAGCTGTGAAGTAGCAACAAAAATAATTTTATGACTGGAGGTCACCATAACATGAGGAACTATATTAAAGGATCACAGCTTTGGAAGGTTGAAGACCACTGCCTCAGAGATTAGTTACAACCCAGTTCCAGTAAGCCTTTCACTCACATAAGTCCACAGCCCTACTGCATAGAAATGTGCTTAAATAACATCACCTTTGAGACAGTTCTTAACCTTTATGCAAGGTATTGCTTGGAGGTGATGACTGAAGAGTTTTAAGCATGAGAATCTGTGTGCGTTCAACTTCCCCAGTTCCAGTTGCTGTGAAGGAAAATATTGAATTCTACTTGCATTAAAAGTATTGCTTACAAAGGATTTTCATTATTGAGGTTTTTTTTTTTTTATTGCTTTTGTCATTGTTTTCTGCTCCTCCCTGCTCCCCTCTCCAGCTCCCACCTCTCCTCTCCAGGAGTCCACATTCACTTTCATGTCATGTAGGACTTCAAACGTCTACTCCCTTACCAATACCTTTCTGTCCTCTTGTGGTCTTTTCTCAATGTTGATAGTCCCTGCAACCCTTCTTTACAAATTTACAAATGTTGAAAGTCAGGCCCCACCGATAGAGAGAAAATATGTGATTTGTGTTCTTCTGAGACTACAACACCTCTCTGTGTGCCACCAGAGAGACACCCACCATCACTGTCTTTTCATAACACACGAAATGGAAGTAGCCTAGATGTCAGCCAACAGAGGAAAGAATAAAGAAAATTGGCCTATATACACTGTAGGATCTAAGTCATCCGTTAGGGGGAATGAGATATGAAATTTTCAGGCCACAAGAGCATTTGCTATTCTAAAACAACTGCCGTCAGCCTTTGGATTTCATGCAAAAACAGGAACGTGAACTCTGTGATTGAACAAACCAGCTTTTGTTTTTTTTATTGGAAATTGTTTTATTGTAAATTTTTTATACAATTTCAGATGTTCTCTCCTTACCCCATTTCCCCCCTCCCTCAGGAACTCACTATCCTTCCCCCTCCTCCTACATCCACGTTGGTGTACCCCCTTCCACCCTTTACCAGCACACAGCTGACCTGAAGACTGGACAGTGCATTTGGGATTCCAATGCATGCAGTTCTGTCACCGGGACATGCTTTACAAAAGACTGTGCTTTATTTTTAAGTCACCCCTGAGCACTGCCAACAATATCTGCTGATGCTGAGAACAAGTCCTTAATTCGGAATTAGCCCATGTTCTTGCAACCCAAATGTGCTAACATTCGATTTAGCTCCATAATTGTGGCCATAGACAGAATGCCCTCAAAGTGTTCCTGTGGAGAGTACTCTACTTTCTTTTATAAAAACATTTTTATGCCCTGAGTTATCTTCCTGACTTCATCAGATGCCTGCTGAACACCACCTGTCTTTTTGGCATTGGGACATCCTTTGAAGTGCTGGCTTCGCCTTTCCAGGGCAAATGGAGCTCATTCTGTATACCAGAGGCTACAGGTGTGCTTCATTTAAGACTGGGGCAGGGATAGATGGAAGGAGGAAAGAGCCACCCAAGGAAGAGATCACACTGACTCCCTGGGATGATCCACTCCCACATGGTACCTAGAATTTGCTGAAAAGATTTAAGCAACTTTGAAATCGGCAGGATGCCACTGTGACAGATGGGTCTCCATGTGGCCACGGTGCCAAGTCTTCTATGCATCAAGTGTCTCTGCTGAAAGTTTGAGCCTCCGCCAGTCATATCCAAATGGATGTCTGTCTCCAGACCTGGAGAGGGTGTGCAAGGCTCCATGATCTTCCCAGTCCCACAGCCCAAGGCTCTAATCCACCCCCTCTTGGGTCTGCTCAGGAAGCCTGGGAGCTCATAATTGAGAGTTAAATCGATGCAGTCATCGTCCCGGCTTTCTGCTTCACCTTCTGCTGCAGACAGCCTGGGAAACCTCAGCCCTGTCTCCTCTGCGTGTGCTGGTTCATGGAAACTCTAGGAAGAAAACACATGCTGGGACCAGGCCTGAGCAAGGAAGATAGCATGCAGATTCTCCTAAATTGGATGTTTCAGTGCAAACACTTCAGTGTCTAAATGTATATCAGAATCTGTGGTTGTTAGTCTACATGTAAATGTTTCCTTAAGACACATAGCTACTTATAAACAAATAAATCCATGGAGGAAACTCTGTTACTAGGGTGTGAGTGGAGTATGTTAATAAATGGCAGTATGTTGCATTTTCTTTCATGTGTACATATGCCTTAAATATAAATTGTATGTGTATATGATATATGGATGTGTGTGTGCTTATATGCATGCATTATATATTTATATGTATATTAAAAAATCTTCTATGTGTGATGATGAGCTTTTGATCCTATGCCCTTCATTTGGCAGCCACAATCTGTAAGACCTAATTTAGCATGACCTTATTAGACAAAGGAGCTAAATAGCCTTTAGGTTGTTTCTGAAATGAATTACAGTGGCTCCTGCCCAGCATTTTGACATAAGAGAGAAAGTATCCCACTTCCTTGCAGAGAGTACCTTCCATCTGTCTGGAGGAATGTCCCTTGTCTTACTTGGGATGTCAATCAAGGCCTGTGGAATAGCAGTGGTCCAAATTATGAATGTCCATGGGTCTGTCTTGTAGAATTTCTCTACTGTTAGTCTCGTACATGAACTTTTTTAGCTTGTAATATAAGTTGAGAAAATCCACAGTGCTCTTGAAGATGAAAACATCTAATTTTTATTACATTCTGCCTCTCCAGGTTTATTGGTATGGATTGGATCCTAGCAGAAGATTTGCCAGGAACTTTACAGATGGAAGGAAGTCTCTGACATTTTTATCTTATAGTGTGTGAGGATAAAATGCCTTTGTGCCCCTACAGTATGCTTACCTCACTTGCATTACATCTCCCCACCTCCTTCTTTTCCTATCTGTAAGTGTCACAATGTTATATTTTTTCTCTTTGCCTTCAACATGTTTGATGAAGAAACCATTCTCAGAATTGAACTTGAAGCTCAATGTGTTATATATAAGTGTACATTTTTATATATGCATATATGTAGACATGCATGTGTATGCATTACATATTTACATATTTGTAAATAATTCTTGTATGTGTGATAGTGAGCTTTCAGAACCCATGACCATTTACCGGCCACGATTTTTAAGAACTAATTTAATATCCATACGTTCAATGTTTTCTTTCTGCTGTTTTAGGTGCCAAATTGCTATTTGCCTCCTACAGAAGTATTCCTCATGAATTGCAATATCATACCTAATACAAGAAATTATAATCACCGGTTTATAATTTTAAATCTTAATTGGATACAATTAATTAGAACCTATTTTTATAGATTCCTTTGATAATTACATTAATTAAGAAGGATGCCCATAATTGGGTTCTGTCCAAACAGTAATATCTCTGACAGCTGCTGTCTAGAGAAACCCTCCTCATTATGATGCCCTGAAGAATATGGTGGAAGGGTTAGTGTGTGACTTGGCATCGTGTACACAATTCTGGAAACACGTGGACAATTCCCTTGCTTAGTGGGTTGTCAGTGGCTCTTTCTAAGATTAATTACAGTCAGGAAATATCTGAGAATGGAATCCTAATCTACAGTGTGAATTTGGTGAGAAGGAATGTTTTCTGGTTGCTGAAACCATGTAAGTATGACCCATAGGCACATGTTGGAAACTTGCCCAAGTAGCATCCTCTGGTGGCATAGGATTCTGTTGGAATGAAGCTCCGGGAATCTTTATTCTCTAGTGATGCTCTTGGGTGATGTTTTTCATCCTTATCAGTGACACAATATTCATGCAACCTCTATCCAGACATTGCCTAGGATTCTGAAGTCTTTAAAGGCAAGGAGCCATTAAGAGCCACCAGTCTGTACAAAGAAGAGCTGTGTTGTATTAAACGCTGGTGTTGATCGCCATGCTTTAGGACAGCCACAGCCACAGGGTTCAAGGGCCTTCAGATTCTGGACATGGAAACAAGGAAGAAGTGGAGGTGTTTCTCATAGAAATGCTTTCTACAAAATCTTCTTCTGCAGCCCTGTCTGAAACTCCAGCTCTTTTCCTGTCTCCCACATTTCTCCTAGAGAAGCTGCTGTGCAAATCTTAGGCCGCAAATCTTTCAAACTATTTGAAATCTGCTGGCAGTTATTCTGTTTATCTTGAATGGGAACAAAAGTCACTAGAAGAAAGTGAAAAAAAGAAAAGTATGGTTCTAGGCCTAAATGCTGTCAGCATTTCAGCCAGAAACAAAAGGAAACTGAACTAGCCAGAGTGTGTAGCGGAAGGCAGGTTGGGATGCTGAAGATGGACTGAGATTTGCCCTGTCACTTGGTATGAGAGTTTTGATGTTGAGCTCATTGGACGAGAGTCTATGACTGTCTTTCACCTTGTCATTAACTCCAAACTAATGGTCTTTTTCCCTTTCAACCTAATGTCATTTTAGTTCAGTCAGCTGCTTCCGTGTGTTTTCCTCAGTGATGTTAGTGTTAGCCTGGAAAGCAGGCATCCCCCTTGCTTGGTGAGAGAATATGCTAATTTTAAGCTCTCTCTTTTTATTCTCCAAGGCTGTGTTAAGTACTAGAAAAGCACAGGCTTTGTGAGTGTACAGTGCTGGGATTCAGTCTTCTCTTACTAATTATCTCATTTTTGGCAAGCTTCATTACCTTTTTGGAAGCTCGATTTCCTCATCTAGAATCTTCAGAGATTAAACTATTTTTGCATGTTGGATAGAGCTAGAGATCTCAGATGGTGATGCTAAATGGAGAGCCCAGAACACTATAGAAGTTCAAAAGTAGCATGTCTTATTCCTACTGGCCAAGGGGATCATTGCTTCTCCCTCTTGCACATGGTAGATTAAGGGGCTATTGCTATAATTTACTTAATGAGGCAAAGACAGTCATCAGATAGCTGTTGTAGTTAATTGCCTCAATATAGAACCACTTGACCTAGAAGACTTATTCATGCACTTATTATAAATAACAATAATGTCACTAATACCCAGTAAGTGACAAGTATCTGGCATTATGTAGATCATTTATATATATATTATATATATAACCATATATATCCCTACTTAATGCAACATATAACATATATATCTCCTACTTAATGTCTATACATATACACATACATATATGTATATATCCCATCAATGACAGTCATACAAAAATGGAGCAGTCATTACTTATCCTGATATATTTGTATTTTTACACAAAGTTGAAATCTGTGTTGTGCTCAGAACACTGCAAAACACTTTTTTTTAATAGAAAAAGCTAAATTAAGAAACTGAGTCAAGAACCATAAATTAGCCCTCCCATTTTTCAAATTGGACTAGATGGAGAAGAATTCAAGCATGTAGATACCTTAGAGTCACCTCGTTCCAAACACCAACTGCTTTCAGATATACCTTGCACAACAGTGCAGGCTAAAGGTGGAAGTTAGTAAAGAGGAGTCTTCAAAATCAAACTGATTTCTATTCACATGCTGCTGTCTATCTATAGAGAGATTCATATATAGTTTTTGCTCAGTTGATTCAGGACTTGATTAAAAATCACACCACACTCCCTCTCCAGGGTTGACTCAACTTCAAGGTGGTTTGGGGATTTGCCAGTTCAACCCACTTCTGGAGGCTTTGAAGGTTTATTTATTCTAAGAATTATATAATCACTTCCCCACAGGAGCTCAAAAATGCTTCTGTCAGGAGGCCCCTGCCATCCCTGGAGGCAGCTAAGGGCAGGTGTTGGTCATAGAATTTTACTGACTTGATATTAAAGAAAATTATTATGGACTGCTGGTAACAGTGACATAGGCCTAAATATTAATCTTGTAAAATCGTGGAGGACTATTTCTGGGAAACAGATACTTATGCTGTGTCTGGAGTCATCAAATTATCTAAAAATCCTGCAGAGCATCCAGTAGGAGTCTCCCCGGTGACTTTCAGGAATAGCTGCCATCCACCTGCAGGTTTGTGTAGTCACTCCCAGCACCTGGGACCTTATCCAGACATTAACAGAGGCAGGTTGACAGGAGCAGTTGGAAATGATTTAAAGGCAGAGCTCGACAATAATCACTACCTTAATTATCAATCAGATAACTGAGTTATTAACCAAATTGCTAGATTTTCCTGTTTCATAAAGAATGGATTTATTAACACCCATAATGTCACATTTCGAATTAATTGTCAGAAAACCCTAAATGAATGTACATTTCTCCCCAAATTGACATATTGAAATCAAGATTCCAAGGTGACAATATTTGGGAGGATACTAGGAAAGAGTTAGGGTACAACATCTGTGTATGGAAAACATGTACACAGACTGAAGGCTGAGAACCTTCCACCATCTGATGGTGTGGAAATAAGAGGTGACCTATGAAATGACAAATGGCCTGCCTCAGGCGCAAACCTCCCAGTATCCTCAGCTTGGACTTGTAGCTTCTGGAACTGTGTGCTGTGTTTAAGTGACCTGGTAGTCAAAGTTAAGTTTTTAAAACACCTGCATAGATTAATGGATATTGTATAAACCTCATAATATTTTATAAATCTTACTATAAATAGTGATTTCAAACCATTGCCAGCTATTCCATAGAGTAAAATATAACTTAAAATACATTTCAAAATCTGAGCCAAACTCTATCCAATATAATATGCAGCATATTTGTCTAAATGGAATGCCCCATGACATTACAGCTAACATTGAACCATGGGAATTTGAGAGCTCTGTATTTAATATTAGTTCTTCAGTGATACCTGCATTTGTTAGTCATACAAAGTACCAGTTATCTTTCAATTGTAAATATTTTTAAAATTGGTAATGTTCAAAAGAGAATGTAGTCATCAAATTGCAATCAACAATCCCAATCAAGATGTCATCTCACTTTGACAATAAAAAGCTAAATGAAGTAGAAAAAAAAAAAATCCATGGCTTCTCATCGTCCATCAGAAAAATGAGTTCTCAGATAAAAATTATACCTGAAAAAGAAGAGAGACATACATGTTCCCTAAGTCATAGCCATGATGGCTTACCTAAATAATCAGCCACTAACCACATGTGGAGGAGATATTAAAATAAGGACTTTTCATTAATTGCTTAGAATAGTTTGAATGCATTAGAAGACCTTAAAAGCACACAACTATTGCTTTTCCTTTTAGGCATCCCTGCAGGTGCTAAATAGGGAAATTTTACAGAGATCCCCTTCTTCTATTAAAATTTTAATTAATTATTTTATTTATTTAAATTCCAAATGTTGCATTCCTCCTGGTTCCCCCTCCCAGTGTTCTTCACCCCATTCCATCTCTCCTTTGCCTCTGAGCTCCAAGAGACTAAGCCACCATCCAAGAGCTCCTCTTCTATCTTTGGCTTATCAAGTACACTATTGACCTGTGTGAAGTCTTCCAGATCTCTCTCAATAAGAAACACATTTTTCCCAGGTGAAAAGACTTGAGGAAGGAATATAAGGGGGAAAGGTCTTCCTCAAGGGGAAAGTGTTAGGGGTTATTCTATCTCACAAGTGGAAAAGTCATAGAAATAAACGTTAGGACTATAGACAATAAAGGGTAATAGACTAATAAACAAAAGCAGCTTAAGAACATTACAACAGAGACAACATTAGGGGAAAAAAGAACTGATAACTAGAAAAACAAATGATCACATGCAGATGAGAGAGACAGAGTCCCTAAGCACTATCTTATTGACTATATCAAAACTCTGCCATCTTCTACCCCACACCAAGAGGCTCCTGTACAGTGTCATGGACTGCACATTAAAAGTTTCACAGGCTTCTCTGGAGTGGGCTAAACATGTACCTGTATATGATATTCATTTAGCGGTGCCAGGACAAAAAATAAACTAGTTTTATTCTTAGTTCTTATACAGAGACGCTAGAAAACAAGAAAAACTGACAAAATAAACAAAAAATAACAAAAAAAGAAACAAAAACAATATATCCCAATTTGCAGACATTGTCATTGCATGAGTGCACTTTAGATGAGTAATTTATAGACAGGACACTTTAGAGTAGTCATGGTTGATGTTTAATAGTGTAGATTGGAAAGGTAGACACTGTAGAAGATAGACAAATGGACGTAGCAGAGTGATAACACTTTAAAAAACAGTCAACTAGGAGGCTAGAATAAAGTGTTGCAAATGAAATGAAAAACACATTTATTGGGGGTAACCAGTAGATGGGTCATGGGTGTAAATGAAGGAAGGAACTTGGCACTAGTTAGCTGAAATGTCCAAGCAGAAGTACAAACAAAGAAAAGAGAATACAAGCAACCCCCAAACCCCAAACAAACACAAACAAAAATAACTAAAAAGAAAAACTGAATCCTAATTGTTATAAATGAAGAAAAATTGAGTCATGCTTATTCTCAACTAAAAGCAGAGGACAGAAAAGAAAGGAAAAAAATAGATATAATGACTTCAGAAGAATTACAAGTCCAGAGGTCAAGAGTCCATCCAAATAAACAATACGTGTGAAAAACAGAAATGAATCAAGCACAAGACAGAGAAGCCACTGTACATAAAGAGAACGGACTAAGAGTCCATTACATACAAGAATATGGGTTTTAGGATGAACAATGGGCGGAAGGCAAGAACATAGGGATAGATTCACTGTGTCTCCTTTGGTTAAAGAAGCTGAAAGGACGTAAGTAGAACCTGGCCATGAAGGAGTTTATTCTTCGAAAAAGCTAATAAATATTAACTACAAAACATCAAATGATGATGAAATGGGCAATACATATATTCATTGAAAGTGTTGATTATTGGTAGGTCCCTAAGTCCTCAGGCTAAAGTCTGAGCATCAGCATCATCTCTCTGTACCATTTTCTCCCTTGTGATTGCCATTGTCGTGGCCAGGGTTCTCAATTGCCTAAGCTCACGGGGAAGGTTTCCATCTAGGCCACAAAGCAAATATTCAAAACTTAATAATAAAAAAGTGTATAAATAAAGTATATTCTGAAACCACACACAAAAAATATTAGAGCAAATGTCAAAAGGCAGCTGCTAAAACAAACAAAAACAAAATCCACCAAAACCTCTGAAATGTTGACTTTAGAAATAGAAATTCTGAATGGAGAAAAATAAGTCTCCATAGAGATTAGAAAACACCGAGACAATTGAACATTAAATCCAAGTAAACATTTGTAAGATGCAGGAGAAAATATTCACAGAGAAACATATATATTATATATAATAAAAATAATCTAATATCTGTACCTGGCCCCTGAACTTTTGTGTCTAGAGAACAGTAACTGAGGCTCAACCAAGAGAGTTGAAGTGGTCACAATTGGAGCAGACACCACTGATCCTGCAAACAGAGAAGGCATTGGGACATCAGTGGAACCCAACATGAGAGTCTGAGGGAGAATTTAAAACTGGCAAAACACTAGCTAGGTGAATGAAAAGGAAGAAGAGGAATTGCCACCATCAGACATTCAGGGGATCACTGTTGCCACTAAATGGACACTACACTAGTGTGTGCCTGCAAGATTTGATAATGTGCATAACATGGACTAGTGAATTTGAAAAATTTAAAGAGTAACACTCATATATGAAGCATATAGAGACTGCCTCCCTCGTCTTCCTATGAATAGTGTGTACTCAGCTTACGGCCCACAGAGTATTTACATAGATAGCTGTTATGCAACATCCATAAACTGACACGGAAGCATGTTAAGGCCTATTCCTGCTGTAGTACCTCATTCATCAGAACTGAACCTACGAAAAGGATTGCAAGGATCCATTCATCCCTTCACTCAACACAACCTTGAATCTTGACTTGTGAGAATTGAAACTCAGTTTGAAGATATATTTTAGGGATATTTTTTCCTTAAGACACTCTGCTGTCTACTCCAGCAATGTCAATAAAAGATGTGTTATTTGATCATATACCCAATGAGTGAGGACATTAATTCTTGGAGAGGGAAGTATATAGCAAAGAGCTAAGCTATGATTCCCATACTTGAACACCACATACCCTTTACCTTAGGGTTAACCTACCTGAAAAACACACACCCTTCACCTTAGGTCAAAAGTTACTATTACAAGTTCACAAAGAAAAATCACTCTTTCAAAGGTAACAATTTCCAAATACCATTCCATTGCTTCTCCAAACTCTTGGGTAAATATATGAATCCATCACTTGGGGCATACTTAAACTTTCTAGCAAAAGTTTTTAACTCACTATTTTCAAAAAGGTTCATTGTTATTGTTGGCTGCAAATATAATTAAAACCCACAGATACATTGAATGTTGTAAGAGCACCAGGAGCGTAGAACTGTTTTAATTTTTAATTTACAGCTGAGGATACTGAGAAATGGGGTCATTATATACATTGCTTATATCATATATACAGTAATTAGTGCAAGAGGAATTTGAGCTTGAGACCTTCCAATTTAAAAAAGAAAGAGTTCAATCATTTTGCCTGCATGTTAACTGTGGGTGGAAGGAGATTTCCTCTCTGACTTTTATGACAGAAGTCAACACCAAAGTCACATCAAGAAGTGGATAATAATCTATCCTTAAAAAAAAATAGAAGAAATATTTTACTCAAAAGATTTCCAAGCAGTGCTGTGGGACAAAGCCAGCAGCCTAGGGAATGGTCTAAGGACGTGCACTTTGCCTTTGTGCTCACAGCCTCCATACAGGGAACAACAGTTGGATCTCAGTAGCATTGTGTTATATGCTAAACCTCAAGCATGACAGAAGTATCTCACTTCTATGATAAATCTAGCCATCAGGAGAGGCATGCAGATAATGAAGATCTGAATAAATGCAACTATTGCTTTATGTAGCTAGGAACCCATTTACAAAAGACAGATAGGAAAATGCCTGCTGATAAAAAACAGTTTCACATTAACTCCTGTGTGGACCTGAAGGTGGACTCATCAAAGAAACCTTAAGTGAAATATTACTCTAAAATGACATGGTTGACAATAAATAAAATGAAAAAATAACAGGAAATACATGAAGCCTTCTGAGAGGATCCTTCTCATTAATAGATTAAGCATCACGGTTCTGGGCTAGGGAAATGGCTCAGAAGGTAAAGTACCTGCCCAGACAGCCTGAGAACTAGAGCTTTGACCCTCAGCCACACATAAAAATGGCCAGGCCTAGTGGCACATGTATACAGTCCCCAGCACTGGGGTGGTAGTATCGGGCATCCCCAGACATTGCTGGCTAGCTAGCCCTTCCTGATCAATGAACTCCAGGTTCAGTGATAGACCCTGTCTCAGAAAAATAAGACAGAGAGTGGTAAAGGAAGACACCAATGCCTGGAGTACACACACACACACACACACACACACACACACACACACACACACACTGACATGTATACATATTCTTGTAAACATGATTATAACACCCCTCTCACATACATGGATGTGCATGCACATTTATGTAAACATGGTTATAATGCTACACCCACATACCACACCACACACACACACACACACACACACACACACATGTGCATGTACATTCATGTAAACATGGTTATAATACACCACACACACACACATACACTCATTCACACAATACAATACTTGACCTATTAAGTCTCTGAGCCCATTTTACCTCATTCAGCTTTGCTGATGCTTAAATAGTAAAGTCCCAGAAACCATGGCACTAGGAAGAATGTATATATAACCAAAAGCAATCACACCAAAAATCAATAAGTGTTCATTTGATAAAATATTTTTTTCTCCAGCAGTATTCACCTGGAAACAGGTGAAATTTAGCATGAGCAGATCTCCGCCGTACTTAGTATTCTGTCATCTTTTAGACACAGAAAATTCTACAGGAAGTTTTCATCCAATAGATCAATGCAGGTCAAACCTAGAAAACTCTTACATAAACTGCCACAGTTTGCTTGCTATGAAGCTCTGGGAAGCGACCTCAGTACTTTCATAGGATGGGATTTTACATATTAGAGAATTTTCATTTGCAAGTAAGACTTCAATTCAGCACACATTTTTGTTAGTGTTGTTTGTTTTTCTGAAACTGTTTAGATGGAGTAATTGAAGAGGTGATAATGATGTCATAAAGGGTAGATCTGAGGGAGGGGTAGAAGTAATATACTTCTATTTTAAAGGACGTGGGGAATTTGTTTGTAGAGTTACAAGGATTGAAAAGTATGTTGAAACAACCTGTCCCTCATTTGGGGTGTCTACATCAGAAGGTGGGAGCCCTTGACATCAAAGTTCTTATTTTTATCCCTCTCTGCCACAAATCCTCTTTCATAGTCATTTCAGAACCATGTGGTAGTAACATAATGAGGAAAAGTCACAGCCTTCATGGGTTTTATGATTTTCTGAGTATTTTTATAATCTGACTACGTTGAAATGTTTTAGAGGCAGGAGGCTTAGTGGGCTAAACACTCACTACACCACCTTTGACAATGTTATCTCAAACTTCAGTAAATGTATGTGGTATTTGGATAAGTTACTCACCTATATGATAAGGCCCGACTCTCAGACACAGATGAGATATCAAATAAGACTTTTCTTTGGGTATACAATTAGATTATATCTTCAAGATAGCATTGCTTATGACATTTAAAGCCAAGTGTATAGGGCATTAGAAATACAGAGCAGTCCTACCATGGCAGGAAAGTGCTCGAGAGCCTCAAGACATCCATAATATTTTTAATATTCTTCTCTCACTAACATAGAGTAACTCCTTCACATATTCCTCAATGTTGGTCGAAATGGAAGCCAAGGGCCATGGCCCAAGGGAATCCTGGGCAGCATTCTAGGGTTCCTGCTTCTGGGGAGAAAGAGTTTCTTCTGTAAAGAAGTTAGGCATGTGGTACTGATACAGATACAGACTTGCCTACTCAGACTGTGTTGGCCAGTCTCTATTAGATTCAGGCTGTAACCATTCACAATCACTATTGAGGATTTATGCATCAGATTAATTCTTCTAGGAATGTTTTTGGAGACTACCATCACGCATTTCATTCTGGGTAGCTACTATATAGGATGTGTGGCTGGCCACATTTAAGCATTCAGTTGCTAACTCTGGTATGTGTTTGCAGATGCTCCAATGGTCTTCAAGGGCCCTAGAAAGGTGGTATAGTATCAAGAGAGATATCACTCTTTGCCCAAGACACCTGGGGTTTCCTACATGCTTCAATTTTGGGGTCTCTCTGCTTCAAATAATCAACTCCATGTGTCTGAGATGCTGGCTCTACCTTCTGTGCAGAGTGTGGTTTGGGGATAAAACTATAAAGCAAATGTTTTTCTGCATGTCCTTGTGTGCTGTGATTATAACAAGCTATTGTCAGTATTTTGTGGGAAGTATTTACTGTACTTTCAGTCCTCTAAAACTAAAGACTCCAAAGCCTTTGGGATTGGTACTTGGTACTCTGCCTAAATTTAATTGACTGCTAATTGTCATTTGGCTAGAATTAGAGACTCAGAGAGAATGGAGATTACCCCACAAACAATTCGAGTGTATTTCACATCAAATTAGGGCCGATTCTCATAGCTTTTTCTCTTGTGAAGTCTCTTTCCCAGTCTTACAATTTTGCCAGTCCTCTGGTAGTTAACACAAAACAAGGAATCAAAACTTAAAACCATTTGATTATTTCTGGAACTATCACTTAGTGTTTGATGGAAATTCATAGACTAGAAAAGCCCCTTGTCAGGCATTGACATAGCTGAAGGGGTCAGTGAAAGGCTGAGAGGAACTTCTTTTGCTTCCAAGAGCCCACCCAATCTAAGATCCCACATCTGAGGTTCCAGTTACTTTCAACTCTTTTGTCTGTTCTTGGTGCCCATTGCTCCTTAGAGATGCAGAGACATGTTGGCCCCCTTTCAATGAGCCATTTAGTTCCCTAAAATTCCATAAATGAAGAGTTTGTCTTTAAGGTTACTTCATAGTATGACATCCTTCATAACCTGATATATGCAAGCATTTCATTTGCACAGACCAGCTTCTGAGCTTCTAAATGTATCTCCTGTTGGGGTATTTGTATTTAAGTAGGACTAAACAAAATGGTTCATAAATAATTAAAGGCATCCATCTCCACCATTGCTATGTGCTTTAGAAATCAAACATTCTCTAGAGGGAAGGCATCAGCAGGCTACACAGACATGAACTTTAGGAACTGAACTATAGACATGTTCTTAAGAGCTAAGTAACAAAAGCAGTATTATAGCTGCAGAGCAGTAGCTCAATGGAAATCAAAAAAAGGTCAGTGATTCTATGCAGAGAACTGAGGTCCTAGCTGAGCTAGGCTGCAGGGGCTGTGGTATGGGGAAAATGTTGTTTTAAAGATGATAGGTTGGGTTTTCCCAGGAAAATATGTATCTTTAGAGCAGTGATTTTCAACATTCCTAAGGCTATGACCCTAGGAGACAGTTCTTTTTATTTTGGTGACTCTCGACCATATAATTATTTACTCCTTCATAAATGTAACTTTGCTAATGTTATTAATGCATAATTAAATACTGGTGTTTCTTGATGGTTTTTGGTAATACCTGTGAAAAACTCATTCTATCCCAAAAGGACTCTGTGACCCACAGGTTGAGAACCCCTGACTTAGGTTTTCTTAATTACATTCATTAATATCAATAAATGATTGAAATGGTATCTGATACTCTGATAGATTCATATCTTTAAAAGAAAATTCCTATTTTCTGAACTATAAATTCTAATGCAGTTATATGCGTGTGTGTGCCAACTTCACTACACAGCAAATTCAAGGCCACCTGAGATCTTCTCTTAGATCTGGAATGAAAATTAGCATTGTTTAACTACCATCAAAAACAATTTAGCTAGCTCCAGAATTCCTTGCAATCACATCATTTGCCATTAACTTTCCTAGGAACACATATTATGGAATTTGTACAGATAATGATGGATTTTTACAGTTAATTCTTTGATAGCTAAGTTGACCACTAATATTTTGCTTCAATTAGAAAGATTTTGAACATGATAAATATAATTTTTATTTAGATGCTATTTAATGTTTTTCTTAGGAAAGGAAATTGTTTGGCTAGGTCACACAGAGGCTTGTGTTTTAATTTCTGTAATTCATAGTAAAATTTAAATGTGCATTGTAATCACTTAAATGCTACTGAAGAGTTGTTGATGTAGAGCTTTTGCTGTGTAAATCTGTAACTAATGATGCTTAAATCCCATTGCTTTAACAATATACAAGACTAAAATAATGTTGGTGATTATCTGTATTATTCAGGCTAGTGCAAGGACTAAGAAGCTATCTTTTCTGTGTCTTAGTGATTCTTCTTTCTGTTTTTAAATCTCCCCTGCTTTTGCATTTAGAGCAATACCACTTTAATAAAGTCTATATTTGTGGAATTTGTATTTGCTGTTTTTAAGTTATCTGTGTAACTTATTTAGTGGCTTTCATATCAACAAAAATTGAAACATGTACTTCCTCAAGTACTCACATATTCAAGCAATCGAAGTGCTATATGCTTATTGCCCTCAGAAAGTGGAATAATTAAAAAACAGTGGAAAGGGGCCCACAAAGATGACTCAGTAAGTTAGACTGTTTGTGGCTCATGTATGAGGAGGAACTGAATTCAAATCCCGAACCCACGCCAAAAAGTTTAGCATTTTGTGTGTTACCTGTCATCTGAGCATTCTTTAGATGGATTTTGGAGCTTTCTGTATGACAACTTAGTTTAAGATTTAGTGAGAGAGCCTATCTCCAGGCTATACGAGGGAGGGTAATAGAGCAGGATTGAGCACGTTCCCCTGGATATGCATGGGTACAAGCACATACACAAGCGTGCACATGGGCCACATATACTGATACAAATGTACACAAACAGTGAAAAACAAAATTTCTATTCATTAAGAAGGCAAAGCTGAACGCCTGTCAGTGGTTTGCTATGGCTCCTGTATCTTATAAAGAGGAAGAATCCTCCAACTTTGTCATTAAATGTAAAGTGAAACATGCTAAGTCTGTTTACTGTAGTCTGTTGCTTGCACAAAATGTATGTCTGATTGTCTATGCCTAAAAATGCAAGTGATTATTAAAATATCACACTACTGATGCCAACTCCACAGAGGATACATGGGGTGAGTCACTGTCTGTCCAGGAAAGTCACAGAATTCAGATATGGACATATCCATTTGTGTTTTACAAGATGTTGACTTTCATGCCATGTGCACGTCCTGACTTTTTCTAAGTTAAATAATGTAAACATAAAGTGAGAAAGAATCAAAAGACAATAGGAACCCAGCAAGGAAGAAAGATAATGAACACTTTTTTGATAGCATTCACTCAAAAGGCAGACTCATATACAACTCCACGGTAAAGCTGCTATTTGCATTAAAAATCAGATTAAATTTTCATTTCTTCAGTAATAGTGGAGTAATTCCCTTTAACATACTTCAATATGTAATTTCTAGTCTTATGCCAATTAATCAATACAAATTCAATCATATGGATCCATATTTTACATGCAGAACCACATATCCACAGCTTGAATATCTTCATGCTTCCCTTTGGTTTATGGGCACATGGCTCAGGAATGATGTCCAAAGTTGAAATTATGGCTTTGCTTTCACCTCCATTCATGAAGAAGATCCTCATTGACTGACCAAGCTTTTGATATATTCAGGCAGAGTGCACTAATATGGTCAAATAGCACTTAATAGTATGGGGGGGGCAAGGATGAGTGCCTCTTATCATTCACCCATTTCTCATTCACCTGCTGTCTTTATTCCAACATGGCTGCCAATGTGTGTAGCAGCACCTTAAGAAGCTTCATGGAGCTCTGAGAAAATGCTCATCTGAATTACAACAGTAGTGAAAGATCCCTTAGAATCTTCCAGTAAGGAGAAGAAATAACAGATGTTTTTTCACACTTCCTTGTGGGATTCCTGGAAGGGAGGGTAGGTAATAGCTGGACAGTACCTGCCTGCTATCTGGGTTCTACTGAAGGAAATATGCACAGACCAAACAGAAGGAAGAAGACACATACCTGTTGCCCTGTCATAATGTGGTATTAAGTCAGAACCTGATGAAATCTGATTAAGGAATGTGGCTTCTGATTAGAAGCTAGAAAGATGCACTTGCTCTAAAAATGAGTATAGTCATATTTTCTTGTATGATTGCCTGAATAAGTGAGCATGGGGTGGTGTCAAGACTATGTGAATTACTGTGTTGAGATCAGCAACCAGAAACTCCTTAGACTAGGGTGCCAGAATAGAGAAGGAAAAGAAGAAAGTAGAATATCACTTAGGAAGTAAGCCTTTACAAGTAGGCAATGGATATAACAAAGGGATTACAGAGTAAAGGATCAATGATGAAGACCACATTTCTTGCATGAACACTGGCTAGTGAAGTAACTATTCAGACATGGGAAGAGCTTCTTCCAATTATACTAACATGTCTGGAGGAGGTTGCTAATTGGTAGGTGGAGCTATGAGAGACCTAGTGTGGGAAGTACCCATCATTGAGTGCCTTTATATCAGGTAAATGGGGTGCTTGTCCTCTGTGAGATATTTCTGTAAGAAAATAAAATGAGACAAAACCATGTAGTTAGGTGCAGAAACAGGAGATTCAGAGATGTGCTGCAGACAGCCAGGTGCGCTTTGAAGAGGAGAGGACATTGTAAGAAGACAGTACGGATCCATAGAAAACAAGTCTTATGGGTTTACCTGATGAGAATCTGCTGAAGGTCTTTGATGCTAAGGACCCTAAAACTAGGTAAACACTATTGGGTGAGATGTCCGAAAGCTTGTCTGGTAGAGGAGGGTGTTGTCAATACTACACAAATTACACCTTAATTCTAATTAATATGTGTTTGACTACCACTTTTCTTCTTGAATCTATTCATAGGACAACCTATAATTTTACACCATGCTTGTTTGTAACCCAAGAATAGAAAGATTTCCTGAGATATTATACTGATGATGAAAAAATATCAATTAAAAAAATTCAATTAAAAGTCCATTCAAGACATGGCTATCTCAATTTTTTTTAAGCAAAGGAAAATCCTATCACTTCTCAATACATCCCAGAGGTGACTGGACTGATGTTATGTAAAACGTGGATTGCGTCTTAGTGCTCAGACAGTCACAGCAAATAGAGGTTGCTGAAGCAGATGTAGGACCACTTTATAGTCCCAGCAGGACAGGCTGAGGTGAATTGCAGGCTTATAGTGGCATCAGATACATATGAAGGAGGCTTCTGAAAAACAGTGATGACATTGACAGAGGTGACAAAGTCTCAAAAGATAATGGGAAACAAACATTATTATTCCGTGTATTGACTGTGGATGCAGTCATTACCCATCTCAAAGATAATGGGTAACAAAAGTTACACTTTTACATATCCACTATGGATACATCTCAATTCATTTTCCAATCGTATAAAATTCCTCTTGAGATAATTATTTTTCATATTCTTCAAATAACTCTACAATATGTATCATCTCTCTTTGGAACAGCCCAAACTTAGGCTATGAAAACTCACCTATAGTTTTGGAAGGGGATAAAGAGATGTGTGTTGCACTAAGTTTTAGCTGTATATCTGTGAGGGGCAGTCATGCCCTCAAGGAAACATTCCTGAATGAAGAATTACTTAAAATTTTTTTTAATCCCAAGGTACACACCCACATGTATGTCTATACATACATATCAAGAAAAAAAACATTATCTCATATACAAAGAAAGCCCTTTATCCTGTACAGCTTATCAGTACAGCTAGTACTCTGACATAAGTCTAGTGACTAAGCTGTTTAAATCAGGCAGAACCAAAAACTACCCAACCAAATTCTCCCCAAAGGTCATACTTTCCTTTAGTACGAAACTATGACTAGTCTATTTTCAGAAGGTATGGTTCACTCCATGATTAAAGATAGTTTTATATCATAATCTTAAAATGAAATGTATCATTTCTAAGTATAATCTCATCAAATCACAAGTTATATGTCTTATGTTCTGCATAAACTTTTAAAGGGACACCAACTATTACTTTCCTGCCCAAACTTTTAATTTATATAAAATATAAATTTATTCTCCAATTTTATTTGGTAAGTAACACCATCTCCTGACAGTGTGCTGAATTAGCATTGCTTTCAAAGGGATTTTCTGGAGGACTGTCATAAAATTGATTCTGTTTCAATTTTCTCATGCTCACCTGCCTGTATAATTTGGCAATTTTCATAAAACTTTTCATTAAAAAAGTTTCATCTTACATTCATGTTTATGAGCCACTCCAAGCAGTCTGATATGCTTTGTGAGCCATGGTCTACTTGGAGTCAAAAGAAGAGATGCATTGACACATGTATTACTATCCTGCATTGAGACAAAAGAGGCATCACCTGTATTGGAGCTGCTGTCAACTCCTCAGGCCTACAGGATACCTCAGTGATGATCTCAGTCACTTTAGTCCCTGTATCACAACACTGAAATGCATAAATATCAGTGTGTAGCATACAAATCACAACTAAAAATCACAAATCAATCAGATGCTGCCCAAGGTAAATTTTCTCTCTAAGAACTAAGAAATGGACATTTTGTTCCTTGAGAAGACTATAGCATCCTCCAGGCAAGCACCTGTCCTCTTTCGGCATGTGCCACCATCACCTGCTTCCATAAGCATTAGAGAGGCATGTGCTTTCCAACTCAGCAGGCAAAACTGCAAGCATACATGCATACTTACCGATATTTTGTGTTACAATTAATTTGTTCCTGAACATTCCCCAATAATTAAATTACCCGCTTTAGTGATTTCCTCTAACATTGGGGCAGTTGTTCCAAAACAAGGCAAATACAAAAGCCTATCTCTTGGAATGAGATGTAGACTTGAAACACCAAGCTCTGTGCTCTTCTCTGGCCATGTTCCCAACCCTGCAAGACGAAGATGGGGAAGGAGAGCAGCGGTGCAGAGTTATGCCAAGAACTAGAACGCCCATAGTTGTAAAAATATCACATTTTGTCACTGTTTCTAGAAGGTCTCGATGATGAGGCTGATGAGTGGAATCCTGTGGAAGGTGAAGATGAGATGCAGACACTGTGAGAGCGTGTGTCCTTGGTTTTAATTTCACTGTCAGAACAAAAATCTAAAACTACTATCCCCCCCCCCCACATACACACATACACACACACACAAACACACTTTCCTTTCTTCTTCTATCTGCTCACTGTCTCCCTCAAATTGAAGCCCCAAAATTTAAAAAACAAACAAACAAACAGAAAATATAAATAAGACTTAAAGTAGAAATGTGTTTCTATTTTTTATATATGGACCGATATTGGAAAGTAAAACAGAAAAGTCATTCTGCCAGCAAAGTCACATTATGACTGTGAATAGGAGCTTTCCCCTGTACTTGTGACTGATGATTTCTTACACCAGTAACAAATGTACTTTTGTCAATATTACCAAGTAAACAATTTGGTGAATAAAGATATTGGGGGGGGGATAGCATCTAGAATATTTCATTGCAGCTTTTAAAGGTTTTCTTATCAGTCAGTGGAAAGAAGCCATTTATTTTCTCAGCAGGTCTCATTCATTGTGAATCTCCCTTGTTCAAACTGATTCAATCACCATCTCCCTAGATCACGGCCTATACAAATAGTTAGCATGATTGACAAGAATCTCCTTACCTTTACTTCACCTTCTTTTCTGTTCCTTTTATAGTTCTTAAATGAATACTTAAAAAGTGTACTTACTATAAGTGAAAGATAATTGACACAGTAGAAGCAGGTCCTGGCATTCCTCAACCTCCACTGAATCTGCACTTTTTTTTTTCACTGCATGGATGGGAGGATATGCTTTTAATACTGTAACATACAGTTCAGGAGATAGTCAAAGGCAAACTGTAAATAACAGATGCTCTATAAGATACACCCATGATTTTGTCATGTCTAACCTCTAAATTTGATAAACAATCATGCCAATAAGTAGGTCAGATTGTGAGAAATGGAAAAGAGAAGTTCAGGGCAGGAGATAAGAGCCTTGAGTCAGGCCTTGAGTTCCAAGGTAGAAAAGAGGGAAGCATAAAGAACCCAAACTTATTGTTATAGGTCTTCTCTGCCTTGCTTCAAGGGCTTCCACCCTCAGATTCTCATGATAGCCCTGTTAATAGTTTATCATTAGGCATGTTTCGTACGTGAACTGGACTATGTGTGTGGCAGGTGGGAGTCTCATCATCCCTGAATGAGAGACTTGTGTCTTTCTTTGCATATGGAATCAATCCCCTGTGACTAGTTTCTGATGTTTAAGCAATTGGGGGGGGGCGGTAAATCTATTTTTTATGGGTGAAGAATGAATGGTTAATGAATACAGTTGAATATGGAGGAGAGACAGTTTCTTCAGTGCTAAGATGTTTATGCTTCTGTCAATAACTAGTTATCCTTGACTCTCTAAGAAGCCATTATGAAACTCATTGGATCAAGAAGAAAGTCATGAAAGGGGACTCGTTTATAGGAAGAAATTATTATGGAGGTAGAAGAGGGTTAGTGGGAGAGGAAAGAGAATGAGAAGGTCTGTGAGAGATAAAAAGCATTGTGGGGAATGGGTATTTTGACATACATTATATACCTGTATGAAAAGGTCACATTAAAACTTATCCTGTATACTTAATGGGCACCATGAAAAGCACTACAAATACTGTGAAAGAACAGAGGATGGAGGAAGGCAGCAAGTTACACAGAAATTGCCAGCAGCAGGGCTCAGTGGATGCTGATCTCACATCTGGACAACCTCTGCCTTGGACCTTACAGTGAGGAAGCTGGAAACATTGTGTGTGATGCCATCATGCCCAGCAACTGAAATTGCGAGGAATTAAAGAGGCATAGATGTGCAAGGGCCTGACATGTTATAGAGGCAAGATGTCTACTTTGGAAGACTGTGTAAAGTATAAAACCATAACTGAGAATCAATGAGAACATGGTGTTTGCTGTAGATGAAGGTAATAACTAGTAACTACGAAATATATATGGTATGTTCAAGGCAGGGTTTCTTGGGGAGTCAAGTCAGAGACAACACACTGCACTTAACATTTAAAGCTACAGGTCATGAGCTCTGGTGTAAAATACCCAGGTGATAACATAGGCTGATATTTATCTTAATTGTGTATAGACACTGAGATTTTTCCTGCAGTTGTTGACTCTTCTAACAATTGTCAAATAAATCAAATTTATTTTAAGTAAAAGCCCTTCAGAAATCAGTCCATGAGAGAGAAGCCATACAGACCATTTTGTAAACAGTGCTAAGTTGAGTATGTTTTCCAATGCAAAAGCAAAGGTCAAGAGTTGTACAGCAGCTTGCCAAAGCTCACAGGGGGGTAGAAAACTCACTGGAGGAAGATGCCCTGTGTGCTGTGTCTCCTGACCCTGTGTTCTAAGTCTACTGTTTTGGAAATGTGTGTTCTCAGCAGGGGTTCATGGCCAATAACATGAAAGGTCATGGATAGAATCTTAATACAATTCAAAAGCAAACTGGCATAGGGCAGGTTATCTGTGATAGAATAGAAAGAAAATTCACTGGCAAAGATAGCTTCTTAATTTTTTGTGTGCCTGCATACAGTGCACATGCACAGTGACATGCAATTAACCTGAGTGCAAGCTGACATTAAAATCCATGTTCATGCTTGGGACACTGGCCAGCGGTAGTAGGCCTGCCTAGCATGTACCAAATCCTGTGTTCAGTTGTCAGCATTGCAAAATGTATCTTCTTGCAATGACTGATAATTAATGGTTACACTATTATTTCATAAGGGTATTGTTGAAAATGCCATTTATAATCCAAATATGAAGCCCAGGACAAGACAAGACAGACAGAACTGGGAAGTTTGGTGGAATCCACATAGGGCAATCAGAGAAAAAAGGCAAAATGCAAATTACACTGAAATATTTCCTTAAAAATAAAATTAAAAGAAAGTTAACATGTAAAAAATATCTAAAAGCTTATTTTTCACACATTCAGAAAAGTACTTTGATATGTTGAAAAGTCAGTGACAATAGAGAAGAGAGAAAGAGACAGAATCTGTTTCTACCCAGAAAAGGAACAGAAATATCCACAGGAAGACCTTGTTTATGTATATGATACTGTAAAGGATTTATGCAAAGAAACCTGGAAACTATATAAAATACTTGACTCTAACACACACACACACACACACACACACACACACACACACACACACTACAAATAGGGGAGAAAATACTAAAGAGAAAAAAAGATAAAATGTGTCACACAGGTCGATGACACTGATAGTTGGACTTTTGATATTATTAAATAACCTTCTCTTGGCACTGGAGGGAACCTGTGTGAGACATTGAGATGGACCACAGTTGCCAGGTTGTATTAGCATAACACAGTCTCTGAAAAGAGCAGAGAGGCACTGAGAGTTAAGCAGCTACCCAGATTCACACCTGATTGGCGCATGCACCTGCCCCATGATGCAGACAGTTGAAGCCATTGGAGAAAGACAGCTCCCCTCTTTATAGAAAGCAGTATAGAAAGAATTAGCATGTCAATAGACACATGGTCACATTCATAAAGTAATTGGCATCTGTGTGGTGGCTTTTAGTGAAAGTCAAACTTACTTATCAATATGATAAGAGAGTATAAATGTATGTTTATATAATATTTGATTAGGAGATTATCCTGGTTCTAGAAAGATACTCTAGCACATCCTAGGCAAGTCCAATATTGGTACTGGTTTATATTGAAGACAACAAAATACAATTAAAAACAACTCGAGGGACAAATTAAAAACTCATAACAGAGGATTATTTTGGAATACATATGTAATAAGTTCATAAACCCCATTGAAAAAAAGGCTAGAAACATATAAAAATAGTCAGACATGATTAAAGAGGAAGTATGAGCACTACTATAACTATTTAGTTGTTTGATATAGTTGATTCAATCTTTTTAAACTATTAAGTAAAAAGAAATAGCAATAAAGTACCATTTCTAGACATCATATAGCAGAGGAGGAATACTTGTCAGTACTGAAGAAAACTGAGTACTGTTTACAGATATCATATAGCAGAGGAGGAATGCTAGCCAGTGCTGAAGAAGACGGAGTAACTGAGAGTATGTTCATTCATTTTCATTACGTTTTTTCATACAATATATTTTGGTCATTTTTCCTCCTCCAATTCCTCCCAGATCCTCCCCACTTCCATACCCACTCAATATTGTTCTTTCTTCCTCTCTTTAAAAATACAAACCCAAACAAAAAACAATTAAAAACAAAAACTCAAATATAAATGAAAATAACAACCAAAGCACAATAAACAACAAAACATAGCTTCTTGCAGGTCTATCTGTCTGGAACTGCAGATTCCAAGGTCTGATGTCATGCTACACCATTACAAACAGATACTAACACTTCATAGAGCAAATGGGACAGTGTCACCTCAGGTTCTGACCCATGGCTACTGTGCTTTCTCTCATGGACAGAGCAGCACTCAACAATCCCATCTCACACTGTTGCTGACTGCTATTCAGTGATAAAACAGGAAATGAGTCAAATTTTAAAATAGTAAAAGCAATAAATCAACGATAGGCAAAATACCTGTGTAAATGCAAAGAGGCAATAAGCCTAAGGAAGAGAATACTGGAGTTCATTACTCACCCAATGAAAGAAGCAGGAGTGTCCAGTGGGATGTGGTCAGAGGGGGCTGGTCAGTAGGAGTGGTCAGTGGGTGTTGGTTAGAAAGTTCTGGTCAGTAGGTGTAGTTGGAGAGGGACTTGTCAGAAGGGGCTGGTCAATAGAAGTTGTCAGGGGGGCTAGTCAGAAGGGGCTGGTTAGAGTGGGCTGGTCAGAGGGGACTAGTCAGTATGGGCTAGCTAGAAGGGACTGGTCAGTAGAATAGTTAGAGGAGGCTGGTCATTAGGGGTGGCCAGAGGGGACTAGTCAGGATGTGTGGTCTGCGGGGGCTGGTCAGTAGAGTCTGATCATTAGGGATGGTCAGTCCTGGGGGGCTAGTCCGAGGGTATTAGTCAGTAGGGTGGTCGGTGGGGGCTGGTAAGTGCTGGTTATTAGGGATAGTAAGAGAGTTGTGGTCAGTAGGGGACTGGTCAGTGAGGGATGGCTAGTGAAACCTGGTTAGAGGGTCATGTCAGTGGGGGTGATTAATGAGAGCTCGACTTTAGAGGTGTTCAGCGGAGATGAGTCATGGTAAGTAGGGTAGTCAGTGGGGACCAGTCGGTGGAAGCTAGTTAGTAGGGCACTTATTTTTTATTTACTTATTTATAATTACACTGTGTCCTCAAATCAGATAATACCTAATGCTTTAGCAAATATTAGTGATGCAATGTAGTCCTGACGACCTTGAAAATATTTGTCATGTTCTGAAGTTAGGAAAATAAGACTCATGGATCTTTCAATGGTATTTCTAAGCTACATTTTCAGGAGCAGGAAACAGGCTGTGTTAAGCCTGGACTCTTGGCCACCCAGCTACTATGTTTGCACTATCTTAGTTCCTGGCAGTTCCTTACAAAGTTAGGACAGAGTCAAATGCTAGCATGTATGCCCTATATCTTATTAAAATAGTGAGGCAGACAAACAAGCAGAAGACAATTATCTAATAGCAGCCATATGTTAATGTTTCAAAGAGATCTTGTAAAGTCCTGTCATGTATCGAAATGAAGCAACTTTGTTAAATGGCAGGTGAGAGTCGGCAAGAAAAGTGTGTTCACAAGGGAGAAAGGGAGAGGTCTGCACTCCTTCTGCACTTCCACTGAGTCACAGTGTTGACATGCATATGGCAGTGGGAGAGCGCCCGCTACAGTGGTAGCAGCTATTTTGGCCCCCCCCCCCTTTCAACATACATGTCTCTAAAGGCCTTCTTCTTGCAACTCCCATCCTCAATAATCTGCCATCTGTTTGTTTGCTAAAACAGGAGACAAAGGAGTGGATGGCAAAGGGTGCAATCAGAGGATGAAACAAGGTGGTGTCTAAACAAATAATGTAAGCGCATTTAATTAAGGCGGTCTTCACGGCTGCTAATTAATTGCTTGACTAAAATAACGAGGGAGCATCAGGAAACAACTTGGTGTTTCTTTGAAAACTATTAAAGTGATTTGTGTGCATTGATACAAGCCCTGAAGGAGAGCTGTATCATGCTTCCAATTTTAAGAAATCTGTTTCAGCAGCTTCTAATGAAACATTTGAAACTGTGCTTAAGACATTCCCTAAAAGATATTTAAAATCATAAGATGCTGTGGCTTTGAAGCCAAAATCCCCAAAGAAAAAGATTTTTAGTAATGCATCACTTTAATGCATTAACAAACTTTAAGTTACAAAAAATATTTAATATTTAGTCATTTATTCAAAGATGCATCACATCTTTGAAAGTCCAGCTTGGTGATATAACCAATGTTAATTTATTCTCTGAGATAGATCTGCCCCAAACAGTCTCTGTCTCCTAAATAAGGCTACAATTGTGAGCTTGATGAGATTAGTGTTATTTATGAGTTGTGGTTTTGAATATAGAAATTTACCCTCATATAACTATTAGAGTAAAATGTAACTGCCACACATTTAGATCACAGGGATATTTTCAGAACTTTACAGATTGTTCCTCAGATGGAATAAGGCTTTGTGCAGAAGGAAGGCTGCTAAGCGTCTGCCTCATGATATTGTCTTAAGTGCACTATGTGAGCACAGCTATTTCATGTCTCTATTTGTTTGGAAGTGTCTTAGTTTATGACTTGCTCTCTTAATATCAAAGAAATTTTTGGCAAAATCCCCAAAGGAAAAAGATTTTAGTAATGCATTGCTTTAATGCATTAACAAACTTCAAGTTACAAAAAAGTCCTTAATATTTAGTCATTTATTCAGAGATACATCACATCTTTGAAAGTCCAGCTTGTGTGATATAACCAATGTTAATTTATTCTCTGAAATAGATCTGCCCCAAACAGTCTCTGTCTCCTAAATAAGGCTGCAATTGTGAGCACAATCACAGAGCAAGACCAACCTTAACCCTTTGCCTTACTTACTATTGCCTATGATGGTGCTGGAGGCCAGGAGAAGACACAGTTAGCATCATTATCTGTGAGATGGTGACATTGTCTTTCCATTATCTGTGAAAGCATGACATTATTTTTTCTTTCCTACATTCAACAGTAACATTGTGGTCAACTGTAGGAGGAGTTAAGGTGGGAGGAGTTAGGAGAGGAAGAGATAAAAAGAAGAGGAGGAGCTAGATGAGAGCAGAGATGTAGGAGAGATGGATACGGTTCACATGTCTGTAGCAGTCAAAGGTAGTTGATATACCTAGGTTGGGTATTGGGTTATACTTCTGATTGTATGGGTATCTTGTTACTGATCATTGCCAAATATATAAGCTTTGATTAATCTATAAGAATTAGAGTCTCATTCTCTTACTGGGCCCGCATGGATGGCGGAATGGTCTAGGCAATGCCCTGCCTTGCGGATTCTCTGCCTTGCAGAGATAGCATGGAAGATTGGCAGAGCCATTGGCATCTAGTGGGTGGCAAGGCTGGTGTTTCTGGCAGCCGGTTCTAGCTGCAGCACGTACGTGGCCTCCGGCTGAGAAACATGGCGGCTGGGCTAGGCAGAGCAGCTGCAGCTTAGTCAGCCTGGGCCAGAGGCCATTTTAAATAATTACTACAACAGTCACCAAGTGTTTTTTCTATTTTCATCAAGTCTTTCATGGTTAGTACTTGGAATTTCATTTAGGGTGGGGACTTTTTTCTTTCTGTCTTCCATTCATTTGTTCTTTTTCATGTCAGAGCATAGATTTTAAATTGTCATGATAATTAATTTGTTGCTGAAATTGTTGCAGTTTGATCTCTTCTGGATCCCTTCAGTTTGGACACTGTAACTATTGATCTGTCCCACAAATTTTAGAAAATATCCTTACCCCCTAAATTGTCTCTAAGCCTTTTCTGTTCCTGCCCCATGGTCATAGTTTTGCTTCAACTACTCCTGCCCCTTTGTTGGAGAAAAGATCCACTTGCTGCCTTTGCTATTTGCTATCCATGCTTTGATGCTCCTGATTCTCTCAGAGGACTGACCTGGGAACAGGCATATTAATCTTACACATGCATACCCTCCAACCCTGAGTTTGTATGAAACATCTGACTTTAACTGACTAACCCGAGATCCATTCTTCACCCTCCATCCTTTATCCAATGAGAAATATGGCTCTTGTTATCCAAAATGTGTTTATTAATGATTTTCTAAAAATTGAAAATGCAAACTCATGTAAAGATTTCTAATCCATAAAACTATGAGAACAAACTGTGATTCAAAATACGGTATTTGCATTTTTTTTTTATCTTCAATCTTACTTAGTCTAAATATTCCCAAAGATTTTAATGCTATGTCTTTATGTTATTTCTGTTCCTTCCCATCCGCTTTATGCTATCCTCATCTACTCTTGCAATATTGATCATTACTGTTTGTGTGTCTATTTGGCTTACACACACAATATCCTGGTTGACTCTGTTTCTTTTTGAGTAGATTATAGGTGCACATCACAACAAGCATGCACCATTCTGAAAGGAGCACACTGGATCTTTATTCTCTTTAATCCCTTCTTGATTAGCCCAGCCTTTCTGACTGCTTTTCCATCTGCCTTCTGGAGGCACTCATTCTTTTAGTTATTGACTTCACAGTTTGATTTTCACTGAGTAAGGAGTCACCCTTATTTCTCTTACCTCCACTTCTCATACATCAATGTCAGCATTCCTCTGTGTTGGGGATGCATCACACACTCATAGTCAGTGCAAGTGCTTTCCTGTCAGCTTCTAGAGAACTTCTTCATTTATTTCAGTAAATATTGCCTTTACTTACAGGTGCTAAAGGAATTGTTCATAAATCATAATTTGTTCACTCAAATTTTAAGTGTACAATTGAGGATGTTTTCAACATTTTACAGTTACAAAGTATAGTTATGTTTGTATATTTTTATTGTTAGATATTTGTCTTCCGGTAAGTTCCTAGAAGTAGTTACTGGGCTAAAGAAAGGGGAATGTAAATTTTAGTTAGCTGCCTTAATCCTGGCATAAAAGGGGTGCTTTAAATTCAATTTCCCCTTAAAGATTATATCTCACCAGACAGAAAATAATTTCTTCACAGGTTCAGCAAACCCAACAGTAAGTTTTCCTTTTTTCAACTGAAGGTCTTCTATTGGTTGATTTAATTGAATAATGTAAAGGTCATGTTTATGTAACTGTCACTTATGTAATTGTGCTTAGTTATGCAATTGAAAACTAAGCATCCCATCAGCTTCAAAGATCCATTTTCTCTCCTAAGTTCATTATGGAAGATGCCAGCTTATGATGGCAGAGTTGTATGATGTCCATGCATACAGCTGCCAAGCACCTGTCAAACCCTCCAAACCCACTCACTTGCAAAGTTAAACTTTCCCATTTTATTTATTTTGTTTCATGCAACTATACTGATAATTTATTTCAACTAATATTTAATCATCACACATCATTATTCCATTAAATGTATTTATAAGAAAAGGGATTCTTTTTACTTAATAGAGGACAAAGCATAAAATCACAAATGACTCCATTAAAAAATGAGGCAAAAACACTAAAGGGACTCCTTTTCAGGGAAGGAACTGATGGAAACTACAAATTTCAGAAGGTCAAATATTGCAGGTTATTAGGGAAATGTGAGCAAAAACCCTGACAGACACATTTGTCAGGAGAACCAAGACCCAGACCCTGACAACAGCAAGCTGTGTCACACAAGCTCTGTCACTTGCTGTGATAGAGAGGCAAATCAACACCACTTGGGAAGACTCTATCAACTTCAGACACAAGTAATATACTCTTGTGATCTACCAGTTGTAGTTTGTAGTATGGACCTAAATGAACTGCAAACACACACACATGCATACATGTGTACACACACAAACATATATATGCACACACATATACATACACACACACACACACTGCACACTTGTATTAGGTAGAATCATTCTTTAAAATTACCAAAAATATGTAGTCAATTAGCATGCCCTTACCTACATGAGTAGTTAAACAAACTGTGGAGGACCAATGAGAACTCATCCATGGAATTACTGGGGGACAGTGGAACATCATCATTTAATTTAAAGAAAGACAGAAGAAGATGGAGGAAAAACATGCATAAACAGAAGTGAAATGAGAGATTTAACTACAGCTATGATGTTAATATTGCTAAATGGGATTAGATCGATCAATTCAGTTAAACAGCAGAAATGGGATGATGGTATCCAATCACACCCTCTTAACAGGGGACAAAAAATAGATAGAAATTACAAATCTCGTTTTTAAGGATGAAATAAATTGCATTTTGTAAATAGCAAGATAAGTCTTTACTAATATTGACCAAAATAGAGTGTATAGTAAAAATGAGATGTTTTAAAGCTATAAAATTGCCCATCCATCACACACATTGTATACATGGTCAAAATAAATGTCCCTTTGGTGTCAATGACAGAAAAACACAGCTAAACCTTCTAATTAGATAGAAATTAGATGGTAAATTCATTAAATTGATAATGACAGAAGGAATCGTATTAAAAATTAATTACAAAATTAAAATATTGTAAAATAGCTTAAGAGCCAATGAGACTGATTAGCTAGTAATGTTACTGAGATCAGAAGCCTGATGGCTCACCCCACTTCAGTCCCTGGGTCACATGGGAAATGAAAAAATATCAGCTCCACAAAGTTGATCTCTGATCACCTTTGCACCTACAAAAATTCTGCACAAATGAACACAAAAAACAACATTTTAAAAATTGGTCTAAGTGAGTTATAAAAATAAAGATGACATGAAGTTGTAAAAGATTTGTGTTGGGAGACCTCAGGAGGCATTTTTCAGAAGGGGAAGGGTAGGGGTTAGATATGACCAAGATACAGTGTGAACATGCGTAAAAATGTCAATAAATGAATAAATTATAATATGGATGTAAAATTCTTATCACTATATCAGCAAGACCAACTCAGCAACATGAAAAAAAAAATTAGTTAGATCAGAAACAAAGAAAGCCAGATGGAATTCATATCTGAGGTCGCTCAAAGTGATAAAATCAGGCATTTCTGATTGCCAGGATATCTGGAGGAGTGAATAAATTATTGCATTGCCTTGTGGACAACAGAAGTGTGGTGACAGTAGATTTTTTGTTTGTTTGTTTCTTTGTTTGTTTGTTTTGTATAGTCACATGTAACCTTTGCTTTATAGAAAGTTTGTACCTGACTAAATAGTCTATGGAAGGGACCATCTGTGAGTCTCATTAATAAATGGATGGGCTGGCATGATGGCACAGCAGGTAAAGACACTTGCCACATGAGCCTGGCAATTTGAACTTTTTCCCTGGGACCCATTTAAAGGATGGAAAGAGAAAACTAACTAACTCCAAAACTTTGTCTTCCGACTTCCACACCCATAATGCTGTGGCAAGTACATATAATCCTTCATAATAATAATGATAATAAAGACTGACATCATACCAACATCATCACCAACGCCATCATCATTATCATGACCATCAGCATCATTGTGCAGAGAAAAGATTGGGCAAAATACCGAAGCTTTTATAATCAGATTCTCTCAACCAACTATAAGAAGGTTCAGCTATAATGAAGAACATTTCCTCCAAAATGCAGTTAATCCGTTGTTAATGTTGAGAGTCTGGAAGAGTTCATTTTAAGATAAGTAACAAGGCAAGGAATCAATACTATGTGAGAGATTCTGGTAGTAGGTTGGATAAGAAAATGTTGTCATGCAGATGAGAGAGAGAGAGAGAGGAGAGAAACAGAGAGAGAGAGATAAAGAGAGAGAGAGAGAGAGAGAGAGAGAGAGAGAGAGAGAAAGACCAAGAGAAAGAGAGAGACAGAGACAGAGTGTCAGAGAGACAGAGACAGAGAGAGTGACAGAGAGACAGAGACACAGAGAGAGTTCTTATCTCTTATCGCATATTGCATTTATGTATTTATAGCAAATGTTAAGATATTCAGATAAAAAACTCCTATAGTCAAAAATCAAGTTAAAGAGTTCTGTTACTAGACCTAGACAAGACCAAACCTAACTATACAGTGTCAAGATGCTGTTTTAGTGAGTTAAGGATAGAAATATTGATTCAAGGAGGAAACTGAGAGTCTAAAAATAACTCCTCACATTCACAGTCAATTGATATTTAATAAGATTGCAAAGATATCTAATGAAGGAAGCAATGTTCTTTTCAACAAATGGACCTGAAGCAAGTAGAGTTCTAAAGACAAAGAAAAAGTTGGATTCTAGTGCTGGCAAAATGGCGCAGAGTGTAGATACACTTATCACAGAACCCTAACAACCTGAGGTTTGTCCCCATGCTGAAAAGATGGAAAAGACTCTCAAAAGTTGTTCCCTAATCCTCCACTCATGACTCTGTGCATGCATCTCCACTCCCATTTCTCTTGTCTCTTTCCTTCTCCTACCCTAACACTCTCCCACACAAATAGCAATAATCAAAAATTCATTAAAAATAAACTTGGATAACACCCTAACTCAATATCACAATGTTAGGCACAATGCCCGAAGAGTTAAGAAACAATAAAACTCTCATAAAAAGAATGAAAGCATTCAATTTTATGACCATGAGTAAAATGATTCTATTGTTCTTGTTTTTATTTTTAGGCAAGACAGCAACAACAAACCACAAATAAAAGTACATATTAACTGGATTTTGTCAAAACTGAAAATGTTCTTAATCAGAGGATTCTCCAGGAAATTAAAAAAAAAAATAAGGTCCAAAATGGAAACCAACCTTTCCAAATAATGTATCTGATAAACAGTGTGTTTAGACTAGTTTTAAAAATATGTAAGTATCAATAATTAAAAGTGAAAAAATTAAAATTGTTATTCCATAGAAACCCTTAAACATTTCCACAGGATTCCAGAATTATGTATACTTCAAATCCTGAGAGACTACAACTGTTATTCTGAATTTTTATAGCCCGAAAAACTACCCATGACTAAAAAACAGATTAAAAGAAATTTCCTTTTGTATTTAAAGTTTTTATACAATATTTCTATCATAATCTTTTTTCTTCTCTAACTCTTCTAATATCCTCCCCACCTCCCTACTCAACCAACATAGTGTTCACTTTGCCCCTAAAATAACACAATATGACAAATATTGTAATTATAGTAAAGAAGAAAAAACAGTCAGGCAAAGCAAAACAAACAAACATATAAACCTCCAAACAAGACAAAACAAGATTCCACTCACTGACAGACACAAATAAATGTGAAGTCCACTTTGTGTTAGTCAACTACTTTTAGCCATGGAGTCCTCCCTGGAGTGTGGTTGATATACCCAGTGATACTGCACTGGAGAAAATTGATATTTTTCCTTTTCCAGCAGGTATCAATTTATGACTTGAAAGCCATCTCTACTAAGGATAGTAGAAGCAATACTTCAATTTGAAGAGAAGGCTAAAAATGCCCAATAATGTCATGGGAAACATATAGGAAATCCAGCAGCATGTCATCAAAACAGATTTGAGAATCCATCAACAAAGTTACAGGACTTAATATACATCTCTTAATAATCTCTCTGAGTGAGGAAAGATCTGAGTAGATATTTTCTGATGGGAATGCCTGTCTGATTTTGGAGGTTGTTCAATGCCATTGGTTAAATGAGAAATGTAAATCAAAACTTGTGATAACTGTAATCAAAATAGAGACAGTCATGAGTTTGGTAGGAGGTGTAGATGCTTGGTATGTTAACTAGCAAGTGGATATGCAAAATTCACCCTGTCTTTGACAAATGGACAGTTGGGGAATTTCACACAAGGACAAGTACTAGGTCACCCTAGGGATTCAACATCCCATTCCTATGTAAAAACACAAAGTAAAAAAAAAAGTATCTATAAAATCTATTAAATGCTCATCCCTAAATGGGTTATCTTTCTCCTGGCCCCAATACTTGAGACATTGCAAGAATAAGGACTAGAAAGAAGGTAAAGGCTGGAGGATTACTATCAAACATTGTCTTCTGGAAAAGGCATGCTGGATATGGGGGTTAATTTGATTCTCATAAAAATTACCCATTTATCTATTATATACCTTTCAACTATTCATATGTCTAACATCTATCATCTATTGATGTACTGATCTCATTGCCTCTCTCTCTCTCTCTCTCTCTCTCTCTCTCTCTCTCTCTCTCTCCCTCTCTGTCTGTCTATCTATCTATCATCTATAGTCTCTCATCTATCACCACAATCTGTTTCTACAATCTATATACTATATTGTTTCTACCATCTACCAATTTATCTTTCATTCATTGATTCTCTCTTTCTACCCATCTCTGTGTCATCTACTTATCTATAAATCTATCCATATGTTCATATATTTACCATCTATCTATGTATCTCTCTATAAAACTACCTATCATCAATCTTCTTTGATCCATCTTTTCTCGATGATTTATCATCTATCAATCTCTCATCCATGCATATAGGTTTCACCTTTCCTTTTTAGATGTTCCTTCATAGTAACCCATTGTCTTTTCTGGTCCATTCTCATTTGGTTTGTATTCTACAGGGCACAATGCATTGTTGTCAAGAAAAATGCTAATAAACATCGTGACAATGAATGCATGATTCTTAGAGTAAAAGATTAATTTTGTATTGAATCTCTAACCTCAGGGAGCCTTACACCACAGGTAAGATCCTGCTCTAAGTAGAGAAACAGACAAATTTGGACAAATATACAATGGACAGGTACTTATACAGAAAACAGTACAAACATTGCCTATTGCAAATAATTGTTCAACATTTATCTATTCACTTCCTCACCAAGTAGTTGCTTAATACCTAGAATCTATTGACCTTTACAGAGTCAAAGGGCAAAACTGTGGTGTGGCCACACTTACAGACACAATCTGGTAATGAGGTAATGCATGACACATACATTAGTACCTGCAGCAGACAATGTATAATACATTATTCACCTACACACCAGAAAAGCCACTCAATCTAGAAAGGAAAAGTCAAATACAATGGCTATGAAATGTAAGTGACACTTTTGAGAGATACCAGGACATTGTGGGTGGTGGGGTTTGGCCATGCCATATAAAAGAGGCAAGGGGGAACCCTGAAAATGAGAATGGAAAGACAGAGGGAAGGAAGGCTACAGAAGAAGAGAAAACATGGATTCCTGGCTCATGGTGGAAGCTAGAGCGATTAAGAGGTGTGGTTTGCCTTCAATTTTCTGTTTTATGAAATAATTCTGAATAGCTTTGATCAGAGCTCTTTTGTGTAAAAGATGACAGGGGGAAAACCCTTTATTCCTAGCTTAAGAAAGAAATGTTCAGAGAAGTGAATGCATTGAAGGGAGAAGATTTGTTTCACGTTATCTTGCTGTGTATACATGGGGATATTTATAGAATACACAAGGCCAACCCCAGGCACAGCAGAGAAGCAACTTTCCATCTTCATCCAATTACTGTGCTAGAACACTTCAAAGTGAGTAAATCTAAAATCCAATATAGGCTGTGGGAGCTGCGAACACAAGAGATGTGTCTATTTAATAAAGAGGATTTCAGAGAATAGGGCCATGAGGAGAAGTGGCATTTAAAGGCAATTGTTCTGTCCAGAGAATCTATGGGGAAAGTGGCATCTGGGGAAATCACTCGTTCATGCAACATCATCAACTCTCCAGACATCTTTAAGGGTCTCCCATATTGTTCCGTCCTTACTCTAGGAAGAGACAAGTGACTCAAGTGCTCACATTTCAAGGTAAATTTGGATATCCTTGCTGTAGCTGGTAAGATTGCATTTGGATCAATGGGGTGTGTGAGGTCCCCAAACCACCTCATCTTTTCCTTCATTCTCTGTGAACCACTTCACGGAATGAAAATCTCTGAATGATGACAGTGTGTTCCTCCTTTCAATTTCTTTCAAAAGATGAATTCGATTACATGCCCAAGGACTATCTTGTACCGTCTTCCAGAAGGAGGAGGCAGAGTTTCTTAGACCTTAATAATAAGATTACAACGGTCAAAAATAAATCCAAAAGAAAGAGAGGAGATATTTTTCAGAGCCCAAATGCATTGGTGTAGATGGTAGAGATAGTCTGCTGGTGTTTACCAGCCTCTTCCCAGAGTCTAGGTTACTATAGCCACTGTATGACCTTGATTTTGACCTTCAAAGCTCACTCTTTCTTATTGCTGTTTTCCCATGTGTGTGAAGTCACCCTAGGTATTACATTAATTTACTTTTCTTTTACATTGTTTTGTTGTTTTGAGATAAGGTCTTTCTATAGAGCCCTGGCCAAAATGGAACCCACAATGTTTCCCAGGCTCCTCTCTCCTTTTTCTGGCCTCCATATATATGTATTCACATCTCTCTCTCTCTCTCTCTCTCTCTCTCTCTCTCTCTCTCTCTCTCTCTCTCTCTCTCCTCCTCCCTTCCTCTCCCTCCCTCCCTCCCCCCTCCCTCCTCTCTCTCTCTCTCTCTCTCTCTCTCTCTCTCTCTCTCTCTCTCTCCCCCACACACACACACACACACACACACCATTAAATACAATATGTCTTAAAAGGTAAGATATCCTGGGCTAGAGAGGTAGCTCAGCAGTTAAAAGCTCTGGTTACTCTCGCAGAGGATCCAGGATTGACAACTATGTGTAACTCCAATCCCAGGGGATCTAGCATCTCTCCTGACCTGACCACATGGGCACTGCATGCACATAATGCATATACATACATACACTCAAAAACACTCATACAGTGTTTTTGTTTGTTTCATGATACTTTACTTTTTCAGGGCAGTCTCTCTCTCACTCGTATCTTACCAATCTTTGTTTATATATTATGAATTCAGACTTTCTTTTTATGGGGACTGTGTGTTAGCAAATGTGTTTGTCTCAATGTCTATATGTGTTTATGATGCTGTTTTTGCTCTTTCTCTCTCGGGCTTTCTCTCTTTCTGTTTGTTTTGCCCTATTCTAACTTGTTTTTATTTTCTTCTTCTCCTTCCCCTTCTTCTTCCCCTTTTCCTTCTTTCCCTTCTTTCCCTTCCCCTTCCCCTTCCCCTTCCTCCTCCTCCTCCTCTTCCTCCTCCTCTTCTTCCTCCTCCTCTTCCTCCTCTTCTTCTTTTTCTCTTCTTCTTTTTCTTCTTCTTCTTCTTCTTCTTCTTCTTCTTCTTCTTCTTCTTCTTCTTCTTCTTCTTCTTCTTCTTCTTCTTCTTCCTCTTTCTCCTCCTCCTCCTACTTATAATGATGATGATGATGGTAGATACATGTTTGCTTTCTAATCAGAGAAAAAAATAAAGGGAATGTATTAGGGGATGGGAAGTGGAAGAATCAGGAGGGATTTGGGAAAGGAAGATACTATAATCAGAATATATTATATAAAAATATCTATTTTCAATGAAAAAAATTATACACAAAAATAAAATAAATGATTTTATAAAGGTAAAATTAATGTTCTATGTGTGAAGAGAGTGATATCATCTTTGAGTGGGTATCTGTCCCTTCCTCCTCATTCTTTGTATGTGTTGTTGTAGCTTATTGCTGCTAGCTTCAAAAACTTGGAATCACTGAAGTCCAAGAAATTAAATAAATACTCCCATAATGTTCCAAAATGACACCAAATGTCAACTGAGCTGAGAACACAGTAAAGAGGTCACAGTTGTCTTAGAAATCAGCATAATCAGGTAGGAAGAGATATCTCCATGTTGAAGAGCAGCTTCTGCTCTTACCAAGGACAGGGGTTCAGTTTCCAGCACCCACATGCTGCCTCTCAACCCCAGTTACTCCAGTTCCAGGGGACCTACACACCCTGCACACATGCGGTGCATATGGCTCATGCAGACACACATGCATACACACACACACACACACACACAAATATGAAGTCAGTGTTTTTATGAAAGAACAAATGAACCAAAGAAGAGTCTACACATACATGACTATGCTTTAAATACGAGACAATGAGACACTTTGTTGCATTTTTCCAAATAGCTAACTTTTCAACTGATTGGCCAAGTTTTAAAAGAATATTGTATCAATGAGTGTCTTGATATAGCTGGATTTGAAGATGTGCAGAAATATACCTACTGGTTTTAATGATTGTACAGAACCTAGTAAAAAGCAATCTAATTGAAAACTGAAATGTTACACCATTAAAGGTTCCCAATCTGTAGGAAACAGAGATCCTTTTAAAGGCAGCTTACTTGTATATTCCTATCTTTACTTGTATATTTGTTTTAAAGGGGTATAAACTCATGTATGATCAGTGTAAAGATGCTAAATTAATTCTGTTGCTTAGGAATGCAACTCTCTTTGAAACAGCCATGATCACAGTATATGAATTATCTTGTCAGGGAGGGTAACATTATATCATAGTAACAGATGAGTATAAGTCTGAGTTCTTTAAAGTGCCCTACATATTTAGTTAAATCCGTGTTATTACCCAGCAGGGGACTGGACCATAAGCCATCTGTATTTTCCATTTTTGCTGTTGTTCCAGCCATGCTGAATTTACTGTACTTTTGTTATAACCATTAATGTTCTAGAAGATCTGAATGTTGAGGTTTTATACTGAAATTCTGAATTTGTATTCTTATAATGGGAAATATGTTTTAGAAGAAAATATACAAAAGGATGACGTTGGTAATGAAGTAATTTCTTTGAGTTGTTCTTGTAAAGAGGTAAAATATCTGATTATATTGTTATTGAGACAGTAGCTGTGTATAGAGGCTCAGACCTGTAGTTCCAATACTTGGTAATCTGCAATAGATGTGTGTGTGTGTGTGTGCGCGCGTGCGTGCGTGCGTGCGTGCGTGCGTGCGTGTGTGTGTGTGTGTGTTTGTAGTGGGGGCACAAATTCAGGATAAGTCTCAATACATAGTGAGTTCTAGGTATCTCTGGTTTCACCGTGAGATCCTGACTCACAGGTGAAACTAGATTAAATTACTAAGCAGTGCTTGTATGTCAGTAACCTTTAAGTCTGTGGCTGTTGGTGTGTATCTTCTTATGGGACATCGTTTCCCCCAGTTTTTAATCTCCACTTAAGTGTTTACATTGCTTACATTTTCTGAATTTGTTTTTTCTCTTTGGTTGTGGTGGTTGTGGTTGTTTGTTTGTTTCTGCTTTTTCCAGTCACTCCCTGCTAAAACCAAGCTTGATGGCAAGACCAACTTCTGATTGTGGAAACCAGGCTCATGCGTCTGCTTGGATTGAACAGCAGATGGCGCTAGACAAATGCCAATGCTTTGTCTATGGCAAGGCTCAAGGGAATGCTTGCCTTAATATCGATCTAAATTGCTCTGCACTTTTATTCAAATTTAAAATAAAACTCATGGTTAATAATTCATTCTGGAGAAATAGTAGCTTTGGGAGAAGAAAATAGGTCATTTGTCAATTCCAAAATATTAGTTGACTGTCATGTATTACAAGGCCTGATCATATTTTCAATGTATGAGTCTACAAGCTTGTGGATTGTCAGATAACTTCAGTATCACATTTGTTCGTTTTAAAATACCTTTTGCTTATTTTAATCATGACTTTTAAAACACTACTGTATGTTGAAAGGAAGGAGAATTGTTCAAAATATATAGATAGAACACATATCAACCTACAAGAAGGAAGACAGACAACTCGTCTTGCTCTGAATTTTAATTTGTAGGGCAGACTTGATAGAGAAAAAGAAATTGAAGATGGAGAGGGAAAACCAGAACAGATGAAATGGAGGGAAAAAAAGGAAAAATGAATATAAAGATCAGGAAAATAAAACCTTAGAAATATGAATTTATTAAAATCCATACTGTGTGTAGACTGGGCAGCTGACTACACATAAGTGTGCAAGTACAGCACTACAGTCATGTGCAGAGGCATTAAAATTCATATGTCATTAAAATGAGCATGCCCATTGTTAGCCATTTCATAGTGAATGAGGCACTTGGTAACAAACCTCACATCATCTCCTACTTCATTCTGTGTTAACAGATACTGAGAACCATAATGAGCCATTTCACAAATTGAACAAATAAAATTTCAGATTACAGGCTTGACAGATGACTAGCATATTTTCTTCAGTGAAATCTGTGGCTGTGTAAACTTTGACTACCATAAGGTTACAGATCTCACGTATTTATGGCTCATTTTTCTCTAAGTATCACCATTACTATGTGGAAAATGGCAATCTCTACTAATGGATGAGTTTACAGAATGCTTTGATCAAGGCTTCTGCAATGCATGGCTGAACTGAAGGTTAAGGAAGAAGATGGAAACGAAAGGAGAATAGTTAATGGTTATTGAGATAAAGGTTATTGATGGATAAGAAAAGATAGATTATATAAGTGACTGTTAAATAATGGGTAGCTAGGTAATTAATGATGGACCAATAGATAATAGATGATAGACAACTAATAAATGTATGGATGATGAGTACCTAGTTAGATAATATGTAGGTAATAAATAGATGGGTAATAAGTAGGTGATTGATAATAGATTATAGACCGGTGATAGCCTGGCCAATGATAATAAGTTCATGCATGATATGTAGGCAGGTAGCTTAGCGACAAGGTAGATAAATACATAGATAGATGAGAGGTAAGTAAATAGAAGATAGGTAGATGATGCATAGGTAGATAGCAAGTGATAAACACAAATTCTCAGATGATAGGTAGGGAGGTAGAAAATAGATGGATAATGGATGGCACACGTGGTTGTCCTTTCTGCATAGAGATTTCCCTTCATTTCCTTGGTCTGGACTGTTTTTCTTATATTAACTTTCCTTCTTCCTTTTTAACTATAATTTCTAAAAGGCTGTTGTATCTGTGAAATTTCCTAAAGCTACTACTGAGAACACAGGGCTGACTCTTCACTTGCCCTAAAGCAGGTGGCCTGCAGTGCTCTAGGCATACACTTCCTGACCACAGGATCTCACACATCAGTCCTCTCTGCACTGTCAATGAGTGCTGATGGAGTAGGTGGGTGTGTGAGCAGGCAAGGCCTTCCCTGATTACTTACTGAGAGTCCTTGCCTACATAGATGCTGTGTCTTGTCATCAACTTGGAGATAAAAATCTGATGACAACACACAAAAATGATATTGCTTCCTGCCAGAGGCCACCTCACGACGTACAATTTCTTGAAACTTTTCTTAAGAATTAAAAGTTGCCTGGATTAAATTCTGCAGTTTTATTTTCTTTCCTTTGAAGCATCTTAGAGTTGCTCCCTTACCATCATATATGAGGACACACTTAGTACAGCACATATATTATACACATAGAGAGTACATCTACATACAATACACAGATCCACAGCACACACACATCCAACATTCATGTTACATATCTACACACATCCGTACTGCAAACATGTACAGCATATACTTGCATACACTGCACACATATGTACAGAGCATTTTTATTCACAGAGACTACAACCATGGACAGTACAAGAACACAATACACACAAATACCACCTGTATACAAAGGGCACAGGTATCCTTCACAGACCCACATATACACAGATGACAATCACATGATCGCATGTGCATAAGCATATACTACATGTGGTCCACACACTTGTATATATGTACACTATGTACACATACATATATTCATGCAGGAATCACATACAGACACACCATAGATATAAATACTATTTTAGGAAATGATATTAAGTTGTGACTGAAAAACAGATTTTCTGGATATTTTTCAAAAGCTTCCAATCTGAGTGATTTTTCAAGCATATACAAAATACTCAAGACCCAGCATAATTTCCGACTGTTGGTATACTGGTTATGCCCAGTCATTTTTAAGCACATCACAGCTAACAAGAGTGAGTAAGTCTAGTTCTTATGTATTCACTGCCCTAATAATGATAACAAAATTGAAGAAAATTACAACATAGTCCCCAAATTACCATATTATACATCTAATCTAAACATTTTTTTATTAATTGAACATCCCATAATAAAGTTAGAAAAAGTACATTATACCACTTAAAATGCAAATATTAATATTTACTAATTGTCTGTAAAATATTCAATATCCTTAATTATTCAAATTCTATCTTGTTTCATAACATGTGAAAGTTTACAGAAGATATCCATAAGTTATAAATGTTGGGAGACTTCGTTATAATATTAATACAGACTCATGTACCATCATCTATTAATCTTTCTCTTATCTGTCAACCTATTTATCTCTAATTCTCTGTTTTCATTGTTTATGAAGGAAACATGTTAAGATGCATCATGGAAACCTACTTGTTTTTGTTGTTCATAGAGAGAATGCTCTCTATGGAGAGTTTATAAAGGAGGGGGAGGGGACTTTAACACTGTCTTTTAATTCTGACTTTTAATTCTGTCTGATTTTGTTTGGCCTTGAAGGAGCACACAGTGTAACAGCATTCATCTTGTTTTGCTGACGGGATTAGATAGATTAAGATGTTGAAATCAGTGAATGGCCTGGATTACCTAGCATATTGCAAATGTTGATTATTGATACTGTTCTTTTGACAAGAGACACTTGGCAAAGCTGTGTCTGTACCAATTGTTTTCTTGTGAGATTCTGAAAGCCCAGCCTGCAGTCAACACAGGACAGAAAAGGGCCCATTAGGAGACCACTGTCTTCAGTGAGCAAGGATTTGGCAGAAACCATCAACCCTCCATCTCTCCCAGGGTGACTTTCAGGAGGAGAAAATAAGAAGACAGAGAGCAGCATGGGCCATTAATATTCTGTTTCTCCTGATCTTTACAATAAAAGCAGATCATTATTACATTACTCACATTTAATCATCGTGTTAAAGACTCCCTGTGTACCTTTGCAGAATACTTGGCTTTCCAGCTACTCCACAGGGACATTGGACTTTTTTCAGCAAAGAAATGGTAACGACAGAGACAAATGTTCCCACTGTACAGTGGTGCTTGGAGAGAACGCTTCTTTATAGACCCGTGGACTTCCGTTCAACCAGGTTATATTTACACACATTCTCCTGTTGTGTGTGAAGTCTTATCTGAAGCTACCTGTTGAGCTTTAGAAATGCTGTTTACATCCTAGTTTGGCTGGGAACATTTATAAGGCTGTGAAGAATAGGTAAGAGTGAAGTGGTACACAGCTATTTTCTCAGCACTTCCCAAATCAGAAGAGGTAGAAACAGTCTTATCAGGAGTTCAAGGCGAGGCTTTAACAACGTAGTAAGTTTGAGGTTAAACAACATAGTAAGTTAGCCTCAAACTGCATGAGACTCTATATCAATCAGACCATCCATCCATCCATCCATCCACATCCATCCATCCAACATCCATCCACCATCCATCCATCCATCCAACCATCCATCCATCCATCCATCATCCATCCATCCATCCATCCATCAGTCATAAATACATGGATCTATAGAGAACTCCATTTGTATATTAGAATGGCTATTTAACTTTCATGACATGATGGATAGAATATAATAGTCTCACCATCTTTGTGCTCAGCTCTGGATGGTGGGTCTCTTCTAAGACACAGTTCTATGGAAACAGTCACATATGTTGTCTCCCACCATATTTGTCTTTTGATTCCTATCCATGTCACCTGCCTCCCAGCACTAGATGTTCTCTCTTCCTACAGCTCTAAGCATAGCATTTGCCACTGGCATCTATAACTGCCCTGGTTCCCTGCAGTGCCTGTAGCCTCTGATATTTAGGCAGACCCTGATGTATTCAATATCACTTGGAATCTTCTCACCATGGTAGCTTCAGATAAGACTTCATAGTCATCTATAGTCTGTGCTATCTCCCTCTTTCCACAGCCTAAAGGGGCCAGGTGAGGCAATGAGGAACTAGGAGACAAATGAAGACCATAATGGAATTGCCAGCTATGACTGCTCTCCTCTGTCTCCTTGGAGGAGTGTGCTAAGCACTGGGCTCTGCACAGCCTGGGTGGTGCAGTTCAGTAGACACTCATGAGAAATCAGGAAAAGGCACCAGGCTTACCCCCACCTTTACTGACACTTCACGGGCTTTATTTATTTCTCCCTTCCCTAGGGAGTTCACAGTCAGTGAACCCTAATAGACCTCCAGCATTGAACACTCATCTTCTGCTTTCTTCTTTGTAGAAGCCTGGTGAGGTCACACACCCCAGCAGGTAGATGCATGGGTAAGTGCATGGGTACTTTTTGATTAACAGGAAATCTGGATGGGGGCTCTGATTGAGCACTGGCTTCGTGAATGTGGGAGTTTGACTGTGTCCCACTATTCATCCTTCAGAAAACAGACGCAGGTATACTTTCAAGAGTTTCTGGCTAAGTGGTAAATGAGAAAAAGCCAGAGCATAGCAATGTAACAAATCATTGTTGCCTTCTGGAATTTCTGAGTCTATACTAGCTGTTGCTATTAAAAAGAAATATTTGATTAATACAAATAATCACAGTGAAAAATGTACATATATATTTTCACTTGTATGTCTGATCTTGCATGGTCTGTGGCACCATTGTAAAAGGAAAACTGATGAGAAAAAAAAAGCTGCCCTACTTTCCAAAAATATCCATGTAATCATCAAAGAACAACAAGAGAGAGAAAGAGAGAGAGAGAGAGAGAGAGAGAGAGAGAGAGAGAGAGAGAGAGAGAAAAATAGATGCCACTATCACAGCTAGCTGGTTCCAAAGTGGATGTTTCCAACTAAGTGCCACAAAGGCCTTGTGTTTTCATCCTCAGGTAAGCGTTTTCACTAATTTTGGAAGGAAGTAGATCATTTCACACTTGATCCTTCCTCAACTTTGTTTAATCATAGCCATAGGAGGTCAAGTAATAGCCCTGTACATGACAATACCAACAACAGTAATAATACAATACTGTACCAACAGTAATAATACAATAGTCTAACAACAGTAATAACACAATACCATATCAACAGTAATAATACAATACTGTATTAACAATAATAACACAATACTTATTAAGAGTAATAATATAATAATTTATTAACGGTAATAACACAATACAAAAACAAAACCAACATCACAAAGGAGAACTTAGAACTTATTTTCAGTTGTTGTCAGTGTATGTGTGTGTGTGTGTGTGTGTGTTGGTGTGCATGCATTTGCACATGCATGAGCCACAGCACGCATGTGGAGGCCAAAGCATCTCTTTTAGGAGTTGGTTCTCTCCTTCCTCCATGGATTCAGGGATGGAAGTCAAACCATCAGTTTCTAAGAAAACAATTTTAACCCTTGAGACTTCTCCCTGACTCAGAGCCAGCACTTTTATGATCAATGTTTTTTTATCGATCAGATGTGAATTTATTTAATTCTCTCACCAACCATGATTTCTCATTTGCTGCCAAAGAAACCATAGTAGTTTATAGGAGGACCTTGGTGTGGGCTGTGTCATTCACTTCCTGGATCTGGAAGACAAGACAGAAAAGAAAGTGGAATAGAGTGACATGCTTCCTCATGCAATGACTTTGGATTTAATTTAGGAATATGTAGAATACCTGTAGAGTATTTCAGGTAGACATGAAGGTATGTAGGAAAGCCTTGACTAAAGTTATTACCTGCTCTCTTCAATAATTGATTTAATATGTAGAAGTGCAATGACACAATACATTGAGCACATGTATCCCTTAGAGGCTCCCATGCATATCAGAATACCTGTGTTTGTTGCTGAGATCAATGATATGCGTGCCTAAAAGACAAGTTGCATTTGTAGGACACTTTCAGTATCATCAGAAATATGACAAATACAACAGGTCAGTGTTGTCCAGCACACAATTTTCCTCAACACCATCACCATCTCTCCAAGCTTGAAGACTGAGAGTTCATATACACACTGTGATAATTAGCTGTGATTGTCAGTCTTACACAATCCAGAGTCATCTGGGAAGAGATTGTCTTCTCTTTGTGTTGACCATGAAGGATTGTCTACACTGGGAGAGTCTGTGATCCTGTCTATGGAGTGTCCTATGTTAGTTGATGTCCATACCATTCCTTAGACAAGAGGTCCTTAACTATGACACAGCACAGAAATCAAGCTGAGAACCAGCAAGCAAGCAAGCATGCATGCATTCTTCCTGCTCTGCTCTTGGATGGTGTGTTTCTAGCTATTTCAAGCTGTGGCCCTGCCTTCTTCCTTGCCATGGTAGAAAGCTGGACAAGCATACCAAATAGACACTTTCTCCTCTAAGTTGCCTTTTGGCAAGATATTTTATCACAGCAACTAAAAGGAAATTAGGGCACACACACACACACACACACATCAGATGTGTCTACTGCAGGACATATCTCAGTCCCCTTGTATCTTCAAATCTGCAGATTTGAAGAGTGCCATAAAATAGTTAAAAATAAGTTGACTTTTTTAAAAAAATTCAACCATCTATGGTAAAATCCTGATTATGGATGTCTTGGACCCTACCTGGCAATTTGGGTTGTAAAAGTAGAAAATTTTGAAATATTTAAGTTTGACTTAGACAGAAAACACTGGAGTCAGAGAACCGTTATCTATAAATAACCACACCTTACTGGAATGTCCTCATTTCCATAGGATATATTTAGGTTCTTCATTTCAGTAAAACCTTTAAAATAATTAAGTGTTAGTCAACTATGTAGAGGAAAGAAGTTAATCAAATGCTTTCCTCTGACAAGATGTCAACAGTGGGGCCATTCATTTTCTGAAAGCAAATTGATGAGTAGGGAGTAGCCTCCAATTTACATAATGTTAAAGGGACTAAGGCTTGCCACCTTTCAGCATGGCCAACCACAGAAAGGTATACCACCCATTTCAGATGGTTAATGCACATATTAATAAAGGAAAGCAAATAATGGGTGTTAGTATCACATGTGTCATTTTTAAAAATACATTCCATGATAAACATTATTTCTGGGTGGTTTATTTTGAGCAAAACCCACAAGTTTTAACAAGTGAAGCTTTTCGGGAACTGAAGATTAGCAGTGAGCCATACCAGAAGTTTCCTCATATCAATTCATGGTACATAACATTCAGATGTTCTGTCCCAAAGGTGTGGTTACAAGTAACAGGAACAGGAAACCATGAAGCATCTATGCTGTTATAACAAAACCTCTCTGAATTTCATCCCTCATCTTATGCTCACAGTGAGTTATGGTGAATTTGGAAGTGTAACAAGAGGGTGCACTGAAATCATCAAACTAGGTCAGTTCTTGGTGGAAAGAAAGGTTTATTTAGAGATGTTCAAAACTGCCACGGCTTACTGGGTGTATAGAGAAAAAATAGTGAGAGGTACGAAAAGCCTTGACAATTTTAGAGGGAAACTTTGAGAAGGAGAAACGTAAGCTGGAACAGCCTATAGTTAGGGTACGACAGCAGGGGGAAGGCTTGTGGGTCAGAACGTCCCAGAAGGTAGTGAGATAGTGTGGGGAATTTGATCTGTGTTATGGGTATTTGCTAATAGAGAACTAGATGCTCCATTTGCCACAAGTAATCAGCTGTAAGTAGAGACAGGAGGGGAAGCTGGGTGTCTGCTTGAAGCTCCTATTCATTTAGTAGTCTAAAAAATTGATACTACTCTCTTGTGCAGAATAAAAATGTCTAGCCTGAAGTACGTGATAAAATGTATATTATATAAAAGGAAAAAAAGCACAGCACAGACAAATATCCTTTATCAATATTACCTCAGAGAAACAACTAGAAAAAATTACTTGCAGGAAGTTGCTCTTTAGAGATAGTGGATCATAGTTTCAGCTCATCTTTTTGAGAATAAATTCCTAGAGAAGCTAATGAATTAATGAATTCTAGTGTGTATGTTTGTGTTTATGCATGGGTATATATGTGTTTGTGTGTGTGTGTTGATGTATAATATTTATATTTGGACAAAAAAAATCAAAGAAAAAATTTTTTCATGCAAAGATTGGCTAGTATTTGGTGATTTTTTTTCCTAGAAAGCTTTCTGCCAAATTAGAACAGTGGCCACTGACCTGACCCCCTGATGTCATAGACTTTGTTGTTTAGTAGGACATAATTGAAGTCACTTTGAATTAGTGGTATAGTTGGAACAGTGTTCGAACAGGCACAGATCCATTATGGTGTCAAGAGCTGAGCCACTCCATATGCCATAATCCCAGACTTTACATTTAACTCCTGCTGTCAGGTTAGTCTCAAGGATTCCTTCATTCACACACTGACAGAAATGAGCTTTTACAGAGACTTTCAAAGTAGCTGCCCAGAAAGATTAAAGCTTTTCATTACTTTCTGAGTCATTATTGACATTCACTAAAATTAAGCAGAGACCGTGAGCCTCTAGAATGTGCAGAGGTGAAGAGTGGCCATAGAGGTAATGTTTTGCTACAACAGATAACCTAGGCTCTGGCTTTGCTGGGGTGCAGTTGTCTTTTAGCATGTTGAAAACGCATGCATACATTTTGCAGGAGAGCAGCTGTCATAGACATGGAGGTCTGCAAGACAGAGAGCACAGAGCTCAGAATCTGTAAGAGGATGGGCTCCTGAGCCCAGTGAAGTAGTGGCAGCTGTTGTTAGAAAGCGGGGTGAGGACACCATTCCTTCCAGAGGATCCCCTGTTCTGTAAGGTCAGAGCATCCTTTGCAGAGCGGAAATGACGACAGACAGAGGCTACACACAATACCTCAAAGTCATCAGTTATGAACATCAGGAAAGTGAAGTGATTGATTTCAGTTTTCTATTTTAATCAAGTAAATGAAATTTTTCTCTTCATTCAATCTAGGGTCATAATTATTACTTTTATAAGATCGCTGAGCTGTCTTTTCAAAATGAAGAGCCCCTTACAATGTTTGAAGATCATTTTGCTTATATGTTATTAAGATAAAAGAGAAATCTCATTACTAAAATTAAAGGAGGAATGGAGGAGTATTGTTACTTTGAAGCTATGACAGCAACTTTGCTCACGTAAAACATTGTATTTGCAGAAGCCAAATAAAAATTAAATCATGTTCTAAAATTTCTTGCCAATGCCAGACCATGAAAATAGATGATTAAGGTAAAATTTATAGATAGAATAGTAATAAAAAATATATATAAAAATGGAAAGGTAAATGTATTTTAAATTACCATTCCTTAATTTGGTGTACTCAGTTTTCAGTTTCATCTGTGTGCACATGTGTGGTTATTTATGCAATACTCAAAGTGACAAAAGTGGCCATTTTTTGAACTTTGAAGTAATTTTGGGATTTATTTTTGTATACATATTTATGTAAGAAAACAGATCCCCTGAAAAATAATCAATTAAGTAACAGTTTCAGATAAAGTTATAATTGTACAGACTATGCTCTGTAGACACATCACCATTTCATATGTAACATGGAAATAGGGTGGATTAATGGATGAAGAAATAACAGTGCTACTAATCTAATGTGAGAGAAGATTACCAAATATAGATATGCATTGGGTCAAGTATAAGTCACATTTGAATAATGCATTCATATCTATTTTAGGCTCTTTTATGGAAGAAAAGTCACATCTCACTCACTCTGGATTTATTTTAATTTATATCATTTTAGAAAGGCAGTTGAAGTCAAAGATTTTTGTGCACAAATTTGTCTTGACTAATCTGCAGATTCATTTTTATTTTCATATAAAGAATAAAAAATACAACGCAGTCAATATCCATCAAACATCAAAGTCTATGTGAATGTCTGTGGTCTGTGCTGCAGACTGAAGCCAGATTCATGTCTGTGGGATGTGCTGCTGCTGGGCCTTATTGATGTGGGTGGCCTATGTTGCTTCCTGGGGCTATGGTGATGTCTAGGCCTGTGCTGTTGCCGAGGGCCATGTCTGGGTCTGTGGTCCTACTACAGCCTAGGTCCATGCTGATATCCGTGCTCCATTCTACCAGAGAGAGCCATACAGATATCTGTGGTCTGTGTGTGTTCCCATCTGAAGCCATGCTGGTGTCCATTGGTCATTTTGCTGCCAGGGGTCATACTGATTTAATTGGTCTGTGCTACTGCCTTAAGCCATGTACTTACCTTTGGTTCAGGCTGCCTCTGAGGGCCTTGTCTGTGGGACCCTGAAAGTTTGGCTTGGTTTCTGGTAGAGCATTGGCTAGAGATAGCTGGAGACCATCCTGCGAGGGATGGCATATATTTCGGTATGCCCCCAGACTCAAGGCTCCTGACATGCAGTCTAAGACCTCCATTTGATTAGTGCCTTTCAGTCACATAGGGCAACGCCCCTATCAACTCCTCCACAGGTAGAGTGCCTGTCTATAGGCCTCAGCCTCAAGAGATTTCCATATTAATGAGTTACCTGAAGGCCAGAGGGCATAGCCAATTAAGTACTCCTTCCCAGACCCTCCTCCTTACAAATAGTATTTAATCAAAGCCCTGCCCTGGGGGTGCAGGGGTACAGCCAGATTCATCCACTTTTCGCCATGACAATAAAATCCTTTAAAACCATGGACTTCCTCGAGTCTTTGGGGCCTGCAGTGGAGAACGTGCAGGAGGCTTCTGAATATTGAGCCACAGACTAATTTCCCATGGAGGGCTTCTCAAGTTCCAGCCATGGAGGCCCCTGATTCAAGCAAGCTAGCCCAGCAGCGATACCGCTGAGCGAGTGCAAAAACCAAGGGTCTACTTCCCACAGGGTTTCTTTCTCTCTCCCCTCCTTCCTCTTGCTTCTCTGTTCTTCTGCGGCCCCCAAAGGCATCTGGGAGCCCAAGGACAAAGCCCATGGGATCTTTAGACTGAGACCTCTCCATGCCTGGGTAGAGACCCCAATGGCTTCTCACAGCCCAGCGTCTGTCAGGAGCCGCATGGAGGAAGCTCAGTCAAATTTCTGAGTTTCTGGTCCCCGGAGCCATGCCTCCCTGAGCTGCCAGGGGCAGAAGACACACAGGAACCACAACTCTGCCCAACAGGACCCACGCCTGAGCCCATGTGTGAGCTAATCGCCCTGCACTTGTCTGTGTCCATGGTCCTACTGTAGCTGGGAGCTGTGTTCACGGTCTGAGCTGTAGTCAGAAACTTCCACCCGGAGGCTGGTGATCCATGCCACAACTGGCTGCAGAGAGCAAGGAGGCTGCTTTTGGCTGTGCTATCCATGACTACAGACGAAGTTGTGAAGAGCTGCTCTTGAGCATCCTCCGTAGCACTTATGAGTTCTCTTCTGTGTCTGTTTAGGCTGGTTTAGATGGTTGGAGTAGTGGTTCTCTTAGAAACCTTCCATATCCCTCCTTCTCAACTGTGCATCTGCCAGGGACACGGGAGGGGGGGGGAGGGCTCATTTCTATCTAAGGGGCAAGCCACTAAGCATTTGGCCATGCTCCAGCGAGTATATGGATAACATATATTGGACATGTTGTTTTCATTTTTAGTTTTACTTTATTTTCCTTGTGAGTGGGGAGGGGGAGTGTCACAAGGGTAGGGGAGGCAGACATGGAAACACTGGGAAGTGGGTATGATCGGAACGCATGATATGAAATTCCCAGAGAATCAATATAAATGTTATTTTTAAAAGTACAAAGCAAAGTATTTTCTAAAAATATAGACTATATTGACTCTACCAAATCAAACATTCATTTTTTAAATAGAAAGATGTTAAGGCTTTTGTATTGATTAATTTGATTTGATAAATGCAAATATGTATGTATGTCATGTATTCATATCAAAGCTGAACACGTCAGCTTATCAACGAGCCAATCACTGGCAGTGGTTGAACAGTGCGTACATAACAGCTCCCGTCTGAGTTTGTTCGTAATAAATTTTCATTTTGCAGACATTCTTCTAATAATCTATAGTATTGCTTTTCTTTCTGTATTTGGATATTAAATACTAAGGCAATGAGTATACATTACTTACCAACTACATAAACCCAGTGTCCATTTCTTTTCTATCACTTTTTATGCCAGCAGACCTAACTGACACTATCTCATGGATAACCTCGCTCTCCACCCATGAGAGGCCTGGGTAGCTCTTCCCTCTGCACTCTGACTTGATTTTGATGCTGCCCCTATTCTGAGTTCCAATTAAGACTTTGCAGCCCAATGGTGGCCCTCAACTCTTCTTCTTGCTCCCCATGTTCCTGCCTTCTCAATGCCCTAAGTCCCTGAAATGAGACCAGGAGGCTAAAATTTTCTCTCTATCTCCACTGTAACCTGTGTGTTGTTGATCCTTGTCTCCGGGCTCCTTGTGAGGTGTCAGGGACAGGTTTCTCTACTTCCCTGCCCGTGTTCTCTCTAAAGAGTCCCTCCTCAGGTTCTTTCTCCTGTCTGTTAGTGGCCATCCCGGGTGTTAATTAAAAACAAAACCCCCAAAATCCCAAAAACCAAAACAACAACAAAACAAATAAACCAACAAAAACTCACAGACTTTATTATTTGTAAATTTTTACATGAAAGTTTACCTCCAATCCTTTATCTTTATTACTGGTTCTAATATCAGAATAACTCTCTTCTCTCCTTTCCTCTCTCTCTCCTCTCCTCTCCCTCCTCCCCTCTCCTCTCCTCTCCTCTCCTCTCCTCTCCTCTCCTCTCTCTCCTCTCCTCTCTTCTCCCTTTCTTCTTCCTCCCTCCTTCTCTCCCTTCTGTCTCCATCTAACTTCTTTCTTATTTCCACCACTACCTACTACCCATTTCCTAACTAATATCCCCTTTGCCAGGTTCCCTGTAGACTTTCAATACACAGCTCCTTATTTTAAGTTTTGCCCCACATACTTCTATGTTTAATGCACAGCTTCTCAGCTGTGTTTAACAGCCACAGTGACTCTTTGAAAGACCTAGCTCAAGTCCCACTACTCTTGCTCTGTTCAAAACCAGATATTTAACAACTTATTTAGAGAAATGCACAAGTTTCTTGTACCAGCTGCCAATATTCCAAACAACTGGTAAGTAGTACCTCAAACTCCTCTACCTCTGTCCACATTATTCCTGCTCTCAGGTGGCTGAGACTCTGTGGGAATCATCAGAACCTACAAATCCTGGATCTCTGCATATTCCCTGACACTTCTTCACAAGAACACCCACTGGCTCTCTCCCCTTTCCTACTGACCGGAAACAGCATTCTGTATTCAATACAAGTTTACCTTTGTGATGTCTATACAGCATTTTTCTTGACTTTTCCTAATACACACAGCATAGTATTTTAAATGATTATTTTTCCTGTTTCTTCTTTTACCTAATTGTGAAAAATGATTGTAATAGAAGCACACATTCTTTCTCTCCCCTCCCCATCCTCCTCCTATCCCCCCTTAAATTCTCCTAATGTCACTAACTCTATACCTATATCATAAGTGAAATAAAAACACTTTTACAAATGTTAGGGAAACAGAACTATAGAACTTTATAGTATAGATATTTTGTTCAAAATATATATACCCAGAAATCTTCTCTAACTTATGCAATATTAAAAGAAAGCTAGTCTAGTGTTTTGGAATTGCAGTGTGGTCATTTGTTTGGTAATGCACAGAGGTTGGGGTGGATATGAACATGTTTTAATTCTTATGCCCTTTATTCAGAAAATTTCAACTGATAACACAGAGCCATATTAATTTTCCCCTTATGACCATCGGTCGTATTTTTCACTTTTCTGTGAATATGACACTCATCACAAATGCACACTGAGAAGATTTCCTAACGTCATACAAGCAGCTTCAAGAGTCTCTCCTTTCGTGTGTGTGTGTGTGTGTGTGTGTGTGTGTGTGTGTGTGTGTATGTATTCAGGACTCTGCTTGGATAATGGAACAACCTCTTGGACTTACAGTCTGGCATGTTAACTTTTACCTGCTGCTTGAATGTATGTGTTAAGTTCGTAACTACATCCTAGCTACTGAACATTTCATCTTTCTTGATGGGTAGTTGAAATGTGGGTATAAACATACATTAAAATCATAGATTAGATTGTGAAAAATCTTTGAAGGAAAAGGAAAAGAATGTGTTTAACTTTGATTTAAACCTGGGTTCTGCAAATACTTTCTACATGGCTGGTACATGCTCACACTGGTGAACAAGATTGAATCCTGGGGCAGCTTCAAGGAACAAGGTGAATAAGCATCAGATTGCACATCCAAACACAGCAAACATGTCCCTGGTAGGAGCACCGGCTTTTTCTTCAGAACCTGTGAGCTCCAGATCTTCCATCAGAAGGATCCTGGGTGTCACACTGGAGAAGAGACCACTTTTCTCAGACACAGCAATGGCTGAGGCTTGAGGCCATGCTGGGTAACTACACTGCATGGGGATGAAGGAAGCTGCCTTTTGGTATCATTAGGGTCATGTTGACAATTGAAGCCTGGGTGGAGCAATTTTATAAAGGGTATCAGACTGCGACATGCAGGTGTTTGTCTTGTTCCTGGCAGCAGTGTGGAGTGTTTGGACACCTTGTGTACATGGCGGTTTGGTACATAAGTAGTTTGGTTATATCTACTATGTAAGTAGTGTTTCTAGCAACAGTAAACTGAAGGAAATATACATATACACATACACAAACACAAACACAAACACAAACACAAACACATAACACATACACATACACATATACACGCATACACATATACAGTGCCTACAGTGGACAAAAAATTGCTCAGCTAGAGATTCAGTGGCAGGGTGAGAGGAAGCTTAAGGGAAGAAAACCTTTCCTAGTTAGCTAAGGGGTTGGGGTACCAGGGGCTGGAGGTGTGGGAGGTTTGGGGTTGAGGATATAGAGGCAGAGAATGGAAGGTGGCAGCAAAGGGTGGCAGGTTTCTTTAGGAGATGGAGAAAATGTTTTAAGGTTGTGTCATGGTCATGGGCCTCCAGCTGCACACAGTAGGACAAACAGCAACACAAACAACATGTCACTATATCTGTGAACACAAAATAAAACCACTCTGCTCACAGGACGTGTGCATTGAGTGGCTGCTTCTGCTGTCTTAGATTTACTGCTGCCGCAGCCCAGGGAAGCAAGGGCAATGGCACCTTGGGATCTAAGAGGTATAGGGTTGGAGATCCTAAGTGTCAATGCCACAGGCAGCACTTCTTGTTTATGTTTGAATTACTTTTTAGGTCCCCATCTTCTAATATGTCAATGCATAGTTAATTAATTCTCCAACTAACATGGTATTCCTTTTCCTCAACTATGCACGTTTAAGCTGCCCTTTCCAGGTGTACTCGATCAATTCAGGACACATAAACTTAATTAAAATCATGCTGTTTAATAATATTGCCTATGTGATGTTGCTGTATCTCTTAGTATCCAAAATTCTAAAGTCTGATTTAAATTGTTATGGAAATCCGAGACTGCTTCGTTAGTGGATTTGCCTGCGGAAGTGGTCACACTCCCACCATGGTGAGTTTTAAGCAGTAATATGAATTCATAGTGTTCTGATGGGTTCTCTATTCTCTAGAAAAATAATGAATTGATTCGATTTATTTTTATCTCTCTTTCGGCCATTAAAAGGAGATCTTCTGTACAGACTGTTTAGCAGGGAGGCTTATTAAATAGAGAAAGGCGAAGAGCAATCAGAATCCACTTAATTTCACACACACTCCCCTTATGGTTGCTTATTGAATTGCAAGACCCTCTCAGCAGGCAGTCCTGACCTTGAGGCAGCAGAGAGTGCTGATTGAGGCTATTAAGAGCGAAAGGAGGCATTACGCTGAGTAAATAAGAATCCAAAATAAAAGGAGTGGGTGGGAAGCAGCATCCACACTGGATCAGTTCATTTCCTTGGGGATGGTTTCAGTCCATTCCCATGATCTTTTCTGCAAAACTTATTCAATCAAGGGCCAGTCTTCTGGTGCTTATGGATGATCAAGAAAAGACCAGCACATGTACAAAGTTGTCACAGTGAGTAGAAGGACAGTCTTAGGGTATACTTGAAATTATGAAGTGGCTGCATCCCTTCCAGCTCCTTGTCCTCTGCAGAGTAAAATGCTATTCATGGTGTAAATCCCAACTGTGTCATATATTACATAAGCTCCATGTAAAACAACAAATTCTCTCTAAAGGAGAGACATCTAAAGTGGTTAACATCCGTGCAGAGAGCATTGCCTCTGTGCTAAGACCATATGATCACATGGTGACAGCTGGTCTCCGAGACTTGTATATGAGTCAGGAGAGCAACATCTTCCTTCCAGCTGGAACTTCTCTGTGCAAGTCAGAAGACAGCTGGCTGCATGTGGGAGTCATGTTAGCTCTGTCAGATCATGGCTGGCTCTATGTAAGCATCACATGTCTAGCGTGTCTATGAGCATACACCATATTTATCATATTTATCTTATCTATCAAATGTGAACTTTGAAGATGCTTGATATTTTACATGCAAGCTCAGGAAACTGTGGAAACAAACTTTCTTATTAGAAGATTAAATCAGATATGTCAATAAGTACAGGATGTAGTAAACTGTTAAACTACCTTATAATACATGGAAGTTACTGTGGGGACCATGAAAAGCTTGGGGATTGGGGTGGCTTTCTGCATATGATATCCCCTCATAAAGTAAGTCTTGGATAAATGAAGGAACTGGTAGAGAAACATTTGTTCTTTCCTTTGTGTTCATAGATTTTTCTCTTTTTCCGATTTCACAAAAGGACTGGTTGGGAGAATTAATTCTTAAAGCCCAGTCTTCCCCCTAATCTAGATTGTAGTAAACCACTTCTTCTTATCTCCAGTTATCCTGGAGTTCCTTCACAAGTCATAGGTCCTAAATGAGACATGATTGACTAGGTAGACTATCTCATCATCCATAGGGTTAAAAGCCTTTTCTGTCTATCATCCATGCATGGAGTATCAGTATCCACAATCAGATGGGTACTGCGACTCATTTCTTCTCAACTGTCAACTATCCTTTCAAAGTACTGCAGCTGTATAGTGTTAGGACAGTGAATTTGTATCTTTTCTCCTGACTCTACTCATTCATAGGAGCTTGCCACGGCAGCATTCAACGGCTTCTAAAGACAGAGCAAAGGAGAATCCTGCCAGATACTCTCATCTATTCCTCTGCTGCCTGCATAATTTTCTAACCTCATCAGCAAGCCGTGTGATGTAAGCTTTGAGTTAGGAGTGACTCCAGTCTCTGCCTTGAATAAGTTCAGTTTTCATTAGTGACTTATAGACAGCAGTAATTTCTACTTTTCCATGATATTGCTGCAAACACTTTAGTGGTAACACAAGCCATAACAACAAGCAACAACAACACAAGCAACAACAATTTCAGACATAGAAGTAGTTCCAGCTGTGTAGCTCTAAGAGGACACTTGATATTGCTTTCAGTAATTTTTTTTCTCTCCAATTATCATTTGCACATGGCAAAAAATGCAAAAGGATAATGGAATAATAATTCCAGAGATTTTTTTTTTAAAGTCATTAAAACTAGGATTGTATTTCAAATACTGGAAACTATAGGAAGGAAACATAAATAATTAAAAGAGGGTGGTGAAGGTTAATTTGAGTGAAAGTCAAATATGAAAAGTTTTCCAATGGAAGTCAAAATTAGTTCTCTTCTGTGGTTTACATTTATGTCGCAATTACAGTTGATTTCCTTCCCCCACTTAAGTCCCATGCTTAACAATTCATCCTTTGCCCTTACTCATCTGTCCGTATGTTTATGGTCACGATTGGGAGTTCTAAGACCTGGCTAGTGAGTTTGCCTTGTATTATCTCTTGAGAGAGAGAGAGGGAGAGAGAGAGAGAGAGAGAGAGAGAGAGAGAGAGAGAGAGAGAGAGAGAGAGAGAAAGAGACAGAGAGAAAAGAGACAGAGAGAAACAGAGATATACATACACATGCACACAAAGAGAGAGAGAGAGACAGAGACAGACAGACACACACACACAAAGAGAGGGAGGGAAGGAAGAAGGGAGGAGGAGAGAGAGATGGGGGAGGGAGGAGAGAGAGAGAGAGAGAGAGAGAGAGAGAGAGAGAGAGAGAGAGATGCTATTTTAGAAAACATGGATATTATGGATATTGATCACAATCTTCCTTTCTGCCAAATTTCCATTCAGCCATTTCTTCTAAGGTTTTCCCCATACTGCAGTGTCATACTCACTCCCAGATAGAGAACACAGGAAAAGGAAGCAAAAAGTGTACTTGAGGGTTGTCTAGCTTTGAACTTCAAGCTTAAGTATTGTATAGCCAGCTGTTAACTCCTTCAGTCATGTTGCAAAGTAACAGTCAGAGACTTAGAATAGAACTGTCTCTTACTCTAACCTAGGGATGACGACCCAGTGACTCACCTCTTGTTCTTATTTTCTCACTGATTCATGCAGCCTGGCTAAATGGTGACATCTGGTAGGCACTCAGCATAAAGGTGTGGTTCCTGTCCTGAGTAGAGCTCCAGGGGATCCACCAGTAACCAGAATAGGAAAGAGCCATGATGATGGTACTAATATTTCAAAAAAGCTTCCGGAAAGCAATCCAGGAATCAATGACCGAAGACCATATCACCTCGCGTTTCCCTTTGCTGCAATCATATCACCTCACGTTTGCCTTTGCTGCGATCATATCACTGCAGGATGCACTATCTGTGGGTGCAAAAGGAAGAAAAGCCCTATTACTCATTTATGTGTTTGGTAATGAGGGTGAAGATTCCCATTGCTTCAAAGTGCCATTTCTGCCGGGAGCATTAGTCATTGACAACAGACACTTTGTTCATTGTTCTGAGCCAGCTTATCAAAGAAACTGGGAGTGGTACCTTTGTGGAACCAGAGAGGTACTTAGAAATTTCCAATGAAGAGATTCTTCTGATTAGCAGCCTAGCTAGGGCTTTAGTTAACTTGTTTGTGTATGGGGACATGAGTGTCCATCACCACTGGTTGGTTACCCTGTGTATATTAAATATCAAGTAAAAATCACAAAGTATTTAATGTGTGGTCTGTGATCACTCATGTTTCTCGACTATGCAAACATTCTTGATGGGACAGTCTTAGATGTATGAGACATGGACTTTACAGTAGTTCAGTTTGCTTGCCCACAAAGAGAACATAATATATGCTAAATGTACCATAAATAGTTGTCTTAAATGAACTCAATAAAATTCAAAAGCCACAATGAAATTCTTTCTTAGAAAGTGAGAGAGTGCTTATTTTCCATGAAATCCTATACATTTACAATATTTCTTTGAATGCTATTTACAGGAATTTCATCTTGGAATCCAGGCTGTCCTGTCCCAGTCCTGTAACCTAACTAGGAATTTCATTTTTGATACGTAATGTAGAGGACACACATGCACATTATGTGTGTCTTTGATACTGACTGATTCTAATAATTCTTTTTTTTTCCTTTTTTTTTATTGGAAATTTTATTTACATTTCAGATGTTTTCCCCTTACCCCTTTTCCCCCTCCCTCCCAGGAACTCCCTATCCCTTCCCCCCTCCTCTTGCCTCTATGATGGTGTACCCCCACCCATCCTCCCCCATACCTCACCTCCCCACTCTCGAATACCACCCCCCAGGATGTCCAGCCTTCATGGGACCAAGGATCTCTTCTCCCACTTATAAATAGCTCCCTTGCATATATAGCTGGAGCCATGGGCCCTCCCTAAGCACTCCCAGGCTGGTGGTTTAGACCCTGGGGGCTCTGGTTGGTTGATATTGTTTCTTTCCTCATGGTGTCAAAAATCCTCTCAACTCCTTCAGTCTTCACTCTATCTTCTCTGTTGGGAACCCCATGATCAGATTAATGGTTAGCTGTGAGCATCTGCCTCTGAATATGTCAGACTCTTGCAGACCTCTAAGGAGACAGCTATATCAGGCTCCTGTCAGCATGTACTTCCTGACATCCACATCAACATCTACCTTTGATGACTGCACATGGGATGGATACCCCAGTGGAATGGTCTGCAAATGGCCCCTCCTTCAGTTTCTGTCCTGTACTTTGTCTCCATATTTGCTCCCTTGTGTATTTTGTTACCTCTTCTAAGAAGGACTGAAGCACACCCCCCCACTACTTGGTCATCATTCTTCATGAGCTTTATGTGGTCTGTGAGTTGAATCTTGGGTATTTCAAGCTTCTGTGCTAAAATCCAATAATCAGTGAGTGAATACCATGTATGTTCTTTTGTGATTGGTTACTTCACTCAGGATGATATTTTCTAGTTCCATCCATTTACATAAGAATTTATTGAATTCATTGTTTTTAATAGCTGAGTAATATTCCATTGTGTAAATGTACCACATTTTTTGTATCTATTCCTCTGTTGAAGGGCATCTGGGTTCTTTCCAGTTTCTGGCTATTATAAATAAAGCTGCTATGAACATAGTGGAGCATATGTCCTTGTTATATGTTAGAGCATCTTCTGGGTATATGCCCAGGAGTGGTATAGCTGGGTCCTCAGGTAGTGTTATGTCCAATTTTCTGAGGAACCACCAGACTGTTTTCCATAGTGGTTGCACCATCTTGCAATCCCACCAACAATGGAGGAGTGTTCCTCTTTCTCTACATCCTTGCCAGCATCTACTGTTACCTGAGTTTTTGATCTTAGCCATTCTGACTGGTGTGAAGTGGAATCTCAGGGTTGTTTTGATTTGCATTTCCCTGATGACTAAGGATGCTGAACATTTCTTTAGGTGCTTCTTAGCCATTCACATTTCCTCAGTTGAGAATTCTTTGTTTAGCTCCATACCCCGTTTTTTAATAGGGTTATTTGGTTGTCTAGAGTCTAATTTCTTGAGTTCTTTGTATATATTGGATATTAGTCCTCTATCAGATGTAGGATTGGTAAAGATCTTTTCCCAATCTGTTGGTTGCCGTTTTGTCCTATTGTCCTTTGCCTTACAGAAACTTTGCAATTTTATGAAGTCCCATTTGTCAATTCTTGATCTTAGAGCATAAGCCACTGGTGTTCTGTTCAGGAACTTTTCCCCTGTGGCTAGATATTCAAGGGTCTTCCCCACCTTCTCTTCTATTAGTTTCAGTGTGTCTGGTTTTATGTGAAGGTCCTTTATCCACTTGGACTTGAGCTTTGTATAAGGAGATAAGAATGGATCGATTTGCATTCTTCTGCATGTTGTCCTCCAGTTGAACCAGCATCATTTGTTGAAAATGCTGTCCTTGTTCCACTGGATGGTTTTAGCTCCTTTGTCAAAGATCAAATGACCATAGGTGTGTGGGTTCATTTCTGGGTCTTCAACTCTATTCCACTGATCTTCCTGCCTGTCTCTGTACCAATACCAGGCAGTTTTTATCCCTATTGCTTTGTAGTACAGCTTGAGGTCAGGGATGGGGATTCCTCCAGAAGTTCTTTTACTGTTGAGAATGTTTTTCCGCTATCCTGGGTTTTTTGTTATTCCAAATAAATTTGAGAATTTCTCTTTCTAGCTCTGTAAAGAATTGAGTTGGTATTTTAATGGGGATTGCATTGAATCTGTAGATTGCTTTTGGCAAAATGGCCATTTTTACTATATTAATCCTGCCTATCCATGACCATGGGAGATCTTTCCATTTCCTGAGATCTTCTTCCATTTCTTTCTTCAGAGACTTGAAGTTCTTGTCATATAGATCTTTCACTTGCTTGGTTAGGTTCACCCCAAGGTATTTTATATTATTTGTGACTATTGTGAAGGGTGTCATTTCCCTAATTTCTTTTTCAGCCTGTTTTCTTAGTGAGGATGAAATGTGAGTAGAGAGCTGTGAAGGAGCTATGTTCAGTCATCATGATGACAGTGGGAATAGTACTGGCTAATATATCAATAAAGTATTTATATTCCAAAGTACTTCCAGTGTTTCCCACCCAGACCATCTGTGAAAGTGATTTTGTCTGTAGTTTTCTTTTCTTCTTTTCTCTGTGGGTCACCCTTGGTAAGCCATCTACACCTTGGTTAGCAGAATGCTGGAAGCTTGTGAACTCAATGCTTTCTAGTTTTGTGCCCACGGATGCTAAAGTGAAATTGAACTAGAACATTACTTCCTATTACACTGTGGTATACAACAGTATAGCATTGGGAATCTGAATTATGTCCTAGGTATTGCTCAGCATTTTATTATTAAATTTAATCTGCACATTAGCCATGTAGCTTCTATTGTCTCATGTTTGTGTGCAAGAAAGCTAAGGCTTGGAGAAATTAACTTGTCCAGTTTTCTATTTAACTTCTATATGGTTTCAATTAAAGTTGTTCAAGTTACTGCAGACTCCAGCTTCTGAGCAGTTCTTTAGAATGCCCTGTCAATCATAGACTTAAATGTACCTAAGACAAGATAATGATTTCAGCACCTTTGCATTAATATGATGTCCAGGACATGAACATCGTCCTCGGAGAACCTGATACCAAGGACCAAGTTACTGATGATATTTTTGAGCATGCAAAGACTTGGTCTTTGGAAAAGATGGTTTTGGATTTGTTTCTATAAGACTCTGTAGTGAAGACTGCCTGACAACACACTGTATTGTAGGTTTAGATTTTTTTTTAAAACCTGTTTTATTTAAAGTTCTTAAATGCTTCAACCTCCCTTCTAACCTACCTACCAGAAGTGGGGGAAAAGAAGGTTAATAGGAAAAGAGGGTTGTGGACCTGTTTCTTAGTGGTTTTTTTGGGGTGATTCTACTCTTCAGTATCAGGATACCAGCATTCCAGTTCAGTTGCAAATATCAAACACAAATTAGTAGTGGAGACATGATACAGCAGAAACCATAAGTCCCCCAATCAGCATAAGTCACTTGAAGCAGCCCGAATCAGTTGGAATACCATGATAAGTTCTTTGGCACATTTCTCTCTATGAAGTGAAGACTAGTGAAAACCAGCAAAGAAGCAAGACCAGTGAAGAGTTTTAAGTCCAGGGAAGTTCAGAGAAAGCCCAGCAAAGCCCAGCAAATTCCTGTGAAGCCCAGCAAAACATTGCATAGCACCACAAGAGTGACCTCTCAATGTTTATGGGGTTCATTTATATTCTTTCTAAACATAATGTATCCTCCCAAGCATCCATGTTAGCAAAACATCACATACCCTCTCATGTGTGTGCTTCTGCAAAACATCCTCTCACAAGGCAGCTTCCAGAGAAACATGTGACACAATTGAGTTTCCAAAGGAACAAGAAATTTCTACTTCACTGTATCCCTTATTCTGGTACCCATTCTACACACTGGCTCAGGACCACAACCTTAGCACACAGAGGTTAGCGTCAGTCTGGGCATGTGTCTGTTGGTTGCAGGGCCTGAGGTGAGGTTGGGGTGTATCTATGACTCATTATGAGGTGATGTTAAGGCAAATAATGCCTACCCTTGCTTGTATGACCTGCCTGTTTCCTCTGTGTCTCTTCTAGTGGAAGATCAAAGGAGTGACTAACTCATAGCCTAAGTGAGGCTGTGGGAGACTACTTGAAGGTTTGCATTTGGCGACTCAAGTCCAGATGGAATGGTTTCCTTCGCTGAGTTTGAGAGGAGAGGGAAATAGTCTTAGTTACACACCACACTTCCAGAAGAGGCTGTAGGCATGGAAGTGAAAAGAGTGCCTTAGTGGTCTTGAAGCCCAGGTGTGGATTACAAGACCAGAAATCACGAGCAGACAAGCAGCAAACAAGCTTCAGGAGGTTCTGTTGATACATGTTGAGCTTCAATAAGAACAAGCAGTTGAGCTAATCTCAAGAAAGAACTGATTGTGTATGGTGTAGGTGCTCTAACATGACACCTTGTATAACGCTTATGATGAACTATAGCCTATGCCTCATAGGAACACTCAGGATAAAGTGTGGTCACTGGAGATATTATGAGGAAACAAAGAAAGGTCAAAGACCACAGAGAGCCCTTCAGTCGGGTGATGATCAGTTTGGAAGACTGGCTCTGTGGGAAGGCAATAGGCTCACTGCTGATAGTTTAACTTTAAGCTGACAGCATGGTGTGGTTAGAGGGAGGAGCCAAAGAGTCATCCGCTGAGAAGAAAAGCCTCTTGTCACGGTTTCTCATTCTACCCCCAGCACAATAGATCTGCAGTGAGTACAGTTTCACAGCACAGACTGCCAAATCCCACCGATCACTTATGAATATAGAGTCAGCATGCCCCTGCCAGAGAATAGGCAGCACAGAGTAACATGAAACACTTTGCCCTCTAGCACTGATAACCCAGTAAGGCCTCATTAGCTCACTGAACTACCTAGAGTAGTTTTGGCCACTCATGTTCCTGTTTAATTATCACAGACTCTCTCCAGTGGATCCATCTTGTCCATGGCATCTCACCTCTCTATGGTTACTGCCTGATGCATTCTACTAGTGTGGCTTTGTTGAGTAACATGGTTGACTCTCTTGATGCACTTAGTCTCAGTACAAATTACTCCTTTGAATACTTTTTCCTAGGCTGCCTGTCATAATTTGCAGCTTCATACCTCCTTGGCTTTTAGACACACTTGGTCTCTGACAAGGCTTGTGTTCATGTCACCTATACTTTACTTAACTGTGTCCCAAATCACAGAAGTAATTAGGATGCTTATTTGAATATACTAGAGAGAAACCTGAAGATGTTACTTTAAGTGTAAAGGGGAAATTGCCTGACTCAATGAGGAAAGAAAACTTTACACTGAGCTATCTAAGTTCGCCAATAGAGGAAATTTCTATCTGTAAACTTATGAAAAAGAAAAGCTGATTCATGGTAGGTTTGTTGTTATGCCTCACACTGGACACATCAGAGCCACAACACACAGTGAATGCACAGCTAAGGTAGAAATGGCATTGTGTGAGATAACTTGGTCCTGCCCACTCTTTCAGCATCCACATGGGGTGACGCAGTATTTTCCCATGGACAAACACAATGCTCTACCACTTCCCAACAACCTGTTTCTTTTTCTGGCTTCACTACTTGGTGGTGAAACCTTTCAGGCAGATGTACTCTTTCCGTTCCATTTCCATGTCAGCAAGGTAAGTGATATATGCTGACATATTGATATGACCTCTTTCAGTGAGTCGATGAGATCTAGAAAGAGCCTTGAACAAGATCCTATGTGACTCAGGACACAAGGAATTGCTATACAGAGTGGCATGCTAAAGGTTGATGAAAGTCGTATTGGTTCTAGTTTTAAGGCTATTATTTTATCCAGTTATTGCCACTGATTATTTCCTTAGGAAACTTGCCTGTACCATCTGTCCTCCTTTTCCTGCAGCTGGATCTTGGGTCTGATGAAGAAGAGAGTGGAGCCACTGTCTCCTAGAACATCTCTGGGACTGCTTCAGTCTCTTCCTCTCACTTTGACATAAGATCGTTGGGTTCTATTGGACATGAGATTGCCTAATTGAAACTCTCAATGATTAACATTTCTTTCTGTCCATGAGCCCCATCCTCTGTGTAAAAATTTCCAGACTCCCCATCCTTTTCATCTCTCATTGAAAATGCAAGGTTACAGTGTGAGGAGTGGCTGCACAGAAAGACTCCTCTAAACTGGAGTAAGCTTCTTGCCTCTCTTGGAGAGAGCTCTTTGTGTAGCATGTTCTTCATTCATTTCAGTTATTGATGGTGCCCTCTTTCACTGGTCTGGAAGCCAGCAGGGGGCTGTCTAAGGCAATGAGTCCCAATAGGAGTCAGAGTTCTTCTTCACATACATGTTGATATGGAGGCCAAGGGGATGTGACTTTATGGCTCTAAAGATGGGGAGCGGAAACAGGAAGATGAACAAATTGCTGTAAAATTTCAAAGCATCATTTAGTAATGACTGCCTTTTAAAAACGAAGAACAAAAGCAGGCTATACAGCTGGCGCTGCATACTAATCTCCATTTATTCACAAAGTTCAAGTTCAAACCTCATCCTGTCTAAATATTTTCATTATTTATTACAATTAGCATATGCATGATTCCTGTTACCTGTCTGCCTTATTCAGGAGTGCTCGTCCTGCAGAAGAGCACTGAAGAAAACTTGAACAAATCTCTCCTGCGCTTAGCGCCCACCCCATCCCAGCCCAGCCATGCTGTCATTCAGCCAGGCAGAGTGCTGTGCCACAGATAGGTGCTCATCGCATGTGGAAAGTGTGTGATGCAAATACGCATTAATTAATATCTTAGAGGCAAGAAGGTAGGGAAAATTAGTCTTCATGTTATAATTTGAAAAATGAGTCATGGTAGTTAATTAACCTATCTAATACCTCAAGGTAATGAATGCCTGAATCGATTCACAATTAACAATTCAAATAACCCTGCCTTTAAAGTGGCCTTATAATACCTGTATTTAAACCTAGGCAGCTGAAGCACTCAGCGTTGATCTTTCCTGGCATGCCTCGTGGTGGAATTCCAGTATGTACTGAAGCTACAAATTCATTAGCAGGCAAACGACTTCTGTAGATAATTTTCACACACTACTTGGATTCTGGTTGCCTGTTTGCTTCATATTTAAGTCTATCCAGCATATTCTTAAGAAATATATTGGATTTGCCTTCTTTGTCCTTGCAATTTGTTATGAAAAAAAAATATTATGGTAGGGACTAAAGACAGAATAATATGCTGTTTAAAGCCATCACTATTTGGTGATTGCAGTGCACACCAGGTCAATCTGAGAATGTCTGGGTGTCTGAATTCCTGCTGGAGCATGCAGGTGAGAGTCCCGCTGCTTTCAGCTCTAGTTTAACACATCCGCTGCCACTTGGGAGACACTTGGCAAATATTGAAATAACACAACTGCATCAAAAACAAAGGTAGTAGACTTTGGCAACTGAAAGAAAAGATATCTCTGTTATATGTAAACTCATGCAAGTTTAGTCAAACTCTGTCATCTTGGAAAAATCTGCTTATTTGTGTGCAAAATAGCAAGGCTATGATTTATGATGCCAAAATTCAGTTGGTGCTATCAAGTTTAACCGGTTTCTGGTGTTTAACCCTTACCTGGACTAGGTGCCCACCTGTTTTGTCAGGATCTTAAGCATGATATTGATCAGACTGAATTCACTGCTTCTCTCTCCCTCATCTGTCAAAAGAATAGCTGTTATAGATTTCGTTTAATTTATTAGTGATTCACATAGATCCCTAAATTATTTACACGAGAGTATTCATTCACCCATAGCTCTGTATTGGTCCCCTTTATGCCCATCTTCACCTGCATGGAACCCCAGCTGTGTTCTCTCTACCTTCCCAGCCAGATCTGTACCTTCCCACACCATCTCTCCTCTAGTAACATAGCAGAGCTTGCTTGCTGTACTGGGTTTGTTCTCTTGTTCTTCTTTCCAGTAAGATGGTTCTTAGTTAATTTCTTAAAAGCACATTGCTCTTAGGTTGACACTGTTGGTAGGGCCAGGAAAGATGTTTTCATTTATCATAGAAAATATTACATAACTGGTTTTTCGATGTTGCCTCTCCTCACCTGCCCCCTTTCACTTTTTAACCACTTCTGACACAATCCTCCACCACGACTGCATTGAATTTCATGTGCTTAAAATCATTCCATGTTGCTCTTTTTGAAAGACCATTCGTTCAGTTTCAGAATGCTCATTCTGATCATGTTTACTGAATGTCCTTAGAATCTAGCTATGTGTCACTTCTTTGGTGAACATGTCCACAGATGTGTAGATATTTGGATGATTCCACTTTTCAGACTTGCATGCCTGTTTCTTTCTAAACTTTTCTCATAGATGATACACTGTAACCACAGGAAGCAACCTCTGCTTTTGTTCCACCAAAATCTTCCACCTATCCCAAGCACTCCGTAGATACTTACCTTCCTGCTTCCTAATCACGTCTACCCCTTCAAATATTTATTGTCCTTTGATGATATAGACTAGAATCAAGCATAACTGTGTACACTTGTTTTAGATGTGTGGATCATACACTTATAAAAATAATGTATTTATAATATTGACAAAATGAGAAATGAGAAATTTCACTTAAACATTTGTAGAAGTCAAAATTTAAATCATATGGTTGATGGTGGCACCTTCTGGCCAACTATGATATTGCATCTGGATCCATTGTTTTGAGGTTAAAAGACACTCTTCTGGACCTGAAGTCCTGGAGAATAGTCAGAGACCATGAAGACCTACACCAAGGTAGGCCTTAAAGGTCCTTTAAGTTTTGAACAGCATCCAACTCTTACTGTTTCTAAATACACGTCTTACTAGACTAGAGCTGGTCAACATGACCAACTTATGAATATACAGTTTCTATGCTGAGTCCTCAGCATATCTTTCCTCGAGATCGTATCTTGAGACAATTAATGCTCATCTTATCAATTATTAATCACTTGGATGTGAATGAAGTACCGCCTTCTTTTCAAGAGATATTAAGTACCTAGTATACCGCTAATGCTCACATAGCAGGGTCAGCTATACCAAAAGTACGTGAGCATTTACAATGACTCTTTAATAATTGTCTGCTCGATTTGGAATGTGACAATTATGTCCCCATAAGAGCAAAGTGTGGATATATAAAATTTTACATAATATTTAAATTCAAGAAGAATTAGAAAATATTATAAGCCTTTCCTCTATAATATTTTAAGTGAGTAGATAAGTGATGTAATAAATGTAATGTTTCACTGCAGCTAATGACCAAGATAGTTAGACCTAGAATGCAGAGATGAATGCCTGAGTGTTTTTATACTTGGCAGTCTCCACACATTCCTGTAAATACACTTTGATCTCTCACAAGAGTCACCTCATGAGCTCCAAAGGCAAGTGTCTGAATTAGCTTTTTTCACTGTTCTATAGTTGCGTGCACTTGTTCAGTTAGTAAAGTTTATATAGTCAATCTTCCTAAGAATAAATATGCAGATCTTGGTTCATTCACCCACAGGATGTTATGAAGGACAAAAAGATAGTCTCTATAGGGTGCGTAGCTCATGGGGCCTGTATATGTTCTACAACCTCTACAAATAGAAATTGTTTAGATTCTTAACTGGCCATCATTTCTATAAGACCATGGGGATCTCGTACCTCTGCTCTTTAGTACACAGTTCTTACTGAGTTAATTAGTCCACACTGCTTACCCAGGACTGCATTGTCTCTTCTCTGAAGCCTCCTCAGTATTTGAGGACCACAGCTTTTTGTTTCATGGTAAGCTGTCTCCATTGCTTATGGCTGTCAAAAAACAGAGTATTATGATAAGAAAGAATGTTCTGGGCCAAAGCGTTTCACCTCAGGGTTGTTAGCAGGAGTATAGGTCCTGTTATAAGAGCTTCCCCTCAAGGGCATATTCCTACTGACTTCCTCCTATTAGGCCCCACTATTTGTCTCCACCATGGTGGAAGGTACTCCTAATAATACCTTGAACTTATGACATAATCAGTGGATTAGTTATTAGTTACATCAAATTCTCACGACATGATCATGTTTCCAAAGCCCCACCTCTGAACATTATGCTGGAGAGGGAGCCTTTGGAGGGATCCTTATATCTGAACAATGACCTCTTTCCATCCCACCAGACACCTCTTCCCAGTGCTTTAAATCATGGTGAGTCTAACCTGGGATTGCTGACATATGTGGATACCACCAAAAGACAAGGAAAGCAAGGCAAAGATTACTCTAACAAGGCAGCCATGGAGTATTTTGAATGAGATAGAAAGAACATCTGCATTTGGTTGTTACTTCTAATATTGCTTTGAGGGATTCTCTGCCCATTTTCATGCCTATGATCACTGGGGTTGAGGACTCCATTTGTTCTGTTCCCACACAAGGAGTTTAGGATGCATAGAACTTGCCTATCTGCTGTGAAAGCTGTCATATCTTCATCTCATGTAACTTTTCCCTACTTGTCCACATATGGGAAGTTGGAGACATCTGCAGTGACTCATGGTATGAATTAGACCAAATCTATAAGTCTAGGCCTAGTCATCCAAAGATAAGCACGTTATGAATGTTTATTGACAGTTTCATTGACATGTGAAGACACAGGCCTCATTTAGTAACCATCACAATGAGAAAGCTAAAGCAACACTCAGGTTTAACTAGGGGATCAGGAAGTGGGAGGACCTTGGCTTTGATGTTGAACCACATGGCCTTCTGTAGACAATATCTAAAGCTTTTGCAGCCTTTTCTCTTTCCCCTGGGAACTGAACACAATGCCCCTTAAATCTGAGCACAGTTGATGCTCAACACACAGTGTTGACACTGGCAAGCATTTAGCAAAAGGCAGACATCATTTGTTATTATTATTTTATTGACAATATGGAGGCCACTCTGTGTCAAAGGTCACACCAGTTGGTGAAGGTATAGAAAGATGAGAAGCAAACTGAAGGCTCTGAATGGGGCTCTGATTTTCAGGCCCCCAGGAAGCTGTTTGTCTGTGTCTTGCTTGCTTCCCTTTTGTCAGGTATAGAACATGAAAAGATGTCTGCAGATAGTTATGTTCTTCATATTCAAAGCTCTTTGTCCATAGAATCCCTGATGAGTTAATGAATGCTTGACAGCATCTCTTTATTCAGTGAGCACTCAGGAAAAACCCTCCCACTTGAAGACATTGCAAGGCCTGAGTTGAAGGAAAGGCCAGATCACCCTTTTCTTCCCCATCTGCCTGAAGCAGCCCTGGGAAGGGAGGAGCTCAAATGCTTTCTTTATTAGCTGCATTTTCCCTTTCAAACAGTAGATAATTTCAGGAAAACATAAGAAGTTGAGTTCATGGCAAGTTTGTTAGACTTCATTCTAGAGACATTTTTCAGTAATTATTTTTCAGAATTTCCCACCCATCTAATTGCTATTCCTCCCTCTTCTGCTTATCCCACATTCATCGTTTATCTCAGAGTAGAGTACTTTCAGCTCTGTAATGAGCTGTGCTTTCATTTCTTACAATGGAGAGATTCTTATTCAACAAAGATACAGACAGAACTCAAGGCTGTGGTGCAAATTTGTTCTTCGCAATAAGTGAAGTTTCCTATGTGACCTCCTAGCCAAATGTACCTTTCCTTATTGATTCATGATTAGTTCTCGGTCTATCTATCTATCTATCTATCTATCTATCTATCTATCTACTATTTATCATCTATCATTTTCATCTACCAATCACATGTGCTTGTATGAATATGCATGTATGTACCTGCCTATCATATATATATATATATTTATTTATCAATTATGCATATGTGCCTTTATGTAATCTACTTTTTAAAATATATATCACCTATTTATCATCTATCACACATATATATATATATGTGTCTACCTACATATCTTTAAATCTATTCATATATCAGCAATATATATCTGTCTATCATCTAACACCTATCATCTATCTATCTATCTATCTATCTATCTATCTATCTATCTATCTATCATCTATTCATCCATGGATCTGATTTGTAATCTCTTGATTTTCCTTTATTTACTATATCTCCCCATAGTTATTAGCCAGTGGCAGTATCTTGTTGATTCTTAAACGGCAAACACATGGCACCAAATTAAATCCCAGATAATTGCTTGAAATGACAATGTTTCTATGTCAGTTAATCCTATATGAGTAAATTGTTTCACAGCTAACAACCACACACAGTATACAGTTCTTTAGTACTCATGAACTAAATTACATATAATTTATATATATATTATAAATAATATAATTAGTATATGAATATGTTGTTATATTGTTATAAGTTGTGAGAGTTGTTTGCTTTTTCTGAATCCCATGTGGAAGAGGATTCTATTTGACCTACTGGATCGATTAGGATTGGCTCAGTTCTGGCAGATTTGAGTTTCTTGGATTACTTTTCTCCAGTGCTTGGATACTAGATAATGCATTCACAAGCTTGGATCAGAGCACTATAGTGTGAGCTTACTGAACATGGATCAAATGCAGCACATCACCTCATAGGGCTGTGAAATCCTTGCTTGTGGGAGTAGTAGAGGTGGTCTCCTCTCATGGCTAGTTCCCATCCTCCCAGAAGCATCCTCCCCTCTTCTATTCTTCAACCCTTGGCATGAGGGAGTGTGTAATATTTGTATGAATGTGAGCTAACAGCTGACTTGGGCTTACTTTGCCTTAAGACTCACAGAGAGTCATCTCTGTATCATGTGTCATTAGAACTGGCACAGTGTGATGCCTTTTGCAAGTACTCAGCTTATGAGTACTGTTGGTTAAGGGACAAAGTAGTTTGATAGACTCATCCATCTGGGTATTCTTTCTGAGTGAAGGCTATGACACACTCTCAGCTGAAAAGAAATATTAAAAAGGTGAGAAGTAGTTTCTAACATTATGATTTCACTAACTTGTGAAATCATAATTAAAACATTAAAAAAGAGAACTCATATTCATTTTGGTTTATGTTAGGCAAGGTAGGTCATAAACAAAAGTGACTTAAGACATTTGAACTCTGTTCCCCTTTTAGTTAAGTTCAAAACTTTTCCAAAAAAGGCAATCCATGTCTTATAGCTCTCTAACAGGGGCCAATATTTCTTGTTTGTAGAATTTGTCCCCACTAAGATGATGTAATAGGAAGGGTTCTCTGATTAAGATTCAGACCAAGTTTCCATTTCTTTGACTGGTAGCCAGAGCTGTTTCTCCCATTAGAACTTCCCAAGTACATGAACAGTACACAGCAATGATCATTCTGATTCAGGTAATCCAAAGGCTAAATATTTTAGATTATTTCTAAACAATATGTGTGCACATGTTAGTGAAGTTGTCTGGGGGCCAAAGGCATCCCCCTGGGAGGTAAAGCCGTTGTGAGCAGCCTGGGGTAGATGCTGTATATACTCTGCAAGAGCCAAGTGTGATCTTAACCACTGAACTACCCTCCTATCATCTAAAGATATTCTTAATAGTAACGTCTTTGAAACCACTACATCTCACTTTTAGGATGGGGAAACTGAGGCACGAATTTGGATGCTATTCTGAGGATAGTTTCATAGAGAAGATATTGAATTATTCATGGATGACTCTTGGGAATTTGATCTCAACTCAAGTGATGAAATGGATCTTAAGTAACGCACTCTATGAGAGGTATCAAGGGCAGTCTCATCTTGGAGAACTCAAGAGATGTTGGCGGCTCAGTAATTAAAGAGTTAACTGCAGGGCTTGGGGAACAAAACCCTAGACAAAAGTAAAAGGATGAGCAGAAGCTTCTGGTTGAGACAGTAGCAGTCAAGGGACCCACTTTAGAAGACAATGTTGAATGACATCTTCAACCACATACATTTGCATAGCTGACTTTTGCCACTCTTGCATTTGCTTGTGCCTGTAAGAATAAGAGTGACCAGAAAAACATCTGATATAATCTCCAGTGATGTTATCAAAACCCTAAGTGTGTGGACTATATGTTTTATATTAAGCTACAGCATTACTCTGTAGACTCCTAATTGAAAATTGTAGTTTTTATACACTCAAATGAGTTCTGTATTCATGACATTAAATCAGTATGTAATGTGGTAACATACTGTTGGAAAATTAACTTTGCATGATTTTGTCAAAACAAGCTGAAAAATATTGTTCTCACACAAAACAAACAAAAACCCACTAAGCTGCTTTGGTCTGCAACTGACTTAAGTATTTAATATGCATTTTTATAATACAAAGATGACTGTTATACAATGGTTAAAATCCCTCCTTCTAATCACTGTAATTTTAAAACTCATAAAAACATAGGGATTGTCATTATTCATTGTGTTTCAAACAAACAATAATTTGAGAAGAGGAGAAAAATATTAAGTACCAATGGGCAAATAAATTAGGAATTAAATAAGTTGTACCTGTGAATTACAGTCTTACTTTACAATAAGCCTAAGAATGAGTTGCTGCATCAAAAGCTTTGTGTAAGTAGAAACAGAATTGGCATTGTCTGTCGATGTGCAGATAATGAAAAACAAACTTCAGGACAAAAATTTGCAGTAAAATTAAAGTAAAACCAAGCGGGAATTTCCTAAGACATAGCATTCAATTTGTCTATGAATGAATATCCTAAAAATTCAGCTACATTTCCAAGATGAGAAAAGCCTTCATATGGTTAGCAGGAAGTCCATAAGAAGTCTAGTTAAAAAACGCTTTGGAACTATTTGAATGAAATACAGAGCTTAGCTGAGGTGCATTCATTTTCCTTGACTGAAGAAAGCTGTGCAAACATGGAGAATTTCTGGGATTTCTCATTCATCTGGACAATTATGAACTAGGGAAAAGTTGGGCAGAGCTGGATTTTTATTGCTTTGCTCTTCCGGTCATGGGGTGAAAGGGCAGAAAAGCTTGAGGGATGAGGTCAATGCTGGTGTTTAAGTTGACATGGGTTACAAACATAAATGTGAAATTTTAGAAATGTAGAGAATCCCCAATCCTCTAGCTATATAAAGTTGCAGAAGTAAAATCTTTGCTAATATAGATATGTTCTTCTTTGACCAATTCGAGTTATACTGGTTGACTTATCCTAAGGATACTGACATTCCTACAATATGGAATTAGTTATTTCCCATTCTCAGTGTGCTGTATCCATAAGTATAAATGAAGACTGTTGCTCACGTGAGGCAATAAGAAATCTGAGGTCCTTATTCACTGCATTTTACACATAGACAGCTCAGGAGTACAGGCAAGGGTCACAAAGATATGAGACTCAGAGCTCTCAGATGTGAGACTACATATATCCTTCCTCTGTACATTGTTCTTCTTAGGGGAAACTAGCACTAATAACTTACAGGTCACATGATAGTTAGATAGTTATAGAATCTGATTGAGTGCATTTATGTTACTCTTCAGTATGGAAGAGTGCTTATCTGTTTATTCTTTGTTTTTCTCATTTTTATTTGAGATACAATCACTATGCAGTTCAAGCTCCATGTGTTTAAACTAGAACTATCTTTTAATTTTAATCATGAGATATGATGAAATAAAAACTTCAGCTATCAGTAGAAGTAAAATTGGCACCTAGAACCAAAATCCTTCAAGTTATCGCTCTTTTTAACAGGCATAACACATGAAACTAAAGGCTTAAAAATCTGAAATCATCAACTCTATGACTGGCTAATTAAGCCTAGCACAATGCTGTTCAAAATCACCTCTCCTTATAATTCATGGTAGATTTACTTCTTTTTACTGCAAATTCTGTTGGATGCATATGATGCATCTTACTTATTCCTTTGTCTATCAGTGAGGGTGGGTTTTTTCCCATTTGTCTGTTCTGAATGAGGAACGTATAGACTAATTTTTTTCAAAGAGATCCTGATTTTTAATCATTTTGCTCATCAAAAATGAGATTTCTTTAAATACTTGTGAATATAGTAGATTTGTGAATATAGTGCATAGTAGAATAACGTAAGTGTGGTCACCAAACCAAACAAATATTTGAAGAACAAAAGAAGGGAACCCAGGACCATGGATCTGGATATTTTCTATAAGGTGCTGTGTCAGGTATATTTTGCTTCTAACCAAGCTTTTTAATTGCTTCTACTTTTATCTTCACCTATGTCTTGGGACTGTGAGGACATTTATGTGGTCCCGAGAGCTCACAATTCTTCAGCCAGTCCATCACAGTCACATGATGAGACTCAGAAACACTCACTGTTTCTTACAGGACAAGCTGACTGGACATTGCTCATTAGTGCAGTGGGGCTCACTCTTACTGCTTCTGCTTCTGACTTTGAGCAAGAAGTTATTGAAGTTTTGTTCCACAGAATCCTACAATTTGATGCTTTTTTTTTTTTTTTTAATGAGATAAAACTGTGTAAGTACAAACTGGCATTTTGAGTGTGAGAGATTTTATTTTTCTTTCTCTGTCTCCTTGTCTTTCTCTGTCTCTCTGTGTGACTGCTTCTTTCTCTTTTTTACACACACACACACACACACACACACACACACACACAGCCTTACCCACTACTTCTGCTGAAATTAAGACTGATGTGTTTAAAATCATTTTGTAGGGGTAAAGGCAATTTTTAACACAACTGTGATTACTGTAGAATATTCTAGACAAAGACAGGAAGTCACTCTTTGTACAAACGTCTCCAAATATTTAGCTAAGAAAGATGGCCATGTTTTGTTACTTTTTGTATATTTTTTGATAGATTTTATTTTGATTAGAGCATTCTTCCCTTCCATTTGCCCCTTCCAAATTCTCCTGTATTCCTGTCCCCACATTCCCTCAAATTCATGCCCTCTTTTCCTGACAATTGTTATTGTGTGCATATGCATATCTATACACAAACACACATTCTTTTATTAAAATTAAAGTATGTAATTTATTGACATTGCAAATGTTGTCCCCTTCTCAGCTCCCCTCTCCCCAAATTCTTCACACCATCCAACCCCTCTCCTGTTGCTTCTGAGAGGGTGCTCCTCCACCCTCCCACCACCACGCTCATTTCCCCCCTACCACCATCCCCTTTCCTGTTGTATCAAATTTCTACAGGATTAGATGCATCCTCTTCTACTGTGGCCAGACAAGGCAATTCTCTGCTAATATGTGTCAATGGCTACAGACCAGCCTATGTATGCTTTTAATTATTGGCTTAGTCTCTGGGAGCTCTGAGGGATCTGGATTAGTTGATACTGTTGTTCTTTCTATGGTGTTGCAATCCTCTTCAGCTCCTTTATTTCTTCTCTTAACTCTTTCACAGGGGTTCCTGACCTCAGTCCAATGCTTGGCTATAAGTATCTTCATCTGTCTCAGTCAGCTGCTGGCAGAACATTTTAGAGGACAGACATGCTAGACTCCTGTTAGCAAGCACAACATGGCATCAGTAATAGTGTCAGGGTTTGTGCCCATCCATGGGATGGATCTCAATTTGTGCCAGTTCCCGGATGGCCTTTTCTTCCATCTCTGCTCCATTTTTGTCCCTGCATTTCTTTTAGACAGGAACAATTCTCGGCCAATTTTTTGAAGGTAGATGGGTGTCTCCTTTTCTCGACTGGGGGACCTGTTATCTACTGGAGGTGATCTCAGGTTCTATCTCCCAATCAATGGGCATTTCAGCTAAGGTCATCCCCATTGAGTTCTGGGAGCTTCTCACATCCCAGGTCTCTGGGACTTTCTAGAGGTTCCTTCCTGTGCCCCCCACAACCCCACAGCTGTATATTTCCATTCATTCTTAAATATAACATTTGAGTCCATGTAATTTTACTTCTCTGTATATTTTTGAGGCTGTCTGTTTGGCACTGCACATCCAGTTGGTGTGCTCTTCTCTGAGGAGGACCAGTTCTTTTGCTCCCAGATTTACCCTGTTACGGATAAATCTTTGTGTAGGGTTAAGGCCTCATGGGTTTTTCCCCCACATGATTTAGCCTGGTGGCCTCCTTCTTCAGCACATATTTGGACAGTCATGTTGATGAGACTTTATGGGTATAGCTTCTGTAGGAGACACAATCCCACAGTAAAGTTCCTGCTTCTCTGGCTTTTACAATCTTCCTGCCCCTCTTCTACAATGTTGCATGAGCCATGAGTAATAAAATTGGTCTTGTCTTATTATGAAAAATTTTACTTGACCCGTTTTGATACCTTAGAACATGTAAAAACTAGTTGTGTTTCACTACGACATGGCCTCTCATTCACCCTGTCAACTCCCTATTTTACAAGATAAAGATCATTACCCAAGGAACACCCATCAGCTCACATGGTATTGCTTATATATCTACCAGTCATCCTTGGATCATATGAGTGATACTAGAATTTTCAAATATGGCAAGTATATGCCTCCAGACATTTACTGTATTATCCCTTCTCTTTATGTGTATGCATCTGTGCAGTCATGTGCATTACACTAGTGTGTATGTCTGGAAGTTCACATGTTTCTTTGCCTTGATCTGTGTTAGTTCTAGGGTCTATAAGGAATGGACTTCCCTTTTTTCTTCTATTACAAACACAGTATTTATCTTTGAAAGGTCAGCTAAAAGGTTAATCCCTTTTTATTCTATCAAACATCATCTATCTTTTATGTTTGTTTTGCCCCTTTACTTGCCCCCATTATTCCATCACACCACACACACACAAGAGAGAGAGAGAGAGAGAGGAGAGAGAGGCAGAGAGAAGAGAGAGACAGAGGACAGACAGACAGACACAGATAGATGATAAATAGGTGATAGATATATAGATACTACTGCACTAACTATATTTTCTTTACCTCATTCCTCTTCTTAGTACTCCTGGCCCATGAATTATCTCATGTAGTATTCTGTGCTTACTGATAGTGTCTGTTTTTAATATTCTCCAGACCCCAGTGCAAATGTGGATATATAGATAGAGATCAACTTAGTTCCTAGTGCCTGACTGGTTGGTGTTCAGGCATGATGCTCGTTCCTGAAGGTACAGACTCACCTAGAGAACATGGACAGTGGATGTGGATGTTTCCAGGGACTTCATTTGCAGTATTCTGTTTAATCCTTTTCTATTTAACATGTCACTTAACTCATGGGAAGACACTGATTTTCAGAATATTTAGGTAACTGTTCCAAGGTGACAGAATCATTAAGCAAATAGCAGGTTGACCCTTGGCCCTTCCAATGTTTCTCTTACTATGTTTTAAAGCTCCAAGAAACAGAACTATAGATGGTTCTGAAATGAGTCAAAAAATACTTAGAGAATAAAGTTAGGCTTATATTCAGTGTAATGTTTAGAATAATACATGTTGAAGGCACTATTAACTCAGTTCTAACTTGTTTAAATAGATTCTCTCTCTCTCTCTCTCTCTCTCTCTCTCTCTCTCTCTCTCTCTGTGTGTGTGTGTGTATGTGTACTCTTTTGGTTAAGGTTTTTTTTTTATCATTTTTGTTGTTTGGTTCGTTTTCTTATCATTTGGTGAGGCAGTGAGAGTGTGAGAGAGAGAACACAGCATTGGGAGGGTTAGGAAGGTGGGGAGAGTCTGAGAGGACTTGGAGAAGGGGAAAACATGACTTTTAAAGTATATTGCTTGAAAATTTTAAAATAATAAAAATGTAACAAATTTCATACAATTCTACGTGTAATGTTTTTACAAATCTCTGGAATGTAAGTTACCAAAAAACTATCACGGTTTAATAAAGAAATTAATATTCATCTATACTTAATTTTAGTATTTGAAATTTGTGACAACTTGACAACATGGTGGAATCGTGAATGAACTGTAGCTCTGGCTACAGCCACACAGTAAGAGTCAAGGGAGATTAGCTGGGAAGAAAACAGTAACATGTCACCAGTAGTAGGAGGTAGATCGATGGCACAAGGGGTGAATTCAATAATATACATAATATATATGTATAAACTTGTAAAAACTATAACTTTAAACATCTGGCTTAAATCTAATGAGAACCCAGAATTTAACAGATTTCTCAGAAATCAAAATTGTCATGATTTTGCTGGGCAGAGCATCCAGCAATATATTATGGACATGACAAGCTCTACCAAGACATCACTTAACACAATTGAGTAGACTCAGGGGCAAAAATGGGTTTCACAGACAGAGCAATAGAATGAGAAATGAACACGATGTAGTAAATTTAATTACTGGATCCCCCATGGTGGCTAGACAGGATCTTTAGAGACAAAGTCAGAATAAATCAATCATTAAAACCAATTATTAGTCACAGGAGGTAGCATGTGTGTTTTCCAAATTAGCATAAAATATGGTTAAAGAGTCACTGGATCTAGTGGTGGAGGGAATGTTTTATGAGACAAATATACAGTTTTGTCAAACTCCATAGTGTGTTTTGAAAGATACAGGTAGCACATCCAAATGTATGAAGTATAAATGAACAGCCACTAATGTGTCCCTTGGAAATGTTATATGAAAGTCATATTCTCTGAACTTGATTCTATTTTCAATAATATTATCTGTAGGAAAACTATTTAAATATCTAAATGTTGTTATCATTCTGTGTATTAATATATAAACTTGAGCTAAACCTTTGTGATGCCATTGTTTCTAGGGATAGTTTGTTAAGTTAAAAGCATGTAAATTGTCTGAAAGTCCTCAGCCCAGGAAATCAGGAATGTTATCACTAACTACAGCTCAATCTCAATGCCCCTGAATGCATTTTTAAAAAGTCTTTTAACTATTAGAGGCAGTGAAGATGGAGTAAAGCAGACACTCGGGTTTCTCCTCACAACACACTGGATTGTCGTGATCTATCACGGAATGAGAACACTGTGATCTGGCTTATAAGTCAGTGAACAGCCATGATCTGACCCTTTCAGGAACTGATGCAAGGAATCTATGTGGAAGCCCTATTTTGTTTTCCATGACTGTGGTAACACACAGGTACATTTAGAAGATTATGACAGATAACTTAAGACAGAGGAAGATGGAGCTATCTAGAGTGTACATTTGCTTTTACCCTCTCAGACCTGGTAAACCTTGCAAGATGGAAGGATCAGAGGGCAGGCATGAAACATAGGAAAGAGTACAGCATTTCAGCCACAGAAAAGGCCTCTCTTTACCTTTATCGTGTATTTCTCTCTCATTTCTTCACATTTGCTGTGGTCTATATCTTGTAGATGGAACTGTCCACACTCCCAAAGCCACACAAACACTTTGTGGAAGGAAAACAGGCAGAACACACATCATGTCACTCCACCTTTCAGGAGTTCTGAAAGATCTCTTGGGACTAATGTCATTAATGACACAAGCCTATCCTGTTAGCTGGGGTCCAACCATTGCTGATAAGATGTGCTCCTCAGAGTCCTATGTATTACTGTTTTGTCATTTCAAGTACAAGTCAACCAGGCTAGGTAAAGTTACTCGTTTTCAGAGCAGAAAGTGTTTTGTAAAGCCTTGTAAGAATAATCTCTATGAGAGAGATCACTGTTGCCTAAGAACTCCCTGTGTTATACTCTAGGTTTGTTATGTTGACAGAGGACATGAAAAAGGTTTATCATCCACTAGGCATGCTGTCTATAACTGGAAATCAGGACGTAGAGTGCCAGTTTGCTTCTAAGTGAAATGCATGAACCTTTGTGAAGTATGGCCTATTGTTTCATTTCTATTTCTTTAAATACACATCTTTATTAATTTGAGGATTTCGTACATTTTATTTTGAGTCTGGCCACTTGCTTCTCAACTTCTCCCACATCTATTTCCTCTCACATACCCATTTGACTTTATGCCTTCTTCATTTTCTTTTAAATGAAGCTAGCCCAATAATGTCAGTGTGTTCTCTGATGTGCAGCTGTCCACTGGAGAGTCTTGCACCCACCGGTAGCCACAACCGAATAATCCAAAAACAAAAGACAATAAAAACAAACCAAAGCCAAAACAAAACAAAGCAAAACAGAACAAAAAACCAAAACTATAAACAAAAATATAAAAGCCCCAAACCACAAAACCTGTCCTTCCCTTTCCTGGCAGCTATCTATTGTCAGTAGCTCCTCAGCTAAATGTGGGGCTTCATATCCAGTTCTCTTCTTCATGCTAGGATTTAGTTTATATAATTAATAGATTCTTCAAATGATGGTGTTGCATTACTAAGTCTTCCTGAGTTACTCATGTTTGCCTTAATTTTGCCAACTCTTTACATCAATAAATGTATCAGTGCATCAATGGCATAACCTGAATGTTTGAGTGACCCGGGACAACTATGAGGAGGATGTGTGACTCAGGAAGTCCTGTGTCCTGTTGAGGACAAGATGGAAGATTTTTGTTCCTCCAAGAGTGCTGGGATCTAAGATGTGTGACGTGAAACGTCACACCAATTATGGCAATGGTATGTCCACCATATTTTTATTATTAGGAGCACAAGGCTAGATCATAGAGAGGATCAATATCTGAGAACACACCTGAGGTAAGGTAAACACACCCTAGCTTGTCCATATACAGAGCCAGTAAATAAGGACCCTTAAATTCATGTACAGATAGCCACATCATCTTTCTTTGACAGGACAGAGCAATGAGCTTTAACTCACATAAAGGAGAGCAAGCGAGATGGAAAAACAAACACACCAGGAACAAATATCAAACTATCTGAACACAGATCATGGAAAACTCCATCCAAGGGCCACAGATCTTAGAAGAACTTTAGAGACAGTTAAAGGAACAAGAACAGACTTGAGTTTTTCTGAATCTTCACTTTAATACGGTGATATCAGAGAAACATGAGATTTATCTTATGCTTCTCTTTCTTTATTGTTATGGCTTTTTATTATTATTTTTCATGGTTGTTATTGCTCTCAAAGGATGCTGACTTTCTTGTGTAGCTTGGTGAACTTCTGGCTTCTACCAATAGAAAAGCTATTGAGAAGTTAGTGAACCGAGTTTACATTTGTACTTTAATTGGTAAACAAATGGCCTTAAAAGTGCTTACCAACAGACAGCATAATCATGCGTCATCAGTTGCTGATTATAATGCCACAGATCAGTCCCAGCAGTGCTGAAGTGATAATTTGGACTTTATCTCTTTATACACTTGGGACTTTGCTGCCATCCTGTAGTGCACAGGCATCTCTGACAATCCACAATGCACAGTCATTCCTCATGACCCACACACAGCTTTGCCTCTGATGCTTTCAGTTGTCAGTATCCAACCTGGGTGGCTTAAGTAGAAATTTCCAGAGATACATAACTATCAAGTGTTAAATTGTATGCCATTATGAGTAGCATGAGGAGACCTTCCCTGTGTTGGATGTGTTCTCTGCATAAGCTGTCAGCTTGTAGGTCACTGGGGAACTGCCTCCAGTACCACATCATCTGCTTATTCATGTGTTTTTGTTGTTATTGTTATTGTTATTTTGTTTTTAGCAATGACAGACTTTGGGCAAACTCCACAGGGAAGGAGATCCATTGTACATGTACTGAGCCAGGCTGGCAGGAAATATTTCAGACACAACTTGGAGAGCAGGACCATGGGAGCAGGGCCGGAGACAAGGTCCCTTTATAGTGGTTGAGCTGCTCCTGAGGTTTCTTTGTGACAGACACACAAAGGGTGAGGATGTAGAACTGTCCTTCCTGTGGATCAGAGCAGGAAAACGCATGTCACAAGCATAGGAATTTTATTTAGCCAGGAAGGAAGAAATCCTGATGGATCCAGGAGCATGGCTAGAGCCTGAGATGATTGTGTTGAGAAAAGAAGCTAGATTGGGAAAGACAAACATGGCACATTCCTTCATTTGTAGAATCTAGAGGTATTTGTGTGCGTGTGTGCGTGTGTGTGCCTGACTGACTGACCCAAGTATAGAAATGAGATCATGAGAGGGGAGGAACAGATATAAAGGGAGTTGGAGGTAGCAATGGTGTATAACATGTTATATAAATGGAAAAGTCTATTAATGGGGGATGGAGAAGGAGACCAAGGAGGGGAAGGATAGAAGAGAGGGGAGGGATAGGGGTGGTGGTAGGTGTGAAAAATCAAGGTATAATGACATATATGTATGAAGAAATCATAAGAACTCTGTACTTCCTGTGCTAACTTAGGAAAATAACAATGAAAAGAAAAAAAACTTTCATAAATGGAGACCTATGGGACAGAAACAACATTTAGGCCTCACATAAGCCATTGGCTGCTTGGTTAATAAATAACTTCAACATTTTCAAATCAATGATTTCATCTGAAAGAACTCTATAGAAACATTTCCAGAAAACACACTCATCATTTAGTATAGAAAGGTCAAAAAAGACAGGAGAGAGGACAGGTGACATTTGTTGATTGAATACTTGATATTCCAATCTTACAAGGGGAAAATTGGAAAACGCTCACTAGGATCCATAAATTCTTCTTGAGATACAGACATCAGAAGTTGAAAGGCAAAGAAAGCCAGAATTGATGTAGAGTAATTTATAGTGTATATTTATGTATGTGTTGGCTCAACATCTGACAACCATATTTCTTGAAGCTAATTGGGAACATTTATTTGTTCTATAAATCATGCAAAATAATTACATCAAATGAAACAAATGGCAGAGGCTTGTTTCTGTGTCAAGTCAATGGATCAAAGTTCCCCATTTGAGTATTCAGATACTGATAATAGTTTCCTAAGGGTTTATTTTTACTTTTATGTGTATCATTATTTTACTGTAAGCTTGTCTGTGTATCACGTGCTGGTTTGGTGTCCACAGGAGCCATAAGAGGGCATCAGATTCCCTAGAACTGGAGTTACAAATGGTATTGTTGCCATAGGGGAGGCTGAAAGCCAAATCCCAGGTCTGCTACAGGAGCTGCCGGTACCATCTCTCCACTCCCACAAACTGATAATATTTCAAGATGTTATTGTCTGATCAGATGGACTCATTTTTAATTATGAGACTTAGTTCTTACTGTTTGTAAAAACTAAGTAGCTATTATAGTTATAAGAATAGTTGTTATTATTTTCCTGCTATTAAAGTAAATATGTCTTGACTAGGAACCGAAGGACACTGATAGAGTGGAAGGAATTATACTTCACATTCCACACAGGTGTGATGTCAGTGTAGCCATTGTAACATCTGCTCTAGGTAGCAAGCTGTCCATGACTGTGGAGTGAAACTAATGTAATGATTTTCCCCTTCATCAAAGTAAAACAAAACAAAACAAACCCCAAACCAACTACAACAACAAAAAAATAAAATAAAATAGAAGACCTAGGGCAGTTCTCATATAAGTAACATGCTGCTGTCTGAACCTAGACAAACATCTCATCTTTCCAGGTTGTAAATGAAACTTTATTTAGTCACACATGTAAATCCCAACTCTTTCCTGAAGCTTGGGGGAACAGGTTCAACTATATACATCATGTGGGGAGGCTACTACACAATGGTAATCTTGGTTACAGGTGACTAAACAGTATAACCTGGGTAATCATCTCCCTGGATACTTTGACATTTGTCACCAGAGTCTTTGTATAGATGTCACCTCTTTTTATTGATATTTTTCTTTTAAGCATTTGTCAAGTAGCCTGATACCTAATTTATTCAGAAATAAGCCTTTGTCTTTATGTATGTATACAGGTGTGTGTATCTGTGTGTGTACTCATGCTTATGCAGATATTTGCATATTTATGTATAATTTCCAACATGTGTATTTAGCATATGTTAAGATGTTCTAAAGTCTTCTTTGAGACTTGAGAGAATGTGGATTTGGGCTTTCTGAGTACTTAGCTGGGAGACTGAGACAAACCCAAAGTTATATATTGTGGTTTACCATTTTAATTTTTGGTATGCTCAGTTAAAAATGATTTCTCAAGAGGAACATTTGCATAGCATTTTTTAAGAGTCAAAAAGTGATGTCATAGGCAATTAAGCATTCTCTACATTTGTGTCCCTTAGTTTGATCAATTCTATAAAGCCATTATTATTTAGGTCATATTCTTGAATAAATCATGGATTTTTATTATAAAACATCACCAAGGAGATGGAATAATTTTCTTTGTGCTATAAATGTTGAACCAGTTCTTTAGTAAAACTCGTGGCATATGAGAGACCAAGAATTCATAGTCTTACTCTTACATGAATTATTCAGCCTGTGAACAGCCTGTTATTCCTGTGTTAGTATGTAGTTCAGAGTAACATCTGAATTGATTTCAAGACATTACAACTCTCCCTCTGAAAGTGTTGGTCACCAGAGGCTTGATTGACTATTGTTAGGAATGATACATTGTTTCTGAATATAAAATTTAGCTTTTTTACGCTCTTATAATATGGAAGTTGACAGGTTAAAATATTGTGCTTGAGTTCTATTTGTGCCTGATTGTTCTAATTTTCTTCACCGGCACTGTATCAAATCATTAACTATTTTCAATTTTCACCAAATGCTCCCACATTCACAAACTTCCCACATTACCATATTACCCCTGATGATTTATTTCTAATCATATTGAGAGCACATATTCAGTGTGATAGCTGAATTATATTAATTTGATGACAAACAAACAATGCAATTTAAAATATTGATTGCAAAAGCATTAGCTTTTCATAAATAAGCCCTGTAATTCCATTGATTTTAAGTGTGATTAAATTGCTTGTTTTGATTCAGAAATTATGCTCTGATCGTAAAAGAAAACTGAAAAAGTGGGAAATTGCAATCTTAAGTTGAAAAGTAAACCAGGCTGCAGTGGAGAAAGCAACAATGTCACACGTGTTGTAAAGAGCTGGATCATTTTGTCATGCCTGGAAAACCCCTTCCCAAGGAGATGCAGTTCTTACTGTGGTTATGCAAACATAGACTGTCTATGACAGTGCATGTGGGGTGAGATTCCATAGGCCTGACCTTTATACTTGAAATACTGAGGTTCTCTTTGTAAATGAAAATTGCAGACCATAAGAAATGACTAAAAGTTTAACAAACACTTTGGTTGTGTAACCCTGGAACTTATCAGTGTGATAACTTTATAAATTTCATACATGAAAGCAACTCTTGATTAAATGACATTTGTGTGGATATAATATATAATATATTATATTTTATATATCTGTTTATTTAAAATATTTGCATATACATACATATTGAACCAACCCACCCAGAGAAAATAAGCCTGTGTGCCTATATTTCCCGAAGCTTATGCTTTATCTGTAGAAAGGGACTGAGTGTGTCAGGCCCACATATCCTAGAACATGGTCATATAACATAAAATATGGTTGATCATGTAGATAAAACTGGCTATAAACATAGAGCAGCTTCCTTGTAGTTTAGAATGTGGCTACACTGTTAAGAACATGTTTGAATATATAGAATACACACACCCAGGGACACACAGTCTAGAGCACAGTTCTGTAGCCTAGAACATGATTGCATATCTTAGAACAGAAAGCATAGTTGTGTGGCCTCGAACACACTCCCACTGTTGTGAAATTGTTCTTTTAGTCTTGACTGTTGTTTAACAGTCCAGAACATGGCTATGTAGTCTAGAACACAACTGCAAAGGCACAAACTTCTTATCAACATGTAGAGCATGATTGTGAAATCTAGAATGCATATTATGAAGACTATATAAGGCTTCATAGTCTAGAATATAGTCCCACAGACATGAACTTAATTTCACAGTCCAGAACAAGGTTTAGAATACAAGTATACATTTAAGAATTTTCTTTTGCACCTGAGAAAATTCACTGGAGACCCAAAATATTTTCAACTCGTAGCATGTTTGCTCCACAATGTCATTTTCTAAAATAATGCTTAGAGATTTATGTTAGTTGCTTTAATCTTGAGTTTACTGAGTACTCTCAGCTCTCTGAAGAGTGTGTTATTCAGTTCACAGGATGTGAACTGAAGTTGTGACTCTATTTAGCCACGCTGGAGAAAAGTTTCATGAGAAGCTTCAGGGTTTTCTGCTATGAGGGTATTCATTCACTGATGTTTGATTATTGCGCTTAGAATAAAAAGCAAGTCTGAAAATGTCTGATACTTATTTTCAGATATTATCTGTTATATCCAAAAATACAGAAAATAAAATTCATTTGTAAGACTGAACTGACACAAAATTTTTGTGTTAAGATAGAATCCATGTTAGTTAGGTTTTTTCATTCATTTTTTTCCCCAGATTTAACAAATTTCTTTTTCTGCAGATGCTCTCTTTGTAGGAGTGAAATGCTCATTTTGTAAGAGAAAAATCATTACTGCCATTCTATATTTTATTTAAAAGCAGTTTTAGAATATTCTTTCAGTTTGCAAGTTAATCAATGGAACTTCTGTTGTTGATTTAGAGGGCTTAATATATTTTTAGAAGTAACTTCCCTTCACTAAGTAAGTATCTTCATTTACTGTGAGGATCTTCACGATGGGCTTATGTTTTACTATTTCTTTTGGAGTCCCATTTTGATAGAAGTTTGGACTGGCAAGTGACACAAGACTGCTTTCTGTGTACATAGACAATGTCCACTCTTATAATTGTCTTCAATAAATACATTATCTGATATATGGCTATAAAAAAATTACCTGCTCAGAGGTGGTACAGAGCACCCGATTAAAGATATGAGTCTGTACATTCTTTATACAAGTTGAAATCTGAGAACTGCACGTGTCCTGTAACAAATGTGCACAAGGAAAGTCAGGCATGGCATGTACTTTTCACCCCAGTACTCAGGAGACAGCGGCAAGCAGATCTCTGTGAGTTCAAGGCCAAGATAGTCTACATAGTAAGTTCCTGCAAGCCAGAGTTAATTAGTAACATACTTTTAAAGAATCACAAGCGATTCTGGGGAGTTGACTCAATAGTTGAAGTGCCTACCTTTGAAAGTGAAATCATCCAAGTTCACTGCCTGGAACCTGAGTTAGAGAAATTACCCAGGAGCCTGTAGAGCATGGGCTCATGCTGATCTTAATGCTCAGGAAACGACATGGATGTCTGGGGCTTCCTGGCCAGTCACCACACATAATTCCAAAGTTCTCAGGCAGTGAAAGACTCTCCTTTTCTAAATATTTTTCATTTTTATTGGTTATTTTACTTATTTACATTTCAAATGTTATTCCTCTTCCCAGTTTCCCGTCCTCCCTCCCCCTGCTTCTATGAAGGGCTCCTCACTCGCCCACCCACTCCTGCCTCAGTAGCCTAGCATTCCCCTATCTTGGGTCATCGAGCCTCCACAGGACCAAGGGGCTCCCCTCCCAGTGATGCCAGATAAGACAATCCTCTGCTACATATCCAGCTGGAGTCATAGGTACCCCCTGTGTATTCTTTCGTTGATGGTTTAGTCCCTGGGAGCCTTGAGGGGTCTGGTTGGTTAATTTGCAGGCAAATGGATAGAACTTGAAAATATTATCCTGAGTGAGATAACCCAGTCACAAAAGAACACACATGGTATGCACTCACTGATAAGTAGATATTAGCCAAAAAGAAGTTTGGAATACCCACAATATAACTCACAGACCATATTAAACCCAAGAAGAAAGAATATCACACCAAAGTGTGGATTCCACAGTACTACCCAGTAGAGGAAAGAGAATAATCTCTGGAAGTACAGGGAGAAAAGGATCTGGAGGGAGACAGGAGGGGAGGGAAAAGGGGCAGCCCAGTTCAGATATGGGAGAAGATGGAGAAGTAAATAGAGTCAGGAATTTGAAAGTAGGTGTGTAGTTGTGGGGCAGGGGAACTGAGAGTAGCCACTAGAAAGTTCCAGACACCAGGGACCCACAGAGGTTCCCAGGACCTAACAGGGAGGACTTTAGCCAAAATACCCAACAAAGGGAAGATAGAATCTGTAAAGACTATATCCAATGGAGAGGCACAGCCTCCAGTTGAGGAGTAGGGCCACCCACCCACCTCAAAAATACTAATACAGAATTCCTCCTGTCAAAAAGAAAGGCAGGGACAAAGAGTGGAGCAGAGACGGAAGGAAAGGCCATCCAGAGACTGCCTCACCCACATGCAGACGGCAAACCCAGGCACTATTGCTGATGCCAAGAAGTGCTTACTGATAGGAGCCCCATATAGCTGTCCCCTGAGAGGTTCTGACAGAATCTGACCAATACTGATGCAGGTGCATACAGCCAAAGATCGGACTGAGCACAAGGACAATAATGTTAGAACAAGGATTGTAGGAGCTGAAGGGGTTTGCAACCTCATAGAAAGACCAACAATATTAACCAACAATACTCTCTTTGAAAACATAAGAAAGGTGGAAAAATCCTGAGAGGTTGAGCTCTGGGTTCAGTTGCATGTGCAAATATCTGCATAGGTACCTCTTTACACAAGTGCACTTGTGCACATACAAACATGTGCACATACATACATACAAGAATTACACAAGGCAAAAAAAAAAAAAAATGAAACGTCTTTCTCTTCCCAAAACATTATGGAAAAAGAATTTTTGAGAAGCATTTCCTTTTTTAATCATCTGTCTTGAAGAAGAAGAACTATACTCAGAGAATTAGGAATATTCTGTTTTATATTTATGGGAGTGCCCCATGTACAGCTGATTCAGGTTAAAAGGGGATGGATACCTGTCTTTGATTCAAACAGCAGTGGTCCCAAATGAGAAACAGAGCTTTTTCTCAGACTGGGGCTGCTCCTCTGTGCAGTACTGACCTAGAGGACACTTGTAGCTCTCTCCCAGAAAGGCAGCATAAGGGACAGCTGTGTTTATCTTACCCATGCACAAGGAGCAGTGAACCAACTTCAGAGAAGGAAGTAATTGGCTGAATTCTCAGTGCTGACGACACCTGTCCAGCTGTGCTGGAATTTCTGATGTGGAAGTTTTACAAATGACAAGACATATCTACTACTAGCTGTTTCTGGCCTCCTGCTGGAATAGAAAACCATTACTTTCACTGCATATTTATTAATATACTCTATCAGGCAGTTACATGGCTTATTCTAAAGCTTCTGAAAATCCCATTGAGAGAAGGAAACAATTAATTAAGGACATCTCTCTGTCTCTCTCTATTAAGGCAACCTTACTACTGAATTCACTGTCATGAAGAAAAATACATCATGGTCCTTTTCTTTTTTCCTATTTCTCTGTAAATCTTGTTATCTTAAACCATATTCTTAAAATCATCTGCTGTTGGACAGAGTGAAAGATTTAAAATAAGCCAATAAACAACCAGCACAAATCTTCCCTGTTCTTTGCTCAGTGAGCCAATGGGACTTTCAGTTGAAAAACATTTCTGTAGGTGTCAATATTTAGAGATAAATAAGGAACACAAGCCAGGGTAAGTTTCAATTCACTAAAAATGATAAAAATGTATTTATTTTTTTTCTTTCAAGATAATACTTGCAAGATTTTTTTACTACTAGGCATTACTAGGTTATCTACATTCTGAGTTAATAAGGTAGTAGCTTTTTAAAGTATATTCTTCAGCATTATTCAGACAGAGCAAGTTATATTTATGTATTCATGAATATATGTATATTCATAAATTTAAATATACAACATTGATGAAAATGTGGCCACCCATTTGAAAGAGAGCAAGAAAGTTTATATGTGAGAATTGGGGATAGAAAAGAAAAGGAAGAATGGTATAATTAAGTTATAATTAGAAAACTATAAAATAAATATAAGTTAAATCATATGCTCTGTAAACAGAAATAGTCACACATAAACAGTTTTATAGATTCAGCATAATTTCTAAGAACAGATAATCCTAATAATTTTAAGTACAATGAGTCAACATTGAAGGCATCATGAAAGGCGTTTCCTTGATCAACTTGTCATCCCAAATTAGTATTACATCTTAAATTTCATATTAAACTGGATTGATTTCAAATTCAGACAAACTACATTGTGTCCAGTTCTCTTCTGTATTGTGCTTCAGCACCCAAGAGATCTGAGAAAAGAAGAAATTAAGGGCTCGTTGGCTGTGGATGCCTCAAGAGTCTTATGTTTCTCATCTCATCTTTTACATTTTATTGTGGAAATGCTTCTCAAATGTGTGACCTAGTGCTTGGAAACAGTTGGATCAATGTGCTCATTGAATTGGAAGCATCCAGGAAGAGTAGTGCACACCCAATATGCAGTCCTACAGTAGGCAAGGCCAGATACAAATGTTCCTTCCTGTCCTTGCTATTAGCACGAGGCCCGTCTACCTGATTTTAATATCTTATCACAGCAGAGGTAGCGGTTTGATCAGAAGTGATTCAGGATATCTGATCATTTAATATCTGTAAGTACTTCACAGGACTCTCCTTTTCACAGCCAGGGCACTTGTCTAGACTTTTCAGTTTGTTAGTAGTCAGATGCATACTTACACCTGAAAGATTTCATCTGACTAACTCTCATGAACTCACTAGAGGCATGTAAAGATGCTATTAAATTATCTATTAAATACAAGATTATCTGCATATTTTCTTCAAATCCCAATAGAAAAGGAAGAGTCATATATCTAATTTCCCATCAAGTGTCACAAAGTTGTCAGAGACATGCAAGCAGGCATCTGATGATGTTAGGAAATGAAGCAATAATTCATTATTTGGTTTATTTTCTCACATACCTTGAAAATGTGGTCAGGTTATTAAAAGCTGCATGAAAGTTGCTGAGAAGACAAAATAACTGCCAAGATTTTCACTCAGAAAAGAAAAATAAATTAAACATTTTAACGTGCTTATAGAAAAATCAATTGGAATTGTACAAGTAAATTCATATAAATTATAAATCTGAAAGCCACTTCCTATTACCATGTGGTGCAAATTCAAGTGCATGCTGCCATTTATCTGACTTTTCCAAATTAAGTATGCCAATAATGATGCTAATAATGAAACATTCTTACTGCTGTCATTAGAGCTGGCTTTTACTCACCTATGTACTAATATCAGTTGTCAAAATAATACCTTAAATACATTACTCAATATTATTATTAAAGTAATAATGTAGTTTTTATTCTATTTAGCAGGCTGAAGAATGTAGAGTTCATATAAATACACAGACACACATATGCATATATGCAGTTATATGCGTATGTATGGTATATATGCATATATAACAATAATTATTAATTAAGGTACTTAGCCACAAAAATGCTAGTTATAATCTATTCCAGATACAGTGCTGCATGAAGTAAACATTTGCTTATTCCGGATACTGGAGTTTGTCTGACATTGCTTGATAAATGTTGGGTTGGGCTCAGCATTGTCCCAGGGCCAGCTTTCAGCTCCTGTGTACACCATGGGTTTTTGTTACTGCGAGATTAGAGTAGAAAGTTACCTAGTGATAGAGGGTAGGATGCAGGACCAACATCTCTTATCACCTATGTTGGAACATGTAAACTACTTGACTCCTAATCAAAGTAAATAAAACCACAACTGATTATGTGGTGATCTCAAACTCTGTGGTCTGGAGTTTGGAGAAAATACAGTTTGCTTATTGTGGGAGAAGAAGATAAACTGAGGCAAACAGAGGTTAAGATTCAGGAAGGAATACAAATTTTTCAATAATAGTATCATCTTGCATAAGCACAAGCTTAATTTTCTTGGTTATGTTTTTATATTTCCCATGGATTTTCTATGCATTAGTCATTTATTATAAATTCGAGTATGTGATGGTTTGGGTACAAGGTGATGTGTTCATTTACATTTTATAAGGGACACAGCTTAAGATGATGCAGGGAATTACCTCTGTAATAAGATTTTCTTTATCTACATATTACATAGTAATCATACCTCTGCCCTTATCACTTGCTTATCCAGTGTGTGTGTGTGAAGAGAGAGCACTCTCATTCACCATTTTATTTATGGTGTTTTGATTTTTTTACTGGTTTCCTGAAAAATTCATGCATAAATAACTCAAGAAAAACTCACCTGACTAGAATGTGGATTAAATGTTTAGACTTCAAGTGAAGTTCATGTGTCAATGAGTAGGTTTAATACAGCTCATTCTACTGACAACTTGATAATAGATAACTTATTGGGTGCTCATCCTTAGAAAACTAAGTCTCTCTTTTTCAGCAGCCATTGACTATGGTAGCTTATATAATATATATATATATATATATATATATATATATATATATATATATATATATATACACACATATATGTAGCTTTATAATCTCTGTTGTGTTTTGTGAAATTCCTACCATACACATTGGTGAGCTCCTCTGGCTTTTTGAATCTTCCCATATGACAATGATATAGAACTCTAGAGGAATGATATAAATTCAGTTTAAACAAGAGGGTAGGAAACATGTGGATAGGTGCTAAGTAAGTTAGTTCAACTAGTGACTTGGTTTTACAAGGCATTCTTTGGTCCTTGGGCCTAGATAAATGACTTCCTAACACAATTAGAACATACCAGAATAGGGCTTTATTCTGGGATGGAATTTGCCACCTCCCCATAATCCAGTGTAATTGGGCTCAGTCAGATATACTCTTTCTTAGTCCTCCTCAAATTGGTGTTTTGCATTTCTAAAGGAGTTATTGATTGTTCAGTGTGCTTCAGTATCCCACATGAAGACATTTCATTGTAGAAACGCCCACAGAATGAGGTAGCCTTCTCTTTCGTTTGTGTTTATTGCAGAATTAACAAGGATGAGTCCACCCACAGTGCTCAGGGTCAGCATTCTACTCTCTCTGCCCAACTGTCAGTCAGTCTCAGATGACGCTTTAGTTGTATATTCTATAAGTAAGGGGCGGGGGAAGTGCCCAACAAGAAAAAGGCTGCGAAAGAAGGTTTGAGTTTGCAGATCTGAGCCATTCTGTATTAGGTCCCATTAGTGGATAAATGCACAGTGGTTTGTATAACCCTTAGTCTAAATGGAACTGTACTCTCAGTTTTCACATTCCAGGGCTCATCTAAAAGATGATTTCAAAATCACCTTGTATTCATCAGAATGTGGCAGGCTGTGAGATTTGGATAAATTATGGCATTGTTCCTTACTAGGTCAGTTCTGTGATCTATATGCAAATTATTTTAAACATTTATTTTTCAAAATTGGAGATCGTTCATAAGCATTACATAATGTAACATGGACAGTTCTTCCTGTGATTTGGCTGTGTTTCTTCATCTCCTCTTAAGGTTAGTGCATGTGGAAGAGAAAGGTCAAATGATGTGCTCAGAGAAGTAGGGCAGAGGGAAAATGCAGAGGCCCTAAAGAATGCTGCAAGATGCTTCAGACAGGTGGACATCTTGGTAATAGTGACCAAGGGCTTAGTTATATAAATGCTAAGACAGTGTTTATCACAGCCAATTACCATGATAATAAAGATATAATGACTTGTAACATACAAGGACATTACCTTATATGCAATGCAATGTACATTAGATATAGTAAATAAGATTTAATATAAATAATTCTAATACACACACACACACAAACTATGAGGAAGAGCACTATACACATCCATTTTTGAAACTTTTGAAAATGATCTCAGACATTGTCTTCACTCTACTAATTAGTAAAACAATGCATAGTATTTAAGAGCAACAAATACCACAGCAGTAGTAGGTTAGCTCTACTAATGTCCTATCCAGTGTTGTATGACCATTTAAGATAGCTGGGTCCTTTAACCACTCTGAATTTAAGTTCCTTGCCTAGGTCTACTCAACTCTAGCTTCCTCAAGATGCAGCATTACTCCTGGGGAGCTCATCAGAAAGTAAATATCCATTTTAAGTTTTTATCTCTTTTAATGGCTAATCTTTCCATGTTCTGTGATACCTTTTAGACAAGTCCTCCCAGGGAAGATTGCTTCCTCCATGTTTGATCAAGAGCTGTTTGCTGTGTTTGTCAGATAGAATCATGTTTCATGTCCCTTGATTGGGCTTTCTGAAAGAAAAGAACCCTTGTAAACAGAAAACTGTTGAGAAATGATTATTTTTATTTTCGTTATTTTTGAGAATTTAATATATGTATGTGACTAAAATTATATTCACCCCACTTCCTTCTTTAAGTTTCCTTTTGTTCCCTCAACATGACCTCTCCCAAGTTCATATCTTTATCTTGAGAGCTTACTAAGTCCTAAGTCCAACTATTGCTGCTCCTATGTGCATGGAGGTAGGGCAAAGCCCTGGAGTATAGGAAACCAGTAGGTGGTTTCATCCTCAAAAAAGAATGACTCTTCCTCCCCCAACAACTAACTGCTGCTATATAGCTATTCAGTAAGGGGTGTGATCTGCAGATCCTCTATCCCATCTCTGCTCACTCAAGTCTATGAATATAACCAGTGCTTCTGTGACTTTGTGATGGCATCAGCAATGTTACATCCAGAATGCAGCACCTGCATCATTCCCCACTCTCCTCTAGCTCTTACATTTGTTCTGCCTCCTTTTCCACACTGTTGTGAGCATTGGCAATGACAGGGTTAATTATATGTCCTATTTAATACTTTCATTGGCTGTGCATCTCTTCATTGACTGCTGCCCGCTGTAGAAAGAAGCTCTGCTAACAGAGGCTGAGAACAGCCAAGTCTACACATCTACAAAGCTGGTTTATTATTTTTTAATTTTTGTGTATTTCCCATGTTTGTCATAATAATCTAACATATAGGCACCTCATAGTTTTGTGTTTTAATCAGTAGTTTGTTTGCTGTTATGTCCCTCTCTTCTTTTTTCTCCCTCTACCTACTTCTTGGCTTTATTACCATCTATTTCTTTTAATTACAATTGCTATTTTTAAGTAAATTCAGAAGAATTTTTTTTAAAACAGGTAAATGTAAATCTTAATAAGAACAAAGACAGACTGTGACTAGGACTTTATTTGAGAGTGTGTAGACAGATTAGAAATATATATTCTCGAAATACTTGCACAAAATCAAATGATTCTTCATTTAACAAATCTCCAGTTATCCCATGGCAAGCTTCCATTTAATGCATTGTTCTGTTTGATTTTTGGCTTAAGGGACTTGAGGCTCATGTTCATAGAAACCTCAAAAATATTTTTTAAATCATGCAATCAGTTGTCTGAAATTAGTGTGAATTAACTCATTATATATTTTTTTGTTAAAAAGTGCAGTATCATGTCCTTATTATCAAAAGATCCACCGCTTTGCAAAAAGGACCAAATCTTCGGATGCACAAGCAACTATGAGACATATGCTACTCTGACAGTCACTCTCCTGACATTCTGCCATAGAGAAGGGCAGTGTGTCTCTCACGGAATAATGTTAACCTTTTGATTTATTGATGTCCATAAACACCTGTATTGTTTGACTGACAATCTAATGTGAGAAGCCAAGTCTGGCCCAGCCACTTTCATGGTCAATTAAGACAAAAAAAAAAAAAAAAAAAAAAAAAAAAAGCCATGCCATCCTTATATCAAACTTGCAACCCAGCTATAGAATATCACAAAAGTAGTCTGGTCTGTGTCAGTCACCTGAGGTCACATAGAAAACACTGGCAAAGACCAGACCGACACCAAATGTCACAGCGACAGCACACTAGGTAAAAATTAAAATGGTTAAAGTTGCATTTCAAATGGCTACCAGCTGAAGAATTAGAAATGAGCTTAACATGAATCATCGTACATTTAGTTTTGAATTAAATTTGGTGGAGATAACATGACATAACGTTTCCACAATGCACACTCTATTAAAGATAGCCAAATACTAGAAGCTTCCGTATATATGAAAAGAATTTTAATGCAATTATGCTTCAAAGATGATTGGAGGGGCGTATTGCCTGAATTATATACCTGATACTAGCAAATAAAATTTCCAGTATTAGGAATGGACTGCCTCTTCATGATTTATTGATCATTGGAGCTCCATAGACTACCAGGCATTATAGGCTATGGTCAATACTTTCAGTCATCATTCAGAACTTAAGGATAAGGCCCTGTTCTTGAAGTCACCACATATTGGACTTTTAGAACATGGATAAATCAAGTTGGATCTTACATTTCATTTTGAATTAAATTCAAATTAAATAAACAACTGCAAGTCACTCTCTATTCCTATAGTCACTCTCTTAACAGTCTCCCCACAGGAAAGGAGTGTCTCTCATAGACACAGACAAGTCCTTGCTTGTCCTGTTCATTCCTGCTGGTTAGCTTCCATATTACTGGAAGAGAAAATTAATCTTTCACATCACACAGCTATAAAACCATAGTAACAACTGGGCTGGCACTATAGGTCCAATGGTGCAGCAGTTGCATGAATGTTATGGGTATGTCTAACTGCTTTCTGATTGACCTCAAGGCCTGTTACTTGAGAGAGAATGTGTTCCTGAAATTGTTGATGGGGCCATGGACATGTGGCTAGATAGGTTCTATGACAAAATATGAAAACGTAAAATACCTTACCATTATTATTATTATTACCATATTATTATACAGAAACTTAGATTGAATTCAGCTTGTCTGTGAAGAATTGCTTATGTAGTCATCAACAGACTCTAACACAGGGTTCTGTGGCTCCTGCTGGCTTTCCTGTCAAATGCCTGTGAACTGATGAGATGAATAGAGAAAAGTCTCTTGGGCAATTCAATCAGCTTTATCAACATTTAGTGAAACTAGGCTCTGGTTCATATTTTTGCCAGTCTCCACAAGCTCTTCATTTCATACAGAGAGATTAGGCACTGTAAATGCTTCATTTGGAAACATTTTCTTATACCATAAGGCGTAACTTTACATTAAATAATTTGAAACGCATTCTTAGTTTGGAACATGGCCAGACTCAGCTCAATGTGTATTCACACTTTGCTCATATTAGAGAACGCTCCATTTCATACCAAGAAAAGCGCTGCATACATAGGATCATCGAAATATGACTGAAAAATTACTTTTCTATATGTGATTTTATGTGTACATGATGCCCAGATCCCATTCTTTGGAACTGGACATACCAAAGAAAATGAATGTCTTGTAACTTTAGGTCCAGCTATCAACTGAAGGGATCTTCAAAATGTGATGTGCAGATCTGAGAACACTTGACTTCCCATCATTCTATGCATTAAAATACCACATCTGAAAATATTAAAATTCTGTATTCTGCTTTTATTAGGGCACATTATATTATTTAAGAACTTCACATAGTTCAAATCACCCCTTCTATGATATCATAGATTTTAATGTACTGGGAAACAGGCTTGATAATTTCAAAGCAACACCTTAACAAGCAGAAGCTTACCTTCTGGAATGGAGTACCAAAACAAGAAAGGATTCTGTATTATATCCATAATACACATGGTTCTGAGAAATGGAAGAAACAGACAGTGTGCCCTAGACATGGAGATTTGAGTGAATTGACAGCAGCTGAGAACCCTTAGTCAACTGTGTGTGCAATGGTACACCCCAAAGTTCCCCTTTTGCCTAAATCTCCTAATTTCACAGTTTCACATCTACTGGATCCACTGTGAGATGCAGCATCTGGGAAAAGTTAATCCTTCCAGATAACTTACCTCTGGGATGCTTCTTGCCACCTTTGCATATGTGCAACATTTTAGATAACATACATGCAAATGGTTAAGGTGTCACATGACATTTCATCTGTGAAAACACATAGAATGTTCCTATCAAATGTAAACATTCGTATCTTCTCAAATGCTCATCAGTTCTTTGCTGTGAGAATATCCAATCCATTTCTCCTCTTTGCACCTAGTCAACAGCCTCCCCATTGAGCCACCACTTTCAATACTTTTATCAGTTATTTGAGAATTTCTTACAATGTGTTTTGATCATACTCATGCCTCCCTACAAGTCCTCTCAAATCCATATCTTTTTCCTTACACGTACAAATTTGTGTCTTATTTTTTTAAGCCTCTGAAGTTCAATCACTTGGCTGAGTGGCCATCCAGGGAAGCGTGTTTGACAATCCAGAGTCATTCCTTTAAAGAAAACTGACTATTTCTCCCAGCACCTGTCAGTTACCAAGTACTGCTCAGATAGAGATGGAGTTTGCATCCACCTCCTCTCCATATGCTGGCATTTGGTGTAGCTTGGGCTTGCACAGTTCTTTTACATGATGTCATAACGGCTGTGAGTTCATTTGTGCAGTTGTCCATGGTACTCAGACATCATTGTTCCCTTCTTCAGTCTCTGGGTCCTGTATCCTTCTGTCCTCTCTTCTATGAGTCTTAGCAATAGGGGTGAGATACGAGTGTTCTATTTAGTGTTGAGAATTGCTCGGATTTTATCTGTCCCTCAACTTATTGTGGGTCTTCTGTATTAATTTCCATCTCTTGCATGAATAAGATTTTCTGATGAGGACTGAGAAATATACCCATCTATAGATATAATGATAAGTCACTTGTAATTGCTTTAATAGTATGTGTGCTTTGGATAATAATACTAGTAGGTACTGAGACCTGTTAAGCCACAGGTTCTTGGCCCTGATAGTGGTGCTAGGAATAAGTTCTGTCTTGTGGGATGGACTGTAAGTACAATCAGGAAGTGGATTGTAAGTTCATTCAGGAAGTGGATGGTAAGTTCAATCAGGAAGTGGATGGTTGCTCCCATGACTTTGTGCCATTATTGCACACGTGGGCGTGTGTTGCTAGGATGGTATTACCGTACCTCTCAGAGTTTACACCTAGGTAAGTGTGATGATTACTATTCCCATTTAGTAACATACATAACATCTTTGAGCACTGTGAAAACTAGCTTGGGATGCTGAAGCTTCCAGATGAATACCACTTTGATTACTCCATGTTCTCTGATTTGAGTATGTATTCTCCAATTGGGTATTAGGAACCACAAACCAATAAATAAAAATACCAGTGCTAGGAATAATTTACCATTCTTTTAGCATTACCGCTCAGTTGTATTCTATAGCATTCCAAATATTGCCAAGGCTCATGGTTGCCCACTAGATACTAACAGTTAGACACGTTCAGAATTTTTAAAGAATTACTGTGGAGTAAAAAGGACCACTAATGAACTTCCGTGGAGAGCCGTACCTGTTAGGAAGCTCAGGAAGTGGTGCACGTCAGTGGCTGTGGGTCCAACAGCCATAGACAAAGTGGCAGACAGTTACTTTTTGGAACAACTGAGATATGGAACGAGTTGGAATTATAGAAAGGACATTTTCCTATCATAGCAAATTTTCTCTGTTAGGATTGCATTAGGAAGTCATCCTTAGCCCATCAGACTTGCTCAAATGCATTAAGTGTGGCTAGAGGTCTGGGAGAGGGCCCTGGGGGAGTGTACAGTGTCTATTAATCAGCTTTGGATCAGGCTCGGGCAATGGTGGCATTTATAGCTTGCCTCCCTTGGGGTCTTCCTCTCATCTGTGCAGTTTCCCACTTTATTCAGAAATTGAAGATGACCTGAAAACACTTGCCAGGAGCACATTGGTCCTCAAGGAGGCTCCCTTCAGGTCTGGCAAAGTGATGCGCAGAAACCACAACAGGGTCCAGACTCTTCCCTTTTCAGAAGCCCTATAATTTTATCACAACCTGTGAACAGCATGTAAACACACACACACACACACACACACACACAGAGGCAGTTACTTGCATTTACCATACTTCGCAGATCCAGCCCTCCCCTTTTAATGTATTTCTCATAGCAAGTGTGAAGCATTGGCATCAGGAAGTATGGCTTCTTGTTGATGATTTGGGGTGACACTGGGCAGGTTTGGTGGCTGTCTAAATTTCAGAGTGTGGAGTTTTATTTCAGAGGTAGTCTTTGTGACCAGAGAAAACTAATTCCAAAGTGAAAATTCACCAGGTGTAGATGTCAGGAGCTGATCATGGGCTCGGGAGGGTACACATATTCAGTCCATCTGCTGGGGACTTCCTTTGGTTCTCCTGCCTCACTCTGAGACCCTATTTATATGACCCTAGCCAGAGGCCTGCTCACCATACATGGGCTTGTCTGAAGCCAGGAAACACCCACCTATATGCCTCTGTGGTTGATCTGGACATTTCTGACACTCCAGTGATCCCAGAGGTGTAGTGTTATAGGCAGCTGTGTGTATTACACTATTGCTCAGTTTTCTGCTCCTTCTGTCTCCAGTTAGGCATGGACTTGGTGACTGTTGAACAATTTTTATACAGATTACTTCTTTCTGATGATCGGTCTAGGTATATGTTTTAGAGAATTGAGTTTTAAAGCAAAGGCTAATAAACATTTGATCTTTTTAAGAATAGATTAAAACTGCATAAAAATCTAAAAGAAAACCCTTTATATGAGAGATTCCAAAGTGCTCAATTTTATATAAGCCAATAAATAATTAGATATTAATTGATTTCTTTTCCTTTCTGTTTTTGTGTTATGAGAAAAAAGAGGAACTTCAGTATAATGTCTGTGTGTTTAAAAAATATAATTAGCTACTGAACACAACAGTACATGCTTGTAATTCTACCACACAGAAAGCTGAGGCAGGAGGATATAATGTCAAAGGCCAACCTGGGCAGCATAATGAGAACCACTTAAAAATGTATGCCGGCCTCCCCCCCCCCACCCCTCTGTGTAATGTGTTGAACATTTTGAAAATATTATTGTTTGAAGAGATGAAGATATGGCTTAGTGGTTAAGAGCACTGGCTAATCTTCTAGAGCACTGGGACTTGATTTCCAATATTACCTAGATCACAGTCAACTGTAATTCCAGTTCCAGGGAATATCAATTATTCTTCTGGCCTCTTTGGGCATTGCACTCACATAGTACACACACATACATGCAGATAAACACTCATAAATATAAATAAAATAATTTAAAAGATTAATCACATATATGTATGTGTATGAATCTTCTTCCTGAATGTATAGGCATTGTGGACAAGCCTGGTGTCCACAGAGGCCAAAGAAGGGGGTTTGATCCCATGGGACTGTATTCACAGGCATCCTGAGTCTCCATATGGATTCTGGGAACTGAACCTGGTTTCTCCAGAAAAGCAGCTAGTACTTTACATTCTGGGCCATCTCTCTAGCTCCATGTTTATAATTTTAAAAATCATTTACTAATACATCTCTGAGAAGCTTGGATGTTTGTGATGTGGGTAACTGTGTACTAACCCTTACAATACCTCCTACATCTCCTTCACTGTGCCATATTTACAATGATTGTCAGTGCTGCTGGGATCAACCAGAGTCCTGTGGAGAGGCTAAGGAAGATGCTTGCTACTGCATCACACCAAAACCCTGTCATTTGTTCTGTAACTCAGTATTCCTAGAAAGAGAATTTCCAGGTCAAAATAAAATGCAATTTGATATAGAATGTGACCTTGTTGCAGGAAGTATTACTCTAGTTCTTTTTTGACAAAGCAGTGAAAACTGATGTCTTCAGCTTTTTCATAGCTGTCTGGCATCCATGTCTGGCAAACATTTGACATGATCTGGTGGGTGCAGAATAGTTATCCAAGGTTAGCTATATGATTCTCTGACTCTAAGAGAAGTTTAGAACTTTCATAATATATTTGCTTAGCTGTCCATTACTGTACCAGTGTCATCAATTTCTTTTTAATGTTACATCTTTTACCTGTTTTCTCATTAATTTGTAAGTGCCCATCAATCTGCAGCCTTATTGAGATGCATCAGCTTTATCAGGATGCATCTTCTATATGCTGCACTGGCCAGTATGGAAGGGAATCTGTATTCCCGGTGCTAACTTGCAGTGTAACCAAGTGGAATCCTCCATGCAGAGCTAAACACTGCTAAAGAAGTGACTGAGGATATGAGGTGCTCAAGAACCATGGTGTTGGAAGACACTGCCAGCTTGTAGTGGTGGTGGGCTACAGGACTGCATTGTTTTAGAAACTTTGACACCTCATATTGATGCACGTGGGGTATCCAAGAGTGCCTATGACTCCTTTGAGGGAACAGGTCATTGCTATTGATGACTTGGGAGAAATGATGGACAAAGCCTGGGAAAACACACCTTGACCTCTGACCTCAGTAGGCTATGCCTGTTTCTGGAAAACTCTACTGGAAATTAGAGACAAGGAGCTGATATGGCTATGGTGAAGAAGGTGTGGGAGATGGGATGTGGTCAAGGAGAGAGAAGCTAAGGACAGTCAACACAGGCACCTGACAGGGATTGCCTTTTGGCTTAGGTCTTTGCTGTATCTTTTTACATTATTTACAATACTTTGGATATTTTGAGTTGCTATGGATAATCTTATGCAGTCAAAATGGTTGATTTTTATTTCTAAGCTTCCAGTTTTGAAGTTCTGCTAATGATGTGTTTATCAGCATGATAGGATATCAATATTAATATATGCAAGGTTCCACTAGTGCTCTTTAAAAACCAGATATTTCTCTAGAAATTATATTTCTCCTACAAACAAAACTCGTTTTTAATATAACTTCTCATTATAAAACATTCCCCTGCTAAAGCTGTTGTCTTTGATCATCATTCTGTTGCTTGCACACATGTCTACTTTGATGAGTGGCTTTTTCTAAGGGAGGACTCCAGGTCCTTGACAAATATAGTCATGGTTTATTAACCTGGCAGAAAACTTTTAAATACATATTCATGCATCTTGAAGGTATACACATAAACAAGATAAGAGATAGTGAATACTGTTAAGAATAGAGATTGGAAGTAGGGTTGGTAGACATACAACAGCACAGTAAATACAGGGAAAGAGTGGAGGCTCATTTCAAACTGAACAGAACTACTGTGAAATCCGGCAATTCTGCTAGTGAGTATTTGTAAACAAACCAAACAACAACAACAACAACAAATCAACAACCCATGAAACTGACACATCAAAGGAAGATCTGCTCTCCCATGATCTTGTCACAGTAGCAGTGAATACAACTTGAATGCCTGTCAATGGGGAAATGTGTGAAGAAACACATACACACACACACACACACACACACACACACACACACACACACACACACACATGCTACCAAACTACTTATCAGTCAAGTCATTTGGAGCACATGGGTGATCCTGGAGGGCATTATGTTAAGTGAAAGAAGGAAATGCTAAGAATGCTGCGTGTCAACACCTGCGTGCATCATCTAAAGGTGGACTTCTAGAAGCAGTGAAAAGTGTAATGTTTTATATACATTAGACAGCCAGACTGAAGCTATTGCAGCTAAGAGGAAAATGGCTAACTAGTTGTTATCACTGATGATGTCAGAGATGTGGTTCTTGGTATTTAAGGACACTCGCTCATTTCTAAGGAGAGCAAGCTACTGTGCTGCAGTGACTGTTGATGTAATATTGCATGGTGAGGGGTGTATATATAGTATGGATTTTTCAAAGCATTAGAGTTGCATGTGCATTCTGTGGAAAGATGCTCATAGGTGTTTCTCACCTCAGACAACATCAATAACAGACAAGATAACCATTCTAGAGTCAAGATTGGAAATGGGGTTCCTGGGTTGAGTTATAGATCATGAATTACTCATGGGAATATGGGTAACCTCCTAACTGCCTCACTACTTAAAGTCTTATACTATCATAAACAATTGCATCTATATACCTATATGGATGGCTTTCCCTTCCCTCTCCAGTTAGCCTTCCACCCTCTATATACTTCCATTTCCTTATAAGACAATGAAACCATGTACATCTGTGGCAAAATTTACACAGGTGCCGGGTAAGTACAGGCCAAAATAACTGAGACTCTGGTGAGCATCGGATGACCCTTCCTACTTGAGGGAACATTGACCTGCTCTGGTGTGTTGAATATAGTGATGGTTTTTGTTCTCAGAGAACAACATTCTGCAGCAATCTGAAACAGGGAAGGCAAGAAAATAAAGTGCTATGCATGTTCATTAGGAGAATAGTATATTATTTAACAGTTGACGACTATAGTGTTAAACTGTATTAGATCTTCATAAGTCAAACACAAGAACCACTGGATCTAACAAAAATCTACTTTGGACTGCATATTATTATTGCAAAGCCTAGTTCCTTGCATATAAGGATGCTGAGAACTTCCAGGAGCTCCTCAGGCAGTGTTTTGTATTCAAGTCAGGCCCACTCCTGCAATATGCTTCTCATCAAATTCCATCAGCATCTGGTGTCCAAGTCCAGCCTAGAAAGCCACCCATGCTTGTAAGAATAGGAATTCATTAGAGCTTGTAAGCCCACTCATGGATTTTCTTTCTGCTAAAGACACTGGCAGCTTCCACTCTTGCTGTGTGCTTCCTTCTCTGAGAAAGGAAACATCATTATGGATGGATAGCAAGTCTGAGTACCTGGCTGCCTTTGAGAAAACATAATCATGAACAATGCCCCAAACTAATAATATATATATTTTATCAATGAATGATGTATAAATAATGATCCTATGATCAGTGATCAATGAGTGATCAGACAGTAGTCTTTACTGCTTTAGAGCCTGAGAAAAGGGAGGCCCTGGGAAGCTTTGGGAAAAACGAGGGTGGGATAGGAGTGAGGAAGGTTATGAAAGATTGAGAGTGTGGAATTTTACTGTGTTTTGAAGTGAACCTGTGTACAGCATTGCCAAATCCCAAGACTGTAGTGTGTGTGTGTGTATCTCCTATGGGTATGTGATGAAATATAGCATATGTACCTAGCTTAAAATTAATAAGTCAAGGTCTATGCAAACATTAAAGAAAAGTGATCATTTCTTATTAATTTATTTATTTGCTTTACATCTCTATTGCAGCACCCTTCCTCCCAACCACTCCCCATTTAAAATATCCCTTCCCATCTCTCCTCATTTCCTCTGTGAATAAGGAGGACACCCTGGGTACCAACCCACCCTGGCACATCAAGCTAATGCAGGAGTAAGCATATCCTCACCCACTTAGTCCAGAAAAGGCAGTCCAGTTAGAGGAATAGGACCAACAGTTAGGCAACAGAGTCAGGGACAACCTCTGCTCCAATTGGAGGATCCACATGAAGACCAAGCTATATTTATGCTACATATGTACATGTGTTCTAGGTCTAGTCCATATATGCTATTTGATTAATGGCTGTGTCTCTGGGAGTCCCCAAGGATCCAGGTTAGTTGACTCTGTCCATCTTCTATAACTTTCACCTATTGTGCCCCATGTAACTGTAGTTTATTAGTAATGGTCAAATACTAAGGAATCTTTAAGATTAAAGGATTTGTACTCCTTACTAAACTTTTATTGCCATGTCAAAACAACTTGACCAAGGCATTTAATTCAGCAGCTTACAGTTCAACATAGTTAGAATTCAATCCAGGCCAGTGGGGAGTAGATAGGCAGTCATGGTGCAGGAGCAGTAGCTGAGAGCTTGCATCTCATACAAGCAGAATGAAAAGAGAGGCAGAGAAGGAGAGAGGGATGGAGGAAAGATGGAGAAGGAGGAGAAAGGAAGGAAGAGAGGGAGAGAGAGAGAGAGAACAAGAGAAAGAGTGAGGGAGAAAGAAAGGAAGGGAGGGAGGGAATGTCATGGGCCTTTAAGTCTCAAAGTCAATCCTCTGTGATATATCTTTTCTATTAAGATCATATCTCCTAATCTTTCCCAAACAGTCTCCCAACTGCAGAACATGAATTCAGATGTATGAGTCTATAGCGGTCATTCTCATCCACACCAACACTCCTCTCCTGCCTCCTCTGCTACATTTTGCTCCTTTAAGATGTTTTCCTCAGTCCACTTTCTGCATAATTTCCAGTGAATTAGATGTCCTAGAGATAAATTATGAAAAAATATCTGTTATTGTAGTGTGTCTCTGTGTAAGTGTAATACATATGAATATGTATATGTATATGTAGGTATATGTAGATATGTTTGTATACATATACATACATATACTCGTGTGTGTGTGTGTGTGTGTTGTGTGTGTGTGTGTTATCTTCCTCAAATCTCTGGGCATTATGTATAGCAGAGGACACCATGTACTTGAATAGACAATGTTGTAGAAGGTTCCTGCTAGCATTTAGCCTGGGGTCTGCTTGGCCACTTTAAATATCACAAATGGTACTGGCCTGCATGGTACCGGTGACAAATGCCCAGTCCTAATGAGCACTTGTGTAATTGAGCATAGTTTCTTGGCAGCTCTTTGCACAATTGTTCCTTTTGAGTCTGAGCCCATTGATTAGAAACTGAGTCTTCCATATAATTAGACTATTAGAAAATAGTAGTCTCTAAGAGGAATGTAAGAGTCCTACTCTACCATTAATGGCATGTGGATGCTGACAAGTGTTGGATGCAGTGCACAGGGCTTTGGAAGCACACAATGATGCAAGAAGGTGATAGGCACAGAATGATGATGATGAGCTCAGAAACAACATGATTCAAAGCTGAGCACCCAGTAGATGTGCAAAATGCAGGGTCTCCTGGATTAAAAGTTATTTTTTTAAAGCCAATTATGTGTTGCTGATAACTATTGTGAGGATCATGCTGTTTATGAAGAAGTGACCACTGGGTGCTCACCAGTCAACACTAAAGCAGATCACTTTGTCTAAGCTGAGAAGGTCACTAATTGTAGTCAAGTGGGCTTTATGATTAGGTGTGGAGGCTCATAATATAAATAACACATATTCATGCCCTTCCTCTACTCAACATAAGGCAATAGAGGGAAACTGAGTTAGCATAGTCATGAAAATGAGATGCCAAATATCATTGAATGCAACCTAAAAGGTAGAAAGTGACGGTAGGTAGGTGACTCCATTAAAGCTTCCTAAATGAGAGAATTTCACCCACACTGAAGAAAGATGGAAGTAATGTTTTATACACAGCACACAATAGAACAAAGAAGGATCTGCCTCCACGAAGCTCTTGAGCTGTTGCTTGTTGCCAGAGCACTAGCAGTTGCTAGTGCTCTTTATGGCTCCTGATTTTTCTATTGTTGAACTCATTTATTGATGAGTTCAATGGTTGCAAACACCCTAGGTATAGACTGCTTTCTTTTAACTTCCAGCAGAGATGGGGATGTATTTTTTCAGTGACCTCTAGTAGGAGGTTTGGTCCATCTCTCTATCCTGAACCACACTGTAGCTGGGAAATTTAGTTCATCAATTAGTTAAAAGTCAGAGCTGTATTTATAGAATGGAGATGGGGTGTCTCCAGAAACCATACATGGAACTCCACAGAGGAAAAGAACGGAGTTACTTGGACAAAAATAAATGATGTCAAACACGCCATGTGTGTGAAGAATGGGGGTGGAGACTGGCTGCCTGGGCTTATGAAAGTACATTTTCAGAAGTGAACAACCTGTTTATTATTCTCCCATCTCACCTTATTTTCGTGCATAATGAACATCTTAGTAATATTTATTATTCTAACCACACTAGTATGCAAGTAGTTCTTTTCCTCTTAGCTACCTGCTGTTCTGTTGGATAGCTACATTGACCAATCTGTGATGTGAAATGATGTGGTGTGGTACAATGTCATGTTATATCACGTGATATGGTGTGGTGTGATGCATGCCATGTCATGTGTGTTTCCTGCCATTGGTGAGAACTTTGTTTCAGGGAAAGATGAAGGAAAGCTAGGCTTATGCTCTTGCTATTGACAGGTTTTAAATCCATTTCTTAGAAATGAGTATAAGACCTCTAATCATTTCTTAGTGTCAGCTTTCTAAGGATAAAATCAGGGTAATCTGGTATATATAGAGGATATTGTGAGCATCAATGTATTATAGCATATAGAATGATGAACTGGCACCAACGACATATCAACAGAGGACTGTGTTCCCTGAATTCACTCTGACAGTTGTGGCAGTTTGCACGTTCTTCTGAATGCTCAAGCTTGAACTCCTGAATCTCTGTCATAGCTTGAGGTACACCGTGTATGTAGGTATCATTCAGGTCTCTTTACAATCAGATGTTGAGTCTATAGATGACTTTTGGACTAGCAACCTCTCTATCCACAGTCAGATGGTCAACTGTTAAGTCTCTGCTGGTCACTAGCTCTAAAAGATAGAGGATGAAGGGCTGTAAAACCAATTTGCTGGCTGGCATTTGATATGATACTTCTTTAGCCTTTATTTACCACCAATGCCAGCTTGAGCCTTAGACCTTCAGACTAAGGGTTTGATCTCAGTGGTGCCCTCCACTCTGTATGACCTAGTATGCTCCTAGGAAATTCATCTCTCCCTCAAACAAGACAGAACCTGTGAAATAGTGTCAATTCCAGCAAGAGGGAAGTAGATGGGCCAGACATGGAGTAATTGACAATAATGTAAATGAAAATCATGATGTTCTTCATATGGCTGACAGCATTCTGGTGAGAGGTGGAAGCCACTGCTCACCTGGAGTAGTCTTATTTCTGTACATATACAATTTGAAAAGTCCCATACCTGGAATTTGTGTTAATGCTGTGAATGTTTGTTTTAACTGGATGGTGCTTCTTCAGAGTCAAATATCTTACTAATTATCAGTCATCATTTCACAAACAGAAGTTTCCATTGCTGTAATTAAAAACATCATTCTGGAAATGAGATAAATTATCACTTATTTCTGTCTTTATGGTATCCTATCTTTCCAGTTTCCATGCCAACTTGGATGCTTTCTTTGTGTAAACATGTCATTTTGGTTAAGATCTCAGAACACATACGCCCTCCCCCATTTCTGTATTACCATTTGTGACAATTTGGTTGAGAAGGCCCCATAGGTTTGTGTATTTGAACACTTGGTCCCCAGTTAAACTAGTGATACTGTTTGAAGAGATTTGGAGATGTGGTCTTTTTTGGAGAGGTTTGCCACTGCAGATGAACTTGAGTATTTAAAGATTCTCCATTTCCAGTTTTCTCTCTCTGCTTTGTGTGTGGTTCAAGCTGGGAGACCTAAGCTTCCTCTTGTTGCCTCCTGCCTGTCAACATGCCTTTGTTCTGCCATTTTGGACTCATGTCCTTCTAGAACCATAAGCCAAAATAAACTCTCTTTCTTACATTGGCTTTGTACATAGTGTTTTATCACAGTAACAGAAAGTGACTAATACAGATGTACACATATTATATTTCATTTTATTCTATGTCCCTATGAGTAGGCAAAACACATTGCCTCTCATTACATAAGATTATCATAGATATTGGAAATTATCAGTGACAAAATATGCTAGAGGAGACAAAATCATTTAGAAAGGAAAAGTGTGCCAACAAGAAAAAAAAAAAACTGTTTATAAAATCAAAGGAACAGTATCCTTTTACCAACTGAAAATATGTGATTGATGTGCCATTAACATTGAATAAAAAGTTTTATTCTAACCACTTTTTATATACTCAAAACAATCTATGATATTTTTTTAAAAATTCTTTTAATAAATGTTTACATTCCAGTACAGAATAGCTCTTAGAGTGACTCTGTATAGAAAATAGTTTTCCATAAAATGTCACATGATTTTGTTGGGTCAGATTGAGAACTGGGCATTTATTGACAGAGGTGGAGGGGCTGAAAGAATTCTCTTGATCTGTGCCTCTCTAGTTGTACACAGCTCTATGGCCAACTACACTGGAGAAAGTGCCCGCTGTAACAGTGAAGTTACAATCCAGTGAACCACCGTCAGAACTGTACCTTGTGTAGCAGTCCGGCATCCACAGGAGGCAGAGGCGAGAGGGCTGCCATGATTTCCAGGCAAGCTTGTCTACATAGCAAGTTCTGCGACAGTCAAAGCTACATAATGACACTCTACCTACTTTCCCCCAAATATTCTATTTATACAGCTTATTTATCAGTTATATATTTAGCAATTTTCAAGTTGTGTCCCCGGTTTCAAATCCGGTGACATTCTCTCAGGGGGGGGGGTCTATCACCTTATTCCAGGCCATCCAACTTGTTGGTCTGTACAAGGTCTTTTATCTACACTAGTCAGCCTTTCTAATTTGCACAGACTTTCTAGATACTGAACTTTCTATTAATCAAGATTCAATCTCAAACTACTTCAACTGCATGGCAGCTTGTGCTAGAATTTCCCATGAAGTATTTATAGAAAGACATGACAACTGATGTCTAGACTTGAAGCCCTTATGCCACAGTGAGCTCTATCCTATCCCAAGAGGAAGTCTGCCAAAACTTAGGCTTCCTTGAACCTCCGACCTGACCTCTATGCCTTTGGGAAGCTGCTTCAGGCTGGCTTTGACTTGGTCACAAACAGAGGACCTGAGACCAGGGGTGCAAGGGTGAGGTTTCTATTGATGAACTTCCTTCCATTTCCTAATGATTTAAGTTCCTACATATGCATGAATGTACTGTACCCATTCACAAAGTTTCAGGCAGAGGGGATGAATGTGCTAGCTACCCATGACATGTCATCTACAGGAGTTGATGGCTGTGGGTTTTCCTCTAATTTATAAAAGCAATATACATTTGTAATAGTTAATTTGATGCTTGGAAGGCAGGGCTCTAAGTCTCTCAGATTCAGTACAGTCTTTGTAATATTAAGTTGGCTTGAACTTAAATAGAGATCAAGGAGTATAATAAATAGTAGTATGGTTAATAAGAATTCAAATAAGGAGCTATTATCTGCCTCAAAACTGAATATATATTCAAATATATGTATTTGAATATATGTATACACATACACATATATATGTACACACACATATATATATGTACATATACATATATGTGTGTGTTTGTGTGTTTGTGTGTGTCTGTGTGTGTATAACATTTCCAGCGAAGGAGAGAAACTGGCTTCTAAATTGAAACAGCATGTCAGTATGGAGCATGTGCAGTGTGGAGATACATGGGAAGGGTATTTGGGAACTGCTACTAATGAGAAGATGATAGGAAAAAATTCTTGGCACTTTTGTAATTTTCTGTGTGTGGTGGGTTTGGGGAGCAAACTAAAGAAAGATGGGCCGTTTTGTGCAGAAATCTCAGTCACAGTTGAGTTGCCCAATGCAGAAATTCCCAGTGAAAACAGCTGTCCAAAATGAGGAGATCTCCAGTATCAACAGAAAAAGCAAGCTGTAGGCATTCCTAAGGTTAGTAGTAAAAAGATTAGATGCCTTCTAGTGAAAGTTGGGCTCTTTGAGGAACAGGCATACCTGGACCGTCATCTTCAAGTGAGATTCCTTTAAACTTAAAGTGCCATAATTTTATTATAGAATTAACACAAAGAATCAATATATTTTTAAAAATATCACCTAGCTATTCATGTTATTGCAAGTTTAAATAATTCGTATTTGATTAGTAAGATGTCCATGTAGACTAAGAAACATTATGCAAAGGAAAGAGGGGGGGCAGGCTGCCCTAAAGTATTGTTAATAGGCTGCATAGTATTTCATGTTCCTTTCATGTGCCAAGCCCCTAGTGAGAAAAAATTCAGCTTGTGGATTATTATTGTGTCACCACTGGGAAGTCAGCTGTGCTGGGCTATGGTGGAAGTGACTTGTTAATTGTTCTATAGGTGTGAATTCTTGTGGTTGGGAATGGTCATCACTTGGTTTTCAGAGATAGTTTCTTTAATGATGTGCCAGCCCTGTAAGCATGAGGACAGGTTCTCTGATAGCACACCTGTCAGCCCAGCATGAGGAAGATAGAGACAGAATGATTGTTAGGGCCTGTTGCCTTATTTTAAAGAAAAAAGAAAACTAGAGAAACATCTCAAAAAACAAAGCACATGAAACATGACTCTCCAGCTAGTCCTCTGGCTTTGGCATATATGCCCATGTACATCCCAGTCCCTCCACACATGGACACACATACCCAAGCCAAGATTGCATGTTGTCTAAAATTCATAGACAATATAATGAGGAATTTGTACCTGAACCAGGACAGCATCCACCGTATGTATTTCATTATGTCCCAGAATGAAATCAATATGTTAGAAGGAGCACTAGTTGACAAAGTACAGATCGGCAACATTAGAAAGAAGACCCTAGAAAGACGTCTCATTTATCCTAAACACTTTCAAAGTGAGCCTGAATGTGCTGGGACAGTGTTTACTTCTGTGGTTTTTTTTTTTTGTTTGTTTGTTTTGTTTTTGTTTTTTATGCAAACCTACATTAGGAGAAATTATCACCTCTATTGGCCACCAGGCCTCACCACAGGTCATTTTTTGGTTCACAGGCTTTTGGATGGATAATACATGTTGACTGGCCTAGGAAAAACACAAATACCACTATGACATAGGCCACACCAGTACCATGATAATGGAGGGTCTACTCAGAAGTGAATGTGTGTTCCTAGAAGATGGTGGGTGGAGGGTGGAGATCAGATGGATTCTAGAAAAACCTTATTGTAGGTAGTTCAGGATAATTGATTTTTCCTTCAGGTGAGAAATGGTGGGAAAAGCAAACCCTAGTTGAAATCTTCCTGTGGCCATGGTTTAAAAGTTAATAGAGCAGGCTCTTGGCACTGATTGATGGAGGCAGAAGCGCCTTCTCTCTCTTCCAATTAAACAACCTGTAAATATAAACAAATATTAGCAGTAGAATAAACTGCTTTGAGTTCCACGCTGTCAGGGGAGTGACATTTAAATCACTCCTGCTTAAGGTCATAATTAGTCATAGATAATAGACTAGCACCAAAGCCTCAGTCTGATAGCCAGAGTGGAAGAAAAGCTGAGTTCCAGAGAAGCATGTTTTTTCGCCCTTCTTTAGAGTAGGTATAAATATGAATTGTTTTTGCATGCACACACATAATTTCTATCTGTGTGCTCAGTAGGATGGGCCAAGTAGTAGAGATGTGCTAATTATGCTACATGTATACCTCTCTAGTGAATCCTTCCCTAATACAATACATAGGTGGATTGTATGCATTAAGCACTCATGGATCAAGTCCCAGCAACAGACAAGGATTTATCACCTGTGTTTCTCCTATAGCTAAAAGGGAAAGGTGTGTTTGCTTAAAAGGCAAGAATGTTTTTTAACAACCCTTTGGAGGAAGGAAGGTGTACATATTTTCTTATGAAAATATGAACTAGGCAATGGCCAGAGGGAAAGCTGGAGTCAGGAGCACTGTGTAGGTTGGAGAAGCCGACTCCCAGATTTCATGCCAAGGAGTCCCCAGGCTCTCTCCGCCAAAGGGTTTTGGCGCCAGAAAACTGCAATTAACAAGATTTATCCCTTATTTACACTGTCCCTAGGCTGTCTGCACTAGGCTCAGGATTTCTCACTGATGAAATGTTACAGTGGAGACTATTTGTGACAAAGCTAAACTCTGCACACAGAGAGGCTGAATGTGCTGGAGGCGCGCAGTCAGGCTCCCGGGCGCCTTTGAACTGAACTTGATGACTGTTCTGGATATTTGTGACCGACCGCTGCACCGCCTGCCTCTGCTCTCTCTACAGTGCGTAATGACTATGCATAGGGAAGTAAAAAACAATGAATGAGCTTCCCTGATATTCATCACAATGAGCTGGTCTTTGAGTCCAGCGACGTTTCTTTTAGAGGTGGGGGTTGGAAAGTTGTTCGGATGAACTAATTGAATTTGGTAGCACCTGAGATTTTTTTTTTGTTAATTAAAAAGACAAGTAAGTGAAATCATAACAGGTCCTGGAGTTTTTGTTTGTTTGTTTGTTTGTTTGTTTGTTTGTTTTGCAGAGCCAAGAGATTTTAACGTACTGTCCAAACTGACAGGAACAAGTATGGCCTTTTTATTTTATTTTTTCGAGACTGTCTATCTTTAAAATGAAAATATGAGTCTGAAGATCATATACTTGATACTGGAAAGAACCTGAAACCTAGAAGTTTAGGTAGTTCCCAAAGCAGTTATGAAGTTATGATCAATACACAAAGCTGGAAACAAATCTATAGCCACACATTCTGATTTGACTTACCTGTCATATTAATGAAAAAAAATAGTCAGTTTGATTATATAGATTCTGTCTTATAATCTTATTAATATATCAGCTTGGTTTTGTATGTGTATTCCATTTTCTAGCCACGGGATTGTGAACTCTAAACACTAGTGTTATGTCATGGAATTTTAAAACATGTAGGAAGGAAAGCATGGTTCATCTAAAATAATCTCAACAATTCATCTCTTCATATAAAATTATCTTATGGTTGTTCCTAAAAGAAATGTATAGATAGTGCATATCCTTCACAATTTCTAATGAAATTTCTGCATTACTTTCCTTTCTGTTGCTGTGATAAAATACCCTGACAACAGACACTTTAGGAATGCAAGACCTGCTTTAGCCTTGAGTCCCTCATAGTGACAAGGCATCGCATGGTGGCAAGTGGATATTGGTTGATCACATTTTCATCCTCACAGAGAAAGCAGAGAGCCAGGCTTTAAATTCTCAAAACCTTCTCCAATGATGTTCTTCTCCAGGAAGTACATCCATCTTCTTATAACACCCTCCTAAACAGTGGCAACTGCTGGATACCAAGTATTCAATACCCTGGGCCTCTTGAAGACATTTTTAATCAAACCACAACAATGCCTAGTAGATTTTCTTAGACCAGGATTTAACAATTAATTCTAAATGGCAATATCATACAAGAACATGAGGTTTCTCTGGCTGACGTGGAGGTCATCTAGGAGAGTAAGAGGTCAGAGTTAGGGAATCGAAGCAGGATACTCCCAGAGGAAAACTGTCACTGCTGCTGTCTACCTCAGAACAACCACAAACATTAGAACCCTTGGAGAAAGGTAAAGTGACTCCTAAAGTACTGGCTGTTCAGTCTGAGTATATAGAAACAAATTTACTGAAAGAACATCAACCAACATTCATAAGAAAATAATAAGAATTACAAGACCATTGATATTATTTAAAAGCTCTTAGGACTTTCATTTGCAAAATGAGTGACCAGTCTTCATACTACAACGTGGTGATCAATATTCATTAATGGTGACAAATGAAGATATAATTCCACAGTAATTTAAATAATTTCTTCATTTCATAGAAGTAAAATATCTATTTAGATTTGATAAAAAGTTCTTATTTGTACATAAGATGCAATTGATATGACTACACTCGGCATATACTTATTTTTTAACATTATCAGTTTATTTCCAATTTTTAATTTTAATGCTGTTCTTTAAGCCAGAACAGGGATATTTCAGAATTTGCTATTGTGCATTCCACTGGAATGAAAGGATGTGATACATTGCTACCCATCCTGTGACAGCATTCTAAGAAGGCTATGACATGCTTTCTCTCCCAAAGAGCTTAGAGGGCTATTGAAACAACAGGAATACGTACTTTAGAATGGAAATTGCTTATGACAGATGAAATATGCATCATACTGGGAAAAGAAAACTTCTCACCGTGAATCTTAAAGCTTCACATTAGGGTGTCTACCCTACATTATACTACCTTCACCGGACAAAGTTTTGATGTGAACTGGCATCTGTAGAAAGTGGAGATGCCTATGAATGTCACAGGAGGTAGCCTCATTGCCTCACAGAAGGCTCTCACCCAAAAGCCTCAAACATTCATTTCTCTGTGAATCTTGTCTCTACTTCTATGTGCATGTGAATGTTGTGAATTTTGAAGCATGCGTGTCTGGTATTTTAAAAAGTGACTCTTAAGAAACATTGGGACTTAGGGTAAGCTCTTACCTCATACTTAGTATTAGCCATTTAAATAGACCTGCCTCTGTTATGACTGTTGAAACAGTATTATGTTTCAAAACACACTGGTTTGGATGACTGACTTACTTTGAATTCTCCAGCTCTCCTGTAATAGTTGTGACTTAATGGAGAGTACACTTGAGAAGAATTCTTCTCATCCTTCCCACTTCATCATCTGAGGATCAAAACTAAGCATCTCATCCATCCAAGCCACTCTCATTTTGTAGAGCCAGTTTCCTAGCTTCGTGCAGCTGATGAGTCAATTAGACTATACTATTTCTGTACCACCTAGGCTTGTGTTCAAGAGAGAATGCTTTTTTTCCCCAAGTGTTGTTTAGCCCTGTTCGGTATCTTAACAACCCCAAAATAAAACAGGAACTGGATATTGAGTGTTTAGTTTATCCATCTCTGTGTGGAGCTCACTCTGAACAAACTGTCTGAAAGTCCTCTGAAGCCTTGAACCAGAGTGTTTGGAAAGGTTGGGCTGCAATGAATCACCATGCACAAGATTCACTTGACTAAAGTTCTGAAAATAAACTAAATAAACTATAATTATTTATTTGTTCACTTTGTTTTGCTTTTTTGGTTTCTTTTGTTGTTTGTTTTATTTTATTTTATTTTTATTTATTTTTTTTTTAGACTGAGTCTTGAATCCAGGGCTTCATGTTCTGCCACTGAGCTACATCTCCATTCTAAACTCTGTGCCTTTAGGCTTCTCAGGAATATTAAAAAAGAATCTCTATTCCCTCATCTTAAAGGACAGCCAAGAACAGCAAACTGATTTGTGGACATTACAGAATTAGAAACTGGTAAGGGACTAGAAGTAAATCCTAAAGAGACTGACTATGAAATGATAATATTTAAATTTTCAAAGCTACTTCCAAAATATGTATAACTGGGTATAATTTTATTTTATAATAAGATTAAGGTTAGAATTAAGCTAGGGTTCTATAAATTACTGTATATGTGTTTCTTCTCCTGGTAATAATCTTGCAACAAGTATATATGCACCTCTGAAATGTTTTCTGGATAGCTGGATTGGATGTTCAAGTGAATGTAAGGCAGTTTTGCAGAGTATGATAGAGTCATTTCAGAGTTGCTTGCCTATAGAGGATGAGGTTGTGATAGCAGGAGCCATCTGGGAAAGGCTAAAGGCATACAAGTGACTTCTTGGAAATGGCCCATCATTTTGCATGGCTGTGATGGGTAAACTCTAAATTAACCGATCTTCAAAAATGTCATCTCAGGATTGATTCTTGTTTTTGTATACCTTTCCTGTCATTATTACATAGTCTAATGATTCCTGGGCATTAGCCTACACTATTGGGCAGATTTTCTACAGATCAACAGAGATGTATGCCAGGAAGCATCCTCAGATTGGAGGGATGTTCTTAGGAAGGAGTATTTGGGATGACTTGAATGACTTGAGGTCAGTTGTGGGTACCAGCTGACAGTTTTGTATTCTGCTTGAGACAGCTTTTCTGAAGGTCTTCGAACAGGTCAGCTCTTGAAGACCAAAGCCCAGTCTTTTATTTACATATCAATTCAATTGTCCACCCCAGGTTCCCTTTTGATTATCCCACCATTCAGCATTTTTCACCTTAGCCCCTTGACTCCTAGGAAAAGACAGCAAGCACATTTTTCTTAACATTAAACAAATGTATTCAGAGATCTGCCTGTCTTTGTAAGGACAGACAATAAGCTAGCTGGGTGAGATCCAGATCCTAAATCACTGCTCCCACCATGCCTGAAGTGAAATTTGTTCTGTCCCAATGCTGACCTTGAACTCAGAAATCTGCCTGTCTTTGTATCTTTCTGACAAGCTGGTTCACAGTGCAGCTGCATCTGTTCTTTTAGGTCCATCAAGCCCCTCACATAATTCATATTGCATCCTTATATTTTACATAGCTAAGAAGATCTATATTTTTGAGCTCATGTTGTCAGAGTTCTTTCCTACAGCCTTAAGGGCTGTCCTGAAGGCCATCAAATTTAGAATTTTGCTGAGACACATCCTCACATGCAGGAATTGTGCTGCTTCATTTTAAAATTTTATTTATTTATTTATTTATTCATTTATTTATTTATTTATTTAAAAAACAGCTTTTATTAACACTCATATATACCTCACACATAGTTGCATTATACATAGTTGTATAGAGTATCTCTTCTACTTCTTATTTAGGAATAGAATTATGGTTTCCATAGTGTTAGGATCTTACCTTCTATAGAAGTTATGACACGTGTTCTAGTTTTTGCATTCCCTCCCTAGATGGACATTATTTTTTTTCTACATCTCATCAATGGTTAGTATATATATTTTAAAATCATCATGGCAATCTATTGAACAATAAAGTCCTAAAGTCATTTTGCATGTGTGACAGTTTCCCTATTTATTAACATGATAGATTAATTGCTCTTGTTTTTCTTTTTTTTTTTGCTTTTTTAAATTTTTTTCCCAGTCTGCTTTGATACCATTTTAATCACATGAAAGTTTAAGTTGAGGAACTAGCCATACAATAGATGCAAATAGTCAAGGAACAAGGAAGACAATAAACTCAAATAGTCAAAGAAACACAAGAAGTTAAGACAGCTACTTTTGTTAATCATTTAGAAAAAAAAGTTACTAATTGAGTATACAAGAGGATTTAGATAGGCATTTGGAACAATGGATTGATGTTTTTTTTTATCCTATTCAAATTATTGAAAGGAGGTTCAGTGTTTAAGAGTAAGGAGTCATCTCGAATATCATGCCTATGGATTTGTGTTACTTCTAAAATTTACAATGATAGTCATTATAATTAAGAAAACATTTAAAGACATTTTCAGGATATTTGGAGTAACTCTAATAACTCTCTGGATGTTTTAGCTTTGCATAGTGAGATTATGGATGTAAAGAATTCTGCTCTGCTGAGCTTTGATGCTGCAGATACTGCTAGACAAAATTATCCATGACCTGAGGTCAATATTTCAATTTTGGTCAAGATTCAAGAATGGCATATATAGGTTAATCATGTTAGCCCTTTTTGTCCTGGGAATATTTTTATTTCTTCCCATTGTGTTAAAGCTCGTCTTTAACAACATCAGCATGTTGGCAGCCAAAGTATATGAATTGAAACTGAAAATGGACCCTAAGACAGAGTTATTATTTTAACAAACTGGCAAGCCAAGGACAGGTAAGATTCTGCACAGAGCCTTACAAACCTAAGACAGAAGCACATTGCTTTTGATAATGCATATTACACGATGGGTAATGTAGGCATTCTTGTCAGAAGGACCTAAGACAGGCTCAGTCTCATTTATTAAATAGAAAAGGGGTAGATGTGGAGAGCTTTTGGGGCTGCGTGGTAGGACTCTGACATTGGCCAATGAGTTAAGATGATTATCATGGAATCATTAACCTTATCAGGGAGACCATCTCTATCGAAGGAACATAAAGTAACTTATGTACATTATTATATAAACAACCCCAAGCTCACAACAACCTTTAGCACTTATGTAGGCCCACATTGTGCTAGCTCTGCTCCAGGAACAGGAAACTGTCATGCCATCTCTCCAGGCCATGCAAGACTTGGAAGATGTACTCTTTTGTAGTGATGTTTTGTACAAAAATTGATGATTTCATAATTCCTACTAATGATTCTATAGAATTTCTAAATTTATACAAGTAATTTTGATCCTTCTATAGTATGGCAGCTGCAATTAGAGTTATGTAAACCTTCATGTGTCATGGGCTAATTGCACTAAGATAAGAAAGCAGGCTTGGAATAAATTTACTATCAGGGAAAACATTCCTTTTTGTTTGCTATGAGACAACTGTCTGGTAACTAAAGGTCAAAAATTGGGAATTTATTGTAGGTTCAAGTATAAAAACTAAAATATTTACTAGTTTGTCTACACAAAACTTCAAAGCAAATGAGACACAAGACAGATGACTTGTTTCTTGGTAAAACTATGCTAAGCTTTGACAAAAGAATTATATTTTGAAACTCTTAATGAACTTACAGAGCCAGTTATATATAATAAATTATTAATTAGATATTGGTCTTAATGGAAACACATGTAAACATTTCAGTTGAAATGCCTTATTAATTTATGATTTGAATTATTGTCTTAAACTTTCTATGAACTTACAAATGTAGAGATGCTTGGAAAACCATGTGATCCATTCTTTTGAGAAAATATAAGAACTAAGAATGACAGTAAGATTAAGGATTTTTCTTATATATGGACTTTTTATTTTTATCAGAAATAAAAATGTAGAAGCATTTTCTTTCCTGAGTAATGAAGTTTGGAACTTCTTTTTTATTTGGAATGAGTGAGTTTCCTCTGTGTTGCCACTTGCTGGTTTGAACTTGCTCGTGGGAACTTTTGCTCCATCCATCAAATGTATATATGCATATGTACATATAGGTATGTATATATAAGTTTGCATGAACACTAGTGGAGTTGAAGAGACAGGTGGACAGGCCTGACCAGAGTGTGTGTATGTGTGTGTGTGTGTGTGTAGTGTGTGTGTGTAAATGTGCATGTGCCTGTATATTGCCTGTGTAAAAGATTTTTGTTGCTCTACATGTGTGACTTTCTTTTACTTTCTCTCTGGCTCGAGAGGAGTTAACAAACTCTGAGGTTCTTGGGAGGGGGCTGTGAAAAAAAAAATCCCCAAGGTAATCAACTTCTTTACTTAACCCTAAGCTGTTAAACTGCAGGTATTAATCAACAGAAGCCAGTGGTTTCTGACCACAGAATGGTAAAAAGTTACAAAAAGTAAATATTACAAAAAGTAAGCAATTTTTGCCCTTGCAAACCAAGTTTTGCCCCTTTAACCACAATCGAACCCACTGAACTCATTGCTGCCTTCCAGAGAGAACCGCTGCTGGTCAGGCTCCCTACACTGTGGAATGCATCCATACGGGATTCTAACCACTGCTCTGCTATGTGGTCCCAGAGCCCAGGATTGTTTGATATGACTAGAGATCCAAAATGTTTCACCAGGAATGCTGTGACAATAATCTGAGTTAAATATGGAATATAAAGTATCCAAGGGTATAATCACTCAAAAATGAAGACCATTATAATCAGAAGGAATGGCTTCTAATTTTAAAAAGACTTATGCGGATACATACTTACTGTGTGAGGGTATGTGCATGAGAGTGCAGAGGTTGACAGAGGCAAGAGGCACCAGATTCAACCAGGTTTGGAGTTACAGGTGGCTCTGAGTCACCTAATATGGTAGCTGGAAACGGAATCAGATTCTCTGCAAGAACAGTACGTGCTCTTGACCTGTCTCCAGCCCCACTGCTGATATTTCTTATAGGATTTTAAGATAAATTTAACTTTGTCTGTATTAGATCATTTTTGGAGCTCCTTAGGAGCAGTGACTGTGGGACTTGGATCTCTCCTAGGCTTGTGTGGTAAAACCTTGGATGTTAGCTACTTTTCCCACTGATATGACAGGAGGCCTGACAAAAAGCAATTTAAGTAAGAAAGGGTTTATTTTGGCTAACAATGTGTGTGCATATTCATCATAAAAGGCAAGGCATGGTGGCAAGAGCATGAAGCACCTAGTTATAATGTCTTTGTAGTCAGGAATCAGAGAGAGAGAAATACTGGTACTCAGCTTGCTTATTCCCTTTTATTCAGTCTGGGATGCTTGTCTATGGAATGGTACTGCCCAATGTTCATTCTGTATCTCTAGGAAAGCACCCTCAAAAATATGCCCAGACGTGTCTTCCAGGAGATACTAAATCAATCAAATTGATACTAAATATTGACCATCTCTAATCAATGACTACTTACCACTCTCTGATCCTTCTTCTTTCGGGTTTTGCTACTCTTTGGTTTTTGAATATCTTAGCCACTTGTGCGATCCTATTTCTTAGATTCTAGGGTCCAAGTGTTCCTTTTGAGAGGCCTTTGGATCTCCCCACAGTATACTGAGCACTTATATTTTCCCATGGGTTTTGGGAGATGCAGAGTTTCCCTCTGGTGTGTGAGGCTTAGCACTGTGGTCTTCTGCACTGTCACTGCACTGACTGATCAGCTATGTGTACACATGCATGCGCTCACATACAAACACACAAACAAGCACACTCACACCCTAAACAAGGATACTCATACACTCACACACAAACATACACACACACAAACACACTCATACACTCACATACTCACAAACACTTCATATACTCACAAACAAAACCACTCACAAACATACTCATATGCTCACACATACCCACAGCACACTCATACATGCATACTCACAAACACACTCAGCCACACTCTTTCACATTCACATCCACACACATTTAGACAGTGTTCCTTTCCTTTTACTTCTCACAGAAATTCTATAACTACCAAGACTCTCCAGAAGTCACTTTTCTCTATATTGTGGTGTGTCATCCTTATGCCTCTCATGATTTGGCACTGACTTGATCTTTCTAAGTTCCCGTGATCTATCCTCGTACACTCTCTTTCCTATTTCATAGTCTCAAAATAAAAAGATTCTATTCTCTTCTGTGCTTAGAATAATAGGAAAGTTGCTGAAATAGTCCCTAGTTAGTTAAACCTATTCATCTTATTTTATTCCTTAATTTTGCTGTCCTTTGTTATTGATGGAGGCCTCTCATAGACTTTGACCAATTGTAATATGTTAATCTGTTAATTTGTATGTTATTAATTGATATATATCTTTCTATACATGATTCTATGTTAATTTTAGTAAAATATTACAAATACTTAAATAGATTTAACACATATAAATAATTATTAAATCATTTCCCTGGCTATCACTGACCACTCTACTTATTTTTTTTAACTTTTATTGATTCTTTGTGAATTTTACATCATGAACCCCAATTCCACTCATCTTCCAGTACCTTCATATCTGCCCTTTACCTTTACAACCTTCCACCCAAAATCAAACACTCAAATCAACCAACCAATAAACAAACACACCATCAAGAAAAACAAACAATGCATAGAAAACAACTCATAATGAAAACTGAGCATGTTTCAGTATGTCCCACAGTGTATCATCTATCCATATACTATACTTGCAAATGTTCATTGCAATGAGTCATTGGTTTGATTCAAGATCTTTGACTTCTTTGACACTGTCAATATTGGATCTTCACTGGAACTCCTCCCAGTTATCCTGATGTTGTCCTGTGTCATGAAGATCCTGCAGCTTTGGAACATCAAGACTGGCCTTTTCAGAAGTCTCAACTGTTCTCAGATGATAGAGCTTTGGGGGTGGACCAATTCAGAGCCATGGATCTGGGCCAGGGTAGTATCTAAGCTAGTCAGTCCACCATGTCTTCTTTATGCAAACCACCAGGAAGAGCACTCCAGCACTGTTCCAGCTAGGTCACTCAATGAAACCATTTGTAGGATGCAGGATCAACTCTCCTGCTTTTATGCACTTAGGATGGCTCACATGCACCCATGCCACCACAATCGGCTTTACTGTGCTGCCCAGTCAAGAATGGAACCTGTGAGGTGCTGGGCCAGCTCTACTGCTTTCACTCTCTTGGGGCTGACTCACTCTTGCCTTTACTATCAGGGCCTGCTCCATTGTATTGCTCAGGCTAGGTGCAGGGCACATTCTCTTCAGTTTACAGCCAATGAGGGGGAAGAGTTAGTTCTGTTGTTTTCATGACCCCAGGGTCAGTTCCACTGTAGAGGGTATAGGGAGAGGACGAGGGCATGACCCTGCACCCACATCAACTCATGGCACACAAGTGGCAAGCTCTTCTTTGGTCTTGCACTTGGTGCCAGCACATCTGTGCCCCACTTCACAAGATCCAGCTCTAACTGTGCTGATCAGACTAGGGACTAGGTTCATGGACACTCTGTCCTATGAGTTGGCTCACTGGCTCTCTCTTGGCCAGGGCCAGCTCATTCTGAATGGAAACTTTCTTGTCCCTGAAGAGTATTCTATGTCTGCTTTTCAACATAGAAATCTAGAATATTATTGTTAGATTTCATGGAATGGCTACGAGGCTGGAATAGAATGCTATAAAATTACCATATTCACATATTCCTATTTTTCTTTCATCATGACCTTAATAATTATTCTGCCATATGTGGTTTTGTTATTTTGTGTAGGCTATTATTGAATAAAGCAGACAGCATTATATTTTTATAGAGGTCACAGGATGGTAGGGTAACATTTAATAAGTACATAATCCTCGAAGGTAAGAGGTAATCTGCTTTTTGTGTTCATCTGTCAAACATTTTTGAGCACTCCCGTGTACTTGCCCTGGGATATGTTTATTTAAGACAAGTTTTTCATTGCTGAGTGTTACGTTCACATACCAGGAAAGGGTGGGTGATGCCTGTGTCACAAAGCCAACTCTGCCTGTCACCCTCTTTAGTTTCCCAACACTTTCAGCTTGAGAGCAGGCCTGGAGGAACAATTAGATTCCTGCATGAGACCAGAGGCAGCGGCATAGAGCCAGGCTTCATATAGTTTTGTTTAGTGTGAATCCTGTGTACATCCTTTTGCAAAATCCCAGTTGAGTAGAAGATACTTGTAGAATGAACACAGGGCGTTTCATGCACATGTCAGGAACATAAATATTTTTATGTGTAAATTGTTGCAGATCATTCAATTTTAATGAAATAATTTTAATGTTAGAGTTTTTCTTTTTTCTTGTATTTTCATTGTATCTTTGGTTTTGGTTCATTAGAATCCCTAAATATGTGTCTTGCCTGGTTTACGAATGTCTTAAGGTTAAGATACATATTTCTCTCATAGAAATCACCCTGATAGTATATTTAGTAACGCCCTTAGGTGACACACTTTTACAGATTTTCTGAAGAATTGATGCAAAATTCTCTTTCAATCTTATGGAGAGTCACTTATTGTAGTTCCCTAGTTCTAACCCCAGGCCACTCTTTCAAGATTTTCTGTCCTTTTCAGTTTCTACCTGCTCCATTTCAGCACAAGTATGCTTGCCATGGCATAGGAGACCATGCTGATGTTGAAGGAAACATATTATATCTGGCTTTCAAGATGCTTTGGCCTATCATATTTTCAATGATTATGCCTGACCCTCCAACCTTCACTTTCCTAGCAGGCAACCACTATCTTCAAGGAAAGAGATATTCTCAAGGATTCAGGCAAAGCTGAAGATAGGAGCTCCAGCCTAGAGGTCAAAGTGCATCACTTTCCATTCTGGTGATCTCATGTATTGTGTAGGCTAATTATTCTCCTTCACGGTGTGGTGAAATGAAACGAAAAATTCGACACCTGCCACAGTATTCTGTGTTGATTGGGACAAATGAATTAAACAGGCTGTGATGCTGAATTACTACTCTGATTATTTTCTACACCACCACCAGCAGCATCACTGCCATCACCATCATCACATCACTGTCACAATCACCCCACCATCATCATCATTATCACCATCATCACCATCCCAACATCATTCTTGTTCTGGGCCAGTTCAGGAAATCACTCAAGGCCAGAGACACCTCTAGTGATTTCAACAGAATCAACCATGGCATTTGGAGGCAAAAGCTTCTTGTTCTATTGCCATTTAAGCATAATTCATAAGATCTCAAGCTGTCAGTTCTTATTTTAAGCATTTTTATCTCAATATTTTTATTTAAATATATAAAAATATTCAGCATACCTGTTAATACTCCTGTAAAGGTATATTAGTGATACATACTGTGTCTTACAAGATTCTTCACCAAGACATGGGTCCTGTGAATTTAACCATGTCATCACCTGCTTTGAGTCACAACAGAGAGACCAAGGCTTCCTTCTGTGATGTTCTTAGCCCTCTATATCTTTATGGGTGTTCTAATTTGTGAAGCAAAGAGAATTGTTCTGTGCTATTATATCTTGGGTCATTGTTAGGAGCAGCACTGGCAATTTAGCACCAAGGAATTGCCCAACCTTCCCCTTAATACTCATAGCATCAAGCCTATTTTATATTAAAACTTGGAGGAAAGATGGTCTGTATTTAAGGAAATAAAGTCATTCATCCAGAACTTTATTAACACAAAAATCACCAACTTTTGTATTAAATAAAAACTCTCCACAAGTCTCAAATATACTTATCCCTCATCCAGCTTGATATGCTGGTATGGAGGTGTTGTGTGTGTGTATGGTATAAATTTGCTCAGTTTTAATTAAAATGAATAAAATAAACAACTTAAGTCAGATATGCATGTGAGTTTTATCATTTAATTCCTTAATCATTATGTATACTAATTCTTTTCAGTAATTATTATGTTTTAAATTCTTCTTTGAAAGTGCAATGAATATGTTCTTTGGAGCAGAAACCAGCCAAGAGTAGCTCCATGGTAAAGTTGGCCATGTACAGCACAGCACACTCATGATCATTTAGAATTTTCTAGCTTGACACTAGGCTCACTCCAAGGAAAGAGCACTGTGGTTTTGCCAAATATTACCCATAAACTGGTGTTCATTATTGATTGGGTATTATTATTTGTTGGGACTTTTAGCAAGATTACTTACATTAAATCTTAGGTTGGGTGGCAATTGACTCCTTTCTATATCCTTCCCTGACTGTGGAAAACTGCCCAACTTCAGTCAAGAGCTGCTGCCTCTGGCCATTCACCTCTCTGGGTGGTGGGTTTTACATGACTATGATCTAAAGAGATTTTCCAAAGCATCTGTTTAACACATAGTTATTGGGAACGGTTGACATCAGAGCAGCGAGGGTTTATAATGAACTGAACTCATATTTTCCACCTTCACAGTGTTTACTACAGGGGAAGAAGTAGTTACAAAAAAAGGTACATTAACTATTGTTAGGAACAAAATTTAATACAACCCCTGTGGAAAGCAGTATGGATTTCATTTCATTTCATTTCATTTTATTATTTTTGTATATCTTATCATTCATGAATTGGATGGACAGTAACCCTTGAGAAGGTATGGAGGCTCTGCCAGTCCAAATCCATGGCAAATTAGTCACTCAGGGGCTATGCTACCTCCAAGGCATGCCCATGTTCTTAGGTATTTCCCAGTTATTCATTCCACAAGCACACATTGAGCAGCTTACTGCCTGTGGTGAGGTATCAGGAGGTATGTAGGTCATCTACTCCTCAACTATCCGACAGGAGAATACAGTAAGATCTGTGTCACTGTGCATGTTCTCTCCTCTCTGACCATCACTTTATCTTTTCCTTTATGCATTTCTGGTGCTTACTTTGCAAAGAGAGCCAAGTCTCCCTGTTTTCGAAGATAGCTCCCCGTTTAGTCTTCAACCTGCTTTATTTCTTCATTCTTAAAGCCATGCTCAACCCCTGCCATTCACACATAGCTGGCCCTCAAAATGAAGGCGAGGCCAAGAGCTAGAAATCCATAAGCCTCTTACTCTAAAAATTCATTCCAGTCATCATAAGCACTTGTGTTACTAGGCAACCAGAGGGTGTCTGTGAAAATGTGTTTGGTATCCAGAACCACTACTGAATAGTTTGACAAAACTATATTTAGTTGCAAAATATTAATGAATTGTATTGTCTGGTTTTGTGTGTCAATGTGATACAAGTTAGGGTCATCAGAAGGGAAGGAAAGGAGACTCAGTTGAGAAAATTCCTCCATGAGATCCAGCTATAAGCATTTCTTCAATTAGTGATCACTAGGGGAGGGCCCAGTTCATGGTGGGTGGTGCTATTTCTAGTATAGTGGTCCTGGACTTTATCAGAAAAGAAGCTGAGCAAGCCAGTGAAAGCAAGGCAGTTAGCAGCACCCCTCCCTGGCCTCTGCATCAGCTCTGCTTCCAGATTTCTAGCCTTACTTGACTTCCTGTCCTGACTTCCTTCAGTGATGGATTATGATCTGGAAGTGTAAGCCAAATAAACCCTTTCCTCCCAACTTGCTTTTTGGTCATGGTGTTTCACAGCAGTAATAGAGACCCTAACTAAGACATCCACTTCTAAAAAATGCCTTTACAAAGATGTACTTTTATATATTTCAAAATATTGATGGTAAGCTGAAAATGTGTTACAAAACTCGGCATTAATTCAAATGTGCAAAGCACTTAACTCTAAAATAGAACATAAAATATTTCTAGAATTAGATTCATTCAACTTGATTTATTAAAGTACCTTTTGCATCTAATGGAAAATACCACTTTATGCCTGGGAAGATTAGTAAGCTATTTGTATAAAAGTTTATTACTATACTCAATTAATTGGTGTCTGGACCTAGTGACCATTCAAGCTTCATGTCCCCAAGAGAACTTTAAATGTGGTAAAGTTCACAGCCAATTATCTTTTCATTGATCCATAGTCTATATCTGTCAGGGACTCCCCTTGTCATCCCCAATCCACTTGGAAGTCCTTTTGTCTATCACCATCCCAACCAGCAGGCTCTAAATTAACAGTTGTTCTTTTATTCCTACAACAGTATAGCTACTTTGATATATGATTTCTGCTCAGTTATCCAGTTTGACTGGTGTCCTTTCTGGTTTGGGGTAGTGAAGAAATCAATATTGTCATGCATACATTAGTTAATGGCTGAATTACTCACATTCTTATATCCTGTTTCCCTTCCTTCACTAGTATTATAATTGAACAAAGAAGACATCCAGGTAGTATGTACCTTCTGAGCTTAAGTGAACTGATTCAATTGAATTATGCTTTGAAAGACTATACAGTAAAGACTATATTTGAAAGACTATATTGCATTAAAATATCATCTACAGCCTTCTCATCTCATTATGAGATGTTGCACACCTTCAGTTTTGTTGTAAACATCAATTAGAAATAACATCACTTAGAAAAGTTTTGCAAATCCTTCCTATTATTTTAACTTTGGATGTTACCCGTGGAAATCCACAATTATGGCATTAATAATACATCTGGGATAGGAATGCATCTTCAAATTGGAATAAGATATATTTAAATGGGAAGAGGAAAGTGAATGGTCAGATAGCTGCATGATTAGACTTTCACGAGTAAATCAAGGTGCTTGAGTACCCTTGCAGTCTGGAGACTGGGTGGTAAAATTCATAAAAATGCTCTAGGACACCGTGTCCCCATTCTTGGAAGTGCATCTGTTCTGTGAGGAGTGGAGATTGTAGCCATAAATTACATGTGAAGCAATAAGTTACTGACTGAGATAAAAGTCAGATAGCTGCAAGATCTTTTGGTAATAAGATTCAGAATGGGAAGAAGGAGAAGAGAGTCTTTTTCTGGTAAAGGAACCAGACTGGCTGAAACAGAAGAGTAAGGTGCAGCTTGCCTCTGAAGCTTAGCCCTTCTCTGGGCAAGGCAATCTCCAAAGGCTGTTGCTACAAAGCAGCTCCTGAAGGCCATGGCCAGAAAAGTACAAGAAGCATCACATTCTGCACATGCTATTTAGACTCCTGTTGCCACCCAACTGCAGAGTACACACAATTTTATAACCAGTTTATTGCTTTTAAAAGAAAATTCCTATTTATCTGTGCTAATTTGTAGAGTACCTCACCCTTTACCACTGTTTTCTGATGTGGTCAGGTAAGGGAGCCCATTGGATGCTACAGTTTATACTTCTGTTCTGTCTACTCTAGCTTTTCTATCTGAGAAAATGAGTTTCAGCACTTCTGAACTGTGATTGCTGGGAATGGAGCACACCACAACCAAGGTTTTGATCCTTTGAGTATTTCATTATCAAAATCCCTTTAAATGGTACAATCCTGTGAAGAATGAGGTATTCACACTTTTTGATAGCAGTTTCATGGGTGGCCTACACCAAGATACATTTAAAAATCACTACAGTAGTAATATTCACTTAAAATTGATGGATATCCAAGCAAAATGTTTGAAAGACAAGTTGAGGTTGTTTCAGGATCGAGAGGTATGAAAACAGCATCTAATGATGCATTCAGAGCTGTCATCTTCCCTGGACCACTTTGCAGCAAGCTCCACAGTCTGGACATGGACTTGATGAGACCAAAAAGGAAAACAGAAGGCTCAGAAAAATTCTGACAGCCATTTGTTCCCAATTCAAACTCTTACCTCACTTGCTTATGAAGAAAGACTAAAGATACCAGATTTACCTAAATTCAGCACAGAAAAAATTCTTTCCAATGTCTTAGAAGATGGTAATTTAAATTGGTATTTTTAGAGAGTAGCTTGGCTGGTTTCCAGTTTGGGCAGAACATTTAATTTGAAAATTTCTATTCCCTAGAACGTTCATTGTCTTTCAACTCAGTACATTTAAGAACACAGAAGATAACGTGAAATTATCTTCAATTTGTTTGAATCAAACTTGGTAAAATTAAAATGAGCAATATGTCAGGAAATTATTAATCTGATGAGTGTTCTTTTCTGCCTTAGAGCTGGTTTATAAATTTTGGTAGTTTAATGTATGTTTTCAATGGAGTAGTCTTGTGCCCCCTTACCATCATAAAGAATTAATTTTCCTAATCTATGAATAGCTTCACCAACTGGTTAGCTTCCATTTTCTGCCTATAAGAGAGACATCACCACTCACATGATTTCAACAGCAGATGCCTCATGGAAAAAGCAAGAATAATGTGGAATCTCATATAAAGTTTATTACTTATGAGGAGATGGGGGTGAAGAGATGACGCTTAGCAGCATAACTCATCAGCAGCTAGCAGCTGCTGCTTATAAAATTTAAATTAAAAAGTAGATGTTGATTTTCTATGGGTGTCTGATATTTTGACATGTCCTAAGCATTATGGAGAATATTACCATTTGTTCAAACTTAATATTTGTTTTTAAGTGCTTAGGGTTATTTAGTGATGGAATAATCTTGCATTTTACTTAGTTTTGTTTGTTTTTCTTGGGGAAGATACTTAAGCAGAGATTAAGCAATAATCATTTAATGAAATTAATGACTATCTTTCAGCTAAGACAGAGTTGTTTTGTTCGTTTTGTTTTGTTTTGGTTTTTTCTAGAACCTATGCATGAACTCCTGAAAGTGTTCTTAAGGTATATTACATGATTTCCATTCAATTAATAATGCCGTAAGTGAGAGTCTGCTTTAAACACAAATCATTATTCACATTTCAAGGACCATTGAATCCTTTAAATATAGTTAAGGAAGAACAGAGTGCCAGATGTAGTGAGATACGTTATTCAGAAAATAAACAGCTGGTGAGAGAATACATTATCTCGGTTTTCAATACCTCATCTCTGGAACATGGTCAGCATATTCTGGAAAGCCATCAATAAATCATAGGGTGACAGTAGGGTCTGATCATCTCCTGACTTTAAATCATCTGCCCTTCTGTGTGGCTGACCTATATTTTGCTCTTCATGCAGACTGAATTAACTGTCTGGAAAGATTCTAGACAGAAAAGGAAATCGTGGTGTGATGATAAGGGCTGGGGTGAGCCTGGAGAGAAGCATAACCACTTTATGTCTGCACAGAATATGGAAGTCACTCAAAACGTGCTCTTCTATGGCCTGAAAGCTTCTACAAGAATCTGAGGGCTGGATTTAGCATTGCCCTAACCCTTCAGGTGATGCATAGTGTTTGATTTGTTTATCCCATTGACTCCGCCGGCAGTTAAATCTGAGTCTTTCCCTCCAGGAACCTTCAAATAGATGTCACCACACATTCCTCACAGGCCTCACCTTTCCCAAACAGCACCGGATATTGAGAAACAGAGATGTCTAGACACATAAAGTGAGCATCTTGCCTGCCTCACCACAACAATGAAAAGGCAAAGCAAATTTATGCATGCTGGTAAAGTGGTGTAAGTGAGATATGATTTTTCATGTTTTCTCAAAGAACTCAAAAGAGACTCAGGGTGCAGGAGGTGTCATACCCAACTCTGTGGATAAGTCTGTGCCAAAGATAATGACTTTAGTGACTGAGACCTTGAGCTTGAGAAGGGTGGGGGTGCAAGTCTGTGCTCTGTAGGTGACAGTGCTGCCACTCATCAACAGGGACCCAATTTTCTCTTCATGTTGGAAATGTAGGTCAATCACATTTTGTATTCTTCTTCGTTTTAGAGATGTATACACTTGCATATGTAAATTAAAATAGCTCTAATTTAAATCACAGCAAGTTAAATAATGAAGACTCAAGTAAAGAAAATATTTGACAAAACACGAAATCTACTCAATATTACACAATTCAGGTAGAAGGGTCTTATTCAGTTAAGTTGTATATACAAAAATAAGTCATTTACTTGTGTTTTTTCTAAATCAGAATTACCACTACACCAGTCTTATTTCTTTACTGTCTGAAATAGGAAAGGCAGAGGTTCTACAGACTGCATATCTGAATAGCAGTGTCTATTCTCTCTATGATGACAAAACCTTTGGGGTTTTTTCCTTGCTCAGTTGAATTATTGTGTCAGGGAATCAATCAGATTCTCAGAATCTTTTATGTTTGATTCTGTAATTTGCTGAGCCTGTTTACTCTTGTTTGTTTGTGTATGATGTCAGGGCTGTCCACTTTGTACTGGATAGCCAATCAGGAGACTCATCTCTTACAGAAGCCAACTCTCCCCCTGTTAGTATTTCTTAATTACCTGTAGCCTTAGGGATGGGCCTTGTGAAGTTTATCTCTTCATTGTTAGCATACTACTGGTATTGCACTTGTTCAGCTCTTCCTTAGGAAGCCATGTTGTTGAATTTTCATTGGTGAAACATCCCTGTCATTTCTAGAAAACACAGTCCCACAGCAGACTTCCTGCTCCTGTGGCTCTTAAAATCTTTCTTCCTTTTCTTCCATGATGCTCCCTGAACCTTAGGTATGCTATAGAGGTATCAGTTGAGTCTAAGTTGGGCCCACTATTTCTGCATATTGTCCAGTTATGATTTTCTGATGTTCTGCATCTAAATGAGAAAGATAAGCAGAGGGTTTAAATTGCGGTGAGTGTGAGAAAAGTCAATATAGGAAAATGAGAATGGAGGGACAGGTGTCCTTAGGAACATTTACTAAATCTTCAAATAATCATTATTTTATTGTTACTTAAATTATATATAATGAATACAAACAATACATATATATTATGCCACTTGTGCTAATAATGCTCTCCTAGAAAGCCACAAATTATCTAACAAAAATCCAGTACCAGGAATGAGAACCTCCCTTTGAGTGGTTGATCAGGATAGTTCAAATGATTCTAAAAATAATATACACTCTTGCTATTGCCCTTGGTTACTACACAGAGGTTGAAGTTACATCCATATTGCTGAAGATACTACACAGTTTGGAATAAGACCTGGAAGATTTGAGGTGGTTGTCACCTGAAAGCCCACTTAGATCTAGCTTTCATAGTATCTGAAGGTACTATGCAAGCTGCCATGGGAAGGGAGCAAGCCATAGTCATTTTCAGCTGTGATGCCTGTGAAACACAACAATGAGCAGCATGGAAAGATACCCTAGAGCTGCAATAGTGGCACCTGTATATTGATGGTAACCACCAATTGTCTAATTGGACAGAAGGCCTCATTTACAGGAGTCTGGTATGATAAACCTATCTAGCTATCTGGGGCTAGCGAGGTCATGGACCTTGAAGAAGACCCCTTACATCACCATTGTACTTAACCAGTATAATTCCTAACTGCATATTATATACTTATACACACAGGTAAGTATACCTTCCATCAAATAAACTAACTCCCCTTTCCAAATTTACCTTGTTTTACTATATCCTTTATCTATTAAATTATTCACAATATTAGGCTAAAATATTAAACAAATACATGGTCAATAGTTAAAACTCAGGTCTACAGTTTGTTATTATAGAATACAAAATTATTGGATCATTAGTTGTTTAATAGAAATGTCTAAGATTTTTAATAATATAGGGTTATAAAATTCAGAATTTATTGGTTTGAATTAGGAGTCTGAGAAAGTTACCAACTATGATAAGAGACAAAACCTCCTCCTAATTAATATGAGAGATTTCAAATTCTAACTCACCACTTCCCAGTTAAAGCCTCAATTCATGTACAAACTATACATATTATTTTAATACATTAAGCTGAAATTTATTACTGATTCTTAAATTGCACATATCAATGGTGTGTGTGCGTGCATGTGTGATTGTGTGTTTGTGAAAGTGAGAGGATAGCTTCCAGGAGCCATTTCTACCATGTAAAATGATTTAAGTCACCGAGCTGACTCACTGGCCCATGGAATTTATTTTAATAGTGTATTTCAATGTCATACATCCTAATTAAATTCCAACATGAAATTATTAGAACAGTGACCAAGATTTCTGCATTGAACTCTGCACTAATGTACCAAAAACCTGTGTACATTTTTCACTGACCACACATCTCTCTGTTGAAGACCTCTAGGCAGGGTCTTTGCAGCACTATGGCCCTGAGCTTGGAAACACTAACAATATCTCAGATTCCATTTTTATTATTTTAATATGCGGGAATGATAGCTTGCATGTAGGCATGGGCAGGTGCGGGTTCATGTTGGGTGGGGTTGATGGTCCCCACGAGTCTGCCACGGCTCAGTCGGCTGGAACCACTGATCAGAGTGGCAGAAGCATGAGAATTTAACTGAGTTCCCTCCGCATGGCTCCAGTGGACACTGCAGAGCTCGCATCCAGATGTGAGAGAATCTTAGTCTGAAGCTGTGTGCGGGGGTGGGGTGGGGGGGAGGGCTCTTGAGTGGAACCAGAGGCCAGTGGTCTCTATTCGGTCCCCAGACACTGCTAGGGGCCATGGAAGAACGGAGACTGGGGCGTATGGAGCTGGCCTGCAGCAGAAAGGAATGAGGGAAAGGAAACTCTGACCGCCCCATGGGAAGAGACTCTTTGTTCCAGTTCTTCACTCACTTGGTAGGGTCGGCTACTGCTCAGCTTGCTTGCTTGAGTCCGCAGTCCCCATGGCTGAAACACAGAGAAATCCTCCAGGGGAGATTAGATATGACTCAGTAGTTGAGACCTTCTTCCCAGTAACCCATGGTGGTCCCCAAAAGACACTAAGAAATCCATGGTTTTTACAGGCTTTATTTTCATGGAGGATGATAGATGGATCTTGCTGTACCCCTACTTAGGTCAGGGCAGACCTGACTTAAATAGGGAGGAGGAGGGTGGAGAGTCTGGGAAAGGAATGTGTAATTGGCTACTCCTTCTGGCCTTTAGGTAACTCATTAATATGGAAACCTCTCAAGGCCCTGAGCCTTCTACCTGTGGAGGAGCTGGTAGGGGTGTTGCCCTATGTGACTGGAAGGTACCGATCAATGGAGATCTTTGCCACATGTCAGGAGTCTGGAATCTGGGAGTGTGGCGAAATGTATTCTGTCCCTTGTAGGGTCTCCAGCCATTTCTAAGCCAGTGCTCTACCAGAAAACAAGCGATCCTTTCATGGCCCCACAGTAACTCCTTTACTAAGGGCATGCGTCACTCTCTCATATTAATAGACTCAATGGACTGGCAATTTCATTAACACACACAAACTTTTGCAGTGCTTGTGCTTAACACCTAGAGGCACAGAGTACTGTAAAGCTATGGGGACAACAAATCCATTCCCAAGCTAGAGACTAAGAAGCTGTGTACTCAAGCACCTGACAACCCAGAATAGGCATCTACAGCAAGTCAAGAAGTTAGTTGGCTTTATAGGACACCTCTCTATCTCTTTGGGCTGTACCTTTTCAAGTGCGTAGTATGAAATCCTATCATAGTGTCACCGGCAGGTATTATAAGATCTTTCCATCCTTCCAAGGACAGCAGGTATGACTTTATTTCTGAAACTTAGTTTACCAAGTATGTTCCCTGACTTGATTCATTCTCATTACAAACCACAGAATCAATTTATAAAAATAATAGGAAAAATAGAAAGCAAACATAGTTGCCAACATATTATAAATTGATATTTGATATGATTCCTATCAACTTTACTTTGATTTTCTCATATGCACAATTGTTCCAAAAATAGAATATTAATATTATTTATCAGTAATGTATTGATAAAAGTGATTTAAAAGATTGTTTATTGAGAAGCCTTTGAACCTCAGTCTATGAGGACCCCCCTTTATGTCTCCAGAGCCTCTGAGCATTGAGAAAGGTCATAAACTAAACTTGGAGTCATTCTTCAACTGAAAGCCATATCCCAGCAGGTTAGCATTTCATTTTTAAAGGCCTTCCAGGAGCATATCCTCAGGTCTATCTCCATGATGGCTAATAGTGTGAAATGGTAGGATCAGGATTCCCTTAGGAGACAATTGATATACCAAATTCAAATAATCAAGGCAGGAAGACCCTTCCCCCAGTGTGTGCAGCACTTTTCCATAGAATGAATCTTTAACTCGCTCAAAATGAGAATCGAACACCACATTTTTTTTCTGCTTCCTAGTTGTGGACCTAATGTAACAAGCTACTTTCAGTTCCTGCCACCATCATTTCCCCACCAGATATACAATACCCTCAGACTCTAATGCAGAATGAACCTATCCTTCCTTAAGATGGCTTAGTCTGGTACTTTTACACAGGATAAGAAAATAACTATTCATCCTCCTTCTGAGTTCACTACGGAACTGACAGAAAGGATTATGGTCATTGGAAAGAATAGTGTCGCATGTTGAGGACAAACCAGTATCCACTTGGAATGTAATGAGCATGTAATGATAAGTACACATTAGGAACCCCTTTATGGTTTGCTGAATGAGTTCCAGAAAGGGCTGTTCTGTAAGCCTAGGATGTTCTTCACTGATCACCATAATCTGCAATGGGAACGTTTGTACATTAGTGAGGTTTCTTTGTTTCTGAGTTACTCTAGCTTCCTTTGTCCAACACAGTCTGTAGGAGCATCTTCTCAGTGCCTTAGCATCTCCTGTGGCCTTCTGGACATCTTAAGTTCTAGGTAGGTTCTGAAACATTTCAATTCCCTAGGATTAAGATTTGAGTTAATGAATCTAGAAAAACTGTAAACATATAAGGAGAGCAGATTATATATATATATATATATACCTCAACCAATGTACAGGCAACTTGAAAATGCAGTTTTGATATTGGCTTTTGAGTCTCCTACCTACCAAACTGAAGCATGAATCTCATGAGAGCCATGTACCTGAGGTACCTGGAGAAAGAAATGCACACATAATCTAAAACAAGAATTTCTCCTTGGCAATATCAGCACATGGTTCCTGTAGTCAGATCTGACAGAAATCCTTCACCTGAGACCTGAAAGATGTATTTCTTGAAGGGAAAGTTGGCTACATCAGGAATATTCATATAGTAAATTCCATAATAAGCTCTTGTAGATTTTACTGAAAAAAAAGAAAAAGGTGAGTTGATTTCCAGAATAACTGATGAGAGGTAATGGTAGAAACATCCCTTCCATGGGCCAGGCATCCATAGCGAACCGTGGTAACACCTATGACTGCATAAACATTCCTTTACGGAATTCCGTGTGGAGTTCACTGTTGAAAACAACCTTGTGAAAAGAGGTTAGATGAGAATCCTTTCAGGTGTGCCATCCTTGCTTAGGAGAGAGTCCGTTTCATGGTAGGATGGAGTCCTTGAACTCAGAAAGGGTTAGACAAGTAGAAGTCCAAGACATTCCAGGAGGAAACTGTGTATAGCATGTAACTATGTGTCTAATATGCATGTTCAAGGACAAAATTGGCATGAAGGTTTCATTACATATTCCTAGGCAAATCATGTTCTTATAGAGTGAGTGACAGATATGTGATGATATGCGTGTCTTAAGTCTGTTAAGTGTAACGTCGAAATAAGTTCTGTCCGCAGGAATGCAGAGCAGGTGTGCAGTGCACTAAATGGTGGAAAATCTGTTTGACAGAAAAGCAAATAAAATTGTTAAGAAATAAATAATAAAAAACCAAAATGGCATCATCACACCAGATGGTATTGTACCAAGGTTATATAACAAAATAACAAACAATTATCAATTGCATTGATTATCTGACGTTCTTAAAAGCAAATCCTTAAAAGCAAGTTCTTAAAAGCAGAACTTGGGGCATCTTCACTGAACCTGGTAAAAAGTAGTTCCATGGAGAAGATAGAGTGAAGGCTGAAGGAGTTGAGAGGATTCGCGACACCATGAGGAAAGCAACAATCCCAACCAACCAGAGCCCCCAGGGTCTAAACCACCAGCCTGGGAGCGCTTAGGGAGGGCCCCATGGCTCCAGCTATATAGGCAAGGGAGCTATATATAAGTGGGAGAAGAGATCCTTGGTCCCATGAAGGCTGGACTCGTGGGGGGGGGGATATTCGAGGGTGGGGAGGTGAGGTATGGGGAGGGTGGGTGGGGTACACCAACGTGGAGGCAGGAGGATAGGGGAAGGGATAGTGAGTTCCTGGGAGGGAGGGGGGAAATGGGGTAAGAAGAGAATATCTGAAATTAAAAAATTTCCAATAAAAAAAAAGAAAAAAGAAAAACAAACAAACCAAACAAAAAAAAGATGCTCCACCGTAAAAAAAAAAAAAAAAAAATGTAGTTCATTCCTAAGGAAAAGAAGAGGGAGGATGTGATGATCAGCACCAAGAAGGGAATGTTGGCAAGTCAAGAATGATGTCATTGTCAGTGTCCCGTGGACTTAGAAATAATATAGGAACAACCAGTGGTGGCTACAAGGCAACTTTAACATTTGACTAATGGTTTTGCTTTGAACACTTATGTGCACTAGATGGACATCCAGTTTCCGTGTGCCTTTGTATGACAACACTGTTTTCTTGTGACCATTTAGAGCCTGACTCTGGAGATCAGTGAAATCTTATTTCAAGGGTTAGCCTTGAAATAAGAGCTTGGGGTTCAAGTCCAAATGTGTCACATCTCCTTTTATGCATCACTTAGCCATGCACCTGCTGCTAGCCTGAGCTTCTTTCTTCCTCTGAGATTCAAATATGCAGGGCTGTGCTGCTCAGAGTCTCCATGCTAAGTGAGAGACATGGCTTCTCTTTCCACGGGGGCTGCTTAATCAGAAATAGCTTGATTAGTGCTAATGTAAAGTCACCTTCGGTAGAGTACACTATTCCTAGTTCACACTGCTAGATACAGTTAGCAACACATCCCTCTACATATGTGTTGATTTAACAACTTTCAAAGCTCCTCTTCAGCTGGAGAGAATGCTCTCACCCAGAACATGCCTGCATTTGTTTATCTTCTTTTCCGAGTAGTGAATGCTAGAAATACCTGCCATGCGATGGAGACAGAGGAAGAGAGACAAGAAATTCATTGTAATGGTCTAGCTTACAAGTGCAGCAAAGTAAGTTATGATATTTCAAAATGAGAACTGGACATATGGGCTACAGTGGAGAGAGAAACTCCAGGTATGAGAAAAAAGAAAGGTCCTGCCACAGAGCACCTGTTTTGTTTTTCTTTTTTTCTTTTTTTCCAAGAAAGAAATGAAAACAAATTTATTTTTTAAAAGAGGCTAATTTAATTGTATCATACTCACATAAATTTGACTCAGCTTCCTAGCTTCCAGGGGAAAAAAAAAGAAAAATTTGAATTCTTTGCTGTATTTTGAAAATTTTAGTATGTATCCACACCTAGTGTATTCCATGTCATGAACTTATACTTTAATCACTTTCCTAAGGTAATTTTTATTGGATATTTTATTTATTTACAATGCAGATGTCATCTCGTTTCCCCATTTCCCCTCCTTAGAACCCCTTTCCCATCCCCCCTCCTCCGTTTTTCTTTTATACCATTTTGATTACATGCATGTATTAAGGTCAGTTCTAGGTTGAGTGTCTAGCAATACAGTAGATGCAAATAGTCGAGAAAGAAGCAATACAAAAAACACAAATAGTCAAAGAAAAAGCAAGGCATTAAGCCCAATTATGTGACTCCCATGATCACTGTTTCTAAAGGCTTATTAGGATGACCAAAATATCTGAGTCTACTTCCCTGTCCTAGCCCAAGGTCACTTTTATGTCTGAAGCCTACTTCCTTGTTCTAGCCTAAAATTTAGATTCCTGTATGAAATTACTTCTGTTTCTGTTTTTATTTGTTAATTTACTTATTCACTATACATCCTGATCAAATGCCCCCTCCCTCCTATTCTCACAATTCTACACTTTTATCCTTTCCCTCAGTTTTCCCTCCCCTTCTTCTTAAAGAAAGGGAGCTCCCTATCCCCAGCCCATACCAACCTACCCTGTCACATCAAGTCTCATCAGGACTAAATGTTCCTCTCCCACTGAGGCCTGACAAGGCAGCCCAGCTATGGGAAAGTGCTCCACAGGCAGTCACTTGAGTCCAAGTCAGAGTCCCACACTCTAATCATAGGAGACCCACATGACGACCAAATGGCATATCTTCTATATATGTATAGGGAGCCTAAGTCTAGTCAATACATGCCCTTTGGTTGGTGATTCAGTCTCTGTGAGCCCCTATGGATCTACGTTAGTCCCCCTGTAAAGCAAAAGACACTGTCGATATGAAAAACAGCCGTCTACAGAATGGAGAAAGATCTTCATCAACCTCACATCTGACAAGGTAGAATCCAAAACTTATAAATAAATAAGAAATTAAATATCAACCCAAATATCCCAATTAAAAATGGGGTACAGAACTGAACAGAGAATTCTCCACAGAGGAATCTCTAATGGCTGAGAAGCACATAAAGAAATATTCAATGTCCTTTTTCATCAAGGAAATGAAAATAAAAACCACTCTGAAATTCCATCTTACACCCACCAGGATGGCTAAGATCAAAAACTCAAGTGATAGCACATGATGGTGAGGGGAACACTCTTTTATTGCTGGTGAGAGTGCAAACTTGTACATAACTTTGGAAATCAATCTGATAGTTTCTTGTAAAGTTGAGAATAGTTCTACCCCAAGTCCAGCTATATCATTCCTGGGCATATACCCAAAAGCTGCTTCAAGATTCCACAAAGAACTTGTTGAAGTATGTTCATAGCAGGTTTATTCATAATAACTAGAAAGTGGAAACAGCTCAGATATCTCTCAACTGAAGAACAGATAAAAAATATGGTGCACCTATACAATGGAATACTACTCAGCTATTAAAAACAATGACATCATGAAATTTTCAGGCAGTTTTTTTCTTTACAGTGATATTGTGCCACAGTGGCAGGGTTAGCTGTAAGGAGCAGCCCTTAGAAACTGGGGTACACATACAGGAATCTGCATGAGAGGCCAGGCTAAGCTATTTGGAAAACATGGAAATCCTGATGCCATGGAGATAAAAGAATTATGACTGCCTAGGTTGTGGGCATATAAGAAAGGTATCTGGAAATCATAAAATAAAGGAATAGTACAACAGGATTTCCTGGTGAGAAGTGTGGATGTAGTGGGATCAGGTAATTTATGGTTTAAATGTAAAATGGTCTTTGTCAGGCATGCATGTTTGGATACTGTTCCCAGTATGTGGTATTCTGTTATATCTGTATGTAACACTTAAGAAGTGAAGTCTACCTATAGGATGAGACTCTCAGTGAAGTAAGTCTTGTGGGTAAGAGCTTAGACCCAATTATGACCTCACTCCTAACACTGAGTAACCCAGGTGTGGTGGAACATGCCTGTTGCCATAAACCCTCAAAAGGTAGAGGCAGGAAGACCACTAGTTTGAGGTCAGTTCAAGGCCATTCAGGAATACATGAGCCCTTTTCTAAAATAAATCAAAATAATGGAGTTTTGTGATCTCCTGTCCCTGCATGTGTCCCCCACAGCCTCAGAGCAGGGCCATTCACCTTGGTCCTTCTCTCTATTTTATCCAAAAAAACAAAACAAAAACAAAAAACCTTCCCTCTGTCCGTTTCAGGAAGAATGTCAGGAGTGAGTTCTTCCCATTCCATAAGAACTTATCCCTGGGAACAGCAGCCTCACTGGACCATTCAGGTTTTTCTGTTTGAAAGAAAATCTGATCAGTGACTGTTCTCCGTTCCCCTCATTTCAGATGCTCACCCATGTGCTAATCTACTTTGCTTTCACTGCGTGCATTGAGTCACTGGGTCACAAAGAGCCATTCACAATTTATCCCTGTGCTCTAGGCTACCAGAAAAGCCCAAGAGAGTCTATAATATTTTATCAAATCATCATTCACAAGTGAAGACAGTATCTGTGACTTCAGGGGTAATTCATAGCATTTGTTTCTGATGATTTTTGAAGAGATTCAAAATAAAGTCACTCAGAAAAATACATAAACGAAGTCAAAGCAGGTTGTCCTAAAGAATCATATGAGGAATTGTATAGCCATGGGAAACACTGGAGAATGTGTGAGAACAGGCATTAAGATGTGTGAGTATCATTTAGCATTAAATAAAATGTGGAACAGAGCTCCCCAAGGAGAAAACATACTCAATGAGAAATCCAGGTTTCATATTTTTAAAAAGTAGAATATAACATTTGTGACAGTTTTTTTTTTTTTAGAAACACTATGGTGAATATGTTTGTGTGTGTGTGAATCACAAATATTCAATGTACTCAGTTCCTGAATATGTATTATATACAGCATCTGTACATCCATCAAACATAGTACATACATGCATGTAGTCAATCAAGGTCAATGCATTCTTATGGTCCCTTACTGTTTCTAGGCTCCTGAAGGCCTCACACCTAGAGGTGGGGTCTCCGTGACCCAGAGTTTCAGGCTTCCTTGATTTAATGCATACCCTTCTTTCCAGGCAAAAACACAGGCGCATAGCCTGAAGCCAGACAGGAGCTGGTTCCCTGCCTATGGTCAAAGGAAGAATCCCATCCCAGGATTCCAATATGTCAGATAGCCTCATGAATACTCAGTCATTCCACAGTTAGGAACATTTTCTGCTATACACATGGAAAAAATAAGCACCAAATACTGAGGAAGTTCATGGAGGCCATTGCTCAGAGTGGGAGCATTATCTTCTAAACAGATTGTATTCATATTGAAGTGGGCCATCTCTTGAAAGCATCCCTTTACCTGAGAGGTAAAGAAGAACCTTAAAGAATTCAGGCTTCTGCTCCAGCAAATTTGGAGAGCTGTGATGGATCATATACCAATGTGGCCGTGTTGTGTTTATACCTGTTTGTGAAAGCCCATGTGGTGTGCATGTGGGCAAGCATGCATATAGGAAAGGGTACATGCATGTGGATGTAGATGTGGGTAGATGCACTAGTGGGTAGGTGTGTTAAAGAATGTTAGTCATTCTTCCACAAAACACATGACACAGTTTACATGGTATAAATATCATGGATCACTTACACAATCAAGTCAAATGTCATGAACATACTTTTCTTCTTGATGTATCATACATGATTCACATAAAACATAGCCTGACTTCCAAAGCACATTTGAAAATGTCTACATTCAATTGCCACATATGGTAGGAGAGCTCAAGATAAAATCTCTGCTTATGACATCCTTCAAAACATGTATCATTGTCTGCAACGTATTCTCTGAAAAAAAAATCAGAAATATAAAATACCATCCTGGAGATAAAAATTAGCTTTGCAGCTCTATCCCGTAACAATAAATACATTTTCTGCCTGCCGTGATCTGTGGTGACAAGAATATAATTTGCAGTACGACACTGAAGAAGCTGAGTGAGCGATGTGTCATGGGTGAATGTGGGATCACACTGGAAACTATGGTCAGAATGGTGACCTTGGCAATGATGGTGTGTTGAGGTATGTTAATTAGTGTCAGTAGCTCACCCTCAGTGAGAGGAGCTTCAGAGTGGAAAAAACTGAATCCCTGCCAGGGAGGACAGTGGGGCACCCACCAAGGAGCAGGATCAGAGCCACTTTCTGTCTTAACCCTCCAGGGGTACACACATGTCTGAACACATTGACAGCTGTGATGCTGAGTTGGTAACACCTGCTTCCTCCATTATTAACCCAAATTCTACCTCATAAAAATGCACTCTGAGCTGTGAATATTCTTTGGACGGTCTCCAACCAGGACGTGTAATATACAAACTTAAATATTTAAATTCTCAAAACTGTAAACGTTTCCAGTAATCAGTTAGGTTGAAAAACAGTATAATTCTGGACAGAAGATTCCAGTCCCTAAACCTCACAATCTGGGTTCTTTTGCTTGATAAATACAGCAAAGTAAGTCAGCCAGAAATGGAAACTAACAGGCAGTTAATGTATCCTTCAGACATCCATATGTACTTGAATGTGCATTCTACAGAGGTAAGACTACTTACTTTTCACTGTTGTAGATTCTAAACCATTGCAAAGGAATGCAAACTCACATTAAGAAAACCAATTTCCATGGAGAAACATCTCGAACTAATGCGATCGACTTTGCATTCTCTTGAAGAGAGGACTGTTATGATTTCCTTGTATGCTCTTTTAAAATTTCCCTGATTGTATTGTCGTTGGAAGCTGAGTCAGTTGAGAAGGAGCGATGGTGATAGTGTTGGCCTGCAGCACCATGTGCTGGGACCGTGCCACTAGGCCACAGAGGGAGAGATTTCTTCTTTAATATTTCACAAGGGATGGGGCATTCTGTATGAACTGTATCTCTTCTTGCATCTCCATGGAGGCTGGGAGAGGGGAAGTTTTGAGTCTTCAAAAACAATGCATCAGCAGAGTCAACAGGCAGCCTGCTGAAGCAAAGCCACAACATATGGTGGGTGTGGCCAGAAGTTGCTTACATCTCATTGATCATCCTCTGCTTAGAACAGAGGCCAACACCCTGGTGTGTATTATGACAGATAAGCCTGGGCGTTCCATGAGGGGAGACATTTGCAAATGATATTCTGGCTTTGTTTTGGGATATTTATTAAGGCAGCTTTTGTCTCAGGCATGGAAACAGGTTCCAGGTGCTTGGGGCCCAGAGCTTGGATGTCATTCATGTGCTGATCCAGACAATGGAAGGTGAGAGCGACCATGTGTCCCAACCCCAAACAATAAGTCACTTCAAATAGAGCAGAAGGATTGCAATGTTGCTGACTCTGGGGAGACTGTCAACATCATACATGGTGCTTGCTTTATTTATCAGTTGAAGATACTGCAATTGTGTTGGCGGGGTTACATATGAGGTGCGTATAAAAGAATAGTGACTTGTTTTCGTCCACCTCTGGGAACATTCTTGCCCTTCTTCTTTGTTTATTTTTCTCCAACACACACCCCACCTTACAGACTCTCCTTTTCCCATTTGTCATACAAGTGTATGTACCCTAGAGGAATAGTACCATAGAACATTAATATTCTTGAACGTTAGTAAAGAGATAATATGCTCTATGGTAATTGTAAGAAGGTCTTGTTTCAGTTTGTTAAGTACCAGTTATGAACGAGTATGTTCTTGTATCAACACTGCTTTCTAAAGTAGAAGTCATCCACCAGGCCAACAAATGTGCTTTGCTTCTTGCTTCTTTTAAGAATATGTGAGCTAGGAGCCAGGAATGATGGCACATACCTTTAATCCCAGTACTTGGGAGGCAGAGGCAGGTGAGTCTCTGTGAATCAGAAGCCAGCCTGGTCTACATAACAGGTTCCAAGCCAGCCTAAGCTACATAGTGGGACCATGTGTTAAAAATAAATAAATAAATAAATAAATAAATAAATAAATAAATAAGATCATATGGGCTGGGACTGGGGAAATGGTTCAGTGAGTAGCATTCTTATCTTGTTAGCCTGAGAAGCTGAGTAGATACTCAGCAGTCATGTAGAAAGCCTGAAGAGATATGCATGTCTGTAAACCCACCATTAGAGAAGTCAAGATAGCAAGATTGTTCCAGATCACTGGCCAACCATCCTAGCAGAATCACTTCCTAGTTCAGTGCATGATCATATATTGTCAAAGATGTGACTGATCGAGGATACGTTGACCTCTGGTTTTCACCTGCATTCATCTACATGTATGCACACCTACCCATAGTGCATCTACCCACATCTACTTCCACATGCATGTACCCTTTCCTATATGCATGCTTGCCTACATGTACACCACATGACTTTCACACACAACAGGTATAGACACAACAAGGCCACATTGGTATATGATCCATCACAGCTCTCCAAATTTGTTGGAGCAGAACCCTGAACCACTTATTACTCCCAGAACTGTTTCTGTTCAAAGCCACTCAAGCAAGCAGGTGAGCCACTCTGTCATTTGTCACCAAGTTCTTTCTTTAAAAGTTATGACTCCTCCCTCCCTCTTACTTGGAACTACACTCAAATCATCACCCTGAATACACTAGAATGTTCCTCGGCTTCTTTAAATCTAGATGAACATAATGTGATATGTCAAGTGTCTTCATTTTGTTTCCTGAGAAAGCGTATACTATTATCCCTTGAAATTGTGATGTCTTTGAAAATCACCTTCATGCCTTGGACAAGGCTCTAGTTATAAACGCTCCCTAAATATGGGTATCTTTCCACCACTGACCCATGGAACTGCACAGTGGGATAGCAGCATGTCGCTAAAGAAACAGCTTGTACTGAGCTCCTTTTGCACTTTGTGTGGTCCTGGTTTGAAAGTTTGTGATGGGCAGAATGCTTGAGCACCAGAATAGAACTTATGACCTCATTCTCAGTTGGCTATGTCCTTCACCTTCTTTGATGAGAAAATGAGGGCTTTGAAATGCTGTCCCTCTGATGAAGTAGACACAGATCAGTCATTTTTGAAAGAGCCGACATTGTGGTGAGTGAGTCTGGTCTATTCTTAGAGAGAGGATGCTGCATTTGCGTAGAAATGAGGCTTGTGGGATAATAAAAGACCTTCTCACTCAATAATAGAGACTTTGAGCCCCTGCCAGAGTGCTGGCTGTCACTATTCTTAGGAGTATTTTCTGAAAATCCTTCATGCAAAGGCCCAGCTGTGATTCTGTCATGCAGAGGGACAGTGCCCCTTGTAGGTTCTCCTCAGGCTCCGAAGGTTCCATGGACAAAGGAGATCTGAGGATGGACCCAAATACAGAAATTGACATAGAGAGACAAGAAGCCCAGGAAGCTATGGAGAACTACAAACTAAAGTATTGGATTACTGTTGAGGGAAGTTTAGAGTAGGAAAGCATCTGAACAAATATCATTGATTTTAAATCACTTAAGATTTACAGGGCTATTCTCCACAAACTTTATGATGAAGTGCCGTAGCCAGTATCATAGTACCAACACTGTGTAGCTGAGGACAAGGGGCTTGAGTCCTCCAATGGCCCCACAGATGTATTCAAACTCCCTGGATGGCTCTGATTTTAAACTTTCTTTGTGATTCACCCCTCACGCAGTGATATTTCATTCTTGCTTATGGTAGAGGTTCAAGTATGGATTTCTCACATATATAAGTGTGTTTCTTTGCTTCCCTCTAAGTGAGCTAAAATAATGTTAGTCTTTGATAGCCAACACTTACGGTAACATAATATCATTTCCTTCCTTTCTTCTTTCCATCCCCTTCCCTTCTTCCTCACCTCCTCCCTCCCACCATACCTCCTTCTCTCCTTCCTTCTTTCCTTTATTCTTCCCTCCATCCTTTCTATAGACCTACTAAATATCTCCTATTTCCTGTAAAGATGTTATGTAACTGAATCCATGTGAAAACTACTTAAGAGAAAATTCATCTTTGCTTTCGGTTACCGAAGTTTCTCTGCATTACAGTGTCCAGGGTACGTTGAAGTAGCTCACATCTGTGGTGATTATCTCAGATAACCACAGAGGTGTGTTGTGTTACACTTCTCAATACAAGAAAATGACAAGGAAAAAAAAATAACTTGGACACTCTAATCAGGCAAGGAGGACTCTGCATCCAGGTGAGACTCTAGACAGGAATACACTAAAAGTAAAACAGAGAAGGCTGAAGAAGAGCTAGAGTTAGGGGCAAGTCTGAGCTGCGTTGTGAGAACCTGTCTCACAGTCAAAGTACAGACTCAGAACAGAATAGGGAACAGTGACAAAAGCAAGTAGCAAACTTCTCTCTCAATACTGCGAAGGCAAGCATGTCAAGAAACATGCCTTTACATTCCTGCCTACATAAATTTACTCATTTTCTTTAGAGCTGCATAAAATTCCAGGATTTTAAATGTAAAAATGGCAAAATTCATCAGACTGCAATGAACTCCAAGATGAGACTAAAATCCACATATCCCTAGCTTTGTGTATTGATAAAATTAAAGCTGCATTGTTGGAATTTAACTATGTAAATTTCACATGCATTATTTTTAAGTTTTTACATGAAATACTTATAAATTTCTCAACAATTTCTTTACCAAAAAAGGTCCAATTCACTTAGATGAATGTATTTTAGCTCAATATAACCCTTTACCATTTAGGCTGACACTTGTAAGTGTGTTTTAAATATATCTGCTTCCAAGTCATTAAAAGACAGTATTCTTAGATTTCAGTTTGGACTTTTATAGAATTTTAGTTAGTATAATCAATTCAACCTATGTTTCTGAGAGTGATTATTTTCTCTGGCTTTATACTGCTGTGATAAAACGCTGACCAAAAGCAGGTTAATTTCATCTTACAATGAATCTTGAAGGGAGAGAATGCAAACAGCAACTTGGAGGCATGAATTCCAAAGCAAAAGCAATGGATGAGGGATGCTTAGTGTCTTGCTAATCCTGGCTTGGGCAGCCTGCTTCCTGTACAACCCAGTACCAATGGCCTAGGGCTAAACATCACTCAAAATGGGCTGAGTCCTCCACATCAATTATTAACCAAGAAAATGTCCCATAGACACCCTCCCCCCAGACAGCAATCTGATGGCAATATTTTCTCAACTGAAGTCCCCTCTTCTGAGATGACCACATTATATATGAAGTGGACAAAAAGTGAACCAGCATAATATTTAATTAATCTAAATATGTATTTTTAAAGATAGTGTTTATTTTTTAACTCTTTGGAAGGGGAATTAATGAATCTTTCATTATAATCTCAATGAACCAGAATCTGATCTTTTACTAACTTACATAGTGAATATTTTAAATATAATCTAAGAAAAATAACACCTGACTAGGTCAAAGAGTTTCATTTTCAAAAATGAGAATAAAAATATTTTCACAAGCATGCTGTCCAAGAGACAATGGATGCAGTCAACGAAATCTATTAGTGGCATTGATTTGCTGCAGTGAAATCACAGCCTCCAGGTATAAATAGGAAGAGCATCTGTAGTTTATGTCCTCAAATGAAACCCTACAAGGGAAATAGAATGTCTTGTACAAAAATTAAAATTTAAACTGACAGCTGTATATATTCTTGGTATACTTGTGGTATTGCAACATTTATGTGAAATGTAAACTACACAAATCAGCAGGGCACCATTCCACTACCTAAAACAACCATCCACTGTGTTAGGAACATGCAAAAGCCTCCCCTTCAGCTATGGTGAATTGTGTAATAAATTTTAATGAGTTATATTCCCTTGGCTATGCAGTTGAATGCAGGGTTGACTTCTTCTCTCTAGTTTGCCCTTTCTCCCTATTTTCATGCTGCACTCTCCCAGCCTGTCTTTGGTAACTATTCTCTTCTCCTCTTAGATAAACTTTCATTCCATGTGAGTGCGATGGTGTCTTATCTTTCTCTTTCTGGCTTATTCCACACAGCACAATCATCTTCTGTTCTCTCCATGTTGTAGCGATGATAAAGTCCCATGTTTTATGTCAGATGGTATTCTACAGTGTATGCTTTCCATATTTTTTATGCACTCAACCATCCAGGGACACCTTGGGCCCATGGCTTAGCTTAGCCATAGTATTACAATGAGCACAAGAAGGTCTACAACAACATGTTTTGTACTATGAAACATGATAGAATAGGACACAGCCACTAAAATTAGATGCAAATCAAAGCCTGTGAAGAGAAGGCATTTGAAAGGCTGGGATGGGAGTGAGATATTAGTTCACACAAATATCCTGTTACAAACAGAGACGAGGGTGCAACATAGAGAGAGGGCATTAAAATCTTGTGGTCAAGCACCCATTCCTAGTTATACATGCAGGAAGAGGTGCTTGCTGCTGCAGCCAGTCATGTCCAACTTTTGGCCTGACTGAGATGGTTAGGAAAAAGGAACCCAGGAAGCTGGCTTCATTGAGCACACTGTCTGTCTGAGGGATTGTCAGTGTCACTAGGCACAGATGTCTCTCTGAATCGTCATTAAAACCTTCTAACCAAAGCAAATCTGACTTGGTCCAACCTGGAATGGACCCAGGCTCCAAGGTCTGTCATTGAAATCACTCTATGGGATGGAAAGAGAGAGTGCTGTGGCTTACACATAGCCATTTTAATCCTTTAACATAGACATGAAGAGGAACACAGAAGATATCCAGATACTTAGAACCTGAGTAGAGTAAACAAAAAAAAAATGAGGCAAAGTAACCTAAGTTGTCAGGGGAACAGTAAAGAACAAACTGGGGGGGTTGTGGGGTGAGGGAATGGAGGGTGATGTGAGTCTAGGGACATTATAAAGAGGAGGATGGCAGAACAAACTGAAGGTGGAGCATAAAACAGGAGGGAAAAGAAAGTGCAAACACTATTCTTATTCTGTGACCTAAGGACCAGAGTGTCCTGCAAGTTCAGGACTACTGAATCATACTATATACATATTCATTTTAAGGATTTGGGCTGAAATTTTAGAGTACAGAGAACCATTATCTATCAAAGGAATATTTATTGCCAAGCAAATTTTGATTAATATATTAACTGACATGTAAGTGAGATTATATCTAGCATGTGAAAGTTAGAATAATAGCAATGGTTGTTTGGGAATACAGCCAGTGCCCATCCAAGTCCATCTTTGCTCACAACCAGGACAGAACTGATCTTGCAATGGCAGGTAAGGATTAGATAACTTGTGGGTTCTAAGGTGCCTGTCTATCTTGTGGTTCAGATAATTACATGATCATTCTGGAAAAGAGTTTTGTTTTCTGGATTTCATTTTTAATTTTATGAAATTTGCTATCTCACCCATTCTTGTTGACTGGGTTTGTGTGTTCTGTGTTCAGTGCAGTGATAAAATAAACTTAAAAGAGTTATTTCCTCTTCTGACATTAGTCTCTTCCAGTTGACATATACATATACATGTATGTATTATATATTTTGGGGGGGCATAGTATCTTAGTTAGGGTTTCCATTGCCATGAAGAGACACCATGACCAAAGCAACTCTTATGAAAGAAAACATTTAATTGGGGCTGGCTTATAGTTTCAGAGGTTCAGTTCATTATCATCATGATGAGAAGCATGGCAGCATCCAGGAAGACATGATGCTGGACATGCTGAGCATTTTACATCTTGATCTGAAGGCAGCCAGGAAGAGACTGTAGGCATCGAGGAGGAGGATCTCTTCCACACTGGGTGGAGCCTGAGCATAGGACCTAAAGCCTATAATACTTCCTAATAATACCACTTTCCATGGGCTGAGTATATCCAAACCACCACAGAGAGATTCCCATATATTGCTTCAGAATCCAGAAATGGCATTTTAATTATTAGTGCAATGAAAGCTAAGTGACACACTTTGAAGGTAGCTGCAGGACTCAAAAGACAGAGATGTAGGTGGAAGCTAATAGGCCTTTCCATTGTACCTCTGGAGGGCAGGGTTCCATGCCAGTTTCACTGATGTTTTGTCTGCAGATTCGTTCAGGCAGTTCTGATGGGCTCTCTCATTTTATGAATGAACAGACAACTGAGGTAAAGTCAAGCTTGGAATGTGCTGTGCCAAATATTCTTGTGGAGAAATGTCTGCAGTGCATGTAGTGTATCAGGAATCTATGCATCACCCATTTGTTTACTTTCTTCAGTGTGTGTCATTCACACAATGATATCTTTAATACGACTGAGTACGGTAATCTACACTAAAGACAATTCCATTTTAATAATATATATTAAAAATAAAATACCTGATTTTCAGTATGGAAACAGCAATGCCATAAGATGTCAATATATACATAAAATTGAGGATAAGAGAAAAACAAACTTGTTTCTGTAAGTACTCTTAGAGATTTCCTCATTGAATAAAACTTGATGTATGTGTATGTGTTAGAGAAGGGGGAAGACTTGTCAACATTTACAAGTATGAATAAGTGGGATGGGTCAACAAGTTTTTACATCCACAATGGTACAGTTGGTGTCTTAGGGGTGTACTTTGCAAACATAAATTCCACAGTAATCACTTGGGAATTGTTGTGCAACAGATCTTGGGAGGGTCTTGGGCTCTGTACTCCTCTATTGCACTCACTCTGTTCTTTTCTACCATTCTTCATATTTGGATACAAACTCTACTGAGTCGACAATAGTCTTGAATGTATAAGCATTTTCTGTTCAGACCTTCTTATACTTATTTTGAGCCAGAGATGACATGTCTGGCTATTGCTTTGAAAGGATTCTGAATAGCATGTTCTGTTAAGGCTGAAGGTATCTTAAGACCCATTTTAGCCATTTTGTGTGCTATAAGATCCAATGAACCCACACACATAGCACCTTACATTTAGAGGTATATTATCCCGGTTTTACTATTCTGGTTTATTCTAAACACAGTCCTTGAGTACATACCCCAAGGCTCTGTTTCAGTAATTCAGGATGGACTGTACTTTAGAGAAAGATGGAAGGCTAACTGTTTCTTGAATTCAGTGTTTTCTCTATGATTTCCTGGGATGGACATGACTTACATGATTGGCTGCCTCCCACCAGCAGCTAACAGAGTGTTTTTCTTCGCTTCATTTTACATTGGGACCTAACCCTTTTTCCAACTTATGTTTCAGCAGACTCTTGGACACCTTCAATTTCTACAATGGTTTGGCCACTGCTGAGTTATCTATTGTTGCATATGCATGGCTGTGAACTAAAGTACAATAATATTAACTCTTCTGAATCTCTCCCAAGGACCTGTGGGGACTCAGATATGTTCAAGTACCCATGCATTCTTCTTTTACATGAAATAATTGTCATCCTGTATTGTACTGGCTAAGTGCAATGTAAGAACTTCATTGAAGATGGTTTCTGCCATCAAGTTGTCACCATAGGTGGCATCCTCATTTCTCTCATTGATGTGCAAGTACTCTACAGTGTTGTTAGGGTTCAACCTTACAGCATGGATCATACCATAGGGTTGGAATGGGGATTTAATGGGAAGGGGGCTTTTTTATTTGGGAAGACATGGCTGCAAAAGAGACAGGAAGAGTAAATAATGGAGAGGCAAATCCATTTTTATTTCACTCTAAGTGTGACGTGCAATGCATCTGGGTTCATTATACCTTACAATGCAGAAAATGTGCTAAATTGGGTCTTAAGATACCTGTAGTCTTAGCAGAACACGCTGTTCAGGATGCCTTCAAACCAAGGTCCATTTCAGTATAAATCGTGGTTCTATTTCACTAATACAAAAGAAAAATGACTGGATCGCCTCTTTCAAGATGCTTTCCTAGATGAGATATGATCACCCCTCATGTTACAGCCTCTGGGTATTGGCATCTTAGGCTATAAGCCAGAGTCTATAGTCAGAATCAATTTATTAAACACTCACTTTGTTTTGGCTTGGTTGGTTTGAGCTGAAGGCAAAGTCTGAGTTTTATGCACACTAAGTATGGTTGTATCTTTATTACTGAGCTACAGTCCCCCAGCCCACATCAGGTTTCTTTTTTTATGCCTATTAATAATCAATTTAATCTCATTAAATTTTTCAGAACAATAAATCTGGTTAAGACTGGAAACCTCAAAGAATATTGTTTAAATCATTTCTATGATTTTTTGATTAAAAGGAAAAATGACAATGTTAATATAATGTTACGATGTCTGAAAGAAAAATGCATTTTAGTATTTTGAATAGTTTTTGAATCTTATCATAATATAAACATATCAACATATGCAGAAGATGGCATTAGACAAAGCAACTGTGTTCTTCTGAACTCTGGTTCTGGTTAGGCTCACTCCTGCTGATTCCAGTGGATAAAGCTGAAGGTATGCTTCTGACCCTCCTGAGGCCTGTGGTTTTGCTTTTCCCTTGGTCATATATTCTTGTACATTTTAAAATAAAAGATTTAGAAATGCTTAAGATAGTTCGTATTTTCCAGGGTGGTTTCTCATTAATCACAGGCTCCTCTATAAAGGGCATTTGGAGGACACATCTATGGAACAGTTGAGCAGAGTGTATATTTCCATTGTCTTTAGCAAGATGCATTTGTGGTTTTTCAAGTCAGGGTTGGTTTCTATAAATCCAGTGCAAGCCACCAGCTAACAATCAGAGATTAAGCCTTGTTTGGCACAGTGACCTCCTTAACCAGGCATGGGGATTGCTAAAGCATAAGACATGATAATCTGTATGCCTGCAGCCATGAACTTATAAATTATAAGCAAAGATTATAGTAGAATTCCAATTGGAGCAGGATGTTTTTGTTGAAAATTTTCAGTATAATATAAATGAATCACAATATGTAGTTATAAATGAACTCAACACTTTCCTTTAAAATAGTTCATAATGGCATACATTATAACCATAATTTATGATAAACAGTATGTGTGGTAAAAACGAAGTAGGCTCCTTTATCTAAAACTTGGAAAAGAGATATAGAATGTTGGAATAAAACAAGTGAGAAAGGATGATTGTCACGGTGGGGGGTGGTGTTTAAAGAAATCTACCTTTCTCGTCTTTAAGTATAAAATCAGACATAGTCAGAAGTCTAAAGTTTAGTGTTAATGTCTATAGAAATGATTCTGACAATGTTTTTAAAAACTATCTTTAATGCTAGTGTATATATAAAACAGAAAATACTTTAAAATTAATTACTTGTTGGTAGCTGACAGAACTCTCAATGGTTGCTCTTTCAAGACCTGAGCCAGGATCTCAGCACTCATATGCATATGCACATACAGACACGTGTATACATAGAACTCCCCATAATTATCCCATTTAAGAGGCAGTTGCTTCTTATTAGAAAGACATACATTCTGAATATGAGGAATGAAGAAGTCCCTGGACTGCTTATAACCAACCAATAAAGAGCAGTAAAATACATACCGGGGAAAGATTTTAATATTATTGCTTTCAAAACACTGATTGGGGTGACTTTTTCTGTTACATTCCTAATGTAGTTGGATTCTTATTCATTTTTTCTTTTTTTGTGTGTAATGTCTGACTCACCTTTTCTCTGTGTGCAAACCTGTGTCTACTGATAATGTCTAAAGGCCCATTTGTGTCTTCTTCCTTCCTGGCCTTTTTATTGCCCCTGAGTTAATTTATGTTCTTATTCCTTTGTAGTTGAACAGCCCAGTTAAGTGACTTACTCAGTTCATGTCTAATATATCTCTTTCCCAATCCATTTTTTATTAAATCCCCATATACTCACCTCTGATGTGTACAGTATAGTGCCAATGTGGAAACAGAGAAGAGAATAAGGGACTTTCTATCAGACAATGTGAGAGACAGTGTTGGCTGCTGGCCAGGCTATGATGCTTTTGGTGAACTACTAGGAGCCTAATTTTAAAAGCTTCCAGGATATAAAGACAAACTGATTGCTCAGATCCAGGACTGGAGAGCTGAGGGTTGCTGGAGGCACTGAGAATCAGGGGGGAACTGTTTTCCTTCACCCACCTGTGAGAATCTCGGGGCTTAGAAGTTAAGAAATGTGTCGAGGATTATAAACCTGAGTTGAAAAAGCAGAGATATGAGCATAGGGGAGTTATCACCTAGAAAATTCCCTCTACTATTTAAGCAAACAACAGCTTTTTTTTCCCCTAAGATTGCTCTTTGATCATACAGTTTATTTTCTCAAACATTGCTTATTATTCATTTACTCTGAATGAATAAAGCCTCGGGCTTTTGCTTAATGCTTCATTTTTCCAGATGTTTCTCAGTAGCCCCAAGGTCTTCTCTGTGGTGTATGATTAAGCATCTTTTAACTCTGACCTCAGGTTTCATGGATGAAGGGAGGAATCCCGTCTGTCCTTATAGCATTTAAGCGTTCTCCATCTTGAAGTCCTTCCTGGGTGCCTAATTACAGATCTTTCCTGACTAAGAGTAATTGCTTGGTAACTTTTTGAAGCAAACAGGGGAAATAGTAAATTTGCCAAAATCCCCTGTTCTTTTAATTTTTGTAAGTACATGTGTTTTGTGAGAGTATGCACTCACTCTACAAAGGGAACCCATGACAGACTAACATAAGGATTGTACCAAAGTTCCACTTGGTGAACCAGTGAATTTGATCAGGTTCACTAACAGGATGTATGTTTGAGGTGTTCCTTATAGGAGCAGGGATGGCAGGGAAGAATACTCATCACTGAAAACCCTACCCTGACACTGGTGAGACTCAAGAAAGTCCTGTGTAGTTTGCCAGCAGTTTCAACATGCCTAGCCATCATCATTCTACAATTAGGCTTCCTGGAGTCTCTTCCCAGCCTTTAAGAATCTTGCAAGTGTTTGCTGTCCCTGGCATGAGACACATTAAACAATGTGTCATGCAATGCCTGTCTCATGGACTGCCTGGAGGGAATGGGTCCAGCCAGCATCTTTGCATCTTTCATGTGGGTTCACAGGCAAGCACAGATGCATATGGAGGTCAAAGGTTGTTGCTGGGTATTTTCCTGAACGCCTGTCTGAATCATCTTGTGAGACCCGGTCTTGCATTCAACCTAGACCTCACCGTTTTGGAGCTTGACTTGCAAGCAAACCCCTGAGATGTGTCTGTCTCTACCTCTCTAGCACTGAAATTGCAGGAATGGTCCACCATGACCGGCTTTTGGGAGGGTTCGGGATTGGAATTCAGGTGCCCTAGCCGTCTTTCATTTCTCCTGCTCTCAGCACAAAGTACCAGAAAGAGGGGAGGATTTGAGATGTGAACGCATTGGGGCTGCAGGAGTCCTTGGGATACTAGAATACCGCCACAGCTCTTGGGAGCCATAGCTCATCTGTCAGCTGTAGGTCTCTTCCATATAGCTGTGATAAGACCACCCCCGTAAGCCCTGTCTAGGCGTTGGAGATAGCCCTGTGCTTCATGTAGAACTGTTGTAACATCACAAGACACAGGCTGCATTGTTCAGGAAAACATGAAAGTGGGTGGCATTTCTAGTTGGAATGGCTTCATATTTGTATCCTGAGACTCACCAGTGCGCAGTGTGTTCAGCAGAAGCCTGAGCTCCAATTCTGGTGCTATTGCCATGAACTCTGTGACTCTTACCTCCGACTTCCAAATCCTCCAAGGAAAAGGGAGGCTAAGAGGCCCTGTCTCATAGGGACCTTCTAGGGCATAAGCTAATTATGTCACAGGCTCAGGGACTGGCTCATAATGGGCATCGTTCCTTGCCAGCTGTCAATATCCTAGTCATTGGCATGCTGCCCTCATTCCTGTGAGTACCACATTTAATCTTTCAGTGATCAGTGTGGCTGTATGTATGCTCCGAGGGAAGGTCTATTAAACAGAGAAAAGAGAGGCAACGTTGATATGACATTTACTCTAAATTGAATAAAAATGTCCCAGAAAGTTCAACATTTCAAAGGAAATCTATCTCCCTGCAAATTTTGCAGATCTGCCTAATAGTCCTACCCTGTGTTGAAGCCCGAAGTTTATTTGGGGCAGGTGAATTGATGCTAGAAACCTGATTGCTGTGGCAACAAAGAAGCCAGGTTTCAATTCTGTTTCAGTAACTTGTTTGCTAGGATTTGAGACTGCAGGGCAGGATGACTGGATTGGGGGATCATTTGGGATCATGGGGGTGGTGTGGAAACCTAGTGCAATGGAAACTTCCTGGAATCTATGAAGGCTAGTGAGGACTCCTAGTAATAGAGTATACTGAGTCTGAACTGGCTATCTTCTGCAATCAGGCAAAGCTTCCAGAGGTGGGACTGGGTTACATTTGGTTTCACTGATGGCTGATGGGTTGCAGTGAGGTATCCCTAAGTATCCCAAGCTGATGCTAAGACAGAAGGTTGCTCATGATGATGGTGGATCCTGCCTATCGTTGATCTGTCCTTGTCTGGATCCAAACCCTTCCTGCTAATTGGTCTGACCAGTTGCCAGAATTGTATGACATCTATTCCTGGCAAAACATTCCCTACCCGCTCCTGAAACTGTCATCAAGTTTTTGCTCTGCTTTCCTCTAGCGTGAGGTTCTCCTAGGGAAGTCAACTCCTCAAGATCCTTTGTGTGTTTATAGGAGGAGAGGTGAACACTGCTATTTAATAAAAGGCAAAGGGAAATATTCTCACTTACTCAAAGGCCAATACTGACTTGCAGTGATCATGTTTTGCTAAGGAACACCTAGCTCTCAAAGGCTTCCTGACTTTTAAAAGCATGTTTCCAGGAATAAGAAGAGTTAGAGCTTTTAGACATATAAAAAACCTTCAGAGCCAGAGAATCCCAACCTAAGTTTACCTTTTGGGCCATCACTGAAGCTAATAAGAGGGAATTCATACAAATGTGGGCAGAATACTTAGTATGTTGCAAATCACTGTGTAATGGTCTATAATGGGGCATTCATGTCTTTAAACCGTAATTTGCTTGTTTGCAATGCACAATTTACCGTATCTTTTAAAGGGTTTCATAAATTTCTTGAAAGTGAGAAAATGAAATCACATCCGTGTATCATTCAGAGGAGGTTTGCAGGTAAATAAATTTAAAACCCCCAAATTAGGCAATATCCTGTTTTATCACAGTTTATTGATGCAATGCTAAAAGGAAAGCTATGTTATAAATAAACACTCAGCACCAATCACCAACGCAGACACAAATTTTCATCTCTGTTTCACCAAGTTTCATTTGCTTGTTTTGGGGGAAAGCAGCATCTCACATTTTAATATTTAACTGGTATTTTGAATATGAGGCAATGTTAATGGATTTCGGCAAGCCTTTCCCTGTTACTACGAAAACTTTTAAGTTTTTTTTTTATCATTTTCCCTCAATTTTTAAATATCATCAGATCAATATCACATACCCTCTGAGGGAGGAATAAACATTTCTAGAATGGCCAAAAGCCCAAGAAAAGGAGCATTAGCAAAGGAAGCCAGACTAGTACGGATTTTGTTTTGTTTTCTCATTTTACTCACACGGATTCTTCAATATTTCTTGCCTTTAGTCACAGAGAGGAGAAAAAGGAAGCAGAGAGTGCATAAAACATATCTTTAATTATGCTGCAAATGGAATCTGAGTACTGGACAGAATAACTGTGGGTGTCTGTGCTGAAACCCCACATGAGTAATTGAGGAATTCTCTTCTATTCAAATGTGAAATGGATGAGACCTGCTATTGCTTTAATAAGGGAATTACCTCAGCAAAGCTGCAGTGGAATCAGACAGATAACAGATTCTAGTTGATAATACTTTTCTCTCACCTTGCTGGTCCTTCCTTCCCCTCAGACTGCTCTTACATCATTCTTTCCTTCTCTTTAGAAAACGAATAAATCTTGCACGCTTTCCTCTCCGTTGCTGGGTCTGAAGACTTTGTTAGACTGAGAGTTACCTATATGACAATAAGCCATGTATTGAAGCAGCAGTCATTAGTGATATATTTCTAACACATTTAGTCATTTCATTTGTTTTACATTGAAACGTTATATATATAGATATATATATATACATATATATGTATACATATATTTTGTGTGTTATGATATGATATATATCAATACATCTATACCTTGTGTAATACTCGAATCAGAGTGCCTGCTTTATTCTCAGGGATCATACTTTTGGTAAAAACATTTTAGTTTTTTCTCTTAGGGTTTTGGCAAACCACGTGTACAGCATCATGACGTATATTGTCCTCCTATTCTGTGGCAGAATATCAAAGCTCATCCCTCTCTGTAACAGTAACTTAATTTCTATCAGCCTGGCTACGTCTGCCCTTCCCTGCAGGCTCCTTAGCCTGTAGTAATCTCTTTCTGCTCTCAACTGCAATGAGTGTGCACATATACCATAGGTCTTTCTGTCTGGTTTGTTTTGTTTAAGAAAATGACTTTTTATTATTATGTCTGCACTCAGAGCCAAATAGGAGTCCACTGTGTAGATCTGTCCCAACTTCTTTGTATGCCCACTCATCAGGTGGACACAAGTTGTTTCTATCTCTTGGCTACATTACTGCTGCTACAATAAACACAGAAGAGAATCTCCCTTCCACTGGTGGGGTTCCCTCCAAGGGTGCAGGCACCCAGTGTGGCAATTGTGGAATGAGACAATGGTTTTGCTTTTAGGATTTTTGAGATGATTTTCCCTGTGGCTACACTAATATGTATGCCCACTAATGATGTGTTAGGGTTCCCTTTTGCTCAGTAGTGGGGCACAGGCTTCCATTTTTCCCTTTACCCTAGAGCAGTGGTTCTCAATCTTCCTAATACTTTAATACAGTTCGTCATGTTGTCATTACTCCCAAACATGACATTATTTTGTGACTTCTTTATAACTGTAATTTTCATACTTTCATGAATTTTTACGTAAACATCTGACACGCAGGATATCTAGCATATGACCCCAAAAGGGGTCTTGAACCACAGACTGAGAACCAGTGCTCCATAGCATATACCATCTTTGTTTTGCTTATGGTTTTTCATTTTGGGTGGGGCATCTCTTATTGAGGTTTCCTCTAACTTTCCTGATTGTTTTGAAGTGGAAGCTTTGTCTATATCCCTAGGCTCTTGTGTGCCCTCCCTTGAAATTTGGCACTTTAGAGCATTTGCCAATTTTTAATTAGATTTCCCCTCCTGATTGAATTTCTTATACATCCTAGATAATAACTCCCTGAGAAATCTGTTCCAATAGGATGTCTGATGCTGTTGTTAATCTCTGCTGTTGCTATAGATAACACTTAGGGTATTTACTTGTGTGTGGGGTGGTGGTGATGGTGGTGGTGGTTTGAATAAGAATAGCCCCCATAGGCTCAGTTATTTGAATGATTGGGAACCAGATGCTAGAACTTTGTAGAGAAATGTTTGGAGGAATGAGCTTATTAGAGGAGGTCTGCCACTGGGTGTGGATTTTGAGATTTTAAATGGGCCACATTATTCTCTTTCTCTCTTTCTTTCTCTGTCTCTCTGTCTCTCTGTCTCTCTGTCTCTCTGTCTCTCTCTCTCTCTCTCTCTCTCTCTCTCTCTCTCTCTCTCTCTCTCTCTCTCTGTCTCTCTCTCTCTCACCCTCCTGCTTGTGGATCAAGATGTGAGTTCTTAGCTACTGTTCCAGTGCCATGCCTGCCTCCCTACTGCCATGTTTCTCTGCATTGCCATAATGATTATGAACTCTAACCCCTAGAACTATAAGTCCTAAATTAAATATAAATGTCTCTCATAAGATGCCTTTGTCACAGTGTTATCACAGCAATTGAAATGTAACTATAACCAAGTGTGCTTGGATTTTGAGATGAGACCTATTCTGTACCTCAGTCTTATCTTCAAATAATGGCCTTCTTTCCTCAGATGCTTGAGTATTGAGATTACACATATTTATCATGCCTGACTAGTGTATTTATATTTAATTGATAAGACATAAATGTATAGTTTAGGGAATGCAGTGAGATATTCCAGTATATGACTATAATATGTGATATATTAATCTGGGAATTTGACATTCAGACCAATTTCTTTCTGTTAGTAATATGCAAAAACATTCAGCTATTTTGAAGAACTATAGTCCTTATGAACTGTAATGACCCTTATGATGTGGAATGCTAGCACTATTCCTCTGGTTGACTCTATTTTGTTACCCCCCTTTCTATTGTTCTTTGTCCTTTATCTAGAAACAATCCCAGATCACTAGTCACTATTTCTGTAGACTCAACTATTTTAGCATTTCCTTTTCTCTGTTGAATATTGATGCTTCCTAGGCAAACTTTTAAAACTATTCCTTTCTCAACAATCATATTCAGCTACAGATCTTGCCTTTCCCTTCTGCTTCCTGATGGGAATTATAAAAAGGATACAGGAGTGAGAATGAATGATTGCCATTCTTTCTGGTTGCTCATGATATCTAGGTAGGGAATACCAACCCTGTCTTCCTTCTCAGTATCTGTTGATTGTGGAGTTAATTCCTTTAAAGAAACACAGTTGTTAGTAGAGGAAGAGAAACATAAAAGGAGCAGTGAGGCATTGATGTACCTTTCTTCTTTGCTTTTTACCATCCCCCTCTCTTCCACACTGCCCAGCAGGGTTGACATGCTTAGAATCCCTACAAATGTTTGCTGAATGAATGAACGTAGACATTCACAAGCCTGAAAAGAATTCCTGTGCACATTTATTGCTCAAAGTCACTAAATCCTGGAGGATTGAACACAATGAGAGCTATAAAATGCCCACAGTTTTATCATCTCAAGGGCTAACTGTGATATAAACTGCTAGGGGAATCTCACTTCCACTTGGTAACCCGGATCACAAACACAGCAGCCTGAATGTGGCCCTGACCTCTGGGAAGCTTGGTTTACGGAGCTTCCTGCCCCTGGAAGTTAGGAAATCAGTTTGTCCCTGAGGGTCATTGTCTATTAGAATAAATGAAATCAAACTGCATAAAAAGACAGGAATTTGATATAGGGTTTTTGTTTATTTGTTTAATAGGTCTATGTGAGATGAAACGTGGTAAGTGTAAATAGGGTCCCAGTCTTCAGGAACACAAAACTTCTAGAAGCTTCCAGAAAGCCCTAAGATGTTAATATGTTAGTTCTTCATTCAGCATCAAGGCTTTTGGAGTCTCATGTTTAAGTGAGTGTTAATTTTGATATTTTTTTTTAGAATGGAAAGATTTCCTTCTGTGGAGTTGGATAACTCTGAGCAGTTGCCTGTTGCTTAGCTTTTGCACACAAGGAATTGGAGGCTTGATATTAGGGGGCCTCTTGTCTCAGCTGCAACTAGGAGGTAAGGGCACACGTGTACTGAAAGGCTTAGGCAGAGATGTGCAGAGCTGCAGGTGTTAGAGAGGTTCAAGGCTACTCCTCTCCTAGGGCTCACTGCTCGCTTCCTCTGCACCTTCCTTCCATTGTGGGTGTAATTGTTGGTATAATTGTTATTGTGGGGTTGACTTGTTCACATCTGGCTTATCTCTAAGAATCTTAACATTAAGCAGGGCATTTAAGTACTCATCATAATTCCAAGCTTTCTGGGGAGGTGGCAGGGGATCAGTAGACCAAGATCATACTGACTCCATAGTGAATTCAGGGTCAGCCCAAGATACATGAGAACCTGTCTCAAAACTAATAAAATTTAAAGTGAATGAATCTAGCATCAGAAGAAAAATTTAGAATAGAAACACAAACATTGCATTTGGTAATCTTTGTAAGAGAAAATAAGCTCATCATATTTACTATCTGTTCAAAGTACCTATTACTTCCCCTGGCAGGTATACAGGCACTACAAGATGCTCATTCTCCAGACAGGCATCTCTGAGGGTCCTGAACTCCTCCGTGGCAAGGGTGGAGTGGGTTGCACCAACTTGTATTCCGTACCATTACTAAAATGTTTAATAGGATTTTGATAAATGAACAGATAAAGAATGGACAAGTGCTCATGTGTGTAAATAGGTTATATGTCCCTTTATAAGATAAATTGTGTTGTAACCAACTGAATGACCAAGAGATACTTCTTGTGGAGAATGAAGGATCCAGGACCTAGCAAAGAAAGAATGATACATGTAAATCATTCCAGACCCAAGTGGGACAAATAGGCCATGTGGGGAAGAACAGGAAACTGATCTCACAGGAATCCCTGCAGGGCTGACCTCTTCCAAGACATGAAATGGTAGTTATAAGCACAGCCTTGTGAGGATCCAATATGGAGGAACTAGTGCCACTTTGAAAGTGTACAACTTCTGAAAAGAAAGCTGTTGGTGCTCATGACTGGTTTTTGCAGTGACTGCTGTGGAAATTCTCATGTTCTTAATTGGTAAATAGAGACCACGTTGTAAGTTCAGAGGCCTTTTAATTATGATCTGTTAGAAGTAGCCATAGTGAATGCAGCTTTGAAAAGCTATGGATATTTTGAAGCAATGAGTTAGCCTTCTGTGTTTCAAATAGAGATGTTGCAAGCCTTATTCCTCACTTATGAGTGGGGTGGGAGTAATGTCTTTAATTGTTTTCTCTTTTCTGCTTTATATAAAATCCCTCATAGATCACTCTCAACAGTAGGAAAAACATGTTGCATGGAATTATTTTTCCTACCTTTCTCCCATGTTTCCCTTCAGCTAGGACTGCTCCCCTGCAGTAGAACTTTAAATAGCTGAAAGTTTCTCAGAGCCCTCTGTCCTTTTACCCATTCTCTACCCTGACCTCCTGAACCCTCTGAATTCTGGTGATGGGACGATTGCTACAGAGGTCATCTTGGTGGGGATCATCCAAAACCATATATTTCTAAGTAAAGTGGCCAGTCCTTTACTCAATTTTGTTTTACTAGGTTGTTCATTTTGTTTGTTTGTTTGTTTTACAAAATCTCAAGTAGGCTAGACTGGCTCTATCTTACTAAGTAGTTAATGATAACCCTAAAATACTTTATTCTTATTTTTTCCTGCTTAATATAACATCATCATTATAATCATGTTTTAAAATGATCTTTCTTTGATCTCATGTGACCCTAAATCTCCTAACACATTAGCCAGTCCAATTGTTTTTTTCATATTGCAAATAATGTAATGAACAAGGCTGGATATCCTTATGTTCTTTTTGCTCAATTCCTATGTGATTTTTTAAAATCCAGATTCTTCTACACCCAATCACCTTCCAAATCTCTGTGATTTGCCTCTCTTTGAAATCCAGATGCCCATTTTGATATCACTGTGGAGATCTGGCAGGCCTTGAAGTTACCTTACTTTTGGCAGCTTAAAGTCAAACCCCCATGCTCTTTCCTCAATGACACCCCCTATTAATCTCTCTTAGTGCCAACTCATTGCTTCAAGGTGTTTGAACTACAGTGGTTAGTTTTCATCCCAGGCTAGAGCAGACATCTAGGAATTTTTCTCTCCCAGACAGGAACATTTCATTTGAGCACCCACTTGAAGCCACCATGTACAGGTCTGTTTAAATTATTAATCTTCAGATATCTTTCTTCTTCATCTATATTAGGTAATGAAGACTTTCTAAACTAGTGGGTTCTTTGAATTTTATTTGGAGTGGATAAGGGAGACACTAGGTTGTTAAAAATCTAAATAAAAACAGACCACCATGTAAGGTAATAACCAGAGGAGGACCACAGACTTGCTCAATTCATCCTCTTGTTGCGTTCTCAAAATGAAGTTCATAGTAAAGTCAAAATGGTCCTTGCCTTTCAAATTGTGTAGTCTGAAATATGACTTCCCTTGACAGTTTTCTAGGCAGTGAATAAGGAGCAAATTATTTTAAATGATTCCTTTGATAGGCAAGAAAAACCACAAGTAGGTACCTAATCATACCTAACATAGGTGCTTTATTTAACCCAAAATGCAAACATGTATTATATACTCATGGCTTAAATATCTGGTGCTGGAGATCTGGTCAACTATCCTACTACTGTTATAGAGGATATGGGTAATGTCTACATTACCAGCATCTACAACATGTGGCTTACCACAACTTTAGTCTTACATATCCAATGCCCTCTGGTGGCCTCTGTAGTAACCCACCTCTCTCTCTCTTCTCTCTCTCTCTCTCTCTCTCTCTCTCTCTCTCTCTTTCTCTGTCCCTCTTTCCTTCCTTCTCCTTCTCTCTTGTTCTCTCTCTCTTTCTCACCACCACATACATACACACTACCACCACCACCATCATCATACATCACACAGAGCACACACATGCACACACAGCTGCATACATGAGGGAGAGAGACACATATTTTTAAAAGCAGAGTCAATTTTACATATAAAATCTCATGTATGTATACATGAATGTACAGGAATGAATGCATGTGGGTGTCCACTTATGTGTGTTTACATTTCTTTGCATAACAAACAAGAATAATGCTATTAAATGAGATTTAAAGAAATGAAATAGAAGAGAGGAGGAGAAGGAGAAAGAGAGGGAGAGGGAAAAGGTGAAGAAGGAGAAGAAGAAGGTGGCCTGCAGGCCAAGCACAAAACTTTCTCTTTGAACTTTCTATTAATTTTGTAGTGATGACTAGAAAACACTGTGTGGATTTCAGGAATTGTAGGAGGTCAGCGAGTCAAACTTGGATGTTCTTTATCCACCGAGGGGCTGGACACTAATATGCATATAGACTTTTGTATCTAGATATCAGAGTTCTGCAATGAATTGCTGAGTCCACCCTCAGATGATAGTTCCTTGTTTCAAGCATCTAGCTCTTCCACTCCTCTACTCTTTGTATCCACAGAATTATTTTCACATGGGTTTGCTAAGGAGGAGGTGCAAGCTTCAACCAGAGAGTCACTGTTTCCATGGTGACCTCCTTTCACATTCTCTGTCCCTGTGCTTCTGAAACTTTTGGTTAAATTGTTTAATTACTATTAAACTTGGCTGACATAAAGTTGTTTAATATAGAAGCAGAGAACCTTGCCTGAGTGGACTGATGCCATTTAGGATGATATAATAATACACCATAGTCTAGACAAATGATATGAAAACAAGATGTATATCTCAAAATCCTGGATCCTGAGAGTGAAGGTTGGAGGTGTCAGGAACTCAGCTTGTGAGGGCTGGATTTAGAGTTCATAGACACACTCTTTCCCTGCATGGACCAATACAGGAAAGGGAGAAGGAAACACTGGTTCTTTTTATCATGGCAATAACCATAGTCTCCTATGTTGTTCTCATGATGTAACCAAGTCTTTCTAATTCATTGACATTGCAAATTAAATTTTCAACATATGGTGTGGTGGGACAGATAAACAAACATTCAATCCAGGCCATCTGATAGTCAGGGAACAGTTATTTTAGAGGTGAGGCCATGCCCACTGAGTATAGTTTGATAATGTTCTTGGTGGATAGGGTATTCACTGATTTCTGATCCCACCCTCTTAACCTGACTCAACAAAAAGTAAATTCTAAAGATGTCTTATTACCCTAGTTATAAACTAGTTCACTTGCTTTTGTTCTTATTGTAGTCTGTCCCAGAGGGGTCTCAGGTTTCTCCCAATTATATCACCTATATACTTTTGCTCAACACAAATATATAGTTCTCATAAAAGCTCATTAAATGTCTTTGTTATAACTATTTGGATTTCTAATAATAATTGTAAAAGTTAACACATCTTAGGGGTTTATTATCAAATGCCACAGTAGGCAATCTATGTATTACCCTAGTCTTTCCTAAGTACCCAAGAATGTGGACAGAAGTTCAATCATACATTCAGTAGGCTGAAGTAAATATTAGAGGAGGAAGAAGAGCAGGAGGAGGAGGAGGAAGAGGAAGAGAAGAAGAAGAAGAACAAGAAGAAGAAGAAGAAGAAGAAGAAGAAGAAGAAGAAGAAGAAGAAGAAGAAGAAGACAATGACAAGGAGGAATAGCAGGTGCAGTGAGGAGGAAGGTCATGCATGGAGGAATAGCAGGTGCAGTGGGGAGGAAGGTCATGCATGCCTAGACAAGGAGGAGGAGGAAGGGGTGCAAGAGGAAGGAAGGAAGAGAAAGGGAGGGGAGGAGGAGAAAGAGGAAGAGGAGGAGGAGGTAAAAGAGAAAAGGTGGTGTAGAAGAATGACCAAGAGGAGGAAGAGGAAAACAAGGAGGAAGGGTAGAAGGGGGAGAGAATAGCAGGAGGAGGAAGAGACAGAGGAGAAGGATTAGGAATAGAGGTAGGGAAGGAAGAAGAAGAGAAGGAAGAGGAGCAGGAAGAGAAAAAAAGGGAGGATAATGAAAGGAGAAGGTGGAAAGAAGGAGGGAAAGAGGAAAGGAATGAGAAAGAGAAGGGGGAAGAGGAAGAGGGGGAAGAGGAGACAGCAGTGGCACATAAGGATCTATTGTTTCTATTTCATGGAACTGCTGATGGCAAGCACCAGAAGTCTGAGCTATCATACATAGGATATCTTGTCCCTCTGGTTGGCATGTATAGATTCTTCTTAATGCTCTGACCACAATCTCTCACCTCAGAAAAGGAAGCAGAGGATATGGAGTAGGTCTCAGGAACGCCAAGCTCCAGAGTACAAACACAAGATCAATGAACTGCAGGGAAAGGGTGGAGTGCTCTATTTTTAATCACTGAAAGAGAAATCTCTTTGGTCATAATAGCTGTCTTTGGAAGATGTAAAAAAATAAATCATGCTACCCACTTTTTCTCCTTCACTACAAAGGATCAAAGAAGGGAGAATAGGTGCAGAAATCAAATGGAGTCCTTACAGATTCAATTATGTGATTAAGTCACAGCTGAAAACATCTAACCCCAGTACAACTCAGTAGTTCCTCTGTCGGGATGATCCCTTCTCCCTCCCCTTTTTGTTGTTCTCATCCCCCTCTTTCACATCCTTACCACGTCACTCACTAACAATGGCATGACATGATGGCGTGTAGAATGTGTATGTCCCATGTGGGAAGAACAAAGTTGGCAATGAATGACACATGATCAGCATGGCATCTGCCCAGAGGATCTGTATTCAATTTCCAGAAATCTGCATTCAGATCTGCAGAAGATCTGTGTTCAATTTTCAATGTCCACATGGCAGCTAACAACTTTCTGCAACTTCAGTCCAGGGGAACTGACCACCACTGGACTCCACAGGTACTGCATGTTCATGGTATACAGATATCTACACAGGTACAGCACCATATACACTAAATAGATAAATAAATAAATAATTCTAACTGTATTAAGAAAAATCCATGACTAGCATGCGGTACATAGATAATATCCTCAGTACAACAATATTGAAATACATAGACTTCAGGCTATTTATGGACTATTCAAATATTACATTTGAATATGTTATTTATATATTCAGTCCTATTTAAAATATACCTGTTATAAGAAAAATGGAATAACTAACATATTCTACAGAGCACTAATGTTTTCCATGCAATCAGCAGTCCTACAGATGATAAATATACTCCATGTCATTTGGATAGAGATATGTGAAAATGGGACACCATGATATTGATTATCCAAATGAAATTACATTGCTTCATCTTAAAGTTCAAGACTGCCTAAAGACTTGGGAATGATAAGGCAAAGGACAGAAAACCTTCAGGAGCAAGCATGGGTGGCTTCTATTTTCAGGAAGAAGTTATATATATATATAATACATACATATATAACACACACACACACACACACACACACACACACACATATATATATATATATATATATATATATATGGAAAATAACAGATTATGGGGATTTTCTTAGATCCCAGTAGATATTTCAATCATTAATCAATCAATCAATCAATCAAACACCATTTCTAGCTCTACCAAAATTATTTATGATCCAGAATTGCTAGTTATACTTTAGCACAACATGGCATAGAAGGAATAATATTCATGTTCTTTCTGTCCATCCCTTGGTGAGATACTTTCTTTACACCACTGTGCATACGCAATATTCCCATGCCTGGTTAGAGTTCGTCCTGGGAAGGGTGGAGGTGGACCTGTCCAATTGTGTAGTGGAACTGATGCTGCTTTCTGCAAAAAGAATTTAAATATTAATTATTTTTCTTTCTTTATATTGTGTTTATTATATCTTTTTATTGGATATCTTCTTTATTTATGTTTCAAATGTTATCCCCTTTCCCGTTCCCCCCCACCCCGAAAACCCCTATCCCATTCCCCCTTTCCTGCTTTTATGAGCTCCTGACCTTTTCATTCCCTTACACTGGAGTATCGAGCTGTCACAGGACCAAGGTCATCTTCTCCCATTGATGCTCGACAAGGCCATCCTCTACTACATATGGATCTAGAGCCATGGGTCCCTCAGACTGAAGGAAAGGAGATTGCCCCACCTTAGAATCCATCCTATATGCAGTAACCAAATGCAGACACTATTGTGGATGCCAAAAAGTGCTTGCTGACAGGAGTCTGATATAGCTGGCTTCTGAGAGGCTCTGCCAGAGCCTGACAAATACAGAGGCAGATGCTTGCAGTCAACCATTGGACTGAGCACAGGGTCCCTAATGGAGGAGTTAGAGAAAGGACTGACGGAGCTGAATGGATTTGCAACCACTTAGGAAGAAAAACCATATCGACCAACCAAAACCCCAGAGCTCCCAGATTTATTTTTATTATTTTATGTATATGGCTATTGTGCTTGCATATATACCTGTGTGCCCTGTGCCTGTGAGAATCAGAACAGAGTGGTGGATCCCCTGGAATTGATGTCACAGTTAGTTGTTAGATGTTTTGTGGACACTAGAAATTCTCAACACATCCTCAGAATAACCATTTCTTCAGCCCTTCTAGCTTTCTAAGTTTTACATCATGTTTGTCTCTATTCCTCTGCTAGTGGAGAAATAACATACCCTAAATCAGAGTTTTCAAACATTTGGTCAAAATTGAGCTGGACAGATAAGGCCCGCAGTTCAGCAGCCTGGGACATCAATTGTTACCTGCTTTCCATACTTCTAATGTTGTTTTCATGAGGCATTTACTGAAGAAGAATAGATTTTCATAAGGCATTTATTGAAACAGAATTGTGCTTTAGTGATTGCCTCTTACAAATAAGTTGTGTACTCATGTTTCCCTGCTTGATGTGTGAGCGTTTTCAGTTTCTGAGACATGGTGTCATGAGTATGTAAGTTTCCCCAACTTCCCTGCTTGAAGAGATCTCTCCTGATTTCTGGGAATTCATATTGGGTATTTGTGTATTGTGTAATGTGAAGATTGTCTCCAGTGACCTAACCTCACAAAAAATTTAGTGCCACCAAAAAAATGAAAAATAGATAAAGCATTACATGAAAATGTACCCATATGTCCTTAAATTTTCCATGGATGTAATATTCTGTCACTTCCCAGTGAATTGCTATGGGACCTTATAATGGATTCATTCCCGACAATGCACTACAATAGGGCCTAATAGTGTAGATATATCCAAGAATGATGCCTTTAACCTAAATACAATGCCAGCCCTTCCAACTGTCCAGAGGACATCAGTATATACACAGGAACAACACCCAAATACATAAAATAATATCATCAGGATATTATACAGCCACCTTATTTGACCACCTGAGCAGAAGGAAGTAAAGAGAGATAAGCTTTACCTGAACTCCACTTGAAACTCTACTAAGCTTAGCAGAAAACAGAAGGTAGGCAGGCCTTTGCAGCTCCCTGGAAACATTTTTTTTTCTTTTTTCTTTTGGCTGCTATTTCCAAAGCAACCATAAGCTTTGTGGTGATGTTGTGTCAAGAGGTTTAGGGAAACAAGCATTCCTGAAATACTCAAGCGGCTAAGTTCAAGTTAGTGTCATCTTCTGGGGTGAAGATTGCTAATCACTTCATTTTGGGCTGATCAGCCAATTCTTCATTTTCCAATTAAGAAGGCATTTGCCCAGTGCAGAGGCAATGGGATGGTGAAGTTATTTGTCATGCTCTCAGGTCCTGCACCCCCTGTGGTCCAGAATTCTTTAACAGAAGACAGAAAACAGATGTGTGTGTGTGTGTGTGTGTGTGTGTTGTGTGTGTGTGTGTGTGTGTAGAATCAGCAACCCTAATAAGATTTTTATAGAAGTGGGGCAGAGGGACCTCAATATCAACAGGACCTGGACAGACCAGGATGCATTCCATTGTACTAAAAAGCAAAGGCTTTCTCTGTAACTGCCCAGAGTGTAGAGTATTTGAAGAAGCACACATAACCATTTGACTTTGAGGGCATTAAAATTAGTGTCAATATTAAATAGTTTATGTGCATACATATAATATCAAAGACTAATTTGTTTCTTCTCTTCTTTAATGTAATATATGATACTTTGAAATATGTATATCATGGGATTTGTAGAGACCCTCATCGTATACTGTTATTGAGGCCCGAAAAATGACTCACCCAATACCCTGCACAGCTCCTTCTCAGTGGTTAGAGCACAAACGTTTATCCTCAGCAAACTTTTAATGTTAATATGAACGATTCTTCCCATACTGTATAATAAGCTCTGAAAACCTTTCCTCGTTTAGAATCCTGACTACATTTTTATTTTATTTATTTATTTATTTATTTATTTATTTATTTATTTATTTATTTATTTCTTATTGGAAATTTTTTTTACATTTCAGATGTTCTCTCCTTACCCCATTTCCCCCCTCCCTCCCAGGAACTCACTATCCCTTCCCCCCTCCTCCTGCCTCCACGTTGGTGTACCCCCACCCACCCTCCCCCGTACCTCACCTCCCCACCCTCGAGTATCCCCCCCCACGACGTCCAGCCTTCATGGGACCAAGGCTCTCTTCTCCCACTTATATATAGCTCCCTTGCATATATAGCTGGAGTCATGGGTCCCTCCCTAAGCGCTCCCAGGCTGGTGGTTTAGACCCTGGGGGCTCTGGTTGGTTGGGATTGTTTTCCTCATGGTGTCGCGAATCCTCTCAACTCCTTCAGCCTTCACTCTATCTTCTCCATTGGGAACCCCATGCTCAGTTTAATGGTTAGCTGTGAGCATCTGCCTCTGAGTATGTCACACTCTTGCAGACCTCTAAGGAGACAGCTATATCAGGCTCCTGTCAGCATGTAAACCTTGCTTTTCTCCATCCCTTGCTACAGGTTTGACAAACACTTTTTTACTCCATGAGTTTACGCATTCATATCTGTTTACATTCAACCAAGAATGAGATCATAAGGTGTTTGGCTTTCTGTGCCTGGACTATTTCACTTGACCTATCCATGTTGTTGCTAATAAAGAATTCTCTTCTCTTTCAAAGTAGAATATGTTCTTTTGTATCACTACACCTTATCCTTTTTTACCTATTGTCTTACTTAGGGTTTCCACTGCTGTGAATGACTTCATGAACAAAGCAAGTCTTATAAAGGACAACAGTTAATTGGGGCTGGCTTATAGGTTCAGAGGATCAGTCCATTATCATCAAGGTAGGAAGTACGGTAGTGTCTATGCAGGCATGGCACTGGAGAAGGTGCTGAGAGGTCTGCATGTTGTTCTGAAGGCAAACAGGGAAGACTGTCTTCTAGGCATCTAGGAGCAGGGTCTCCAAGCCCATCCCCACAGTGACAGACTTCCTTCAACAAGGCCATATCAACTCTAACAAGGCACATCTTCTAATATAACCATTCCCTGGGCCAACCATATTCAAGCCACCATACCCATTCATCCACTGACAGCCTTTAGGTTGTTTCCATAAATCATGTTCTGTGATTAAGGCTGCAGTGAACTTGGGGTACAGATATCTCTATGAGGTGCCAATTTTATTCATTATGTTCTCAGGAGTTACTGTTTTGTGTTTACAAAATACTATGTTTTCTAATGTCCGTAACAATTTAGATTTCCACTAGTAGTGTAAAATGATTCTGTTTCCTCCAAAGTCTTGATCCACACCTATTATCTATTATCTTTCATTAGTGTCACTCCTAACAGGTATAAGGTGCTATGTCATTTTCAGTGTGATTTCCATTCCTCTGATGATTAGCCACAGGAGAAATCTCTAAAACAACTTATGTATTCTGTGGCATTACATCTACATGAGCTGCAATAGAAAGTTTCATGCTATGGTCAATTTGCTAATGATCAGTTTATCCTTGCTTTTTATCAGGGAGTAGACTATGAAGAGATTGCTATTATTCTAAACATTCAAAATTCCAACTGTGGAACTATGAGATCCGACGTCTTTATTCTTTCAACAAATCGACTGTAATATCAATCAGGAACGTTTATGCTAAAGAAGACATGGTTTCTATATTTCAGGGGTTCGCTAGTAGAGTCAGGTTATAGTGTTAATAATGGGGAAAATTTGATTAGTGCCTTGCTTCATGGACTATGACTAGCAAACGTTTCTACATATTTCCTGCGGTAGCGGCATCTCAATCTTACAACCTTTACTATTTCATGTTGTTAAAACAAAGAGCCTACAATTTGTTCCATATTGAAGTTACTTTTAGATGAATGTTGCCATCAGGTGAAATAGCCAAATCACATTTTATAGATTGCAACAAAGACCTATAAACATGGTAGCATCTGCTCCATTACAACTAGGGTGCTATTCCCACTGATTAATAGGGAACTTCTGTCTATGGTCCATTTTTAGATTCCCACTGTCCACAGTGGTTTCTGTTAAGTATATTTTTTAAAGATTAGTATATGTGTATATATTTGTTTATATGATATGTGTGTGTGTGTGCACGCATACATGGGCATGTGTTTGTTTATGTGTTCATGTGTATGTGCACCACATGCATACAGGTGCCAGTGGAGATAGGAAGACAGTGTAGGATGCCCTGGAACTAGAGTTACAGGCAGTTGTGAGCGGTCATGTGGGTGTTGGGAACTGAACCATGTTCTCTGAAGCCAATACTCTTAACTCCTGAGTCATCTCTACAGTTTCTTGTAGATTTTTGATGCAATTTTTTCAGAGCATCAGATTGGCTAGCATGAACTCTGATAAAGAGCTTATTTGTGTTTATGTTTTGAATATGAGGTATCAGACACTGACTTAGCCCTGAGTTATGGTTAATGATACTTCCTTAAGAGAATGTGTTAATTCACAATCTTCTGCTTTCTGAAGGAGCAGTATGAGGATTCTTCAAATGACATTTTAAAAAAACTTTTCATATTAAGAAAAAAAACAAGTTGTGCTCTCTTTAGACATAATTGCTAAAACACAGCAAGGGGCAAAAATGCCTCTCTAAGTATGTGCACGTGCCTAGCATCAAGATTTTTGAAATCCCCAAATTCCAGGCCAAAGGGTGGTGTTTCCTGTTACTGAGAGTTTTAAGCTCACCACAGGAACCCCTCTTTAGAAGGTTTAATGATTTCTAAGCAAGCACTTAAATTCTGTGGGAATGCCTTACTATGTAGTAGGTAAAATCCAAAGCAGAAAAAAGTGTAAAATAAAGATTTAATAACTATCAACAATTTTGAAAAACCAATACATTCTGGAGGTGAATATACAAACTTCAGATCTATCTAGAGTTGTTTTTCACCCACATATAGTATGCTTTTTAATGAGATAAAATTGTATTTATGAAAGTAAGAGGCAACCATCTGGACTCTCAAAGGAAAATAGCAATTTATCCATTCAGAGTTACAAGTGCATGTTAGAAGTGCTTTAAATAATTTAAAGTTCCTGGCCTTTACTGAAATTTATAAATCAAATTAACTGCATCCGGGAGCACTAAGTAAATGAAAACTTAGCTTTTGAAAAAGGAAGATAAAAAGACATTCCATTCCCAAATTCTGTAGAGCAATGTAGAGATTTCCATAGTTATTATCAGAGTTAAAGAAGTAGGCTGTTGAAGTTTTCTAGCAGGTTAATTTACTTGTAAAATATGTAAAAAAAAAAAAAAAAAAAACAAAAAAAAGAGGTAATGTCTTGAAAGAAATGGAACAGACTTGTGTGTGTATTTTGGGCAGGGGGTTCGGGGGGGGTGTTTCTGAGGCAGGGACAACAGCCTGGAACAACTCAGATGGAGGAGAAGGGTAGGATGGGGTCTGTAATCCTCGTCCTAGGAGAGGCATGTCTTCACATGTGTCAGCCCTAAAGGCACTGTGAACACAGACACAGAAATTAGAGCCAGGTTTACATCTCTTCCCACTTCTGATCCTTCCTTCTCTCAGCCTGCTACTACTGTGCACAGGCATCCATGCCTCCATATCTCTCAGAGCTTCCTGAGAGCATACTAACCGAGATTAAAGGAATCCTAATTCCTCTTCTTCAGGTTTCAGAAAACAAGATTTTCCCCCTTCTACCAATGTGTTCTGTAGATAAGGTTTTTTTCTATCAATAGACGATAATTTTTCTGAAGCTGAGTAATCTTTAAAGCATACATTTTCATTGTGTCTTGGTGTTTTCTAAATATTTTCTTTAATTTGAATTTGAATATTTTAGCTCTATCGTTTATCTCTGTGTCTGTATCATCTATCTACCTACCCACTTGTGCTGGACAGTTTTAAGTCAACTTGATACCAAGTAGAATTACTGAAAGGAGGGACCCTCAACTGAGCAAATGCCTTCATGAGATACAGTTGTAAGGCATTTTCTCAGTTAGTGATCAGTGAAAGAGGCCCAGCCTACAGTGGGTAGTGCCATTCCTGGGCTGTGTTCCAGAACCAGATGCCCTTCAACAGAGGAATGGATACACAAAATGTGGTACATTTACACAATGGAATATTACTCAGCTATTAAAAACAATGAATTCGATAAATTCTTATGTAAATGGATGGAACTAGAAAATATCATCCTGAGTGAAGTAACCCAATCACAAAAGAACATACATGGTATTCACTCACTGATTATTGGATTTTAGCCTAGAAGCTTGAAGTACCCAAGATTCAACTCACAGACCACATAAAGCTCATGAAGAATGAAGACCAAGTTGGGGGTGGGGGGGCATCAGTCCTTCTTAGAAGAAGTAACAAAATACTCAAGGGAGCAAATATGGAGACAAAGTACAGGACAGAAACTGAAGGAGGGGTTGTCTACAGACCATTCCACCGGGTATCCATCCCATGTGCAGTACCAAAGGTAGACGTTGATGTGGATGTCAGGAAGTACATGCTGACAGGAGCCTGATATAGCTGTCTCCTTAGAGGTCTGCAAGATTCTGACATATTCAGAGGCAGATGCTCACAGCTAACCATTAAACTGATCATGGGGTTCCCAACAGAGAAGATAGAGTGAAGACTGAAGGAGTTGAGAGGATTTTTGACACCATGAGGAAAGCAACAATATCAACCAATCAGAGCCCCCAGGGTCTAAATCACCAGCCTGGGAGTGCTTAGGGAGGGACCCATGGCTCCAGCTATATATGCAAGGGAGCTATTTATAAGGGGAGAAGAGATCCTTGGTCCCATGAAGGCTGGACATCATGGGGGTGGTATTTGAGGGTGGGGAGGTGAGGTACGGGGGAGGGTGGGTGGGATACACCATCATAGAGGCAAGAGGAGGAGGGAAGGGATAGGGAGTTTCTGGGAGGAAGGGGGGAAAAGGGGGTAAGGGGAAAACATCTGAAATGTAAATAAAATTTCCAATTAAAATAAATAAATAAATAAATAAATAAATAAATAAATAAATAAATGAGTCTACTTCTGTAGCAGGGGGGGGGGAGAAAAAAAAAGAAAGCATGTTGAGCAAAGCCAGGAGGAGCAAGACAGCAAGCCACACCCCTCCATGGCCTATCCATTAGCTCCTGCCTCCAGGTTATTGCCCTGTTTGAGTTTCTGTCCTGGCTTCCTACAGTGATAGAGTATAATATGGAAGTTTAAACCAGATAATCTCTTCCCCATTTGATTTGCTTTTGGTCATGGAGTTTCATCACAGCAATATTAACCCTAACTAAGACCCAATCTGTTTTTTATCTCTATGTATTTATCAATTCTCCTTATTCTATCATTTATCTATATCCTTTTATAATCTTTATCTGTCATCTATCTACCTTTCTATTATATCTGTCTATTCATCTATCTATCTGTCTATCTGTCTATCTATCTATCTATCTATCTATCTATCTATCTATCTATCTATCTATCTATCTCATCTACTTCCCCTCATACTGTAGGATTCTTTTGGCATGGCAAATGTATTCACAATCCCTTCTCACTTTTTTTCCCCACAGGAAAGTTCTTTTTAATGCTAACTTATTTTCTTTCTATTAATTGTCCAGATTATTTCTTGGTTCAGAGAAATTTTATTTGGTTTCCTCATATAAAATCACACCTGAAAAAATAAAGTCCTGGCATCTGTTTAATCTCAATCTGTCTCTCTCTCTCCCCTCTCTCTCTCTCTCTCTCTCTCTCTCTCTCCCCTCTCTCTTCTCCCTTCCTTCCCTCTCATACACACACACACACCTACACACACATTTTATTTCTTTTTAATTTGCATTTACGTTGGTTACCACATCATGTAAAATAATTAGTAAAGCGTTGACATTAATATTTCCATTTTAGTATTTCTGCCATGTGTCCAGGGAGATAGGCAGAGGATGGCATCATTTCATGGTTATAGATTCTACAAAGTACAGAAATAATCACAGAAGTGTCTTGCCCTGGTGGCAGAAAGGTTCTTCATGTAATACAGCTCATCTGAGGTCTCTGTAGGTCTCCTGACTGGCAGCCACACGCCATAGTCCATGAGACATAGCCCTATTCCCTATCTCTCCAGCTTCCACAACTTTTCTTCATGATTTATTCCCTCTCTGTCTTGTAGATCCTTAATTAGGTCTAAGCAATCAGAGAAAGACATGGCAGACATTGTATAGTAGTAATTGGAATGAGAATTCTAGCTAACTTGCTGAGAGTAGATTTCTCAGATGACAGGTTACTTAGAAGCAAAAGCAGCCTTGGAGTTCACATCATAGTGACTTTGAACTCTATGATGCTTGGTTGGAGGCTGAACCATGATGCTACCTAAATGTGCTCCTTCTCTGGAAGACAGAAACATCACAATAAGATGACAGGTGGTCATGTGAGAGGAAGAGACTGGACAAAGAGAATGATATCTGAATCAAGGTCCAGAAAGATGAAGGTGACATAATTAAGTATAGAGGAACACAATTTTGGAGATAGAAAATATGGGGGGACTCATTTGTATACATTTTAAGTTTTAGGTGTCTGAGAGGTATGCACATAGACACCAGAGCAGAGCCTTGGGAGGTCTGAGCTGGAGATATGAATTTGAGGATTATCTGTGTATCTGCTGTGTTTTAACTGTGAGGTCAGAAGCAATTGCTTCAAGAGCCAATATAACAGAGAGCCAAGACATTATTTGATGACTTGTTAGTTCATTTGTACAATACAACATGGAGTAATATTAAACTGGCTGGACTTAACTTTAGTCAATTTTACATAATAGAGTTAAATTAATCCAGGTTACTTATGATCTGTAATCCAGGAAAATAGATATATGTTATACTTCTTTTGCATTTCCTGGTAAAATCATAAAACTACAGAGCACAGTTGGCTATGATTGTATATATCATGTCCCATGTGGTATTAAACTCCTTGTACTTGAAAGAATGAAGCAGCTTTGGGTCATTTGTTACAGTCCCTGAAAATACAAGTATATCATTGTGTATACATGAGTGATACAAAGTCTTTGTTGTACTAAAGGAAACAGGCTTATTTATAAGAGTCAGCAATAACAGACATTTCCCCTACAGCCTAGGCACCATAGAAAAGTTTATCTTGCCATCAGAATATATAAAGCCAGTTGTATTTGTAATCCCCACATATTTCCTTCCTTCTTTCCTTTTTTTTTTGTGGGGTGGGGCAGGGTTTAAGTGGCATCACTTATACAACCTTATTTTCTTGTAAGTGAGATTGATTCAAGACATTGCCATCCTCCTGGGGAAACCTTACTTTTTTTCATCTTTTTTAATGGTTATTTTATTTATTTACCTTTCAAGTATTGACCCCCTTCCCAGTTTTTTGTAGTAAATATTTAAAACGGCTCTGACTCTGGTTGACTATCTAAGCTTCAGCCTCTCTGCCTAGTCCAGCCACCATGTTTCTCAGCCAGAGGCCACATGCGTGCTGCAGCTAGATCCAGCCACCAGAAACACCAGCCCTGTCATCCACTAGATGCCAGTGTGAGAGATGGTTTTGCCAATCTTCCATGCTGTCTCCTCAAGGCAGGACATTGCCCAGACCATTCTGCCCTCCATGCGGGCCCAGTAAGAGAATGAGACTCTAATTCTTATAGATTAACCAAAGCTTATATATTTGGCAATGATCAGTAACAAGATACAATCAGAAGTGTAACCCAATACCCAACGTAGGTATACCAACTAACTTTGACTGGGCTAATTACTCTGTCTTGGCAGATATAATCAGTCGACTATTCTGCAAGTGTGTCCTTTTTCTGGACAGTATTTTGTCTATAGATGAAAAGAGGCAATTCTTGCCTAGTGGCTGTCTCACCACAATTGGAGTAACTCCAAAGATGCTCAATATCTTCTTAGAATCCAAACAGGGAAGCTGTTAGGAACAGACAGGTCTCTAATAAAATGAATGTTTATACAGGAATACTTATAACATCAATTCTGTGGACTTCTGATGTTTTTGAAAACCAACTATCTATGTAAAGCAATCCGGACTGTTGTCCATTAACTCCTTTCTGCTATTTCTATTTAAAATCTAGAAAACACCCTAATAGTAAACTCAGAGCCATGCAATTGCTATAGGCCCTTAACTCACAGGCTATCATCTCAAATCAGTTAAAAAAGTTTAAAAAGGGACTGGGTCTAAGCCTTGTATTCTTAAATGTGTTATATGGGCACAATGCCTAAGAGAGTAACAATATTAATCTCACTTTTATATCAATAAGAAACTCATACCAATGAAAACCTTAAATTTGAAATCAAAGTAAATTTTGTACCATTTAAAAAATATAACTAATCAATTCTAACTATTCCTCCTTATTCCAATAAAACCAACTTTTCCCTAGAAGGATAGCCTAATATTAACTACCTCAGTCTCCAAGCCCAGGGAATAGGGGCACCGACTTTTCATTAACTTCTTCAAGCTGAATTTGGGCATTGAGATATTAGAAGAGAAACAGGGGCAAGGGTAAATTGATAGGCCTCTGACGTCTGTGTCTTCACTGCATCCAGCTGAAATTCCAGGACATCAGAGGTTCGAGCAGGTCTGCTCAGCTTGCTTGGTGAGTAGATACACCAAGGCTGTGTATTCTGCAATATACAATTCTCAAAACAAATTTTAGTATCAAGATAATTTTTGTTTGAATTCTGGAATCTAGTCTTCTGGTGGCCTGCCTCTGTCATGTCTAATCCATCTAATTCTGGGAGGTAGAAATATCTTAATCGTCTCTTCTGAAAACACACAGACAAAAGCCTTTTCCCAAAACAGCATTTCCTGAGCCAGTAACCAGAAAAACCTTTATCTTGACCTCTTTCCCAGAGAAAATATAACCACAAAACTGAAAATCACACTCATCTTGAAAATAAAATCAACTTAATAATTAAAATACCGTACATGCCTATTCTTCAGGCCTTCCCTATTTTGCCAAGCAGGAAAAGAACCCAGAATTCCCGTGGGGCCCACGTTAGACAGAACCCAAGTCTCCTGTGAGGCAATATACCTTTATATCATCTGAATACACCTGATTTACACTATCTTTCTGTTTGGCTCTCTGCTAGAACAGTCTCTATTTATACACTGTCCTCTCTACTCTAGAGTCAGTGACAATTTTCCCTATCTCAACTAAAGTACTGTATATGCCTAGTCTTAGGCCTCCCCTATTTTGCCAAGCAGGAAATGAACCCAGAATTCCTATGAGGCCCAGTTAGACAGAACCCAAGTCTCCTGTGAGGCAATATAACTTTATATCATCTGAATTCATCTGATTTACACTATCTTTCTGTTTGGTCCTCTGCCTAGAACAGTTTTTTATTTATACCATCTATCTGTTTGGCTCTGTACTCCAGAGCATCTTCCACTTATACACTGTACTCTCTACTCAAGAGCCAGTGACAATTTTCCCTATCTAAGTTCCAAATCACAGGTGATAATCCCCACGTGATTCAGACAAATCTGTTTATAAATCTTTCCTAAAAACAAATAATCTCAATTTTAATTCACAGACACTGTAATCTCTACTCTAGAGTCAGCTACTTTCTTCTTTTCCTAACAAAAAGTAACTTGCATTTCCCCACAGTCAGGGAGTTCAGCTGCAGTTTTTTGTTCAGGGTTCCATGAGCTAGGAGTCAGGTGACTCCTATCAGCGCGAATCACTTACTCACTTTTGTTGTTGTTGTTGTTGTTGTTGTTGTTTTTTCGAGACAGGGTTTCTCTGTCCAGCCCTGGCTGTCCTGGAACTCACTCTGTAAACCAGGCTGGCCTCGAACTTAGAAATCTGCCTGCCTCTGCCTCCCAAGTGCTGGGATTAAAGGCGTGTGCCACCACTGCCTGGGTCACTTTCTTTAAAAAAAAAGAAAAAAGAAAAGAAAAAAATACAACTTTTACTCTCAGGTGAATAGACTTAAATTTCTACTGAATTTGTGCCCAAAATTGGTGCGCCACTTTGTTGTAGTAATTATTTAATAAGGCCTCTGGTTCAGGCCGACTATCTAAGCTGCAGCCTCTCTGCCTAGCCCAGCCACCATGTTTCTTGGCCAGAGGCCATGTGAGTGCTGCAGCTAGAACCAGCTGCCAGAAACACCAGCCCTGCCACCCACTAGAGTCCAGCAGGAGAGATGGCTCTGCCAATCTTCCATGCTGTCTCCTCAAGGCAGGGCATTGCCCAGACCATTCTGCCCTCCATGCGGGCCAGTAAGAGAATGAGACTAATTCTTATAGATTAACCAAAGCTTATATATTTGACAATGATCAGTAACAAGATACCCGTACAATCAGAAGTATAACCCAATACCCAACCTAGGTATACCAACTACTTTTGACTGCTACAGACACATGAACATCTGTCTCCATTGCTCCTACATCTCTGTTCCCTCTCACTCCCCCTCTTCCTTTTATCTCTTCCTCTCCTAACTCCTCCTCTTCCTTTTCCTCTCCTAACTCCTCCCACCTTATCTCCTCCTACACCAGTTTCTCTTCCAAAAACCTCCTATTCCATTTCCCCTCCTCTTTGCCTCTATGAGGGTGCTCCCCACCCAAACGCCCCATTTCTGCCACACCTCTCTGGCATCCCCTTATGGTGGGGTATCAGGCCTTCACAGGACCAAGGACTGAAGGAGCTGAAGGAGATTGCAACCCACAGGAAGAACAATATCAACTAACCTGACTACCCAGAGCTCCCAGGGACGAAACCACCAACAAAAGAGTACAGATGGAGGGACCCATGGCTCCAGATACACATGTAGCAGAGAATTGCCTTATCAGGCACCAATTGAAGAGGAGGCCCTTACTTTTTGTTTTAGTCAACATGACTTTGAATCTTATGCTGGATCTGATCCTATGAGTTTCAGAAACTCCCCTTTTACCCTAGAACACAAAATTGACGTTATGTTTTATAAAGTAAACTCCTTAAAGGTATTTTTTAAATTAATTAAGATCATACACATGCACCAGTACTTTGATTTGAGATCTTTACTTAAGAGGGAGGGTGGGTGATTCCTTCCCTCCCTCATCTTATATATAAATTTACTTCTTCCTTATCCATGTACACTGTACTTTTATATTTCCAACTCCAGAGTTCTAACTCTAAAGAGAAAACGTAGTCAAATATGGGTCAGTGCCAACTCTTCAAAGAGAAGTCCTGATGACCGTGTAGGTTCTCTGAGGGTGTCAGCCCCACTACCCAGTGAGAATCCACTTCAGCCAGCTGTCATGGGATGCCAACGGATTCTGCTTAGGTAGACTGGATTCTCTTTGGCATCTCCACTGTTTTCTTTGACTTGTTCTTCAGCTGACCTGGGGAATTGAGGTGCTCCTGGAGGCCAGAAGTGTGGGAACAGAACTCTCCATCCAGCTGGGCTCCACTGGAATATTGATGGTTTAGAGAACAAGGGAACTCCACCTTCATTCACTTGGCGGCCTGTTTACCTCCTACCTCTCAAGCAGGGCTGCAATGGGTACATCCCTGGCTACTTACACAATCCAAAGTTCTTTCTTAGTATGCTAGCACCCACTACTCCCTTCACATTTGTTTTCTATTCCTCCTAAATAGATAATCATCAAACCATAATGGGGCAATATTCCATAAACCCACCATAAATGACAGATACTGAGGTTGAAAGCCAGAGATCTGTCTAAGCTGCCAGATATTTCAGTTTGGAATATACTGGTAGTTGGGGAGTCTGGAACAAGCCAGCATAACATCCCTGCTTCCTGGAGCTGCATTTGCTGCCGGAGTTTCCTGTCAAGGGTGACTCTAGAGAAAATATCCAAATTTCACTGCAACCCCAGCATTTTCTACCTTTAAAATCAGGAAACTGCCAATCAGAGTCCTATGTGCATGCAGAGGCCAGGAGATCAAAGGATCACCATTGAGATACTGCCAAAGGTTTCAACTCTGGCTCTCAGCACTGCACCTGGGCCCAGTCTAGAGGTGTAGAAGACAGGTAATGGAAAGTTAGTGCCCTAACCTTGACAACAAATTGCCTGCATCATCAACAGATGCTTTCCAGGATTTTAATATAAAAAGGTAACATTTTATTTCAGCTGTGAAAACTGAAAGCTTGCATAACTATGTTAAGATGCAAGACTCTCTGACCATGCTTGTGTTCATTCCAGGTCTTCTCAACCAACTAACACCACCCTGTCTGGCACAGCATACCTTTGCTACTTTGAGTAATTGGTTAATAAATCTGAAACTAATTTGGTCTAAAGTGTTAATGGCTGATAATGATTTAGTGTGTTTCCCCACACAGGGAACACATTTGCATTTTAATAGAGGTCTTCCTGGCAATTTTCTTAACTCAAATGAATGACTTTAATGGTGGACATCTGAGGTGCGATAGGGACCGATTTGACTAGAACTTTTCTAGTGTCCTTTAAAAGAAACAGGTATCTTAATGCCTCTTATGGCAGAACCCAAGAATTCATCTTTGGGTTTTTTTTTTAATGGTTTTGTGCTAAAAATGAATATAGATGAGGAAATGTTCTTGAAAACAGTGTTCTCTGCACTCTCTCTCTCCCTCCCTCTCTCTCTCTCTCTCTAGATCACACAATTCTTAAAGATTTCATTTTTATTTGAATGTGTGTCTGTTTGTGTGTGCTTCAAATGTCTAGGTGCCTCTGGAGGCCAGAGGATGGCACTGGACTTTCCTGGAGGTGAAGTCTCAGGCAAGTGTGAGCAGCCCACTGTGGGTGCTGGCAGTCAAATACCTGTCCTGGGCAAGAGTAACAAGTATTCTTAACAGCTGAGGCTTCTCTCAAGCAACCATGGATCCCAGGCCTGTACTACCATTTGTCATTCAAAGATTTAAAAGGAAGTGTCCTAAGGAAAGGTGGAGAATTGTCTTCAGTATCAGAAGTTAAAACACCACAAATACTGTCTTCATGCATCTTGTGAAATTTTGCTAGTTGTTTATTTAAAGAAAAACGATGCTGCAATTCTAATAAATAGAAGAAAATGTCTATTGCAGTATATTAGGCAGGCTTATGTATAAGATCAGAACTGGTAGAATGGTCATATATAAAGGAAATTTATTAGAGTGGCTTACAGGATGTGGTCCAGGTAGCCCAACAATGGTTCTCACCCAAGGGAAAGACCAAGACATAGGTAGTTGCTCATTCCAGAAGGCTCTGTGTCTTACCTGCCCTGTTCTGGTGCTAAAAACCCCAGGGAAGTCCCAGAGAACTACCACTTTCAGTCCACATTGAAATCTTGAAGAATTAAGTTCTAATATCACTGAAAGAATGACTTGGGACACATGAACTTGCCTGCAAGAATGAGGACAGACAGAGAAAAAGCTCAGTGCCCAGATTTAGGGTGTGTCTTATGACTTTGAATTAATACAGTCCAAAAAAAAAAATAAATAAAAAGACTCACAGTTTATCTAGCTGCTTGGGCTTTACTTGATTCCAGACGTTGTCAAGATTGGTCATTACTTAGAGTCTGTATGGGTGACCTTGAACCTCCTATCCTCCTATATCTACCCTGTAAATTCTGGCATTGCAGGTGTATACTACACAGCCTGTTCCCCCTACTTTATTCTAAACAGTATGGGTTATCAATGAGAGGCTCGTTCTCAAAGCATGCTTGTTCCTCTGTTTGTTTCTTGGCCTTTAATCGATTCCACTTCTGTGCTCTTTTTTTTTTTTTTCCAGAATAAAAAAAAAAAAACAGCTCAGGAAGGAAAGAGATGACAGTCTTGTTACTGTCACATTTTCTAAGTTAGAGATTGTTGACTAAAAACTCTGACAAACCATGAACTACATGTTGTCTGTTAAATATTGGACGAAGAGACTGTCATCAACCAGACATAGTTTACAAGCTTTCTTATTATGGTTTCCCTGCACGTTAAAGCTTTGATCCTTTCAAGTGTGTCTTCCTTATAAGCTTCTGTGTTGTATTTGGTTGTTTCTAGTCCGAAGCCTGACTATCCATCTATTCCCTTTCTTTCTCCTTCCTCCTGCTCCTGGTTCCTGCTGATCACTCCTGGAAATGTTGAATTTGCTTCCTAGAGGCTGCCTACAGCCAAACTACCCAGCGTGTTTCTACTCTGCAGAGTGTGTCTGCAACAGCATATACATTTGTCTGCACTGAAGACTATTCATTCACTGATTGTTGGCCAATGTTCTATTTACAGTCCTGCCTAAGACTCTACTTCCAGAAGCTATAGAGAATTGAGAGTTTGCCTCCCACTTCCCTTAGGATACTAGCAAAGGTTCCCCTTCTTCTTGTGAATTATTCTTCCTTGTTGTTCCCCCCATCCTGGGGACCATCCATTATTAGAGTGTCTGCCTTAAGTGGTATCTTTAAGGACCTGGACCTTGTGGAAGTCTTTGGTTCCCATCCTGTAAAGGCTGGTAACGAATCACCATTACTGCTCCCCCGAGTATATTTGATCCCAACACTGTAATGTCTGGTCTTTTATGTGCCTTTCAAAGTCAGTAAGTTTAACTCCAGCCTACACAGCTCCATGGAGCCCCTGTGCCCCTGCATCCCCACTGCTAGAAATTCTTTACTCTTCACTGTGAATTCAAGCTTTACATCTACGTTCCTGTGGCTGTATGTTACTGTGGATTTATTACTTCAGTTTCAAGGTCAATTCGGTCTGCTGTATTGGCAGTTGTATTAGTGTGCTTGGGGTCCATAGCAGAACAACATGGTGTGCTGTGGCTCACATGATACAGGCAGCTTCTTCAGTTTTGGGGCCCATAAGTCTGAGAATAAGCTATTGTCATAGATGATTTTTAAAAAAGATTTCTTTATTTTATTAATAGGAGCACACTGTAGCTGTCTTCAGATACAACAGAAGAAAGCATTGGAGGATCCCATTGCAGATAGTTGTGAGCCACCATGTGGTTGCTGGGAATTGAACTCAGAACCTCTCAAAGAGGAGCCAGTGCTCTTAACCAAGAGGCATCTCCCCAGCCTCAGGGCTGATTTCTTCAGAGCTCTTTTTCTGTGGTCCCCTTGTGTCCTCACAGGGTCTTTCCTTTGTGTTCATGTCTCAATCATCTCTACTTACAAGGACACCAGCTCTGTTAGGTTAGGAGTCACAGGAATTAACTCATTTCAACTTGATCAAGACTACAAAGATGCTGACTTCAAATGCAGTCACACAATGGGATTCTGGAAGTTGAGACATTTATAAGAAGGTTTGAGGGACATAACTGAGCACAGAGCCATGAAGTTGTTTCTCAGTATCTCTGTAAAAGTCAGTCTGGTTAGCGCAATATCTAAAACAAATAAAGCTCCAGTGGTCCAGTGATACTGCTGGCTTCTGAGATAACTCATTCAGAGACAGCTGTGCCAACATCAGTGTTCTAATGTTACTTTACTGAAGGCTGACAAGGCTACATAAGTTATTGCTTACTCACCTCAATGGTGGCTTAGCTTCTTTGTGGTCCTCATATCTCACCCATTCAGGACAACTTTATCTGTGTATCTTTGTTCCAAACATGGGGAATAGGATGACCAACTACACATAGCCTATAATTTATGACACTAGAAAATATACATTCCCACATGTATGAAAATACCAGTGATTTGCGTCCTAGAGGAAATAATGCCACAGTTCCCACACCCTTCTCTGAAGTAGAAACCAAGGGGTTGAATTCACTCGCCCTGCACACTGCCCTCTGCCAAGTCCTGCAGAAATCCCTTGCTACCTTTACATTCATACTTTCAAAGTCATTGCTCTGTACTAAGACACCATCTTTGCCTTTGTTGTTAAACATGATGCAAATCCTGCACCCACAGCCTGATTTTAATTGAATGGCACCACACCTCTGCTTTGTGATCTTTGAGAAATTAACGTTGCAAGTCTCCGGTGTTCTCATATATACAAAGGATCTCATATTGTTCACTTTATAGGATGGCAGTAAGAATGAAGTAACACTGTGATTATAAAAGTTTGACCACAGGACTTCACTACATCTACCTGTGCCCTAGGAGGAAGCTGATAAGTCATTACTAGTTTCCCCCAGATCTCTGTAATATGTCTCTGTACAGTTTTTGCCTTGTTTATTTCCCCTGAAGCTGCCGGTATGATCCTTCTAAAGCACAAATCTAATTGTTAAGTCCCAAATAAGATCTGTCAGTGACATTCCTCAAGCTTCAAGAACAAGGTTCTTTATAATCTGGTTCCTCTCATGCCAAATCTGACCACTTCCAGCTTCAGCTGAATGAATTACTTGTTACTTTACAAGGTTATAGATCTTGAGGCTGCGATCTTGTCATTATAGGGTGCCCCTTCCTAGCTCTAAGATGAGTAAACCACAGCTTAATTTCGTTAGCTTTGTTCATCGTCCAAGACAAAACTCCAGCGCCATCTATCTAGACACAATATCCATGCCTGAGATTAGGGGACTCTTGTGAACTTGTCTTTATCTCTGGCTGTGACCTCTTTCCCTGGTGACTCTCCAGTCCTTGTCTGTTTTTTCTAGAATAGGTAGCCTTTATTTCTGATATCCCAACATACAGTTTTACCTAATTGGGCAGTTATTGAATGTGTGAACTGATTTAAATTTGTCATCAGATGCCATGAATGGCAAGGATGTAAACATATTTGCTTATAAATGTGTTGATTTGCATAAAACCTAATATCCTATTCCCTTTTCCATTGCTACAGAGGCAATTGTGAATTAGGGGAATCTTCCATGAAATAGACTGCTATAGCAATTTTATGATTTATACACATTTTGTAGATAATAAATTGGCAATTCAGTCCAATTCAATATGGAATAAAAGAATTTCAAGGGTCATCACATGGAAGAAGTATTTGATTTATTTCTTATTGTTCCATAGAGTACATGTGAGGTAAAAGGGCAGGAAATAAAGGAGAGTAATTTTACATAAAATATCTCAGAGAACCTCAAAAATTAGTACTGCATAGATATTCCTGGGCATAATGGATTCTTCTCTGAAAATAAATAGCTTAAACAAAGATTCTCTGAGCACTTATTCAATGCTTATTGTAGAGGTTTCTCTATTCTGTATGTCACTCTATGCTTGAACCTAGTGGAGCTAATTCTGCAGCTGTGAAATGGAGGAGAGCCCACGAATGCTTGTCTTACATAGCTTTTGGACTGTGCAAAGTTCCTGTCAGGATAAAATAATGTCTGTCTGTGATAGAATGTTACCAATTTTTATTTTCAATCACCTTCTAAACATGATGGGAACTCACCAGCAGTCTGTGTAATTTTCAAAACAGAACATGAATTACTTGAAGAACAGAGCAGAAACATGTTGATTTTATATTAATGATCAAGACGGTTGCACTTTGCCCAACATCATACGAGCCAAGAGTGAACAATCTGCTCTGAGGACACATTTCCTGAGCTGCCAAGGCTAGATATAAAAAAGCATCCTGTTTAGGGTTTCTCTGTAATCTTATGCTTACACAAAGCCTGCTGTAAACCCCTGTCTTCCCTCCTGCCTGATCCTTCTGATTCTGCTCCATTGAGCTCTGTCCTCAGAAAACGACACTGTACACTCCAGTGACTTTGCAACCTGCTCTGGTCTACTGGATAGGCTCAGATACTAGATCTGTCCCTGCTCTCAAATGTACAGTTTTTCAGCCTACAACCTGAATTTTTGGTGCTCAATCATAAGGAAACTTTATTATAACATTAATCATATAGTTAGAGGAACTTGCAAAGTAAAAGAAGATTTTTATCTGTCTTTTATAAAAATAGAAGTTGAAGATTTCAAACCATTCAAAATCATTAGCTGGCAGTATTGGTGTCATGCCCTATGATACTGTACTCGATGCTGGTGACTTTTCAATAAATTTATTTTTATTCTTGAGAATTTCATGCACATAAGCATCACCACATTCCTGAATTCTCCACTAGTATTGAGAGAGAGAGAGAGAGAGAGAGAGAGAGAGGTACCCTATAAGATTTCACTCATACTCTGCTGTTCATAACTAAGTGGATAACAATCAAGGCAACATCAAAAACCTTTGACTGGGCAGCATAGGTACTTGTGTCTACAGAGTTCTCTGTTAGAGGTGTATGTTTGTTTTCTATCTATATGTACAATGTTACAAGTTTTCTGGAGCAAACAGAGCATTTTGTGTACCCCTGCAGGGACTGAGGACAGGGGAGTCACCAGATCTGATGTGTAAGGATCAGCTTCTGGAGTGATCCCTCCATTAGACCTTAAGAAGATAATCAGAAACACTCTGATCTACAGGTTCATCTTCCTGTCTGCACAAGAAAGGAAATAGGGCAGAGAGATGGCTCTCTGTTAAAGGACACTGGCTGCTCTTCCAGAGGACCTGGGTTTTTTTTTGTCTTTTGTTTTTCCCAGAACTCATATGTCAGCTCACAAGCACCTGTAACTCCAGTACAGGGGATACAAAATCCTCTTCTTTTCTCTAAGGTCATTGCACATACAAAGTGTACAGACATATGTTCAGACAGACCACTCATATACGTAAAAAAAATATAAATTGGAACCCATAGAGTTTGGCTCTTGGGCTATAAGTAGAGGAAGGTATATGTGTGTTTTAGGAAAAGTATAATAAATTTATAGGTGACATTAGGACCTTCAATGAGAGAGTAGAGGCCATTACCCACTGGGTCAGGAGGGTAAGAGACATGCAGAAAACTTTTATAACTTTAGGTTTCTGAACACTTGAGAAGGCTTGGCTGGGTGGCCTTTGAAAGCTGCTGCTGTTTGTTCTCTTTAAGGAATTTCATGCCAATTAGGCTTAAAATAAGGTTTGACTAAAGCAAATTACACAGTTTTCCTGACCACGAGCAGCGATGTACCTGTCTATCTCTGCATCCTGGGGTCCTCTTCTCATAAAAGTTGATGCAGTCGAGGTAACAAAGCTCAGGTCTGTTCATCTTGCTTCCTCTTTCCCTTTCTCCTGCCACAGTGCACTCTTGTCAGGGGAAGTTCAAAGGATAAGAATTCCATTAAACATACATCCATGGAGATGCGTTTTTGTTAAATACACACGAGGAGGGAAGAATAATGGAGTGTATAGAGCTAGCACATGTGGAAGTGATCAATATGGGATGTGCTATTGAAAGTATTGTATAATCAAAAGTATTTACGATCTCTATGTTAGTACTCCCAGAACATCAGATTTGAAGAGAAGAAAAATCAGTGCTGAAGTCCAAGCTTCTGATATTGAATTTCATTCATACAAACATTTATTAAAATGATCTTCTCTGCTACACCGCATAATAAGTAATCAGATATGATTCCCATGGGTAGAGTTATGAACCACGAATAGGTACTGACACCGTAAGTACTGTGTTAGATACTGGTGTAGAGGACTGGACATTCAGCAAGGGATAAGACTCTCAAGAGGTCATGTGGGTCACCTGCACACACAGGAAAATATTGAGTTGGGGGTGAAGGAAAAGAGCATTCGTGTCTTCCCTGTGTACTTGGGGAGCAGAGGTGGCATGATGTGAATGACGGTGGGAGGCAGTGCAGATGTGGAGATGGGTGGAAAGATGCTGGGCTCTCCTGTGTTCTGGAAGATGATCATTCCAGAAACCTGTGCTTGAACACCCAGCTGCTCTTCAGATCTCTTCTTAGTATAGGACTCTTTTCTATCTGCACTGCTTGAGTTTTGATAATTCACTTTACTTCTCCCCCACCCCCTCGCAACATCTTTTAAGTTGGTAAAAGAGATGTTACGTAATTCGTTGTCTTCTTTATCATTTTTTTTTCCTTTTTATTAGTTCTTGGAAAATTTCATGCAACACATTTTGATCTTATTCACCTGTACCCTTACCTCCTCTCAGATCTGTCTACTCCTTCCTCACCTACCTAACTAGTGAACCATCAAGTCCACTTGACATTGCCCATGTACTTTTGGGTTATGTGACTTTACACGGGAACCCAGTCAGTCCAGCAGGGGCCACACACATAAAGAAAACTGACTTACTCTCTCAACCCCTGCAGCTACCAATTGTCAGTGGCTACTCAGCTTGGGGCAGGACTTTGAGCCCACCTCCCTTTTGGTGCTGGGAACTTGTCTGGCTTGAGTTTGCAGAGGTCTTGTGCATACTGACACCATTTATGTTAATTTTTTAAAAAATTCATGAAAATCTGAAATAATTAAAATATGTCCTTATCACTAAAGATTTATCCTTAGTCTGTGACTGCACTCCATTTCTAATTTTGACAAAAATGGGAAAGAATTCTCAATAGCAGGTATATATCCAATTATTATGAATTCTTTCTAGTTTGGTGCTGGCTAGATTGTTTCTTTGTTCTTCACGAATGACCACAAGTAACAGGCAACTGAAATCTGTTTTGTTCGCTTGTTTTAAAATATAGATTGTTTTCATTAATTTTGTCCTCTGATAGTTTCATATATATATACATAATGCATTTGACACATTTTCTCACCTACTGTCTTTTATCTGTCACTGCTATCCTGTAAAACCCTCTCCTGTGAATCCCTTTACCAAATCTATGTCTTGTGTTTGGGTTTGTGGTTCACTGAGTGTAACCAGGGCGATCTGGGTAATGACAGATTTGAAACTGTCCATTGGAACTTGATGCACTCCCCAGTGGGTGCATGACAAAGGACAATTCTCCTGCCTCACAACATTTCAGTAGCCAGTGAATTTGACTTTGTCACGGCTTCTTCTACTAGTAGATCATCAGTGGAAACATAGAAATGGCTGGAGAGCAAAGCACATTTGATAAAGGGCTTCAGAGGCCTGTGTTAGCCACACAGCATAGGTTGTTCCTTTCACTTTAGCACAACAGCCTGTGATAGAGAACAGCCTCCCTACACTGTGCCAGGTCTTGCATTGACTGCTGAGTTTTGAAAATGGGGGTCACATCTCTTTCAGTGGAAGTAATTTTCCTTCTAGAATTTGCTTTATGTTGAGGTGATATAATCCACACAAACAGTAGACAACAACATATAATAAAAAAAAAGTAGGAAAATTTGATGCTTGAAAATGCAGATACTATCAGGTTATTTTCAGATTTCCAAGTGAGCATACTTTTCCTGAGATCACATATTTTTAAAGCATATTTTAGAACTATAAGTATAAGAGATTAAGTTTGTATCTTAAACCATTTTAAAAATTATGTAATATTGGCTAGAAATGCATGACTACCATAAACACAAGTAAATGCATAGTTAGTCTCAGACATTCTCAAGTAACAATATGCTTGTTTAAATATCATCCTTAATTAAAGTACTAAAGAAAGAAAGGAAGAAAAAAAGAAAGAAACAAACAAACAAACAAAGAAGACACAGCCTTGAATTCTTATGAAAATTTCTTCCTATGAGTTTTCTGTCAAAATCCTACATTTTCTCTTCTTCAGAACAGACAGGAAATTTCATGGCAAGATTGTTAACATTAACATATACAATACAGTTATGTTATTGATTATTGAAATCCTTTATTTGTCGTTCTCATTTTTCTGGTAACTAGATCAGGCTGGGTTTGGTAGGAAACAGCCTGTCTTGCTCCAAAGGGAACACTCTTTCCTTGTAAACATTCTTTGATTCTTTTGGATACTGTAAATAGTTTTAGTTTTCATGTTACTTCAAATTATTTTAACTGGATGATGGGATTTGGAATGTTTTATGGAGAGGTGTGGGAAGCTGGGGTTCTTCAGGTTATCTTAATAAGATAACTACAATCCAGTCATGTTCTTACTATCTGGCCAGAAGTCCTTACAATGGAAAATTTACTAACAAGAAACTGATTCTAACTAGATTCTATAAAAGCAATCTTCTGATTTGTCACCATTTGGTACAGCTTTCTCTTTGAATGAGAAAATGGGACTTAAAAGACTATGAGAACATAAATTTCCTCACAGGTCTGCATCTCTTTAAGGGCTTCAGTCTTAGAATCAGAGTGAGATTATGAGTATGACTTTTCCTGATGAGGAAACAGACTTCCATGATGCTTCACCATTATCCAATATCCTGCTTTCCTGCTAGCTTGGGAGGAAGCTTGGGGATGGAGAAGGGACTCTCTGTCTCCCTCTTCACAATTAGGAGCACAGGGATAATAGATAGGAGATAATAGATAGTAGAATTTCCTGTTCTGGCATAAGACTCTGGCACCCGAGTCAAACAGCAGTCAGTTTATTTTATCAGAATTAAGTAGAAAACATCCAAGAACTGAGTCAAACTGTACTTAGAAGGGAGTGATCCTCAGAGGATAGAAATAGACAGAAGGAGATTTCAAGTATTCTGGGCAGAGAGTCAACACAGAGTGCATACCCATAAATGGTTCCCCCAATCTTATTCCCTGTGCCGAGGAACTGAACATTTGAATTAAGGGTTATACTCCTCTCATCTTTGCTGTCAATTACCTCACAAAAGTGTGTGATCCCAACACTTTGTGTGGTTTTCCATCTTTTTTTCTCCGTGTCTCCCATTCTTCACTCTATCCTGATACCTACTCTTGTATTAGCATCATATATAACATTGTGCCCAGAAGTTGTTTTCAGTTTTTTAGAGGGAAAGGAAATTTTATTTTAGAGTATATCTGACCAATCTTTGCACTCTTGTGTGCTTATTTTTCATATTGGTTTCAACCATTAGTGAGAATATTGTAATTGAAACAGAAATAGCAGAATGATTACAGGTAATTTGGGTTCAATTGATGGAAAAAGAAACATTAGTACCTTTACTTATCTCTCTTGTGTGTAGAAAGAGCCTGATGCTTGTGTAGAGCTCAGAGGATAACTTGCTAGCATGGGTTATCTTCTTCAACTATGTATATTCCTCGGGACCATATTCATGTCTTCAGGATTAGCAGCCAATGGCTTTACCTACTGAACCCTCTTGCCAGCCCTACTTCAGTTTTAAGTAATCAATATTTATGAGCATAAACATTTCCCATTGTTTATTAATAAGATTTTGTCATGGTTAAAATAAATTACATCTCATTTTAAATAAAAATCTATCCTCTCCAGCAAGAATTACATTTAATAACATTTTTAATAGGTTTGCTTATTTTATGACACCAAATTTATATTGCATGTGAATGCTATAATTACATTTTTAAGAAATATGTTCAAAGCTTCAATTTTGTCGAAACTGTTTATGAAGAGAATCATGTAAATATAATTTTAACTGCTTAAGAAATGGAAATCCATAAACATTGTTGGACATCTTAGCAAAATCACAGAAAGAAAACCACTGTAGGACAGTAAACATGCCGAGAATAGGAAGACACCTTCTCTCCATTGCTGAGGCAGAGACATTTAATTTCTATCAACTTCAGGAAGATATTCTTAGTGAAGAAATACTTATTATTTTGATGGAAGCAAAGGTTTCAACTGGAAACTTTCTAGAAAAATTTAGTAACTATTGTTTTCTCCTGTATGCTGTATGCCCTGAGTATCACTTACGTCTGTGTCCAGCTCTACCTTATTGATGCTACATTGTAGAGGTGTTACTCAAGAGACACAGCATGTTTCCCAGAGTGTGTGTTTTTCACATATATTTGAGAGCAATTAGTTGACATTTCTCTCCTTGTAGATATTTAGAGTATAGACACATGATGATTTTCTGTAAAATTCATACTTACCAAAGTTAAAGTCCTAAGCAAAAACAAATATGCACAAGTACAAGGTTGGATGTAGAACCATAATCATCAGAGGAAGGCATAGGGTTGGAGAGATCTTCACAGAAAATGGCCTATGTGTAGACCATGGAGCAGAGGTACTGGAGGTTAGAGGTTAGTGAGGGTTAAGACTCAGATCTGCAGTAGTGCAGATCATGGTGGACGTTCAATGTGCTGTTACAGACCACTGGGCAAGCCAGTATGCCCTGCAAGTTCAGTTGAGTCAAAGCAAGAGTCAAGGTTGGATGGCATTCAGCAACATGTTGGGAATCTTCTATTTGAGTCAAGAGGTGTGTTTGATGTTGACTGTAGATTTTGAGCAGGTTTAGAGGGTATAGATGGGAAAATTAAATTATTTTTTTTCAAACCCAGCTTCCCAGAATCCTTGTCTTGATGATAAGATAGCAAAGACAAAGCATCTGGGAGGGGTTTCCTACATGTGCTTATATTTTCCCAGTAGCATGGACAAGTCTTCAGCTAACTGATGGTCTCTGTGGTGAGACAAATAGTGGGGTGCTGTGTAGAACTGTCAGAGAGTAAAACTGCAGCAATGTGTAGCACTGGGCACACATTCACAATGCAGACAAGGCATCCCACCTTCACTAGATTCCTTAGCTTGCATAGAGAAGTAGCTAGTTCTAAATGAGAGAATTGTTTTTCAAGCTAAGGAAGTGGAGATGAATGGCTTACTCTCAGGTTGACACTCAGGTTCTAAGACAGGTGACTGCTCAGGATTCTAAAGCCAGAAAAGGACAATCAGAAATCAGAATGTCTAGCAATTAGTTATTGAGGCTTCTTCCCCTTTGTGTGCTACAGAACTCCAGGATCTGACTCAGAATCTCACCCATCCATTGTGGGCACATAGCAGGCAGTTGTCTTTTGGGCTATTACTCCAAAGGTCTTGGTAGTTTTCCCTTTTATGTTCTACTGCCCCTACTGTGCATATGTATGACAGAAAGAAAACTCATATGACCCTAATGGGAAGTGACCAAAAAGGAAGACTGGCCATGAGTGGGATGTGAGATTTCTGTGCAGACATGTTAAGTGTACTTCAAGGTTCCTGGGCAGATGGCATTCATTAGCCACTTTGGAGAAGGGTGAAGACAAGTGTTAAGGAAATATCTGACCATGGTTTCCCTGACTTCCTGACCCTTCTTCCAGCCTGGCTCTCCCAGACTTGCCTGTTGCCTATGCTTCAGCGTTTTTAACATATATACACCCAAACACACATGAAACAGGGAAATTGGGGGCATCTTTGAAATCAACAGATCCTTGCTCTCTTCTTCGGTGTGGGCTGGGGGTTGTTACTCAGGAGTTAGGTTGTCAAACTTCTAGTAAGCCAGTGGCTCTCAGAGTGTTGTCTTGCATGTTTCAAAGGATAAAATTTATATACCACAGGTAAAAAATTTTAGAAACAAATACTTCGTTAGAGGAAGCTGAAGAGAGAGAAGGAAACTGAGCTCCTAAATATCAACAGTGGGTCTCCAGGAGTGATCCAGGAGGGATGCTACTGAAGAGCACTGACTTGGAACTGATAAGGTTTTATTGGGTAGAAGCATGGAAAGTGAGGGTTAGCCAGTTCAATTCACATTCCAAGTGCCCTGGTGTCCAGGTACCTCCTAATTTCAGTGTCATCCTTGCTGATGGTTTCCAAGAAAGGAAAATGAAATAATTAGATAGAAATCAGACATCTTTCTAGCATTCCTAACTTCTGGATCAGGCAGAACCAAAGGCATTTTGACTCAATACAAATGGCATCTCTGGCCTGTGACACAGAGGAGGCTATTGACATGACCAAGCCATTTTAATGAAGGAAGCCAAACCAAACCAAACCAAACAACATACAAGTTAATACACATAGACAACACACACATTTTGTAGTCAATGCCACACACACACACACACACACACACACACACACACACACACAAACACACACACACCTCAAACACATCCACTTACTCTCCAAGCCATAGGTATACTTATGTACACATTACATTATTGTATAGACAAAACTTGCCATATGTATACATAGATACAAACACACACACTCACATATATGCACACATGCATATACTATACAAAAGTTATTTCCATCTTCTATTACATCTATGCTCAAAAGATATATTTAAGAGATATTAAGATAACAATATGGGCTGGAGAGAGGACCCAGTAGTTACGAGTCCTTTCTTCTCCCAAAATACTTGTACTTAGATTTCGACGCCCACATCAGGAGGTTCATAGTGATTGGAACTTCAAATCTCGCACTCCTGAGCACAGACCCTCCCTCCAACTAATACACATAATTAAAAATAAAATAAAACTTACAAATAATTGAGTAGTCTGTCCTATGATTGGGAACAGTCTTGATAAAAACTTTTAGAGTAGTAGCTTCTTGGGAAATATGCATTTCACATTTATAAACACAGACATGTTTGCCATATTTTAAAAGTACAAGGACTGGAAAGTTAGTGTTAAAGTACATGTGCTTGATCCCAGGACTGGGGAAAAATAAAAACAAAAAACATAGGCAATAAGAAGAAAGTAACAATTCAAGCCACAAGTTCAGGAACTATTTTGCATTTAACCTGATTTTGGAAATTTCTCAACATGTTGATTAAATCATCAAATCTTCCTAGGTTCATGATGAACTTGAGGTTTTAGTGTTCCCATCAATTGCATGGTATAAATTATGACTGGTAGGTAATGAGTCCATAAATTGAAAGTATACCATCTATTATGACAAAGATGGGCCTTTATGTATGATTCACTGTCTGGTGTAGTCTCATGCTGAGAAGGGAACCTCAGGTATCATGCAAAGTCATAATTGCTAATCACTTTACTGCTCATGAGACTGAGTCTGGTGTTTCCTGTTTGCAGAATATGAATCTGTGTGCTCATCATATTGCATTAAGCAAAATGACTGATATGTCCCTTTCGTGTATGAGGCAATTAAGAGATGCACATATTTCATAGCTAAATATCTTGTAATTAAAACTGTCCATAGCAATAATGTCATCAGATACTCTATGGGTCCCTGATGAGTCACCTTTGGTCTCACCATGCTGAATTTGTTGACTGAGCAATGGTCCATAGTAATTTGGGTATGAAGTGAGTCTGCCCTAAGAAAAGAGGACAGGGCATGGTATTTCATCTCAGCCAAGGAGGGCATTGTAGGTGACAACAAATTTTTCTCTCTTTCCTTCTTTCATTTTCTTTGCCAGTGGTAATTCTTTGCATTTTTTACTTATATGGTTACAGTTCTTTTAAAAACATATTTTAAAAATTTTATTTTAATTAAAATATATTTTAATTTAAAAATTATATTTAAGTATAATTACATCAGCCCCTCTTTTCTTTTCTAAACTCAACCTCTCCCTCCAACCTCTGTCATGTTGCGCCCTGAATCCAGTTATCTCTGTCTGTCTCTCTGTCTCTGTATATCTTTTTTATGTCTCTGTCTCTATGTCTTTGTCTCTCTGTCTCTGTCTCTCTCTCTGTCCCTCTCTCTCTGAGTGTGGGCTTTTGTGTGTGTGTCCGTGCACACATGTGCTATTTGTAATTGACCTTGGAGGCTACAATGAAGAATAGAGACCAGAGCTGGAGTCAGAGGTGATTGTAAGCCACCTAGTAAGAGTGCTAAGGACCTATCATAGGTCCTCTTAAAAGAACAGCATGTCTCTTAATTGATGAACCATCCTTCTAGCCCCAGACTTTTTCCTCATTGAACTTGTCTTGGTTTATAAATAGGAGCATTGGAAACAAGTTACTTTTGTTAACCATTAAAGAGTCAAGATAACTACAGCATTGTAAACATTTTCAGGATACAAGTTGGAGTTTGATTGACAAGGGAGCTAACTGTGAACCCCCTGCACACTCCTGCTTCCATCCTATATCACCCATGCACCATGGTTCATTTCTGAATGTTTTCTATTCAGACAAACAAAACTATTTATCTGATGTCTTTTAAATGTGAAGTCTCTAGGGACAAGTTTACACTCTGTTGCTGCTAAATTTTTATGATGCTTATGAAATGAGATGTCATAATTCTAGGGACTCCAACTTCAAATGATTTAACCACTCAGTCATTCAGCACTCAGAAGGAGGCATAGTGCCACACTGATGTGTTGGGAGAATGAAACAGAGAAAAATATTACTCTTGGTGGGTTTCCCCTTTTCTTTGAGCAGATATAGATAACAATTAGAGGAAAGTTGAGCTTTTCAAAAGTCAATAATCATATCTTGTGAATGGAAAACTGAGATAGTAAGGAGGGTTTCTTTAGCCCTGTGTGACTCAACCCTTCTCTGCTAACATGAGCTTCCTGACTTAGGTGAGATTTTTGATCAGAATAAAATATTCATTATCTTTGGAGAATTTTAGTGTTACTATCCCTCTATTTCCTTTAGTACATAAATAGCACATGACTCTGAGTCCAAGAAATTGGAGGGAAGGGAATATTTTGGTGACAAATGGCAAAATTCTATATTTTGGAAGCCAGCTGTGGTTTCTAGCAACTGGGCAGTAAAACTTAGATCTATGAAATTTAGATTGGCGTTGTCTATGTCAGAGCTCTATTGATGTGAAGAGACACCATGCTCAAGGCAATTTGTAAAAGAGAACATATTTTGAAGGCTTGCTTACAGGTTCAGATGGTTATTCCATGATCAACATGATGGGAAGCATGGTAGAAGGGAAACTGTCATGGTGCTGGGGCAGTAGCTGAGAACTTATATCTTATTGGCAGATGGAGGCAGAAAAAGAAACCGGGCCTGACATGGGCTTTTGAAACCATGTCTAACTCCAACAATGGCATACTTCCTAAACAGTCCACAAACTAGAAAACAAACATTCAAATACAAAAGCCTATGGGGGCCATTCTCATTCAAACTAGCACACTCCCCATTACTGTTCCAACAAATGGACATATAGAGTAGTCTTGGATTTGCTACAAATACCAAACCTATGTCTGCTGTGCTCCATGCAGTACCCATGAAGAACTCATTTTTCACACATAGATATTTATGTATTTTCTGAACTGTACAGACGTCCTTCACTGTGTGCATAAGAGACAAGAAAAAAAAAAAAAAACCTGTGTGTTCCGTGAGCCCTGAGGCGCACATCCTCCTCACACCTGAAGGTGTACTATGCACCAGATGAGACTGAGTCCCTTTTTCCAGGAGGGTGATTTAGTCAGTAAGTAAGGTTTTAATGAAAGGCATGTTGTCCCCCTTCAGAACCTGAATACTAATCCATGTAGGTACTGATGTAATTAATATGTCATTCAATTTGACACACCAAGGGTTATAGGATTCTCACTGAAAACATTAGTGTCTATCTAGTGAAATTGATTACTTACCTCATGTATTTGTTAGGGCACTGGGCTCTAAGCCTAAGATCAAAATGACCCTGGCTGCAATTAGCTATAACTGCTCTTGCTTCTTTCCGATATTCTCCTGACTGTGCTCTCTCTCTCTCTCTCTCTCTCTCTCTCTCTCTCTCTCTCTCTCTCTTCTTTCTCTCTCTCATTCTCTCTCTCTCTCTCTCTCTCTCCTCTCTCCTCTCTCTCCTCTCTCTCTCTCTCATTCATACATTAGTATTGAAGTTTGGCAATATCTGGAATCTCTCAGTGCTATTCTGAGCACAACCACAAAGCCCTGAGGGTAATGCTAGTTTGAGCACAAACCAGATCAAAATGTGTTTTGGAAGCTCATAGATTATTCCTATTTCCTATTTAGTTCTCTTTGTTTATAAGTAAACGTCCCTCCATTTGTGCTTCCATTTCATGTGATTAATAATTGTGCATCTTCAGTCCTGACTTACAGAAGCTAGTCTTCAGGACCTGACTGTTGTAGCTTTCCTCTGTAATCCTGGAACTTCTCTGCTGGCTTCTAGGGAGGGCACAAGCAGAGTCAAGTGCTGTGCTGTGTGGCAGCCCTCTCTCGGGAGCAGAAGTATGGACATATCCATTGTTGAGCCTTCTAGGGTAGGAAGCACTGAATACAAAGAGTATGCCAGTCTATTCCAAATGAACTGGATTCAGCCACTCAGCAGAAAAGCTTCCTGGTGGAAGTTCCTATTTCTACAAACATATGGTCTGAAGACATGGATGATGTTAAGTGTCTTGAACTTTGTTATCATGGTAGGATCTGAAACAAGGTTTAAAGGTCACAAGTTTAAAATTTGATGTATGCCATCCCAGTACAGAGCACAGAGACCTTAATGAAATCAGGTTGAAAATAAAGCAAGTATATGGGGGCAGGAGACCTCCCTTCCCTTCCGCTCCTTTGGATTACCCTGACAGGCCGAGATGAACTGGGGGGAGTGTGCAGGCCTTTCCAGATAACATAACAAATGGTATTTGCACAACAGAAACCTCATCATAGAACATAAGGTCAGAGAGGGGGGAAACCCAAATAGCTTCTACAGGCAGAGAGGTCCGTCAATGATAAAATTGCTAAAAAGGAAGCCATCAAGATGGACACAATTGCTAAACACGGTACAAACAGCGGCTGCTGTTGTAATAGGTGTCCGGCTAGGTGAGCTGGTGGGTGACTTTGAAATAGCTGGCTGTGGTAGGGGTTATCAGAGAAGAAAATTAAAGTAAGGCTGACCGCCGAGGCTTGCCCTCACCACCTATTCATTCCGCTGACAGGTTTGGTTTTCAGTTTAATTTCTGCTCCGCAGTACATCACTCCGAGTTTGTTGCTGATTTGTGGTTTCTGCTGCTGAGCTCGCTCGAGCTTTAGCTGCCTGCACTTGAAGTTAAAATGTCCTGTACTATTTTAGACCGTCATACAGATGGGGGAAAATCATTAAAAAGATATTCACATACCATTTCAAAGGTACTTGTTTCAAAGCATCGTGTAACAACACTTTCAAGGTTTTAAACTCCTTGAGAAGAAAACTTCCATATAATGACTGTTGGAAAAGTGGAGTCACAAGTGCTAGGATTTAAAAAAAAATAATACCTGGAAATAATGACTGAATATGTCATATGTGTATACATTGTATCTCAATCATATCTATTCTCTACACCTCTCCTATTTTTCCTGGGACTCCCTCAAACACATTTCCCTCCTCCCTCCACGTTTTTTATATTAAAAAAAATTTCATTATTTTAGAAAGGACATTTTCTTGAGCAGACAACTACATGTGTGTTTGAGGAATGTGTCCAACTTTGCTTGTAGATTATCCCTTGGCTTAAAACTCATATATATATATGTATATGTATATTTAAATATAGAATGCAAATTCATTATATATTTCAAAGTTTTAAAAGTAATTTGAGGTCTAAACTTTTTAATTTAAAATTTAATCTATTATCATATGTATTTGTGTGTATACATACGTATGTATGTATGTATGCATTCTTTGTTTGGTACCTGAATGTGCTGCATCTTTTACCCAGTTAGATTATTTGAATAGACAGAAGGGTGGCTTCTTTATAAATTTCTTCTTAACCAAAACTAAGTTGGGCCACTAAGTTCTGAGTCAACTTCCCAGGAAGGAAGATTAACTTTCTAGATTAGGACTTATTATCATGTCACAAAGAATAGAATTAACTCTGTGAGAAAAGAAACAACAACTGTACTATGAGAATAGGCGCCGGGCGGTGGTGGCGCACGCCTTTAATCCCAGCACTTGGGAGGCAGAGGCAGGCGGATTTCTGAGTTCGAGGCCAGCCTGGTCTACAGAGTGAGTTCCAGGATGGCCAGGGCTACACAGAGAAACCCTGTCTCGAAAAAACCAAAAAAAAAAAAAAAAAAAAAAAAAAAAAAAAAAAAAAAAAAAAAAAAGAGAGAATAGGCTTAAAGCCCAGGCCTGGATCCAGGTTTTTCAGTGTATAGTGACTGGTTGATGGAAGAATAGACTACATAGGACTCTTCCCATTCTTCCCATAGGGCATTAATGATATCCTAAGCTGAATCTTCTCTATAAAGCAATTTCTTTGCCTTATATTTAACATGGTAATATATGTCCCATTGCTGAAGGTGAGAGAGGGAGTGTGCCATTCTTCCTTGGTGAGCTTTCCCTTTGCACCTGTGGAGTGATTTGAGTTATTCACCTAGAAACAGAGAACCGAGTGTTCAAGGTATCATGAGAAAAGCCTTGAGACTACACAGAGGAATTAGGTTTGAGTTATAGTCATACCATATTAAAGAAGTGGGATTGGAGATTAACAACAGACAAAGATGGCCCTCAGCTATGGGACCTCAGCTGACAGGAAGCAAGGAAAACCATTGGATAATATGAGGTTTGGCTTGGGGCCACATCCCTATTCTGTCTTACATACTCTTCACCTTTTTGAGCTGTCATTTGTAGCTTTCCAACACTGTGCCTTTCTTAGACTGTTCTCTGTCTTTCACACACATACAAACTAAATGAGTATATAAATATCATATTTTTTCTAAGACTTATTTATTTATTATATGTATGTACATTGCCTTTCTCTTCAGATGCAGCAGAAGATGGCATTGAATCCCATTACAGATGGTTGTGAATCACCTTGTGGTTACTGGGAATTGAACTCAGGACCTCTGGAAGAGCAGTCAGTGCTCTTAACCTCTGAGCCATCTCTCCAGCCTCCAAAATACTATGTCTTTTACTCAAAAATTTGTAATTATACACATGACCTATTGCAAGTTGTCCAGAAAAATCTCAGAAAAACATCTCTCTTGCTACCTAAACAAGTCTAGAAAAAGTTACTGGAGCCAAAACTCTGTGTTCTCTGGCTTCATATGAAAGTGCACACACTTTGAGATGATAGACAAAAGCATAGTACATGTAAAATCATCAGCACCCCAGAGGATCATAGAAGACTCCAGATTGCTAAAGTTTATTTGCTATGTCCAGGAATCTTAAGATAGAAAACATAGTTGAGAACAAACATTGCTTCAGATTGGATGCACATACTGATTAAAATGGAAATGCTTATGTGACCATACAATATTTTATGTGTGTGGAGAATCAATCTATGTGGTTCAATTCATAGCTAGTATTCACTGAATACTGTAATAGGCAGCCAAATTTTATGTTATAAAGATAGTGATCCAAGTCAAGAAAGGGATGTCAAATTTTATTTCACTCATGGAAGGTACATGTCACATTAGACTACTTATAACATGTATGGGGGCATTTTCACAAATAATACAGAGTTTGAAAATTCAGGGTCTATCCCAAAGTCCTTAATTGACTCACCATGTGAGGTAATAAGACAACATTTGGGTGTGATGTGGTTCTACAATGAAGAGAAGTATGTAAACAGAACATATTGTTATTAGTTAAAATCCCTTCACTTCCCACCCACAAGTCAACACAACATTCAGTTGAATAGAATGGAAGGGGAGTTCACATTTTGACAGCAGCTTAGCTGGAGACCATTTAATTAAAAACCATTTTGTAGTATTTTCTTCCCTTGGCATTTTAATGAAATTCAATCCATCCTGCTTATTATCACAGTACTGGTGCTTATGCCTGCTGGTCGGCAGGGAACATGGGTGACGCCCCTTCCTGGTCTGCATTGTAGGTGGTGCCTCATTAATTAGGACATGCACAGCATCATGCTTCAACTGCCGTAGATGTTATAGCTATGAATTGATATTGAAGGGTCAAAGAAATTTTAATTTCTCTCCTACTCCTAGAACAAACATCCCAGAGCCAGCTTCTTCCAGAACACCATGGAATTATAGAAGAAAGTGAATTGACCCTTCAAATTGTTTATCTCCTTAAAATGGAGCTCTGTCTTAAATGAATACCCCATGGAAACAGCAGAAGTAGAAGCTGCTCTATAAAAACAAGGTGAATAATTGAGATAGGAGACAGCACTCATGGTAATTTCTGGATAATTCATTAAAATGTTGCTCACAGGGAAAGTATCTTTCAAGTTCAAAATTTTTTTTGCTGCTTTCAGGGGAGTGTCCCCCAGATGGCCTGAGGCCAGTAGCTAGGTCATGTCCACAGCATTTCCTCCAAACATGCTTCAAAGATGACCAGGTAGAGTTAGTGTTGACTGGAATTATCATGATTGCATTAAAGGTCTTTATTTCCTTCTCTTACTGTTTTTTTTTTTTTCCTATAATGGTTACAGGATACAGCACATTACTTAATTTACTAAAATCCAATTACATCTAGCTTCATCAGCATCTATCAAAGTACATCATCGATTTTGCACACATGCTCCTTACAGACAAAGACAACATTTCTCCTTTGCCTGATGGACAAGGAGCTTGTGACTCTAGGGCCCTAGAAGCTGGGTAGTCAGATGAGCAGTCTCCAGTCTGGCTCATACCGTAGAGTACCCAACATTTTGGAAGATGCTGATTTCTTCTGTGTAGATGGTTCCCATGGGTAAAGCTGCCTGCATGGGTACAGAGGTATCAACAGTCCAGCCTTGGAAACTTGTCATAGGAGTCCTGGAACCAGTTTAGTGAGGGGTCCAGCTGCTTCCCTGTGAGCTGCTCAAAACCTGTATGTGAAGCTCTCTTCCTCACTCCCACTTGGCTTAAAGCACTTGCTGACAAAGGGACTTCCTTCCTCTTTCACTCAGCCTGCCTTTCAGTGTCTGCACTGCAAACAGAACTCTGCAAGAAATAGCTCCTTTCTTATCATTTTAGGTTCATGGTTGAGGTGCCCAGGACAAAATGTAGGGTAAGGAAAGGAAAACATGGGAATCCTTGTACAACTTAGGCTATGTATTCCTTGGCCTTCATACAGAAATGCAGAACCAAAGCAACAGGGAAACATTCTTAGATTTGATGGAGAGCGAGGCTCCTGCAAGAGTGGGAAAGGATGAAGTGAACAACCTGATGAAGATAACAGGGATAAGACAACAGCTCTTTGCTCCACTAGGGCTAGGACCTGCCTTGTGGAGAAGAAAGGGGACTTAACAGTGACTTTCAAAGTTTGTTTTATTTCCCGAAATGCCAAAGAGAATTTTTGGCAGTTTATCCGGGACACCATCCATAGGGAAAATATGAGTATGTGTGCACTCGTGTGCACTCAGAACTACGTGTATATGTGTGCATATGCATGCAAGTGTCCTCCAAGCCTCCAGAAGAAACCATTCCATGTTCCACCTGTCTCCACAGAGTCATAAAGGAAGGACAAGCCTGTTCATACAGAAAAGGTAAGGGAAGAGATAGCTGCTGTAACCTCATGCAGTGTAGGGGACTTGAATTTTCTGTGGATTCTTCTGTAAGAAAGTCCATAGTAAGACATTAGGTAGACTAAGGAGAGCAGGGAGCTTGCTCTCTTTCCTATATGATTATATATCTCTGGATCTTAGCTGAGAAAATAGAGTTTATATCAGTGTTCCATGTGACTTTGTTTTACATTATTATACCACATTCATAAAGGTAGCTCTAAAACCCTCAAAGATCAATGTTAAGGTCTTAAGCTCCAAAGATCTGACCTTCGTTACCAAAAATACCAACACTACATTCTCTCTCTGTCTCTCTGTCTCTGTCTCTCTGTTTCTCTGTCTCTCTGTCTCTCTCTCTCTTTTGTTCCTTCCTCCCTCTCTCCCTCTTTCCCTTATCCTTCTCTCTCCCTCCCCCTTCCAGCATCACATCACATTAATCCTTTCATTCTCACCAGTTAAGATAGAATTCTTAATAAAATCTGCTCAGAGTACCCCTCTCCCTCTTTCTAGACCTACCCTACCTCCTTACCCGCCCAAGTTTTTGAGTCTTCTTCTTTCTGTCCTCTTCCTCATTCTTCTCAACCTTCTCTGTTTCTTCCTCTTCCTCTCCTTCTCCACTTTCTCTTCTTCCTCTTCCTCCACTGGGCGAATCTGTACTGCTCAAATGCTCTTAGGAATGGGGTCCACTGGAGCTCAGTTGATCAACAATAGGCCACACCCTTAAAGAAAACTGGTCCCCTGCTCTCACCAGTTATCTATTGCCAATACTCCTCATCTAGGGATGGAACTTCATGTCCACTTCCTGACTCCATGACAGAATTTTGTTTGATTTGTGCCTGTGTATGACTTGTAATGTTGTTACACTCACATTCTGATATACAACTGCCCAGTTGGTTATAGGAAACACTGTATTCTTATAGCCATCTCCCATCTCTGCACATTCACTTTCTAGCTCCTCTTTCTCAGTAGTCCCTGAGCCTTGAGAAAGGGTGTGTGATATAGATATTCCATTTAGGGCTGAGCACTCCAGGGTCTCTTAGTTTCTGCTCAATCATAGCATTTACACAAAGTCTTTGAAAACCACTAAAATGTAATGGATTTTATTGTCTCATTTCAATACAAAGTTCAGACTTGAAAATAAAGAGAGAGATATGTAGGTACAAATTAAATATCAAGTTTCCTCCTAGCATACAGGAAGCCTGCTTTTGTGTGCACACTGTTTTGTTTTCTCTTACACTGCTTTACTAACTGTGAGTTTTCTTGTTTGTCATTCCTGCACCCTTTGCCCCTACTAGATTTACTTGTAATGCATGTTGTACATGGTGAGTTTCTGTTTTGTTCTCCTTATGGGTTTGTTACTAGGGACACTAGTGCACAGTGAATACATTTAGCGCTGCTAAGTAACTGAGTGATGGTCAGAGCATTGGCTCCCAGAGCTTCTGTTTTTCTCTTTGCTTCTGAGTTCGCTGTTCTATATCATTGTCACATTTTCCTCTTAGAGGGAAATCAGCTTTGGTAAATCTGAAGGGACAAGGTTATCGTTGAAGTTTACAGCCCTGAAAGTGACTGTTTTGAGAATAAATGGTAGCAGAGATTTCTGGCTGTTCTATTCATTAACACAGATGAACAATTCATTTTAAAATGTGGCCTGGATTTGAAAATGCAAAGTTAAACTGCCAGCAGTGGGGTGATCATCTGATGCTTATAATAATTGTATATTATTATATTGTCTTCTCCTGACGGAGGAGACAGGTGGATGCTCAGAACTTTTCCTTCTGTTCTTATGTTGATTCGCTCCAACCATTCTTCCATGCACATACTCTTATGATTAATTGACAGAATGACTTTTTAATACACTATTGAGGACAAGAGTGGTCAACAAAAGTTTGATTTTGCAAGAACTGGTTCTTTTGTTCTAGCTCCCTCTTTAGAGACTCAACTCATTTAATCCATAGGAAACATGTGCACTGTGTATCAAACAAGAAATGAGAAACAAACTGGTGTAGTTCAAAATTACAACCTGAATTTCGACAAAACAAATCAGATGGGGAAAACTGAGGAGATTGCATGCTGTGAGATACAACACCTTTTTGTTGTTGTTGTTGGTTTTGTTTGTTTGTTTGTTTTACCAGGTCAACTGTCTCACTTTTGTGAAATAAAAATTATCCTACTTGCTGTCACTGGAAAAAGTTATTTCAGATAATAAAGAGAAGGTACATGTTCCAGCGATGTCCCCACTCAAATGCCTTTGTATCTAAGCTTACTGCTTTCTTCTATTAATAGAGATGCAAATCTGGGGAAAGTAATTATCTTGAATCATGACCCTGACTTTTTACTTATATACAGTTCCATACATTCTCTTTAAATACTCTTGGAAATTGCTTCAAAACTTTTAAATCTCACCCTATGGAAGCCCATTTATCAGTATAAAGATTGTCCAATCAATAACACTGAATCCTTCATTAGATTTTACTATTTTAAATGAGCTCTTGGTTAAAAATCCTCATGTATATGGCATTCTGATCCATTTCTAATTGCTTCTTATCTAGTGTTCTTGAGTGATATTGGAGATCTAAAATATATAGACATGATAAATTGCATATTTCCTTGTCTGGTTTCCTGTGGTTGGAGTTGCATCTTTCTGTAGCCTTACTGTCTGGAGGTAAGGAATCTCAAGGAAGCTAAGGAAACTGTTTAAGAAGGGCTTGATGTCAACAGTCAGGACCAAAAATTGAGCATGAAGAGGCACAGCTGCTGGCCTGACCAGAAGCCCTGGCTTGTGGCCTGGTGTCTCTATAAACCTAGGAATTGTCTCTTCCAAAGAGAGGTTTGTAAAGCAACTCGGTAAACAACTTTCAGGGCACAGTGGGGAGTTGACAAGTTTGCCTTTCTTATCTCTGTCCTGATGAATAACACCTGATCTCACAGTGCCCACTCCATATTTCCAGGAGTGGAGTGAGACTTCCTGCACCTGGTCAGCATGTCCCTGAATTAGAAGGAAACTTGATAGAAGACCTGTACTTCATGGCTTCAGGTCTTCATGCTCTTCACACCTATTGTGCAAAAGAATGTTGTCTTCTCTATTTGTTAGTTTTCTATGTGACAAAATACCCAGCAGAAGCTTATGATTAAAAGGTTTGTTGGGCTCATGGTGTAAGAAGGGGTACATCCTAATGGGAAAGCACAGAGGTGGGAGCAAGAGAGAGATGCTCAAACTAATTGATGATGGGCTGGTCTCCACCTAATTTTCTTTTTATTTATATCTTGGATATCAGCATAGAGGATGGCAACATCTTCATTCAGGATAGGCCTTTCCTTCTGAGATAAACATATCTGGAATTTTTTTCAGAGATAAACCCAGAAGAGTATTCACTAGGTGCATCCAAACCCAGTCTACTTGATCATAAATACAAACCATTGTAGGGACTATGGAGACGATGCATCTATGCACTTCAGTAATACTGAATTGTTTTATGAGTTTATTGACAGAGTAAATGAAACTTATAGGAAGATGTTTGCAGTTAGAACTGACTATCCTAAATAAAGATTTATTTTTAATTTATGTGTGTGAATGTTTTGCCCATGTGGCTATAAGTGGGCCACTGACATATAGTGACTATAGAGGCCAGAGAGAGGCATCACATCTCCTTGAACTGTAGTTATAGATAGGTGTAAGTCACCATGTGGATACTGGCAATATAACTTACATTCTCTGCAAGAATAGCAGGTGTTCTTAACAACCCATCCAATTCGCCAGCCCCAGAGCTTGACCATTCTAAAGCACCAAGTGTTTATAACCCTGTCTGCCTTGACGTACTGGCTGTATTTATTTTTATTCCAGAGAAGGGAGAGAGACTGGCTGTGCATATGATGTGGGTAAAACAACATGGTTTCTCTAAGAAAAAATTGAATCGTCTTTCTCTGGGAATGCCTCAAAGTTAGTACAATTTTAATGAAAAGTATACCTCCCATTTATTAGCCTATGAACAGAAACATTTTAATATACTTAACCACACAAGAAACCCTATTATTACCCACATTATTCATTGAAATGCATTTATGGAAGTGTTTGAATTGTGAAGATAGTAAAAACTGGACCGCTTATAGAATTAACATGTCATTTCCCCAGATTCAAAGCAGCACAATATTGTGATCTACAGAATCTTAAAGACAAAAATTAGAAACACTTTCCCTAAGGCCACATGCTTGATGAGACCTTCTATATTTTATGCTATGTCCCCTTGTTATCATGTGGCTGTAAACACAACCCTGGGTACTAAATGTTCACCATATTTTGAACTTTCATAAAGTCCCAAGGAATGGTTATGATTAGGAAATCATGAATTACCATCTTGATAAATGTTTAGGAAAATAGTTTAAATGAAACCTTCTGATAGCTTATAGGCACACATACAGAGAGAGAGAGAGAGAGAGAGAGAGAGAGAGAGAGAGAGAGAGAGAGAGAGAACTGAACCTGCATAAGGATTCTAAAACATGCAAATTACTAAATGAGGACAGGGAGACCTAAGCTTGGTGTTAGAGAAATTTCAAATCACCAAATACCTCTGGCTAGAAGAGCTGGGATTGCTGGGATTTTGATATTAAGGGAAGTTGAGATATATAAATACACTGAGGCAACTTTAGTTCCATAGAGATGTGTTCTAACAGCTCTATCCAAGTTGAATGAAGATAGGCTAGACTTTTTGCTGCAGCTATCTGTAGCTTTACTTGTAAAGTCACAGTCTCAGTCTCTCTCTCTCTCTCCTCTCTCTCTCTCTCTCCTTCTCTCCTCTCCCTCTCCTCTCCTCTCCTCTTCTTCTTCCTCTCCCCATTCTCTCTCTCTCTCTCTTGTGTCATGAATATCATTCAGCTATACATGGAGCTGTATACCACTTTTATTGGTTTTATTGGTGGTACAAGTCTGTATCAAAACTGTCTCCTCTTTATTACTTTGAGATGATATTAATAATATTAATGACATTTTTATGACATAAATGATATTCTGAACTCTAAACACAGTATTAATGTGTGGATTCTCCTTATATCATGAAAACTTGGAGTAAAATGCAAAATTCTGTCTGTACAATTGGTTCATTCCGGCAGTTTCCTTTCCTTTCTTTATCCACACAATCTTTGCTTCAATGTGCTTGCTGGGAGCTGCTCAGAAGAAAACACTACACAGGGAAATGTTACTTCAAAGGGGGCAGGATCCTCACCTGCAGGGATGGTGCGAAGGCAAATTACCTGAATCATGCTCCAAAACTTGCATTATTTTCTAGATTCCTATTGCTAGAAAGATTCCTCCTTTGAGAATCATATATGACAGTGTGTGCTTTTCAGAATTTGCTGAACACCAGCACAATAGCTTGCATTTTCCCAGTACCCAACGTGATGAAAATGCATTCCCAAACAAGAAGCCAGTTCCCACTGTAGGACCATGTATGTTTATCATTCTCATTCTCGCTTTGTCACAGAGTACACCACTTCTCCACTTCTAAATGATTTCTGAGATGCATTTAAACCATGTCAATTCTATCTTATTTTATTCACATCATTTACACATGTCATTAAGGATAGAGTACTTGAAATATCCTCCTATTAGTTATAGGTACTTTCATCTAATATTTTGAAGCAGAATTTTACATCTGCATTATTATGGAAAGAACAATGACTAATTAAGTTGAGAAATAGTCATTGATTTTCAAATTCAATAAGTGAACCTTTAAACTGCATTTGATATATCTGTTTTATATTATTTATACACATATTATTTCTATGTAAAGCTCCATTTAATGTATAAGTAGTTACAGTAACCGATATATTCCAGATCTTGCAAATATTTAGTGGATATTTGAACTCATTTAGATCATAAGTCGCATTATCCTAACCCCCAAAAGATATTGATATTGACCATAGATTATCATCAAAGAAAGAATCAATCTGAGAGAGAATTATAACAATTATTTGATGGTAAATAATTCCAGACACCCAACACTGGCATTTTCAACCAATGCTGTTGGACTCTTCAAGCCCTGAATATAAGGTAGAAGAACTTTTAGGAGGCATAAGTGGTTAAGTAGATCTTTATCCAAACTTATTCATGACTTTGAATTGTCTGTCAGCATACCTGCTGTATTTTGAATGAAGAGAACAACAAAGAAAGGCATAGTATCCATATGTATTAGAAGTGGTTATGGTGCTGAAAATTGTTTTTAACTTTGATCAGTAAGCAGACTCTTTCTTGAGCAGAAAGAGTTGCACAACAGATGGGCAACAATGCTGGGCATAGACAATGTGAAGAGAAGTGATACATTTGAATGCTCAGTAGCATAGTAGTATAGCTCTGTTGGCAGCAATTAATGCAATATGTCAATATAGCTAGTAGACAGGATTATGAATTGTCTAAACACAAAAATATGGTAAATGCTGAAGCTGATGGGTATACCAGCTACCCTGATAACTATTACATACCTAGACATAAATGTTGCCCTGGAGGCTATAAATATCTACAGTTACTAGGCACCAATTAAACATGTATACTTAAAAAGACAAAGGATGCTGCCAACGGAAACATGCTTACAGCAGAGTAATGTGTGCAACTATAGTAAGGACTGCTCCCCAGCTGCTCACCAAACTAATAAGAACCATGGTAGTCTCTGTGTTGAGGAGCTCCCTGGGGTCAGGGAAACTAGTAGAGTGTATTCTGAGAGGCTTCCAGCAGGACACATCGTGGTCCAGCCCTTATAAAAATTAGGGTGGGTAGAGCAAGAAAGAAACATACACTAAGCGAAAAAGGGAAGTAGGCATGTGACTACAGTTCCCCCAACTGAAAGATCTTTCAGCCACCCCTAAAGAGGTGGGCAAATCATGGCGAGCAGAGCAAGCAGTAAGCAGTATACCCCCATTGCTTCTGGTTCAACTTCTACCTCTAGATTCCTACCTAGAGTTTCTGCCCTGATCTTCCACAATAAACTATAGTGTGGAAATGTAAATGAAAAACAAAGCAAAACAAACCAAAAAACCAAAGACAGGGCTGGACAGATGGCTCATTGGTTAAGAACACTCACTGGTTTTCCAGACGTCCTGAACTCACAACCACATGGTGGCTCACAACCATCTGTAATGGGATCATATGTGCTCTTCTGGTATGTCTTAAGAGAGTACCAGTGTTCTCATATACATAAAATAAATAAATCTTTAAAAACAACAAAAAACGAAAACACACTTTCCCTCCCTATGTTGCTTTGGCCATGGGTCTTTGATCACAGCAGTAGAAAGTCTAATTAAGACAAACTCACTGCTCAACATCATTGTTTACTAATGTCACCATGGCATCAGGTTGAGTATAGCATTGACATGGGTACATGGGTACAACACTTAGCAAATCTAGGCCCTCAATATGCATTTAAAAGAATTGGTCACAATCGCCTTGTTATTGGCATCAATGTGAAAGCAATATATGTCACTAACATTTTTTTTCCAAAGCATCTTTCCTTCTTATGTCCATGTTGGAACATGTCCTCTCATGCATTTCAGAAGCAAACATTTAAACAACATACATCTTCCTTCTGAAATGGAAAACTGCAAGTTGATATATATATATATATATATATATATATATATACACACATACACAACTATACACACATATACACACATGTATATATATATTCACTTGAATTTCTGGCTAGATGATTAATCCCCTTCAATAAATTCATTTAAAATGCAAGGAACATGGATTTTGTTCCTATCTTATTTTAATTATACTGTTTTACCAGCATGCATGTATATGTACCACATGTGTGCAGTGGCAGAGGAGGTCAGACAATGGGGTCAGATCCTCTGGGACTCGAGTTATAGATGGTTGTAAGGTGCTATTAAGTGCTGAGAATGGAACCTGGATCTTCTGAGTGACAAGCTGTTGGCTTTAATCTTTGATAATCTCTTTAGTCAAACTTCCTTTTATTAAGCCTCATAAAACCCACCAGCTGCCTATACATACAGATGAGAAGGATAATCCTCAGTTTACTAAAGAATAAAATTCATAAAATTCTTCTCTGTGGACTCTGTCCCACAGACCAGCCAAATGAAGCAGTTTGTTTGACTTCTCTTTCTCTTCCTCCCCTTCCCCCTTTCCTTCCCCATCTCTCTCTTTCTTCTTCTCCTTCTCCCTCTCTTTCCTTCCCTGACCCTTCCCTCCATGTGTGTATATATTGTAAATTATCACAATCACCATGTGGTTTTTTAGTCATGGGTTAATACTCATTCTTTCTTCATACCCAAGAACAGAAGGCAAGTTTCAGTCTACTTCATGATGCAATCTGGTGCTTTATATGCAGGAAACCAAAACATGTTTCATTAAGCATATAGTTCTATAGATCATTGAACATAAATGAGTATATAATTTTTCTATTTTCCACTCTCCATCTCTTTTTCTACTCCTCTCTCCCTGCTTTCCTCTCTCCCTTCCTCCAAACCTCCCTCTGATTTTCCTTACTTCTTCCCTTTCCTCTGCCCCATAACCATTTGTCCCATCCCAGGTGTCCCTGATGTCCACTGCTCAGCTCCAATCTGGACCAGGAGGAGCTACAGAGTCTTGGTTATGTATATACACCCCAGTCTTCTTTGTACATTGTAGTCAACTTTTTGGGTGAACAGTGTTATTTCTAGTCCTTGATTATTCTAATTTCCACAAGAATTTTCAAAGTCCAAAGGGCAACTGATGTATTTCTATTCAGTGTGCTTTTCAAAATGTTGTTATTTGAGCTGTCTCTCTGGCACAGGGTGGATTCCCTCTCTCCCTTCTGAGCTTCTATACACACAGGCTATTCTGCCAGGGTTAAGATGTCCGTCCAGGCAGCAACTTTCCCATCTACACTCTTCTTTACATTCCTCCTTTTCAAAGTTTCTGATCCACCATCCCTTCTTTTCTACCCTTCCCTTCTGGTTTGACATATGTGCCCCCTTCTGTCTCTCTTGTCCTCTTTGTCTCATTGTCTCTCTGTCTCTGTCTCTGTGTATGTTGTGGTTATGTTTGCTGTCAATGTGCTTGTGTTTCTTTTTGTGTCAGTAAGCATATGTGTGTGCTATGTTACTGTGTATGCAATGTGTGTGTGTGTGTGTGTGTGTGTAGATACTGCCTCTCCTCCTCTGCAACTCTAAACTTTCTAGGTATCCAGTCTGTTCTATTTTTTTCATCATCGATCTTTCTGAATGGTCACATGCTAACTACAGAAGAGAATCTGTGATCTCACTGTCTCTGTTATTGGCTCTTTGCTTTACAGGTCCATATTTCATTTTTAATGACTCTATTAAAGCATTGTTTTAAAGCTGTGTCTCAGCCAGCATTTCTCCCTGTCTTCTCAATGCAAGAGAAGACTATTTTATATTCAAGGCAGATATTTTTTTCTGTCCAAACCTCCAGGTTTGCTTCTAATGTAGGAATGTTGCCAGGCCATGCCTTTTCTTTCCTATTGCCAGCCAGCTCACAGACACCAGGGATTTCATAGGAGACAGAAGTAAGGATTCCTAAGATATATACTCTTAAGCAAGTCCAGATACTGTGCAGATAACCCTTGGACTTTCTCTCTGGCCCTTCTGAGAATCTTACAAGGCTTAAAGAGTAGCTCTTGCACGTGTCCAGGAGGCAGGCTGCAGTCTGGCATCTTCAAGCATAAGAAGCATCAATGTCAGATAGAGTCTTGACAGAATCTCTCTATTCTCCAACAAAGTTTCACCACCATACATAAAGCATGGCTCTTTTTTTTTAATTTATTTAGTTATTTAAATCAAATTGTAATTTACTCATTCCACAGGGGTTATAAACACAAAAAGGCAGGATGTTGGGGAGGGGATGACACCGGAACATAGGTGTTCAGGGGAGTACAGATACCTTTCAGAACAGGGTATCAGCTGGGTGAAGATTCAGGGACAAGTCACTACGACTCTGCCTTTGATTCGCTTGTCCTTATCTAAGTTGGTACTATCCGCTGAGGCTACCTGTTTACAAGATCTTTGACTACTCATGCTGGTAAATTTCCACAAAAGCTGCCTGTTTACAATAGCTTATAGCCATCTGTTTCAGTGCTTTTCCACAGAGACCCAAGACTTTGTGTTAGCATGTATGTATGTAAGGCCTATTGCTGATTTTAGGCCTATGGCTGATTTTAGGTCTTCAGTGTATAAGCAGGGCTGCTCCTGACATCTCCTCCCTTCTCTAAGTATAGAAGGGCTGTGGCGGTTCTAATCTTGCGAAGGCGGGGATACAGGCCTGACCTCCAATAATTGAAGGGATCTTGTAATGGCTCGGTCCTCCTGTCATTGTCCAGTGAGGCATGAGGGTAAAGCATGGCTCTTAATGTTTGCTGTGCCTGTTCTACCATCACTTTCTCATAGATGTTCCAAGAAGGGCACATAGTACTCATGTGGGCAAGGGCTACCCTGCATATAGAGCTGAATGTCTCCATAGCTCAGCTCCAACTGAAGGATGCTTCCATCACTATGCTTTAACATGCTCTTCTGTGTGAGACAGGGATTGGCTCTTTAAACAGATTATTTCCATTGAAACCTTTGGTTTGACAAACCAAAATGTGTGTGTGTGTGTGTGTGTGTGTGTGTGTGTGTGTGTGTGTGTGATGTTTAAAAAGATAGCCAACATCAACTAGTGAACTGGTGTTAAGAGTATACACGGATGCTCATTCTATATGTGGGCCCTTTGTACCTCTTACGAGTCCTTAGGAAGGAGCTATTTAGTGACTATGGTGAGAGATGGACTGATTTTTTTTCCTTAATGCAGTAACACTGAAAAAGACCAAAGCAAGCAGTTTCATGAATATGTCACTTCAGCCAAGGTCAAGAGAAACTTCCAGCACTAGGACTTAAGCCACAGATTCAAGCTTCCAACATCCATCTTTATAGTATCTGCTGTCTTATTTTTTAAGCATCAAAAGAGGACCTTCTGGTGTCTCACACAGAGGACTTTCCTATGAAGCCAACTCAGGAGCAGTGGCAGGCTTGTGTGAGAAAGTATGTAACATCACATGCAGAAAAGTGTCAGAAACAGAGGAAAGTCTGTTATCCAGAGCCAAGACCATGTACAGCTTTATAAACAAACAAACAAATAAGCAAAGAAGAGCTGAAGCACTCTCAAAGATAGAGATCATTGCTTAAGTAGATTCATATATAGGCTACTAAAATATGACATGGGAGAGGAGTTTAATTTTGTCAAACTCAAGTTTGTATCCTTTCTTCTTTTCTGTACCTGAAACTCATCCTGAGCCACCCAATTTCTTTGAATGCAGAACTTGCATTGGCAGGGATTCCTTGTGAATATCAATACCAATGCTAAACAGCTCAACACTTTTGAAGCAGAGATACCCAGATTTCTAGGATGAGGAAGGATGACAAAAGGTCTCTCTCTCTTCTAGCCCTTTTACAAGTAGAGTGAAGTTCGAGATTCAGCTGCCACAATCCTTACACAACTTTCCAAATATTTTTATCTCAGTTGTCTCTCTATAAAAAAAGTATGTAACCCTATGTTGTACATTCCGTTGGAGAGCAAAATCTATGGAAATCTGATTTAAATTGTTTTCTTCAAAGGATAGTCATGTCTAAGTAGAGATTTCCATGTCCTAAATTTGGGGAACTTTGTTGAGAAGCTTAAAATATGTCTGAAATAGGTGGTGTGTACCAGGTACATCCAGGGTTCTTCTCTGGAGATCAGCAAAGTCTAAGAAATGGGAAGATGGCAAGCCCAGGTGATTTTCTGTGGGCCTCTTTATTTTCAGTAGTTACCATGGACCTTTCCTGAAGCTGGAAGGAATCCCAGTAAATTTCTCCAATTAAACAGATTATTTCAAGAAGCACCAAATACCCCCACCTCACCTGGGCTCTCCTTCCCAGCACATGCCATGTCTCCTGTGTGAACAGTCTATTGCACTTGACCTATAAACTGCTGAGAGTATAGATTACTGTAGTCAGCCATGTGAGTAAGCCTTTTGTTAAAGACTGGGTTCTGAGAAATGCCATTCCATGTGGATCAGAAAAGTACATGGAATAAAATTCCTGAAGAATAATGATATGTATGCTCTTTCTGTCTCTGTCTAGCTCTGATTGTCTGTCTCTCTGTCTTTTTCTCTGTTTGTCTGTGTATCCATCTTTCATTCAAACATATACAAACTATAAGTTAAACACTATCCTTCAATTTCTACACTATGACATTTATCATGAAGCAGTGCTAAGTTGCACAACAGCTCAAAGCCCCAGAAGAAATGGGAGGGCCCTTCATCCATAGACACATTGAAAGAGAAAGTATACTAGTAGATGAATGCAAGTGTGGCCTTTGAATATCTCTGAAAACTTCACAGAGGAAGTGGCTACCTCAAGGGGATTTGGGAAAAACATGAAGTGTGAAACAGGAACACTCAAGACTGACATTGTTGGACACAAGAATCATGTCTTTATATTAGCATTCACCAGGGAGATCCAGGAAAGTACATAAAAATACAGATGAGCTTTTCAGATGTGAGAGTGTAGCACCATGGGCACCAGAGCTTGCTGAAGAAACAGAAGGGAATTAGTTTAAGGAAAAGTGTGTCAACATGGTCTTTTTGCAAAACCAAACCCCTTACCCAGGAATTTTGGGAACATTGTATGTTCCTATAAATTGTTCCTGTGAGTTTCTTTGTTTCTTGTTACTAGCTCTGTTTTCTGCATTCTGTTATTTATAGAAACCACTTATTTGTCTATTAAGTAAAGATGTTCCTTAAATTGGGTATTAGGAGATCCTGGACCGAGGCTGAAAACATGTCATTATTAGGAGTTAGTCATAAGTTTATTGGGGTTTTATTTCCTCCTTAATTTTCACATTTTATTTTAGCCAATTAGAAAAGACAGGATATTTTATTTATAAGTGCCTTTCCTACATTCTTCCATTTCTTTTTTTTATGAAATCTTAGCATTTTTATATAACTGAATGAAAACATCCATGGTCTATTTGCCCATGGGGTGTGAGTCCCTGCATCAAAGCCATGTAATCTGAGTCAGGATGCAAAGTAGATTAGCATAAGTGTAGACACATATAAACTAATGTAATCATAGTGAGAGATTACTGTTGGGAATTGAGCTATATTCCTGTCTCTATATACTACCTTTCTTTAGCTTCCCGCTGACACTGATAAACCAGCTCATCTTACCTGGGGTGTGCATGATACTCACCAAAACAATATTATGGATTATGAAGGTTCAAGGGTCTTGGGAGTGAGAGATTTGTTCTAATTTCATCTTTTAAACTTGTTTGATATATTTTTAGATTCACATGTATTTTCTTTCTGAGTGTTTGTGTATTTCTATTTTATGTGATGTGGGTGCTTTGCATATGCATGTCTGGTACCATCAGAGGCCAGGAAAGCACACTAGACCTCCAATAACTGGAGTTACAGGAGGTTGTAAGCCACCATGTAGGTGGAGGTCATCAAACCCAGATCCTCTGGAAACCAATCAATTGTGTCCTCCATGTTTGCAGTCACTGAGCCATCTCTTCAGCCCCAAATTCACATGCATTGCTACAAAAGTGATATATATATATATATATATATATATATATATATATAATATAATATAGAGAGAGAGAGAGAGAGAGAGAGAGAGAGATCTTATATGACTATCTGTTTTCCCTAGTAATCATTTTTAAAAAATGATAATTAATATAATCCAGGCTGGAGAAGTAGTGCATCAGTTTAGAGCACTTACTGTTCTAGAAGACTTGATTCCTAGTACTCATATTAGGTGGCACACAACCTCTTGAATCATCAACTCAAGGACATGTGGTAACCTTTCCTGTTCTGCAAGCGTGTTCATGTATACTCATATAGACAGGTACACATATATACAAATAAATATTTTAAAATATTTTTATACAATGAATTCTGATCATATTTTTAATTTGCTTTCCCAACTCCTCCAAGATTCTCCCCACCAAACCTCAAGTTTTCTTCATATCTCACCCTCTCTCTTTCTTATTCTTTTCTATGTATGTATCAAAGCATATGTATTTTAAATTAGAAAACCAACATGACAAAAAATATCCAAACTGAAACAGCCCACAGATACAAAATAGACATCCTGACACAAAATAATCCAACAAAATACTATAGAGTCTATTTTGTATTTATCAACTCCTCCTGGGCATTGGGCTTGCCTTGGAGTGTGGCTGATATACTTAGTAATCCTCTATGAAACATTTTTAACTTTCCATATGCATGTCTGGTACCATCAGAGGCCAGGAGAGCACACTGGACCTCCAATTACTGGAGTTACAGGAGATTGTAAGCCACCATGTAGGTATCAATTCAAATAGCTTCTTGTTTAGGGAAAAGACTTGTCCACTTCCAATCTCTGCTGGGATTTCTGGCTTGTTTGCACCTGTCTAGGTCTTGTGCTTTTTGTCACAGTATCTATGAGTTCACATGTGTACTAATCTTGTTGCATTGTACAAGCTCCCCAAAATACATAAATATATGAAAGAAAGTTAAATTCAATCAACATACAGTGGGAAAGATAGTGCCTCAACTTGGCATCTTATGCCACCATGTTCCTCCAGTGCCAGGAATGGATTTTATCTTGTTGATTTACTGAGCAAAGGTGTTCTGTATACTTCACTCAACATCACAGGCTATTGGTCAAGTCTATTGGTTACCCTCCAAAATCCAATGATAATGCCTTGCTGCTGAAGACATCTTAATTATGTCATCAAAGACAGAGAAATTGAGCTAGTGGTCAACTAAAATCCTTATCTTTCTGAACTGTGTTTACAGTGCTGACAGGGACTTTGTACAGTGTGTAAGTATCAATAGTATCCATCTATGTACCCTGCACCTATAACAAACTTGTACAACTGACACAAATGTTATGAGAGTAACCAAACACTTTTGGATTGGATTTTAGCCCTATTCCATGAGATGCAATCCAAATCTGATACTGCAAAACTGGCCAGGAAACTGAGACTAAATAGTACATGTGCTTAGTAGAAAATCCAATATTATTCTGCTAAAGTAATACATCAATAAAATGACCTTAATGATATGTTGTTTTATCTATACATCTCAGCATCCCTCAGCACTCATCAGAGAAGCTTCTTCTTGCAGGAGATGATAATTAACACGCAGATTCACAACTTTGCAGTGTGCAGATTTAGTCTTTGTAAAACTCAGACCTCAGTAAGCTGCCTTTACCAAATCCTTCCCTTCAAAGCAAGAGGCTTATGCAGAAGAGATTGTAAGAGCTGAAAGTGGTGGATGGCTATAAGAAGATAACCTTAAAACAAAACTATAATATCACATCAAGGTACTTGCTGGACACTAAAATTCTAGAAAATCCCCCATGGCCCAAAGATCCAGCAAACCTGCAGATGTCATAGCCACATCCCTATTGACTCTACCTCCTACTGTGTGAGTTAACACCTAACTAAAGGATGAGATGTTCCCATAGTTATATTCTGTCAATAATTCACAGAATTAGAGTTCTGTAGTCCTTAAACTTTGAAGCAGAAGCTCCCACTCATCATGAAGCTCTGGGGATACCTTTCTTAGTCCACAGGAATCAATGCAGTTCCAAGGTGCATACGGCTACTTATTATGCAGCTAATTTCTCCAACTTCTACACTAAAACACATCTGTGTCACTATAGTTTTTGTGTAAATGGCAGTGGCATAAGCATGTCTCTAGGGATAGTCTTAGATCCCTGAGACAGAAAATATCATTGGAGTTAGAATATGTGGTAGGCGTGGGTTTATTTCTCAGATAACCACTACTAGCCACTTCAGTTACCATGTATGTATTCTTTTCTCTAGCAATGTCTGATCTGCATAGTCCCCTGTATCTAAACCATAGTTTGATTTTATATCACATTTCAATAATGTTAGTCTCTCTGCTGAAAATGAAGCAATCCATCTTATGACACTAAATTTGTATTTTGCTAATAACGTAGGATGTTGGACACTATCTTGGGGCTAACCGGCCATCTAATATCTTGCTCAGTGACATATCTCTTTATAGTTTTGTTGATTTGTCAACTGGACTGATTTCATATGACCCATTTTGATAGTTGAGTCCTTGGTCAACTATGATTTTTGGGGACTCTCTATGAGTCTACTGCTTACTTATTCATTATTTTGAAGGGTTTTTATTTTTTCCCACAAAGCAAGGGTTGTTATTTTGGTAAAGTAAATTTTATCTTTTTCTTCATTTCCCATTTGTGATTTCAATGTCAGTTTTTCAAAAATATCCTGGTCCTTTTCAGTTTCTGTCTTTCTGTATTAATCTTAAAATCGTCCTGGCTGCCCTAACAAAACCTTGAGCTTGGAATTTTACTTGCAGCACAATAAACCTCTGGTTCAATGTGGTTTACATTTATATCTTGGCTATGTTGTCTACAATCAAGATGTTTGCAGTCATTTCACACTTTTTCAGCGACCGTTAGGGTTTTGTTAGATTTCTGTCTACTTGTATGATTTCAAATGATGCAACAGACTTCTATTTTCATATTTTCCTCCCATTTTGAAACATCACTGAGCTCCCTAACTATGGAAGTTTCTTTTAGATTCCATGAGATATTTCACATAGAGAGGCCTTTTGTTTCTACATAGGAACCATATTTTTCTCAATGTGAGTATTTTAACTCATTTCTTTATGGTTTCAGTTGACGACTTCTTCAGTCTGTTTAGGAAGTACATGGGACTCAATATTCTTTCCCTTTTCCAGTCTTAGTCAGAAGGCAAATACTTTCACATCATTTATCAGTTCTTGTAACTATAAAAAATACTTGAAGCAATAATTTCAAAGGGTGAAAAATTAATTTACAATAATGGTTTTGGAGGCTTCATTCATGAATGAATGTCCATCAGGACAACGTGGTGGGTGTGACAGAGAAAAGCTTATGTCTTGGGAAATATGGGAAGCAGAAAGAATAACAAAGGAAAGTAAGGAAACAGGCTGTTTTCCCAGGGAGACTCCTACTGGATGTGTCCTCCAATAAAACCACAGCTCTGGATGCACTAGCTTCCGGAAGTCCACTATTGACTAGTCCATGAGAGAGTTATCCAGACTCCAATCACATCAAAAATCCCTTCTCTGGGAATATTGCTTCCAATAAATGGCCCTGTAATATTCATTATATGTAACTATAGCCACAGATATTTACAGGTAAAAACCTATCAATGTATATAAATTCTCATTGATCTTTACTTTTCTGAATATCCATATTTTTGGTAAGTGTTTAAGTATGCGAGATACTTTTCTTCTCTGGTTGATTCAACACTCATGACCTGTAGTTTTTCTACTTTGTTAATTTTGTGCTTTGCTAATATGGGAGCCACAGTGATTGACTTAAAACGTACTGAAGTGAACAAAACAAAATTAATTAAAATGCATGAGCCAGTAGTGTTTGTAAGTACATGGAGTGGTATGAGCAACATCCATTTCTAGGACTGAAATATTTCATCATCTAAACAGAGAACATTTGCCCATTAGTACTTACTGCTCACTTTCTTTGGTAATATCCAAGACTTCAGCAAGTCTGTTTCTATGTCTTTGGACAAAAATATCCTTGATATTCCATAAACTACACATTATATGGCTTTTGGGGGTCTGACTTCTTTCATATAGAATAACGTTTTTATTATTTCGCCATTCTGTAGCTTGTATCAATATTCCATTATTTTCAAGTCTGGATAATATTTCACTGTCAACATTTGTTGCCTTTTATTTAACAATTACTGTTTTGCTTTTTCCTCTTTTGTTTAATTCTGCTCCAATTTCCCAATGTTTTCTTTTATCTGCCGGCTTTGACTTTGGTTTTCTCTTCCTCCCTTAAGTCTCACAGATGGGAATTCAAGACACATGGCTGAGATCTCTTTATATTTAAGGTGGAAATTTGCAGCTGTGGATTCCACTCTGGGTGTTGCTTTCTTTACTCCACTTATTTTTATATATCCTCTTTATATTTTCATGTGTAACTGGTTTTCAAAAGGTCCCCGGAGATGTATCCCTTAACACATTTATTAAATTTACTTTTGATTAGTTTCCTATAACACATTTATCATCCACCACCCTCCTGTTACTGATTTCTTATCTCATTACATTTTGATTGGACAAGTGACTTTGTATTTATATGAATTTAGAATTTACTTAGACATGGTTATTTGTAAAACATGGTTTTCCCTTGTAAAAGTTCATTTGGTGATTGTGTACAATGTGAAGGAACCAACATGTCTCCTGGTGTCGATGAGGTGTTGTAAGTCTACAGCCTGTTTGCTTTTGAGTGTTATTTCAGTCACCAGGTGCCCTGCTGATCCACTTAGATATCATGTCCACCATGGATGTGGATCGCTGATATGCACATCACCATCACTGCACAGCAGATGTGAGGAGTTTGATTCTCTTATTGTGCTTCTTCTCTTTTGGTACTGTTTCTGTCTCTATGCTAATGAGTGTAATCTCTGGTTCATGAGTTTGTTCATTTCCCAAACACCAAAAGGTCCTCCTCATCTTGATTGACAGCAATGGAGTTGTAATCCTCTTTGCTTGATGTCAGTACCTACCTATTCTTTCTACAGAGTACCAAAAGTTTCTCATACTTCTAATTTCAACCTATGCGTGGTTTGCAAAAATATGGTTGCATGGGGTTGCACTTTTAATTTTAATTACATTTTGTAGATCTCAGAATTTTGAATGGAGACCTGAGCATATTTATGGTAAAAGTAATTTCTAATGAGGACTAACTTACTTTGAATATCTTGAGTATTATTTGGTGCCTTACTTAGATATATATCTCTCATTTTTTCTATCACAGCTGCACTCCTGATCATTTGGCTGAAATCAAGGGTAGCATCCTCTGCTGCTGCTGACTTGTGTGTTTGACTGTTTGACTTATGTACTGCGGCTCTTGCTCATTTCTTTGTGTAAATTATATTCACCTACACCCTCAGTGGAAACCATGGGAATAACAATTCTCATTCTAAAGCTATCAGGAGAAATTGGAACTTATTCTACTTTATCTCTAATAAATGTAAGAATAATTTTGCAGTAGATGTGTATTATTTTAGTTTGAAGTTGAATTCTGTTATGGTTTATTACAGGTTTTTTTGCTTTGGTTTATGTGTGATGACTGGAATTCCTATAACTTCCCAGTACAGTTTTTCTGTGTATACAGGTAGTAATTTAAGTAGCAGGCTTGCCTTTGGTTGTTTGTTTCAATATTTTAAAGATGTTCTTCTTCATCTCAACTCCACTTCTTTTGTTGAGGAGTATGTTGCCAATCTTATGGGCAACTTATATGGAGGATATCATTTTTCTCTTGTTGCTTTGAAATTTGGTGTTTGTCTTTCAACATGATAACCACAGCATGCCCTAGTGTGAAGTTTATGTTCTCAGAAGTAACTGTTTATTCAATTTATAGATGATTTCTTTCATTCAGATCTTAGAGCTGCAGTATTCTGCTCATGGTTATCCCACCGGCTCTGGCATTCATCCTGTGAATGCATTTGGTAGTTGATAACATCCTCCTATTCTCTCAAACTTGGTTCAATATTTTTCATTCATATTTATTTCTGTAACTTAAACTTATTTCTGTCACTTTAGTTTATTTTGAAATATATTGAGTTTTATCTGATGTTCTAATGACAGAATAATAAAAGTCACTAGCAACATTTTAATTTGTTATTGTACTTTAAAATTTACTTTATTAATGTATCTTGTGCATGTATAAAAGTATGGGCTTGCTACAATGTGAGCATTTGTTAAGGTCAGAGGGTAAAGTTTTAGAGCTGGGTCTTTTCTTTCATCTCATGTGGCTACTGAGAATTGAAGTCAGGCTGTCAAGTATGTGTGGTATTCCCTTTACCACAAAGCCACCTTGGCAGCCTGTAGTCCAGCTTCAAGGTCTCTAATAAGCTGTTTTTGTAATGCTTATCTCTTTACTGAAAACCTTAGATTGTTTGACACCCCCTTCCTCCTTCTTCCTTTCTCTCTGTGTTCATATTGTTATATCTCTTAATATTTTTAAGTCAGAGGGTTTCTGACTTTCTGTGAAAACTCTAACATCAATTATTTTACATGAACAAAGTCCATTGGCTTCGCTGTGGCTAGAGCATATTGTGATTTCCCTTTGAAAGCTTTATAACTTTTTGTAGAAAATGGAAGAGGCTCAGTGTTCTAGTGTAGTTACTATGGAAATGAGTCTCTATACTTCTTTTGTGCTTGTTCCTTCTCTCTTTCCTAATAGTTAAATTAACTTTCAAAGCCATTTTTTTAGAGTCTATTTTATTTTCCAGTACAAGGCCCCTGGACTACTTCAGCTTATGTTTATTCAGAGTTTTAATAGAAGTTTCTTTTGATGATTATCTGTCTAAAGCTAAAACGTGAGGGAGGAGAGAAGGGAGAAAGGACAAGGGACAGGAAGGGAAGGGAAGGGAAGGGAAGGGAAGGGAAGGGAAGGGAAGGGAAGGGAAGGGAAGGGAAGGGAAGGGAAGGGAAGAGGAAGAAGCAATAAGAGGGGAGAAAGTAACCAATAGCAATAATGACTATGGAGTAAAAAGAATGTGAAAGAGAAGGAGAGGGATAGAAGAGAAAGGCAGCAAATAAGGAAAGATAGGGCAGCAAGGACAAAATTACAACATTGGAAGTTACATTTGAACTTGGTAAAACATTTTCAGGTCACATGCAAAAATGACCTCAATGTTTGGACATAGGAGTGGTTCAACATAGGAAGGAAACTGGTCATATCTGGTAACATCCTCTGTGGTATTACTCTTCAGGGGGGAAATGGCTACAAAGCTAGTCTTAAAGAATAACATTATGGAAAATACACATCTTCAGAATCCTAAAACGCTGACACTTGATAAAGACCACTTATTTGCAAATGCCTCCATTCAAATTCAAAGTGGTATTTAACATACTTTAGAGTTTCAGGGAAAAATGTCTGAATATAGTCTTTCTTGTGCCATTTGTGTTGTGATTATTTTCTGCCCTGGGCAGTTTCACTCGAGAAGTATCACATTGTGATTAGAACCTCGCAGTCTGTGCACTGCTCTAAGTGGTTATCTGCAACTATTTCAATGCATGTCATAAATCACAAAGAAAAGTTCCTATTTTGAAATCAACAGAAACAATTAGGAACTGGTCCACTAAGACTATTTTTGAAAGTCTGATGCTTGCAGGTCTTTGGTTCACTTAAACTTCAGAGTTTTCGAAGTTGTCAGGAAAGGAATATAATAGCACATATATTCAAGAGTGATGGAGAGTTAGAGCTGTGAATGAGAGCGCAGCCTGTGGAGGGAAATGATGCTATTTTGTATGTGTCTCCTACAGCATTAAAACAATGTATCCAATGCCTTCATGGTACAATTTCAAGTGCACTTGAAACTTTAGTGACGACTACCTCCTACACACACTTTGCTTGGTGACCCAGTATCTTTGTCCTCCTGGATAAATGCCAGAGTCTACACAAGGAAAACACACTGTCTTCATGTCGGTACCGTCTCCTGTTGCTTTCCCCTCTCATTATTCTCCACAGGGTCTGAGAGTCAATGGGCTGGATTTTTGAGAAAACAGATAATGAGGAGCTCTGACCCTACCATCAAGTTGTAAACCTGTGTCCTCTGCTGTACTGTAGTCAAGGCAACTTTGTCCATGACCAGGTGGACATGTGGCTTCTTGCCTACAGCTGGAAGGATAGTCAATGACTTCCCTTGCATAAAATTTTTGTTTCCATCCTAAGGAAAGACTAACACATGAGAACTATACATAGAGCTTCATGTGTTTTCCCAAGGGACATACTGAGTTTGGATACTGGACTACCAAGAAGATCAGAATCTTTTCCCTCCTAGCTATCTTCATATCCACATTTCACAAGGCTGGAGCTGTGTTCTTCTGTCATGTTCTCGGTCCCTTCCTTCCTTTCTAGAAGGTTCTCTAGAAGACTTGTACTCACATAGTCTCTTTGTTCTTTATAAATGGGATTGCCTTTATTGTTTTCCCCCCTGCTTTTCCCAATGTATTAATTTATCTGGAAAAATTATGTTAATAAATGGGTGATTCCAATTTTTCTCAGTTCAACTACAGTGCATTTGTGCATTGGGGGATCTTGAGATTTCAGGATGATCTAACTGTTATAGAGAGCACTCAGCTAAACTCTCTTAGCAGCATCACTAGAACAACTGAATTTACCTCCTACACAAACACCTGGCTTATTGATGTAAGGATTGGGGGGAGATATGTGTATTGAATTCAATTATGAAAGAAATATACAAATGTGAGAAAGTTGCTTTGACAGAGGGGCCATCTCATATAGAACAGAAATTGGGTTAGGGAACACCTTTTGTGATGAAGGTCAGGAATCTCCTGAGGACTTTAAGATACACTGTAGCTCTTGTGTGGACAAGCAACTGTCCATTTGTCCTGGCTTTAGGAACCCAGATATCATGTGGTCTTTGCTAAACTACTGGTTTACTCCCTGTCTTTTTTCACAGTGACCTCAAGCAGACACTTGGGGGAAAGCACACAGCCAGTTGCAGATCATTACGGAGATGTACAATGTTGGCTGAGGTGATATTCTCCAAATGCTTCTCTACTGGATACTAAAGTTACTCTTAAAGGTTGAGTCTCAACATTTTCCCTTTGACATGTTCACTTTTCTACTATTTATAATGAAGTAAGTACATTTTCCATAAACCCATGACTAAGACACCTGTAGCTCTGTGCCAGCTGATTGACCTCAGTGCACAGACGTTTTATGTTGTGGAAATGTGAAGGGGAAATTGCTTTTTCTCAGAGCCAGGGCAAACTTCTCCCTTTAACTTCTGCTTCTGTCCACTTAGCACTTGCCTCGTAATCCTCGTGTCCTCTCCAATAACAGTGTAGTTCTGATTCACTGCACACCTTTGTTCAGTTAATGTAGCAAACTGCTCTTGCCTCTGTGGCTATAGTCCTCCCCTCTATAAATATTTCAGGTATGAGTTGTGGCTGGGATTCACATACAATAGTGACAGCAAAGAAATTAATTAGTACTATCCTGCAGAACAGATCGACAGGAATGAATGTATTCTCAGGCAGGCCAGCTTCATCCTGGGCTTCATTTTTATTCTACAACCTTGGAGGCTAAACCTGGGCAAAGGAAGAACACACTAAATAAACACAAGCAGCTCTGCTCACAGAGGAATTAAAACCTTACACTGAGATGTTAGAAATCGACATGATAAAAGTGCGTGGAGTTCACCATGGTTGCATGTTTTCTCATTCAAGGCTGCAAACTTGAAACCAGTCCCCTTCTTTTTCTTATTTTCAGATTCCCTTGTAGGCTAGATTCTAATCCCCCATGGAATCTCAATAGCATGCATCCTTCCTTCCAAAACATCTCAAAACCAAGATAAAGTAGGAGCAGGAGCCTTTGCTTTGATATCTTGTCCAAAGCTGAGGGGTAAGTAAAAAGGGTCATAGGACAAAACAACCCCACAGGTGCTGGTGGTTTGGAAGATGAACCCCAGGAGAGAATTCCACACATGTACCTCAGCTCCCGGTCCCTCAATCCATATGGCTCAAATATTTTTGGAATTCCAAATCCTTTTATTTATTAAAGACATCATGCATTAAACCACAAAAATTAAAGAGCCTTTGTGGCTTTGCCAGATGCCCACACAGGTATATCAAGGAGAAAGATTCACCCTTAAGCTCAAACACAAGAATACTGTTTTACTTTCTTCCCAGCTTAGGTGGCTTGGTGACTCCTTGCTATGAACATTAAGAGGGAGGTTCTTCGAAGTCATAACCTGCCATTTGTTTTGTGGTACAATATATGAAAGATTTCTTGGTAGAAAGTAGAAAAAAAAAAAACCGTCTTCTATGCTTCTAAGTTGTGAGGTTTGAGTCTTACTAAAAAGGGCTTGCATGTTCAATTCTCTGCTGCCTATATACATGTGTGTAACCTCATATTGTTAGCTCTACCAACTTTCTAGTTCAAAGCAGTGTGGTTCATGTGTGAGTGTTTCATTGGAATATAACTACCTGATATCACATCACACATTATTTTCTTTGAAGGAGAGTGCTTATGATGTCTGTGGTGTGTCTCACAGCACAGTCTTCAGGTCTGTACCCTGTAGCCTTCAATATAGATTGAAATTTCTGAATTTTTTTTAGACAAAGACATCAGTTTGAAGCCTGGGAATTTTGGTTTAAAAGGTGGTTTTCGTTGTTGTTCTGATTTGTTTGCTCTGATAATGACTAACCTAAAGATCTATCAAGTTGCCTAGTCTTCTTATTGTGTTCTGAAACTTCAAAGATCAATAGAGGGGTTGTAGACACAGGATGCTCACAAGGTCCCCTTACAGTAAAAACATTATCTGGACATCTTATGGACCTAAAGTGGAGCCTGACAAAGGTCTGAAGCACTCCTTGGTATCTCCAAACCCCAGGACACTCAGTGTTCCTTTCTAAAATGACAATAATAGGACCTCTTCTTCCATCATCTGCTCCTGTTCAGCTATCTGTGACTTCAGCCACCACAGCCACTAGACTGACTATGTCATCCCTGCCACCCCTACATGAAAGGCAGAGCTATAGAAGAGGTATGGTCAGTGGTCATTACCACATACTAGGAATAAATTCCATTTTAGTTCTGTGAGTTCTACATACCTGAGCTTTCTGGTGACCGCACTATGCTAGCTTTTTGTTTCTTCAATGTGGAGACACACACAGTGATTTAGTCATCACCTGAGTTGCAATATCTCCATGGTGAAAACATCTAGGTGTTCCAGTGAGGGAAGCCCTTCCCAGAGGCAACAGAGAGAGGGAAAGAGCTATTTGGTTCTGGGTTTGCCTTGTCTTGGGTTATGGCTTCCCTCCAGAATCAAAATGAAAATGCCAAGACATGAAGGTGAACTTGACTTCACCTAAGGCAGAGGATACTTGAAATTATCAATCATCCTGCAGCTGATAGCTACTAAATTAGGCTAAGATTATAGAAGGGCTCTGTTTGAGATGGTAGATAATTACACCTTAATTCTTTATGTTTATCTAGTCATTGGTTGTAGTGAATAGGAAGCTCCCTTGTGTTTCTCTTTATTCTGTGTATATTACTCCTGAACCAACACTACCATCCCACCCCTAAACTCAGCTCAGATCATGCTGTCTATGGACTGCAAACAAGAGGTAAGCAGGGCAGGCAGGGATCTAACTCTTTACAAGGTTTCATTTTAGTTATTGAATAACCAAGCAAGGATTAAACATAATACATTCACAAAGTAGTAGATGTGGCAAGGAAATAAAACAGGAATGTATGTGATGTGTTATTGGGTGGGTATGGACTTCTACTTGAGTTGTGAATCTAGACAAACAGATATGCTCCTGTCTAAGAATCAGGTACAGGATAATCTAAGGGAAGAACATTTGGAAGGGCTGGCTTAGGAATGAAAGGGCAGAGGCAGGAGCAAATTGAGTGGATTCAAAGAAGTTATGCAGACAAAACTTATGTGTGGCCACAAGAACAAACCTTAGTAGAGAAAGGCAGATGGTTCCCTTTGTATTTACATAGCCCTATGGAATCTTTATCTTCCTGTAGGAACCATTGAAATTGATCCACTGTTTTCTTCATCATGTCAAGTCTATCTGAGTGGTCTTTCATTCCTGTAGACTTGGCTCTTCACCATACTCTGATGAACACAATCTCCCTCAAGTGTTGGGATTAAAACTAACCAAGTGACCAAGCACTCTTGGCTTCTGTGGCTGACAGTCATCTGTTTTTGACACTCAAATGTATACTTTTCGAAATTCTTTCATGTCAGGCTGTTCTGCAAAATGCTGAAGGTATTCATTGTGAAAGACAGAAAGAAACAGAGAGAGACAGATCAGAGAGGGACACACACACACACACACAGAAAAGAGAGAGGAGAGAGACAGAGAGAGAGAAGAGAGAGGGAGGAGAGAGGAGAAACAGAAACTCGGATTTCAATGTCTGATTAAGGAACAATAAAATTTCAGGAATATCAGTTATGTTGATGTGAAATCGAAAACCTACATAGATTCACAGATGGATTTGAGTGAATAGATATGGCTTTGAGAATTTTAAATATCTGTTGCTTCGTCCTCTTGACTGTGTCATTTCAATATGACATGACAATCCGGGTTTTGCCAAAATGAATGTGTCTTGGTTCTTTGTCCTGTATAACCGTCAATTGTGTATTATTGATCCTAGCTTTCTCTACAAATATTTTTGCTCTCTTAACTATGACACCCAATTTTTGGCTACTTGATTATGTTCTATTTCTTGATTTCTTTTATTTTCTTCATGTTAGGTCACATTCTACAACATTTGGATTTGTACACTTCCTGCTGTTCTTTAATGAACCAGGATAAACCTGTCTCTTCCACAGCTACTGATCCAAATGTTAACTGGATTCCTATACTGGTCAAGAATTTGTCGTCAAATAGGGTATTTTACCAGAGAGGATTTTAAAACACCATTTAAAAAAGGAACATAATTCATGAATTAAAGGCTATCTGATTAAACTTCAAAATGTATCCAGTAATTAAATGAGACTGAGAACCTTTCAGATTCTGGCACATGAGTATTGAAATTCTGTGCCCATCTTTCCCCCTCTGTAATATTAGAAACCAGGCACAGAACTGAGGCAGCAAAACTACACATGGCACCCAGGAGAGCCTTCATGCATGTGAATTTCCATCATCCATCACATACCTAAGTGAGCCAGAATACATCACAGACGAGTCCCTGCTGCAAATGCCTTATGCTGGGAAAAGAAGGTGTGCAGTAATACAGCCTGAAAAGTAATGACGAGGGCTCCAGAGAGGAACAAACTAAATGCCACTTCCTTCAGAACAGAGGGCTAGGCACCTAAGCATGACAGTGGCATGACACTGTTTAGTCTGCTGATGGCTTTCAAAGCAGGGAGCTATTCCAGGGCCCACTGAGTTATATTTTCTCCCAGAAGGTTTTAAGCATCTTGAAGGATGGGAGATGTCCATAGATGATCAACTAGAGTACTCAGCACAGAGTCAAATTGCAGCTGCAGGCTTCTGTCTGTGCAGTTCTTGCTTGTGTATCTTCTAAGAACCCAAAGCACAGAAACCCTAGCCAGACTCCTCTATATTGATGCACATGCGTTATGACCATGCTTCTTATTGTCACAAATTCAGCAGATCACTCAGGCCAAAAAACTCCTCAAAACAAATTGATCTCACTCATGTCCTTTGGGTACCAGAGCAATAGGAAGGAGAGTCCCATAGTCATGTGATAATATTCATTATCTTTTATATTGGAACAGTAAGTGAACTTAATTTCTGACGTTATAAATCATCTTTACTACTTAATATAATACCCGCTCAGGAATTTTCAAGGAATCTAACTCCCCCATTCACTGCTTAGCCTCAAGAACTTTCTGGAACCTTGATGCAAGTCTCCATGATGTTATTACTCTTTCATTTTGTGTGCCTACAAAACTAGTATCATGTAAATTATGTGCCCAGCTCAAGAAGTAGTTCACTTCTACCACAGTTTCAGTGGTTTTCAGGGTCTGTATGAACCTGTGGGGTCTGAAACTAGGGACCCCCTTCCATAGATGGCAATTCAAAAAGCATAATCAGCTTGGTAACACTCTTAGTCCCATCTCTCTTTCAAAATGTATTGGCCTTTCTATGAGCTGGAGCCCTTGAGAGTGGGCTCATATACTCAGAGTACTTTTCCAATTGCTCTGATGTGAATTCTTAACTTCCTATTTGGTTGCCTGACAGGTACTTTGTCTGTGCCTTCTTTGTCTTCAATTTTAAACTCACTTGTATCTCTTCCTATCAAACCAAACTTTTTTTTTTCTTTTGCTTTCTATTTTATGCTCTGTCTCACTGTAAACCTATCGAACAGAGAGTAATACCATTCAAATGCTCCAAGTTCTTGAAACTCTTTTTCTACATGATTTATCCATTACTTCATAATTCGTCTCAAGTTTCTCAAGACATGCAAAAATAGCCCGATTGTCTAAGAAAATGGAATGCTAAGCCAGTTTCCCTGAGTTTTCTTTTTTCCCATAACACACATGTGCCCCATGCCTACAAACCCCATGAGCCTCCCCTCTACACTATCTGCATTCTGGTGTTACTAGATAGCACTGAAGTTTCTGGTGAAGCTCTTTTGCTGTATTCTACATTTTCTCTAACTTGGAGATCCAAATGCTTCTATGTTATCCAATAAACCAGAAGCCAAGTATTACAGCACACAAACTTAGGGTTACAAAAACAAAACAAAACAAAACAAAAAACTCTGTATTTGGAACCATATTCTCTGTTTAACTCTTTCCATATAGAAGGAGATAACTGACTGAAGCAATGCAGGAAGAAGTTGGGAGGCTACAGAAGCAATCTGCAGAAGGAAGGAACAGGGTTAAGGACTTATGTTGGTTCATTGTTTACAGAGATATATTGAGGCATGTCAAGAATGCTATCAACCTAGACACATGAGGCTGACCACATTATCTCTGTCCTTAGAAAGCATAATCTGGAAATGGGTTGTATTTCTCTTATGTTTCCCCTTTCTTACAAACCTGTAGGTGAGTGCTATCTGTGTGTTTATTCATGTATCAATCATTGCAAATATGGACTTCAAATATCTTGCTTTTTATGGTTATCCTTTCTGATAGTCTTTATGATGGTTACTTTATTGTGTTTTAGACTAAAACTACACAGAGCTACAAAGATTTATTTTTTACATTGTCTTTTGGAAAGATTGTTGTTTATGTTTAGGTCTCCAATCCATTTGGAATTGAATTTATATATTGTATAGGACTGGAATCAATATTTATTTTCCCTGTTGGACTTCTAGTTGAAAACTTCACTCTCTTTCCAGTGATGATTGTTACCCATCCTGTTACCAGAGTGAAGCATTGGCTTTGTTTTAAGTCTGGAATTGGCAATTGAGTGCGTGTTGGAATTTTTCTTCTCTTCTGGCAGCTTATCTTAACTAAAATCAATCAACTCCCATTTTAATGACTGCAACATTTCATTTAGATGTGACGGTGAAGATTATACAACTCTAGTTTTATTCTTTCTCAAACTCTCCCTGGATAATCTTTGCCTTCACTACTAATCTAGTGTCCATCTTGGGCATGGGGGCATTAAAAACCTCTTCATTGATTACAAAATACAGCAAGAGATAATATTCTCTTTGCTGAAAACTCTTGAGGAGTTCTTGAAGTTTATGTCAGAGCCTGTGGGAAAGCTTGTATAGTGATAAAACAAGACTTGTCCTGCAAAATGTATCATCCTGATAGATGCCCTGAAGGTTGCCTGAAAGTTCTCTCCTGGGAACTCTTTATGTCTGGTGACCTGGTGCCACATGATGGGTGTCAAGCACTGACCACTTTTCAGCTAACATTTTCTGTTAGTTTCTTTCTTTTTTTCATTTCCTCTATTGATAATCAAGCTTCACTTTTTCATTATTTACCATGAAGCAAGAATTGTTAGATAAACCAGGAAAGCTGTTTCCTTTAAAGCCCTTTCAAATCCCCACAGCTTTAATACTCAGTTGTTAGAGCATTATTGTTAGATTTAAATTTATTGGAAAATGGGCTTCTTATTAGTTCTTTAGTTTTTAAACTCACAAATCCCTTTCATTAAATGTATTTTATTAAGACTGTGCAATCTCCCACAATCATTTGATAATATTACCATGAAATATTTGAGCTCACTAAAACCTACTATGGTGATTTTTTTTAAGACTGAAATGTAGTTAGAAATAATTCTCTGTTTGCAGGACACCAAAAAATATCTTGGATAATACTTATATTCGAGTACTTACACCACATGCAGTAATCATAGCAAGTTCAGGTTCCTTGGAAATTTCTGCGACAGTCCTAGTGTCAAAACATTTAAGAATGCACAATGTATTGATGGGAAATTGTCCAACTGAGAGGGAAGGAAAGACTGCAAATAATATAGAAATCATTCCATGGCTATCTCCAAATCAATTAGATACTAAAACTAACTAAAAAGGAATGTTTTATTACTGTCCATGTTGATAATATTTAAAGCAGAAAGGGACTCAGGGCAGTGAGGAAGACAGAGCAGTTGGCCTTTCCATTCCTTCATGACACCACTCCTTTACAGTGATTCCTATGACTTTTAGGTTTTTCAGCACAGGCAGATGGTTAGAGATAACTAGATAGAGCAAAAACTATAATCATATGTGGACTAAGGAGGTTTGCACTGAAGGTGTTTCTAGGATGATAGAGGGATATGGGAGGGACATAGAAGGGGGATCTCAGAGGGAGGTCTTTGAGCCAAGAGGATGAAAGACTAGAGCAGTAAAAAGGGTTATTAGTGAGGCTGGGGAAAAAGGAACCAAAAGAAAAGGAAAGGAAAGGAAGGGAGGGAAGGGAAGAGAATGGAAAGGAAAGGAAGGAACATAAAAGGATGTCTAATGAAAAAGGGAATCAGCAGAATGGACATGATGTTTTGCAAGTCTTCCAGAAGTGATCTGTATGGCACAGTGTCCTCAGAGAAAGCCTGATTCTCCAACTCATTATAAAGGACTGGTGTGTGGAACTAGGTCAGAAATATGAGTCTATTATGAGAGTCCCTGAGGACTTGCATACACATAGAGAGACACACATAAAATCAATTCTCTCCTCCAGTCTCTCTCTCTCTCTCTCTCCCTCTCTCCCCCTCCCTCCCTCCCTCCCTCCTCCTCTCTCTCTCTCTCTCTCTCTCTCTCTCTCTCAACAGAGACAAAGGGGAATCAGTTCCAGTCCCTCAGCGTATATTCTGCTCTTCTCTGTAGAAGTTAGGTCTCCTTCATCCTCCCATCCCGATGTTCCCCAACATAAGACTCAGACTCAAAATATACTTACAAATATCTTGGCTATATAGCTTCATTCTTCATTAACTAGATCATAACTTAAAATAGCCCAATATTTTAATCTAGGTTGACATGTGTCATGTTACCTGTGCTCAGGTATCATGCGTCACTCTTGTCACATGTTCCTGGGAAATCGTTCTTGTCTGGCACTATCCCAAAATTGTTTCTGCTGCCTAGATATCCCACCTTCTATTCTATTCTACCCTTTTCTATATGTCAAAACTTTTTTTAAGGCTCAGATGATGGGTATATACACACATAAGACATAAGATACTTTCTCTGCATTTCTCTTTTCTTTGAAATATAAACTAAATAAAATAATAATGATCATGAAGGCTATCAGATATGGCGTACATTATAATGTGTAGTCCAAAAGTGTTTGGCGATTTAGAGGTAGTATTCTATTTTCTGTCCTATCTTCGTGAATTAGAGATTTGTAACTAAGTCATTTTCTATCACAACTTGTATTGCCATCCTAAAAACATCCTCTTGGTCCTAAAAAATATTTTCTTAAATCCTAAACAATTTAAGCTTTAGAGTCTAGAACTATCTAGTGTTCAACCCCATCAGAGACTTGAGAAGGAATAATTGTTACCTAAGTAAGTAGGAAGTACAGACAAGTAGCTTCCAAGATTACATAAAAGAGAGACATATTTAGCTATCTGCACAGTTTCCCAGAATTGTCTTTATAATATTGGAGCATCCATCTTCAGCCTTTCTGGCCCAGTATAAAGTAGGAATATTGAAGGGCTTGCTTACCTTGTCTTGGCGGTGCTTGATAGTCTATTCCGCTCCCCAATTCCCTCCGCATCCATTTGTCATTTCGGGAGAGCATCATTTTGTCTGTAGTTGAAGCATGTGTATTTTCTTTGCCCAGTGGCTGGCTTGCCATTTATGAAGCAACTCCATATGAAGGATTTTGATGCCCATCATCTTCTTTGAAGTGGGAAGGAGGTACTAACAGAAACAGGCCTATCTCACAGACAAAAAAATCTTTTAATAATGAAACATCTCTAAATGCCATATTCTGTGGATCTCTAAGGTATTTGAAGACCAAGAATCTATTTATAGTATATCTGAATTGTCAAATGTTGTTAATTCTTAGCTATTGAGTATTTGAATAACCTTTAAAACATCTTATTGTAATGAACTAAACTAGTATTTAATATGACTATGAATTTAATTGCCTGACTATTAACTTGCATTTTTTCACCATTTCTAACAGTCCATACCTTGCATTTTTACCATTTCTGTTTGTAATAGCAGCTTTTCAAAGGACTAGAACTTTATATTGCATTTTTAGGAATTATATAAGTAAAATACCTAAAATAAACTTCAAAAATATAATACATTATGTGTATCAAAATAACCTTAAATTTTTATCAATATATAATAATTCATATCAACATAAACAAAAAAACTTATTTAAGAATAGCAATAGATTATGTTAAAGGGTAGATTCAATAATATATTCCTTTATATCCCCTTTTTTTTGACACCCTTCTCCTTGCCAAAGAACAAAAGAAGGATAGAGAAAAATAATGGAATGAGAAAAAGAATCTGTGAATCTAATCTCTCTCCTCTTATCCCTGATCAAGTCCATAACTATTTGGAACCATTCCAGTTTAAAATATGACAAACATCTGATATCTATTTAATTCCCCCTTGGGAATTAGGTAGAGTTCTCTTATAATTGCTTCCTGCTGATTTTTGACACAGTCTTCCTTTTGGTGGTCTTTCTTAGGTTTTCTATCTCCAGAGTAGTCTTCCTTTGTGATTTCTTTATTGTTTCTATTTCCATTTTTATGTCCTGGATGGTTTTGTATAAATCCTTCACCTGTTTGGTTGTGTTCTCTTGTGATTCTTTAAGGGCTTTTACCTGTTTACCTGTGTTCTCCTCAGATTCTTTGAGAATGTTTATTTATGTCCTTCTTAAAGTCCTCCATCATCATCATTAAAAGTGATTTTAGGTCTGACTCTTGCTTTCCTGGTGATATGGGGAGTTCAGGACTTAATGTGGGAGAACTAGGTTCTGATGATGACATGTGTTCCGGGTTGCTGGTCTTTTCTTCTTAACTGTTGACACAAACACAAAGTCTGTCTTCCAACTTTTGTCCTTTTGTCTAGAAGTTTAAAGTCATCATAAGTATAGACTGATCTAATCTAGCAGACCCTGTTCTATTCAAGTCTGCTCCATTTGAACCTCTATCAAAGATGTACAATATCACCATACCATTGCACATATAACCATATTCATGTTGATAAATCAAGACTTTATGTGGTCCGAATATAGTCCTCTACAATGATATAATTCATTATCACTTGTTGAGACAGTGTTTCTCTGTGTAGCCTGAGATGTCTTCATAAGGGACTTATCTGTCTCTATCTTTGTGAATAAATATAGCTATATTTCAGTTTTGTTTTATATAATAGATTGATGTATATATTTTTTTAGTTACTAAGGATATTCTACTTATAATTAAGCAAAATGTACACTTCTCTCACTACTTTCCTACTTTCTACAAACATGTACTCATCACCAAATTCCTCTTATGTTTCACAATCATCTTTGCTCTGGGTCGATGATGAATACAAGGCCTATGACAGTAGGAAGGTCTAGCTATCAACTTGGAGCTATGGGTGTTTTCTGCGCAGTTACAATCCCAAGGATTTTCTTTAGTTATTCCACCACTCTGATGGAATATTTTCTTTCCTCCATACAGGGTATTCTACCTGTGAAAGGGGAACACTATTGGTGCAGATATCCTTGTGTTCTACCTGTGCTATGTTACTATTTTTTCAAGTGTCACTTAAACTACATTTTTAATAACTTCTATTTTCAGCAGCAAAACTCTGATGATCTTATATCCTTCTGTATCACAGCACTCCTATTAACACAGAACAGGCTCAAATCCATTCTTGGAAGGCTAACCATGGTGCTTCCTATCAGTGTTACCACATGTTGAAATAATTTAGCTGTATTGAACCTGTGTGCATTACAGTTACATTAATAATATTGATTTTGTCTGCACCTCCAAGTCTCTAACAAAGAACTGATGAACAGAGGGGTTTTAGTATTTTGTGCAGATCATTCATGGAAAATCTTTTCCTGTGTTGTAGAAAATTGAAGCTGGACTTTTAGTGTAAGTTTACAAATATGGCTCTGTGATTCTCTTCAATTCCATCTTCTGTTATTCTCCTGCTATCCTTGAACACTGATGAAAATTTCTGTTTAATATTCATGCACAAGACCCCTATAATATAACCATTAAAGATTTTGATCAAAATGTCAGAGGCCTTCTTAAAACTGTGGCTTGATGATGACTAAGATAACGTATTATTTTCTGTTTTTCTACCCAGGTCAGAACTGTGGTGGCCTGGTACAGGGACCCAATGGCACCATCGAAAGTCCGGGCTTTCCTCATGGGTACCCCAACTATGCCAATTGCACCTGGATCATTATCACTGGGGAGCGCAACCGGATCCAGCTATCCTTCCATACCTTTGCCCTAGAAGAGGACTTTGACATCTTATCCGTCTATGATGGACAGCCCCAGCAAGGGAACTTGAAAGTGAGGTAAAGTACCAAGTTTTCCTGTCATAGAGTAGTGGCATGTTTGGTTTTCTCCATTCTGAAATATTATTATAAGTGATATTCATACTTATTTAACAGAAAAATGTTCTAATATAAAGAAACACAAGGGGCAATGTCATATGGTAAATACTTATTTCTAACCTGCAAACCTATTATTGAACAAAGTTTTAAACTGCTTAAGATCTGCTCAGAGATATTGTCAAGGTAATTAAAATAAAGTTACAATGGACTTCAATTTTTAAACAATTGTGTTCTTCATAGAAGAACAAAATAGAAATTAAGTGCAAGGTTCAACTGAGAGAGTAGTAAAGCAACTGCCTCACCCTGAGAGGGCAAGGTCAAGGAGGACTCTCGGCAACACTGAATTCTGGAAAACCTTGGGTGAGACAGTTATCATTTCCACTTATTATGATTATGGCCTTTTCATCTGTGATTTCAACTACAAGGAAAAATAAATTTACTGTCAGAATTTTCATATTATATTTTTCCATTAGTCAAACTAGATATCACACAATTAATTTTTAATTCATAAAGGAAAGATGATATTACTTTGGAAGAATCAGATTTTCTCATCTAAATTTAGAAAATGTGCATTGCATGATTTTTATTGCTGTGCTGTGGTCAATTTTAGGCCCTCTTAAATGCTAGGTAAGGACTCTACCTCCCAGATGTACTTGCAACCCTACTCAACAGAGTAATATGCACATGTAAGGCTAACAGAACCTTTATACTCTTGGTTTCTCATTCTCCAGTAACTAGATTCTGCTTACTAACTGGGTTTTTATAACATGATTGACAGTAAGCAGAAGGAGAAAGGATGCTGAAGTCAAGAAAATGGTATTACTATTATGGACAGCAGAAATACACATCCACCTTAGACAACTTATCCATGTCTTTGTGGAAGGCGAGCAACTCTAACAGGAAATTATCTGTGTATATAGTTGAGAGATTTACATCACTACAAAATATACACCATTAACATGTTTAAAAAAATTACTTTCAAATATATTTTATTTGTATGCTGATTCAGATATAATATCAGCAGTTGGGGATGTCAATTATCTGCCTTTAGAAAACACTTTTTGAATGCCATCATAGATCATGCAGTGACTATCCCCATTGAGTTAAGTCAGTTTTCTTTCTCTTGCTTAGAATGGATGGTCTGTCCTGTCACTGGGAGTGTGGGCACTGTATCTACTTAAATGGCCCTGATTCATTGGATATGAATTCTTCTCCTGAATATTAGCTATTCATTCATCTTTAACATGTAAGGGTTGAGCCTGTTAGTAGTTGGAAATCAAAGTTAGAGCAATAATGACAGAGCAAAGGAGAGGAATTGTGAGATGTTGATCATTCCAATTACCAACACACATAACTGTGGGAAAATCAATTCTTTCCACTTCTATGAAAATGCCTACTAAGTATGTACTCAGAAATAGTTCTTTTTTCTACTAATATTTTTCTATATTTCTTTCACATATAGAAACTCTGTTTCACATGTTAATTTGATTGATACCTGTCTCACGATTTTCAACATTTTGTTACCCTCTTGGGTTCTTGTGGTGCTATTGATATCATTTTATGTTAATAAATTCAAGAATGCTTTTCTTCCCCTGGTTATTGTTGTAATAGGAGTGGTGATGGAATACTACTATTTAAACCATTAGATTTCTTGCATTTTGCAATGTGGCTCCATTGAGTGGTACACAGATAGATGTCTATGTGCTGGGAGCTGCATAATTATTCATGAGGTGATATGCAATGTTGCCCTACTGCTTATTTATAGTGGGGAATCAGAGAGAGGGAAAGAAGGAGGAGGAGGAGGAAAAAGAGGAGGAGAAGGAGGAGGAGGAAGAGGAAGAGGAAGACAAGGAGGAAGTGGAGGAGGAAGAAGGAAGGGGAGGGGAAGGAGGAAGGGAAGAAGGAGAAGGAGAAGGAGAAGGAGAAGGAGAAGGAGAAGGAGAAGGAGAAGGAGAAGGAGAAGGAGAAGGAGAAGGAGAAGGAAAGGAGAAGGAGAAGGAGAAGGAAGGAGAAGGAGAAGGAGAAGGAGAAGATTATGATGATTAGGCCCTCCAGTTACAGTGCTCCTTTATGCTTCACTGGAGCTGAAACTACTCAGTAGTCACATTTCCACCTGACTATATTCTGAAGGCTGGGTGCTGCTTCTATCTCAACACTGCATATCTGAATCCTTCTTTCTGTTCTACATCTAAAGGCCTCTGTGCAGCCCAAGGTTAGGGATGTAGGAATACCTTTGAAGTCTCTTCTAACACAAGCTAGATAAACATTGCAAAAGTTATCCTACCCTGGTACTGCTCATTACTACCCACATGCCTCATGGCGTGCAGGAAATAGGACTGTGAGTGTTGTCAGGGAAATCAAAGGAAAGAGGAATACTCTCTCACTATTCAGGCATGGGCAATGACAGATAACCATTGTAATTACTACCAAACTCTAGCTGGGGAGGGCAGTACTGAAATCTATGTTATTCTTTCTCCTTTACATCACAGGTTTTTCTCTCAAAGACAATTTGTGAATAGCACTTAAAGCAAATGGATACTCAGGAAGGACTCCTGAGGACAGGATTGGTGTGGCGTTTCTGACTCACACAGTCATGAGGAGAGTAGCTTCTGAGAGCTGCCCGCTACTGCTTGCAACACAAAGGCTGTTTGTCATCACTCCAAATATGCACTGAGTAAAACTTAAAAGGTGTTTTGTCAAGCAGTTTGAGTACCTGGTTTTAAAGAAAAAAGAAACTTCTTTTCATTCTCATAACAAGGGATCATTTTTTCTGGATAAATTTTAAGTTCATACCTATCCTCCAATTAAGAAAACATATGGTTTTCAGCTTAGAGTTATTGGTTGCTCTGTAATTTGATGACAACTCAGGAATACATATTTTACTGCATTTAAAATGTATCCATCTAAAACTCAAAAGTAAAACAGAAGGAAAACTGAAGCCCAAAGTAGGAGAGAATGGACACATTGTTTTATGCTCACCATGGGCTGGGAGACCAAGGGAAGCAGCCTCAGCATTCATACTCCTTCACACACACACACACCCCAGCTCATAGATTATCCCTGATTTTCTGCAATGATCATAATAATGGAAAAGGAATGTGAGTGTTGGAGCATTGGGGACAGGAAATCTTGCATTTGCATTGTTAAAATACCACAGATTTTCTTATTATTCAAACCTGGGGTGGCATCTTTGATTAGGTTAATCACTGAGAACTATGCTAGTGCTAACTCTGCAGATGGTAGTATGACAGTGTGATGGTTCAGAGGTCTGGGAAGGGTTCAGCGTCATTAGATTAGAAATACAGCTTGGCTGAAATTCTGTCTTCCTGCTCCCACTGTCACTATGAGGTCTCAAGGGGACAATTTGTGGCTCAATGGCCAGATAAAAATCAAAGGATCATGCTATTTTTAGCTAGAATGGTGACACATACCTTGATTAAGGCTTGGGTAGCCATGGGTTGAGCTGTTGTGGACGCTGTTCAGAGATGCTGTCCTCATGATAACCCCAGATGCAGACACTGCCTGACACCTGTCAGTCTTGGCCAGTCACAAGACCAAGAACTGAAGAGGGTGATCTGAATATCACAAGATTACAAGGTGAAGGAGCCCAGAGTGGCAGACCTGTTGTCTTTCAGCTCCAAGTTCCTTATCCTTCAGCTCATGGTCATCTAATTATTGCTCAGGATGAAACTCAGTTGGCAAAGAGTCCTTTACCATATATATAAAATTGTATGAGGCCCTGAGTTCAGTCCCAAGCATCATATGAAACTGGGAAACAATGGCCATATCTGGTTGTATGGGGCAGAGCAGAGCCAACTGTTAGATATCTAAGTATGGAATTTGGACATATACATAAATGTCTATAATATTCTTGTCCACACTTTGTAGCATTAGATGGTCTTGGAGTTACAGAAACCCCCTCTCATCTGCCTTCCCTTACTCCTTTCCTCTCTGCTTTCTTCTTCCCTCCTTCTTGTTTTTCTTCTATGCATATGCCCCCAAAAGAGATGCAGTAAAGTCCAAGACATTTCTGGCTGTTGTAGTTTGGTGGAAGAGTTTCCTGGTATCTGTTAGGTACAAATCATCGATGCTGATAAGTTACCTACAACATGTAGGACAGCCCTCATGTGGCATAAGATTATCTGCCATAAAATGTCAAAAAATATTGAGTACAAGCTGTGAATGACAGTGCTGTCTGTGACTGTAGGAATGATCATCAACTTAAATGTAGCTACACTATTTTCTTTTTCAGAAATCAGGGCTGAAGGAGGTAAGGTAGAACCAGCTAAGGTCAGATTCTGTGCTGCCAGTACTGGAAAGGGATGCCTGTGAGCTGAACTAGTCCAAGGGAGAACTGAATGGAGGTGTGAATCTGAGCTCTTACATACAAGGAAGTGGGCTGTCCTCAGCTTTAGGCATAATGAAAGCTCTTCACGAATCATTTTACGTTCTCTTTCAAAAGGCAATAAAATTATCATACTTTTAGACCTTGGTTTCTGGAAAAAAGAAGAGAACATGTCAAAAAAGTCAAAATGGCATTAATTGACTTTTATTCTTCAAGGTGGGAGATCTGTAAAAATAGTTTGTTAAAATAGCTTACTGGGAAGCTATCCATATTAATAAGAAATAAGTGCTATAAATGGATTTCCAGGATTTTGAAGGAGCTTTATGTGGATGACCATATTTCTAGTTGAATGATTGATTTTTTTTTTTTCTGTTTAAGATTCAGCTCTTTCCTTCTCTCATTTTGAACATGATTGGCAAAGCCAGTTTCTATCTTTTCCCATGTAACTAAGGGCTAAGAATACTGTGAGCCTGGTAAATTTTCAATTTTCATTGAATAATTACTTACAAAATAATTTTCAGAAGAATGGGTGATATGTACAGAGATGTTGTTTCCTTTTAAGTCATGTTTTTAAATTTAAAATATAAAAATAAATTACCATTTCCCCATAATAAGCATACCTTTCCTTCTGCAATGAAATACGTATGCTACACACTGTATCTGAATATAGTAAAAATAAGCAAAGAAGCAGATGTCTAGCTCAGTTTCCTGCTAGCTGAGTCCTTCCTAGCTTGAGTCACAGCATCTGAAATAATAATTAACATGGACCCTTAAACCTGCCCTTGATTGATGAACAGGGTTCAGCCAAGGAGACCCTCGAGGACTCCTCTGAGACTACACTGATCTGAACAGTGCATCTGGGTGGGAGGGAGCAACTCCCTTGAGTGAATATTCTCAGCTCTAGATCTGCTTGACTTCTCTCCTTGCCATATCCAGGTGTGTGAGTTCCTTGGCTCCGTGTTCTTGGTTCCTTTCTATTGATCTTTTTCTCACTGTTGCATTAGTTCAGAGGAGTTTTTCTCATAACCTTATTTTTATCCCAAATCCCCAACCTCGGGAACTGTATAAGACATAAGCATTCAACTATTGTTTGGCTAGCATGTAACTCCAGATATTGTATAACCAGTTTATATGTATGTAATTGTATGACTGGCTGTAGTACATATTTAGTATGAATGGGTGAAACCAGAGAGTAAATAAAAAGAAAACAGGTGGACCACAGGAAGAAGGCTGAGCTATGGATATTGGTGGCTTCATTATGTTTCTTTCTTTTTTTATTAGATATATTATTTATTTACATTTCAAATGTTATCTTCTTTCCTGGTTTCCTCTCTGGAAACCCCCTATCCCATCCTCCCTTTCCCTTCTTCTATGAGGGTGCTCCACAACCTAAAGGCAGAAGCTACCCAGATTTTAATTTTTAACCTCAAAGTCTCCTCTGATCACAACAATAGTTCCTACAGGTCCCTAAGAGCACTATGAAAAACAAAACAACAACCAAGCCAGCACGGAATATAGCAGAGAGTCTGGAATCACTGTGGCTCTTACTGAAGCTGGAGAGCTTTGGTCTTATTCCCTGAGGAGATAATAACTCTCTAAAAATATATCTATTTGATAAGATTTTACTACTTTTATTTTGTAAATTTAGTTTAACCAAAAGGATGTATGTTATTATATGTACCATAATGCTAGGCTGTGGCAAATTAGCCTATAGTAAATGAAAGCCCAGAAGATTCCCTACTTTGTACACCCAATGATTACATGCTCTATGGGGACTTAGCAGTCACCAGACTTTCTAAGTACTAGTTGAGGGTAACAAAGCAAAGTACATCTATCACTCTTCTATGCCAGCCTCTCTCATGTACCCAATGTTAAGCAAGTTGCATACCTTTGGCCACTCTCAAAGACCAAGTCAAGCTTGAGCTTCGAGAAGAGAATAGAATCCTTTTAGGCGCCTTTCAATGTTACATGTTTCTAAATCCTTGAGTGTTTTCCTGTGTAGTGTGGTCACTCTTTACAGTCTGTGTCTGATAAAGTTAGCTCTCTGCTCTGTAATTGTGACAAGATCAGGAAGCAGGTGGAAGAGAGCTGAGGATATCCATTCTCATTGTTTACAACTCATAAACTCATACTCATGAACTCAAAGAATCCAGTACTCTCTGAAGCAGTGAGAGCAACTTAGTAGGAAAGGTGAAGGGGTTCTTTATGCTTTTAAGGCACAATGTAACAAATGTGTTTCTGGACTGAAGAGGAAATAACATCAACATTTCTTCAAATAGATGAACATTGATGCTTGAGTTACTGTCCCTCAACTTCGTGTTCATGGCCCTTTGTTGTCCAGTTACATAAGAAGTACATATATACTGCAGTTCCTGACTCCAGACCCCAACTTTCAGCAGTCTGAGGAATGGGTCCCAAAAGAAAGGAGAGCAGAAAGAACTTAAGACCCTGGAAGTATCTCAAACTGAGGGAGGTTAGCCAGTCCACTGGGGAAGTGCTTGCAAGTCGAGGACCTGGTTGGTCAGTATGAGCTGCCTGTGCCTGAGTATCCTCCTTCCCATGTCCCTGCCCTGTTCATTCAACAATGTGTTTCTTACTCATAACACTGCATTTTGACCTGTTCATCTGGAAGATCTCTCTCCAGAAATAGTCCTGAGAGGCCTCTCATTTCACCACACTCTCCATCGTGAACACAGCAAGCCAGTTGAATAAAAAGCTTCTTAATAGTGGTAAATGAATGCCCTCTTAGTTGTGAATTCATGAAAGTTGCTACTCTCCACCACAATCACATCCCAGACTGGAGAGAGTGAGTTAGGGAAAGCTAACACAGACACAATTCAGAATTAAAGCTATGGTGGTTGCTGGTTATTAATAGTCAATTTGAAAGGCTCTAGCATTAATCAGAAGAAAATCCTCTAGGCATGTCTGTGAAGGAGTTTCAAGGTTGAGTTAACTAAATGAAGAAGACTCACTCTTAATAAGGAATGTACCATCCCATGAACTACAGCTCCAGATCCAACAGAAAGGAGAAAGTAAGCTGTGTCTCAGAGTTTCTCTCTCTCTCTATTTCCTGACAGTACATGGGAAGTGACCAAATGCCCCCAACACCTCATGTCATAGCCTTTTCCACCATGGTAGACTTTCCTATCAGACTGAGACAAAATAACCTTCCCTTTCTTCAGCTGATTTTTTTCTGTTACTTTTTTTTAGTACAAGAGAAATAACTCATATTAGGGTCATTGCGCTTGGCACAAGACAAGGGTGACCATGTTGAATCCTTGCTGCTGTGGCACAGACAATGAAGCCATTCATATGATGATTGGGGTTATCTCACCCCCACAAAGGCAGACCACAGTTGTCAAGCAGAATCACAGCCAATCTCTTGTAGTCCAGATCTTGTAGCTGCTCTGTGGCTTCAGGATTATTTTCCCATTTTCAAATCATATCCAAACCAAAGGAAATTCTTCTGCACAGTGTAGTAGAAACATGTGAATTTAAGGGATATCATCAGCCCTGCCAAATCTATATGCTGGTGCTTTTAGATTGATCAGGAGAGTCCAAAATCCCTTATATAATATGAACCATTTTAGGATTTTGTTATTTTGTGTTGAAATGGAAAGTTTGCCTTGGTCCCTTGTCTCCTGAGAAGACTCTTTTGAGAATACTGTGCACTTTTCCTCAGATAAAGTTAATCTAAGAATCTGGGGTTGATTTGGCCTTTTTGTCCTGCAAAAGCACTGTCTCAGCTTTTAGGAATTAGAACTCAAATACATATATTACTGAAGAGACACAACATGCCTTCTTGATTTTTTTATTCAAGTGCTAGATAATAATTTTAAAAACTAGGTTGATGAATGAATCTTTGAATTGCAATTTTCCAATTCAATACTATAATTAGTAAAAATTGAAAGGTATGTGTTGTAAAATAAAATGTAATGTGTTTTTATATACAACCATGATATATCACCATAACCAAGATTTCTCTCACTTACACAAGGGCTTTGTGCTTCTTTTATAGTCCACCTATGTCTTTACCATCTTTCCAGGAAATTGATGCATTTATGATCTCTATAGATTGATTTATAATGTCTAGAATTATTGTACGTCAAGTTATGCCAGATGTGGTAGTGAATACTTCTAATTCCACACTTGCCCCAGGCAAGAACATTCAAATGGTAACACCTACCAAAGAAAGGAGTGGAGGAAGGATGGATGGAGGGAAGGAGGGAAGGAAGGAAGGGAGAAAGAAAAGAAGGTTAGAAGAATGGAGAAAGGAAGGAAGGAAAGAAAAGAGAGACAAGCAGAAGAGAGGAGAGAAGAAAGGGGAGGAGGTGAGATAAAGAAAAGGAAAAGCAAGAATGGCTGGCATGGTCAGCTATGTCAATAAAAGTTAAAATAACACACTTGACCACAGCTTCATCCACTAGCAGTCTTGACTTTGATTTATTTTTGCCTTTTTCACCACTCATAAGGCTAGGTCACATTTATTTGATGCTTAATAAACACTTGTTTTATTATTGTCCTTGATTTCAGCCACTATACATGACAGTCCTATGGTCATTTGCATCCAGTTCTTACATGGACAACTTCTTATTAGTATATATTAATTGTTCAGGATAATGGGTTTTATAATGACATTTCCAATGTGTATATAATATGTCTGACCATATTTACACACCCTACAATTTTTCTTTAAGTCATCCTTGGTGATCATTGATATTTAGTCATGGAATATGCAGGACATGGGATCATGGTAGATGGTGAAGTGGTAACTTGTGGGAAAAACTGGCGCAGCGGTGGAGTCCCCGGCCCACGCGGCAGGACAGCGGCAGGCCCGGGCCAGTGTGCAGCGGCCCAGGGCCCGCGAGGTGGAAACGGGTCGCAGCGGTGGAGTCCCGGGCCACCTGGCAGCAGGCCCGGGCCTGCGCAGGCAGGCCTCCAGGCCAGGCAGCAGCGGCCTGGGGCCTGCAGGGTGGAGGCTGCCTGGAGGCTTCCAGCAGCCTGTGTCACATAACCGGAGAAGGTCCGGTTCCAGTGGCTGAGGCTTTGGCGGCGGGCCTGGCAGGCCCCAATGATACGAGGAAGTCCTTGGTTCCAAAAAGGTTTATTGTCATGGCAGATGGTGGATGGATCTGGAAGTACCCCCCAAACTCAGGGCAGACCTGGGTTAAGTAGGGAGGGAGAAAGGGGGAGGTTCTGGGAGGAATGGTTAATTGGCTCCGCCCTCTGACCTTCATTAGTATGTAAATCTCTAGGGCCTGAGGCCTGTAGTTACACCCTCCTACCTGCGCACTTTGGGAGGGGCTGTAATGGCCTACGTGACTGAACAATGTAGGTCTATGGAGATTGGACTGCTTGTTAGGACTCTGAGTTCTGGGGACTTGGCCGAACTCCTGCCGTTTCTCCCTTGGAGTCTCGGGGTTCTAGGCCCATGCCCAGCCAAGAACCAGGATACCCTTATGCAGTCCCACAGTAACTGGCCTGATTTCCACAGAATTCACCCACTCTACATCCCACTTGTATAGAGAAAGGCAGGTTTCAGGGTCACCGCAGATGTCCTGTGCTCAGTCTCCTCAATTTAAACCAGTGATGAGTGGAGTTTTCACTTCCTGTGGCTTAAACTTGCATATCCTTGGTGGCTAAAAGTATTAAATCTTTCTGTAAACTATTGGCCAGGTATCATCTGCTGTGAAACATTTTTTCTTTTGGTTTTCAAAGTAATCGAAATAACAGTTATTTAGCTAAATTATTTTAATAATATCCTTAAGTTCACAACCTTAACACTGTTGTTTGAATGATTGATCTTTTAAATCTACACTAACTCCAAATTCCAAATTTTTCTATTTGGTTTATGACTTCATGTAATCTATATTTGAGGTTTTGTATTAACTGATTATCTTGTGGCATTGTTAGATTCAATTAATTCTAGTAAGTATTTTTTTTTGGAAGCTATTTAGGAATGATTTTGCATACAGTTGTAGTATTTAAAAAAACAGACATTTTTCCCTCCTTTTTTTTTGTCTCCTTTGTACTTGTGGCCTGATTCTGCATGAACATATGTTCATGTGCCCTCCTCCATAGAGGAACTGAAGGTGCACATCACTTCTTGTTGCCATTACAGTGGGGAAGAGTGGGGATCTCGACTCCACTCTATGGCTGTGATTCCTTGGCCTCCAAAACGCCACTGGTCTTTCCCCCAGCCATGTAAGGCTACATTGGTTCCCTGTCCATGTCTCACTGTCTCCATGGTAATCCTCTTGAGAGGGGTGGTCAGTGTGGACACAGACCACAAAGGTTTCTACCTACTCCTGTGTCCTACCGATCAGGCAGATCACCAGTGACAGCAGCATGTCAGATGGGCTCTCTGATACCAGCTGGGACCTCTGTGAGTGACAGCTTTGACATGCAGAATCCCAGCAGACTTTCTGTTCTCTGGATAACATTAAATGTTCTTTCCTCAAGATCATTTGACTTAGCAAGGCTAAAGGCCTGGGTTTAGCTTCAGTGGACTCGTGCTGAGGGTTTCATGGCATATCTACTCCCTTTGTCTGTGATTCCTGTGTTATGAAACCCATTTCAACCTTTCTTGTTAATCCTCTCCTCACTAATTATTTTATAGTGATGTTTCTTCTTGACAGTACTGATATATCTTTCATCTCCATACTGGAACTTGACAGATATATTTGTTTTTAGATTTTCCATGATAGTCTTTATTTCTTCAAGAGCACCATGCATTGTTAAGAATTCCATTGTGAACAAATGATTACTAGTGTAAAAAGCTCTATAAGTATCAGTTGACATGAAGATGTTTTATTCCTTTTTACAAATACTAAGTTTAATCGATGGACTATGTCTATAGATTAGATTTATATTTAAGGTGCAGTTGGGTGTCATGTGTTGGAGTTCATGAAGTTCTTGTGTCTACCTTTGGTTAAATTGAACAAAGGAAGTCATGTGTCTAGAGTATTGTTTTGAGAATCATTCAAAATTAAGTTCAGTGTATTTATTTAATTTCTTTTTGTATGACTTTTAGGAAAAATATTTTACAAGACACCTATACCCAAGTAGCATCCATCTGCAAGGATGTTGATATAAAGTCATTTTGACATTACTTTAGCTTCTCTTGGAGGTCTGTGAAATCTGTGCTGGTAATTACTCACTTTTAGAAACAACACTGAGATCCTGTCTTTTTCACTTCCAGTGCTGATACTCAGGATTTTTTAGAACCAGTACTGATACTCTGTCTCTTTTGAAGCTGCTGACACTTCCTTTTCTTCTTCTTTCTATCTAATAGTTTATCAGGTTTTTTTTTTTTAATTGCTCTTTAACAAACATTGGCTTTGCGATTTTTCCCACCTGTCCATTTTTCTGTTTTTACTCACTTCTTTTCTTAGCTCCACATTTTCTACTTGTGGTTTATTTTTGTTTGTGTTCTTTCTCTTGTTGTTGAGATGGAATGCGAGAATACTGATTTAACTTTTTCTTCCTTCATGTAATTGAGATAGTTAACCCTGTAAGTTTGTGTTCAAATTCTATTAAACCTGCACACAAGCAATCATAGTAATAAATGAAGCTATTTTTCCAAATAAATGTTCCTTCAATTAATTAATATATGAAAAATAATAGAGATCCTATCATTATTCTAACATGGATTCCCAAGAGCCTCTTGGTGAGTAGAAAAGGAAGAGATACTATTAAATCAGGGAGCAATAGTCTCAGAACCTTCATGCGAATAACCTCATTTACCCATCCTCTGGAAGATGGAACAGACAGCATGCAGGCAGCAGTGAAGACCACAGCTGTATGTAAGTAAGAGCTGTGAGACAGTTCTGACTCCCACTGGCATGAGGAAGAGACTGTCATTCTGGGTTGCGTATCATGCTTCCTGCTTCACACTAGTCACCATGTGTAGTATTTTCTTTCTGCTATTCCCATCAAACACCATGAGCAGAAAAGCAACTTAAGAGAGAAAAAATTATTTTGGCTTATATTGCCAATGGTGGAGCTGGCATGGCAGCAGGTCATAAGAATCAAGCTGATCACATCTCTACATTCACAGGAAATATAAGTGAGGCAGAACGTAGGGCACGGGTGTAAACTCTCAGTGTTCATCTAGTGAGACACTTCACTCTGCCAGACTCCACTCCCAAAAGATTCCATAATCTCTCAACACAGTACTGAAAACTGAGGACCAAGTATTCAAGCACAGGGTGTTGTGTATGTATGTGTGTGGGGGGGGGGGGGAGTTTCCCATGCACTGTATCCTACCAAGTGAACCAAGTCCTGAATTACCATCTCATGGTATAAGTATCTACCAGTGAACAAGTCTGAATTACCATCTCATGGTAATAAAGTATCTACTGAGAAGTGACATTGGTTCTAAGGCTAAGTATCCCTGAATTATTCACTGAAATTAAGTTAATTTTGCACATATTTATAACTTTGTCCTTATTACAATCATTCAAGTACAATAAGATTATTTCAGAAATGAGTAACTAGATATGTTGTTATTCTATATCTCCATATCCCCATACATATGAAGAATTTTATGTTATTTTATATGAATTAAATCCAGATCTGAAGATCAGAATGATTCAAGTAAGGCTTTCTCATTTAATATTTGTCACTCGTCTCATTTGGGAAGAAATGCCTGAGCAGAGAAGTAAATAGGTGAGTTCTTTATAAAACAGTCTTGTATTATTTTAATCCCATCTTGGTATTAGTGCAGTCAGTGCAGTCTCAGCTACAAATAAAATATAGATTTGCTCTTGTGGCTTTTTTGTGAGAAATTTATTCTAGCCTGCCACTTCTATTCCCCAACATATCTTTTGTTATAAGCCATGAATTAAAGGAAGGTAAAATGCAGTATTCTGCAATGTTTTCTCTGTGCAGTGAAGTTGGAAATGCATTTGGGAATCTCTAGGATATATAAAGATTCTAGAAAGACAGTGACACTGTTTACCTTCAGATTTGAAACAAAGCCTCATCTCCTACTTACTGGTTATCTATGACCTTGCTTGTCTGAAATCTAGTCAAGAATATGAACACCTTCCTGGGCAACGCTTTGAAACACTTGAAAGAAACAAAGCCTTTCTGTTGGGCATAAGAGAGGCCTGTGCAGTGAGAGAAGAGGTAGCTAGGAAGTACATGCAGTACATTTGCAGGAATATATACTCCCAAGTTGAATGTAAAGCTACCGATGCATTGCAAAGAGTCTTCCTGGCCACAGTTTTGATCTTCTGCAGAAGCCCAAAGAAATACACGCACATTGTGGAATGACATGCACAGTATCATCACACACACACACAGAGAGAGGAGAGAGAGAGAGAGAGAGAGAGAGAGAGAGAGAGAGAGAGAGAGAGAGAGAGGAGAGAGAGAGAGAGAGAGAGAATAAAAGGGAAAAATGTTCTTAATCCAGAATAAAAATGTGTTCCAACGAAAAATGGCTAAAGAATAAGAATTACAGATATGGCATAGCCTGTCTGAACTTCCAGGGACTTCAGAAACACATTAGTGAATTTATCATGTAAAACAAAATTAAAAAAAAAAAGTTAGTTTGAGTACTTCTTAAAAAAAAACATGTTTATCAAGATATAAAGTTAAAACAAAGTGTGATTTAAAAGTCAATCAAATATAAGAACACAAAATAAACAAACTGAGAAGACTTAAATGGATGTGTCCCTATTATTTTTTATCCTAAAAATCCAGGAGATGGACAGAAATTCTTTCTTGTACTATGGGAACATGTTCCCTGATGTTTTCCAACGGTTGGTAAGCAACAGGTGAACATAGCTCAGCAGAAAAGGAGACCCTTGCTATCCATTGACTCTGGAGTTCTGGGATGTCCTCTATATAGTCAGTAGCGTTGGACCTAGCATTTTCTGTTTTTATTTTTCCTTTTGTGCTAAAGCAAAGCTCTGATGAGTTTTTAAAAGCCATGAACTGCTGAAGTGCAAAAGAGAATGTGTTTTCAGTTAGCAGTTTTCGAAATGAAGAGTATGAAAGATGAGTTGTCTCCAGTATGGAGTATTTTTCCCCATGAGGTGACAATGTCCTAGAGGCCCAGCTGTTCTCTGGTTTGCTGATTCTGTTACCACACTCGACAGGCAGTGTTCCTCAGAAGCAAATGTTAGTAATCTCAAAAATATCATCAAGCAGTTGGTGAGCAGGTTGGTGAGTGTGAAGCCCAAGGGCCAGAAAAGAAGATAAGGATATCCTGCTTACATCAGGTGAGAATAGAATACAGTCAGAAAGCCATGCCTTGTATGAAGAAGAAATCATATGGATTTTATTATAGGAGACTGTAGGTGATTATAATGGAAGGAGGATGGTAGTAGGCATATCGTTTACAAAATTGGGGTGAAGGAGATGGTTTCAGGAGGGAAGCGGGCTTACACATGTTGGAGCACACTTACTTCAGGTCATGAAAATATGTACTAAGGGTTAACATGGGAGAAAGCAATATTCTGTAGTGTGCCCAGCCTCTTTCCCAATATGAACGGAAGATATCTGAACTTGCTCCACTTTCATGGTAAAGATGACTTCAAGAAGAAAGAATAGCTGCTGACCATTTTCAGATTAAGTCCTAAGGGTGATATAATAGATCCTCTGAGCATGCCCAGTCTCCATAGAGTTTTACACACAGAAGAGTAGATGCTATGGAGGTGAGTTAAGATAGGTTTTGCAGCTAGGAGGAGTACTTGTGCGGGATCCTTGCATAGACTGGGATGAGTTTCATGTGCAGAACATAAAATGTTAAAAAAAGAAAAGAAAGAATTAGTATAGTATTTACAATATTGTTTATATTTACTGGAAACAACGTGGATAAATTCTGGGAAGACTTGTAGGATTTAGACTATGTTGAAGGGTATGATCATTCTAGACTATTCAGATGAGATACTATTCTCACAAATTGTGTTAGAAATCGATGGACCAATGGGATGATAATTTAAATGCTTTTTATGGAAGTGTGTGTGTGTGTGTGTGTGTCTGTGTGTGTGTGCGTGCCTGAATGTATGTCTCTGTGTGCCACATATGTGCATTAACCTGGAGGTCAGAAGTACCAGATTTTCTGCAACTGGAGTCACAGATGACTATGAACAGCTATGTAGATGCTGAAAATTGAACCCAGGTTCTCTGCAAGAACCTAAATGCTTTTAAATTCAGAGCCATCTCCATAGCCCCAGTGGATAATTTCTTAAAATTCAATAATTTAAAAATGTTTCTTGCTACAATTCTTAATCTGATTTTTATGTACAAATATAAATGGTCTATGATTTACTCAATGCAGTTATTATGGAAAGTAGCCAGTCTAAAAAGGAAATCCATTACAAAGTATGACTGTTCTAAGTTATTAAGTATAAGATGAAAACATGCCTGAGCTCACAATGAAGATACTTCCAATGAATAATTTGTCTCCTGTCATTGTACTCTTTGTCCCTCAACAGGGACACAGAATTACCAAAGGATTGACAGATACCACTTGTTCATTGCTGTTGTTTCTAAGAAGGACATTTGCATGTAGTACTTCCTTTGATTTAATTTCCTGAGCTTATAATATAAAGACTGACTTTAAGGTGGTCCTCAGGCAATGAATTTTGACTGCTTGCCTAATTTGTGCTTTCTAATTGAAAATTACTGAACAAGTTATGATGAACACTTGTTTCATAAAGTTGGCTGTATGTTTTCCAACCTGTTGTAAAAGTGGTTATCCATATAGGAGATAAAAAGAAAACCCTGCTACTGAGTGTTATGTGCTTGAGAGCTATGAACCCGTTGTAGAGAAATATCACATGAATCCATGGTGAAGGATGAGTCTGAAATGTGTCAACTTCACTAGTTTATAAGCAGGGGGTATTTATGTGTGTCTCTCTGTATATATTAATGAATGTGTGTATGTCTTTATGTCTGTGCATGCATATATATGTGTCTCTAAATATGCTTGAATGTGTATATGTGTGTACATACATGTGTCTATATGTGTATGCATGTAGTATATGTGTATCCATATATATATATATATATATATATATATATATATATATATACACACACATGTGTGAGTCTGTATGCATGTATGCATGTGTACGTCTATGTATACATGTATATTCATGTGATGTCTTCTATGCATGTGTGTGTCTGTGTATGTGCAAGTTTGTGTGTACATATGTTTGTATAACTTGTATCTGTTTATGAGTACTTATGTGCATATTGATGTGGGTGTGTGTATATATGCATGTATGTGTGTGTATTTGTATGTACACTTATTTCCTGTTGTGTTCCTCTTTATACTGGGAACTCAGAAGTCATAATAGACTTGAAATAGGTAATTGTTTTTTTTCTTTTATTGTTCCCCATTTATTTCATGTCATGGAGTTATGGAGTCACTAATAGATTATATGGTTTTGTGGATCTGAGACAAATAGGAAATCCTTCTTATCTGAAAATAAGTGTAAAGTCATTAGAGTCTACCAGTTACATTTCTCAAGTTAAATTACTTTATGCTAAAAATATGATTGTGTTTCAGTAAATCATAGAAAATTAGTAACATATTTTGTAGTTTTAGGTTTCTTTATAAGACTGAAAAGCTGAATTTGGGTTAGTTTTCATGTGATTCGTGTATTTTAAATTGTATATATGTGTTTTAAACTACTCTCTTTGGTGAGAAACTTTTAAATTTTTCCAGTTTTACTGAGTGTTTTAAAGATATGTTTGCCCAGTGAACTCTTGAGGGTGTATGTGACTGATAGATTTTAGCTAGTTGTCACTGTGCGTTTGTATATTCTCTCCCTGTGGTCTAGATACTTTATATGTGCCTTCTTCCATGATCCCAAGATCTCAATACTACCAATGAGGAAGTTGGGTTATTGAGTGAGGCACAAAGAGAGAGAGAGAGAGCAATTGGTGCTGGCTCTCTGATATACTAGGCACTCTGACATGAATCCAGGCCTATGACTGTAGACTCCCCTTTTCTTAAGGAGCTTCTTGCTAATGATCAGACCATCACCTCAGAGAGAAGTTTTCTGTAGGATCTTGGGTCTTGCCGATATTATGCTTAGTGGTATAACTCCCTTATGAAACCACAACTAGCCTTTGCCCCATATACTAATACTGCAGTATATGTGGTACTGGATAGTGTTTGTTTTCCTAAATAGCCTTTCTCACTGACACATATTTCCTTTATAAAACCATAACTCTCATGGGTATTGCTTTAATGTCCCTCTGTTAGCTCTCATCCTGGTTTGTCAGTAAATTTCAGAATCTATGCTCTATTGATTACCAATTATTTATGGTAATTTTTCAAGCAATGCCTTTAGGATCCATCTTTGCCTTGTTTTACTAAGGACTCCTGGCATTATAGTCTGCAATGCAAAAGAAAAACTGCCTGGTGCTAAGTTGTGATAAGAGATGTAGGTGGAGTAGGGGGTTTCATGGCACTGGGCAGGCCTCTGCCTTCCAAAGTATAACAGTATTGTATCATTTCCTTAATTCATCCCCAGTGTGAGGAGTGGGTGAAAAGAGTCAGCTGGGGAACTAAATTGGCATTCTGTTTTCTATTTTCTTTTCACATTGGAATGATTCACTGAAGCTATTTGACAAAATACTGGCTTTTGTTGCATATTAATCATTAAGGGTTATCAGGAACGGCTTGTGGAAGTCACCTGGCCAAACCGAAGTTTCGAAATCCATCAACCTCAAACAAGTTGGCCTGAACTTCAGTCTGCCTCAGCGTGTCATCCAAAGGTTGCACAGATGATTAAGCAGTCTTAGCTATATTTTTTTCCACCAATAACATGTATGCACATATATGGAAGAGTACACACACATATACAACTCCATTAGTCTAGTAACTGTATTTGAACAATTTGTAAATTTAACATGTCTCTAGTGGCTTTCTAACATTCAGTTCACATTAACATTGTTTTCTCCTTCGTTGTAGTCATAACCATGTAATTTACATTTCATTAATCTTATAAAATATCAGTAGTCCAGATACCAGTGACGTTTCACATTAACTTAGGAAGAACTGGGTAGGGCTTTTGTGGCAAGCCCTAATGCCTCAATATCTATGATTTGGTCCATTGAGGAAACATCATAGCTCTGGTAGATTTGGAGGTGTGGAGGTAGGGCTCTGAGCCCTTAATGCAGTCAAAGATCAAAGGCAGAGTAAATCCTGAATAATTTCCTTTGTGATCAGGGAGTTGACTTTAACAGAGATTTGCCTAAAAGAAAAATAAGATAAATTCAAATATTAATCAAAATGTGACTTTATATTTGAATTTTCTAAGATTGTCCATAAACATTTCATCATCAATATTGTTCAACCCATTCAGAGCATTATTTTGAGAACATGATGCTCTAACTGGTTGTTGTGATTCTGTGTCCTGAAATATATAAACTTTGATTGACTGTTTAACAGAATTTAACCTAGAATTTTCTGGGAACACCTTAGTATATTTAGAAAGGTTGAGAGATGGGTTTGGAGGTACGGATCATTAGCAGCTCTTTCGGAAGGCCCACTTTGACTTCAAAAACCCACTTGGCAGCTCACAAACTGTAACTCCAGTTACAGTAAATCTGATGCCCTCTTTTGAGTTCTTTTGGCAATGCATACATATAGTTAATACACACACATACACACACACACAAACACACATACTCTCACATGCACACATACATGCACAAGCACAGAGAGCACAGGCACATACCCATAAAATAAATAAATTTTCTACTAAAAAGAAAATGCAAATGGGGAGACTTTCATTTGTCCATTGCTGTTCTTATCATAATCAAGTTAGAAGGAACTTCGTGAGCCAACAAGCTGGAATGACACAGACTAACGTGCAGGAGTTTGATGGCTTTTTTTTTTTTTTCTGGTTTCCAGTCTTCAGTTTTAATTAACAGTTTTTGGTGCCTAACCAAAGTTTTGTTACTGATACCATATAGACCACATGGAAACACTCAATGGCTTGCATCCATAGGACTTTGTTCATAACTTATAAAGATATTAGCTAATTAAAGTTATAAGCATAAAGACAAGCCAATGTCTACTTTTCTCAGAGGAAGCCTTTGAAATTTGTTTCCAATTGTTGAACTTAATTTGAATTGTAGACATAAACGGAAAGAAAATAACAAAAATAGTTTACGCATCTCTGATTCAAAGTTCAAGACTGCTGCAAACCTGACATGCATTCCTCCATCCTTTGTCAAAAAAATCTCCACAGGGAATAGACTATAAACCTAGCAGTTTAAAAAGACAAATTGCTCTACATGAGTCTGTCATTTAGGTAATGTACTAACATCACACATTCTCATAAGTCATCATTATACATTTTCAACAGTCATTCTATGACAGATTCTACTACCAATAGTCCCTAGAACACTGAGGAACTTCTGTGTTCTGTTCCAACTTCTTCATGGGTCATGGGGATCAGCCTAAAACTTCTAACAAGATCTACTGATTAGATTTCCTGCCAAAAGTTAAGGACAAAATAACATCACAGTTTCTGAAATAAAAGGTAATCCCTATTATATTAAGATGCTTTTGAATGAGATTGAGGTAAGACAGAAGGAGAACTTGGGCCCTCCTCCTGGAATGCAGTTCGCCATTCTTCCTGGCTAAGAATCAGAAATGTCATGAAACTAAAACAACCCACAAAACCCAGCCTCACCCAAAAGGGCTTGTATCCCCAACATCATTTTGACACTGAGAGCTGTACCTAATTTATGGTCAGCATTTGTGTGGCTTTGAGTTTACCTGCCAGTGTTCTTTTCTCCTGCTCCACATCTGATCACAGTCCTACAAAAAATAGACAAGAATTTCATTTACCAAAGGAAATTCTTTAAGACAACATCAAGAAAAAAAATAAAAAGACAACATCAAGAAATGAATTTGAGGGCAGGGAGGTGGGAGTGGGTGGGAGGGGCACATTCTGATAGAAGCAGGGAGAGGGAGCATGGGACATGGGTTTCGGGGGTCAGGGGGGAGTGGGGAAAGGGGATAACATCTGAAATGTAAATAAAATATCCAATTGAAAAAAAAAGAAACAGATCAGCTCACGTTTTGTTATTTCAGTTTTGTACTATGCCTATCCTTAAGTCCTGGTGCAAATCGTTCCTTTGAACAGCAGCATTAAAGCTACAAAATCACATATGTGTGTATGTATATGAATGCATGTGCATTTATGTATATGTGTGCATGTATATGGGGTGTATATGTATATGTGCTTTGTCTTTGCATGTCAGGGTGCATATGTATGTGACCAAGTGTTTGTCTATATGTATTGTAAAAATACCAGAGAGTCACTCTCTGGAGAAGCCCACACCCGTGTCTTCAAGGAGCAGCACATCTCCTTTCCTAAGTGACCCCAATCTCCAACTACTTTTCCCACTCTTCCCCATTCCCTTCTCCCCCCTCTCTCCCTGCTTCAATCACTGAACTCTTCTTTAAAGAAAAAAATCTACACTTTAGCTCTACTCTGGCTCTCCCTGATACTCATGTCTGCTGAAATAGTTATACTGGCCTTACATGGGGACAGATACCCAAAGTAGGACTTGCTAGGTTGTTCTTGGCAGTACTAGGCTGGTCTCCTGCTGGAGCAAACATGATGTCCATGTTCTTTATATATTTGATGCTAAACATTTTCCAACGTTAATTTGGAGAAGACATGAGGTCATTTAATAGTTGGGCCTTTAACTTTTGAATTTTACATTTTATTTTACTCCATGACTTTCTTTTGAAAAGTAAGGTTATTACTTCATTTTTATATGTTATTTCTAGAAGTTAAAAGTCTTAAATCTTGTTCTATTCAAACAGAGTTTTCCCAGTGGGTATGAAGGAGGTTCACAACACTACTGTGTTTTATGTATAAGGTTTTCATTAAAAAATGGTTTAAAAGCATTGCTAAATTGTATGTTTCAAGTAAAAGTGAAATTAAGTTTGAGTAAAAGACATTTGTTGAAGTATTAAAAATTCCAAAAGAACATCCAATTGGGTAATCAGTCATGGTTCATACCATGCTTTTCTTCTGTGGCTCTAGTACATAATAAGTCATATTTACAAGGATACAGTCAGGACTAAAGTGCCCCTGAATTCATTCATATACTTTCACTCCCAAACAATCTGATCCGGAGGAATCCATCACGCACTAGGTTATATTTTTTCATTACTTATGTAGAATTACATCTAGGTCTGCATAAGCTACAAAGTGGTCTCCAGACAAGCTGAGGCTTCATATTGAGACCTTGCTTCAAAATAAAACAATAATATAATAATAATAATAATAAAATAAATGTTATTTATTTGTATTCTTCTAGTTAACTAAAAGAACTGTTATTCTTCTGGTCTATTCTTTATGGTTTCAGCTCTCAGTGAAATATACTTTTCAAAATGTAATTTAGTCATTTCTAAAGCAATTCACAAATAAAGCTTCAGCAAGTTACAGTCTTTTTTGTCCATATTGACAGTTCTTATGATACATCTAAAGATACACAAGCTTCCTATTGCTGGTTATTTCAGCATAAAATGGGCTCTCCTATATAAGAGTGTAAATTAGAAGGTATCATTAAAAAAAAAAAATCTCCTTGACTATTTTCTGTAGCTCATTTTTAGAGATACCATCAGTTTCTGGTGAGTTCCAGTAATGAATACATTGATGCAATTAAAATCTCTGTCTAGAAGCATGTGCTTAGCAACCATAAAGATGGCCTAGCAACAAGAAAGATGGCCTCCCTTCAACTGTCTTGAACTCCATACAGTTTCTTGCTTATGCTATCCTGGAAAACTAGATAAAAGGCTCCTGTCTCAGGGACAGTAATAGTAAATGCTATTTGCTACCAATCACAGTTGGAAACATGCTAGCCATGTGTTTACATGCTCAGGGTAGCTCAGCTCTTTTCCTTATATGTATGTTAGGAACATGATCTTAAGTGTGAGGCATTAAGCCTGCAGTTTAATTGCTGAGATCCTTTTACTGCAGAAGCTTCCATTTCACTTTTGTTTCTCTCATTGGCTTGGTTTGGGGCCTTGTCAAAGTCATATTATGGATAATCATCCCTTTATTCTCCTAAGAATTTTTTATCCCTTATTATACTCCCATTAACATCAGTTTCCAATAGCTCAGGGTGGAAATATGGTGTATGTGGAAGGAGAATTGAAAAACAGCCTTTTCCACTAAGCCAGTCAACGCTTGGGGACTTTGGTTAACATCAAGATTTTCCTGAGGCTCTTATCTCAGTGAAGGCAATTGGCAACTCTGCTAACTACAGTCTTTATCTATTTCCATATATCTGCCCTTTGGGAATGCCTACTAGCAAATATCAGAGCAAGAACCTTGAAGAGTCTGAGTGCTGTCTCTAAGGCTTTCCCTTCATGCTTTGGTGTAAACCTTCATGGTGATTTTGATCATGTTGACATCCTAACCAGACTGAGATAGACTGTGCTCTGTTCTCTGTGACACTCCATATGGCATCTGGAGTGAAAGATCCGTCCAGGCCTGGTGCCTGTTGTCTCATCTGAGGGTTCATTATTCTTGAAGCAAGGCAAGGGAGAATGAATTGATTGGCAAACCCTTCTAGTTCCCTTCCCATACTTTCTGTTAAATATGAATAAGGCAAAATTACTCACTTTCCTTCTCACAAACACAAACATTTTTCCTCCAGTGATTGTGCATCATTGTGTCAGTCATAGTGTCCTAGTATAGAATGAGATATTCTTCTCACTAAATAATGGTGACCATATGCCATTGGCCATATTTTATAACTCTCAGTGGTTCAATGCTTTTAAGAATATAACAAACTCCCACCAGTGATTATGATCGCTGGTGACCGCCAGTGATTCCACCAGACAGAACTTTCTCTCATCAACAGTGTCTTCATAGAACATTATGTCATGTTTCCATTCTTCCTTTTCTCTTTACATCTGTTCATCAACTTAAGGTTCATCAAGACATGATGCAACCCATGTGAAAGGAATGGAGCCTATGGAAGACCAGTCACCAGATGACTATAAATCTGTCCCTCTAGAGTTACCCTGTGGGGTTTCTACTTAAGTCTGGACCCCAAGATCAAGGCTTCCTACAGCTTCCTTTTGTCTAAATGCCGAGATGAGGGGCAGCCATCTTTGTCTTATGAAATACTTTGTATAAGAGGAACATTGTGATCTAGAGAGTCTCTAGAGACACCAGGAACACACTCAAGTTTCCTAAATGCTGCACTCTTCTCCCCATTTACCAACCGTAAGTAATTTCTGTCTTAGTAAGATAAACTCTCAAAATAATCAATATTAATGTGGCGATAAGGAAGCTTTTATGCTTGAACTAAGATAGCGTATATACCCTCAGAGAAATCTGAGCTCATCAAGCATGAGAATGTTGCCTCCCACATTTGTGCCCACATCTTATGCAATGATTTCCTCACATAGCAAAGAAAACTTCAATTCCTTTGTCTTTCTGTGATCAGACAGAAAGAAAGCCAGCTCCAGTGAAATAGAACTGGTAGAGTCTCATTCAGACTCTGTGTAATATATTGTTATTAAATTTGAAAAATACTTTGATGCTTATGTCAAATAACAAAATTGAAAGAAGAAAAGACATGAAAAATCATTATGAACAATACTGGAATGATTTGTAATTTTCATAGCATATATATTACATATATGTGCATAAGTAATACATATTTAACATACTATGTATTTAAACTGAATTTAGGAAAGCTTACTGAGATTCACCAGACATTATTTTTGACATAGGAAACCATGACACTTGTACCTAAGCCTTCATCTTGCAATTGGGCATGTGTTCAAGAGTTTATATGCGATTGTTAGTTGCTATCCCAGCTCCACCTTGAGTCATTTAAAGGTATTTCTACATCATCTACTGAGAAGTTTTGAAGGTTATCCTTAAGGTCAAATCTAACACCAAGAGAGAAGACAGTAGAAAGGAACCTCATGCTAAATTGTTTCTGTATCATCTCCAGAGACTTCTGTAGGTCATCTTAGAGGTCAAATCTAACCCAGGTCACCATAGAACTCAAATATAACCCCAAAGAGAAGAGAATAGAGAGGAACCTTATGCTAGATGTAGCTTGGAGAGAGTCCATTGATGACATCATCATTCTACCCATATTCTGTAGACCACACCTCATCTTTGTGACACAGCCAGAGGAAAAGCTGAGAACCACAGCCTGTATTCTAGAAGCTACACACACTCAGTGATAATCCACAGTACAAATAAATGACTGTTCACATGAATCATGAGAAATTCCTCCATATAAGAGAGTGTCTAAATGTTTCTCTTGAAACACCATGGCCAAAAGCAAATTAAAGGGGAAAGGGTTTATTTGGCTTACACTTCTACATTGTCATCCATTATTGAAGGAAGACAGGACAGAAACTCAAACAGTGCCATCACCTGGAGACCGGAGCTGATGCTGAGGCCATAGAGGGTGCTGCTTAATAGCTGGTTCATTATGTCTTGCTCAGCCATCCTATTTATAGAACCCTGGACCAAAAGCACAGGTATGGGACTACTCACAATGGTGTGGGACCTTGTCCCATCAATCAATAATTAAGAAAATGCCCTACAGCATTCACTAAGCATTCACTTAACTGAGGTTTACTTCTTTCAGAAAACTCTATCTTGTTTCAAGTTGACATAAAACTATCCAGCAGACGGTGGACAAAGAAAGTCTGGGGCCTGAGTTCTGTGTGTTTGTGTATATAAGTCCAGAAATGCTTGAATCGTTTTGTAGAAATTGTTGTTTTCAGCAGCTATTAGGAACCCCTTCAAATGTAGCATTGTATTCTATAAGACAAAGGTCATTAATGTGTTGACAATAGTTGTAACATAAACTGTATGAAAAGTCTCTACCCACAGCATGTTCTGTGACAGCCATTAATGACAGCCATTGCCAGGAAATAGAAATACTTTCTTCCATTTCTGGTCTTGCTGGACCAGACTGGACCAGACTGGTAGTTAAATATTTTATGTATCAATGTTTCAAGTAACCAAATATATAAAATGATTTAATGGAATGCCCCAAAGTGATTAAATAGAAGATATATTTATATCTGTTGACTTTCAAAAGATGTGTGGATACATTTTAAAATTTTTATTACTTTGTAAATGGAGTTAGGACAAATAGATCAGTGGTCTGTAAAGTTCAGGTGTCACTCTCAAACTGAAATATCTTTCTTTCTTCAGTTAGGAGTAGAGTTCATTCCAGTCCCAGAACACTGGAGGTTTTCTTGTAGCATTGCTAGTAATTATTGGGTTGGATGGCCCTTTTGATGTCTAAACCTATGAGACCACACCACTCAATGTGGCATGCACTGCCTCCAGGTCTTAAGAACCCTATTAGTATCATTTACCCACTCTCAGCCCTATCAAACTAGTTGCTCTCAAGGACTTAGGTTTCAGAATCCACCTGGAGACATAAGACATCAATAAAGGGAGGTTCATCAAAATTAAAATAGTCTGTGGGATAGTGAGATGGTACAGCTGATGAAGATGTGTGTGTGTGTGTGTGTGTGTGTGTGTGTGTGTGTGTTTGCTTAATCATTTGAATTCAGAGTTGTCTTCTGATATGGCATGTATATACCTACAGAGAAAGAGATAGATAGATAGGTAGATAGATAGATAGATAGATAGATAGATAGATAGATAGATAGATAGATGATACAGATTAAAATAAAAGTAAATAGTTTAAAATTAGATTTTGCATGGACTAACACATTCTTTTAAATATAAGCTACAGAAACAAGCAAGGGATATAATAAAATAAAAGACATTTTAGAAACATTTATCAAATATCTATATCCTGCTTAAAGATTGACTATTGACTTAAAATTCATTTATCTGCAATTAAAATTACTGCTTACACAAAGATCTAACTGAATCTTAGAAAACATTTTCTTCTTCAAAAATAATAGCAACTATTCTTTTTGTTCATAAAATTATAGAAAAAGCTCCTCCTCATTAAACCTTGCTGTATTTCTGTGGTTCAAGCACTACATGCATACCTGGTCAGACCTTCGTTTCACTCTGTTAACACAAAGCAGTTTAAGTCTCCCCCACCACCAGCAGCACCAGTATTTATTGTGAATGTGTATAGATCTATGAAGCAACATCGAGAAACTTTATTCATAGTAATGTCAAAGTTACTGATAATATTAATATGGAGAAAAACATCCTTCACCTGGATGGCTAATGATCTCTAACCATGTCTGAGCTACTCTTTTGTTTGTGTGATAGATACATAGTACTCGTAGTCACTCCTGTAACTAAGATTTGGTGTTCTGTGGTCATGAACCAGTCACCATCATCAAATCAGCTCAGAGTGCCAAGAGGCCAAAGTGTGCGTTTCCATCCCCTCACAGCACAGACTAGCAGACCTATGGTGCAGATAGAGCCCATACAAAGTGAGCAAAGCCAGACTCCCACTGTGCTTAGCTGGTAATGTTAAGTGGTAAGCATGATGCTTATAATGCAGGCAGAAAATTGTTGTATTTCAGCAGGACAAGTGCAGCATGAGGTAGGAAGGAATGTTCCTGGGTGCTTAAGCATCAATCCTCACAGCTGGAATAATCCACTTGACTGAAGCTTAATCACCCTGGTTTCACACTGCTGTTAGGGCTGGGTTTGCCGACATGAAGGAGGGGAAGATAGGAAGGCTCTTTGTGCCTAATTTCCATCTTCCATCTTCTGTTTCTCATTGAAGTCTTGTTATTAATCTTCACAAAGAAGATTCCTAAAACTTTAAGATAATTTGTGGACAACTTCTATGTACTCACAGCAGTTATGACAGCAAACACAATGTCTGGGCAAGCCAGAAAAACTCCAAGCATGGAGAATGGAAGTGGTAAAAATCAAAGTCCAAACTCTGGGTTAAGAATCGATGAGGGCTGGACGAGGGAGAATCAGTTTCCTAAAGCCATGTGAATACTGACAGAGCCAAATGGACTCACGTGTTTAAACATACAGGGATGAAGTTAGAAGGGAAAGTTATGGGGATGATAAGGGAGGATTTGTAGGGGAGGGAGTGGAGTGTGGATTAGATTGAAAATGACATTATATTCATGTATGAAATTCTTAGAAAATAGAAAGGAAAAATATTGCATTCTTGGCCAAAAACGGTGACCCCAAACTGTGATACCCACACTGTTCTCCATGTATCAACTCATTTATCTTTGTCCCTGGGAATGTGTCAGGAGAATCTTGGGGTATTCATGCTCATCTTCAGGCTCTTGAGGGCATCTGTTGCAGGTGTTGACAGGCAAGAGTCACACAGTGGACTGCAATGGGAAGAGGGGGAAGGCTAACCCACACTCGTTGTAATTGTGTGCTCACATGCTGACATATGTTTTAACTACATTTTCTATTGTTTGATATGTTATATCACTCATTGTTGCAGTACTCATTGTTGTCAGCTTAACTTAACATGTTTTATTTCTATTGAACACAATTACAAAGCACAATTCAGGAAATGTACATGTAACCTTTAAAAACACCCTGTAACTTAGATGAAAGTTATTTAAATTTTTTTCATATGAGCAAAGGGGATGAGTTTGATTTAGATATAACAATATACCCTTTGCTAGGTCTACATATTTCAATCTAGCAATGATCTTTATCTTTCTTTATTTTTTGTTTAACAATGTTTTTATTAATTCATTGAGAATTTCATATAATTTTGAAACATATTCACCTTCTCTTCCCCATTCCAGAACTACCCTTTCTACTCTTTCATCTCTTCCTACCTTACTTTGAGTTTTCATATATATATGTTCCAATTTGTGTTGCTGAGTTAGTCTTGAAAGTGGAGTCTGCCCTAGTGTGTGGTCATCCTAACAGGGGTCACATCATTTTTTTAAGAAGTAGCTCTCTTATAGTATTTCGGCCCCATCTTCTTCAGAGATCTCCAAGCCTTGGTCTGGAAAGTATGATAAACATACTCCATTTGATGATAAGTACTCCTACGGAATCTTATTCTATGACCTTGATCTTCTGAGGGTCTCAATGTTAATTGCCATTTACTCTAAAGGATACTTTTCTTGATGAAGGTTGTTGGAGTATCTGATCTATGACTATAACAATAATTCATTAGAAATCATTTAAATACTACTCCCATTTGGCAGAATAATAATAGTGTGTTATCTCCTAGGACGTTTGACCCATTTAGCCACCAGATTTTGGACATGTTAATGGTGCCAATCATAGTTTCCAGCTCATAAAATGAGCTTTAAAACCAACAAGTGGTTGGTTACTCCTTTAACATCCATGCCACTATTGCATCCGTGAGCACCCCTTACCAGGAAAGTCATTGGTGGCACTCTCACAGTTCACAGCTACGCGTGAGATTGAGCATTACTTTTCTCTTCTGAAAGTATACCTAGAAATTTGTAGCTTTTATAAGAATACCAGCTTGATTTCTCCATGTTTTGTGATTCAACTATATTGTGTCTTCAGCAATAGAGTCTTACTATCAAGTTCTGTAGTATAACCATGAATATTGGCAGTGCAGGTAATGCTTGATGATCTTTATGACTAATTGGCTAAAACCCAAAAGAGGATACTCATATTTGGTACTGAGGTTCTTAATTTACCAGCAGGAGCTGGACTGCATGTTTGGGATATTATCTTCTAGTTAGAATAACTCCAGGAAATCTCTTTTTGTATATGTGTATTGTGTATTTTAGGAAGTGCCTACAGTAGTTGGTTTCAATGAAGCTTTTCAGAGAATATACAACAGACTGATTTCAAATTTGCAAACATCCACCTGCCTCTACATCCTGAGTGCTTGGATTAATGAATAAGCCACCATACTCAGGCCCCTACACTGGATCTTTAAACACAAGGGTCATTCTTCCTGAACGATTCTTCCTGTAACTTTGAAAGACTTATTTTAAAGATGTAGTAACATTACATATTTATGTGTTTCTCCTAAAATAATCAAAAGCTATTGGAACAATAGCATCAGCAATATTATTAAAGTCAGTCACCTTATCACTCATTTCAGCAATTGTGAAAGAATCCTTATTGATTATGGAAAGTGTTGACAGATGGAAGAAATAGAGAATGGTGTTCATTATTCCTACATTTACTTCAGTTGCTTACCTCAGAATGAACTCTGCATGGAAGACTTCAGTTAAAACAAATCTAGAAATATTGTGATGCATTTCAAAGAGAAAACAAGGACAATAAGAAAATTAACAAAGCCACTGCCATGTTAATTTGGGAAGAAAGCATTCATTCCAGAATTAATTCTAAATTATTGTAAATGTTTTATCGCAAAGAAATTGTTTTGATGAGAAAAAATGACTCCTACTAAGAGACAGATTCCTGTGCATGACAAATATGACTTTAAATTATTTTGCCCATGCGAAAAGTCATTTGCATAATGGCCAAAATCTTAATATTTGTCAGAGAAAACCCATTTAAAAAAAATCTCTCTCAGAATTTGTCCCACAAACCATTTTCCTAGGGTCTCATGATATTCATCATTGTGGAATTTTTTTCTAAATCCAATCCTGAGAATAACTTAATGTACTTCAAGCATATTTTTGATTTGAATTTAAAATTCTAATCTGGACTGTGGTTTCTCTGCATGCCTAGGTGTCCATGGGAAATATATAAGAAAGGCAAATAAGCAGAGCTTAGGCTGCTTAAATCTTTCCAATTTGCTAATGATGTACTTGGTACCTACTGACCTCCTCCCTGCAATCAGAAGGGAGTCTGGTATAGGAAGAGCTTCTGCAAGAAGCCAGGGCTTATGCATTGGAAGTGAAGTGTATGCTTGGGTCTGTTTGGTTTTATTGGAAGTGAGAATCAAGACCCTGGGGACATACAGCTTTTAACCATGAGCTAATGGCAGGATTTAGTGTGAGGTCCGGAGAATGGGTAGCAAAATAAGATGCCATCTATGAGAGTGAGATCAAGCAGAAGGGTGATGGCTTTGATAGGGCAGGCAAGGGCTCTTGGGGGGAAGACAGAGTGTGAGAGAGCCTGTAGGAATGAGATGTGAATATCTGCTATGCTTTCAAGTAGACAAAGACTCAATGGGTAAAACTAGAAACCAAGAACAGCCATTGGAAGAGCTAGGAGGTTGCCAAAGCTGGGGCCTTAGAACCATCCTGTATGTGAGCCACTGGTATGCAGTCAATGATTAATGAGGCTAAAGTGATGGAAGTATTTGGCCAATTGTTATTTTCTGTATCCATTATGAAGTATGATTATATATAAGCTTTAAGTGTAACAAATAATCGCTTTAAGAGCTACTGATGATGGAAAATTTATCCCAGACTCTAAAAGCATTCTCTGTTATTTTGCACTCCCTGTAAATGGACATTTTTCTATGCTTAAGGATGTTTCAATTGAGATGGAATAGCATGCCAAAAATACATCATCAGAACTCATACTATTATGCAAATTTTGGTCACAATCCTAACAATGATTTACCAGCATTGGGGAGTTTTTAATTGATTTTCTTGTGCATGTTAAAAAGGAGGCAAGTAAATTGAAGAGCCAGGTTGTTTTTACACAAATACCTTAACCTTCCTCTTAACCACAGCTATTTAACTGGGCCCTGAGTCCCATATGCATATGCTTCAATGAGCAGCCCACTCTCTTGTGCCTTGAGCAGGAATCATGCTCCATTGCCCCTACAGAGTAGGACATGACTTGAGAGTATGCTAAATTTATTACAGTGACCAAGGAGGAGCTGTCAAGGTGCGCAAACCCGTAGCCTGAGTATCATTACTGAAAAGATGGTAGGCAGAGCAAATTGGCTCCACAAAACTGTCGTCCCCTCACCTCAAGATTTGAGACATGATGAACCTGCATGTACTTGAGTTTAGGTGTATACACACACACACACACACACACACACACCACAAGTACATAAAATTAAGTAAAATTAAAAAATCAAATAAATGTAAAATATTTTTTAAAAATTACCCAAGGATGAATAATCTTTTCCTTTATAAATATTCTCAGCAGGTAGAAAGAAATAAGTTTTTTAAATGTTTTATGAGTCTCACAAAACTACTCAAGAAAACCGGAGGAAAATGGCGTTTTACATATTAGACTAACTTAAAACTTCTAAATTTGGGAATAAGTTGCAGTCTCATTCACTATATGCAAAGTTTAATTCCATAAAATTACAATGATTATAAAATAGAAAATTTTGTATAGTCATAGATTACAGAAAAACTTAATTAAATGTAATTTTAATTAACAGATATAATTTTCCACTCACTTTTTATATAAATATCACCTGGTATAGTAATATATGTTCTTTTAAAACACATTTATATTGTTTTAATTCTATAATTCCAAAGCAATTCAGTTACAGGTAAATATGTCACTTTTTCATCACATTATGACAATTATTGCAACTAGATAGCAAGTTAAATTGAGGCATAAGTTGAAAAAAATCAAAATCACAGGGGATGCAGAATCCTCCGTGGGAGGGTAGTTTACATCACACAATATGGCAAGTGTTAGAGATTGGGATTTTCAATTTATTAATCATGAAAAGAATGGCACTATGGTATGCAGTTATTGGACATCAATACCTATATGTCTCTCTAGTGTCCACTAAATGCCTGTGTATGTCAGCCAAGTTTCTTCCTGCAACATATTTTGGCTTCTCTTGTATCTCTATCTAAATTACACTGGCTGCTGTCCCTGTTCTCATCCCAAGTCCACCCAGGACAGTGAACACAGCTTACCCTCTGTGTTAGCCACTCCCTCAATCTATTCTTGTGAGTGTTGGACTGTGTGACTGCCAGAGTAGTCTTACATCAGACACTAAGTCATTATGAGCTTTCCACTGGGTATCTCACAAGTGCTGTCAAAACCAGATCTATCACATCACTTTTCTGCCTTCTCTAGCCAGGATAAAAAGTTCACATTAAAATAAAAACGAGCCCCAACACAATTACCAGCATAGGGCTGTGTAACATTCCCTACTTCCACATGGGGACCAGTTCCTGTGGAGAGCAGAGACTTCCATCCATCCTCAGTTCCCTTGATCTCTTTCAGTCTGTATTCCCAAGAGTTGCAGATTTGCCTGGGCCTGCCATGTCATTTAACAGCCCCTCAGTCCTGCCTCATTGTGCACCTTCCATTCTGGGATGCCTCTTTTCTCATATTATCCTTCCTTGTGTCTGGTTGTCTACATATATTACATAATTTTTTGTGAAAACTCTCTGACCCATTCCAGAAAGAGTTAACCACATCTTCCCCTGTGACCCTCAACTTTTAACCTAGTACTTTTTTGGTGGATAATCCTATTGGTTTGTGATTACTTAATGTTATTTTTACACCATTACTTAACATTATAGTGTATTAAACACTGTGCTACAGAGAGAGCTGAAACAAAGGAAGCCTTTAGAGCTTATAGTTTTAGATCTTGACTTACTAGATGCAAAGCTCGGAGCAGAACACCACATTGTCAATGTTGCTATTGGGGTTATTACTGACAACAAGGATGAAGGTAAAATGTTTATGCTCATACACACATCTAGTACTGTGTAACAGCAGTCAGCACGTTTATATAGTTCAAGACAGTCAGTGAACACCACTGAACCAGGAAACAATGTGTGAAATTGAATTCTACAGAGAACACATGGGTCGATATGAAAATGTAAAATTACACTGCTATCCCTACCCCCTCTTTCTCTCTATTTTTCTGAGACAGGTTTTCACTATATTGCATTATATAAAGCTGGTCTGGAACTCTTTCATAAATCAGGCAGCCTCAAACACATAAAGACCCACCTGCTTCTGCTTCCCAAGTGCTGAGATCAAAGGAATTCACCAATATAACTGACTATTAATAAGAAAAGAGAAAAGCAAATAATTTTATAAAAGATAATATATTTGAAACTTCCATGTTATCAGCATCGTCGTGGGGGGTGCATACTCGAGGGTGGGGAGGTGAGGTACAGGGGAGGGTGGAAGGGGGTACACCAACGTGGAGGCAGGAGGAGGGGGGAAGGGATAGTGAGTTCCTGGGAGGGAGGGGGGAAATGGGGTAAGGAGAGAACATCTGAAATGTAAAAAAATTTTCCAATAAAAAATTTCCAATAAAAAAAAAAAAAGAATAGTCACATGAGCAAACAATGGAAGTATTGAAGTACAGAGGCACAGAGATGGCTCACTGTTTAAGAGCATTTACTGCTCTAGCAAAGTACCCATGTTTGCTTTCCAGCCCCCAACATGGCAGGTTATCACCACCTGTAACTCTAGCTTCAGGAGATCTGGCGCTCTCTTCTGGCCTCTATGGGCATTGCATGCACATGATGCAATACATACAAGCAAACAAACCTGTATAAGCATTTTTGTTTTTAAAAGAGTCTATGTCTTGTGTTCTTAAAATGTATTTTTATAGTCTTTAATAAATTGTAGAAGTCTAAAACTTTAACCAATATACCTTAACAATATATAGATTTACTTTGGCTATCTATTTATTCTTAGTGTGCATTATTATTTTTTTTTAAGAATGCATCTTTAATCATATATGTTGTGAAATGGCATAATGCCAGAGACTCATCTAGCCACTTTCTACATGTGAATGAATTTATGGGCATGTTGTATACTAGAAAAATCTCAGTTAGTAGTCTTTAGATATTAAGGTTCAAATATAATTAGTCTAAAGTACTCTTACATATTACAAATATTGAAGGAAATCCTAGTGTTGAAATGAATGTGTTTTAAATAATTTGTTTTAAGAATGATGAATCTGTTTGTCTATCTCTTTCCCAGAATCCTAGATCATAGCAGCTTCCATAGCCAGCATTTCTATACTATAAAGGAAGACTCAGGATTGAATAATTGGAAGTAGTTAATACGGGGTTACCTACTCTCATTTGTCTCAACAAACAGAATAAATAATAGTTATAGTAAAATCTTTTTCTCTGCAAAAGGAAATGCTACATCCTAGTAATTGTAGCTATTTAAGGTTCAATTTGACACAATCTCTATTTGTATTTCTACAAAACCAAAAAGAGAAACAAATAAAAATGTCATTAAAAGCCCAGTAAGACACATGAACATAGTTATACTCTGAGATCAGAAAGCATCCATTGCTTGTGAATCCAGACAGAAAGTATCCTAATATTTGTGGATCCAGACAGAAAGTATCCTAGTGTCTGTGGATTCAGACTTTCTGGATCCTGGTGGCAGAGTGTTGAATCAAATCAAAGTCATGTAGGTTAAACTCCATCGTAGCATGGCAGCCATATTCTACAAATTATTTGTACAATGATTTACCAAAACTCAAAAAAATCGTCATAGTCTTTGGTAACTTGAAAATATATAAAATTTTCACACATTGACGGCTAAACAATTTTTTATTATTTTACCATAGTAATTCCACTTTTGAAAGTACATATTTGTGATCATGGTCTTTCATTAAGCAATTCCTGGAGTTATTTATAGAGTCTATGCATCATGAAGACACATGCCCAGCATATTGAAGTGGAGTGGGTACAGTTTTAATACGAAGAACAAGAGCTACTGAACAAGAGCATGGTAACCAAGCCTCAGGTTGCTGTGTCCATGCAAGACATGACTGTGCAAGCCAGAGCTCCTCTATCCCATTGGGCTCTTCCTCAATCCACACACATCTACCTAAGGTGGCTCTCCTGCACTGCTCCCCATTAAAATAAGCCCAACTCTGAAAAGCCACTGCTCCACATGGGAAGTACTGTAGGTATTTCTGCAAAGTTAAGAGCTTTAGATATGGCGAGCACTGCTTCTTTTCTTTGCAGGTTTCGTTCTGTTTCCTTGCATAAATGATAATGTGGCAGACTTGAGCTGTATCTCCACCGTAACCGCTGCTGGAACCACTGTTTAAGTCCACACTGGTCTTTTCCATGACCTGATGTAAGGCATAAAGAAATCCCCTTCAATTTTCCAAGGGGCACTTATGTTTATGGTTTAATAAAGGTCACAAAGGTCTTTAGATTCATTTGGAAATAGAGCAGCAAATTTTTCAACAAATGATATTCAACAAGTGACTGCTGAGAAACCACTGCTAGTGGCATTCACTGCAATCCAGACAGATTATTTATTTATTTATTTATTTATTTATTTATTTATATTTATTTATGTGTGCACATAAATGTGCCTATGTACATATGTAGACATCAGAAGACAATTTGTGCCAGTCAGCTATACATATCCAACATGTTGTCATTCTTGGGAGCAAGTTTCTTTACCCATGAGCCTACTTGCCATCTTAAGAAACAAAATTTTAAACACACACATACACACACACACACACACACACACACACACATGCTTATCCTTACATCTAAAATGAGACTTTGTTGTTGAAAACAATTTAATTAGAAATTTAATCTGTTAGAAGGAGTAAATATGTAGATGTATCAAGAAGTTACCAACAACAGAAATGATGACAGTTTCAGTACTGGCCACATCCTTATTTTCCATGGACACTGACCAATAGAATTTCAGTCTCTTCCTGTTCTCTGTCACCTCTTGTTACTCATTAAAGAATATATGGACAGACTGAGAAAGTTTATTGTTATTAAAGGCTTTACACAGCCTTGAAATGAAAGATAAAAGCTCTCTGGTCCTTCACAATGGACAGAAGAATCAATGTGCAATAAGAGGTGGCACCTGTTCCCGGGCTTGTAAAGGATACAGACTGTTTAAAGCGATGGAAGCCAGCTTCCTAGAATTAAAATGCATGACCAATTTAATAGAGTTCAGCCAACTCTTAGTGAACACCTGTGCTCCAGCCCACCCATTCTGCTGCAGAGGATGGTGTCTCCCATGTACACATGCATGCAAAACAGTATCATCAAATAGCCATCAAGCAATAGAAGTTAAGTATCATCAGATCCTCTCCAATCCTGGTGTAATGTTAAAACTTTTTCATAGCTCTGAGGAAAGAGGACCCAAAAATATAAAATCTGGTTTCTCTAAAGAGGGTCTCGTCTTTGGCAATATGCACTAGGGGACAAAGTAGATAGAGAGATTTGACTTAAAAGTTAATAAGACTTTAAAATCAAACTTCACCTATATATCTCCAAGAGGAATACTTCTCAGGCAAAAAGCTGGAGTGGATACAGTTTGAAGCAAGACATGAAAACCATATTTAAAATGTCCCCAAAACCATCCATTCTCCCGGGAACTGTCAGGTACTTCTCCACTGCCTGCAAAAAGCTCAGGTGATTTTGATACTGATACTGGAAAATCCCATTTTCAGGTGTGGTAGAGTTCTGACTATACTCATAGATAAAGATGAAGCAGCCATATAGAGAGGGAGAAGCCAGCTGAGAAGATTAAAAAAAATTATAACTCTAGCTTAGTATAGCTTCAGTTCATTGTTTTATTCCATAAGATACAAAGGCTAGTCATTTAGAGAAGACATGTTACTTTGGACTTCAAAGTTTTTCTAATTTTTTGGTAAGAGATGAATGGTAGAAAATTAAGATGCATAACATAACCTGTTCAGTGAATATCATGTCTGGTACCCCCATGTCTATACAGGAAAGGACTGAAGCATGATGGTAAAAGTTGGAGCAGTGGATTTGAATTAACTTTAGTTTATTGATGTTCGACAAACCATTCTTATTGTCATAGGTAGTTGAAGTGTTTTGATTTCTACCTACCCCCAAATATCCATTGTATGTCTCTTTTTTACTTTCCTAGAATCACAAATTCTCACATGATAGAAATAGGTGGTTATTGTATGGCAGTGATGGACAGGGTCATCCATGACCCTCTGGCTTTAGCTTTTTCCTGCAGGAATTCACAGTGAGGATTATTGCTGCTGCCTTGACAGCTGTAGTGGCTGTTGAACACTGTCAACTTGAGAGCACACACTGAGGAGGTAGGCTCTAGCATGCCTGTCAGGAATTATCTTCATTACATCAATTGACATGGGAAGGCTCATCTTAATTGTGGGTAAGACATTTCCTGGGTAGGTTATCATGAATTACATAGAAAGCAAGCAGATGAGCAGCATGTGTTCACTGCACTGTACTTTCTGATTATGGATGCCATGTGACCAGCTACTTGAAGCTCTTGCAGACTTGACTGCCCTGCTGCAAAGACTGTACCTCTAATTGGGACTTAAAATTGATCATTTTTCCCATATGTTGCCTCAAGGGTTATTCTGTTACAGTAACAGGCAAAGAAATGAAGGAAATGGCTGTGTTTCTACAATTGTCTTCAAGATGTCCTGTGCATCCCATAACCCCCTTTTAGGATCACATTCCTTGATGCTACTCTGTATTTGAGAGTCTGCAGCTTGGTGCCTTGAACGGTTGCAGGAGGTGGTCTTCCTTTGTTTCTTCAAACGCTGCTTCATCTGTTGGTTCTCTTCACTCCATTCTTCATATCACTTCTTGGTATACCAAGTCTCTTTGACAATATTTTTCATTTACCATTCTTTTCTTTACTTCAAAAACTTTGCTGGGTTTTGTCTAGTTCCCTAATCATCTCTTCAGCCTTCACTAAACCGAAGGAATTAAATTTCCAACTGTGTTTTAAAATGGCATAACATCTATTTTTTTTTGATAGACTGGAAGTCTTACTGATATTCTTTACAGTATCTTCCTTATTTTAACATATAGTCAGGATTATTCCACTATAATTTTGGAATATAGCCTTTATGAAAAGTAACAGATTTTCTTGACTCATAGTGATCTTAAGATAAACTTCTGATATATGGCACATCTTGACTGGCTTGATTTCTTCCTGGCTCATTTTCCTCCTGGCTTTAGCCATCCTTTCCTGCCATGCCTGTGTCTTCCATTGACAGTGTCATGTCCTGCATAGTAGCCCGTAAATATAACTGGAGATTCTGATTGAGGTTAGCTCTTCAAAGAGCATTGTCTGTGCTTGGGACAGGTGCTCAGGGTGGGTGGATTCCTTTACTCTTACCAACTCCATCTGCTCAGAGATGGGTGCAATCCCTCCAGATGTGATTCTCCTACTGACATCTTTCCCTTTCCTGGAAGAAGGCCATGCAGGATGCAGGCCTCTCATCACACCCACCCCTAAATCTTGTTTGATACACCGTCTCCTTCTTAATCCCCACAGCCTCACTTCTTGTTTTGTAAGAATGAGAGACTCTGAGTAGCTTGAATCTTTACTATTCGAGGGATGTTGGGAAATGAGGCTGTTCTGCTGTGTTTTTCTCTGTGTCCTTGCTGGCCACAACTGACTCCTTGTCTTCCTTTTAATGTATTAACAATCCTCCCATGCCTTCAAAGCAATTACTATTATCTTTACTTCTATTTACATGGCTTTGTTAATTTTCTCAGCAGGAGGCTTGGTTTGATAAGAACCTTTTGCCTCATAGTGTATTGATTGATGCCTACTAGCCATTTTGCATGCCAACCAGGTACACACTAAGTTCTAAGCTCCTTCTTTGCAGTTCTCATTGCACCCTGCTATGTAGGATCATTCTCCTTTGCAGGTCATAGAACTGGTCAGCAGGGACATAGAAGTGAAATTCTCAACCACTCTTTCCATGTGTGCTCTCCCACACTTCCTACGGAGAACTCCAAATCGATTTCATACCTTCTCTTCCTCATCACTTCCATGATCCTGAGATTTCTCTGGCACTTACCAGAGCTACCAATCTGTAGGCATCTACCTCTAATCATCCTCTGCTGAATCTGTCCCACTGACTGTCCTGTGGGATAGTCTAATGCTATATTTGTAGCAACCTGAAATTTTTGTAATCAGTTCACACATTTACATCCACCCAGCACCCCAGGCCTTCTGGGCCATCTGCTCAGTGACAGTGGTTCATATTTCTGCCCTTAAACTCTGCTCTGTAATTGCGTCCCTGTTTTCAAGTGACCACACAGTGATAATGTTCTGAAATCTGCTGTCACCACTTCATGTTTCTGTTCTTACTTGGGTCATAGATGATATGATGCACTTCTTTTACAACTAACTCTTTGAAATCTGAGAATCATTTTCTAAATATACTTCTATCTTTATTTGGTGTCCTAATCAAATATGAAATATTTTCATGATGCTTGATCAAATGATTCAATGTTATATGTTTTAATTAGACATAGATTTCTTAGATATTTCTCTATAAAAGAACATTTCATATTAAAAAGTCATTAAGATTAGAAGTTGGAAAACTACTGCTGAAAAGACCTGCTGAGATCAAAACTCATGTTTGAATTACATCTTAAACATATATCTTTAAGGAATGTATATTTAGTGGCAATAAAATTTAATTCTAAATGTTTTACCACTGTCCTCCAAAACTCTCTTCTTTATCAAAAATACAGACATTTTGAAATGCCTATATTATTAATTTTAATATACTTTTCATTTATGAACTAATTTTGACTTTTACTAAGTCATCTATTTAACAGAATTTGTGATCATACACACAACACACAATTGTTAAACCATCCTTATTATAATCAGTAACAAAAACAGTGGAGTGCACTAGAGGAATAGACTTGCAGTTGCCATCCCACCTTCACACACATGCATGTGCACCTCTCCTCATGAACCCACGCTATTTACACATATATTTGCCCATAAAATATTAAGGTAAATATTTGAACACAAATAATGAAAATATCCTGGGAAATTCTTTTGAGTTTCACTGTGTCCTCTCCGTAGATCATCTGCTTGTAAGAATTTTATTAAAGCCCAACTCTGAGGCCAAGAAACTGTGATCTCCGGACATACAAGTGTGTCACGTGGAGTCCAGATTGTCTCACTTTGGGTACCCCCACAAAATGTTGTCCATGCTTCCCAAACTGCTACTCAGTAAAATCTTTTTATTCAAGGCCAGTTATGATACAGGAGATATGTAAATCAAGGATGTATTACAAATCCTTTTTTGGAACGGATGTTGAAGAGAATGCAGATGGAGAGCAGAATTATACATGTTGAACCTCCATGGCGTGCAGTACTTATGCTTGTAAGGACTGCTTGTTCCACCTTAGCATTCATAGACATGTTCAGATGTGAATCATACATGGACATATGAATATTAATGTTCTTCAGAAGATATTGGATTCAACCCCAGCGAGTAGAAAATTTAAGGCTGTAAGAAAGTCTGAACTCTTACAGGCAGAAAGCAGAGGAGACAAGTAGGGAGGTAATCTACTTTGTCATCTCTGTAGAGGGGCTGGAGCAGGTGTGTGTGTTTAAGAGGCCCATTTGCTAAACAAACATGCACTTTGAGGCAGAATTGCCCTATTGCAGGAAATATATTTATTTAGTATTATATCACATGTTCACATTTATTTATTTGTGTGTGTATGTATGTAGTGTTGTGCATGCGTGTGTGCCTGAATATGTGTGCTTGTGTTACAGCATACTTGCGATTGTCAGAAGACAATTTGTGGGAGTCCATTCTCTCCCACCACTTGGGACTCAAGGTTGAATTCAGTTCCTCATTTGATGGAATGCATTTGATGAATGTATCTGGTGAATGCATACCTGATGAAACATTCTGCCTGCACATCTGTAAGATTTAAAGACTTATGCCGCAGCCTAAGATGGTCATTGTGAAGTTACGAGGGTCATCATGACATAACTGTAGATGCTTTCAGATAATAGCCAGAAGTCAGCTGGAGTGATTGCTCTTCTGACTGCTTACGGAATGCCTTCTGTCTTACTTTGTCTTTGACACATTAAAACGAAATAAATAAGAAAATAAACACCACTGCAAAAGAAAAACAGAGGAATAGTATAAAGATTAGCTTACAGTAGATGCACGTTATGCAGAAAAACACATATTATTACATAATCTTCGCTGGCTTACTCGTAATCATCAAAGCAATATTAAAGAAATAAAAATTCAAGATCTGGTATCTGTCACCATGGAGATGGGTCCTCACTGTGTTTATTGGATTAAGAAAGACTTAGCTGGGAGATTTGGGGATTTACACTTGCATAAATCTAAATAATAATCCTATTATGTTTTGAAAAAAATTTTTAATCATACTGAAACAAGTAAGTAAAATTGTGGGAAATGCATGAACTAAAACTAGATTGTTTTTAGGCATTAATGTTTAAATCAATTTGTGTAAGTATCTTAATATCATTTAATTAGGATGTACATGGAGAGACAGTAACACATACTCTAAAGAATTGAGATAAATTTTGAAAGGGGATTTTTCTAACTTCCAGCTACAGTTTTTATAGTTAGAAAAATATGCACAGTAATGTCTTTTCTCATTCATTAAAATATATACTGAACAATTGTGGTGTGGTGTGTGTGTTTGTTGTGTGTGTGTGCATAAATATTACAGGGGGGGGGTAAAAGAAAGAGCCCAACATACCAGCCAGACCACCTTCGAAACAGAAATCCCATATGCCCTGTGTTCTTGGATTCAGTGGGAAATTGTGAATAAGAAACCCCACATGAATCAATAGGTACTTTTCAGTCAGGGTACAGCTGGGAAGGGTTCATTAAGAAGAGAATTTAATCAGTGTAAGGGATAAGGGAAGGCTTGGCAGTGTTCCTTCTTTTCTCACTGGGGAATGGGCAGGACTAAATTGGGAGGAAAGCTACAGATCATGCCCTTGGCCAGAGGAAACCCTGGTGCTGATGCAGAGACTATGTGTGGATCTTAGGAACACAGTCAGAAGGAGACTGGAGGGAGATTAAAGCTGGAGAGTTGGGAGGAATTTAGTGCACACAGAGCTGCAAGGCCAATTGCATGCTCAGACATCACCCCAAGCAGACCAGGATGGAAATAAGGGGAATGCACAGTGGTTACATAGTCCCCACAATCAAGAGCTAATGGTGATAGGGTATGGATGTTGCAAGACCTTGATGAATGACAGCACCTTGGCATCCATTCATATACAAGGGCAAGTGGCAGCTGCCAGGACCAGTTCATAAGCATTTGATAGCTCACGCCAAATACCAGGAAGAGAAGGAGATATACTTATCTTTTGGCCATGTTCGACAGTTACATATTTCAAACCTTCTGAGCAACCCTTTAATTTATGCAATTACGCTTCATTTGGCAGTGGAGACTAACTGGTTCCCAACAGTCCAACTGTGTGTCTAATTCCAAATAGCCAGACCCTGATGGAGGCAGCTTGAGTATCTGTGGCAGCTGGATGACAAAGGACAGGCTCTACCGTGGATCCTAGATGTCCCTGTGAAAGCAGAATTCTGTTCTGCAATGCTGTTCTGAGAAGTTAAATGTTCTGCCCAGAGGCCCCTGAACAGATAAGCATGGCAGAAAGGGCTCTGTAGGCAAAGCATCTTTTCTAAAGTTCTCTTCCTTTCCCTACCTCAACCTTAATATACAATGAGAGATTAACATCATGGAGAAGAAAAAGGTAGCCAAGCCCATTATGTATGGAACTAATGAGAATACGTGAAACCTTCTATTTCCCATAGGAATGATAACTGTATAAGGAGAATGTCAAGTCCTGGTATAGCTCAGTTAAGAGGCACAGCTCATTCATGGCTGTCAGTGTTCTACAGGGTCTTCATGTTTGTTGACTAAAATGAGGAACTGCCAGCACAGAAGTGAGTGAGTGCACATCTGCTCAGTCCAGGACTTCAGTAAATGACAAGCACAACTTCATAAATTGGTTTCTTGTTTTCCTTGTGGTTATTGAGGGAGCATAACATTACAAGTAAAGTCATTATGAATAGTTCATGATATTATCCATTTAGAAAACTGGTTAAATTTCTGCACATTATTTTATCATGGAGAAGAGACGCCAGGATGCACTTGGAATCACAAAGCAAGTGAATGTTCCTTCTAGTCTCCATGGTCAGCTCAGTGACTTCCAACCACAGCCCAGTTGTGCATTACCTCACCCCTTCTCAGGATCAAGATATGCCACTCTGGCTGCTCAGAAAAGGAGGGGCCCTTATCATACAATTCAGAGCCCAGCCTCTGGGACCCTGTATGGAGCTTCCATTGATTACTTTGAGAACTCAAGAATCAGCCCTACACAATGTATCTCAGTGTGCAGATGTGTTTGAATCTGTGCTTTTACCTTATGCCTGCCTAGATCGAACACCTCTGCTTTACAAAGTGAGTATATGTAGCAAGCAGGGGTTCAGAACGGCCCATGAGCCCACACTGGCAAGCCATTCAGCCCCAAGTGAGTGAGAGGGATCTCAGTTAGGTGGCAATAAAAGTATAATTTCAGGTCATCGAAGAGTGAACTCATTAAAAAACAAAAAGGATGGAAGTTCTTACTAAGCACATTTACAAAGAGCGAGAGAACTGATGGTAAATGCTAATTAGGCAGTGCTGGCTCACGTTTGCGTCCTTTCTGGTACATGATAATTTTATGACCAGCGGTATTTTAATATAAGTTCAAAGTAGTTCATACACATCATTAATAGCTAAAACGTGTGTGACATTCATATCTGACCAAAAGAGGCTCCATCCTTCATGAGGACTGAAGAGGGCGTGATATTACAATAATTGCAGAGGACTCTCTTTGTGGACCAGTAAATCTCAATTTAGCAACTAATTCAGGCCCCTAATTACACACAAAAAAGGCACATTTATATATTTTATGTGAAAATTTTAAGTTTGTGATGGGAAAACTAGAGTATCAAGACTCTTCTGCGTTGAGGGTAGCTTCAAAGCCCACCCCACAGTGACGCACTTCCTCCCACTAGGCCACACCCACTCCAACAAAGCCTCACCTATAAATAGTGTCACTCCCTGGGCCAAGCATATTCAAAGCACCAGAGGTCACATGTCCTGTCATCATCTAGGCTGTCACTCCTGCCTCTCAGGCTTAGGCGGAGCAAAGTCTCTTCCCAGTCAGAGTATCTGGTTCTTGTTTGTCCAGAACATCGAAGGACTTTAAAAGCAGCATCGTTACAACTGCAGTTCATATAACCAAGCATCATGGGCTCATGCAATTAATTTCTCAGCTATTCAGAGATCTGAAATAATCCAAATAAATGAGAAAATGCAAATGATCTTGCAAACATCTGCATGGTGCTCTGACTAGAATCCTGATAAAGAGTTCCATGTCTAAAACCATATATCTGTTTAAGTGTGTTGATTTACTTATTATCTGTATAATGTTCGTATATGTGTATTGGTATATGCATGCAAATGTTTACATGTGAACTTGTGAGAGTGGGTTATTTCCTTTCACTATGTAGGTTCTAGCGATCAAACTCCAGTCCGAAGATTGGCAGCAAGCACCATTGTCTGCTAAACCATCTCACAAGCCTCACACCATATATATTTAAACACTGATTATTATCCTTTACCATATTTGGACTTTATTTACATGTTCGTCTGTGTTTTGCCTTCCATATATTTCTGTGTCCCATATGCATGTTTGCTGCCTGTGAAGGCCCGAAGAGTGTGTTTGATTCACATAATTGGAGTTATAGGTGATTTTGTGACTCTATCTGTACTGGGAATTGAACCTGTGTCATTTCCAAGTGCAGCCTGGGCTTTTAATCTCTGAATCACCTCTCCAGCTCCTACTAAGTTTTTATCATAAGCATACTTCTAGTAACCAGTTTCACAGTGCCTAAGGCACAAAGCAAGGGGCTTGCGAACCATGTTATCTTTTCTGTGGATCCCTCAAATCATGGCTTACCAAAGACAATTTGAGTATTACTATTTTTCTACACTCATATTTCTTACTTTCGCCAAACTTTGAGGCTAGTCAATGACTTTGAAAGGAATGATTGCTCATTCATTCATTCAGACTCAGAAACTGTTTCTTAAAAACAAAAAAATTAAACTTCACTTTGAAAACATGTTAGTGTACTAGGACAAATTTTGTTTATATAGATAAAATCTGGTATATAAATTGTGTATTTCCATCCAAAATATCTGCTACAGATGTTTGATATATACTAAAACAAAATTTTATATAGTATCTATTTTTATGAATTTCCCATACTTGCTCTCAAGAAGTACATCTTAGAAAAGCACATTTTGGATAACTGTATTTAAAAATAATTAAATTAATATTACATTAGAACAGGTTTCACCAAACCCTTCCTATATGCAAATTGTATCTAAAATTGTAGTGAGCACAGAGACCATTACTGAAAATCATGTGATTCAACTGATCACAGGGAGTTCAGCTCTAATATCTCGAGTACAACTTCTACTCTTAAGGCTCAGAGGACATTTTCAAAGAGTGGATAGAAAGATTCTCAGCGTTAGAAGACCTGGGAGTCGTTATAACACCATATCTCCTAGAGGTGACCGGGAAGCTACACCCCTATACCTCAACAATATAACTGTCTAAGCAAGACCCAAAGGATGACAATAAAAACAGACCTGCAAACAAGGAAGATGAAAATTACATGCCCCAGACAAAATCTCTAGACAACTAGTGAGTGCTGAGAGAGAGAGAGAGAGAGAGAGAGAGGCAGGGAGGGGAGAGAGAGGCAGGGAGGGAGAGAGAGGCAGGGAGGGAGGGATGGAGAGAGAGGGGGGACAGGGACAGACACACACACACAGAGCTATTCTCTACCAGGAATCTACCACAGAACTGGTTATACAAAGCAAGTGGTCAGCCTTGAAGTCATGAGATACAACCAACACTAAACAGACTCAGCAGGTTGTATTTATATATTTATTTGTGCACATGCACATACACAAACACACACACACACTGAGAGAGAGAGAGAGAGAAAGAGAGAAGAGAGAGAGAGAGAGAGAGAGAGAGAGAGAGAAGAGACGAGACAGAGACAGAGAGAGGAGAAAGATCAAAGAAAAAGAGGCCTTCAATTTGAAAGGAGAGAGGATGGCCATGGAAGGACTGAATGTGAATGGATGGAATATGGAGGAGATATAGAAAGAAAAGAGAAAGCAGAAGTGATGTAATTGTAATTTAATAAAAAATAAATAAAAATAAATGTACAAAGAGAAGAGGCAGAAAGATTTTAAGAGTCAAAAGGCTAGGGATATCTGCTACGAGACAGTGCATTCTGTTTATAACAGACACACTGTGAAATCTTAACCATACAGCCACCTAAACACTGGCCTGTACCCTAACAAACCAGCCAGAATTCCACATGGTTGGGGAAAACTCACAAGGCTTTACTCTGAAATGAGAGCTATAGGCAATTAATGGCTTCTGAAAAAAAAAAAAAAAAGAAAAAAAGAAAAAAAGCTCCTTCGTAGTAAATTGTCCAATCTCAAATGGACAAGCCTAAACATGCATGCATACAAGCATCAGTCTATGGATTCAGAAAGTTTTGTGTGTGTGTGTGTGTGTGTGTGTAAAACCATAATGAATGAAGAGGACATGAATTTGAGAAAAGTCATGTATGGGAGGAGACAGAGGGGAGAGTGTGTGGTGGAAATGATGTAAATACAGCAATCCAGAATAAAATTCTCATAAAATGAAATAAAATACATGTTTAAAACAATTCAGAGTTTGACAGACCCATATACTGGTAACCCCATGAATAAGGGGAAACATTAAAAGTGATTTTTTTTCTCTTCAGTGAAACCACAGCTCTTGTCAGTAGGAAAAGTTCATATGTATTCCAACTGAACAAACTCCAAAATGACTGAATTCATTTTAAAATCTATATTTGACTTGGAAAACTGTAATTGAATGCTGCTCTGCAGCTGGGGATAGGGAGGTGTGTGGGCTTGCCACAGCTGCGCAGCTCTTTGGGCTACTTCTACACGGACCATTGGCTGGAACTGCCTGAGGCTGGCTCAGAAAATTACAGCCCAGAACATACTTGCTTACCCCCATTCTCTGTGGAAGTTCAGAGGATGGGATGCTTAATAAAATTCTCCTTGAAGTCATTACATATGGCATATCTAAGAGAAACCTTTCCTCTCCTCATTCTCTCTCTCTCTCTCTCTCTCTCTCTCTCTCTCTCTCTCTCTCTCTCTCTCCCATCACTGTATCTCCGTCTACATCTTTTGGTATGTGTGACATGCGAGAGAGAGAAAGAGAGAAAGAGAGAAGCTTTCTCAAGCACTCTGTCTGGAAATGAGTCAAACAAAATTGAGACAGAATCCTAAGGAGCTGTTCTGCAATTAAAGTAAGATGTTTCTGCAACATGAAATACATAGCAAATGGTTGTTTAATGAGCATCTTCAGTCTGAACCTTAAAGAACATTTCCCCCAAAATGGCTAATATCTGTGATTACATTAGCTACAAGAGTTCTCTGCCATATAATCCACGTACTCTATTTTGGGCCTAGCATTTCCAAAATTTATGAAGAGGTAAGAAAAGTAGCTATTAGCTGAGCCATCAAGATGGGAGAAAATTAAGGCACATGAAGAAAACAGGACATAGGAGAAAGGGAAGGGGACAGATATCAAAGGAAATGGTGAGTCCATTTCACTATAATTATTTTAAATGTGGGGTGCATTTACAAATTATTTCTCATTTTTAATGCTTCCTTTTCTTTTGCATCATTGTTCTGTAGTCATTGCTGTGTTCAAACATATCAAAATGCCCTTGTAACTACGTTCATTCTTGTATTCATATGTTTTTAGATTATTAACAAGATGCCACAGGTTTCACAATTTAAAGCTTGGGCACATAAAGTTAATTGAAACAAAACAATGGTTCCCTTCATTGTTTCTACATAAGATGTAGAGCTGACTGCAGTAACCACTCAGTGTTTCAAGTGTGTATTGCTTTGCAGAGGATCTGAATTCAGTCCCCAGCATGCATGTCTAATGGCTCACAACCACCTGTGACTCTAGAATCTGAGAGTTTTGTCCCTTATGGGCACCCGCACTTCTGTGCACACGCATACTACACTCCATATGTACAATTCCAAATTATAGTTATGGTGTATGAACTACATTATGGGCCTTCATGTTTGTGTCTCTCCCCAATATTTTGTGTTTAATCTCTAGTTAGAAGTATGATGAGTCAGAAGTAAGTAGATCAGGAGAGAGGAGCCCCTACTTTGCATGCCTCTGGGGCCCAGGAAAAGACTGGAGCCCTTACTCATTAGGTCATGGGGAAGTGCCATGAGACAAGAGTCATATGTAAGCCAGGATCAAAACTCCCACCAGATATCAAATCTTACTAGCTACAGAAACCAACCCCTTTTACATTTGAGTCACCTATTGTATGTTTCTTTTTAAAAAAATCCAAACATAACCAAAACAAATGATTAGGTGTCCCCTGTATATATATTAACCATTGAGACACTAAATCTTTATACAAAACCTTTAGAGGGAGGGTATTATGAGTGTCTTCCTTTGGTACAGTTGGGACTTTCAAAGGCTAAGCAATCATTTAACTATGAATTTTGGAGACTTTTATAGGGGCTCATATTTTGTGATATAAAAGGCATTCCTCACTGACTTTAAAAGACACTTTTGACATGCCAACGGGGTGCTAGTTGAGTACTGGGAGAGTACTGGGGCACAGAATGAAATGGCAGTGGGAAGCTGGCAGAAGTGTGTGGTGTGTTTCAGGACCTGGAGATGTCTATACACTATGGCACTGGGACATGGTTAGTGCTCTGCTGTGTTCCATTCTGGAACTGTGCCATTCAAGGAATGTTTTAAGGAAAATTACGCCTGCTACTTTGTAGATCAAGGTTTCTTTGGTAGAGATCTGGCATCACTTCTTATATTAGTTCTTATATTAGTAATGTTTAAGGCAAGGCACGAGTTCAAAGCCTCCCAAGAGAGTCTGATAACATTAGCAGGTAGTAGTCTAATATTTAAGGATTCCAGTTTTCATTCCCAGAGAAGTGAGCATGTCTGTCACATTCTACAACATACAGAGCTCCCCTACTTCTTGTTATGCTTTCAGACTTTGAGCTAAAATAAGAATACCTCATTGTTTTTAGACATTTAAAAGAAGGAGCCAGGCCAGGCCAGCAAGATGAAGATTAGAAGCTCTAGAGAGAAAGCAGGTGGAGAGAGAAGGGCCTGTATAGATAATAGTCTGTAGGAGGTGAGGTGTGAGGTCTGGAGAGGAAGTCCAGAGAGGGTACTTGCAGTGTTGGGAAGGATGGAGGGACAGCCAAGAAGGTAAAGATCTGGGCTTTCAGGCTGAGGTGTCTAACCTGCAGGGAATGCTTGCTGCTTCACCAAAGTCAGACAGACATTGTGGGCTTTAAGAGGTAACTGCAGCATTTCATCATAAGAAACTCCGCAATACCGACTTTGCAAAGACAAATGATGGAATGCAGCTAAGGTGAATGGAACAGTTAACATTTTGGTGACACTTTTTAGAAGTGTTCGTTTGTATTGCATCTCCTTCTGTAACTCCTGTGCATGAGCCTTGGTTGGTGGCATGATCCCTACCACCAACTTCGTCAGACTCTTTAAATACTAACAAAGAAAATAACGTGGTCTTTGTCTCTATCTGTTGATTTCAGCCCAGAGTTTGATTATTACCTTCCTTCTACTCCTCTTTTGGTGTGACTGCTTTGTTTTGTTTTTTGTTTTGTTTTTCTAGAGCTTCCAGGTGTACTTTTAAATTGTTGGTCTGAGAACATTCTAATTTCTTTACTGAGGCACTTAATGCTATGAACTTTAAGCAAGCTCTGATTTCATTATATACCATAAATTTGGGTATGCTGTGTCTTCATTGTCATTGAGTTCTAAAACATCTTTTTGATTTCTTTCCTAATCCAGAAATCATTGAGTAGAGAGTTGTTCAATTTCCATGAGTGTGTATATTTTCTGCTGTTTCTGTAGTTGTTGAAGTCCAGCTTTAGCTTGATGGGGGTCTCATAAGATATTCAGTTTTCTTGTATCTGTTGAGGCTTGCTTTGTGACTATTTGGTCAATTATGGAGAAAGATCCATGAGGCACTGACAAGACGGTATATTCTTTGTGTTTGGATGAATATTTATATATATATACATACATATAATATAAATGTCTATCATGTTCATTTGATTCATAATGTTTACTAGTTTCATTATTTCTCTGTTTAGTTTTTGTCTGGATGATCTGTCAATTGGTGAGATTAGTGTGTTGAAGACTATTAACATGTGGACTTCAATGTGTGACGCAGGTTTAGCAATGTTTCTCTTACAAATGTGGACGCCCTCTGTTTGGGGCATAGGTGCTCAGAATTGAGATATCATCTTTGTATATTTCTCCTTTGATGAATATAAAGTGTCCTTCCTTGTCTCTGGATTAATTTTGGCTGAAAGTCTATTTTATTAGATATCATAATGGCTACTCCAGCTTGCTTATTGGGTCGATTTGCTTAGAAAACCTTTCTAGAAAAAATACTTTTTCCAGTTAAAAAAAAAAAAAAAAAAAAAAAAAACTTTTTTTTTTTTTCTGTTAGCTTGTGTCTTTTCATTGGGTAACTAAGTTCATTGATGTTGATAGATATTAATGGCCAGTGATTTTTAATTCCTATTATTTTGATGTCAGTGGTGTTAGTGTGTTAGTGTGTGTGTGTGTTTGTGTGTGTATGTGTATGTGTGTATGTGTGGGTGTGATATTCCCATGTTTTTGCTGGTATGGAGTTACTTATGTCTTGTGGTTTTTTGTATGTCATTGGCTTCCATGTTTTGGAGTTTCACTTCTAGTATTATCTGTAGGGCCAGATTTGTGGATAGATATTGTTAAAATTTAATGTAATACATTTTTGCAAAATCAGTGTTTTAATTAATATCTTTTATATTCAAAGTCAGTGCCTCAAAGAGATCTATCAGACAGTCTCTTTTCACTTAAAATATCTTTCCAATAACTACCAAGAACCAAGCCAGCTAAGGATGGTAGGATGCTCATCCTAGAGTGCCAGCTAGGAGCCAAGATCAAACCATTAAAAGTTCAACTAACAGTCTTTATCTACTCCACCTCATAACCAAGGTTGGCTTCTAAATCCTAGCTTGCATAGGAAGAGAAAAGTCCAGTCAAACAGAATTAGAAGTTACAATCTCATCTCTACTCTATCCCTGTGGTCTATTATAACCATACCTCCCAGACGAAGCCAGTCCCGATTGACTACCTGCCCAGTAAAGTTGTGCGTGTCCTGACACTGGGTGTTCCAGAAGATGCTACTGTGTGTATTTAACATACTCTTCCCTATAGGGAAAAAGTCATAGTTACATAGACACCATGACTACAGCATAATGTAAACAGGCTACTGCCAGAACTCTGATCTCTGAACAGCACACTTGTGTAGAAAGGGATATCAGAGATATCCTCAGAGTGAGAGGTCCTGTAGCATGATGGCACTGGAAAAAAATTACAAAACTGCTGTTAGTCTTACTTTTGGATGAAAGGATTCATTGCTACGACAAAGAGTTCACTATTATTTTCCACTGAATTTACTTTCCTCTGTCTCAGCCCTGCGAAGGAAGACTAACTCTTGGCTTACCGTTTATTTTTTGGAATTATGGAATATGGTAAGATTGGTGATATAACCTGGTCCAAACAATATTTCCATACTCCAGCCTCACAGGCAAACTCTCCTAGGATTACTCTGAGAAAGATGACTGACACATAATCATATACTTATTTTATTTACTTAAATTTTACTTGTCTAAATTTTATGTATATGAATGTTTTGTTTTGCCTGCATGTGTGTCTTTGTACAATGTGTGTGTTTAGTGCCCAAAAGGCCAGATGAGTGTATACAATCTCTTGGAATTATTGGAGTTATAAATGGTTGTGGTTTGCCTTATGTGTGCTGGAAATTTGACCTGCGTCCTCTGAAAGAGCATCAAATGGTCTTAACCACTGAGTTATCTCTCTAGCCCTTGTGATGATATATTTTAAATGACCATGATTTTATTAAAATTGAAACATATGCAAATTTAACAGCTATTTGAAAGTAAAAGAAAATAACAAGCATGAAGAGACATGGATGTTCCCTTAGCTCACACTCTTATCAGCTAGAAAACACAAAGGAAAATTGTTTCATGATAAACAACATTCTGTAAAATTAATACACAGGAGAGAAGTTTGAAGTAAAACCCATTTTTCAGCTACCAGAATTTCCACACTACATAGGGACAAGGCCTCTGTGTATCAACCCATTGTTGTTAAGACTTGAGATTCCAGCAGAGCTCACTTCAGGGCACCTGGCAGAGCAGCTGCTTTGGAAATGCCTTTGCAATTATCCTAACAATTGAGAATCCATGAAGAAGTGCAGATGTTTCACAGACAGGTAGATGGGAATCAAATACCTAATTGCCATGATTTAAAGAAAAAATTCTGTGGGGGAAAAAGCGATTTGCATCCTTTATTAATCAAATCAAATTTAAGTATATGTTATCTAAGAAAGAATTGTGCTGTAAATTTTTGTGAAAAGGAAATCATGCCCCCACATCCCTCTCTCTGTTTGTGTGTGTGTGTGTGTGTGGTGTGTGTGGTGTGATGTGTTGTGTGTGTATGTGACATTTCCATTTTGAGTGTCTGTCTCTTGCTCTCTATGAGTGTAACTAGACTAATTTTGTATCTATATGGAAGTTTTGGGAGCTATAGCCATGTTAAAACATGGTGACATATACTTGCAAACACATTCTGCCAAAGATCAAATTGTGTGCTTTTTAGCTTTACAGCAGAGAAAGAAAACTTAGATGCATACACAAGCAAATACCGAAGCCTATCTTCTTCAACTGTTTCCTAAACTACATATTCACTTAGGAACTCAGCATAAATATGAAATAGTGATTATTGGCAGGGCTGAGTTTGGCCCACCTCCACTGTTACAGGAGCCTTTGATTCTAGAGTTTCAGCAGTTGTAGCATCGGCGTGGGCATCAAAGCAAATACAAAATAATTCCCTATTCTGTCTTGTTCTGTGTCTTTTCTTTAATACTAGGCCAGGCTTGGCTGTAATCCACAGTGTTTCATGTACAGAGTAGTGGATTGCTTGGGAGTGCCTGGCCTACATTCACTCCATAAATGTAATTACCCTTCTTTTTGTTCCTAGACCTAAAACAAAATTGTTTTCCAGGCCTTTATTCTGTCTGGACTGAATTCTGGTCTCACATTTCTGTTTGGCACTTCAGTTCAGTTCCCATTGCAGCAAAATGCTCTAACCACTTGGGCCTTTCCAGTGTGCATCTGCTACTTGCTTGAAAATTAAATTTCTAGGAGACAACAAGTTTTCTCTCCAAATCTCTATCATCTGAATCTCTTTCATGGAGCTTCCAGTCTATATGTTTTTGTTTTGCTCTTGTTGCTTTGATTATATTTTTTCCTGTTTTTATTTTTTTTCCTGTTTGCCACAATGGAACTCAACTATCAATTTTACAAATTTTTCTTAAGGATAATGAACTCATATTGAGCACAATAAACAAACTCTCACAGAAAATACTGTGTTAAGGTGTCTTAATCTATCAATTAGCAAAGCAGATACTTGAGAGACTATAGTTAACTCGTGGATCAGGTTTAATGCAGCCTGAGCAGACCCCAATGTTCAGGAAAGTGTTGAATAGAGAGGCCAGCAATGTGGTCTGACAGCTGTGATGACTTGGGTTTTTTTAATGTTAGTGCGATCCTCAGGATGGGTTTTATTCGAAAGACTTTGAGTTTAAAGAAGGAGTAAGATTTTTCGTGAGTATAAGTTTCAGAGAGTTTGATGCTATAGGAATATGTAAATGGATTGGAGAAAAGGCAAGCCGGTCTGCCATGGAGGTTTTCATCAGTCTCAGCTGGAAAATGGAAGCTTTTTGTAGTTTGTCTTTCACTACTTTGTGGGTGCTTCTTTCTTCCATTTGTTTCCTATCATCCTTTCAGTCCCCTAACACTAGAAAAGAGAAATAAACAAATGGAGATTAAAAGAAAGAGATCCCTGAATAAAATCAAGGATTGAAAGGGGGCTGCCTTATGATTAGACTTTCTGCATTTAGGATTGTTGAGTTATTGGGGCAAGTTCAGTCTTTGCTATCAGGATATCTAATTTCTTCTTGTTTCTTCTTTGTGCATGACTACTTAACAAATCACAACCAACAGCAACCAACAGTTACCAACAGTAACCAACAACAAAACCAATCAACAACCTACTATCAACCCACACCTCTCAGGGGCCCTAGCATTTATATATTCTCTAAAAACTCTCCATAATTCCAAAAGTCATGCAACCACAGAAACTATCTGCAGCTGGCAAAATCACACATCAGTTAGAGTATTAGCAAATCATAGTCAGCTACTGTGGACAATCTAAAGCAGCCCCATATACCACCCTTGGGATTAAAGTGAAAACATATTCTTAGAACACTTCTTATTTTTTTAAGAAAACAAAATTCCAAATTGTTACTATAGCTCTTTGCTAAGGGAGTGGCCTCAGTAGAGAGGTTGGGAAGGGTGAAGGGCAGCTGATGAACTAGAGGAATGGATCAAACTGAAGGAGTTGGGAAAAGTTCAACGAATGGGGCTTTGACAGATACAATAACCTGAGGGTTTCTGGGTTTAAGGTTGCGTGCAGAAGACTTTAAATGTCAAGGTTTCAAAGAATGTGAATCCTAAGGCAGAAGTTAAGAAAACAGGGTCTTGTTAAGGTAGGCAAACTTGAAATCCCAAAAACTTGGTTATTTGTGCTACGATGTGGTGTTCATCTTGGTGAAAAGTTCAAAAAATTAAAGATCTTAGTCATGATCTTTTTGATTTTTAAATAAAACATTTCCACTGTAATATGGCCCTTTTCCTAAAAAGTATTATGGTTTTTTCTAATTTTAGAGGAGATTTGTGCATTTAAAAATTTTTGCCTTAGGATTTTTTTCCTTATTGCTTAAGTAAATTTTAAGTATTCCCAATGTGTATCCAGATAATTTTGTATCTCCCAAAATTAAAAAGAAACATTTCACAAGTTGGGAAGGAGAAAGTAAAAAAATTCATGATGCCCTTGGATATTTTGTAAAAATACAATTATGATCATTAAAAAAAATTGGTTTATGAGTTTATTTGCCTGGTGTCTACAGATAGGAATACTTAGATACCCTTTTTACCTGTGTGGTTGACTATTTTCTTCTCACCCTGTCATTTATTTGGGAGACTTTGTCTTTTAATTCAAATCCAATTAAAAAAATTATTTCATGGATTTGGAAAAAAAAGCCAGAACATGACCAAAGGTATAGGATCGTCCACAAGATGATCTGATCTTATGGGTTTCGAGCAGAATTTTAGGTGATGAGAAACTCTAGCCCATGACTCTGCAAATGCCATGGTGATTGCATTGGATTTGGAAAATTTACAGAATTGTAGAAAACAAAGAATGAAGCCACGTTTTAGGATGGATTTTATTTGTACAGAGCATTCACAGGGGCCATTGGAATAAACTGAAACACTAATGGATGTTTAATGACAAGAAGAACAATAGAATTTTGTGTGCGACTTGAATAGAAACGTATTTTTTTAAAGCCCCTTTCTGTCAACCTAACTAAATCTTTTTCATGTAACTGCCAATTAATGTTTTAAATTTGTTGCTGATGAATTGCAAGCTTATTGTATATACCGGGGAAAAGGTGCCCTGAATAGAAGACAAAAGGAGGAAACACAAACATTTCAGGGCAGGAAAAACATGACTTTATTCTTTGCTTAATGAGCAAGTTAAAACTCTTAATGGGTCCCAAGTAGTCTTTCTTAGTTTAAATTTGTTTTCTCAGGCCCAACCCACTTTGTTTTGTATTTCTGGAAAACCTCTTTCTCTTGCTTTTTTGGGTTTTTTAAAAAAAGATTTAAAAATTTTTTTTCCCCCTTTGCCCTAATTTAGAGGGGGATGGGGAAAGATGCTATTGGGGGAAGGAATTTTCAAGAAAAAGGGAAAAAAAAATTCTAATGTTTTTCTTAAATTCAGTGAAAGAAAAAATTTTTCCGAACTGCATTAAAAAAAGATTGAAAAAAGGGAAAATCCCCAATCTAAAAACCTAAAATTGTTTGTGTTTTTTTGAAAATTTTTTAAAAAAAAAAAAACAATTTTTTAAATAAAAATTTTTTAACCCAAAAACTTTTTTTGAAAAAAAAAACTAGATACTGAAAAAAAATTCATGGCTTACTTCTTAAAGGGGGGGTGTAAAATTAAAAGGGGGCAAAAATATTTGCCCAAAAAAGTTTTTTTGGGAAAAGGGGGTTAAATTTTTTAAAAAAAAAAATTAAAATTGGGCCCCAAAATTTTTGGGGGGAAAAACTCGGCACCCTTTAATGATCCAGGGAAAAATTTAGGGAAAATTTTTTAAAAAATTTTTCTGTGGGGAACTTGCTTGCAAAAAATTTGTGCGTAGGAACCCTGACGCTTTTTCCCCGGGGGAAATTTTGTTTCCCCCCTCTATTTTCCTGGGTGGGAAGTGGGTGGAAACACTTAAAGTTCGGCCCGGGACGGGCCCAGGAACTTTTGGGGTTGAATGTATCCATTAGTAGAAATTTTTCCACCCCCTTTTCCCCGTCATTTTTTTACAAGGTTTGTCAATTTTAAAACTTTTAAAAGGGTTTTTAAAGGGCGGGGGCTTTAAAGAGGGGCTTTTTTTTCCCCATTAAATTTTTCCCCCAAATTGTGCGGGGGCATTTTTTATCATTTTTTTACTAAAAAATTCTAAAAAATGGTTGTCAATGGGTTTAAATGGGGAGTGATTGTTTTTAAAAAAACCCCCTTTTTGAGATTTAAAAACTAAAAAAAAATTGAGTCACAAAGACTGAAACACCCCAACATTAAAAAAATTTTAAAAAATTGGGGGGGACATAAATTTTTTATTCTGCATGCTGGGGGGGGGCTGTCCAATTTTTTCCGGGGGAGCGGGGTTTTTGACCTTGGTGCCCCATTTTTACTGTGGGGGGGTTTGGTGTTTTTGGGGAAGCCAAACTTTACTGCGTGTGTCTTTCTGCCCGGGTTTTTTTTCTTGTTTTTCTTGTTTCTCTCTTTTTTTCCTTCCCCCCCTCTTTTTTCCCCCTCTCTCTTTTTTTCCCCTCCCCCTTTCCCCCAAAAAATTTGGGGGATAAAATTTATCACCCTTTTTTTGGGGGCCTTTTCATGAAAGCCCCCCCCCCGGGGGTTTCCGAAAAAAAACCCCCTTTGGGGAAATTACCCCCTTGTTCTTCTTGTCAATGGGGGCCCCAATTTTAAAGGGGGTTTTTGGGGGGAGTGGGTGGCACAGCTTAAGTTAAATCTTTTCGGGGTTTTTCAAAAATTCCCGGGGGGCCCTATGTCAGGGGCATTGGTTTGAAAATTTTTTTTAGCCTTTTTATATGTCTCAAGTTTTATCCCCCCATTTGGGCTAAAAGGGGGTAGACTTTTTAAAATAGTAGTGTTCACAAAAGAAATGAGCTAGCCCCCCCATTTTCCCCCAAAAGGCCCCCAAAAATTTTTAAAAGACTGGGGGCCCGAAAATTTTTTTTGCTTTTTTAAAATCCACTTGAAAAATAAATGAGAAAAGGGAAAAAAAAAAGAGAGAGAGAGAAGAGAGAGAGGAGGAAGAGGAGAAGAGGGGGAGAGAAAAAAAAACCTAAAGGGGGCGGGGACGGGCTATTCTGACAGGGGGCCCTTTTTTGAGGGGCCCCCTTTTTTCCTTTTAAAGGGCCCTTTTTATTTTTCCCCTGCACCCCCCGTATAAAATTTTTTCCCAAAAGTTTTTGGGGGTATGGGGCACAATCCAAAAAAAAAAAAGCTTTTTATTAAAAAAACCCCCCCGGGGGGTTAAAAATTTTTGGGGGGTTTTGGTGTCATTCTGGGGTTTAAAAGATTTAACTTTTTTAAAAGGGGGCTAATTTCTACGGGGGTTTTGGTTTTTTTTTGGGGGGGTTTTTTAAAAAATTTTTCCTTTGGAAAATTTTGTAAATTTTTTTGATTTTTTGAAAATTTTCGTATAAATTTTTACTCTCTAAAAGCCATTTAAAAAACAGAGAAAAGCCCCCTTTTTCCCCGGTTTTTCCAAAAAAACTTTTTTCCTTTTTTTAAAATTTTAAAAACTAAAAAAAATTTGGGAATTTAAAAAAAATTCTTTTTTTCATTTTTTGGCCCCCCCAAAATTTTTTTGGGTTTTTTTAAAAAACCCCCTTTTTTTAAAGGTTTTTTTAAAACCTTTTTTTTCTTTAAAAACCCCTGGAAAATTTTCCCCCAAAACATTAATTACCTACCCCGGGGGAAAACATAAAATTTCCAAAAATTTTTTAAAACCCTTTTGTGTCTTTCCCTTTCAAAAAAAAGCCCATTTTTTACCCACCCCCCCACTTTTTCCCCCGAGCACAACGGGTTTTTGAAAATACCACTTTTTAGAAAAGGAAAATTTTGGGCTTTTTTCCTTTCCAACTTTTGAGTATTCCCCCTCTTTAAAATTTTAAAGGCCTTCTTAGATGGGGGTTTGATTAACCCATCTCCCTAAAAAAAGGGGGGCACCATTTATCCCTTTTTTCTGCCCCGGGTTTTTTTCTTTTAAGCTGATGGGTTTTCCAAGGTGGTTTTAAAAGGAAAAACCCTTTTTTTTCTTTGGAAAACCTTTCCCGCCCCCCACCCAATGGTTTTCAGAGGGGGTAACCTATGTTTTTTCCATAATTCACTTTTTTATTTTCCCCCCCCTCTCTTTTTTGGGGGACTCAAATGCCCTTTTTTAAATTTTGGAATTTTGTTTTTTTTTACAAAGTTTTATCCACCCTCATTGTGAAAAAAAACCACTCCCCCGAGAAAAAATGTCTCCAAAGGAAAAACATTCTAAGGTCTTTGGAAGGAAAAACAGGGAACCAAAAAATTTAGGGGACCCAAGGGCCCCCAGCCCTGTTTTTACTTTTTTTCCTGGTTTAAAACCCTTTTTTTGATTTTTTTTACTTTACAGTTAAACAAAGGGATTTAAAAGTTTACAAAGAAAAAACCCTTTTTCAGGCCCCAAATTTTAAAAACTTTTTTGAAAACAATATTTTTTTCAATAAGAAAATTTTTTTAATTAAATCAAAAAACCCGAACGAGAGAATTTTTAGAAGATGAAAATGGGAAGTGGAAATTTGATTTTTCCAAAAAAATTATCAGCATAAAAAAAAAGGGGCCCCAGTTTTTAAAATTTGAGGTTGCAGTTCCGGGGGACTTTTTAAGAATTATAACATTCCCCTTTTTGTTTCCCCCCCCCATACAAAAGATAAAAAAACCATGAAAAGTTTTTTAAGAAAGAAAAGGTTTTAAACAAAATTTGTAAGCCCCCCCCCCTAATGGGCCCAACCCCCCCCCCCCCCCCCCCCCCTTCCAATAAAGGGGGTTACCCCAATGTTCCCCTTTTAAAAACCCCAAAAGGGGTAAAATAAATAAAACAAAGGGGGAAAAAAAAGAAGGTTTTTAAAAAAGTTTCCAAAGCAAAAATTTGGGTTAAAAAATATTTAACTTCAAGCTTTTAAAAAATTGGTTTCCCGTAGGTTGGGGAAGGGGAAATGAAACCCCAAAAAAATTTGGGGGGGAAACATTTAAAATCCTTAAAATAAATTTCATTTTTTTTTGGATACCCCTTTTTTTTAAATAGGGGCAAACTTTAATTGGGGAAAAACCCCTAGAGTTGTTTCAAATTTGCCCGGCGTTTGGGGGTGGGAAAAATGAGGTTTGGGAAAAGGAAAAGGCAAAAATTGGGGACACCCCTTTAAAAAACTAAGGGGGAAACCAGGAAAAACCCTTGAAAACCAATTAAAAACCAAGGGGTTAAAACCCCCCCTTTAATGGGAGCCTTTAGAGTGTCAACGCAATAAAAAAATGTTTTTAGAGGGAAAGGGATTGGGAAAAGGAGGGAAATTTGAGGTTTTGTGTAAGCAACTTGAAATTAAGACTAAATGAGGAAAACCGGAAAAAAAAGGGGAAAAAGTTTGTCAAAGTCTTGGGGGGGATTGTATGGGGTTTGTTGGGGGTTTGGAAGTATGATTTTTGGTAAAATTAAAGGGGGTTTTTTGAAAATGGGAGATTGGACGTTGGGGAATGGGTGTAGAAAACCTTTCTGGGGGTTTTTTGTGGTGTGTGGTTTTAACCAAAAATCCAAAGTTTAAAATGGCTTTTAACACCCCTTTCTTTAAAAAAATTTAAAAATTGGGGGGGGAAAAGGAAATGGACTTATTTAAATTTTTAGGAATTTGGGATTTCGCAACCCCCGGCAATTTTGGGCCTGGGTTTGTTTTCCTAAAAATATGAAAAGATTGCTTTTCCCTGGTTTTTGATTTTTTAATGGGTTTTGGAAGGCTTTTTCCGTTTTACCCAACAACCCCTTTAAAAAGGGTCCCCCTTTCCCCCTTTTCCCCAAACAAAATAATTTTTTGTGGAACCCAACCCAGAAAAATTTTTAAAAGCCCAATTCGGGTTTAGTAAACTTTGAATTCTCCCCCTCCCATTTTGATTCCTTTTAAAAAAAAATTCTTTTTCTTTTTTAACCAAACCCTTAAAAAAAGAGGACATTTTTTCAAGATTTAATTCCAAAAATTTTTTTAATAAAATGGAGTTTAAATTTTCTTTTCCTTTTGATATTTGAAGTTTTTTACCCCCAAAAAACCCGGGTGGTTTACTCCCACCTTCTTGGTTTTTTTAAAAAACCCTTTTTTTTCCCCGGTCCCCGGGGGGTCGGAAAAAATGGGGGAGGATAAACTTTTTTTTAAAATCTTTCTTTTTTAAACCCCCCCCAAAAATTGAAGGTTTTTTTTTTTATTTTTTTTGAATTTGGGAAAAAAAAGGGGAATTTTCCCCAAACCCTTTTTTTTTAAAGGTAAAGAAAAAGGAAAAAATTTTTACATTTTTTTGAAAATTTAAAATTTTCTGATTTGTGTTTTTGGGTTTTTTCTTGAAAGTAGGGGGCACTTTTAAATTTTAAAAATGTTTTTTTAAAAGATGTATTTTCCCCCCCTGAGTATGCATCCCACCTTTTTAGAAATATTGCATATGAAACTGAGTGCAATGTTTAGTGGGCCATGACTTTTTTGGGACCCCTGGCCCAAAAAATGGATCAAAATGCGGCAAAATAAATTTAAATTGCATCTTAAAAATTTACAGAAAATCCCCTTTAGCTTTTCAAGAAAACAGTAATTAAAGGGATTAAAATAACATTTTCCCAATTTTAAAAAGGGGCGAATTTCCCCTTTTCATTTTTGGGAAAGGTTTCTGATGAGAAAGAAAGCCGGAATCGGGTCTAAGGGTTTTTTTTTAAATTTATTTTTTAGTTTTTAAATAAAACCAAAAATTAGGGTCCTTTTGGGAAACCAAAAAAAGAAAATTTTATAAATTTCCAGGTCCTGCCCTATTCAAGTTCTGTTTAAAACTCAGGAACCCCCAGGTAACTTGGGAGTGTAAACATGGAGTCTGACATTCAACAAAAAAAAAACCCAAAAAAGATGTTTTTCCCTTGGAAGGATTTTCCTTTTTTCCTTTATTTTGGGGGAAAAAAAAAAAAACCCCCCCCCAAGTCCCCCTTCCACCAAAAAAATTTTGGGTTGCTTTAATTATGCCAAAAGTCTTTGGGGGTTGGGATGAAGTATGAAAAAAATTAAAAACAAAAACCTTTTTTCACTTTTTATTATATTGGGAGGGACCCAAAAACACAATTTAGAACAAGAGGGAAAAAGCCCAAAAAACTATTCCCCCCTTCAATTTTTGAACCTAAACCCGTTTCACGTTTTCCTCAGGGGCCCACTGTAGGCCCGGGGAGTGGAAATTTTGGGGTTAAAATTTGGGAGAACTGTGAGATGGGTCAGGGGGAAAAAAAGTACTTTTAGTAAAAAGTTTAAATCCTGGTTCAGATCCTGGGCCCCGGCCCAAAACTACAGTTAGTACCTGAGGGGGCTCAATCCCCGCTGTTTTTAGGGTAAGCGACAGGAAAAGGGTTAAAAAACTCAAAAATTCCCAATCTTGAGGGTTGCAGGGGGACAAATTAAAAAACAGAAACCCAAACCCCAAACAAAAAAAATGAATGAGAAATTTCCCCCTCCCTTTGGGGGTTCCCGTTTTAAACTCTACATTCCCCTGCTGCGGGGGCACAAAAGAGTCCCCCATTCATGAGAATTTTGAAAAAATAATGAAAATAATGTTTTTCATGTCCCCGGGCTTCTCTCTGTCTCTTCTTTTCCCCTCTGTTTTTTCTTGTCTCTTTCCCTCTTTCTGTTTTCCCCTCTCTGTTTCTCCTCCTCTCTCTCTCTCTCTCCCCTCCCCCTCTTCTCTCTCTTCCCCTTTTCCCCTCTCTCTCTCTTTTTCTCTAAAAACCCCATTTTAAAATATACAGGGAAAAAAAAATTTCTTGAATTGTTGGAAAAGAGAAAACAATGACAATGAAGAAAAATGGTGCTGGCTTTTGGGGGAAATGTAAAATTGAAAGGGGAATCCATAAAACAAGTGAGTTGAGGCTTTGGGCCCCAAAAAAGGGGTTGCCAATAAGAAAAAAATAAAGGAAAATTTTAAGGGGTTCTAAAGCGACCCCGTTAAACCTGGAGAGTGCTGGGCCTGGGGGTACATACAAAGGGTCTAATGAGTAACCACAGCCCTGGGTCCCGCCTAGCTGTAGTGCCCACCCTAGCCAAAGGTATTAAAATTCTTTAAAAACCCGTGGTTTTCAGTTGTCTCGGGCTGTTATCGAAAACTTTCATAATTTCAAATGGTGTGGGTGGAATGCAAATCCAACTTCCTTGAAAAGGAAAACAGGTGGAACCTTTCTATAAAAGGGCCCAAAAAAGTCAGGGGCAGGAAAAATTCTGCAGAATTTGAAAGGGTTTTTTGTTTTGAATTTTTATTTTTTTAAACTATTCCCCTAAACCCCAATTTTTAAAAACTGGGAAAAACAAACACCCAGTATTTTTGTGAGATGGTTTTAACTAGTGAAAATTAAAACACCAAGGGAGAAAAAAGCCTTTTCCCTCTTGTTTTTTTCGTTCCTTTCTTTTTCCATAAAGTTTTTCCCTTTTATAAATGTGCTTTCCCGGGGTCATTGTCAAACAGTAGTTGCTCCCGCCCAAAACAAAAAAAAGGGACCAGAAGGGAGGGGCCCTTTTCTTTCAAAAGTTCCTGGGTCATTGATGGGAAGCAATCTCTAAAATCTAACATTCGTTAGCTTTTTTGTCTGCCCTTTGGGGGGAAAAAGATAAACAACAGGGGGCATTTTGGGAAAAAAGGGACAAAAAGGCCCCCTGCTCATTGCGCTCACCAAAATTGTGTTTACCCTTTAAAAAGGTTTGGGCACATTTTTTTTATTTTTTTGCCTAGGGCCCACTAAGGAATGTTTCCCGGTGTTTGAAAAAAATTTTTAATTTAGTTTAAATTTTGTTTTGGGGTTATAAAAACAAGAAAAAATTTCAACCGTAGATTCCTGTCTCAAAGTATCCCAGGGGATATAAAAATTACTTTAATTTCCTGATGTTCGGGGGCTTTTATATTTCCCTACACAATTTTTGGGGTTTTGTTACAAAATAAATACAAAAACCCGAGATAGAGGGGACAAATTCATTTAGTAAAAAAATTTTTCCAAAACTAAAGGGGTTTTAAAAAGAAAAAACCTTTTTTTTGGGAAAACCATCTTTAAAGGGAACCTTTAAGTGAAGGAAGCATGACCAAACCTTTTTATAAAAAATTAGGGAAAATTACTTTCATGCCAAAGGGATTGTATTTTTTGCATGGGGGAGGGATACAAATTGTAGCAGTCTTTTCAAACCCCCATTTCTAAGGGTAGACTGTGACTCTTTAATAGCCTTGAACCCCGCCTCAAAAACAGGCAAACCCCCCGCCAATTTTAATTTTTGAGGTTACAGATATGAGTCTCAAGAGATTTTTGGGCATATTCTAAAAAGCTTCTTTAAAGCAAGAAATTCAAAAAATCTGAAAAAAAAAGGGAGCAGGCAGCTTGGAAAAAAAGTCAAAAAATATTTTTTTTGTATAGGGATCAAAAATTTTTCAAGTGAAAAAAAAAAGGCCTAGAAATACCATATGGGGGGGAAAAATACTCCAAGTTTTATGTAAGTGATTATAGTTTAATTTAAAAACCCCAGGACAAAAACGGGGAAGGGAATTTGGGGGAAAACAAAATTTCTCTCACCAACCCCCTTAAACCCTGGTTGTAATTAAAATTTATGTAAATGGCCAGTTTTAGGTTGTAAATATATGAATAAACAATCTTTTTTTGTTTTTTTGGGAAATTTCTTATTGGGTTTTAGGATTTATACCCTTAATTTTGAGGGGGTTTGGTTTCATTCAAAAACCCCCTTTCCCCCCAATTCCTTCCCCCCCCCCCATCCCCCTTTTAAATTTTTGCCCTTTCTCTCTGTGTCCTTTTTTCTCTCTCCTTTTTCTGCCCCCTTCCTCCCCCCATTTAGTTTCTGTTACAGTATGGATGGGGTTTTTAGGGTCACCACCATCACTGAAACAAAACATAGCCCTTTTCCAAGGGCTTCTCCCTGAAGAAAATTTCTCCCCTCCCAGAGCAACCAAACACCCGAAATAGCTTCTCTCCGGGGGCAGGACATAGGGGCCCCTCCACAATGTGCTTGGTTTTTTTCTGCTTGATCTTGTACAAGTTTTTAAATAAGTTTTAAAAAAATTTATTTATAAATTTTTAAGCAGATGGGGGGGGGGGGGTTAAAACAGGGCCCTTTAAAAACAAGTAAAGATTTATTATCGGGTTTTTAAATAAAGGGTTTAAAAATGCTGGGGAATTTGGGATTTAAGACCTCTCTCTGTATTGCTAAATACAAAATAAAAATTTCTTTCACAAATCTGAAGATCCCAAAAAATTTTCCCAAAATTTAGTTTAAAAATCAACAAAAAAATAAACAGATTTAAAACTTTTAAATTTTTAAAATTTTTTTAATTTTAAGTGTAGTGAAAAAATTTGGTTTTCTTTCCCTTTTTATTAAAAAACCAAAAAATTTTGGGATTTTGTGAAATTTTCTTTTTTTCTGTTTTGTGGGGTTGTTTTTTCGTATAAAAAACGAAAATCCAAAAGTGCCACCCCTAGCTTTTATTTTTAAATTTAAGAAGTTATGGGAATTGTAATTTTTCAAAAAAAATTTATTAAATAAAAAAGTCTTAAGGAAAGTTATTAGCAAATTTTTTTCATTACCTAGATTCTATGTTGGTAAAATTTTTAAAAATTTGGGCTGCATGGGGAAAAAGATGCTTTGAAAATTGGGAGTCCGGTAACAAAAAAAGTATGTTTTAAAATTCAAAAAAAAAATAAAACAAAAATGGGTAAAACAAAAACTCTCAAATGGTCAAATACACTCCAAAAAAGAGATTTTCACGTGGAAATTTGCACCCGCAATCAGCCTTAAACCCGAGATGGAATTCAGAGGTTTTTTAAAACCCCTATTTTTTTGTTTTGGGGCCCTTTTTAAAACCCGACAGAACAAACTGGTTTTTTTTAGAATAATTATTCAGTGTTGGGTTTTCCAAGGAATAATGCTACTTGTGGAAAAAAACCCTACACACAAAAAACACACAAAACCCCCCCTATACACAACAGAAACCCAAAAACAAAAATTTTTGAACACAAGAAAACACATTTTTGGCCAAATTTAAAAAGTTTTCTAGTTTTAACATGCATTGAGAAAATTTTAAAAACCCTTTTAAAAGATGATTCACACCCTGGTAACCCACCTTCTGAAATATTGAAGAAAGCTGAGTGCAATGTTTGTCTCATGATTTGGCCCCTGGCAAAACCGGATCAGAAATGCGGCAAAAAAATTTTCAAAATTCATGCTAATTCACAAAAATCCCTTTGCTTTTTCCAAAAAAAAGTAATTTAAAGGGCTTATATAACATTTCAAAAAGGGGGGGCGAATGCCAATACATTTTTGGCATGGATACTGATGAGAAAAAATGCGGAAAACATCTAAGCTTTTTTAAATTTATCTTAGTTTAACTAAACCCAATTAGGGTTTTTGGAAACCAAACAAGAATTTTTTACTAAAGGTCTGCCATATAAAAGTTGCTCATACTCGGAAACCCCCCCCAGGTAACTGGCAGTGTAAACTGGAGTCGCATTCATCAAAAGACCCAAAATGAGTTGTTTCTTTGAGATTCTATTTCTTTATCTGTGAGAAGAAAAACACCCAGTCATTCCACCAAACAATTGGATTGCTCACATATGCCAAATGTCTTATAGGGGCTGGTATGAAGTATGAAAAAATATAAAATCTAAACCTGTTGCACTTGGTATTATATTGGTAGGTACAAAAACACAATCAGAACAAGAGGGAAAAGCAAAAGACTATTCCCCATTCAATGTGAACCTAAAGCCTGTGCACGTTCTCCTCATGGCCACACTGTAGGCTGAGAGTGGATTTAAGGCTATATGGTAGAACTGTGAGATGGCTCAGTGGATAAAGTACTTGTAGTACAAGAGTGAAATCCTGAGTTCAGATCCTGGAGCCCAGGCAAATCTACATTTAGTAGCCTGAGGATCTGCAATCCCAGCTGTTCTAGGATAAGCGACAGGAAAATGTCTAGAAACTCAAATTCCAACTTGCTTGAGGTTTGCAGAGACAAATAACAACAGACCCAACCTCAAACAAGGTAGATGATGAGAATTCACTCCTTGGGGTTCTGTTATAATCTCTACATGCATGCTGCTGCGGCACACAGATGTCCACATTCATGAGAATATGTACACATACATGAACATACATGTTTGCATGTCTCTGTCTGTCTCTCTGTCTCTTCATCTCTCTCTGTTTCTCTCTGTCTCTTCATCTCTCTCTGTTTCTCTCTCTCTGTTTCTCTCTCTCTCTCTCTCTCTCTCTCTCTCTCTCCTCTCTCTCTCTCTGTCTCTCTCTCTCTCTCTTTCTCTAAGACCATATGTATATATACAGAAAATAAATTTCTAGAATTGTTGGAAATGAGAAGCAACTGACAATGAAGAACATGGTGCTGAGCTTTTGGGGACACTGTAAAATTGAACAGTCAGGATAAGCAAGTGAGTCTGAGGCTTTGCCCAGAAAAGGGCTAGCCAATAAGAACATAAGAATTTGCAGGCTTCTATGCTGACCCAGTATCCTGGAGAGTGCTGCCCAGTGGGATACATACAAAGCTCTACTGAGTAACCACAGCCCTTGGTCTGCCTAGCTGTAGCCTGCCCACCCTAGCCAGGTATACACATTCTTTAAGCCTGTGGTTTTCAGTTGTCTCGGAGCTGTTATCTGAACACTCTTCATAAATATTCAAATGGTGTGGGTGGAATGCAAATCATCATCTCCTTGAACTGAATACAGGTGGAACCTACTATAAAAGGGCCACAAGAAGTCAGGGGCAGGAAAGATTCTGCAGAATTTGAAAGGCATCTTTGCTCAGAATAGTTTAAGACTATTCTCTAACCTCAATTTTAAATTCTGGAAAATACAAACACCCAGTATAAGTGAGATGGTAACTAGTGACAATAATCACCAAGCAGACAAGCCTTACGTCTTGTTTTGTCGTCCTAAGCTTTATTCACATAATAGTTTCCCTTTGATAAATGTGCTCCGTGCTCAGTGTCATCAGTAGTTGCTCAGCCCAAGACAAAAGAAAGGTACCAGAAGGGAGGCCTTACTTTGCAAAAGTTCCTGGCTCATTGATGGTAAGCAATCTCTAAATCAAACATACGTTAGCAAATTGTGTCTGCCCTTTCGTGGGAATAGATAAACAACAGGATTCATTTTGTAAAAGCACAAAAGGCCCTACTGCTCATTGCGCTCACACTTGTGTTTATGCATTAAAAAGTAGGTCACATTTTTATTATGATTTGCCTAGCCTATCTTAAGTAATGTTTCCTGGTGTTTAGAATAAAAATTAATCAGTAATTTTGTGGTGTTATAATAGCAATGAAAAATTACAACTGTAGCATTCCATGTCTCATGTATCCAGAGATATACAACTTACTTCATTGCTGATGTTCAGAGACTCTATATCCCTACACATTGTTGTTTAGTTACAAAATACTACAACCAGAGATAGAGTGAGCAAGATATCATTTAGTAAGATTTACTCAACAACTATGGTTTAAACAGTAAAACCATTTCTGGAAATCCATCTTAAAGTACACACTCAAAGTGAAGGAAGCATGACACCTTTTATAAAACTTAGCAAAATATACTACATGCCTAGGTATTGTATTTTTTGCATGGGGCAGTATACAAATATTAAGACAGTCTTACACCACAGTGCTAGCTAGACTGTGACTCATTATATAGCCTTGAACAGCCTCAAAATCATGGCAATCCTCCTGCCTCAGACTTTTGAATATTGAGGTTACAGATATGAGTCATCAAGAGATATGGACATATTCTAAAAATCTACTCATAAAGACAAGAAATTACAAAAAGTCTGTAAAGAGCAGCAGGCAGCTTGGACAAAAGTCACAAAATATCTTTTTGTATAGGATCAAAATTTGTCAAGTGAAAAAATAGGGCCTAGAAATACCATATGGGAACAAAATACTCCAAGTTCATGTAAGTGATTATAGTTAATAAAATCACAGACAGAAAACTGGAGGAAGGGAATGGTGGAAGCAAGATTTCTCTCACTACACCATACCATGGTTGTAACTTAGAAATTTATGTAAATGGCAGTTCAGAGTTGTAATATATGAGTTAAGCAATCTTTTCTGTAGTGGATTGCTTATTGTTTGAGGATTTCATACGTTAATGTGATGTGTTTGGATTTCATTCAAACCTCTTTCCTCCAATTCCTCCCCCTCCCCATCCTCCCTTCCAACTTTGTGCTTGCTCTCTGTGTCTCTATCTCTCTCTCTCCTCTCTGTCCCTTCCTCCCTCCATTTAGTACTGTTACAGTATGGATGGGTGTAGGGTCACCTACCATCTACTGAAACACACATAGCCTTCCAAGTCTCTCATCCCTGAAGAAAACTTACTCCCCTCCCAGAGCAACCATCACTGCAAATAGCTTCTCTCCAGGTGCAGGACATAGGGGCCCCTCCACAATGTGCTAGATTTTGGCTGCCTTGATCTTGTACAAGTATTTTAAATAAGTTTTAAACATCATAATTATATTTTTAAGCAGATGATAAGCAGTCCTTCAAAACAAGTAAAGATTTATTCATCTGTTTTCAAAATAATGTTAACAATGCTGGCATTGGTATTCTAAGACCTCTCTCTGAATATTGCTAGTACAAAATAATTGCATACACAATCTGAAGATCCAAATTTTCCAAATCTTAGTATAAACATCAACAGAAAATAAACAGATAAAGCTTTAATTTTTAATTTCTTTAATTTTAAGTGTAGTGACTATTTGGTTCTCTTTCCTTTGATTAAAAAACCACAAATTTGGCCATTTTGTGAATTTTCTTTCTTCTGTTATGATTGGTGATTGTTTTACTGTATAAACACAGATATCCAAAGTGCCACTATAGCTTGATTTTTAAATGAAGAAGTATATAGCAATTGTATGTCATAAAATTTATAAAATAAAATGCTACTAATGATGTTATCAGCATTTTCTTGCACTTACCTAGATTCTACTGTTGTGTAAATTTAAAATTGGTCTGCATGGAAGAAGATGCTTTGAATATTGTAGTCCTGGTAAGAATAAAAAGTATGTTGTAAATATTCAAAAAAAAAATAAAAACTAAAGGGTGAAAACAAAAACTCTCAACTGGTCAACTACACTCAAGAGAGATATTCACAGTGGAAATATGCACAGCAATCAGCCTAGCCAGAGATGGAATTCAGAGTAAGACCCTATTGTTGTGGGTCTTTCAAGCCAGACAGAACATCTGCTTTCTGAGATAATATATTCAGTGATGTTTACCAAGGAATACATGCTACTTGCTGGAAACACACATACCACACACACACACACACACATATACACACACAGACACAAACACAAATATATGAACACACAGAAACACATATAGGCATATACATATAGATATTCACATATATAGACATGCATAGAGAGATATACACATATAGACAGATAAGTGCATACATATATACATACACACACCTGCATATACACATACATACATGTATATGTACACACTCACCCATATACATACACATGTACACACATGCATATGTACACATATTCATACACACATATACATACATATATACACACACACATGCACACATATAAACACATCAAAAGCACCTTTCACCTCAGATGGTTATGGATTTGCATATTCATAATGGCTTACAAAATGTTCTACTGTGTTTTGCTCCAGATCCTTGATGTGATTGTCTGCAATATTGGTTATGTAGCAATAGTGACTGGAGATATAGTTTAGTGGTTAAGAACATTGACTGCTCTTGCAAAGTATCCAGGTACAATTATAACCACATGGAGGCAGAACTATCTAAAACTCCAGTGCCAGGGTATCTCATGCCTTTTTCTGACCTGTAAGGACACTAAGCATATATGTAGCACACATTCATACTTTTAGAAAAAAAATTCACAAAAATTAAATAAATATATCTAAATAAATGAGAAAGGATGATGAGGTGTGTAGCAAAGATGAACAGAATGATGTTGGAGGACTGGGAAGATGTATTCCTTGAAAAAGCTGCATATGCTGCCCCCTCCTCTGCATGGGTTGCAGCAGAAATTTTCCCTACTGTGCTTTTACTCAACTGTTATAACTTTGGAGGATTTTGGTTTGGGAACTTTTGCATTTCACACACACATGTATGTGCATATGAACATATGTATCTATAATATCTCATATCTATCTCTCATTTATTGTCAAAAGAATTAGTTATTTATGTATGCCTTTAATTAAAATGTCTATACAATTAAGATCATATGTATATTTCAGGAACCTAAACTGATATGACTCAATGTATATGTATTTGTGTGCATATGTTATGTTATGTGTATGTGTGTCTTTGTGTGTGTGTGAATGTACACCATATATAAATATATAAATATGGATAGATAAAGATTAGTAGCTTTTAAATATATCATGCTTTTATAATGTATACAAAGTATACAATGTGTTTGTGTCAAATATACTTTATTGGCTAGTTCTATTATTTTTTTACTTATGGTCTATATAAATTGCAGCTGTTGAGATGATGCTTATCATAGAATCTGTAGCACATTGTGACATCTTATAGTGAAGTCTCCCCTGAACCCTTCTCTCAGATTGCTTGCTCATTGATTAAATATGAAAAATCACCCAAGGAAAAGAAATTTTCTTCACAACAGATATCTGGTCCTGTCTTAGTATAGTGAGATGAGAGTTATCAGAGAAAGAGGAACTTACCTTTTGTCTTAAAACCAACTCAAGGCCCCTGAAGATAAAGCCTGAGGTTTACTACTAGCTTAAACACACACATGCACATACACACACATGGAGAGAGAGACACAGAGGAACAAAGACAGAGAGAAATACATGCACACATAGAAGGAGCAGGTTTAGTTAGCATATAAGTCATTTGTATACTAGCAGTTAAACCCTGGGTTTCATCTCATTACCAAACACACACACACACACACACACACACACACACACACACACACACACAATCAATACGTAGGTTAACAATATATGAAAGGTACCTTATCTCTAAGTATAAGATGAAAACCAGTGTCCTACATTTAGTACAACTTGAGGTAACATGTCTATTGTTTATGGCAGATTTCCAACTCTTTAGTTACCCTGATTCTACCTTCTCAATATATGTGATATATGTGAGGCTGTGCTTATTTTCACTCTTGCAGCTTGTGACCTGAATAAATTCCACAGCACATCCAGGTTAGTGGTTCTTATGATCTTAATTAATGGATTGTCATACAGCCCATGAGGACACCATCTATCATCGTGGCTAAAAACAGCACTTTGAAGGCAATAACAGGAGAGCTAAGGGTCGTGAATTTGGGCACATACCCAGTGGAGAATATCCCACTGGCAGGAAGCAGTAATACCTGCTCATTCCTCCCATGATGACTCAGTAAATGTCCCCACAGATGGCTCTAGTTAGCACAACAAGGCAGAGTGTCATACTAAGAACACAATTCTTGTGGAGAGTGGCAGGGAAGTAGGTTTCACTTCTGAAAATCATGGGGCTTTGTGAGTATTTTACCTCTGTGATCTTCTATGTGCATTCATTATTAAACTAGGTTTAGCTGCACTTTTAGCAGAGTTGGATGAGTTGGGGTCACGACACTGGTGTGTGAATAATAAAGAGGCTAAGAGGGCATGTGTTCATTGGAATCTTAGTGCCTCCTCCTTCATTTCCTCTTCCTCTTCTTTCTCTTCCTTTTCTTTCTCCTTTTCCTCCTTTATTTACCATCTCCATCCACCTCCTCACCTTCATCATCACCACCACCACCATCACAATCATCATCATCGTATGTTATAAGGACCCTAAGGAAGAAACCTAACCATCCAGTCAGGTTTATTTCATTTGTTTTGTTTGGTTTGGCTCACTGGACCTGCTTTGCTGTTTATTACCTAAAAGCTTTCAAATGCGGTCCACATTGTGTCTACATAAGACTTGGGGTTAAAAGGATTTATTCTCATTGTTAAAGATGGAATGTCAAACTAGAAATTTGACCTGTGAGACAGAGGACATAGATCAACATCAGGACATTGGACAACGGTGCCAATTTAGAGATATAATATAGGGATTGAGATAGGATGTTTCACATGTGTCTTTCTAGCATTCCTTTTTAAGGAGTCTGGCTTTTTTTTGGTAGTATATGTGGTTACTAATTCAGCTGAGTGTCAGATGCTATGGGTGTTTGAAGTTATATGCTAATATCTTATTTCAGTTCTTCCAATGAACCTTGTGATCAATAGGGAAGTTCCTGGGACGAATACACATAAAAATACCTTGTGGTCTTGCTATACCACCCTGGGTACATCTAAAGGAATCTATGTTAGTTTACCACAGAGAGGCCTAGACTTGTGGTTCTTGTGGCATTACTCACAAAAGCTAAAACCAGAAAACATCTACTGTGCCCACCAACTGGTAAATGGATACAGAAGATGTAGTGTGTACACACAAGGAAGTATTAGTCAATGATGAAGGAAATGGAGTTGTTCATTTGCAGGGAAATAGATGTAGACATTGTCCTGCTAAAGGAAACAAGCCAGACCTGAACACAAAAGCTTCTAGTGTTTTCTTCCCCATGTAAGTGGGACTGTAGATAAGACATAGAAAAACTAGAAAGGAAAGAAGAAGGGAAATTCTGATAAAAAGATGAGTATGATGAAAGGAACTAATATGTATATGAAAATGTCATCCAGGCAGTTTTTCCATAATTTTTATAGGCCAATAAAAATTAAAATTTCAATAAAGCACAGAAAATCAGAACCAGGAAACTGTGAAACGATTACAACCATATACTACCAGTTAGATTTGAAAGAGCCCTCTGCCACTTTGTGAATTATTCTAGATACCGCTCTACCTCACCATCTCTTGCTAATTCAGCCTATATCTTCAGCCATCTTCAGCAAGACCTGAAAAGTTACTAAAGTAAGCACAAGAACAAACATAAAAACGTTAGGTCAAGGTCCAAGCCAATGAGATGGGAAGAAATGGGCTACATTTTCTTTTAAAAGAACACTAACGAAACCCTTTATGAAACTGAAGGATAAAGGAGGATTTAGTAGTAAATTAAAAATAGAGAGCTTAACTGAATGGAGCAGTGAATTTGAAACCCAATCAGACTTCATGTTACAGCAAGAGAGAAGGACTTTTTGTTCAGCTTGATATGAACAAGTCTCAACGTCCTGGCAAGTAGGCATATACTGTAAGTTACATTGTAGACGTTTAAAGAACTAAGGACTTATCAAAAATAGTCAAAAGCTACTATAATTTAAGAATATTTCAACCTTCTGTGTTAGATTTTAAAGGAAACACAAGAAAAGAGAATGGCTATAACCTTGATGTTTCCAAGGTCATTGTCAAGACAGATTTCATTGTCAACACACCTGGGTACATGCTTTACCGTGTGTGTGTTTTGTGTGTGTGTGTGTTCCACATTCTGCCATTTATTTATATCTGCAGTCCTACAAACAGTTGCTGGAGTGAAGGATCCTACCAACTGCCCCAGTTAAAGACAAATTGCTGCAGAAAGGAAGAGTTATCTGTCCAAACACCTGCTGTGCCTGATAGCCTGCATTTGGAAAAGCCATCTCCATTCCTCATGCCTTGACTCTGACACCTCACCAACTGTGCTAACAGGATCAGTCAGGAGGGAGCCAACCCCTGTTTCATGGCTCGAAACAAGCCCAGGCATAAATCAGAGCCTCACATTATTAAACCTTTTGGTCAGATTTTACTGTTTGGGGTGAAAGGATGGGGTTGAGAGAGGGGAATCATGACACAGTGTCAGAGTTACAGGGCTCATTTCTGATGGGAGTTTTCCAATGAAGGAGACAAGTGCTTATGTTTGATGTTGTAATGTGATTCAAGGGGACAAAGCAATGCAGCCGTATCTGGGAAACCTCTAGAAAGACTGATGAGATCATATATGTGCTTGAGCCATGGGAAGGCTGCTTATCTTGGGAAAGATCTTAAGTGGAAGCAAGTTAGAGACACTGAAAGCATCTGGCTTGGATCCAGACACAAAGATAAATGTGCAAGATCTCTGCTCTGCAGCTCTGTGAAGACATAACAGGGGAGCCATGGGCATCAGGCTTATGGTCTTTCTTTAAAAAGCAGCATCAAATAAACTCAGCCAAGCTTTGTTAATCACAATCACTGCCTGTGACCATGCTAACTTACCGCCACGTCTCCCTAGGAAAACCGTAGTTCTCTAAGATTAAAATCTTTGGAGAAAACAAGTAGCAGGTAAATTTCTCTCTTTGTAAGGAAACTGTCAATTATCAGATGTGCAAACAGACAGAAGCACTGACAAGTATATAACCTTACTTTTTGTTTTCTATTATGGCTACATTATGTTTGTTGAAGCTGGAAAATATTTATTTTTATGACCACACATGCTGTTGAATTGGTGAAATGTCAGGGATGGGCACTAGGCAGTATTGGTGTCTTGTGCTTTTCCCAACTGAAGACAAATATTCACAAACCTTTTGTTGTTTGTTATGAGCTCATGCACGAATATATGGTCTTATCTGCAAAATAGCTTCTTGGTGTAAAATGATCAAGCTGGCTGGGGGAATTGTGACACAGGCAATTAAGTCCATACCTTTCAAGGTTGCAGACCCATGTTCCATCCCCAGAACTGATGTAAAAGTGTCAAGCACATTGACACATACTTCTAATCCTAGGACAAGGTGGGCAGAGATAAGATGGCACCTGGGGCCTGCTGGCCAGGCCAGTCTGGCCTGTTTATGGTCAATGAGAGGTCCTGTTTCAAGGACAGAGATAACATTTCTGAGAATGACAGCTGAACTTATCCCCCAAGTTCCACATGATCACACACATGTGCACCTGCACACTTGCATCTGAACACACACACAGAAATACATAAGTCATGCTTTTATTTTTTGATTTATCTTACATATACAGCATTTGACATTGGGGATATACAAGTAAATGCAAATTCTTCTATTAGGAGAAGAATAGAATCTTCATGGTAAAAATAAATTTACTATCCAATTAGTTTGCAAAATAGTTTCTAATATTAAACTAAAAATGTTTTCTTAGCTACATATCAATAGCTACAGAAGAGGCCTTTTAATAATATGTTCTTTATGAACAGTGAGCTTTATCAGTATATCAAAAGATATTTAGAATAACACAGGACACGTAAACTCTATAAATGTCCTTTTCCTCTGAACATATGTCCTTCCCTTTTATGTGATTTATCTTTGTTTTAATTTATCTAAGACTTCTCTCTCTCTCTCTCTCTCTCTCTCTCTCTCTCTCTCTCTCTCTCTCTCGTGTGTGTGTGTGTGTGTGTGTGTCTCTCTCCCTCTCTCTCTCTCAGTGTGTGTATGTGTGTTTGTGTGTGTGTGTGTGTGTGTGTGTGTGTGTGTGTGTGTGTGCTAGTGCCCATGCTTCTATAAACACATATGTGGAAGTCAGAAGTCAACATCAGGTGTCCTCCACAATTAGTAGCCACCATATATTTGGAGACAGGATCTCTTATTGAGCCTGGAGTTTACTAATTTAGCTAAAAGAATTGGCTGATAAACCATAGAAATTCTTCTGCCTGCATCTTCCTGGTACTTAGATTAGGGTACACGTTGCTGCCACTGGCTTTTTAGGCAAGGATGCAGACTCAATTTCAGATAATTATCTACTAGTAAACTGTGTCTCCAAGGAAAGGAATAGTCTAGAAAAAAATTTATTCCTTGACCACTCCACCTTCTGTGGAACAAACAGCTATCATATGCCTATTGAGTGTGGCATCTTCCAGAACTACAGCAGTCTCTACTGTGGATCCACAACTCTGTCTGAAGGGTGCAGTTTGCCATAGATTGGGGAATAAGAGGTGATCTGACCCCAGGTCCGCTAGGCCTCCAAAGAAGGCTGTGGCTTCCATGAAGGTTTGTTTCTATGGGTAGACAGTCACCTCTGTCAGTGTAATGACAGGGTTTACAGTTGTCACTTCCTCAGCCCTGGCTTGAGACATTCCCATGATCTGTGCTATTGATCCCTAAGGACTACAAGGTCTGCTTCAGTATCTGTTTTGTGACCATTTCTTTTAAGTGGGCCATTCTCATACAACAAAGAGGAGCCATGATACTGACAAAGGTGTGGCTAAGTAGCCTTCCCAACAGACTGGTGTCACACTCCATTGTTTTACTTTGTCTTGCCTCATGGATGAATGAATGATCAAAAACATGCAGAGTATTGCTACTCCTGGGGACATTGGCTAATGATGTCTCTGTTAGTATCAAGGTTCCTTAAGGCTGGAGGCCTCTTTTATACGAGCAAAGAAACTCCTGCAATGATCCATTGTCACACATCTAGCTACAAACTCAGTCCCATGTCATTCTTTCTTGTCTGTGGTGTCTCAAATGTAGGACCATTTCTTCCAAGAGAACTCTTCCTGCTTTTTCTCCTCATCTTCCTCAACACAGCCCTTCTCAATCATCAACCCTTCTTCTCTGGAAGAGAACAAGGGTTTTCCTGGTACTTTTCCTCAAAGAATTACTTGAGAAGAGATTGAAAATGTTGCATATTGACCTCAGGCCATTTTGTGGGAAGGGTGATCTATTCGGCTTGTAGCTTAATTGGTGTCTTGAACAGAAGATGCTGGATTTTCAATTGAGATAACAAAAACAGCTGTCACATTCTCCTGAGATGCCCTCATTTCTGACAGTGTGGCTGTGCAGACTGTGACACCTTGGGCATGTTGGATCCACAGTAACATCCAAAGAATAGATTCTATTTTTGACCTGAATACTATGGAATATGATAAAAAGAAACTCTTCCTTCTGACTCACCTAACTTCTCTGGATATTTTTGAGTAAATTAGTAATGGAATGACCTCTATTGATCTAGTTTGTAGGAATTTTAAACTTAAGTATCATGTCTGACTTTTAAACTGAGTCTACATCTTCATGGCTTTATGGGATGAGTTTAAGTGCTTTGTTGACACGGGCTAAGATGGGCAATTTATATGACACTGGCAATAACCCCCAGTGTGTCAAGATCTGGTGGATAGAGCAGAGGGTCCTCTGCTGCTACCATCCAGCTATCCTGTGGCTTCAAGGATGAAGCTTCTAAGGGAATGCCTTCTTCTTTCAGCCAGAGAGAAGCATAATTGTCCTTGAGACTAGGATGCTGAAGGATGGATTCTCTGAAATCACTACAGATGCTTACATGAGAAGTGTGAGTCCTACAAGTGTGTGTTTTTCCTGACAGTCTACCTGCCCAGTATTTTCTCAGCAGGGGTCTGCCATTATGTGGTTGCTGTAGATAGGGAGAGCACACAGTAAGTTAATCTCATACACTTGCCTTCCTTTCATTGCCAACAATCTGCTACTATCTTCTTCCAATCAATATCGTCTATTTTTAGGAACTCTATCAAAATGATATGGACAAGATAGAAGTGCTTGCCTTGCAAGTTTTAGTTCCTGAACTTGATCCTCAGAAAACATGTAAAAGAACTGGACATAGTAGCATTTGCTGTGGAAGTTGGAATGGACAGGTCCCTGGGGTTTGCTAAGCACCCATCCTAGATTATTCCTTGTAATTCAGGCTGCCACTAAAAGATCTTGTCTCAGAACTGAAAGGGTGGATAGTCTCTTAAAGTGACAGAGATTTTCCTCTGACTTCCACACACATGTACATGTCACCCATTTTTATACCCATTTAAACAAAACATGCACATTAACAAATACATATGTACACACATTACATAAATAGCTTTCTTCATGATAGGAGCTAAGAGACGTTTTTACCTCGGTAAAGCTGTCTTGCTATCTTTCTCTGTTTTTCTTTTTGCTTTTTGTGGGCACCCATCAGAGTATGAAATGAAAATGATCTCTCTATACTCTTTGTGTGTTTGTATCATTTATCATTTCTGTATAGACAAGGAGGAAATTTTCATCCATTAAACCTTTGAGGTAGAATTTTCTTATATAAATGCAAATTTTTAAGAACATCATATAAATGCAATAGGTCTATCATTCTGTATAAAATACAAATAATGCTTGCCCTTCCTCACAGCTATGCATGCCAGCATTATTTAAGGACTCCAGTACTCAGCTCAATTTCCCATTGTCTGCTTTGACTTATCCTTCTGGAAGGTAGCCCCATTTTGACTTCCTAGTCGCTTATATCATGATCCTGTGGTTGTAATTCTTATTCTCCCCATTATATTTTGATGTTTTTATACAAAAAAAATATAGGTGTTAGGGAGATATCTCAATACCAAAAGTTCACAGGATGCAAGTAAGGATGACGGTCTGAGTCTGAACCCAGAATCCAACTGCAAAACCCAAATGTAATTGCAATGCACTTTTACCAGAGGTTGACCTTTAGTCTTCACATACATATATATGCATCTGAACCATAGATTTGTGATATACAGTTGTTCTGTGAAATCACTGGCTTTGGCCTCAGGCAGGCCTTCTCCTTTATCAGATGCTCAGATTCATATTTTGAAAGAGCATTTACACATAACCTGGGTATATCCTCCCATGCATGGAGATTGTGTCACTGAAAACACTATATAATTATATATTCTATTATTAAGGGAGAATCAAGAGGAAAGTGTGAACTTATGTTCCAAACAGATGCAATCTTCGTGATGTTTTCCACCCCAGCTGGTTGAGCTTGCAGATGCAAGTGGTTTCTTTCTTCCATTTGGAGAATTAATTGCATGGGCAGCCATTCTAAAAGGAGACTATGATAAAATTTCAAAATAAGTTACTAGAGCTTTGGGTTTCCATCACAACTCTGCTGAACACGATCATTGTCCTGGAATCCAAATCCAGTGAATGCCCTCATCCTACAAGATTTCAGCTGTGCTTTAAATATGGGGCCACCTTATTGTAAAGAGAAAGGACTCATGATTCCTCTAGGGCTTCTACAACATGCCACAAGCAAGTAGTAAATATATATATGTATGTATGCATATATGTATATATGTATATTCATTTTACATTTTAATTTTTATTTTAACATTTTCATCAGTGAACCTTGTGTTTAAGCATCCATCATTCATTCAAGAGATATTTGATTGATTTCTCAAGTTTGTCATGCAGACACTGTGTAAGAATTGAATAATGAAATAAACCAATATCCCAGTACTCAGAGACGTACTTGTCAGGAGCCATAACTGTCAAGAGGAAAAGCTTCTATGAACTGATACTAAGAAAGACAACAGTTTTAAGAATATAAATAGTATGATGGGTTAGAAAACACTAAATAGTATGATTGGTTAGAAAACACTAATAGATATTTTGAGCTAGATTCTATGTGTTTTGAAAGCTGATAAAAATCTAGGCATGGAGACTGTGAATGCTGGATAGTTATATAAGCTAACAAAAAATAGACAAATGTGCCTTTTATTATCACTTTTTCTCCTGGATCTTAGGAATATTCATGTTTGAAAAGTCGATACTTTGTCTTTAGACTATACCAAAATGTAATACAGTTTTCTATAATTTACTTCAATTTTATTTAAGCATGTTAATGACAAATTAATAAAAACAATATAACTTCTTGGTTCTCTTGCACCTTAAAAAATGAGTAGGTAGCATTGGAATTTAGTCAACTGATAGGTTTCTTGCATAGTATATATGAAGCCTGTGGTTCGTTCCCTGGCACTGTATATATCAGTTGCAAGTGCTCCTGCCTATAACTCTGCCAATTGAAAAGAAGAGGCAGAAAGGGCAAATGTTGGAGGTAGAATTGGAGGCCAGTCCGGGATACTTGGGACCATGTCTCAAAGATAATATGAATATAATTTTTAGAACAGAATTAAGTTTTTAAAGAATTCCTAAATGCTTTATGAAGGACTCCTTTGTTCCAAGGTGTGACACTCGGGGCCACCCTCCCTACACTTCTGGGCTGCTCTGGGCCATCAGTGCCGCTTTCTGTGTCTATGGTAATGAGAAAAGCAAATACCATGTTTACAACAACATGATCATGGCACCCACCTGCATGAATAGCATGCATGTCAACCTTTGTCGTTTTGTCCTTTGTGAAGTTATATTTACAGCAAAAAAAAACCCCTAAGACCATAATTCAAAATGTTTCACAAGATTTTTGCACAATTTTAGACATTTCAATATTTTAGCAATGCTTTCAGGAGCTACATGGTGATTTTCTTCCTTTAACGACATACACATCAATTTGATGGCAATCAATATGACATGAATTGAAACTCAAATTCTATCATAGTTATTTGAAAGACAATAAAACTCACAAGAGCCACATCTGCTTTTAGAAGGCAAACAAGGTCCCTGTTTGTTTCAAACACCTTGAACTACAGAATAGGCGCAGCTTCTGTACTCAAAAAACGTTGACTTTTTATAATCATATTGGAGCTATATACTTTTGTTATGTGCAGACTGACTTCAGAGCTCTGAGCCCTCTTTCTTCTATAAACAGCATTTTAAAGTTTTTATTAAGGTTTATGTTTATGGCTATAAACCCTATTTATTGAATTTTAATAATACGTCAGCCCTTAGGTACTTAAAGGGCCATGCATGTGGAATATATTAGAAGCATTGAGGATTAACATTGTTGAACAAAAATTATTTAGCATGAGTAGTAAAGGGAGTTAGAAGTCAATATGAATTAAACATCTCCTATGCTACAGCCAGTTGTGACAGGACCACTTCCTAGGTACCTAACTGCATTTTGCAACCCAGCTACCTATACCTAGAATCCTCACTTTAGAGATAAGACAGTTGGCTATAAGTGCTTTTAATATGTTACTATCCAGCATCACTGAGAAGATTCTAATGACCAGAAAGTCAGTGCTCAAACATGGGCTCTCACAATATAATTTTATTACTGTGTTAATCTAATGCCATCTGGTAACAGATGCTTTATAGTGTGTCTTTAGAACTGCCTTATGGAGACAGGAACACATTCTTTTGTTTTTATTGTTCTTTCATTTGGATAGTCTTCTGTTGAAAAAGTCAAAACATAGACTTAAGCTCTTCATTCCAGATTGATTATAGAATAACTGAGATCTGAATAATTAGCTCTTCAGACTGGACCACCTCTGACATACCCTAATTTCTTCCCTTAAAGTCTTCATTTTCTAAAGTTAAAAGCAATACTAACTATACTACGGTCATGATCCAGAGGGTTAAGATTTACAGTTGTATTCAAACATTGCATTTAGCACCAAGGTGATTCAGCAGGAAAGGTACCTGATAACCTGAGTTCGATACCGGGGGACTCACGCGATGGAAGGAGAGAATAATTCAAGAAAGTTGTTCTTTAATCTCTACATATAGTCTATATCTCCCCTATGCACACAAATACACACTTAGGGTGAGTCATTCCGTTTCAGTCCCAATCTAGAAATTCTCTTGGAGCTGCAACTAGAGACTTGTCTCCTGGATGATTCTAGAGCTTGTATCAACCACTGCAGTATCCCAGATCCAGCCATATCATTTCACAATGTGAGAATGTGTTGCATTTCTTATTACTATTAACTGATATTCCACTGTCTTAGGGTACTGCATCTCATGACTCCATTAACCTACTGGCCGGGACGTGCAGCTTGGCTGCTTCAGCATTTGGACAGCAACATATAAACCTACTATAAGCATCTGGGCAGAAGTTCCTCTGTGGGCTTAACCTTTCCATGGTATTAAGTAAATGGCACAGGTCATGACTTAAGCATTTCGTGGTAAATCTGGTCCTGATTTTACCAGCAACTAGTATCCTGTCTTCTAACCTGAGATTTAGTTTTTTATTAACAGATATCAGTCAGCATTCTGTCTGGCCAGTGTATGATAGGTATTATGATAATGATGTCTTGTTTTTTATGGTGAATTTGTATTTTCTTGATGGAAATACTGAATATGGTTTTATACATGTATATGCTATCTTTTTATCTTCTCCACTAAAATTTAGTTAAGATTTCAGGTCATTTATTAAGTGTTTGTATTTTTAGTACTGATATTTAATAATTTTTATATGGTTGAGCAACATATAATTCTTTTATTAGCTGTGTCTTTTGTGATCATTTTTTTTTCAGCAGTGGCTAAAGCTGGCAATCTCTAGGCACTGTCTTTGGAAGAGCAAGATTTTGTTTTTTACACTCCGACTGCAGTTTTCCCTCCCACCTCTCCTCATGGTCCCTGCCCCACACTACCCCCATTGGTCCTTCTCAGTTTCTCTTCAGAAAAGTGCAGGACCACATGGATATCAAGCAACCATGGCATATCAAGTTGCAGTAATACTAGGTACTTCCTCTCCTATTCTGAGCTCAAAGTATACTAGTTTTACACTTGGTTCTTTCATGAACTATACTACACAATGTCATTGAGACTTACTACAGTGCTGTCTTTGATGATCCCTGCATGTGACCTTCCTTAAATTATTTTATAAATACTTAAAGACTGTGTCTATATATTCCCCTTTTCCCCCATGAATATCCAGTTATTCTGGAAACTTCTTTTGAAATGATCATGGTCACATCATTGCCTCTTCTTTGCTCCTTTGTCAAAGACCAGTTGACTACTTGCATGTTTATTACTAGGTTCTGTGTGCTGTTCCACTGAAGTCTTTGTGAATTCCAGTGCCATGACCACCATTTCTCAATATTTATTAAATGAGATTTCTGAGTAAAAAGATTTACATTAGGAATTTTTTTTATTCTTGTGAATTTCATAAAGTGAAATAAAATATCAACCCCCATTTCCTCCTCCAATTTCTCCTGATCATTCCCTCAAAATTCAAGGTTTTTTTTTTCTAATCTCATCTCACTTTGATCTCATCTCACATCTATTTAATTTTGTGTTGGTTAGAGATCCTGTGCCTCTCCATGGGAATGTCACAGCTGATCTTTCTATATCCACAAATAACTCTCTGGAATTTTGATGGGGACAGCCTTGAATATACATTTCAGATTTGAAGAACTATTATCCTATCAGTCTTTGGTCTCCATAAAAGCTTAAGGTGTCTCCACTGTTCCTTTACTGTTCCCTCTTATCAGATGCTATAGGTGCTTGCATATGTGTATGGCACCTGATTAATGGTACAAATCGTCCTGCAATTTTCACATCACACTCTCTCCTTACAGATGTGGAGGCAGTGCATTAGTTGTCTAATCATTTTGTACCTTGATACTGCTGTAGCTGATTCCTAATTCTAGGAGGAAGTTGTTATCATTGCTCACTTCGTTATAATTTCCAGTAGACAACTCCCTCGTCTTCAATGAATAGCTTTACATGTTTTCCTGTATTATTAACCTTCAGTTTTTCTTGTCTTTTTATGTTTGTTAAAATGATTAAAACTGTGTTACAAGTGGGGCAACCTGGACTTGTTCCTAGTATTGGTTTTGGAGGTGCTTTGAGTTTCTTATTAATAACATTTGTATCCATAGAAACATTTTTCTGCAATTATGATTTGTACAATTTCTCTATATATTGATAAAGTTTTAATGAATGGAGGTTGTGATTTGTTAAATGCTTTCCATCATTAGTTAATATGACCATGTGGTTTGTATCTTTAATCTAACAGTTGATGGTTGGAGTGCATTAATTAATTTCTGATACTTGAACTATTCTTTTATACCCAAGATAAGCCACAGGTAGTCATTGTGTGCTCCTAATGCATTGTGGAGTTATTTTGCAAAGATTGTATTAAGTAGTATATTTGTGCATTTATGATTAGGAGGGAAATCATATAGAATTTTTTTTTCTTTTTTTACAATGTCTGCTTGGTTTTTGGATTAAGTAAAAATGGAAGAACTTGGTACAAATAGCAAAATGCCTCAGCACATTTAAAATCTACTAATTTTTTCCCTTCTGGAAACTAGAAACATAAGATAATTTTGCTCTTGCATTCACCGCAAACATGACAGAGCTCTGGGACAGAAGCCTATAGTACACACAGGCCTCCTGCTGGCCTGGAGTTTTATGTCTTAGATTTGCTCAGACCGAGTCTGCATCAATTCATCAATTACAGATCATCTCTCTCTCTACCCACTCTGGTTCCGACAGAGATCTGTGCACATGAGTTTCTCCTGTTGACCTTCCCCTCCCTGCTATCCCTTCGCACCAGTGTCAAGTACTACAAGGTGCCCTGTGACATTACTCTGAATGATCGAAAAATGCGTTTGGATTTTTCTTTCCTGTCAGAGTAGAGTGGCAACTGCAGATCTTTACATGCAAAACTGGACATGAAACCATCTCTGTATTCCTTCTAAAACAATAATTTGGCATAAACCAGGAAGCAGAGCCTAGCCAACTGGCAACTAATGCTGGCTTATATCCTCCTGTGATATTTAAAGGACAGAACCTGCATGCCTCTACTGTGGTCCTTCACACCGCTGTGCAGGAGACAGCTGCTGAGGTGAGGCACAATGCACACAGCTGCAGGGGGATGACTCTCCCGTGACCACTGAGAACACTCTGACATTCATACACCCTTTTGGGAACCGTTAAAATGTAGCTCTGTACATGCATGGCCTGCTGTGTGGGAAACCAAAATAAACGAAATCTTGAAGATTTGTTAAACTTTACGTTGGTATTCTGTCTATACCTGAAGCTGAAGAACAGAAGCCTGCCTGACAGGCTGAGGGTGTGGGGAGGTGCAGGGTGGTGGTGGTGGTGGTGGTGGTGGTGGTGGAGGAGGAGGAATTTCTATGAGATGCAAAGCTGAAAGGCAAGACAAGAGGGAGCTGCAGGTGATGGGAGCACTGCTGGGCACTCTTTAAAGGTTAGCTGTAAAATCTGTCTATTGTGAGTAAAAGTAGAGAGGAAGAAAGGAGGGGAGGAGGAAAGGAGAAAGGAATAGGGGAGGAATGGGGAAGGGAATGGAGGCAGGGAAAGGGAAGGAGGAGAGAGGAATTACAGACCCACTTGTAGCAGGGAAGGCACCCAGTGAGGTGTTGACTAAGGATACTGTCCTATGGGCTGGAAGTGTGGAATAGAAGTTACTCCCTTGACCTTGAGCTAAGACTGAGTGTCTTTGGCTTAGATGTCTTTTAGATTTTTTCCAGGTTAGGTGTTTTGCTTTGGCACACACATTTGTATGTGTGTGTGTAATTGTTTTCTTTTGATTCTATGTCTGTTGGTTTTTTTAGAACATGTAAGCTGCCCAACTGCTGTGTGGAATGTTTGGGACTCTTGTCCTTAAGGTCTCTTCATACTTGTGAAAGCAGCCACATACATCTGTGAGGGAGGCAGAACCACCTCTTTCTCCGTCTACCCAGCAACTTAATGTTTAGGGGCAACTTAAAGTGATTTTTGGGTGATCCTTAGGTGACATGGTGGATGTGGCCGATCAGAGCCAAGGGAGTGTTTAGGAAGACTGGACACCACCATTAGCATCACTGCAATGATTATGTATTTAGTAGGGTAGCAACGGTTTGTCCCAAGTGACATGTCAGTTTTTCTTTCTTCTTTATTTTTTGTTTCGTTTTGGTTTTCGGCAGCCAAGGACCCTGATTATTTCTATTGCCAGATGGCTTCATCACAATTTAGGGAAGTAACCTGTGGCTGCACTGTGCACCTTCTTCTGCCTAAGCTGATTGCACACACGAACATCCGCTGCTATAGTCCTTATAAAGGATTCTAATCCTTGCACTGGTGTTTCTCTGGGATGCTTTTATTTTATTTCTTTTATTTTATTCTCTCTGTTTTTCACTCTCTTCTTCTATTGCATCCCATTTTGGACACTGGCCATTCTAACATGATGAACACAGGGATGCTCCCTTAGCTATTTTCTTCTGGAAAGATCTAGGACCCTCTTCTCTCTATTAGATTTCAGAAGTGTTGTGGGGTGGGCACTGATCTTCTCTGTGAGCTCAGTTAGCAGATAAGAAATGGGTAGGAAGCAAGGGTTCTGTATTTATTCTGCTTCCCATGGCACAGTCCCAGAACAACTTAGTTGCCCATCCAGATAAATTTACCCTTTACACCCAGCCCATCCTATACAGACATTTTAACCAAGGAAGCATGCTAGGAAAACATTCCAGAGAGTTGGCATTCCTGATAGAAAGTGAAAGTTAATATTTTTAAATAGTTGCCATATCGTGACTCACTGTTTTGACATCACACTGAAATAATTTATGACTGTTTTACATCTTTACATTTAAAGACATCTGACTCTGTGTGAAGCAGCTAAAAATCTGTTGCAGCACAGGACTAGCTGCCTGTGATCAAAGATCACTTATTCAAGGGGGCGCTAGAAGTAGGCCACCACACCCCTGACTCAACTGAGAAAATCTACCCGAGTTCTTTCTTTTCATCTCCTTGATGGGCAGTATAATTCATCACCAAAACTCATAAAAATGATTTTGCTTAAAAAGGAAAAACTATAATCTGGAATATGGTTTATTTTTATTTCATCGGCATTCAGACGGGTTCTTTGAAATTTGGCACATCTACATGTATATAAAAATAATCAGAATCATTAGTACCAGTGTTTAGACTAATTGGAAGTTTTATCTATCAATTCCAAGGCACTCTGGAAGGCATTACACACATTACCTGGCCCACAGCCTCAATAAGGAAGACACAGATTAGAAGAAAGGATTCATCAAAGTATTATGAGAGACATGCTTTGACAAATGACAGCCTCTGCTGACCTGGACAAAGAAATCATGAAACCCTGCTAGATCTGCCACTGCACTTTGTTTTCTAGAATGTTCCCCATCTCCAGAAAATGATTTAATAGCAACTATTTCAATCTTGTCTGGTGACAGGAAAGGCTTAGTTCTCTCTCCCTTTCCAGAATCTTCCCTCTCATAGCTCCAAAGTGATCCATTGTTGATACTGTTTTCCCAATCACTCCACACTTTCTTCTATTTCTAAACTCTAAACAGAGTTTAACTGGAATATATGTTCATCTGTAATGATGATGGCTAAATATGGTACATTTAGGTTGTCATGGGATAGACCTGGCCATAGCCAATATCATTTGTCAACTTACCAGGGTCTAGGATCACACAAGAAACAAACCTCTCCTTGTATGTGTGAGGGACTGCCTAGATTCTGTTAGGTGGTGCAATTAGGTCCACCCTAACTATGGGTAGCACCATTCTGTCATCTAAAGTCCTTGACCAAATGAAAGAGGAAAGTGATCCAAGCATCATCCTTCAGCTCTCTGCTTTCTGACTACAGATCCGAAGAGACCATGCGTGCCGTGCTCCCAACACCACAGCTCACTTGCCAGAATAGACTGTGTCCCAATATGAAGCCTTCTTTCCTCTTAACTTTATATTTTTTCAGGTATTTTATCACAACAATTAAGCATGAGAGAATAATTTGAAACTTCTCAAATATTTTGACATGTAGGATATGTAGCAATCATAATGCTAAAATTATAATTTATATAAAAATATCTTTAAAAACATAATTACAAATACTTTTACTCATTCAAAATTTCAAATTAACAAATATATTGGATTGTCTCCATTATGTATTTTAGAGAGAGTAATTCTACTCAGGAGACAGAAGTTAAATAATTTATTTCATAACATTATTTTTTCTGAATACTAGGCACAGCGTATGTCTTAATTTAAGAGATGTATGGTTGTATGATTCGACCTCGCTGTGAAGTGTACATGTAGCCGTAGTATTAGACTAATGAGAAGAACACATTCTGGGAGCCATAGTGAGCCACAGCACATGCAGCCTGACACACATAAAATGTTTGCTACAAGCAGGGTGGCATAGCCTACCCACACCTGGGCTGTTCTCTTGTATTGATTCAATAGAATGTGGCTGTAGGAACATTTGTGGGCAACAGAAACAGAATAACAGGCATTTGACCACTGAAAAGTAAACAGAAATGAGAACAATTTGTCTTCTACCATTGTAGACTCCTGGTTTGTGTTTAATTGGTTGGCAGTGGCCTCCTCCGTGAGCTATTAGTTAACCAGGAATTTCTCCATGGGTTTCAATTCTTCATGTGCTGCATTATTTCTACAGAACATCTGAGGTCACATGGGCATGTGGGAACGAGTTGGGACATTGAATGGACAATGGCAGTCTCAATGTTTGTGTGGGCTCTTACTCACCACCTCAGACCTGAGTGTGTATCTGATAAGACACACGAGCTCCGGATTCAGGTTAAGTTTTACCCAGAAGACTCCTTGGTAGATAAAGAACCCACACCCTCAACAGAGATGAAATGTGGTCTAGCCCTCAGTTCTTTGTAAGATAGATAGAAGCGAGCAGCACCTCTATGCACAGGGAAGGAAGAGGGTAGCCATTAGAATGATGTCAGCCCTCCTACTTCATATTCAGTGAATAAAATAATGAAGCCTAGTGGAGACGCCAGCTGTCACCAAGTGGACCTTCGGAGAACTCTGCCTGCAGATTCCATTTTGAGTTTATTTATCATCTGTCTACCCAGCAGGGCCAGTTGAAGGACCTGTGAATTGTTTAGTATTTATCTCAATGATAATTTTAGTTTTATATTATTTTCTAATTTTATATGTGTGGTTGGAAATAGGTACATATGTAATGCATGTTTACATGAGCGTTTGTGTGCATGTAGGTCAGAGACCAACTTTTGGTATGGTTCGTCGGGCACTATAGACCTTACTTTTGAGGTAGGATGTCTTACTGGCCTGTAAATCACTAAAGAGACTTGGCAGGCTGGCTAGCCAGAGAGCTCCAGAGATTTTCTATTCTGATGTTTCCAGAGTTAGGATTTTTTTTTTTTTTTTTTTTTGGTTTCTTGAGACAGGGTTTCTCTGTATAGCCCTGGCTGTCCTGGAACTCATTTTGTAGACCAGGCTGGCCTTGAACTCAGAAATCTGCCTGCCTCTGACTCCCAAGTGCTGGGATTACAGGCGTGTGCCACCACTGCCCGGCTGAGTTAGGATTTTAAAGATGTGCTAACTCTGTCTTATTGGGTTTCTGGGTATTAAGTTCAGATACTTGTGCTCTCAATGGAGGATTTCCCACTGCCAGACTCAATTCCCCACTTTAAAATATAATGCTTGTTATTTTCTGAATAAGTAATGACAAATTACTTCTTTGTTACATGTTTCATAGCACAATGACTCACTGATTCGAGGAAAGTTATTTCAAGGAAATCATCTGTGTTTACTCTACTCTCAAGTTCCCCTAACCAAATATATGGAACTGAGCACCACCTGTTCATAGTTCACCTGCCATAAGAACCTGCGGCATCTGTCTTATCACATGTATGCTGTTCTTTCATAAGACTCTGTGCCGTCTAATACTGTGCCATCTCGTCACATGTACCAGAACTCACATTCTTCATCTATCAAGTATGCGGGTTCACATATATCTTAGGTGTTATGAACTCCAGTGTACAGGAACCTCCAGGGGATCTTTTCTTTAAATATGTGTCATGTACACCCAGAAGTAGGATTTGGGTCATGGAAAAATTCTATACTAACGTTTGAGTATCCTATGGTAGTAATAGAAGTTAAAGATATTAACTCTACCAAGAATATTCTGTTGTAAAATAGACTTAAAATAAGTATGGGTAAATGAGGCCACTGATTGACACTATTAATCATATTAAGCTTTAAGCTTGTAGATGTGCTTTATCTAATTCCCCATTTTGTCTGTAATCTTCACTTTTATTCATCCCAAAAACTCAAGCTCATATTCAATGCCTCAGGCATATTTGAAAATATATCTGGAATATAAATATATTTTCTTTTTATTTTATTAGGTAACACTCCCCTCAAAGTTAAATAATGGTATAATAACAGAGGAAAAGAAATCTTAGATAGTAGCCATTCAAGTTATTAAATAGATTTTCCAATCTTTATCATCTTACTTGCAAGGTAGCCAGTTCCTGCATCAGCACAGCCAGTGATAATAGACACAAGGGATTTGTACATGGAGGAAGAATCGCTATCTTAGAGAGCTTACGCATGCTGGAGAATGCTTAGTGCAGAAAATGTGTCTATTATATATAGATTTATGAATTCCAAATTCACAATCACTGCCACTTTAGTGGCTTTGATATAATGAACTATACTCTTTAAAGAAAGCTCATTTTTATTGAAGTTTCAATGATGATAATTTTATTATTTTTGTCCCCCATAAACGATTATATTGATCCCCAGGTGGTCTTATCCTCATCTGTACACTTAGAAATCTAGATGCCACAGGAATAAGGAGTTTAACAGTGGCCAGGGAATTTGTTAGGTTGGTTTTTGTTTACCATTTGACCTTATCATTAAAATAATAATTAAGTAGATATTATGTAGTAAGTTTTGATGGAGGCTAAGATCTATTGGTTCACAGTAAATAAATCTAATCAAAGCTCATAGAGTTCACTTGGGTTGACATGGAGAAACCAGGCAGATCCTATGCTCTTAGCCACAGCATCCTAGGACAAGCCTGCTGCTAGAAAATCCTTGTGAGGAGTCATTGGTTATTAGAGGGATGCACAGGGAGAAGACAGTTGAGGAAGCCTGGGTAGAATTTGAAGCCAGAAGCATATGGTTAGCAATTAACTGAGATGAGGTCTGTGGTATGGCTCCGTTGGAGTTCACGGATAGGATGCAGGACTGCATGGGTTATACCCCTAGCATGACATCCAAGTCCAACATAATGGACTTGGTTTGTAATCCTAGCATTCAGAAAGAGAAAACTATTCTAAAGTAAAGGTCATCCTTGGCTAAGTAGGAAATTCATTGTCATCGTGGGATACATAATATGCCTATGTGCAAAACAAAGTTCAGAGAAGAGGGAGCTACAGAGACATAGAGGATGACTTGAGAAATTAGAGAGAAAACAGTGCCCATCTTTACCTGGAATAATATTAGGAGGATGGCCAAGTCCAGTGTATAGAGATTAAGAATAGAAGCTTGTTGCAGTAACTCCAGAGCAAACACTTCCATTCGTTCTTATTTGAGCAGAATCTCCACTTTCTTTCTCATCCTCTGTCTTCTCTTCTCTTGTCTTCTCTTGTCTTGTCTTCTCTTCTCACTTTTTTACCTCCTCTTCTCTCTTCCTCAACACTCACCTCCCTCATTCCCCTTCCTCCTCCTGCCCCCTCCTCGCATATCCTCTATAGTCTTCTCTCCTCATTCCTCTTCCTCTCCCTCCTTCCCCTTTATTCCATTCTCTCCCTTTCTTCCTTTTTTCTTCCATCGTCTTTTTCTTTTTCACTCCCTTTCTTTATAAAAATGAGCCCAGACCTGTAATTGCTCTGAGCACTTTGTAACTAAGTTATAGGAACCCAGCTGAAGGATTGTTTTTCCAAGTGTTTGAACACAGAGCTATGTCCTTCTACATCCGATATTTCTGCCACAGTAGTAAATGTTCTTGTGCTTTGGAATGTTAACTATTGTAGGAGTGATGATAGTAATATTTCTGTCACATATAATCTTAAATTAGACTTTTAGAGGTGAATAAGTGTGTAGGCATCCACGAGACCTAGGGAGACAGAGTTTAGCAACTAGTTCATGAGCACATTCTACTGATTTCAGAGTGAGGAGTTTGGAGTCTGGATCTTGCGTTTGCCTTATTAAAATGCATTTTAATTAATTATACCTCTAGACTCAGATGAATCATTGAAGAGAGTTTCTGTTGACATGGAGTATTCTTGAAATTTGCCAGCCTTTTGCCTTTGAAGCTATCCCTTTTGATAATGTTGTGTTATCCAGCACAGTTGTTTAAATAGCGCCTAATGAAATATCACTGTGAATGAGATAAAGGGCTTTATGCTTAGTTTAAACAGAGCAAATTTTTCATGTTTTAGACACCACACTCACGGATCACTGTGTGGGTGAATTTGCAGTTAGCAGTGTTGCCTGTGGCACAGTGATACTCGACCAGGCTATTCTTTTTTCTTCAATCTTCTCTCCTCTCCTTTTTACTCTCCCTGGTCTACGGCCCTAGATAGCATAACCCAGAGCGGTTTCTCCAGACAAATACTAATAATATCCATTTAGACATCATCAACCTCTCAGTGACCATAACTCACAGGATAATGACACTCACATCATAAAAGACCAATGGCTGTAAAAACATTTATCTAGCAGGAGTGGAGGCAGCAAGGCTCCTCCACACACAGATTGATGGGAGTCTCCAGGCTACAGTTCCTCCCAACACCTCTCACATTTCCAGTCCTTTCCAAAAATATCTTCAGAATTGTGATTTCTGAATGGATCACAGCTGAAACCCACAACTCTCAAGAGAAAACTAGCAATCCCTTCATTATGACTAGGAAGAGAACACACAGACTCTGGTGCACTCCTCCCTCTGCCTCCATCAAAGGCAATACACTCCTGAGTATTCTGACAATTATCTGCTTCTTTGAGGGAGAATTCGATGACATGGAAGATCTTATTGATGAACTATATGGATGGCTTTCCCCTTGCATGTGTAAGTTGGCATAGAAAGAGTCTGTGTTTGGTAAATATTGCATCATCATATTCATTTATAGGTGATGTAAACAGTTCATTAATTTCAAGTCCTTGTCCTATTAGCAGCTTTGTATGAGTTTTTCATTATATACTATTAACTCCTCAGAATGGTATCCTATATGTGTGTATGTGTGTGTGTGTGTGTGTGTGTGTGTGTGTGTGTATAATTGTATGTGTATTTAAATATGCATTGTTTTGGTTAGTCACTGCCAAACATACAATATAAAGTCAATGGGGATGAGAACATCTCAAATGAACAAATTTCTTTCATCAGAATAACCTGAGGCCATGTCTGTGAGAAACTATTTTAATTGATGTTTGATGTAGGAGGGTCCAGCCCACTGTGGATGGTGTCATTCCTGGGCAGGTGGGACTCAGCTGTATAAGAAAAGCCAGATGAATAAGCCAGTAAACAGCCTTCCTTTGTGGCTCCTGATTCAATTCTTACTTGAGTTCATGCCATGACTACCCCTAATAACGGGCCATGTGATTTAGAATTATAAGCTGAAATAAATGTTATATTGCGATGAGTGGCTTTTGGTTATGATGTTTGTCACAGCACAAGAAACCAAACTAGAACAGAAATTGCCACCAAGAGGGAAGTGTTTCTGTGATGGATCTGACTACAAAGATTTTATGCTTTGAGTTGTTTTGTGGGAGGAAAATGGAAGATTTTGGAGCATTTGGTTAGAAAATCCATTGAGTGTTCAGAAATGAACAGACTGTTCTGTGGAGAATTGGCTAACAATAATACTAAGAGAAATGCAGGCAATGGAGTCCTGGCTTGTAAATTTCCAGAGGAATGAAAAGACTCTATAGAGCCCGCTTGTGTAGTGGTTTGGATTAGGAGTCTGCTTGAGGGTATACAGGAATAAAGAATCAATTGTGATTAACAAGACACCAAAAACACTGAAGTAAAGCTTCCTGTGCTTTACCAGGGCAGTGGATGGTGGTAGCTGGGACAGAAATATCAGGTGTGATTAATAAGAATCCAGCATGACAAGAGGTATATACCTCTGTGATTCATTGGGCTAGGGGGAAGATATTGCTCTGGCTCCGTGCTCAGAAACTCTGGTTCAAGTAATCAAGGCTATGCATGCATCAGAAGAACTTAAGAAAGCTTAGGTAATACTATTCTTGTGATTTTTAAGACATGAAGGAATTATGGGAAGACGTTGAGACTCAGTATCACATGTCAGGGTTGGAGTCCCTCCAGGGACCCACTGAATGGGCATTAGTGAAAGCATGGCCACATTTATAATGGAAACTGCAGAGTATTGAAGAGTCCAATCCCATGAGACATCCGCCAGGGACAGCAGTACATGTGGAGTGAAGTTGTGAGCCAATGAGGCAAGCTTTGTGAACTGTAAAAGGCAAAACCTGAATGGTGGGACAGCCAAAGTCATTTGGAGCTCTAGAACTCAAACGATCTGAGACATTGATCTGTACTGCAGGACTACTACTACTACCATTGTAATAATAGTAATAGTAATAATAATAATAACAACAACAAAAACAGAATGTGATTGTTTTATGCCCTTGTCCTTCTCTTTTAGAATAGGAAAGGATATAACATGTTTCTGATTTTACAGGAGTCCACATTTGAGAGACTTTGGCTTTTTAATGAGACATTGAATCTTTAAAATATTCATTCTTTGTAAAGAATGTGAGACTTTTAATGCTGTGCTGTACTTAGTAACATGATGGTAACTTACCATGAGATCTTGGGAACAAATAAGAATGGAAAGCTTATAGATTAGCAGCGATGTTATTGTGTGTCAAGGTGATAAGAGATCCAGTTCCCTGGTTAGATTTTTGTAGTCAGCTTATCACAACCTAGAGTCAGAGGGGAAGAAGGAACCTCAACGAAAGAATTGCCTGAGATTCGTCTGTGATCATGTCTGTAAGAGATTGTCTTGATGAATGATTGATTGATAAGGGAATGCCCAGACCATGTAGGTGACTTTATGCCTAGGGTTGGACCTGAGAAGAGACAGGAAGTTAAAAGTAAAAGTTAAGAAAAGAAAGAGACAGAGAGAGAGAGAGAGAGAGAGAGGCATGCCTACATAGTTTCTACTTCAGTTTCTTCCTTGAGTTCCCTTGACGGACTGTGAATTGATAGTACATAAAATAAGCCTTATCCTCCTATAAGGTGCTTGATCATAAATTGATTATAAGTTACCACCTACCCCAACAGTGAATATTTCTTGTAGTTCACACCTTGGTTTGTTCTAGTTAAATTAGTTGATAAGGTAGATCCTTAAGCTCAACCCCAGCTGCAGGTTGCCAGGCCTATGCCACAAACCAGTTCTTCATAAGGTGAGATAACTTACACATGGCTCCACAATTGTGCAGATAGGATCAGCCCCTGTAGAGAGCAGCCTACTCACTTCTTGACTAGGAATGCTCACATCACTCCACCTACACACCCTCTTGTTCTGAAATTCATGCTTTCTTCTTGAGACTCTCTCACCTCTCTCTGCATTAGGACTCATTTTATTTTTGATATTTTGCTTCGTTTATCTTTGGCACTGACTTGTCCTTTTCAATAGTGACTTCCTTGTAATTTTATTGGTTTTTAACTTTCTAAACATAAATGGTTATGTTGTTTACAATGCTTATGTATTCTTACCAATTCTCCTTCATGCCATGCTCTGACATGATACTGTCTTGCTGAATTAAACATGGTTTCGATGGTAGACAGTCTGTGATTAGGCTGAAACACATATACTGTCACAAAAGCAAGTCAGTGTTGGTTTATACATCAATCAAGTTAAAATGAGGCATTGCTAGGAAAAATTTACATGTTTACATTTTTACAGAAGTAGTATTAGGCAAAACTGAACAGGATTTCAATTTTACAGTTTGAAAATGAAAATTTTTTTAAATTACAGCAGAATATGAATATTTCCCGCAATCTGCCCTGCCATTCACATAATTAATAAAACTTAAAGCTAATTTGCAAAAACTAAAATTGTCTTTCACATTTTAAATTAAATCAAGGAAATTTAAATATACATTAGTAACAAAATCATGATATGTACAAAATATAAATAGCATTTCCATGGTATATAAATTCATATAAATATATGGATATATGTAAATTTATATTATCTGTGCATGCATTTTTATAGATTTATATGAAGTGATAACACCACCTTTGCCTATAAATTACATTGGTAACAGATGGATATGATGAACTCCATACAAGTATTCACTCTGTGAGTCATTGCCCAGCCTGTGTACCTTGCCTGATCTAAGCATTGACAACCAGAGAGACCATGATTATCTACTTCCACCACCTCAGAAGCTCCCTCCCTCCCAAGGAGGAAAAAAATACATCCCTTCAGTTCTTGATGTTGCACATATCTCACATAGACTGACCCAAGCAGATTTCTCACTAGGACTCGAGTGTATATCAATATCACCCATGCACCTTGCTTCCCTCATTCCTATAACAGGCATGTCCGTGAGTTTCAAGGTCCAGAGCATCAAGAGCCAAGGAAAATTACAAATGCAGTTTAACCCAAATATTCACCTCTCAAAAACTTTAAGAGATTTGGAAATTGATTTTTTAGAAATTCTATTGTATGGTTCTTTAGCACAAACCTCACAGATAAAACTATTGTAATGTCAAAAGGCTGGATGATTCTGTTTGAATCAGAAGAGCTACTATAGATCTGGACATACTAGGGGTCTTGAAGTTCTTATGTTGTTAATCCTGTAGGCTTCCAGGTCTACATTAAGAAGGAGGTTTCCTACCAGTGACTTTGGACAGCTATGATTCCTCCTTAGTCCTACTGAGCCTCAGACTATTACACTACAGTATGGCAATCTCACCAGAGTTTTGATCTCTACTCTCACTTGTCTTCACCCAAATGCCTACACATGCCCAAGTGGCAGCAACCACAGCTCTTTCCCATGGCCCCATCTTTCAGCTGATTTTCAGTGAAGCTCCTATGCATGTTGCATAGTGTAATAGGAAAGGAGACTAAATAGCCAGAATACCTTATAACTGTGAAACACAACGAGCCTGAATGCTTTGTGTGTAAATTGAAAGGCACTTAATATTCTCCTCCAAATGTCATCCTCGATGCTATTTATTAAGGAGGACTTTTAGCAGCTCCAAGCTAGTGGCTGGCTGTATAAATAGATCCTCTATGTCAAGCAGTGGACATACAGTTTCACAATCTCTTGGTTTGAGTCACAAAAAAGTAGTGACATGCAAGCTCATCATGGAGATGAATTCTGAAGAAGTTTAAGTACAGGACTATGACAGAGGTCAAGTGAAGGTGGAACATACCATAGCCTGGAATATTATTTAAAAAGAATGTAGAAGATATTGAGCCAAGTGCAGTTGACAAGCCCATCATGTGTCAAAACTACTGAGATACTGATGTTACTATCTAATGACTGTCATAGAAGCAAGAGAGAAGAGCTGGTTTTTTCTTTTCTTTGTTTAATTATTCCTTCTTTTCATTCTCTGTTCCTCTTCTTCTCTAAGATTCTCTTTGTAAGTGATGATTAGTAGGCTTATGCTGCCCCCAATCCCTCTGTTCTTTGCTTCATAAAACAAGCATTAAATGGTGTGGAAAGCCCATGGAAGGTGCAGCTAGATATTGTAAACCTGTGAATTTATTTTTGTAGATCATAATTACCCCTCAAAGTCTCTATCTCAGCTTCTAAGAAATGCATTCAGAATGTTCCAGGAAGCATCTTTCACTCCAGATCAGCTTATGACTAACTATTGGTGCTGGATGTGTTATGTCAGAGAGGTATCTATGGGGGTAGGGTTGGCTTGGACAGTAGAGATGCCATTTTCACCATGTAATGACAACAGAGCTTTCAAGGAATGTAGGCACAGGAGTTCCTGGTGCAGGTCAGCCATGTTTTCTTTCTACTTCCTTCCAAAGAATGTTCGTGGTCTTATCCCTCCTCTCTGATGATGCAGGATTCATTTCACTATCTTCACATTTCTGCTGTATAGGCCTGGTTCTGCCTACCATAGTGGATGGTACAGGAACCTCATGTCTTCTTACTGTGCTCTTCAGTCTATCATACCCCAGCATTTGATGTATACATAGAACCAAACTGTCGACATGACACGGTCGGATCCTTCTCAGTCAGCTTTATTGCAGGAACGACTCTTGACTTATGGACGGGGACGGGACCAGGACGGGATCCAGGACGGGGACCTATGGCCGGGGCCCCTCAGCAGCAGAAATGAGCTGCTTATATAACTGCCCAAGGCAGGCTGGGTGACGTGTTCTCTCAGGATAGGTTAAGCTGCCAATACCTCATTAGCATAAGCCCGCTTGGGAGGGGCACAAGGCTGACACATGCACAAAGGACTTGTTTACCAGTTTAGCTGAGCTGGCCACTCTGGAAGCCAGCTGCTTACATTGTCAGGTGCTAGTCATACGACTTTGCAACTGTAAACACGCTGCCTACACCAAACTAAGTTGTAGTTTTATTCCAAATATTAAATAGATAGGAATCACATAAGTTTAAACTCTCCCTTCATAGTATAGCATCACAGAATTGTTTTGTCACATCGGTCTTGGATGCTGGCAGAGGTGGGACAGATTCATTTAGGTAGACAATGCCAGTTAAGATTAAACTTGGTGTGTGCTCAGGAACTGAATTGGACTCAGTTGCTGGAAGCCCACTAGTAAAGCAGACTCTACCATAGGATAGAGTTAGTAATTTTCTTTATGAAGAATTCATCTTACCTTAAGCTGGCAGGAGAGCTGGAGGGGGAAAATGGTCAAAATGTGATATGGCTATCATGACATATGTATTTCATGTAAGCTGGAGATATCTAGCTCTGTGTGTTGCACTATATTTAGCAGACACAAGCGTGTTCTTGAATAGAAAAGAGATGATATGGAAAGGACAGAAAATCATTTGCTAGGGTAAACATCTAAGAAAATGTATCTGAAAAGGAAATGGAATTTGGATGTCAAGAATCCCCAACAGCAATAAATGCCTGTCCTATATGAGAGGGAGCCCTTTGTAAGAGGAATCTTCACTGTGCACTTTAATGAAATCTCCTGTAGTCTGATCATGTAGAAAATGCCCTCTGAGATTCTCTGTATGCGACACCATCAGAATTTGCTGACACCCGAGAACTGTTACTTCAAAGGATCTCAAAATATACAACTAAATAATAGAGCACATGAGTGAGCCGATGAGAATGGGATAGAAAGAGATAATACTCACGCCATAGGCTACCACAATAAGGGCCACAAACTGGGTTCTTAGAACAAATAGCCAAGCAAGTTTCTTTCTCCTTTCTCCCTTCCTTCTTTCTTCTTCCCTCCTTAATGGTAAAATGGGTAGGCTTACCAAGGCTTGAGTAGGGAGTTTCTTCTCCCTGTTTCTGGAGGCTAAGTCTCACATTAAAGTGCAATAGCAACACACCTTGCTGGATTTCCTCCCTGACTTGAGTCTTAGCGACTGAATTTCTGCTTTCAGTGGGAATCGTGAGTGTTTGCTTTTTGAAGACCTGTTCAGCTTAGAAAGACACATTAATCACACATAATGTGTGATACTGAAGTTTAGGAAACACTGTACTTTTTAGAAAGCACACTTAAACATACAGCATATGTATTTGATTCTATATGTGTGTCCATGTAAGCACATGACACACTGAACATCAGTGATGAGTAGCACTACAGAGTTTGTGAAAAAAGTAAAAAATAAACAACAAGAAAAATAATTAAAAACAAAGCAACAACAACAAAATAAAACAAAACCCATGAAGAGGCACTAATTCCTAACATGTGTGGAGGCTCTGGGTCACAAGAAACACACACACAGAATCGTTACTTGCAATTTAATGGATGTTAAAGCCTTAACTTTTATGGACGTGGAAAACAGGAACTTGTTTGCATGTTGTATGGCTGAAAGACATAAGAATAAGATAAATGGCACATGTCCTTTGAGTTTCTTGCAGTTATGTGGGGTCTGTATATGTAAGGCAGTTGAGACTTTTAGGAATTAAAGGGAATGCTGACTTTTGATTACATCCCCCATATTCAACTCCCCTGTCTACCTCCTCCATGTTTCTACCTTCTCTTCCCAGATCCCATGTATTTCTGAACCCACATTAAGGAACATTGTATATTCTGTTCAGTAAGTCCTTACACTGCCCTCCATATGCAATTGTGATCTGCAGTCCTGGGTATGTGTGCTTGCATTATGAATATTCTTGAAGAGAGGTCACATATCCCACATGATCCATTCTAATCAAAGTTAGTAAAGCTTGGGTCTGTTTGCTACTGTTTGACTTTTTTACATCTTGATTAATGTCTTTCTTAAGTGGTCAGGCATAGGAACTGAATGTAAAATCTGAATAATGTAAAACTGTTGAAGATATAAATTCTTAACTCAGGGAGCAATGTCATTTTTAAAAGAGCTAATTTTAAATAAGTGTTTATCATTATTTCCCAAGTGTGTTAACATTAATAATAACTAATGGGATAAAGCAAGCATCCTTTAAGGAATGTGGGTACACATACACAAAAAGGTTGACAACCTCAAACATACTCACTGAAACACACAAACAAACAAATACAAACATTTACACACATACAAATATACACTTATAAACACTTTGTAGCATCTGTAGAATACATCCTAAAAATCCACATTGGAAATGACCAATCACAGCTATTTAAATACTTGTGAGCTTCTGTATATTTACACATCACACGTGGAATTAAAGTGACTAGTGTTTGGAGCCAAGAGTCATTAGTGCTGCCCTCTTAACATTCTAGTTTTTGTACAGAGTGAAGCTGGCTCCTTTCTTAGCACAAGCTGTTCTGCCTGCTTTGTAAGCAGATATATTAACCTCGGTGCTGATGCATTTGATATTGATCGCTTTCCCTTTGGCCTGCATCCTGACACAACTTTGATCTTGAGACTGGAGTGGAGTATTGTGCCTTAACTAGACTAAAATCAATTTTTAATAAGAGTCTTCACTGGCTGTGACAGTTTCTCCTATCTAATTGATAGGCCAGACTCAGAATAAATGAAAAGTGAATTTTTCAAGTATACTCTCAATAACAAAGCTCATACCACTGGCAACAAATGAAGTAAATTACCACGTGCCCTGCATGGGATTAAGAACCAGATGGAAATGAATTTCACATCACGCAGATTCATGTGGAGAGGGCACTTGCCTTATTTTCAAATGCCTATTGACTTCATTTACCTATAATTTGGTTAAGAATAATCCCAAGATCATAATTGTTTAGTGAGTACACTTAAATGAAGTAAATAATTACTACTGGCTGAGGTTGCATTCACTAGTTTCCTTCTTTTTAAAGAGAAAATAGAGATGATTTGTGGGAAGTGTTATTATAAGGTGTCTTAGATAGAACATCTAGTTATAAATGAAAATTCGTCAACTTTATCTACCCTGATGTGACTGAAATTAAGTTTTCTTATGACAGAAAATAAAGTTTTCATTAACTTCTAGTTTTTTCATTTCCATTGTGTTATGATTCACACTGGCAGACCCCAGTCCTGGCAAGCATTTGTCCCATGTTTCCTGAGCCTTGATGGTTTTCCTCTCCTTTTATGGAGTAATAATCCCTAAACAGATGTGCCAGGGTTAGTACACCATCCTCTTGTGGAATTGCCTCTTGTGTCCTTCTACTTTTGCCAATTATGAATAATATAGTCAGAAGTGTTTTCAAGCAGGTATTATATAAATGAATTCTCAGCCCATTCTAGCAAAGATGTACAGACACAGTTCAGACTTTTACAGGAAGTTGGTTCTTAGTGTTGTCAAGAACCACAGAACTATCTCCCAAGTGTCTGACTCTGCATATCTCATCAACAGTACTGAGAGGACCCAGGGCTCCACAGCCTCACCAGCATTTGGAGATTGGTTGGGTAGAGCTTTTCTATTGAATACAAGGTTGTCTCCTGGTGACAAATGAAATGCTATTTAGTCAAAGGTTTATCTGCTTTCATGATATCATTTTCAGTGTAGTATAATTTCAAGTATTTTGTGAAATGTTTCTGAAATTCTGTTCACCTCTTGAAAAGCCATTTTCTATGAGACAAGCTACGATGTCAAAGCCAAGGGTGCAGGTGTTTCCTACCACCAGATTGGGCCCTTCAGGTACAGTCACACTTGTTATATTTAGAAGTCCTGAACACAGATGTTATGGAATACCTAGTATTCTTTTGGGATACCCTTATAACCATCTCCTTAAAGGCACCTGTGTCCTCTACATGGTTCCTGCAAATCCCTTGCAGGGATACACACTGAACATGAAAACTTATTGATACCAGTGTCCTGCTCCTTGAAACCTTCCTAAAGCATTTCCATCACATGTGAACATAGCAACAGTTCCTTAGGATCCTGTTGAGCGAGCAGCTTCTGTTTTCTCCATGGTATCGTGTTCATTCCTTTTTGTCGCTGCAACAAAATAGCAGACTAGAAGCGACTTAAGAAGGATCATTTGGGTCATGGTGTAGGACGAATTGCATGGAATGGCAATTTGTAACCCATTATTGCTAGAAGATATGACATCCTGACTCCAAGTGGCAACAGAAGGGCAAGGGAACTGCTGATCATGTTGGCTCAGGAACAGGGAGATGCAGGAAGAGTAATAGCTGTAACAATCAAGTCCAGTCTCACAGAGACCACTTCTCCTATCTAGTCTGCAAAAGAATTCACTTTCTGCCAAGCAGGAGCAACATCAGGGACCAAGCATTCCACTATGGGATCCTGAGGGAACATTCCATACTTCAAAGTGGGATCCTTTGCTTCCTTCACGTTGTTTAAATTTTATGAGAATTTTTGTATTACTATCATCACATACTTCAGGAATTTGATCAATAGGTAGAGAATCTAAGAACAAACACATAACTGAAAATCTCTATGAGGAATTACATATTATAATAAAATCAAGAGATTTTATACATCTGACCTATGAATTTTTCTGTAAATGGCTTGAAATATACATTCTGTTTCTTGGGAAGCCATTGAAGATGAAGATGAGGAGTCTTACAACATGGGGGCTACTGAGCACTTGGATCAGGTGGAGATCAGGATCCCATGATGAAGGCACACTGTATTCCCTATTTGATTAGTTTGTTCTTGTTTCTCAGAAATCCAGCAAACAGTGGCTTTCTCCATTTGTTCCACAGTCATTGAGACAAGGCTTACTTTCTCTGTTAGATTAGAGCCTTTTAATCTTTGTGGCAGCCAGCTTGTACTTGATTCTCAAAGAAGAATCAGCTTTTGGGGAGAATTTAGCTCTGTGGTATTCTAGAACTGAGGGGGTCACATTCCATTTGCATCTCAGGGTGTCATCTGTGGGTGCCTGTGCTTGTACTCCATCTCTGATCAAACTGGGCTCACAACACTGAACCTCGGCATGGCAAAAGGTGTTCCATGGGAATGAAAAAAATCAACGGTTCTCCTGTGTGAACTTGTACACCTGGCTTAACACATTAAATCACCATCACTATGTTTCTCCTGTGTACTGTAATCCAGTGACAAGCCATTCTCATACTAACAAGAGGTATGTGAACCCAAGCGGATAGGAATCATGGCGCACCTTAGTAGCCTCTGTTACTGATACTTTAATAGCAATTTTTTAATGATTCAGTAACCCCCTTTTGTTTTTAAGGTATATTCTGCCTTATTTTGTGTTTTTCTATGAGAACAGTGGACATCATATAGAATAGGCTTAAACTGTGTTGATGGGTATAAATGTTAAATGTATCCAGAAATGCTTAATAAAGCAACAGAAATCTCAAAAAAATTCTCTCATAAAGTGAATCTCTGGGACACAGTCTTGAAGATATGAAGTATTTTCCAGCAGAAGATATTTGGCCCTATTAAATAAATGTTGTGTCCCAGTGTCTGTGTTACAGGTACAGGCTTTAGATTCTTTACCTCGGAGATAAGGACATCAAAGGAAATCAGTGATGTCTCCTATAGAGCAAACCATATTCAAAATAGGAAGTGCCTTGCTAAAGTTTGCACATGCTAAACCATAAAATGGGGTTAAATATCTCCCACAACTCTGAAAACTGGATGCCTAACACCAAGTCCCCTGTCTTGGGTATGATGGCAGGCTGAAAGAACTCTCTGGAGTCTCTCTCATCAGGGCACAAATCTCACATGTCAGGTCTCCATCCTATAGGCTTAATCCCTTCCCAAAGTCCCCACTCCCTAGTGTCATGATCTTAAGGATCAAAAGTATGACATGTGAATTATGAGAGGATACAAATACTTGTTTCATTAAATCAGTTGTCATGAAGTTTATTTACATCCTCCACTTGAATTTATTTGACCACCTCCTCCCCAACATTGAGGGTCTGTTTTCATAGAGATGCAGGAATAATCTATTTTTAGACTCACTGTCCTAGTCTCAGAAAAGCTGCCTGATATTTCCAAGCTTATTCAGGACATTATTCTTTTAGAAAATTAAGACAGACTATTATCCTTATATCCTACGGGCAGGTAGGTACTCTGGGACACATTTTCACAGAGATTGAAGCAGTTATTTAAGAATTCTATTTAAAATAAAACATAGGCTTAGTCTCACATCTACTTTAACTTAGAAAAATTTATCAAGATCACACGTTGCTTAAAGTAGTTTTGTATGTGATCTGGCATCTTGGGGCTAAGACGACAAGGATAGGCTCTTTCTTAATGAGAATGGGGGAATAAATTAACAAGCCACTTGATAGAATTCCATCAACTCATCAGAGAAGGTGTCAATTCAGACCAAGTCAGTGGCAATGGAGGACATTGCTTCCTGACTATGACACTATGACACATGGAGGGTTTAATTAAATCCTAATTCCCTCTATTTCCCAACATTACCTCAGATGCCCCATTGCGAGGTTTATGTGTAATGAATAACAACAGCCACAAATAGCTCTTGCTCACATCTTTGTAAAGGAACTTCTACCTTCTCAGAGTTGTGTAGACCCTTGGTGTCAGAGAAATGCTTTCCTCCTCAGGGTATTTGTTCTTCTGCCTTTGGCTTCAGATTTCTTTTCTATTTCATTTCATGGTGGTCAAGCTGAATCTTCTGACCTCTACTTTTTTCACAGTGTTTGATTGCTTGTTTTGAGTATATGAATAAGGCCCCAGAAACTGTTGACTGTGTTTCTATTGAGAGGTTGTTGTTATATTTATTTTCTTTTTTTAAAAAATGATTATTGAACACATACAAAAAATGAAAAAGTCATCTTTAAGTTTTAAAGTCTAAAGTCAAGGAAAACAAACTAGAAATATATAGCTGGGTATGAGTATTATGACTGAATTAATATAAACTAGTTTACTATGACTGGGTGGAAAAAGAGTAAGGTATAATATAATCACATCCTGGTAGAACCCACAGAATTTACTGTTGTTTCTAGTTTGAAAAAAACAAACAAATAAACCAAAACAAAACAGAAACAAAACAAAAAACAGACAAGAAAACTATGTCCCTCTATGTTTGTGTTAAATATGTCACTAAAACAGCCAGAGCAGGGTAATTTTAACAATTAGACATTGCTACTTGGCCAAATTGGAATTTTTTCAAAACAAATATCTGCTACTTATTATAGAGTAATTAGAAGCATGTCTTTTGGTAGGTCTTTCTGGTCTTTGCACGGACCTAGGAACTTGGATGCAAGTTATAGCTGGTAGAGAGGCAATTTTTTTCCTATCTGGTCAGAGCAAGTGGTTATCATGCTTGATATTTTAACATCTATGCCTATATTTCATTACATGTCAGAATTTGTTTTGCTATTTGCAAGAGAATTTTCACTGAACTCTAGATTTAGAAAAATCAAGTCATTGAGTTTCTTGGGATTAGGATGATTCAATAATAATTTTATTGCTAAACTTACAATACTTCAACTTTAATTAATGCATACATGCTATAGTATAGAAGATGACGCTTATGCACCATTATATATCTTTGTGAGTAAACACACAACAAGGGGAGAGGTAAGAAACAACTTTCTGAGCATGTGGAGGTAAGCATTCATTAGGTGAATGCTGAAAGTCCAATCTGGGGTTGAGTAAGGAATTCAACCCACCCCAGAGACAGTAGATGAAGCACACCTACCCCTGAAAGCCGAAGGGTGAGTCCCTGATCTTGCCTCCAGCTTTCTGTACCATAGACATTCTTCATTAGGTTAGAGCTCCAATGAATAAAAAAAAGGACTCTGAGATCCTTCTTGGTGAGAGTGGAACTGGGCACATGTATAGTCAAAGTCAAAGCCCTGAAGGTTTCTCACTTTGCCGAGAAGCCTTCTAAGCATATATAAATGGTCCTGGTGTTTGCTCTTTTCTGGGCAGTTCTCTGAGTTCTCTGGATCCTCTAGAAAGGAAGCCCATGTCTATATTAGGTAATTTTCTGTGCTGTCATAAAAAGCAATTTATAGAAAAGAGAATTTATTTGGGCTTAGGATACCAGAGTGTTCAAAAGTTCATGATGACAGAGCTAAGGCAAGCGGCAAGAGCAGGATTCTGAAAACTCACATGTTGAATTACAGGTACCAAGCAGAGAGAGAAACTGGAATGGTGCAGGATTTTAAACCTCAATGCCCACTTCCTTTAACAGGCCCACACCTCTCAAACCTACTCAAAAGCGCCACCAATTGGTCATCAAGTATTCAAACACCTTAATCTATCAGAATATTCTTAATTAAATCACCACATGCCTTGGCCTACATGGCCTCCAGGTTACATCTTAAATCAAAATACATTTAGACCAACTTTAAAAGTTCCCATAGCCTTTCAGTCTCAACACTTAAAAAATGCAAAATTAAAAGTCTCTTCTGAGATTCAAGGCAATCTCTTAATTGTAGTTCCTATAAAATCGAAAGGCAAATTACCTACTTTCATTATTTACAGAATATACATTTCCATTGCAAAAGGTAAAAATTGAGGCACAGTAATGAATAAAGAAACAAAGCATGAGTGAATCCCACTCCATCGAACTCCAGATCTGTGTCTCCAGATCGAATCTGAAAGAGTGAAGATGAATTCACCTTTCCAACTTTGCTACAGACCTCTCTTCCCTGAGCTTACTGTACTGTCTGCCATGGCTGCTGTCTCATATCTTTAGCATCTCTAAAATCTTGGGGTCTTCAGTATAACCCAGGCTTCTCTTCCACAGTTCACACAAAGGCCTCTTAGAGCCTTTTGACCTCTGAGGGCCTTCCTGTGGTAATTCCTTTGTTAAACATTTGCTGGCTTCATCAGCTCTTTGAAACTATGGAAGAAGAATTCACAACTCCCTTACTCTGTGTTTTTTGTGAGTTCAAAGCCGTATCAGTAATACTAATAAGTTTGGGTTGCCAACTTCCAATGGACCCCAGGATCATTGAATGACATTTACAGAAGCTTTTATTAGTTGTGGCCTTATAGGAGCATAAGAGGTCTTATGCTCTCTTTCCAACTTAGAAGATCATCTATGTTAGAGTCCTCCTTGGAGGGCACACTTCTCTTTATTTCAGAGTAGATCAGGTCTCTCCCTAATCTGATCATCTCTTTTCTCTTTCAGCCCAACCCTCGGGTGTAATATTAAATCTTCAGGTGCTCATTTTCTTTCCAAACTGTACACATTTCTTTCTGCCCTACTTACTCTTTTTCATTTAGACCTGCATAAGAGCAATTACTAATAACCATGTGACAGAGTCAATATTAGGCTCTCTTGAAATCTCCTCCACCAGAGAAATTTGTCCTTCACTTGTACATTTAGCCTCAGGCAAACTTTGAGGACAAGGGTAGAAAAATAGGTATAAAATTTTTGCTAAAAATATCACAAGAAAGGCGAGTTGCTAATATTGTTCCGCTCTGAAACACCTTCAGCTGAACCTCCACAGTCCACATAGCTGCCAGCACTCCTGGCTCCCAAATTCCTACTAAGTTGGACTGCTAAGCCTCACTCACGGCACTCAGGTACTTTCCCAGTCCAAATTTCCAAAGTCCTCCACAATAAGAAGAAACAAAACAACCAACCAAATCAACAAACAAAACTCAGCATGGTCAGGTCTACTTTGATTTCTAATATTTGTTATTATTCTATTGAAATAATAAAATTTTATGACTAAGGCAACATACAGAATAAAGAGTTTATTTATGTTTATGGTTCCAGAAGTTTAGAGTTCATGATGGTGGAGTAAAGGCATAGTAGCAAGAATGAGAAGATGAGGCTCATATCTTGATCTTCAAGCACCAAGCTGAAACGGTATAAGGGCTTTTAAACCTTGGAGCTTACCCTCAGGGACATACTTCTTCTAGCAAGGTCACACCTCTTAAACCTACCAAAACAGTGCCACTGACTAGGGACCAAATGTCTGAGTCTACAGAGGACATTCTCATTCAAACTACTACCACAATGTTCTTTCTCAAGTATATGAAAACTAGGGTCTATAAGTGAAGTTGTATCTCTCTTTTGGATAGCAGAGAGACATACAAGAAAAAGTTCCCTTCAGTAGGTAAGGCCCTGTGTAGAAAACCTCAGAAAGTCACTCCTGGTGCCTTTCTCAACTATAGAAATAATAACTAAAAGGAAAGAAAACGTGTTTAGTGTCCAAATTCTCTAAATGTTATCCCAGGCAGGAGTTGGTGACAAAGATTTGATGATTCCTTTCTGTTATTTTCCTTGGACTGTTACCTCAGCCCTCAACCTTGACATTCTATGTCAAGGGCAAATTTGCCTAGTGGGTATTACCCTGTAGGTAGGTCTTGTGAAGAGGAAGTACAGGACATGGTGGAACCTCCCCACATTGTACCATGGATAAAAAGGACCAACTTGGGCACATTTCCTCCTGCCTGTATCCAGTGACCTAGACAGAGATTACAGCAATATACACATCATTCTCCATCCTCATATAGCAACGACAAAAGGGAAAGTAAATCACATGTGTGTATCAAAAAAATAAATCAATACAGAGTCTCCAAAGAATTCCAAAACAACAGCCTCCACCAATATATCTGTTCATTAAATTATGGAAAAATAGTAAAACACAAAGCTTCCTCCAAGTCAAATATCCATGATTTGGTCTCTATGGTATCAGGTGAAGGCAGATAGTCTGCTTGATAGTGGGGATGCAAGTAGATTTGACTCATGCTCATGAAGCTAATGCTGTTAAGTTTCTTAAATTCTTTATGTAGTAATCTCTTTTGCAAAATAGTTTATATCATTACTATATACATGGGTGTGTTATATATGATATATATCATATATTACACACACACAATAAATTCATAACATGCACTCATCGAAAATGGAATAGAAACAAAGTACAGCGTGTTTGTTTTATTTATTTCTTGAGACAGTTCATTATGTAGTCTAGTTGACCTGGAACTGCCTATGTAAATGAGGCTAGCCTTGAACTTACGAAAGATGAGCCTTCCTCTACCTTCTGACTACTAGACCTATGTGGATGTAGAGAACAGACACCCTGAGAAAAACAAGCACTTAAATCCCTCTCAGAAGCAAAATGTTGTCTGCTTACTGAATACACAGGGGAATTCACTTTAAAGTCTCAGTGGATGATCTGTGCTAGGTTGTCTCCAGAGCAAGTGAGATGTGCACACAGATGTGCCACCTGCTGTCTTACCTGCCTCTACATGGTGCAGTGGAAGCAGTGCTTGTCTGCATCTGAGCAGCAGGCGAGGAGATCCAGGCCTGGAGTATTATGCTATCTAGAGAATGGATGGGCTATAAATCTATACAGGGCCCTGATTCCTGACAGCAGCAGAAGGTTGTGCTCACAATATATTTATGAGATAAAGGTTGCTAGCATGCTTTAAAACACTCAATTGAAAACAAAGTAGAATATTCTATCCAGGCCTGTAATTTTCTCTAAGAGCTAGGTGAACCACCTGTCTGGGGCAGGGCTACAGAGGTGAACTGATTTGTGCATATTCATTCTGAGGTCGGCACCAAGCTCTGAGGTGGCTGGAGGTCCAGGCAGTTGGACTTTATAAGGTAACCAGGCTCTATTGTAGAATCAGGTGAATGGGGGAAATATTCTGATGACTGTCTGTGCTAGACTCTTACCAGTCTTGTAAGCTTTCCTGGATGGCATATTCTGCATACCCACTTTCCAGTTTTGACTAGAAAAAAAATTTTTTTGATCTCCACAGAAGGAGTTTTGAGCATTGCTCACACTTCTTTCTGTTGGTCAGGTGTTTGACTATGACTGAAAACTTAAGTGGTTCCCAAATCGGAGGTGTCACGTTGTCAACATGGAGAAGGCTTCCCTTCTAAAAACACACTGTCAAAGAATCCTTAAAACAGTCACTGACGCTCAAACCTTCAAGAGAGAACTCTATGCGTGGCAACAGGAATCTGCCCTGCTGGAGTAAAGGCTGTGCACCAAGTGAATACTTCCACTCCCATGTGTTTCTCTCTGTTCTTGGTGAGACAGGCCCAAACTCAGAGAGATGTCTACAGCCTGCGCCCTTTACACTGGCAGTCTGCTCTGCACTGACAAGTTCTCAAGGTAGTGAGGTTTCAGCACATCCAGAAACATACAGATGAATCCTAGAGCATCCTCACATGTTGTGTGTGTATCTGCATTTCTGTGAAATAATCTTGCTTAAAATATGAAATTCATGTAATTTGTTGACAGAAAAATAGTTTAAAGTGTTTATGTAAAAAAAAAAAAAAAAAGGAAGGAGGGAGGGAGGAGAGAGGGCCTGGGAGAGATGCGGGCAATGAATTTCTTTATAAGATTTCCTCATGCTGTATTTATGTTTTTGAAAATAAAATATCAACCAGGTAGTTATGTTTAAATAAAATAAACAACACCGTGTTCTTTGGAGGTGAAATAGACAATAAAGTTTGAATAGAGATCTTAAGCAAGTACAGAAAGCTCAAGAGGCCTTTATCATTTTAAATATATGGAAAGAATCATCAAATATACAGGTTTTGAAACATACACAATGCATTATGTAAACACATTCATACATCATATATACATATACATGTGTACATTACATAAGATTTTAGTGTTTGGTCATGAATACGAAGGCCATGACTACTAACTACCCCAGTCTTGTGCCAGGTATAGGTTGTCTGACCAGAGAAAATTCCTTTTACATGCTGAGAAACCATGAAAGGAATCAGTGGAACATGAGATTCTCTGAGACTCACCCAGGAAGGGATGAGGGTTCAGGTCCTCCTTGGCTGTAGAACAGTCAAGTTGGGGCTCCCTTGTCATGTCCTTATTTAGTCTACTTATGGAAAGAGTCAGTGCTACTAAATGATGATTCTGTTTCACACCTGAAAACAATCTCCTTTGATCCTTCTTATTTTTTAAAGAATTTCACAACTCAAACCACACTGATTACATGTGTAATCTTTTTCACATTTTTTTGTTGTTGTTGTTTTTGCTTTTCCCCCGCAAATATCATAGCAGCATTCTGGGAAAGCATTTGGTTTTCTCTTGTGACTTCATGGGGAATGAGATGAGGTTGTTTTCAGGCTGGTGACTCACTAAAGCAAATTAAGTTTCCACTTGTATATAACCTTAAATTCAGCATGGTTTTAAAAATACTAATGGCATTCTCAAAGAGCATTTAAATAGTTTCAGCAAGATAAAAAGAAGTCATGGATATATTTTTTCACTTCCTCTGGTTGGGGAAAAGGAGAGTATGGCTCTTGTTTCCACAGCACTTTTTGCTACATATGTGGACTTCGAACAGTATTTTGCTTTATAAATTGCCTTATTTACTCTCATAGAATACATGACACTTGGCTAATATCGTTTGCATCATTATTACTCCTTCCTATAATCACTGATACATAAAATATCAGTAAATTAATTCTTTTTTTTTCTATTTATACATTTAGATCGTTAGGTAATTTGAAAAATATACTAACACATGAAAGACTGACTTCATTATATCAGATTATTGAACATTACAATGCATTCCAGCACCAGCAATATATACAGCATGTATCACATCTGTGGGGTCTCACAGCCTACATATGAGAAATACAGTGTGGTGTCAGGAGAAGACTTTTGGTGATATGTACATTTTACTCATTTTAACAGTGGTTCTTAATATCAAAATTAAGTGAAACATTTTCATAGTGGGAGATGGAATGAGAGACACTAGAAGTGGAGGAGAGTTGATTACCGTGTGGCTGTAAACATGGGTTTGTGGGCATCACACCCCTGTGAATAGGCTCAATGGTCCCAGAGAAGCATTTTAATCTGGAGTATACTCTGGAAGCAATGGAGAAAATGAATTTGTTGTGTTTTGCTTGACTGTTTTATTATGGGAAGTCTGAAATAACATTGACATCAGGTAGAAACAGTACAGACATGCTCCAGATGCAGATTTACAGAGTTTGTGTATCAGCTATGACATAGGGACCTCAATGGATGACTGAGCTCCTGACTAGAAACTTATGATTGGCTAAGGCCAGTGGTTCTCACCCACCCTAATCCTACGACCTTTTAATAAAGTTCCTCTTATTGATTGTCTCATTGCTACTTCATAGCTGTAATTTTGCTACTGTTATGAATTGTAATATAAAGATCTGATATGCTGGATAATTGATATGGAACCCGCAAAGGGGTTGTGACTCACAGTTTGAGAACTGCTGAGCTAGGTCTTTTAGGACTATTCTGTGACTCACCGTCATGGAATAAGATACTTCTAAGAAATGTTTCATAATGAACAAGGACACATCAGTCTCTAAAGTGACCCTGGCTATGGATAGGGGCTCCCACAGATCCCCTCTCATCAGCTCACTCCCCATGGTTCCTCTATATTTCTCAGTCCAAAGCCACCTCATTTTCCACAAGCAGGGCCTCAACAAACACTGAAAACAAATAGAAGTTGATGGTAGTTTGTTGGGACTCATGTTCTCTCCCCCACCACCCCTACTGTCTGTGAGATTACAGGTTTGCCCACTGCTTTGGTGTGTCGAGGTCACAGTGTTTGGTACATTGTTGACTTAAGAAATTTGAATAGCTTGATTTATTTCCTGTATATGTGTACATTCAATGCATGTATGCATTTCACACATGATAAGAGTATATATGAACACTTGCCAACAAAGACACAGCTAATAATAAGGTACCACCTGCCCTGGGCATCTGAGCAATTGTGAGATACCTAGCTAACTGTTGCTAATTTCCATGGGAGGGACAAGGGCCAGACATAGAGAAGGCAGTCAGAGTTTACATTATCCCAGAATGTAAATGCAGAGCCACACTGGGCTGAAGCTCTTGATGTTTTCAAGAAGAGTAAGAGAAGTAGCTATGAGCAAATGTAGTTCTCAGTTTCTTGTGGAAAGGATGAACCAGGAAAAGCCAACAAGCTGGAGTTGGCTGACTGTGTCTGATAGAGACAACTGTGAAATTCACATTCTGTGTTCTGGTCTTTGAATATTCCTCAGGGGTCCAGCTGTTCAGGACTGAGTCCACTATGTACAGAGAGCTGTATAGGCCTTTACATGGGCATTAGATCTCAGTTCACAGTGGTTAGCAGCATGGCTAGGTACCAAGTGTAGTAATACCTTCCTGCAAGCCAAGGACCTGAGAGATAAGGAAGATATAGTATTCAAGGCCAGTTTCAGCTACAAGGTGGGGAATCCTTGGTCACAAAATGTCCTGTCTTAAAACTAATACACAAACATTGTATGTCTTTGCCAAAGTACCCTTATCTTATCTCTTTGATCTTACACTTTGGGTCCAGAGAAATCTAAGCATTCTCTTGTGTGTGGTGCATTTCTTTCTTTCAAATATGATAGTGGTTTTGGCTCCTTAAGTGTTGATTCCATATAAGAAACTGATGAAGACATATTGGCCACTTATGTTCATAATCTCCAGGGATGGGGGATAGCACTACAGTAAGTATGCATTTTGGACATTCTTCAGTGATGAGCATTTCCTCACTGTGCCTCTTCATGACCATGATTATCCTACCCTGCTTTCTGATTACTACTCAGTTACTTGTTGGTATTTAATGAGAAGGTAAGTCTTCAAATGATGTAGGAGTCCCTCCTAAGTGTCAGATCATCCACAGGTTGGGAAGGGCATTTCAATAATATTTATTATAAATGGCTGGAACATAGCATTTGGTTTCAGACACAGGCACTGAGCCTCCCCAGTTTATCTCTGAACCATGTTTCTGAGGTTGGTGACTTGTGATCTGTGATTCTAGCACAGCACTTGTGTCCCCTATGAGTACAACTGACTCAAGTCCCCTGGGTGAGACCTTTTCTATCTCATAGGACATTTTGGGTTGCTTTGTATTGTCTAATTCTAATGATGACCAAATGTAACAGGTCCTTTGAGTTATATATGACAGACAGGGAAACCCCAATTTAGATTAAATATTTAATGAAGTTGTCTTCTCTGTATGGACATGTGGGAGGAGATGCATATTATACAAAATAATCATGAAATAAAGAAAAGGGAGAATTAGGTATTCTCTTGTTTCTAAGTGATTGAGGGGGGAAGTATGTGGAAGTTGGTATGTGGAATGCTTACTAATGAGATTAAATAAATATTTATCTGAATCTCCTCTCTCAAAGACCTAGCCTGAGTGAATAGCCCCATGCAAGCTTAGAGTCTCAGTCAGTGGCTCATTCCTACTGATGTCATTCCAACTGAATCTCATGCTCCCAAATAGATTCAAGTAGCTATGAGAGTTTTGAATATTTAGAAGTGAGTTTTGGGTAGATTTTTACTAACATAATACTATGTTTCTCACAATGTCTTTGTACATATATGATGTGTTTTGGTAATAGTTGCCAGCCCCAGCCACTCCTCTCCCTTCCCCTTCTACTAATTCCATCCTTTGTCCAAATATTCCCTGTCATTCTTTTTCCGTTTTCATATAATGTTTTATCCAATGAGTGTAATTAGATTTACTTACAGAAACATGTTTGAGGAGTTATTTACAAGAGCATGGGGACACTCCAGTAGATACATCACGGAAGAATCTGTCTTATCTACCTCCAGCAATAATTAACTGCCTATAAATCCTCAGAGATATGCAAGGCTTTCCCACTTCAGGATAGGAAGCTAATTGGTCCCATCTCCTGAAGGTCTTCTGCAGATAATTACAGTGATTGTGAATTTAAGAATGCCACTACCATATAATTCTAGAAAGACAGCATCACAGGGACTCCCTCCTCTGTCTCGTAGAGTCTACGTACTCTCTTTCACAGTTTCCTGAGGACAGTGGGTTCTTTAATGAATACCTAAATGGTAATGTATGAAAACCCATTTCCAAAGGAAGTTTCTAGCCTTAAAATGAAGGAAATGACTTTGTTCCAAGCATTTCTCCAAGCTCCTCTTACTTCTCTTTAATAAGCTGTTTTCAATAAATGAAAACAGAAAGAGAGAAATCCCGTAGTCATAGGAGTAAAAGCATTTGTTCATACTTAGTAAATTAACTTAAGTATGTTCATGTTCTTGATTAACAGATTCACACACACACACACACACACATATTATACTATACACATACACACACACACACATACATATGGAGAGAAAGAGGAAGAGGGAACCTACTTTCCCTTTCTCTATCTCTGACTTTAAACTCTTTTTTTTTTTTAGATTTTATTTATTTATTTAAATCAAATCATAATTTTTACTTATTCACACAGGGGATATAAACACAAAACGGCAGGACGTGGGGAAGGGGATGAGACCGGAGCATAGGTGTTCAGGGGGAGTACAGATATCTTTCAGAACAGAGAATCGGCTGGGTGAAGGTTCAGGGGACAGGTCACTATGACTCTGCCTAGGATTCACTTGTCCTTATCTAAGTTCATACTATCCGCCGAGGCTGCCTATTTACAAGGTCTCTGACTACTCAGGCTGGTAAATTTTCACAAAAGCTGCCTGTTTACAATAGCTTATAGCCAGACTTTAAACTCTTGATCTTCCTCCTTCCCTCTCTCCATTTATGGGATTATAAATTTGTGTCCCTATAGGCTGCCACAATCAGTATTTTTCAACAAGTTGACCATATAAAATTACATCCATTGCCTTCAAAAATCATGCTAACTTTTTAAAAGTTTTCAAGTAAGAGTTCACATAAAATGTTCAATGTGTTTTGGAAACTTTTTATCATTTTTAATTTTTGAAAGCATATATTTGGTTACCTGGTTTACTTTTCAACTTATTCAATGTTGTTATGTGCTGGCAAATGAAACATTTTTTTTTTTATAGTTATTAACATGTACCCTTAAAAGCAGAGGATAAACAGTATGGTGAGGCCTTGCCACTGCAGATCCGCTGTTGCTTATCATAATCTCTGTGCTCACATTTTCCCAACACAGTAGCTGCCAATACAAAACACCAAGTAATATTTCAACCCTGGCATTCCTGGGAGATATGTTCTATATTTAAAGCAAGCTAATCTCATAATAAAGCAAGTAATATGAATTTTTCTTTAAAAAAAAATGCACATAAAAATTTTTACCTTATATTGTAGTCTACTAAGTATTCAATCTTTAACATATCTAGAAGGACAAGGTCCCAAGCTTAAAAACCTAATTCAAAATGCCCTTAAACCTGGCAGTGATTGACCCTTCTCTGAGTCTTAATCTTTCTGTTGGTAAGACCTAGCCTGAGGCTCACATCTGCTCAATGGTGTTCCTAAGGTTCAAAACCAGAATTTTTAAAAACAAGACAACAGCGAGGCTTGCAGCATTGAGTGACACTTGCTTTCACTGAAGATTAATTTTCTTACACATGCAAAGCTCTGCCATGGCATTCCGCCCTCAGTGGAGTTCCTTTCTGAATTTGATTTAATCCTCTCAGGCTCTGCTGCCCTCCTTCAATTGTGCATGTCATCGTCTTCCAAATCCTTTGTTGCCACTTTGACATTGTTCACAGTACCTTTAGCTGAGGAGAGCTGCTTTCAAATCACTTTCTCTGCTCACTCATAAGAAGTGATCTCCGAAGAGTTAAATTTTTTTTTTTTTATGTGATGGCAGCAATGAGATAACATCTGCAGGCTTTACCTTCTGCTCTTTGCTATGCCGGACTCATCTGCAGTGGCTTGCTTGCCCGAGTCTTTGAACCCTTCACAGTTCCCAGGAGGGTTGGGGTTAACTTCTTAGGGACTCACAGGTGTTCTGAGGTAGCATCTAGAGTGATGAATTCTGCAGGACACTAACTGTTTCCTTTGCCCAGTCCTTGAGAGAAATTACCATCTATGGCTGCTGGAGTTTTCCAAAACGTATTTCTCAAATACTGAGGCTTGAATGTCCTAATCTATGGGTTGCAGATATATAATTTATTAGTATATATTAAGCATCTGTTTTGTTATATACACTAGAGTTGACTAGGCATATTATCACTGAGTAGTAACAGATCAAAAGGAATCTGTGTGTTGCTGAGCTTAACTCTCTATAGTAAACTTAATCTATTATGTAAGTCATGCTGTGCAGAGGCATGATATCACTCAGAAGTTGGACTCCATTCACAGAGCATGGGTTAAGTAGATTTAATATAATCCTAAAGGCCCTCAGGATTGTTTTGGTGGTACATGAGGTTTACATTAAAAGAACAGCCTGTCCTCTGAAGCCAGATGCTGATTCTCTGTAGTTATACAAGCCTGAGGTTGTGTCTTTTCCCTCTGCAAGTGTCTTTTGTCTGGCCTTGGCAAATGGCTCTTGGGCACCGCTTCCTTCCTTGGCCACCTGAATGTTTCTAGAGCAGCTTCTCCGGTGGCGCCCGTTGCTTTGAAGCTTTGACGCACGCTTCTGTCCTCAAGCTCTATGGTTCCGGCTCTGCCAGCTTCAGGGTCTCCTTGCTTTTCCTTGTTTCTCTCTCTGTACAGACTTAAGCTGTGAGGCCATGAGAAGCTCCTCCTCCTCGACTAAGGGAACACTTTAGCTTATTTGATTTTCTACCAAAAATACCAGAAACTCACCCAATGTAAGACAAGAAGCTATTGTCCTCCAAAGTAACCATTCAAATGTCTTCCAAGTTTTTATTGACAACCAGGCAACAGGTCCAAGAGGCCCTGGCTTTACTCCTCCATCTGCCTTTGCTTCCCAGATAAAAGAGTCAATAGGAGAAATATACAACTCTTACCTTCACTTTGGTACTTGGTGGCTATTGTGGAACTAATTGACCCAGTTTTAATGATGTTTTATCACACGTCTTTTCCCCAAAATTCCACAGGAAGTGCACATATGCTGTTGGGAAGATGGCAAATAGCCATGCTACATTCTTGCCAGCCCCTTAGGTTTATAAAGCATTAACTGAGAATGTAAAAAGCACAAAGGAACTAAGGAAGTCTGTGTGAGGGTGGAAATTCATTCCAACAAAGGGTAGCAATTCCTACAACCTCATTAGCAAAGAGGGAAGAGATAGACCAGCTGCCATGGGCCTTTATTACACATGGAAAAGTATTTCCAAGTTAAGTGCCACTTCTGAGCTTCCATTGTCTCTTAGGTCTAGTAGGCTCTGACCATATCTGTCATTTAGACTATGCACATTCAATTTCACGACTTCTATGAGATTCCTGTCTCAAATCCAATAGTCCCCATTACTACAAACATTTGTCTCCTTGTTAACCAAGCACATGGTTCCTCCTCCATGAAAACTAATGGGTCCAATTCTCTCCAGCTCTATGGGCAGACACACATTCACCTTAAGTGAGTCCTGCTTCTCCAGCTTATCCTCCAATCACCAGGATAAGTGTTTTCATTTCTTTAAGTCTGGCGCCCATCTGACTAGTCTGAGATTCTGCATGGTTTACTCCTGCACATTTATACTCTTGTTATACATCATGTGCTCATTGTTAAATATAGTCCAGGGCTTCTCAGTGTGTTCCTCACACTCACATGACAATCTTACGATTTTCCTTTAAATCCTGTCTTAGAGGAAGTCGTTTCCTAAACCATTCTGTCTACTGGCCTCTAGATCAGCCATGGCCTCTTCTCCCAGGATCCATCTGTCCAGAAATCATCCAAATCGTGTGAAGCTGATAACTTTTTAGAAACATCGTTCATTTTGATAAATATTATTTCAGTTTTTAGATTATTGATAATCACTTTGACATTTTGAAATCAGAGTTGTTGTCTTGATTTTCATAATGTAGATGCAATGCTTAAATCTAGATATCTTTAGGAGAGGAAGTGTATAAAATTTGCCTTCCTTATCCCCTAATTACTTCACTTCTTTCCCCTATAGCCCCCCTATTCCTTCAAAAGCATTCACTTCAAGACTCTGCTTTTTGTATGCAGTGTGGTTGTAATCAGGGCACATTGGTCATGCAACACAAGAACAGATTGTGTCTGTTAAAGGATAATTAAAAATATAACGCAATCATGTGTTTTATGTACTTTTAAAATGAATATACACCCAAAGTTTTATTTCATTGATCATTTAAGGAAAAAATAAATCTGAGGGGCCAAATTGTTTAAAAGATGAGTCAGAGACCAATCCAACCTTGATCAGAAAGCTGTGTCAACATTAACTTCATACAAACCCAAAGCTGGCTTTTTCCTGGAGGGGAGTTGTGAACACACTTAGTCATATGAGTGTGGAAAAGCTCACTGTGTGTTGTATGACTTTTCTCTAGTTAATGATTTTAAACAGCTCAAGGACAGGGAAAGGATTTGGCTCTGTGGGTACATGAATTCAAATACCCTGGAGGAATGAGCCAGGTCAGTCATGGGAGAAGATCGTCATGTCCCACGCCATTGCCAAGTCTGTCACACATCTGTTCTCTGTTCCTTTCTTCTAACATCACTGGCTTCTACTCCTCTACCTTCTGTCATTGTCTTCAGTTCCTCATAGATCAGGAATTGCATTGCTTACTCATGTTGCTATTAAGATGGTTTTATGTGGGTATAACATCAACATGCTTGTTCTTATTTATCCATAGACCAGTAGCAGATCTTCAAGTCTGAGGTCATGTAACTACATGGCTTCCTCTAATCTTCTATCCTTCTTTCTGTAAGCAATCAGTATCTACCATGAGTATTAACTGTTCTGCATTGAGGCACTGATTGTGTGGTACAAAATTAGTGCTGGATAATAATTCTATGAATTAAGATGAGAAGGATAGCAGAGAAAGGAAGTCTGGGGAGATACACTTGGGCACATCATCATGTAATGTCACATATCTAAGGTGGCTTTGAAGACTGTGAAGCAGATGAAGGAGATGGTTTTCAACATAGCCAGGGGAAGAACATAAGGCACAGAAGAGGCAGATGACAAGAAAGATATCAGCATTGGACCAGCTTATGACAAGAAAGACCAAGGAGTGTTTGGTAAAAGATCAGGCCAAGGAAGGCAAGAATTCAATATGAAGAGTCACCAGATGACTTGAGCTCTATTTCATTGCAAGGTTGTAGCAGAAGAAAAACATGGGTTTTTGTATTTGAGAGATAGTCTTGGTTATTAGGAGGTCATCGTTGAAAGTGAGAAACACTCTCTGGTCACACATCAGCCTATGATAAGTACAAAGGAAATGGTAGATAGTTGGATGTTCTGGGAACTCTAAGATCTGACAACAGCTAAGAACTGTGCTCTAACAAGGGAAAAGAGGAATCTGCAGGGGTCTGGCTTGGTTGACTGTCCTGAAGTCAGTTTCTCTCTCTCTCTCTCTCTCTCTCTCTCTCTCTCTCTCTCTCTCTCTCTCTCTCTCTCTCTCTGTGTGTGTGTGTGTGTCTTCCTCTCTTTCTTTCCTTCCTTCCTTCCTTCCTTCCTTCCTTCCTTCCTTCCTTCCTTCCTTCTTTCTTTCTTTCTTTCTTTCTTTCTTTCTTTCTTTCTTTCTTTCTTTCTTTCTTTCTTTCTTTCTTTCTTGTTTCCTATTTCATTTTATTTCTTATTTATTTATTTATTTATTTATTTATTTATTTATTTATTTTAAATTTTTACAGTCTAGTCATTGCCCCAGTCCTGGTCTACCACTCCCCCCTTCACACAGTTCCTCATTCCATTCCTCCTCCAAGCCTCCAAGAGGATGTTCCTGACTCCCAACCCCACTACCAGGCCTCCTTACTTTCTGGGGCCTCAAGTCTCTAGAGAGTTTGGCGGTTAGGTGCACCGTCTCCTGCTGAGGCCACACCAGCCAGTCCTCTGCTTTATATGTGTCCAGGGGCTTCAGACCAATTCATGTATACTGCCTGGTTAGTGACTTAGTGTCTTAGAGATCTCAGCTGTCTGGGTTAGTTGAGACTGCTAGATTTCCTATGGGGTCACCCTCCTTCCCAGCTTCTTCTAGTCTTTCTCTAATTCAACCACAGGGGTCCCAGACTTCAGTCCAATGGTAGGGCATAAGCATCTACTTCTGTCTCAGTCAGCTGCTTGTTGGGCTTCTCAGAGGACAGCCATGCTAGACTCCTGTCTGTAAGCACACCATAACATCAGTAATAATGTCAGGCCTTAGAGCCTTCCCTTGAGATGGATCCCAAGTTGGGCTTGTCACTGGACTATCTTTCCCTCAATCTCTTCTTCAATTTTGTCCCTGGAGTTCTTTTAGACAGGAATAATTCTGGGTCAGAGTTTTTGACTGTGGGATGGCAGCACCATCCCTAAACTTGATGCCCTGTCTTTCTACTGGGGTTCCCTCTTCCCATTGTTAGGCATTTCATCTAAGGTTGTCAGCTGCTTTCTTAATGTTTCATCTTACAGTAAGGACTTGGCTCTGGTCATTTGCCCTTTTCCCAAGCAAAATGCTTTTGTGATTTAAATGACAATGGCTCCATGCCTCGTAAGGTGCCTCATTTAGCCCTACATGGCTCCCCAGTGCATCACTCTTCCTGATGACACTGTACATGTCACTGCTGCTTTCCTGTGTATAATCTTATCCCATCTTCCAGCTCCACACTATGGCCTGAGCTATGGCTGAGAGTTCAGTGGCAGGGGGGAGAGGGGCTATTTCTCATACAATCCTGTTGCTGATTTGTAAGAAACAAGGATGACTTCATTTCGTTTTCAGTCAGAAAGTAAGGCGTTGTGCTTTAAGATCCATCCTCTTGTCCTCTTTCAGTCTTAGATGCCAGGTGACACAGTCAGAGCTCTGTGGTCAGTCAAACTAACACACTTTGACTCAGTAAGGACCCTCTGTGCTCCCTAATCATTTCCACCATCCCTTCTCTCTCTTCCTTCCTTCCTTCCGGAAGATGCTCTCTAAAATCCCTTAGAGTCTTGCAGCTTATAGTTAATTCAATTGAAAATGTAATCACCCTTTGAGGTACATTAGATCTGATAAGTATCGATTAACTATTATGGGAAAAACAACACAGGCCTACTGAGGTGGTTATAACCCAGTATGGCATTCATTCCCAGGCATGTTCACCAAGCAACACAAAAACACACACCTCTAGTGTTCCTAGTACATAGGCAAGCAGACAGGAAAGGATTATCTATCTGGTTCCAGAAGGGCATAGAAAAATTTGAAGTTTTCTTCAGTTAGCTCTTGAGGAATTCTCTCTGCTGGATGAAAGGGAGGCTGAAAGAAAATCAGGCAAAGATTGAGGAAGAGTTTGCAAAGCTTTCAAGGAAGAAGTCAGAGAGGGCATTTCCAAGTGATCTAACCTCATGAACGCATCAAGCTTAAAGCACATTTGAAATTGGCTGGAGTCCCTTCCACTATGGTCTTTCCTACCATGCTTAAGATTTAAGATTATGACGTTATCCTCTTCATTAATGGCTTTTAGTAGATTTTTTTTTTAACTCGTTAATGCTTTTAAAAGGAACTTTTACTTCATCAATAACAAGTAAGATCAATCCTTTCTCAAATTCTTTGGATGAAAATGCTCTGACTTCCCTTTTTTCCCCATGGTATGCCCGCAGGTGCTCCAAGGATTTCCTAGCACAGCCTGTCTAGTTCTGCCTTAGAAGTACAGAAGGGAGGGCTTCCTGAATATTTGAAATGTAGATAGTTCTGTAAATTAGAAGAGTGTACAAGCCATTTCAGAGCCCAGTACTTAAAACTCTAAAAGGAGGCACAGCCACTGTAAGGAACCAGAGATGCTTTGCCACCTCAGAAGGTTGCTGCCCTGGGTGCTAGAATGGAGCCTGCTGAGAACTGTCACTCTGTTCTAGGAATGCAGTCCCTGCTCGGACCACTTGCAAAAACTGCCTCACACCACAGCTTCATACTCCAAGTGCCTTCTCTTTGATCTTTTTCTAACCAGTGTGTTTTTTCCCATTTAATACTGTATAAAACATGCTAATATAATATGAGAAGTCCATGTTCCAAACATGAATTTGCTTTCCAAGATTTGTTTGCCAGCTTTAGCATAAGGTTTAAAACCAAAAACAATTTGCTTAACTGGGGTCAAAAAGAAAGGAAATAAAACAATTGGATGTTTCAAGAACAAAGAGGAATCTTAAAATAAACTGGCTGCAGAAGGAGTTGAAGAAGCCTCCCTCCAGGGCATCTTCTGCAAAGGTTTGATGCCTCCCTATAAGGGGCTGCCTGTCCTTCCCTTGGAAGCAGCCACCCTTTTCCAGCCCTGTGATCAGCATCTCCATCACCCAGTGCAGGAGCTGCTGATTGATGCTGTGTGCTCTGAGGGAGGAGGTAGAGAGAGGAGGAACAACGGGAACTGGGCCACTGAGCTGGTCCAGGTGCAAGAGTTCTGCATCCAGTAATGGGTCAATTAAATAATCCGGGCAGAGGCTCCTTATTTCCTCCCATGAATTGGTTTAATTGAAGATGAATTGAAGCAGATTATTAGCTGGACCAAGTCCCAGGAGCTTTGTGTAGACATTGGGAGATTGTGAAGGACTTCCACATTGTTTACAGAATGGCTCTTTACGTTTTTTTTTCTTTCTTTCTTTTTTATTTTTTGACTCTAAAGAATCTAGGGCAAGACTAAGTGGAAATGTGAAAAGAAATCAAAGCTAATCAAATTTTTCTTTCAATTTTTCTGCCAAGGAACAGGCATTTTGTAGCTTGTCTGGGAGTCGGGGAAGTTTAGGAAGTGAACGCAGCTGAGCGCATGTCTCCCCTCCATCCAAGGATAGGGCATACTCCTGGAACAGGATGGTTTAAAGTAATCTGTTCCCCTACCCTCCACAGAGCTGCATATAACTGAATAAGTCCTCATCTGAAAATGAAATCATTTCATGTTTAAACTATGTCATTTGAACATAATTTTTTAACTGTTTATATTTCTACATATGTATTTTGATTTGTCATTATCTCTAGCATTTCATTAGTACAATTTCATGATAAAATGGGATATAATTTCTAGAAAATATGTATTAATTATACTACATATCAAACTTTCAACCCCGTGTCTGGAGATCATGAGTGTTATTCTTTTCTATATCTTAAAAATAAAACATTTAAAGCAGCCTAAAGAAAACAGGACTGACTTAAGTAAGGGTCCTTAGAGAACCATGAATACCACAACTCTTTTCAGCATCAAGTTCCAGACTTCTTCACCCATTCTGTTTCCAAAGCAGAATTTCATTCCCTGCAGGACAGGCTGAGACCATTAGCTTCATTAGTTACTCAGTAATGGGTTATTATTCCTTCCTTGATATTAGAAGGCAGTCTCAAGATATAAGCCAATCTCATGAAAAGTACTGTATTTTCATTTCTTCAAAGTTGCACAAGCATGGTCATCCCTCACCACCAATCACTTCAATCAGATTCTCTGCTTTTCTTCTTTTTGTTTCTCTTTCTCCTCTCCTGTTTCAGCCCTTTCTCTCTCCCCTCTTCCTTCTCTCTTGTCCCCTTCCACTTCTGCCTCTTCTCCCTCTTTTCTTCCTTTCCCTCCCCTCCTCCCCTTCATCTCCAGCTTCTCATTCCTCCCTTCTCATTTTCTTGTTCCCCCTTGTTTTCTCATGCTCTTCCTCTCTGTTCTGTTTTTTTCTTTCTCTTCATGCCTCTTTCTCCTTTTCTCTACCTCTCTTCCCTTCTTGCAGAGCTCTTTCCTCATTTTGGCCAACTCTCTTCAGGGCCATTGGCTTCTGTGATGTTCACCTGATAGAGTCCCTTGCCTTCAGTTAGGAGCCTATCATGCTTCATCTTACAGTCTTTGTCAAGACCATACATTTAGGTTCCCACCCACAAAATGATGCAGTCCTTGGTAACCTACACTGGCATGCACTATATCAAGAGGAGTATTGTCCATAACTCATTTAGCAACTGGTACCAATGGATGCTGGTAAAAACGTCAGTTCTCCGTTTCAATTCTGCCATCTCAGTGTCTCTTCACTTGATCTTCCTCTCTCCACTTATTTCTAATATGCACATTCTCAACCATATATTATCCTTTTCTAAAAGGACTAGCAGCTTCTTGTTTGGTTCAACCATTGGTTTATGGACTTTCAAGAACTGTGTCCTATGGGAAAAAATATGTATGTGGTTGCCCTTAGATCCTACAGCGTGTGGGATGTATTAAGTTTTATGTATGAGAGAATGCCTTCTCCCAAATCCATCCCATCCCAACCATGGCTATTCTCTCTGTACTTTTGTGCTTCTAAAGGACAATTCACAACAGGACCCAGGCAGAGGAAGGGAGTAATCCAGTCTTCACAAAGTCATCCTGGTAAGCAAATGGAACACTTGGGAAAAGATGGCAGACGGTCTCTACCTCCAAAGTCAGTATCGATGTTTCCCTGATGTGGCTCCCTTGAACAACTTCTTCCCTCTGATGACAGGCAAAGTGGTGCTTTCAGGGTGCTGTTACTGCATGGAAACACCACAAAATACTTCTTTATCTCTCTAAGTGAAATCTGTACCACTCCAGACAAACTGAACCCCTCAAGTAAATTCTCAGCCTGTCTTGACTTCTCATTTCTTTTCCCAATTTTCTCCCATTTCTGTAGAAGGCATCTGGGTTCATAAAAACACCACAGCCACCGCTACCACCACCACACACACACAACACACACACACACAACACACACCACACACACAATGCACTCACCACAAAAACAAAATAAAACAAAATAACTACTGTGTTATCCAAATGGGGTTGGTGTTTACTTAACGTTATTACATTTCAGATCTAGTACAGAATTTTCTTGCAATTACTCTTCATAAGGGCATAAAGCAGTTATGGTTCCATATTTCTTTTTAGCATTTTATTTGTATGAATCAACTTACACAATAGTAACTTCATACCTATACCTCAGATTCTTAGACCACATTTACCCCTATTATCTTCTCTTGATTGTTTGTCCCTCATATGGATCCTCCTCTTACCAAGAAAAGTGTATAGTTAGGTTCTTTCTTTTCTCCTTATTGTAGAGTTCATGTCCAAAAAGCCATTATTTGATATTTGTCATGCTGAGTATGGATTATTTCACATAATGCAATGATTTATTAATCCATCCAACTTTTAAGACCTCTCTTCTTTATAACAGTAGTTGAGCACTATAAGAGTCCCTATCTCCTATGCAGTAGACACAACTCATAAGCTTTGATGTATTTAATCTCGACTTCCATGATCTTTGTGCATTTTCCAATTTTCCTTTAATTTTATTTTATTAAACTCATTTAGAATATTTGGAAATATTTTATTAATTCTCTGTCTCTCCCCACACCTCCCCCACTCTCTCTCTCTCTCACACACACACACATATTCTAGTTTTCTTTCTATCACAATCAGACATTTTTATGATCCTCCAAACTTTAAATCATGATATTACTTCTCAAGATACTCCAAGTTCTTAGAGAACATGTTCTCTTGGAAGGAGCACTAGAAATGTCTGCTAAGTCTATTTTATTTAAACCAGTCTTCACGTTTTTCTCTTCCCTTGTTCATTTCCTGGACTATTCTGTGCATGTTTTTGGTTTAGTTGTTGTTGTTGTTTGTTGTTCTTTTTTCTAAGACTATGAAACTTTGTGTTTTATGTTTGCAGTTTTGTATTAGTTTACTAGTGCCAGAAAGATAGCGTTAAAGCATAAGAATACAACATAATCCCCTTTAGTCCTGTGGTGATGAAAACTTACCCTTGGGTTGCTCTGTTACTTCTGATCACACTCCAGTACATGAATTGTTCTGCCTTCTGATTCAAGTGCACTCACCTCCCTTTGCAGGAGGAAGTTCTGAACATAGAGTTTGAAGTTTGTTCCAACCCTAAAGAGCTCTTTTCTACCACCTTCTGATAGAAAGGTGGTAGACCTGGTGCTTGAGGCTTGGTCTATACTCAAAAGAAGCTGCCACGTTCCACTTAATCATTTACTCCTCTTCACTGATTTGGAAGCTGACTTCACTTGGCCTTCCACACTCTTTTACTCCTCTTCAAGAACACCCTAGAGTTCTTGCTCAGACTCTGGCCTGCTGCTTTTGAGCTATAATCCAGCATTGGAAGTGAAGTTTTGACCCTGGGAGGTAGCCTTCTTTTCTGTTTTCTTTTTCTGTTCAAACACACTTAGACAAAATACATAGATTAATTGGGTGTTAAGAGTGATGATCCTTATCTGAAGTTAGTAAAACACCCTCAAGCTAAAGTCAAGAATAATTATAATTGGGTGGTACTGGCTACTCTAGAGGCAGAGGCAGGAGGCTCACACATTCAAGGCCAGTCACAGGAACTTAGCAAGACCCAGCCTCAAAACAAAAATAAAAAGATATCTAGAGACATAGCCCTGTGGCAAACACCCAGCTAGCATGCAGAAGGACCTGGGTTTGGCCTTCAGGACCATTCTTGCAAAGATAAAATTGCTAAATGCTCTTCACCAGAAATGTGCAATACCCATTTAACAATCTAAAGATGTATATTTTCCTATGTTAGTATTCATTCCTTGTTAAAAATGTCTAGAGATGTTTTCAGGTGAATATTGCCTTGGCTTCAAGTCCTTAGGACAATTTCTAGGAGCCTTCTTTGCATTTATTCAGTTCTGTTGTTTGTTTCTTGTCTCCTGTAGCTCAGGCTGACCTCAAATTCCCTATGTATCTGAGCAAGTCCTTCAGCTGGTGACCTCCTGTCTTTACATCCTGAATCTGGAATGATGAGCAGGTGCCACTATGCCCACACAGGTTTTCCTACTTCTGCCCCATGATGGACATTTTCCTGCTGAGTGGGAATTAAGTATTTTTATTGTTACTGTCCTTGAAGCAAGTCTCAGGAATCAATTTTACATGTTGAAATAATTTAAATGTGTCCAACTACTAGATTCCAAATGCATATACTGTCATCGTAAGTTGCAAACAGAAAATATTATTTCCAGTAACAAGGAGATAAAATTATTTCATTATTCTGCTGCATTTTCACTTAGTTTCAGGCAAGGCCTGTTAAGATTGTGTTGCTGGGATACAGTGATCTTCTTTCTTTTCCTCTCTCACTTTCTTGCCATAGCTATCTTCTTTTTAAAAAGAAATGAGGCTGCAAGCCAGAAGATCATTAGTAGAGCCCTCAATTGACTCGTGGAAGAAATCAGATTTTAGCACCTGTAGCCATAGAACAGAATGGCTTCTATTTTTTTTAATTGTTTTAATTAATTTTAATTGTTTAAGTGTAGTCCCCTTCCTGGTCCCCCCTCCAAAATTCTTTATCCCATATCCCCTCCCTTTTCTTTTGAGAGCATGCCCCAACTCCCATCCCCCTCTCTCACCTACTCCCACCTCACCCTCCCAGATCCCCATTTTAAATGTGTCAATATTTTATGTGCATACATGTATTTGTACCATATACATGCCTGTTACCATATTGCATCATGTGGATTCCTGTTGAAAAAAGCAATTAAAATAGGGATTTAGATCCCCTAGATCTGGAGTTACAGATAGTATTGAATCGACATTGGAGTTCAGGGAACTGAACTGAGGTACTATGCAAGACTGGCAAATGAACCCCTCCTCCAGTACCTTGAAAAAACAGCTTCTAACACAGAAAAGGAGTCAGACCTGTGCATATGTCTGTCCTCTATACTGTGCTGAGCTGAATTACATTTGCACATTTAGAAGTCTTGTTATTCTTGACTTTAGCTTAAGGGTGCTTTAACACAAATGGATGATTATTATCAAATCATGCTTACAAATTTCTAAGCACTGTTCTTAGCTGTCTAAATTGATTTCTTATTATGACCGCAAAAGCAATGCTAAGCTCAACAACCCCTCACATATACATACACATATTCACACTGACATTAACATGCACAGATGCACAGATGAATGCACACACATACATATATACTCTTATACACTCACATACATACATTAACTTAAGCTCATCCAAACACTCATGCACCTGCACACACTCTATATACATTTATACTCATTCACATAAATTCACACAGACACATAGAGAAACAAACACATAGAGTCATACATATGTATACACACATACATGAACAGATATACATACACTCACAAAGAAATTCACAAAGTCACACACATGTATATATACACAGAATGACAATCAGATATACACAAACATACTCTCATATAAATACACACAATCATAAACATGTATACATGCACATACATAAACATACATAGGTATACAAGACAGGTGCACACATGTACACAAACACTACACACACACACAAAGAGAGAGAGAGAGAGAGAGAGAGAGAGAGAGAGAGAGAGAGAGAAGGAAACAGAGACACAGAAACACAGAGACACAGAGAAAGAGACAGAGAAAAAGGGACACAGAGAAGAAAGGGGTCCTTACTGACATAACCTTATGCTACTCTATGGTCATTTATCCACAGCCTAAATTAATGAGTTTCTATATTTTCTTTCAATATAGTTGTAGTATTTTGATATCCAGAGGCTGAATTATGATTTTACCAAAATATAAAACATGCAGAATAGTTTCTAGTTTGTATATAGTCATTTTATCCTGAAGGAATACTCAGTATTCTCCACCATCTATCTCTCTGTCTTTCTCTTTCTGTCTATCTCGATTACACACACACACACACACACACACAAACACACACACACATATATATATAAATTTTACATATATTTGCAAAATAATCCAGGACCTAGACTAATTCTTACCATCCTAGAAGTCATATATCTAGGAAATCCTTGCCTCCCAGACTATGACTTTTATGGCACAGCTATGGCTCTTGGGAACAGATGATGCCCAGGCTTTATTACTGCTCTAGGAGGGTCCTGTGCATTTAAAGTCATTGAAAAGCTTTCAGCCAGGTCACAAGTAGGGGAACATCTAAAGGTCCTGACAAAAGCTTCCAAGGAGAGATGTCCTGAGTGCTAAGGCTTCTGCTCGACCTGTAGGATTGACGCCAGTGGCACCAGGTGTTGTATGAGTTAGAAGACTTTGCTGTGGCAGAAATCTGCAAAGCTGAAGAAATAAGTATTTTGGCTCACAGTTAGGTCTCTTGCTCAATTGTTTTGGTGAGAAGAGAGGCAGGAAGTAAGATTTGTTGGTGAGAGTCCCTGACAGCGGCCAGGCAACAGAGAAAAGACGTGACCCAGCTGACTTCCCCAGCCACACTGACATTTAGCTCCACTCTGGCCTTTTGGGTGGTGCTGCCGACATTCTGCATAGTATTTCTCCTGTTGGTTACTTTTCTGATCTCTGTGACAAAATGACATGAAGGTGTCCAGTTCTCTGTCATAATCGCTTACCACTGTTAAATGTCAATGATTGGATATTAATATTAATGCTCATAGATCAGCCAGTGCAAGTAGCAATGTGTGAGAGAAGAAAACACTGTTACTCCTTTTATTCAAAATTAAGTTCAGAAGCTGCTTGGTGGCTCATGGATAATGGTGGTTGCTCTCAAGCCCTAGGTCAATCCCTTGGTTTCCCATGATGGGAGTAGAGAACTGGCTCCTGTAAGTTGTTCTCTTACCTTGACAAACACACCATAGCACGGTATACTAATACTGTTCTACACACACATATAGAATGAATGACATATAAACACAACTAATTACATACAAGATGAATAGATGAAAACAATACATCTAACAAAAACAAAGTCAGTACTCATGGAAACTGTTGACATTTAGGAAATACTGTTTTCAGTTTTTAAAAAAATATCAGCCTATAAAAGGCAAATAGCTAATTTTCTCGGTTTTAACTAAAAAGAGGAAAGGAAAAGATTTTCTGTTTAACCTGTGGTTTGTCACAGTTACAAAGCCAGATGAGTCTAGTTTTCTTGGTATCATGATAGTGTTTACTAATTACACTTGGCTACTGGATCCAAATAATTTCTCTACTATTACATATTTGGTTTATTATAATATACATTTCCGAAGGAATTGTTTCAAGCTCTGGAAGCTTCTCTGCACCATGATCCCCTCAGAACAGGGTCTGTCCTTCTTACTACCTCAGGACTTGCATTGGTTCTCTTCATATGTAACTGTGTATTAAACACTGTTAACTGAGTAGTAGCATTATGGCTATGAAGAAGAAAAAGGCTGCCCTGAGGGGAGAAAAAGATGAGCATTTATTGTTTGTCTTTTAGTTTCTTACACTAATTGCATGTAACATATTTTCTTCTCCAAAGAGAAAACCTGATTTTTAAGTTATCATATTAAATCTCTCAATGTCTTGGCCAGCCTCATAAGTAGAAGTTAACAGTATAGAACAATACAGAAAATGAGTCATGTTCATGAAGCTGGCCCAGCCTCAGAGACAAGTGTCGACTGCTTGAGTCTATTCTTAGAGGTGTTGTTACATTAGGTGGCTTGGTACTCAGTGTCCTTTCTCCATCATTTTCCTCCTGAGCAAACACAAAGAAAACAAACGTCCACTAAGAAAGATGCTCAGTCTTGAGCAAAAATTTCTAACTCTGAAGAGTTGCAATGTTTTCATGAAGCTGATGTTGGCAATCCTGCTGATACGAATTAGTACAAGAACCCATGGGGCTGTGGAGATGGCACTGAAAGTAAAAGCATTTACTATGCTTGCAGAGGACCATAGGTCAGTTCCTAGCTCCACAATTGGCAGCTTCAGCTGTAACTCCCTCTCTAGGGGATCAAATGTCCTTTCCTGGCTTCTGGAGACACTTGCAGTCTTATGCATATATGTGCACATGCACATGCATATGTACATGTGTGTCTGCGTGCATGCACAGGCAAACACACAAACACACACAGAGAAAGAGACAGACAGACAGACAGACAGACAGAGAGACAGAGCCAGAGAGAAATAAATAAGAAGAAAATCTTCAAAGTCTTTAATTTGGGGACTCTCAGGAGCCTGTCTGTCATTGGCTATTTTTCCTACTGTGTTACTGTGTTGAACCTGGAGCACAGTGTCTCCCCATGTGTTCAGCTCATATCTGAAAGGTAATGATGCTGGATGGGGCATAGGGAATGCAGCTGTGTTGGACCATATCTCCATCCAGGTACCAGAAGCAGCAGCACAGACCTCTAAGTGAAGACAGGTCCCCATGAGTCATATCACGAGAGTTCTGCCTTCAAATTTCCCTTTGCACTTTGACCTTTTTAGACTAAGGCATCTCAAAGTTGCTTTCTTTCCATGATTGGCCGAGTTTATCTCTGGCTGTAAATCTTCTAGAGGAGCCTTTTCTTCTCAAGTTTTCTCCCTCTCTAATCAAAAATCAATACAGCTATGCATTTAGCTTGTTTCAGGTAGATAGAAGGTCTCTGTAGGAGAAACTAGGATGGCAGGGCCTGGGTAACAAAGCCTTAATCTTTTTTTGTATGTGGCTTCTTCCCCCTTCACAGAGTCCAAGTTAGAGCTATGCTGAGGCCTTGGTACTAGGTGCTGTGTGGGAATCAGAGACACCAGTACTTGGTCTTTGCTTCTCCCTGGTTTAAGCTTATACAAACCTGGGGGTGCTCTTGATACACAGAAGGTTCCTAGTAGCTGGATCTGAGGGATCTTGAAAGCAAAAGGAGTGTATTTGGTCTGGGGAAAGGAATGGATTTGTTTCTGGTGGAAGATGCAGCCAGACCTTAAGGTGGGAATGTGAAAACAACTCAGGATTCAATGTTGGGTGGATTTTTGACAGAAAAGGTAGCTATTGACACTGCTGGCTCCACACCAATCTTTTTTGTCCGCACATAAACAAACTGGCAAACTTCAGTCCTATGTTAGCAAAGACTTGCAAATTTTAGTAATAAAATCGCATGTCCAGAGTACCCCACATGACAACAACCACTGGTGTACACTCCTGTTGAATGGTCTGGTGTAGTGAGAACTACTGACTTGTTTTCCCTGGTATCTGCCCAATCTAGGCTTACAGAATGTATTCATAATTACTGAGTTGTGTTTTCATTGACAGGTCCTGATTGGGTTGGAGATTTAAATATCTCCCACAACATGGTCCCAAGGACTTGGGAGTTCTATTATTCTTTTTTTCAGGAGAAGGATGTGTATGAAAATAAACAAAGTGGCTTGCATACACGTATAAAGAAATTAAAGTATTAATAAAAATATTATATTAAACAAGGAAGTGTTGGTAAATCTTCCTAGGCAGCCTAATCCCTTGTGACCTCCCAATTTTGCATCCGTTTTATAACTGCAACCAAGTGAGTTCAATTTCTTTTATCCATGTAATCAGGTTTGTGTGACCATCCACTGGAGGGTTAACCTATCAGCAGCCACACGGGTAAATAAAACTGCCTGCATTTCCTTCCCCTGGAAACTACGAACTACCAATAACTCCAGGGCTATGAACAATTGGTGGGGGGCCTCTGCTGGGATGTGTCTTGACTTGATTGCGTGCAGGCATCCAGAGCTGTTGAGTCCTGTCCTGTCACATCCAGAAAAGCTGTTCCTTCAGGTCCTCCTAAACTCCAGCTCTTACAGTCTTCCCACCCCTTATGGTTTTACCAATATTTAGTTTGTATTTCTAATGAGGTACACTGTTGAAATCTATATAACTTGAGTACCAAGAAATTTTTCTCTTCACGGATTCCTTAAGTAGCTTTCACATTAGGTCATACGAAATACCCTGAGGTTTATGGTAAATATATCACGTTGTCTTATTGCTTGGTGTTTGTTCTCTGATGGATGGGAATGGCTAGATAGAACCTGGTGAGTACGTGTCACATGCTTGTTTTGAGAGAGGGCCTCGTTTGTATCTCAGGCTGGCTTTGCAGTCATAATCTTTATTCAGTATCCTGAGTGTGGGACATCAAAATGAATTAGACTTTACAACTGTTGGGGTGATGACCTGGAATATAATGCTGTATTTTGAGCCAAGTGGCCTGCTCAGCAAGGATGGACAATACTTTCTAGATCCAAGAATGATTTTCCAGCAGTTACCACATTAAAGCATAACATACCCAGTAATCACCCAAAAACCCTGTAAGCTACACCTATGAATTATACTTTCACCCCCTGGTAGGATTTGTTTACAGTCATTGCTGTCAAAAACTGTCAAAATAAGTCACCTGAATATAGTTGTTAAGACAAGTCACCCATAAGAAGTAATTTGTTCCAAATTGCAAATGAGATACTTTAGATGGTGGATGGCTTCTGAGGTGTGAGAGCCTGAAATGAAAGATTGTCTGCATGAGAGGGGGAAAGGGGGCGTGAGTGGCATCTAAGGAGCAGCTTAAACATGCATGCTTGTCTTGAGTGTCAGCCACCAGCCAGGAGCAGAGATGAGGTGGGATTGTGAAGTATGTCAGCAGAGAGTGAGGGCTAGAAACTCTCAGTGCAAGGAAAGTTCCTGTCGGTAGAGCATGGAGACAGATGAGAAAGCTGTGAGAAATGATTTTCATGCCCCTCCCTGGCTTCTGTAAGACTATTAAGAAGTGTGTCTCTTTTTTCAGCTTCTTAAAGAGTAAAAGATCTCATGAATGGCAGAATGAAACAAAACAAAACAAAAAGCAAACAAGAAACAATGAACGAATTAACCATACAACCAGTAACTGTAATTTACTGAATTTCCACACTTACAACCCCTGTGGGTCCTGCTGAGGTTCAGTGTCGGCTGCTGTCTGTGCCACTAGAAACTCTTCCTCCTACCTAACTCCTTGACATATGGTCTGTATTAGACAAGGAACCCAAGTCATTGTGAAATTCACCCACAGCCACCATGAAGCTCACCCTCCAACCGCAGCCTCGGGGTTTGGTTCTTTTTATTCATCCTAAGTCTGTATTCTACTGCTCACTCTCCTGATTTCCAGTCTCTCATTAACTAGAACATTCTCCAGCCATGCATGTGGTTTGTGTCTCTATGTAACATCTCTAAGAGCATAAAGCTTACAGCTGTGTCTCTGAACCTTGTTCATAGCAGACCCAGCACTGGCTTCTAGCTTGTATCACGTGTCTAATAAACATATTTAATCGTAATTCTGAATGGAGGAGAGATTAGAATTCTGTTTACTTCTGTTTTGTTCATGATCAGGAAGTCTGGTTTTGAGACCACCAGTGTCATGCTCCAGGTTTTTTGAGCATACATATATCTTTTTTTCTCCTCTCATGTAGACAGTTTTACACTTATCTTCCAACTTTATATGATAAGGTGGTTCAAAGTCCCTCCTATGTTTCTGCCTCTGTGGATTCTACCCCACAGCACCCTAAACTACTAATGTTATCCTTGAGGGAAAATGTAGTTAGCACTGCCTATTGAATTCTTTCCCGACCTTCCCACACAGCAGTCATTTCTCCCACAGGGCTAGCTGTCCTCAAGGAAACTCTACACAGCCTTTCTCAAACGTAGGCAAGCCACTGTTCTCACATGTACTTTAATTTTGTGAACCAGGTCTGTTGTTACACTACAGTGCCCATTCCTGACAGTGGAGTCCATATTGTTTCTATTTCTGTCTCTTCTCTCTTGTTCACAAAGTTTCCCACTGAATGTTCACATAGCTGCCCAGCTTTCTATCACTCCCAATGTGGGAGTCAGGATTTAGAAAACAGGTACAGATGCAGCCACGGTGGGAAGCAGACACAGGAAAGGAAGGGAGGAGAGGCAGAGGTCCTCCAACGGTGATAGGATGCTGTCACCAACAGAGAAGCCACATGGGCTATGGCAGGGGGATGGCTGGTAGGGGTCAGCAAAGGGGACATTTCAGACAACAATGAAGAGAGAAGTGACTACGCTGCATGTCTCTCTGATGGGCAAAGTTCCCCAGGTGCTTTACATATGCTTCGGAGGTTGAGATGCTAAGTAAAGAAATGGGTGTTGATGAAATCATTTACTAAGATAGGGATGTGGGAGGGAAAATTGTACAAGGCGCAATTATGTAAAACAGCCCAAACATAGCTTCTGAGAACTTCTGTTGCCATTGCTTCTTTCTGCCCCACCCTGGTGAGGAGATCTCTGTCATCCTGTTCTCTCTACTTCTCTCTCTCCATGCCTTCTGTCTTCCTTTGTCTATATCTCCTTCATGTTGATTTTCTCCATGCTTCATATAGATTGTTCTGTGATGGAGTCTATCTTCAGCAATGCATATTGATTAGCTGTATTACGGGCAGGCTGGGTAATTAGCTGTGTCCATCTTCCAGTGACTCCAATACTCAGCCCTGAAAGAGAACTTCAGGAACAGCTTGCGTTGTGTTCACGATGATGGCTCTTATGAAAACGTGATCGGTGCAAACGGGAAGGCACTCTGAATGTGTACACGAGTCTTTTAACGGTGGTGTACAAAGCCTTACGGAGAGATAGAATCATTTAAGGGGAACTAAAGGTGGGAGAGATTTAAGGTCAGTCAGATGCTCGCTTAGTTGAGGCTTTTCCTCTCCCTGATTGCACATTCCTGAATGAATGTTCTTTTAATAATTCTAATCCTCATACAACAAAACATGTTTTCTTAATAGACTTCAGATAACGAGGGAATCACGCACTTATATGCCTGATCTAGATTTCAAATCTTTGCAAATTTTCAAATGATTTTCCTCAGCTGTGGCATTGCGTCATTTTCTTCTTGGAAAGGCTCCTATAGCCAGGAATAGTGGCACAAATCTGTCACCTGAGTACCTGGCAGGTAAAGAGGAAATGACCATAAGCTCAAGGTTATCCTCAGCTACATAGTTTTTGTTGCAGGACAGCCTGAGCTACATGAGAATTTGTCTTAAGCACAGGAATAAGAATGGAAAAGAAAAATCTGAAAAATTCAATGGGCTTCAGATTGTGCTTCAAGGATTCTTATTTCAGTAAACAATATAAACTACTCCATGTACACAATCCACTGACTATCAGCCTTCTTCAGCTCAGGGTCAGGAGGGCTTTTGAGTATGTGTGCAGGTGCCAAGCTGACTGGCTAAATTAGAAAATGGAAGACATATCAGGAGTAAAGTAGAAAGAGCTCCCGACACTGTCCTGGGATCAGCATCCTTATTCCATCATTCTCTGTCAATGACAACATTGAAGACCCTTAAATGAGTTCACCAGAATATCATTCATAATGTAGTTCTGAAGTGAGATTGAGGTGGAATGAGCTTCTTCAAAGTCAAGAGATAAATGTGACCCATTATGGTTATAAGGGCAACAGAAGTCAGTGTGTGTGGGCAGAAGGAGCCAGCCTAGAAAGATGCTGGAATGTCAGATATCATAAGAGGGCAGCACTCACATGATTACAATGCTATGAATAGAATTATCTGCAAGTCTGAACAATTTATGTGTGTAATTTAATGGGCATAATTACATATGCATATTGGGTGCAATGTGATAATGCAGTATGTAGATACAATGTATGGGCAGTGATCAGAATGAGGTGATTAACATGTCAATCATCACACGCACCCTTATCATTCTTTGGATGATACTGTATAAAATAGGTTTTATTAGTTTATTTAAAGTACACTAGAAATTATAATCAGACTTATTTACACTACTTTTCTATTAAATTTCAGCTGGTTTCTTTTCTGTCCCATTGTACACATGAGCAGTTAGCTAGCCTCCTATCCCATTGCCCGCTAGCTTCCAGATGGACTATATTCTCACCTTTTATGAAATCAACACTTCTATGTTACAGATGTACGAGAGCATGTTGCTTTTGTCTTTTGCATCTGATGTATTACGTATTTAACCAGACATGACATGCACCCGTTTCATCCATTTTACTGCAGAAGGTAGAAGCCTTTCTCAGAGCTGAACAATGTCTCATTACATAGATATACCACATTTTCTATATGCATTCTTTCATGGACAGACAGACACCATGACAGCTAGTAATAGTGCTTCCCTAAATGTGGGTATGTACATGTCCTCCAACAGGTTGACTTTCTTTGTTTTGCATACCTTCCCAGCAGTAGTATTATAGTATTCCATGGTAGTTCTGCCTCTAATTTTAGGGGTGACGTTCACATAGATTTCTCTCATGGCACAATGATTTTCAGTCCAAGCACAGTATGGCACAGGTCCTTTTTAGTTTACTCCTCGTGTTTGTTGAATCTAGTCACTGCTTATAGCCATTCTTACCATGAAAATGTGAGCACCACTGTGGCTTTTGTCGACTGATATGCCCTTGATGGTTAGTACTCTGCCACTCTCCCCATCAGTTCTCTTTGAAAATTTGTCCTTCCTTTAAGAGATATCTTTTTAGAAGTCTGAATGTCTTAAAAATGACTGTATGCCTAAGAAGTATGCTTCTGATACTTAGTTGATGGGAAATATTTCTAAAGCGACTTTTCTCACCTGGATAAGGGGATGTACAGTCACTAAAACAGGAGAATCCTGACAGGATATTTTTTATGCATTCTTATTTAGCACTTGTTGAACTACAGCCCATAATGATGAAGAGAGCAGTCCTCATGTCTGTTGTTTTGTTGGTTAATATTGTATGTAACTATTCTTGTAAATCTGTATTCACCATCCTGCACCAAGCCTTTTCTCTGGGCACTTTAATAAAAATCAAAAAGAATATTTAACTAAAAATTGACAAGAAGTTACATACATCCTCATTGTCATAGCTGACAGTCACGTAAGTGTCCTCTTGTGAGAGACAGTCGTATTTGGTAGATGCTGAGTACTTTAGGAGGCGTGAATCATCTAGATGAAGATCAATAGAGTGTGTTTCAGAAAGAGAGATACTGGCTCAGGTCCCTGATTAATCTACTTGCTGCTTCCTACCCACCATGATGCCAAGCAGCTTTGTTCCATGACAATTGCCTCCCATGATAATGTGCACTACCTTGGTCCCAGAAATAATACAGCCAAGAGATCATGATTTTGAAGCCCTTGAACATCTAGGTCAAGATATGTCTTTTTGCTTTTGAACTGTTTCACAGGTACTCTGTGACTGAGATTCACACATGGCCCACATTCTGTTGACAGAATGGCAGAGAATGGCAGGTGCAGACTGAGTCCATGGAGAGGATGAGAGTCCCTAGCATGATTCATCTAAGGGGTGTGGAGTGTGAGGCATCCTCCAGAAACACAGCTATGTATCTTGTTTGGAATTACATAGCCTACCCCTTAAAAAGATTTTTTCATAGTACATTGTTTTCCTGTTCTAGTTTTCTTTGTGATATCAGTGTGAGTTGGAGAATTGTTTTCATGTCTATGGCTGAGAAACTGAGGAAAAAAATGGTGATTGTTGGCTTATGGTTTTATTTTTTAATATTTTACCTTGGAATCTTAGAAATATTGGAATTTTTCTTGTGATTTATATGCTTTCCTTTTAATTTCTTGACTCATGAAACCACATATAACCTCTAAAACAGATTTTTTTGAATCTTAAAATGAAGACTCAGTTTTGCTGCCCTTTACTGTAAGAACATTTTCTCACACAAGAGGTCACAGGAGATACTAAAAGCCAGCTGTCCTGATACAGTAATCCTGCCTCCTTCAAGTGAGCTTAGACACGTCTGAGAAATGATGGGAGAGTGGGTGATTTTCTGTTGGCAGAGCCTTGGCTTTCCGTTGTTATCTTGTTTACTTGTCTCAGAGCAAAGGATTTGGATCAGCACCTCTTGAAGGCACGTTCAGATTTTAGATTTACAGGTCACAGTTACTGTCTCTATGTATTCCTATTCATCCCTCTAGGTCCAGATCAAACCCGTCAATGTGTAATCCTTTTTAAGTCATTCAAGGGGTTCTCAGAGTTTTTCTCTTTTCTTGTATGTGTGTGTGTTTGTGTGTGTGTTGTGTGTATGAGTGTGTCTGTGTGATGTGTATTTATGCATATGTGTGCTTACTTGTGCATATTGCATAGGCAGGACCTGAAGTTAAATTCTATTTATTCCTCCATTACTCTCCACCTTGTATTTGAGCCAGACTCTTTTATAAGACTCGACTTCCTGGTCAGTGAACTGCAGATATCTGCCTGTGTCTTTCCACACCTAGTGTAACAGTTCTTCATGTAGGTCAATACACAGCCACTGTGCTGGTGAGATTTCTGTCAACTTGATACAAGCTCTTTGGGAAGAGGAAACCTCATTTGAGAAAATGCCCCTACCAAATTGGCCTTTTGTGTGAGCAAGCCCCTGGTGCATCTTCTTGAGTGATGATTGATATAAGAGGTAACAGCTAACTGTGTGTAATGCCAGCCCTGGACAGGTAGTTCTGAATGCTATAAGAAAACAGAGAGTGGGCCTAGTCCTACAGTGACTTGAGGTGGCAAGGTGGATTGGTTCCTTCTCAGAGGTGAAAAAGAAAGGGGATAGGAGAGGGATTGAGATGTAAAGTGAACAAATAAACAAATTAGTAGAGAGAAATTTAAACTAAACAAAAAGGAAGAAAACACATTGAGCTGCCTTGAGTAAAAAAGGCCAGTGAGCAGCTCTCCTCCATGGCCTCTGCTTCAGTTCCTGCCTCCAAGTTCCTCCTTGAGCTCCTGCTCTGACTTCCCTCAGTGATGGACTCTAAGCTATCAGATTAAATAAGCCTTTTCCTCCCCAAGTTGCTTTTGGCCATGATGTTTTATCACAGTAATAGAAACCCCAAGAGAGACAGATCTTTGTGTTTGTATTAGGAACTGAACTCAGATCCTCCTGATTACACAAGTATGTTGCCCACTAAGTCATCCCACCCTCACCAGAACTTTTCTTACCTCTTAATTTTTTATGTCATTTACATATTTCACTATACCTGTAATTATCACATGTTGCCTTGAACTTTATCTGTGTGCTTCAAATCTAACTTACATTATTAGAGTGGCAATGGAGGTATTAAATTTCATCTCAACTGGGCATATTTTTAATTCATGCTGTAAGAGGGAGAGGCAAGTAGATCTCTTTGATTTTGAACCTAGCCTGGTCTATGTAATGAGTTTCAGGAAAGCCTGGGCTATAAAGTGAGACCTTGTGTCAAGAAACAAAGGAAAGAAATGTAAGCATATATGTCCATGAGCCTACTTGTGTGAAAAATCGAGAGCTAATATGGAATAGGAATGCATAGTTTGGTAATTCTTTATGTCTGAAATATTCTATTGTAATTTATTGTTTTTTATATATGTACATAATGTATTCTAATTCATTTCTCCCTAGCTCTCTCCTTTTTCTTTTCAGACCTTGTCAACTCTCTTCCATCTCTACCAACCCCATTCAAATAGCAATGACTTTGGGGTTGTTTTGTGGCCCATTCAGTGTAGTGTGGACCATCCCTGAGGTCATTGTATTGGAACAATTCATGGAAGCCTGATTAGGTCACCAGTGGGTAAACAATGACTATCCTCTAGCTGACTCTGTGAGTAGCACGTGGTTCAATGGTGTGGGAGAGATCCTTCTGCTCCTCATCCTCTGCTTGTGTCTGACTGTTGATGTAGATCCAGTGTAGAAATTAGTAGCTATGGTGAGTTTCTCGTTGCAAAGGCCGAGACTCATCCCAAAATGGGATTTCATAACCGTTTGTTGTAACTTCGGGCTCTGACATTCTTTTTGGTCTGTGATGTTCCTATCCCTAGATGGGATAGTATAAATCCTTGTTTAGGGTTGAGTACACATCTATCACTTATTCTCATCCAAACTCTTTGAATTCATCATTGTTCAGTGGAAAGTAAGGCTCCTCTGATTAACACTGAAAGAAGCATTTATCTATGGATATGAACATAAATTTTGAGAAGAGAGTTTGATGCTGTGCCAATTTAGCTAAGCAGGAATATTTACTTCTTCCCTTGGGACAATCATCTACTGAGGCATGAGGTATTGGTGAGTTTGCAGTTCCAAGCAGGAGTTCCCTCCTGTGGAATAGTTATTTAGTACAACCAGAGAGCAATTGGTTACCCCCTTAACGGAGCCAATATTGCATAAGTGGACATACCTTTCTTAGAAAATTGATATTAAAATTTTTAGTATGCCCAGTTGTATAAGGATACTAGCAAATTTTCTTCTCTAGCAACTTGTGTAGACTTTTCAACACTTTGAAACTTAGCTGGGAGGAAGGACATCCCCAGAACAATTATAGCTTGATTTCTCTATGACTTACAATCAAGGTGTATGGTATCATCATCAACAAGTGCTTATCCCCAAGTTTCCTTCTCCTGCCCTTGCTCCTTGCCCACCATCACTCCTCCACTTCTGCTCCTTGCTGCCCCCAGTCCCTTCTCTCCTTCTCTTTAGTTTAGCTTCAGTTATCTGCTGTGAACATGTCATAAGGACAGGTGATTGTTGAAAACAAAAGGCTTTACTTTTCCATGTTGTAGAAATTTTGCTACCTCATTCAAAATATCAGCTATATAAACAATAAGGCCTCTTAACAAAAAAAAAAAAAAAAAAAAGGAAAAATACAAAAAATACAAAATAAAACCAATCCTCCCTTTTGGTCAATGAAAGAGAACATAAATCTTAGGAGCTGATGTAGGCTATGTCCATGGCAAGGGACGATGGCTGACATTTTGATCATAATGCTCCTTCCTGGACACCCACAGTCACTGCTTCTGTTCAGTTCTAGTGCCTACGTCATGCAATGCTCCCATTAAGCCCTTGCTTCTCTGTCTCCTCTTCTGTCTTCATCCATTACTTGGACAGTAGATAGTAGTAACTGTAAATACTAATAACCACAAGTAGGCAATGAAATATATTTTCTTTATTTCAATGAAATTCTTGGGGCATATTCACATGGTTTCTTAGTGAGAATTTCTTAGTTTGTGTGTGCCAGTGCTGGGGTCATAAAATACAGTTTATTCAGAGTTGCAAGGGTCTGAGCCTGAAATATTCGGGGATAGCTGCAATCAGAGATGTTTCTGTGAACACACTAGGCCTTCTTCATTGAGGAACCTGAATGTTGAATGTTATCATGATTTACTGAAGATGGTTTGATCCCCCAAGTTTCTCATTTGAAAAGAAAATCAATGGGGTATAAAATTGTCTCTATGAAAGCAAGGAATTTGATCTTCATAAGAGATACACTGGAGGGTCTGACTGTTGAAAGAATATTTTGTATAATAAGATAAAGTATTAGTAAAATATCCAAATTCCTAGAACCCTTCAGCTCTTTGACACTTGGGTCTTAAGTAGGGAAATTTGAGCTGAATTTTAGCATGCTAAGAGTATTAGTTTTAATGGGATGTAACCAACAGAATATTTTCAGCAATGACCAAGAGATGATGTGGCTACAAAGAACAGTAGATGTGGTGCACATGGGCATTGAAGGAAGCTGCCTTAAATTTGGTTATGCTACAACAGGCTACCAGATAATCTTTCTATTCCAGCAATTGAGCAAAGATGAAGCCAGAAAATACAAGGAAATCAATCATTCTCTTAGTCCCAGTTGACTGATAGTGTTTGGTTGGAATATGTAAGCCTCCAGTGGCTTCCACATGGAAAGGGTTTTCATTTTAATATGGGTGGAGCAGATGCAAAAAAACAACTTTCCCACCATGAAAACGTGAGGGCCACATTAAGCTAGTGGATCAGAGTGTAAAAAATGAGGCATGGGAGAATCTCAGTTCTGAACAGTGACCCCCTTGTTGGGACTGCCTGTCTGAGGCTGCCATCTACCTTCTATTAAGAGAATAAGAGCATCATACTGATCACTATCTGAAGCCGTGTGACCTCGGGAACCTCAGGGGAATGCACCACAAGAACAATTCCTGTCAGTTTACCTCTTCAATTCCTTGAGCTACCCCCCCACCCCCTGCTCAGTGTGCCTCCACCTCCCTGTCACCACCAGCACGCCATGACTCCTGTGAGGCGCTATTATTATTAAAAATGTCATTGCAGACAGCACCCATTATGCATCAGCCCACCCAGCCTTTCATGTTCCCATCAGCTTCCATTCTCACAGAAGCCCTAGCCAGCAAGCACAGTCTCTTTCACACATAGGCAAGCCTGTCTGTGAGAATGTTCTGTAATTTCCCCACCTACTTCCAAGGCTTGCTTGGGTACTGTTTACATAAACACCATTCTTACGTATGGATTTCATCCACCAGGACTCTATGCAGTGGTGAATGGAGCATAAGGTGGCTGGGGGAGTCAAAAAGTGTAGGAAGAGTTAAATTCAGGTGTTCAGCTGGAATCCCTGTTTTTACTCTGGGACCCTAGACCATGAGTCTCTCTAAAAACAAAAACAAGTAATGAAGCAAAACAAAACAAACAACAACGACGACGACAACAACAACAACAACAAAACCCACCATCACAGATATGCCCTGGGATGTATCAGATGATTCCAAGGTCAGTCATGTTTAAAGCCAAGATGGACCATCATGCTAACCTTCCCTCCATCCTTAAAGCAGCATCTCATGTCTGATGTAGGATGCATCCTTCATGTTGGAATGACCTACAGGTAGAGTCCCATAAGGGAAGCGCAGAGTTAGTGTTCGATTGTATACAGCTGATGTATCTGTCAGTTTGTGGATAACAGCGTCATCCTCCTGTAAGGGATTTTCTTGGTTTCATGCAGATCACACCTGCTAGACCCAGGGTTTGTTTATGGTTGTGAATCACAGCCTATTCCCATCTTAGATACCCTTTATCTCACTGCTGTGTGACTCCAGTTTAAAATAGCAAGACCCACTGATTTAATTGCCCTTTTTTCTTAGCTGCATGAGACCCACATGACTCTTACAGTAAATCTTCCTCCAAATTAAAACTGGGCCATGACTCAGAATGGCTCTTCAGGTTAGCCACCTGAGACTGCTTGCTGTGATGACGTGTGATGGGAGATTATTATCCCAGCCTACGTGGTATTTAAAGAAACATCTAAGTCAAATAAAAGAAAAAATGCTTGATGCTGTTCTGTAATTGTGAATAGTGGAATACTGAGTAATGGCTGTGACAAAAGCCTTGGACTTTGCTTTCTTGTCTCCACTGTAAAACACAACCACTCTAAGAACACCAGCATTGATAATAATATAAGAACACCAATATTGATAGAATTTGCAAAATAACTTACCTTCTTGTCTAGTGAGTGGAAAAATATTTGCAAAGAAAGTGGATGGGTGTTGATAGCTGGGGTGTGACGAACTTTACACCCATATCAGTGATGTATACAGACTTGAAGACACTATTATCTGCCAGTGGACCATCCCCATTACATTTCTAGCAAATGATATATTATATGGCTAATCCTTGACCTCCCTTCCTGAGATCTCTCCTCATACAGAAACTCAACACAAATCATTAACCGTAAACCTGAATCAAAACTTTCAATCATGGTGGAAGTTCCTCAAAAAAGAAAACACGGTTTGTTACAGGATGATGGTTCTGGAACACCATTATGAAACTGTAGACTGCTGACTTGAGGGGCAAGCTCTTTTAGGGAGTTTTATTCATTAAAGACTATAGATCACATTCAATATTTAAAGCTGATTTTCACCTAAGTACTTGTGGCCAGAGAAGAACAGTTTATCTTCTGTAAACTCATCCATGTGACATGAAGATAATCTCTTTAATGTTCTTAAAATGCCCGCCATGTTAGTGTGGCCATTGGCAAAAAAACCAGGAAGAAACGTCTCACTTTTTGTCCCATACCAGACTTTTCAAAACTTCGATTTTTGGAGAACTTTGGATTTTTGGATTAAGAATATTCATCCTGCAGTCCCATCTCAAAAAAAATTCACTTAAAAAGTTAGGTTTCAGGTATCAAATTCAAGAAATTCAAGGTCAAAATCATGTCCAAATATGTATTTATTCCAGTAAAAAAAATACAGCTATTAGAGACCCAACTTCTATATGATTCAGAATAAGGGAAAATCAGGTAAGCTGTAGAGATCCCATAGGGGTTCAAGGTAATTCAGAGGCCTGGGTTCTGCCTTCACAGCCTGTCTGGGGAGAGCAGAAAGCAAAGCAAGCACCAGACATCTTAGACTGTATACGTTTACACTGACCTAAGTAAACAGATATGAAGATTATTTTTTTAAACCACAAACAAATGTGTCTCCAAAACTACTTCTCATGTCAGGACAGTTTACTACTTTGCCTTCCTCTCAAAAAATGTCTGTTGGCCCTTCAGTGTGTTTACACATGACACACAACGTTGTGTGGATCAATACATGTGCTCCTGTGAACTCACAGAGTAGGAGGAAGGTGACTCAGATAAATACTCTTATGCTGATAACAAGAAGTAGAATTATTTGAGTTTTTCTAATGGTTACATATATTAGAAATATATGGAATTTCGATAAAAATTCCTGCTGCTGTTATATAGTTAAAGTATAATTTGTTTTTCCTAATTATTAGATTCTTAAGATGGCCCCACTTTAAAGGTTTAGTAACATTAATAAGGTGGAGTCATGTCCATCAAAAATCTACATTCCATGTAGGCATCATTTTATATAGGACACAATGGAGGTAGAACTGTCGGGACAAAGGAATTGTATATTTTGAGAGATGTGTCCAAGTTGGGAAAAAATCTTACACTAACCCTCGAGCTCATAAAATTTTGAGTATCTTTCCTCAAAAAACATTGGTCATTGCTATTTTATTTTTATAGAATTATTTAATGTGTGTGTGTGTGTGTGTGTGTGTGTGTACCTGTGTGTGTTGATGCAAGTACACCATTGTTTAAGGAATCGAAGGACAATTTATAGGAGCTGGTTCTCTCCTTCTAAGACATGGATTTTGGGGATGAACTCAGGTCCTCAGCTTTATGGCAAGCACCCACTGAGCCATTTACCTGGCCTAGTTACTGCTCTATTAAATGTAGTTTTTGTACATTAAGGTTTCCCATCATGCAAACGTCAGAACTCTGTAACATAGTTTTCTAGGGCAAAGGTCATGTCCAGGCTTGGCCTAGATCCACTGGGGCATCTCTCAGCACACTGCATCATACGCTGTCAGGTTTACTAAAGCTGTGTGGCTGATTCAGTTCTGTGATCTTACTGCTCTTTCCCACTGCCTTTGTGGATCAAGGTTTTAGCAATTGCCTGCATCTGTATTTATAGCTCTTATTTAAGTCTGCGTTTATGGGCCTTAGCCTCATCATTAATAATGCAAAACAGACTTGTCTTTACTCATTACTACTGAAAACAACTAAATGAAATTGAAGCCAGACGTTAATATGTGTATGTCTTAAGAATGCACTACTACACTTAAAACTGTTTTCCACTCTGACTTACAATACTTCAAGTTTTATTCTCAAAATAGAGAAATATTTTTCAAATAAAAAATTTAGCAAAGTGCTAATGTATATGTTCATTTAAATACATAGTGAAGCAGTGCATATGCTGTAAACATATTCTTCTAAATGTACGCATATGTCTAGAGATGGCTGTCCCATCTCTTCTTCTAAAGAGAATGGGAAGAGGTAAACAAAAGTTAGAAAGAAGGGGCACAAGACAAGTCACAGAATCACTAAGATTTTATAGGTAAGAAACTTACATGAAGCGGTTTACTACCCTTCAAGAAAAAGTCAAGAGAAATGGCTCAGTAGTTAAGAGCATTCACTGCTCCTCTAGAGGTCCTGAGTTCAGTTCCCAGCAACCACACAGTAACTAATAACCATCTGTGATGGAATCCAATGCCCTTTTCTGACATGTCTGTATACAGTTATAGTATACTCATATAAACAAAATAAATAAATATATAAAAAAAGAAAAGAAAGGAAAAAAGAAAAAAGTCAAATGCTCCTGGGAGCTCTACATGTTCTATAGTGTAGATAAGCCATTCTGAAGTTAATTGTCAGGATGAATTTGACTCTAGAAAAAGACCAAACTTATGTTCCAGGTTTTAGTTTAGAGAAAATGGTTGTTTCATGTAAAGACTTCAAGTGTGTTAGATAAGCAACTTCTAAGTTCCTTTTTCCATTGCTGCAATGAAAGTCTTTGAGGAAATCAACTTAGGGGGAAAGAATTTTAAAGGTAAGGTCCATTGCACAACAAAGTCAAGACATTAAGAACTGACAGCTTTTCCTCCACAATCAGGAAACAGTGAAGGAAGACCTGCTGAGCACTGGTCCTTTTCACCATTTATACCACCAGGGAATAGACCTACCCACTGTTGGCAAAATTTACCAATAATCAGAATAATTCCCCTCAGCCCTTACTGACACCCTTCTCTCAGACTATATCTGGTTCTGTCAAGTTGAAAACACAACACATTGCAGCAACACATTTGATAAAATTAATAATTGTATTTATTGATTGAATTTTTTTCTTAGCAATGAATAGTGCCTATGGATGATAAACTGACTTATTGACTTAGGGCAGTGTGAACCTCAGCGACATTTGTGACCTGCACTGATTAAGACCCACCATGCAGAATTACTAATGCTGGCCACAATTTAGTACTGAGATAAAAATTGACCTACGTTTTTAACAGTGACAGTGGCCATGACTGTGTAGTCATTCACACATGGGAGTTTTCCACCTGGCATTGTAACTAACACACATTTATACTGTTATGAAATGTTCCTCTTCTAACTTATTTTTATGAGAACACAACGTAGGGTTGGATAATATATTCTTGTTTTTTTTTTTTTTTTTTTTTTTTTTTTTTAAAAAAAAAACAACTCAGATCCTGAATCTAAGCAATTCTTTTTCATCCTTCGAATGCCTTGGGACTCTGGGCAGAATATTTCAGTGGCTTTATTAGTAGCCAAATATTTGCAGGTAATGGCAGGTAATCCCTCAATTGAGCATTGAGACCCTGAGAGTATACTTAAGTGGATCTCCCTCCAGGGGTTCTGGGTAAACACTATGTGCTATACTGTGAGTATAAGATAATAGGAAAGAGGTTCTGCATAGTGAGGCTCTGTGGGACTTCCCTAATCCCTGCGGCGGCTCAGAGATGGAAAGCTTTGGTCTCTTCTCTCATGCTGCTGCTGCTGCTGTGGAACACTGGTCCAGGCTGTCTTCTGAGCTAGCATTCAGTGTCCTATGACGGTGCTTCCATTGTTCTTCCACTGTGGACACTGAAACTCTGCTTGCCATGGCTCTGCATGTCTCCTCAGGGACTTCAGGATAGTATAAAGGCTAAGTCCCTGGTGGCTGTTAGAGCACATATCCAACACCATTTAAGCAAAGTTCCAAAGACATAAACAAAATCCATAAGACTCTAGCTGAAGGAAGGCTACCTTTGGCTGAGGAATTAGCTGTGATAAAGTTGCTCCACAGGTAAGAGAACCGGAGTTCTTCTCCTGAACCCAAATACAGAGCTGGATGTGATGGCACACGTCTGTAATGCTGGTTATTGGAAGGTGGAAGCCACTGCTTCCAGGAGCACACTGTTCAACCAACCTAATCTGATGAGTGAGCATTAGGACTTTGTGAGACGCCCCATTTCAAACAAAACAAAACAAACAACAAAAACAACCAACTTAAAAATAACACATTAATTTTAAAGTAAAAATAATGGGAGGACACCTTAGGAGCAATATCAGAGGTTGATCACTGACTTGCTTTGGAATAAGTAAATAAGTGTCTCATGCAACCTATGGTATTACATAATCAATCAATCAATCAATCAATCAAATAATAAATATTGCAAACCATTTAGACAGAGTTATTTTAAGATATCATGGAGACCTGACTATTTGAATTCTATATCTTAAAAGTAACCATCATTAAAGAAAGAGATCCACTCAACAGCTTTTTCTTGTTAGGCAACATGGCATGGTAAAGGGACATCTAAACTGGAAGCCAGGCAAGTAGAGAGTGAAGATTTCCTTTGGTCCTGAGGGGATGAGACATGTTCAAATGATGCTTCTCTGGTGGCAAATGTAGATACAATGAATCTCAGAATGCCATGGAAACCACTGAGGGGTAGATGATGAACGCTCAGGGGTCAGATCGAGTGGGTTGAGCTCAAAGCAGCAGCTTCTCCCAGGAAGATACCGAAATATTGCAGAGTAAGCGAATGATGGGCCAACCTGCAACATCTTGCCAATTAGCTTGTTCATAAGACTTGACTCCAAGGTGCTCACAGGATCTGAAGAAAGATCTCTTTCTTTTCCTACAAGAAAGGCCAAACTCAGGGGCAAATTTGTAAGTATATTACATAGTAAGATACCCATGTGCTGAGGCCCTTCAACACATGAGCTAAAATCAAAATGCTCCAATGTGTCTCTGGAGAGGCTGGGTAAACAGACAAGGGGAGTATGTGAATTACAAGCAGCATGTTTCCCACAATTCACTGAGGTATCTACAGACTTCTGTATGAAATAAAAAAACAAAAAACCTAAGAATACACAAAATCTGAGGGTATGAGGAGCTGATGGGCAAATGTTTCATGGGATTTCTTTTAAGGGTTCTCTTTGCAACTTTGCAGGTAGTAGAACCAAAACTTGGGTATTTCTTTCATATGCACACTTAGAGCTTTTACAGTTGATAGAAGAAATTCCAAGCTTCACCTACTCATGGAAAATGAGCTTAGGTGTCTGTTTCGTCTCACCTCTCATAGTCCACTATGTTATTGTTATGGCGAACAATAACAATTTGAATAGAAATTTATTATTCTTGGGAGACAACTCTTCATTTTGCCACCTGACCATCTCCTTTCTGTTTGTTGTGTTTCTCAATTATGCCTGACACTTTTAAACCAAGATGTTGAAAAAAAATATCTTCTGGTAAGCCATGAGAGCATGTAATTTTATAATCAGTATTCCTATGGAATGTCAGGTTAACTGGCCTTGACGGATAAGCTCACCGGAGCCTGGGGGACAATGAAAGCTGAGTTAGAAATTTCAGAGACCCATCTCCTGTGCACAAGGAGGGCCTTGTAATGTCATTTCAGTTTGAGTAAAGGAATGGACAGTCTGTGTCAGGTGGATGCTACAATGTTTCCTGAGAAGGGGGACTGAGTATCTGAATAACTTGAGGAGTGTAAGTGGTCATGCAAAGCAAACCAGATGTGGAGAGATCCTGAGATTCAAAGATCTTAATGTTGAGTACTTCATTGTTACATGTGGACTGAAGAGCACATTTGGCTATATTAGACTCATCTCTTTTAGTCTTAGAATTTGGAAGTTTAAGATCTATGGATGATTCGATTGGATCTTGAACTTTAACCGAACACTAGACGTGACATCCTTAAGTAGTCGATTATATTCCTTGTGCCGTACAAGGCAGAAAGAGAAGGAGATATGTATGGCACTAATGGCTAACAATAAAGATTGGTGTCAACAAGTTTCATTATTTTCCTTTGTTTTCTCTTTTAGTTTATTGAGATAGCATTGCACAGTAGTCCAGGCAAGCCTACAATTTACTGTATAGTACAGGGCATCTTGATCAAATAGGAATCTACCTGCATCTATAAATACTGGGGTTACATTTATGAGCCACTATGTAGCCAGATAAAAATTTGGGCAGAATCTAGCAAGTCCTTAGTAGATCACCATAGCTTCCTCATCCTTACAGTTTTCAGGACTCCTGGTAGGTACCATTAAGGTATTCTGAACTGAGTTCTTATCACTTTAAAAGAACTGTCACAAGCGTGATACTGTTTACTAAGTTACATAGGCAAGATGGCTGTCCTACAGCCTGTTATACCTCCACCTATAGGCATTTCCACCTTCCTTTCAATAACATCTGCATGCCCTTGCTTGGATATCAGGTGAGTGCCAGTCTCTTGCTAAACTAAAGTTATCTCTACAGGAAGAAGTCATGCAGGCTTTGATGACTGGTTGTATAATGTAGCCTCTGTGACAAGGCTCAGATATTGATGTCTGAGAATGAAGGGCTTTGGTGCTCCAAAGGAGACCATGACAGCCAAAGGGAAAGTGATCATGAGGGCATCTGCTTCAGAGTTCCTGGACCAGTGATGGTAGGAGAAGCATCTTCAACTCTCCTGCTTATTTGCTGTGGGAATAATACAGATTGGTGAGGCTTGCATCTGGATAGGGTCATATTGCCAAAATCTCAGGGGAAAGGTATGACTCTCTTGAGAGACTATTTTGAGAAGCATAAAATGATATCAGCATAAGACTGGAATGTGTGGTTTGATCTATCCACTGTCCTGAAAGGTCACACCTCTGTCACTCTATGCAATCTAGTTAAAGCCCTGAAACTGCATCACATTGAATTCTCATATCATATTGAAATTGCCAAAATCTGCCACCAAACCCAAATTGGTGGTTGTCCTGGTTCCTTAACAGCCTTGCCAGCATAAAACCTTGCCAGCAAAAGAATTTGGCGAAAGTTCTTTTCAAATGGCATCAGAAGAACAATATTCATGATTAATTCACTCACTCTTTTGGGGTCCTATTCATTGTGCCTCACCACTCATAGAATCTGCTGCTCACTGGCTTTCCCCCCATGCCACCTAAATTAGATTCCTGTACTGTAGTGTTGACCTCTTAAGTGTCTCTAGGAATGCATTTTAAATGTGAAAAATTGTGATTAGATTATATCAACTTTTTTGTGGCCACTTTTATCTATGCAGAGTCATGCATTTTCAAGAGGAATATATGTGCTCCATTCTTCCTGTTGAGCACTTGAAAAACTGGGGTTGACTCAGGGTCAGGGACAAGATGGTGCCAGGAATGTAGGCTTGACATTCAGTCTGATAATGAGGTCTTAGCATAGCTAGCAGAGGGCAGTTGGATTCTGTAAAAGCCCCCATCACTCTCTGGACCTGCCCCATCTGGAAAACAACAAGTCTTGCTTCTTGCAGATTCATCCTTAGCTGTAATTAGTGGAAATGTCAAACGGCTTTCAGTGGGTTTGACTGACTTTGAGGTGAATGGCTTCTGCCAGTTCTCTGTTCTCATTTGCTTCAGTATGTCAATGAATGATCTTCCCAGGATTGTGGCAGGCCCCTGCTTGGCTGTTTGTCTGTTAGTTTCATTGATGTCACTGGAGCCATGAGGATGTCCTGTGATGTGATCACAGGGCTTGAAGCCCTCCTCTTGCCAGATATTCAAATTGGATGTTCCTAGTCCCAGAGATTTGGAATTCCTTGTCCTTTTTGTATTTGAAAAGAGATGAAGTCCCCATCTCTGACACTAAAGAGACACTATCTGCAGGTCACAGGGAAAGAACATAAACGTCATGTTTGTACATTTGGTCAAGCCTTCTTTCCTCTCTCCAGATCTGTAATATTGCTAAGCAAACATTCCTGTGCACATGGACTTTGAGTTTTTTGCTGCTTCTCTTTTATTCTCCAGATTCTCTCTTTTATAAAAATGAGAGAAAGAGAGAGGCAAATGTATGCAAATGTTAAACCCCATCTTTAAATTCATAAGAATGTGGGGAATAAATAGTCTTTTTCAATCAAAAGATGGGAAATTTACATCTTCACATCCCTAGTAAGTGACTACAAACGAGGAAGCTTTAGCTCTTTCAGACAAGGGCAGGTTTGAGCATAAAGAAAATGAAGTGCATCAACGTCCTTTTAACAAGCCTAGGGGGAGAGAAGAGGCTTTATTAAATTGACTGCTTCCTGTTTCATCATGCTGCTGATCATGCTGCTGCCCATGGAACCCAGCTGAAGAGGGATTCAGGAGACCTCTTCCCTCTGCAGTGCACCTGCTGGCCAGACAAGCATTCCCCTGTCAGGGCTTGGCCACAGATGTCTCCACTATTCTACTTTAAGGGTGATTTGTGCATCTGGGCAGATGGTGAATGGAGAAGAGCTATTGCTGGTTTCAGAGGAAGCATGAGAACCTGAGCTTGAATCCCAGCAACAATATAAAGTGCTGGGTGCAGTGCCTGTGCTTGCAACGCCACAGGTGGATCACTGGGGCTTGATGGCCGTTGACCTAGCTCCAGGTTCAGTATGAGACACTGTCTGTAGGATTCAAAGAGTGAAAGTCTAGGTAGAGCACTCGAGGTTTTCCTCTGTCCTCGCCATGTGTCTTCAACAAGTGCATGCAGTCCCCCAACACATGGCTAGAGCATGCACATATGTGACCCATACATACTTATGCACCCATAGAATTAAAATGCATACTGTCTTATTTTTGAGTTTTTAATAGTTTCATTTCAGAAATTTGATCAATGCCTTTCAAATAAAGCCCAGATTTTTGGGTATATACCCAATCTTTAGGCAAAATTGTTTCCATTTGCATTTTTATAACACCTGAAATCCATTCTTGAAATCTGTCTTGAGCATGGCATGATTAGTTCCTACTGTGTATGGAGAAAGAACCCTGAAATAAATCTTGTCTCTGGTACTGACTACCTGTGCTTTCCTCATAAGTTAGCCATTTTGCTCTAGGGTGTGGTTTTCTTATCTGCAAACTCAAAGACATATTAGTTTAAGTCACAGGCTGCATTAAGGATTGCATACAAATGTGATGTTCAGAATGGAGAGCAATGACTGGTAGCTAGTGAATGTGCACAGAATTAGCCAGCATTCCAGCTGGGGAGTCCATGTCTACTCCACCTCACTAGACTCCGGATCTAGAAAATCAATACAATGTGAAAATTACTTTGACCTGAAATAATCACTCAGTTGATAGCCAGGAAACTAAATTCTATAAGGAGTGCACTGCGTGAGATTTAGTATGTCCTGTTCTCAGGCCTCTTGTCTGAGAAATAGCTGAGAGGAAGAGGCATATTATATAACACATATATGTAGTTTATTGTGTACAGTGAATCATATATATGTATGGCACAAGATCAGTATACAGAATTCTAGTCAAATCTCTGTCTATTCCTATCCATAAACAGAACTATTTAAGTAATTTTACAAACCTTCTGTGAACACATTCACAAATACAAAGACCCAGAGAAATGTGGATAGTGTTTTGGCTTTTAAAATATGCTAGACATTTCAGATAATTTCCTCTTTAACTAATGGAATCTAACTATTCACATATCAAAAACTACATTATTATAATTCATCCCCCCAAAAAAAAATTAACAGAAGAGCTTCACAAACATTTTCTCTTGTATGTATTTTTTGAGAATCCAGGAGTCACCAGTCGCATTTATGAGTGATATCAGTCTCTCCAAATATGTTAGGCTTCTGAATTGTTTAAAGAATTTCTTTAAATTTAATATCAGGCTCTCTAGTTCTGATTTCAACCCTTTTATGATTTCTTCCTTTTCAGTTAGTATCTGCTATTTTCCTCCTTTCTCCCCATCCAAATTTACAGCTGTCAATATTTGAAGTGGTTCCAGGCTTGTGTAAGTGTTCCAGTCAGGTCTCAGGAAGCTGCCCTGAGAAGGATCTTTCCCCATCTAGTCTCTCTTTTGCCTCCTTTCTCTGTCTTTTTCTCTATTTCAACTATATATGCATGTGCATGAATGATCATGTATGTATGTGATATATATGTATATGTATATATATGTATGCATGTGTATATGTGGTATTTACATGTTTGTGTGCATGTTTATTCAATTGTGTAATATGAGCTTGAGTGTGTAGTTGTGTGTAAATGTATGTGAATGTAATAATATTTATGTATATATGTATTGTATGTTATGTGTAATTCTCCCTACAGTAGATGCCATCAATAGAATTCCAGTTTCTAGCTTTGTGTAAGTCAGATTTATAATTAAGAGTGGAAATTTAAACTTTGAAATTAATCTTATCAGATAGCACAGTGAAACAAATTTGCCTAGTGTTATTTGGTGTGTTTGACCCATTTCACTCTTTTCTTAAAGTTATTTTGGCCTAAGCACTCAGAAGTGGCTGCTTGCTCCCTTGGCTTGCCCACAGGGAAATCAGTTAGCGCTCTTTACCTATGTTCCCACACCACCTTGCATGTAAGATTAGCATTAAACAGCCACTCTCCAGAGGAAATCCAGCAGGCCCAGTGAGTTACTCTGAAGTAGCACGGGGCTTATCTGAAATCTTAACATGGAAAAGGGGCCTATCTAGACGCAAACAGCTTGAAAAGAGATCTTGATATGAAAACCCAACTAATGGATTCTTCACTAGAAAGACAATCTGGGGGTTCTTATCGCTCAGGTGGAGGGCCCCAGTGAGGAGTAGATAGCGGTGAATGAAGCAGGTGGTGGGTGTGAGGGACATTGGGCCATTTTAATGTAATTTCTAAAAGGCTCTGTTGCCATAACAGAGCCTCTTGAACAGGATGTTATTTCGTGCTTGGGGGCAAAATCTGTTTAGATCTTCGCTTCTAATAGCATCTCCCAGACGCTGTAATTGTGAAATAACTTTCTCAAAATAACTTGGTGCAGGGATGGAGAGAAAAGATCAGTGAGATTAATTCTTGGCAAATTTGTCTTGAATGCAATTTGAGGAAATTTTATTTTATTTTTTTCAGAGGCACTTTTATTAGACAGTGGTGCTTAGCAGAGAATGAATCCCCTCAGGTCGTAAGGCTTAGGAGATAATTTTTACTTAGTACAAACTAAGATTTCCCTAGTGTTCTAAATCACCCCCAACAAGATGAAAGGCCTCACAGGATTTGGGGGAAGACAAGAAACCACCCAGGACAGTGTATGGCAGGAACTTGCCGATGGTATCAGCAGTTTTCATAAAATGGCTTCCTCTTTCTTACGATCTAAAGTCCCCTGCAGTAGCTGCCATGTGTCCCTCACAATGACAGAGTAGGCAAGGTCAGTGGGCTCAGGGTTCATCTTGCATTGTCCCTGTAGTTCCAGCTTATCTCTATTTCAGTGTGAGTTAGGTGACTACAGAGCCCTTGGCTTAGGAAAACTGCAGGGGCAGGAAGGTTTGGTTCAGATCAAAGGAACAGCTATTGTGACAGAGATGTCTAAGGATCCAGGTCTCAGGTTTCAGGCATTGTTGGATTTCAGTACATGAATATGAACAAATGACCATAATCCCATATCACCCCCCCAGTACTATTTTAAAATTTGAGATTTAATCCTTTGAGTATGCCAAATGGGGGCCACCATTCTGTTCTCCTTCCATTCTCAGTCGAGTCTTCTCTCTATACATTCTCTGCCTTCCCAGCAGTGTGTATTGGCCTCTTCTGAAATGTAATGAGCCCAGTTCTATTGCAATTTAGGATCTAATGCAGAATCTACAGATTCTATAAGCTAGCCTCTTTTTTCCTTGCCAGGAAGCATTGCCAAAACACAAAATTCATCTTGTTTATGATTACTCAAAGTGAAGAAAGATTTTTTTTTCCTCAATCATATGAGACATATTTTATATTTGTCCACAGATATGCATTCTTATATGAACACAAATGCCTGAACACATGCTTGAAAAAAGACAAAAGCAAATCTATGAAGAGAATTAGCAAATTCTGATGATCAAGAAATGAAGGATTTAGACATAATTAACTATGATATTTTTATTCCTTCCCTAGATATGTAGACAGAAATACAGACCCTCTAGTTTCAGATCTCCAGAAATGAGTATTCAACCCATTTCTAGTTGGCAAAAACAAATCAGGATTGGTGCTTATGAAGTAATACATTGCTGTCTAGAATTGACTTTCTTTCCTAGGAAGCCCCGGACAAAGGGTACAGGTGTCTATACTGTGAATTAGACCTACTGGCTTTCTTTGTACAAAGCCAATGCCTTTCTGGTTTCATTGTGCACAGTTCAAAGTTAAGTGACTGGAGTCCAAGTAATACAGGCTTTTCTTAATCTTTTGTCAGTGGGAGACTTTGCGCAATGCTTTTCCTAAGACTCTTGGACTGTTGATAATTACAGCGTGGAACTGTTAAGAAGTCAAGATTGGTGTGACATAAAAGAATAAGCAGACAACTGTATCACACTAGATAAAGACAGGTGTGGTGGATGAGGGAGAAAAGGAGAGACAGAAAGCAGAGGGTTACCATGGATACATTTCACATGACTGTCATGTAAACAAAACAAAGGACCCCAATATGCTAATAGCAATAGTCATGGACGCCTCGGGGCAGAGGAGCTACTGTACTGATGGACCAGTTGGTTATGCCTCAAGAGTTTCAGAAGATTTTTTAAGACAAAGAATTGAAGAAAACAATGTTTCTAACATAATCCATACCAGGGGAGTTTACATTGGGTGACATTAGGCATAATATGTTTTAGTCGACGACTGTTCAATGTTTTAAGTATTGAATGTTTATTTAAAGCTAAAGGTGTAGTAAAATGCATGATCAAATATTTAGGTAAAATACATGATTTAAAAGACTAGCAAAAACATGAATGGTTGTTTTTTGAAAATATGTCATCTGGAAACAGTTCCATGGAACAAGCATTTGGGCCAACTTATGGGTGTATTATGAAGAGATGAATGTATAGAAGTCTGCACAAGCTATCAGTTTCTAACAAATTGACTTTCTTGTGAGAAATACAGATATTTTCCACCTGTGGAAGCATTCTCATGCACATAGAAATGTCATGATAAAAAGATAGTCTTAAGCAAATTCATTTGTTAGGCCATTCCTTACTTTAAGCTATATTATAAGGATCTTTACTTTGGCATATGGCCTGGCATGTGATGAGGTTAAATATTGAATATTAATGTCAGCTTAGCTACATTTGGTTTATATTTTCCTTTAAGTGATTATGTTCCCTGGAAGATGATTTGATTTAGTGATATTTTCTAATTTACTTAAAATATGCACTTGACATTTAACTAAGCCTTAGTTTTAAATATAATTGACATTTTAATTTCACAAATACTGATTATAAAATATATACATTGTATAATTCAGGAGTGCTCTTCTGTCTTGTAAACTAATTGCTCCCCCGTTATTTAAGCTGATTTAAACATCGCCAGCTCTGATCTTCTCTAATTCTGGTGTTCTCCTTGAATTTGTTGTTTCAGTCCAATATTACTATTTCTGTTCTGGATTTTCACACTCATGTACCTTGTGCAACCTGATTGTAGTACAGTGCAAAATATTTTAGGTCTACTTCTAATGGTATTCATCCCAGTAATTATTTTGAGAAACAGAAGAAGAAACTTGTTCATTTCTCAAATCCATGCTTCTCCTGAGTGAACATGGGCTTGGAATAGAGAGATGTTACCAACAGTCAGACCTGCTTTACGTTACAATCACTCATGTTGACAGGCATGAGCTATCTGTCACCTAGATTGCTGGCATGTGAGACGGGAATTGGTTTCTCTCAAGTGGAAATATAAATGAGATCCTACAGGACAATGGGATCCTTCTAGAAAAGACAGAGTGAACAGCATGTTTCGATTGACAACAACTATACTTTTCTTCTAAGAATGAAATCGATTTTTTGTCACCATCCCAGCAGATCCAGTTACCGGATCATTCTATCCCTGCCACTAGTTCAACTTGGAACTGGACAGAAGCCTGGTGCTTTTACAGGGTTCACAAGATGGCTTTCTGCAGAGGGAGCTATGGCATGGAGTTTGGCATTAGGTCGAGAACTTCCCTTCCCATCTCTCATCAATGGCCAGCAAGTCATAGCGATGACATGCACGATCTATTGTAAAACAGGTAGAAGTTAAGACATGAGCAAGGTGATGACCATGGGGAAGGAGAGGGTTCACTCTACAGTCTCTTCATAATTGTTTCAAATGCTGCTTTGGTTCTCAGAGATGTTCTCTCTGTCAGTGTTCATATGCTGTAGCTGAGATGGACTTTGATTAAAAAAAAAAAAAAAAAAGGAAACAGGCAAAGCTACCGAGTTTTGTGTTTTGTCTTATTTCCTTATTATGGCAGTTTAATTACAATGATAGATAATGTGGCCCATGGGCATGCAAGCATGCCTGGTATATATCTTGGTCCAAAGCGACACAGTGAATGAAATATGTATTTAAAAGTTTAAAATGATTGATTTCTAAATAAAAGATTCTCAGTGTTTTTTGTTTCATTTATCAGTTTAAGTTAACGAAGAAATTGTTATTAATTATATATTGTGAGTTTCTAGTAAGTGATTAATTTATACTTTATTATTATTTTTGAAAGTCTCAAACATTTCTGACCTGTGCTTATTAAGCTACTTGATGTTTAGAAGATGATAGTCTCATAGAATTGACAGAAAGTTAGTATACCCCCAACTAACTTTCTTCCCTAGTTCAACATTAGAACTTACTAAGTCACATTATACTGACTTGGCCAGAATATTAACCATGAATAAATGACATTTATATCACTAGAGGAAGATTTGGGTGAATTCCAAGAAATACAATTATTAAATTTGATAAGCATTGATTACTCATTTATATTAACATGATTATTTCAAATTTGCCTATTTATTCATTTACTTATTTTTGTATGGGTGTGTATGCCATGCATGGTCAGGTGTCCACAGAGGCCTTGATAAAGAGCATGAATCCCCGGAGCTGCAGTTACAGGTGATTCTTCTGAGCCTGCTGTTGGGGCTGGGCTGAATTCAGGATGTTTGCAAGAGTTAGAATACCATGCTATTCACTGCTGAGACATCTTTCCAACCTCTTGCTTATTTTATAGAGCATTGGCAAACTGTTTTCCAAAGTGACTGCACCAGGTCACATGCTGGCTCAAATGCATGAGGTTTTTCTTTGCCTTTTTTTTTTTTATTTATTTTTTTATTTTTTATTGGAAATTTTTTACATTTCAGATGTTCTCTCCTTACCCCATCCCCCCCCTCCCAGGAACTCACTATCCCTTCCCCCCTCCTCCTGCCTCCACGTTGGTGTGCCCCCATCCCACCCTCTCCCCGTACCTCACCTCCCCACCCTCGAGTATCCCCCCCCTACGATGTCCAGCCTTCATGGGACCAAGGATCTCTTCTCCCACTTATATATAGCTCCCTTGCATATATAGCTGGAGCCATGGGTCCCTCCCTAAGCGCTCCCAGGCTGGTGGTTTAGACCCTGGGGGCTCTGGTTGGTTGGGATTGTTGCTTTCCTCATGGTGTCGCGAATCCTCTCAACTCCTTCAGCCTTCACTCTGTCTTCTCTATTGGGAACCCCATGATCAGTTTAATGGTTAGCTGTGAGCATCTGCCTCTGAGTATGTCACACTCTTGCAGACCTCTAAGGAGACAGCTATATCAGGCTCCTGTCAGCATGTACATCCTGACATCCACATCAACCTCTACCTTTGGTGACTGCACATAGGATGGATATCCAGGTGGAATGGTCTGTAGACGATCCCTCCTTCAGTTTCTGTCCTGCACTGTGTCTCCATATTTGCACCCTTGAGTATTTTGTTACTCCTTCTAAGAAGGACTGAAGTCCCCCTACTTGGTCATCGTTCTTCATGAGATTTATGTGGTCTGTGAGTTGAATCTTGGGTATTTCAGGCTTCTGGGCTAAGATCCAATAATCAGTGAGTGAATACCATGTATGTTCTTTTGTGATTGGGTTACTTCACTCAGGATGATATTTTCTAGGTTCCATCCATTTATATAAGAATTTATCAAATTCATTGTTTTTAATAGCTGAGTAATATTCCATTGTATAAATGTACCACACTTTTTGTATCCATTCCTCTGTTGAAGGGCATCTGGGTTCTTTCCAGTTTCTGGCTATTATAAATAAAGCTGCTATGAACATAGTGGAGCATATGTCCTTGTTATGTGTTAGAGCATCTTTTGCATATATACCAGGAGTGGTGTAGCTGGGTCCTCAGGTAGTGATATGTCCAATTTTCTAGGAACCCCAGACTGTTTTCCATAGTGGTTGCACCATCTTGCAACCCCACCAACAATGGAGGAGTGTTCCTCTTTCTCCACATCCTCACCAGCATCTACTGTCACCTGAGTTTTTGATCTTAGCCATTCTGACTGGTGTGAAGTGGAATCTCAGGGTTGTTTTGATTTGCATTTCCCTGATGACCAAGGATGCTGAGCACTTCTTTAGATGTTTCTCAATCATTCGAGTTTCCTCAGTTGAGAATTCTTTGTTTAGCTCCGTACCCCATTTTTTAATAGGGTTATTTGGTTGTCTAGTGTCTAATTTCTTGAGTTCTTTGTATATATTGGATATTAGTTCTCTATCGGATGTGGGATTGGTAAAGATCTTTTCCCAATCTGTTGGTTGCCGAATATATACAAAGAACTCAAGAAATTAGATTCTTTACCTTTTAAACAGTTTTCACATCCATGTTTTTACTTTTGGCCCTCCGAAAGCTCTGTGGTTAGGTTTTCCTGGTTTGAATTACATTTTTCTAAAGACTAGAGGTTGCAAAATTTATATTTTTATGGACTTCCTTCCATCTATCTGTCTTCTGCTTGTGATTTGATTTGTGATGGTTAATCTTACTTGTCAACCAGATAAACCTGGAAAGAGGAATTGCCACAATCCCATTGGCTTGTGGTCATGTCTTTGGGGGCAATTTCTTGATTGTTAATTGATGTAGGAGAGTGTAGCCCACTGTGGGCAGTACCATCCTTAGGGGGTACTTTAAGAAAGGTGGCTGTTAATGAATCTAGCAGCCAAAAAGCACTGTTCCTCCATAGCCTCTGCTTCAACTCCTGCCTTCTGGTTCATGCTTGGGCTGGCTTCCCTTGATGGTGGACTGTGATCTTTAAGCTACATTAATCCTTTCTTCCCCAAGTTATTTTTGCTTCTTATTTTATCACAGCAACAGAAAGCAAACTAGGACATGATTTCTGTGTATTTTGTCAGTTTTTTTAATTGTATTGTTTTATTTTTTCTTTTTTACTATTGAGTCTATTATATATTCTGGATAATTTAGCTTGTCCAGATAATTGACTTGGAAATATCTTCTCCCCTTAATAGGATTCCCTTAATAGGGTATTTCATAAAGAAAGTTTTAAAATTTTATGAAATCCAATTTATTTACTTTTCCTCTTCTGGATGATAAATATAGTGTAACACACAGGGATTCTTCCAATACCGTGGGCCTTGAAGACTTGACCTGTTTTTTTTTTTGTTGTTGTTGTTGTTGTTTTTTGTTTTTCTTTTTTATGAAGGTTGTATAATTTTACATTTTAGGTTTCTACTTGTGGATTATGGTATTATAAAAGTATTTATTGGCTCTAGGACAACTTTTGCTCTTGGATAGCCAGTTGTTGAATTTCCCCTTGACTTGATTGCAACTTTTTAAAAACAGAAGTCAGGTGTGTTCACGGAGGGCATGCCGTGCATGATTCCTGTGTCGACCCATTGATCACAGATGAGCATTTTTCAACAGATCTAGACCAGTTAGCGTTCATCCCCTTAGCTATAGCACAAGCCCTGGAAATGGGGCTGCTGAGCCCTGGTTTTTGCTTTGTTTCTTCACCACATTATGTTTAGAATAATTCTGTCTTGACTTAAAAAAACTATTGTGGATACTGGGCTATTGGGTTTGAGCTAGTTCCAGTTTCACATACACACGGGCAATTTTGACTCACTTAGGCTTTACGTAAAATTAATTCCTAAGGAATTATTACATAAGTTTTTCAATCATTTCTAGTTTTCTGGTAGAATTTTTGAAGTCTCTTATGTATGCCATATGTTATGCAAATAGGGATAATTTTATTTATTTTCCTGTTTGTGTCCCTTTCATTTCTTTTTCATTTTGCTGTGGATAATGCTTCAAGCTCTATATTGAAAAGGCGTAGGAAAAATGGATGGTATTGTCTTCTTCCTGATTTTATACGATTACTTTGAAATTTTCTCCATTTATGGTGTTTGCTATGGCTATGTCATATGGATTATTTATTATTTTGAACTATGTTCTCTCCAGGACTACTGTCTACAGAACTCTTACCATGAAAGAATAGTGAATTTTCTAAAGGCTTTTTCTGCATCTTTTGAGATGATCATATGATTTTTGTCTTTAAGTCTGTTTTTCTGATTTTTTATTTTTATTTCTTGATATATTTTGAACCATCCAAGCATCTCCATGATAAAGGCAACCTAACTGCAGATGACCTTTTGAGATATGCCTGTATTCAGTCTTCAAGTATTTTATTGATTTTGCATGAACTCTGGAGGTATTGGCCTGTAGTTTTGTTTTTGATTGTGTCTTTACCTAATTTTGCTGGGTGTTTTATGTATTACTAGGATGAGATTGAGGTTGGGAATTCTCCTTTTATTGACCATCCATAATAAAAGATTTAAATAGTTGTTTTGCCATAGTTGTGTGAAGTATACGATATATGCATGCTCATATCAAGGCACACATGTTATACATAAACATGGAGGTTTGGTGTCTTTTTCAGTCATCCACTCATTTCTTTTTTGAGACTGGACCTTTCCCTGAACCTGGAGCTCATGGATGTGGTCAAGACTTATTGCCCAGTGAACTACAAGAATCAACCCTATCCTAGCCCTGACATACGTGCTTATGGTATACACAATTGCTTTTTATCCAGGTGCTAGGATCAGAAATTAGGTCTTCATGGTTGATCAACAAATACTTTGCAGATTAAATCATCTCTTAGCTTGAGCGTTAATTTATCTAAATGAAACAAAAGCTGATAAAATAACTTTAATAAAAACAAAATAAGTGCAATCCATGTTTGTATAATAATCCTCCTTTGCTCATTTGAATATAATATTTTCAAGCCTATTAGTTCTGTCATCTTATTAATAAATTATTCATGCTGGTATTGGTATTAGTAGATCATCTTGAGTCCATCCAGACCATTGATTTTATAATTCCCAGCAGCTGTGAAAAGGTTACGACTAGTGCAGACTAACTAGCAAACCAGAGTCCCTCCTACAGAGGGTGCCCATATACTCTGCCTTCTACATGATTGCCTAGTGTGCTGGCTACACTACTACTGCATATATCTACAACTAGATTTCTTTAGTTATGAAATTACTTGAAGGATAGTCTGTTTTAGTTTCCTTTCGACCGTTTATAAATCTATTGGTTTTATAGTGACACATCTGTAGTCACTGGTTTATTCCTCCTGGGCTGTGATTATTGCCATTAAAACTTTTAAAATTACTCGAATTATAGTGATAGCTGGAATTTTTTTTTCACAAACCGAAGAATTTACCTCGAAAAGAAATGTTAAGATCAATCATGTGGTTTCTGAGGATGGTAACTGAGTTTCATTGAGCGTCACATGCAATGTCAAGCATATAGGTTCTCCTCTAGAGAGACCACCGTTTCTTTTGAGTAAATATAAGAACAAGCAATGCCATGTTAGATGCGACAAGCAGCTAATGGTGACTGAACACATAAGCCTGTGTGGGGTGTCCTGTCTCACCTGTTAAAGCACGTGCAGGATGTCCTGTTGCACATGGTAAAACATGTGTGGTTACTCCATCTTACACTGTAAAGCATGTGTGGGGTATCCCGTTTCACTCGATATACACATGTTTCACTGTGTAGTACTTTGTAGCCCTAATCCATTCTGCGGAAGACATCACATAGGTGAACAATTCCTCCACAAGGCATTTTCTCAAGAGTTATTTAAATAAACAAATATGTTAACATCAAATACTTTTACAATGGTTACCTAAGTCTTTGATGACATCACTTAGAAAAAGGTAACATAATTAAGAATAATCAAAGCAAGGCATGGTGTCCTATTATAATCTTAGCACTCAGAAGCCTAAGACAGAAGAAAGACCACTTCAAGGTTAGTCTGGGCATCATAATAAAGTCACTCTCAACAAACAAAACGTTATCAAGGAATGTCAGTAAACCAGCCTCACTGGCAAACGTGTACCCTTTAACTCTAACACATCGCATTTAACTGAAGATTTTCTGACTCTTCGTCTCTCTTCTAAATCTAGGCTGTCAGGATTCCAGCTGCCTTCCTCCATCGTGAGCACTGGGTCGCTCCTCACGCTCTGGTTCACCACGGATTTTGCAGTGAGCGCACAGGGTTTCAAGGCCATGTATGAAGGTAGGAGGCAGTGGCCCTTGGCATGTTTGCTCACCTGTCTGCTAAATACTGCTGTGAGATACTGATGTGGCTCCAGATGGGTTAAACGGAGGAAGTACTTGGCTGTTCTTTAACACATTGTCAAGCAGATGCAACACTGTCTTCTATGTCTGCCAAAGAATGAGCAAAAAAATGCTTAACTTCTTGCTTTTTGGTCTGAACTTATGAATCGGATTGTTTTGTTGACTACAATGGTAACATCTGAGGATTACACATATAAATTAATTGGTGGGACTGTTTCGTCATAGAGCGTTTGTTTTTAACCTAGAAGAGTCTTATTAAGCTGTTTCCTCAGCGGTACAACTGGTTACTAGGACTAAAGCAAGGTAGTCGTATGAAATGAGGGATTTTTGCCAAAGTTAGAATTTTTAGTTTAGAAATTAATTTGGCCTCACTCTTGTTTGTCTCTTGCAAAGCAGTGGAATTTTTTTTTGTTTTTTGTTTTGTACTTGATGTCAGATTTATGGTTATATACTTTATGATGCTGTGGTCAGTTTTAAGGCGTTTTTGGTGTAGATTTAACACATGGACACATGGACATTGGTTAAGGAAAGGATTGTCTCCGTGTTAGATTTGAAGTAATTGAACTGGGTACCAATGAGCACGAGGCCTAAGGTGTATGTAATTTAGTTTGACATAGAGGTATTTAGTTGTCTTTCATGTGTAATATAAGAGCTATTATTTGTGCATTACATAAACTCCGGTGACCGTGAGTTAAGAAAAATGAATTGTGGATGGAGCCATTAGTCGCTGACTTTTTGCAACCCACGTGCTTTGTTTTACATGTGTCATGGTTTGTCCTAATACTGAGTACATGGGCATGCATGTTCTTATCAGAAAGTTCAACCCTCTACTTGGTTAATTTAACTGAAATTAGTTGTGATGCGGCTCTCTGGTTGTAATGGGTTATATAATAACATAATACAGTGTAATACAACCATGTGTAGTTGTACAATGACTTGTTAACAGTTTTAGCTTAAATGATCTATTAATGCTGCAGATACCAGCCTGCTCTGCAAGACTCATTTGTGAGGTCACTATGCTTTCATACAAACCGGTGTCAGTTGTGAGAGAGGTCTAAACCCTGTTGAGTGCGTGACTGTCAAGAAGTAACATAGTCTTCTGACAGCAGCAAGCTGATGTATGGTCAATTTTTGGATTAACTTTATTATTAATTATTTTATTTGTTTACATTTCAAATATTGTCCCCTTTCACAGTCTCCCCTCCATGATCCCCCTCACCCCTCCCCCTCCTCTTTGCCTCTAAGAGGTTGGATTAACTTTAAAATGCAATTGCCATTTTCCTTTGGGCCCTTAATCACATGTCTTTTGATGACACAGAAAAACATCTCCACATCAGTGAGTTTGCTTCCTCTGAGCTTACTTACTTCTAAGGTTTTAGATGATATCTGTCCAGAGGGTAGACAATGTGTCCAAGGTCCGGCAACACTGGCAGTTCTACTCTTTTTCCTGACAAAGTCCTTGTGGATACTCTTATGTATTTCTCCGATTACCAATAGCTAATGTAGAAGCCTTTGGAGTTGAGTGATGTCCACTTGCACCCTTTGATCAAATCTTCCTGGTCTGCTGTGGGTTTTATTCATTGTCATGATGGATGATAACATAGTTTTTAACATATTGATGAATTTTTTTTGAGGGTTATTTTTTTTCTTTTCTTTTTTAATTTTATTTTTTTGCTTATTCATTTTATAACCCTTCCCAGTCATCCCCTCCCACAATCCTTCCCCATCTCCTCTTTTCTGAGTACCCCTCCTCCTGTATCCCCCACCCTGCCACTTTAAGTCTCTGAGAGGCTAGGTGCTTCCTCTCCCATTTATTCTGCTAGGCAGTATATCATGTTTGGGGTCAGGATCATAACAAAATATAACTTGAAAAGGGCATAGATAATATGCTAACTTGAATATGCTTTCAGAATATGTAAAGATGTTTTTGAAAGTTACATTTCAAATGGTTAATCATTTATCTGATAATTACCAAAAAACATAAGGCAAAGTTTGAAGAAAATATTTGTGAAATACACAAATCTGTCATCAACAAAACCAATTTTATGTAATATTTAATATCTGAATATAATCATTATTTATCACTGCACATCAAAGACTTTTATCAACATGACAGAAGAGTACAGATGGGAGAAGTTATTGGAAAGAGAGTAAAGCTCTCACTGACAGCTTCCCTCCTTTATTGATAGTTCAAGGCCCCAGGGATAGGAGGCACCTCTCACCCACCAAGGCAAGATTTGGGAAGTACATAGGACAGCAAAACTATATCTGCATGAGAGAAGGCAGGGCCAGTGTAGTGACCAGAAAGACATCTACAGCAGTTTCCAATGTGTTATTTACATTTAATTTTTTAAAAAATAATGTAGATTTTCTCTTACTTTAGTACTTGCTGATTTGAAGAGACAACCCATGTAGTAATTTCTAGGAAGGAAACAATGTAATTAATGTTAATCTAAACACTTAAAAATGTTAATTTATTATCCAAGATATTTAATGGAAATTGAATTTAGATAAAAGTACTAAATCAACTATTAAAACATTTCCCCATGGTCTTTAAAGTAGCACTGCTTTCCTAAATTAGAATTTCTTTAGTATTAACAGATTGCTGCTTAAAATTTTAATTTATATTCACTGGGTTGGAATGAGGAAACTGTCCAAAGTTCTAAGATCTGTCAAAAATAAGATAACCTTGGCAATGATCTTAATGTGGGCATGGAATGCATGAGTTTTTGGCAATATTTTCAAATAAGTCTTGTTTATATAAATTATTATTTGTATATGGGGAGATTAAGCAACATAATGAATGTGGAAACAATAAGTTAAATATTCTAATTAATGCATTCAGTCACTGAATTTAACTTTGTAATCCTAATGAAAGTATTTATGAATTTCCTTCTAAAGTTGTCCACATGGAGTATTTCTTCAAGGTTTCTCTTTGGGACTTCTTAGCAAATCAGTTTATAGATTATTGTATAAGTAATCCAAGGATTTTTTATGTGATATACAGAAAAATTTGAGCCAGTGACTCAAAATACTCATTTTGTCATGCTTTATTGGCTCCATTTATGGACTAATCAATTAGTATAATTCTATTTAATAAATTTCTAATGAGACTCAAAGGTATATGTTACTTATAATGAGTCCTAAGAAATTCTGACATATTTGTTTTTGTCTTAAAATTATTAAGTTGATTAACATCACATGCATATGTGTTTGTAGATAGATAGATAGATAGATAGATAGATAGATAGATAGATAGATGTAGATATACATATATATGATGATTAGGTAGTAGTTGAAGGATATATGGTGAGTAAATAGTTCAATACTGTATAACTGAATGGGTACATGGATAAACAGAAAGGAGACAAAAAGATGATAGATTAAAATGTAGGTGATAGATGATTGTGAGAAAGATGCATCATAGAGGATAGATAAACGACCAGTAGATAGTTGATCTATATACACAGATGATAGGTAGATCATTGCCACACAGGTATAAGATAAAATATTTATAGGCAGATGATTGATAAATAGCAGAAAGGTACATATATAGATAGATGGTAGAAAAGTAGATGACAGATGATCACAGCAAGATCAATATATCAGAGATAACCAACAAATGATAGATAGATAAATAATGATAGGTAGATTAAAAAATGGATGGATAGATATGGTGCATAGAGAGACCAATATACAGCTAACTAGTGGTAAATACTGAGGTAGATAGGACAAAAATAGACAGTGAGATAGATATGTCTATTGTTATATAATGTCTTAAATGCATTTTCTAATCTGTCCTCACAAGGACTCTGCAAGTGAAATAAAATTACCTGTTACTATCATTTAAAGTTGATGGAGCAGTGACTAAAATAGTTTCATTTTTTTTTTTTTCAGAATTGCACTATGTTACTCAGTGTCAGCAGAATTAAGCCCAGATCTGCTTATCTTTAGAAGCTGCAATTCTCAAGGACTGCTTATCCTCCAGATGTTAGAGACTGTGTGTACCAAACACAAGCACATGCACACAGTATCCATGTACTATATGTTCATGTTTATAAAGATACTGTATGATCAGGATTCAGTAGGTAGACATTAGGGCCTAAGAATTCATTTCTCATGGATGGAGAGATGTCTCAGTGCAGAACACTTCCTGCTATAAGAGGACCCAGGTTCATTTGTTATCACCCATCTCAGGCATGTCGCAGCTCTAACTCCAAGTCAAGGAGTTCTTCTGCCCTCTTCTGGCCTCTGTGGGCACTGCAATCACAGGTGCACAAACCCATTCACATACATTTAAATAAGTCTTTAAAATGTGGGATTTTTTAGTGGTCTCATTTTCCCCTCCACTTGTTTACAAACCTCTCACTGGGTATTTGACAGCTATCTAGCACTACACTATAATAATAATGATAATGATTACTACTACTAATAGCAGTAGCAGTAGTACTAGTAACAAGACTGAAATGAATGGGCTGTCCTGAGGACTAATGAAATAGAGGACTGCATGGTGGAGTGTTGTTCAAAGGATCTAAAGAGAAATGCCTGCTGGTGCCATGCCCTGGATGTTGGTCTGAACTAGCATATGTGATAAGAAAACCCTTCTGGGTGAGGAAGAAACATGAACAAGGAAACTGAGAAAAATAGATGCTCTTATTTGAGGACTGTGTGTGAATAGAAAGAAGGTAGGTTTGTAGAACTGGTTTTGAGGGATGTCAGGCTCAAGCTGATCGGACCCCTAGCCCATCTGAACACCCTACCAGTGAGCTGGGTTTGTATTGTATCATCCTTGAGACAGTAAAACTCATACTGTTAGAACCTTAGAGCACATTCTTTTCACAACACTGTAAAATGCAGGATAGAGCTTTGTCAGGTATTTCTAATGAGCCTAAGCCAGACAGGAAGAAGCTGAGATGGAGGTAAGGCATGATGTATGAGTGGGTAATAGAATGACCAGCAACATATCGTACATATTTTAAATAACTGGGGATGTTGATTTTGAAGATTTCCACTACATAAATAACTGTGTGAGGTAATGGGTACGCTAAATATTATTTGATTTTTATTATTGTCGCGTCCCCTTGGCCGGCAGTAAGACACGACATGCCTGGATTCTTCTTTGACAGCTCTTTTATTCCAGGCACAGTCTTCATCCATCGAAGGGGGATCACCCAAAGCAGCTGAAATGCACTGCTTATATACCCTTCCAAGGGGGCGGGCCAGGCGGCCTGTTCTCTCAGGATTGGTTAGGACCAGTACCTCATTAGCATAAGCCCTGTGATTGGTTGGGGCTCATGCCTCATTAGCATAAGCCCTGTGATTGGTTAGGGCTCGTGCCTCATTAGCATAAGCCCTGTGAGCTCATGCCTCATTAGCATAAGCCCTGTGATTGGTTAGGGCTCATGCCTCATTTGCATAAGCCCTCTCGGGAGGGGCTTGAGGCTGACGCATGCGCAGTAGGCTTATACAGGACGCTGCGCCAGCCATGTTGGAAACCCGGCGCTGTCTCTTCAGCCGCCTACATATTATAATACAAAGTATCCAAGAAACAAATGAGCCTCCTCATATTCTTCAACCTGTATGTTGGTAGGTAGCAATTTGAAGAGAAATCAAATAATCTGAAAACTCTAAATCAATCTTTAACAACTAGTTTATTTTCTTTCCCTTTCTGAAAACCTGTTAGTGAGCATGACCATTGAGGATATAGATAGAATGGTTAAGATGATTCCTACCCAGTTTGTATACAATCACTGAAATGCTTTAAAAAGAAAGTGGGTCTATAGCCTGCAATATAGACACAAGAAATCTGTGCAGAATGGCCTGCTAAGTTTAGGTCACCAAATTAACCCTTATCCACAGGAAAAGAGCTCATACCTACTTGGTCACTTATTACATGATCATTTCCCTGTGCAAAACTGTAACATTTTCATCTACCTCTTAACTCAGACACGGGAAGGTGGATCTTGCCTTACAGCATGGCCCTGTGATTCCCAGCTCTGGGGCAGGCTGCTCTGGGGCAGGCTGGGCTTTTTGCACTGAATCTTCTTGCCTTCTGACACTGCCTGGCTTTCACACCCTCAAGGGAGGATTTCTTGCCAGAGTATCTTCAGGACTCGATTCATAAAATGTAGCTACCTGGTGGCCCTGCGTGAGCCATGCGTCACCTTTCTTTGGAACTCCAGTGCCTGTGTATATCTGCAGGCAGGGATTACCAGACTCAGCCTGAGTTATGGTGTGGACCAGGAGGGATCAGCAGAGGAACTGGGGCCCCTGTCTGAGGATTATGATTGTGTGGAGGTAACAACATCTCGCCATAGCCTGCTCATCCTTTTAGCCATGTTCAGATTATGACAGAAACGATACAGCCAGACTGAAGCTCCCAGCCACTTATGACTTCGGTGCTGGTGGCAGGGAGGGTCACACCAGCTTCTTCTTGTCAGGTCTTGACAGTCTTGCAGTTCACTGAAGCAGACAGGGTTGGTCCTTCTCCAGGTACGTTCACTGCAACTCAGACACCTCTGTTCTTTTGGCAAGGGTGTTCAACACCAGACATATTAGGATCACAAGTCAGAGGTTCTGGTGCAACATTTGAAAGCACTGCATAAGCTCAGTCAGAGCCCTCAGACCCTTAGACATGTGCTAATCAACAGATGGCAGGCTCAATGTTCTTCCACAGTAAGATAATATTTTAAAAGAAATGATCTTAACTGTTGGTATTATAACAACTGAAGAAGGTACAGATGCAGGTAAAGGGATGTTTCTTTCTGAAAGTTCAGCTTTGTGACAGCCAGATTATGGGAAGAGGAAATGGGAGAGCAGTCAAACTAAAGAAAGCAGCCTGTGAAGAGGGTCTGCTGGTTACCTGTGTCTCCTGCATTTCTGACGAAAGGAGAAACAGTGAAAACAGTTTGTGCAGCCCCATGTTCCCAGAAATACCAGAGTCGTGTCCATTCCCACACCAGAGCCTGATCCTGGGCATGCAGCTGCCTCCAATGGCATTCTCCCTGTGTGGGTGGCTCCATGGCACATAAGCCATGGGGCTAATCATTCGGAAGCTGATTCAAATTTTATTGATTCACTCTTTTTAGCCTGAGAGTCTTAAAACATTTCTAGCTCCTACCAACCACGACTTTTATGCTCGATTTTGTGGGTGTGCAAGATTCTCTGAGAAAATAAAAGATAGTTCTTAGACTTTATGAAGCTCCGAAAAGTTCTATATCTAGTGAAAGACCAGAATACTCCATTGATTGATGCATGCTCTATGATCCTGTGGCAGTTTAGCTGATAGTTGTCATTTATTTTATCTTATTTCTGTGGTTATGATACCATGTTCAAGTAGGCGTGCATAAGACTACCATGTATCTCATGCATGACACATTGGGAGAAGACAATAACTTTAACATCAGTGGAGCTAGAATGGGCCTTGCAGATTGTAATTTATTAGTGTGAACTTTGACTTCAGACATTTGTCTTATGCACTTACCTAGTGAAGTAGAGTCAACTCTGTGAATTATAAAATCTACTTTCTATCTCAGTAGAAATAGTCTACCCTCAGTTCTTCAGGAGAGATGCTACTGGCAACGTACGTCATGTGAGACACTGGTTTTTCTCCTAGCAACTACACTACTACATACATACATACATACATACATACATACACACGTGTTTGTGTAAATTAGTATGTGTTCATGAATGCATGGACACAAACACACACGGATACATATATATACTCATGTTTATATACACATGAACATGCACAGACTGAAAACACACATGCTCACAAATACACCAGTACATGCATACTCACATGTGCATGTGTGTGCATGCATTCGCACATGCATTCTTGTACAAAAGTACACATGCTCACACTGCATGTGTATACATTTCTTACATTCTTGTATATGTTCCCCCCTCTCTCTTTCTCTCTGTCTCTCTCTTCCTAGCTCGCTCTCTCACTCTATACGATTTTCATCCTTGCAGCATCATCAGGAAAGGAAAGGACTCTTTAGAGTTCTAGTTTTAAAGAGAATTCGTTTTTATCTTCTGTGTGTGTTACACTGACCTGTACACACAGAGGTCTGTGGGATGGGCTGCTACATCAAAGCAGCTTACTAAAAATGTCCTGAGTGCTTGCAGAAGCACATAGGCACACCTGTGTGAGCCTGCACTTCTGCCTGTTTCTGAGAAGGTTTGTCTTGGCTGTGTTGTAGTGTATATAGGTGCCTGAATGTTCAGGAGAGTTAGCCGACTGTCTGCACTGTGAATCTGTGTTACCACTGGGCTTGGAGTCATCAGCAAGAACCTGGGCTTGTTCTGCCCTGCATAAATGCACACCTCTGAGCTCATTACAACAAGCATTGACAGCATTAGAAAATAAAAGCCAGAGATTTCTGAGGATGATGTGAGCATTAATATTCTTGAGTGGACCTCTGGCTCTTAACTGGAAATTGCATGAAAGTGAGGCCAGGTAATTAAAAATCCTTTGATACAGTCATTTTTTTTTAAATGGTTGAGTTAATAAATTCCCAAACCAGTGCTGTATTTGATTTCCTTTTAATTTAAGAGAAAACAGTGTGTACTTACTAAACCCTGCTCATAGATAGCAAGAATCTAGTAAAAGAAGCAATAAAAAGCAAGGCATTTCAGTAGAAAATTCATCTTCAAAATCATCTCTCAGCAACAAATAACCATGGGGGCACATTATGCTCCCAGTCCCAGCTCATAATTAATTCTTTCATTTCTTACTATACTTAATCTTGACTATAGAGTAAACTTGAATCCTTATAAACACGTGTCTCCCACGCTTTTGCCGTTTGCTGGTTTTGTTAACATTTCCTCCAACCACTCATTTCTGTTTCAGACAAATTGGCTTCTGACTTTACGATGGACACATGAACGGTGTTTAACAATACATAATCACAGGTAGTGTTTCCAAATTAAAATTGGCCATCATTTAAAATGCACCTTATATGCAGCAGAGAAAGGGTGGCCCTCCCCTTCATTTCTCTCTTGCTTTAGTTCTTTGTCCTTAATGGGAGTCTCAGTGGCAATTAGGTAACCTTCTGCATCTAAACACCAGCAATCTCTGTCTGTTCTCACACTGGAGATGAAAACTGTTTGATTTCATTATTTAAATGTGTACATTCGGGTGAGGCTTTGGAATTTGACGCTAGGTTTCATCTCATTTCATATCCTTGGTAAATGTGGCCACTGGACAAGTCAGTGAAGCCTTTATTATTTAGCAAAGGTATATAGCACATGTCTCAGGTCATCTTACTTAGCTGCTTCTGTCACTTCTGCAGAGGAAGTCTGGAAGATTAGACGTAGTGAGGTCACTTCTAAAGAGAGCCCTGTGTGATATTCTTTTATGCTGCTGTTTTGTACTGATGTTCTCTTTGGTGTCTGTCGTGGGACACTCAATTATCCCCTCTTCCTCCATGTTTGCGTTTGCTTTACATGGTTTGAGAGACTGCGCAAACATTTCTAAGTGAGTCCAAAGAATGCATGTGCCTGCTGACACACTGTGTGTTTTCCAAACAATTGTCATTTTGTGTATCTTGGCTAAGGTGATTTCACTATTGTTTGTGAATCTCATTTCATGTAGACAGGATTTTTTCCCCTTGCTGCTGTTTTGCTATCGATTTGCCCATTTCCGTCTTCTAAAAATAACAAGAATATAAGATAGAAGTCATTGAGCACAGGGGGAGTGCTGTCCACACTGGATTCCAGCTAGAGATGGTGACGGACGTCATAGGAGGAAAGCAAGCGGTTGACATCAATGTGAAGCAGGCAAGGAGAGGATGTGGACATTGTTCAACTGGAAAGAAAAAAGAAAGTTGATCATACTGAAAGTAACTACTGGATATTGGACCAGAATAAAACTCTGAGTCTCACAGGTCAGTTAACCCATGTTGCTTTACATGGTAATTAAACGTCTCCCCCTTTAAAGGGCTGTTGGTAAAGCATGTTTATACAAAGTAAGTATAATCATCTAATAAACATAGTTTGACATGAATATTGGACATTCCAAATTGTGAGTTATCTTCCTCTTCTGGTATCTAGCTAAATAGCAATTGAAATGTTTCTTTTGCCTATAGAATCTACAATTCGGTCCACAGGGATTTGGATCTGACTTCTGTTTGTCTACTTCTCCCTCATATGTATACTAATTTCCCTATTTATTCTGAGGCCCAAAGATCAGAGTCATTATGCTTCACACGTATATACTTCAGGCTTGATATTTGAAAATGTGTCCATGCTTATTCATGCCTGTTCAGACACGACCCACCCTCATTTATTTATTTATTTATTTTTCTCCTTTTCCTTAAATTTAGCAAGAGAATGGCCACTTGTGATCCCATTTGACAGTAGGTATGGATGTGAGCTTTCTGAGGCTCATATCGTAAAAGATGAAAGACTCAGAGTGTCTTCTGCTTTCCCCAGATAAGACACTGATTCTCTTATAAAACCTAAGAAGGTTCCATGCAAGGTTGCACTATGAGTTTATATGCATGCATTTCATCAATGGTTATTACATTTTAATTGTGTATTTCCCATCACCTTCTTTAGAGCTTAGCAGGGTACTGTAAACCTCAATAGGAAATTCTGACAATTGTTCCCAAACACTGGTCGGAATAGTGAGTACCTGGGGTACAGTTTTACTTCCATAGAAATTTATACAATTATTTTAATTATCCAAATCGTTCTCTTAAATGTTAATAACGTAAGACACTGATAGAGCATGATGGTGGAATGCTTACCTGCCTAGCGCAAGGTTCTGGGTTCAATTCCAAGCACTAGGAAAAAATATGATCATGGAGAGCTAAAGGAATAAAAGCTTTTCTCCATGGATATAGAAAGTCCAGGACGTTCCAGGCAGTCTCAGGGGTTGTTTTAAGCATTTCCTAACGGATATTAAGTGGGGGATTTGGATATGACCTTGCACTTCTTTCACAACCTTGGAGAAAAGGAAGGAAAACCACTACCTTTCAAGATTCAACTTGCAGCATGGACTTGTCTGTTTTAGACATGGCTTTGGTTTCATGGAAATTAAATACATCTCCAGCTTAGGCTTTGTTTTTCCAATCAGGCATATATTTTCAAAAACATGTTTTTTAAATATTAGAATGCTGGGATGCAAAACTGCATTTGGGGAGGAGAGTGGGCTAGAGAGTGGACAGCTGGTGTGTGGGACATCTGAGAGGCCTGCAGTTCTGTGGGACGTGGGAGGGAAAGAAACTGGAAGCCGAAGCTCAAGGCATTTCCACATTGGGAGTGTTGTCTGTCTTACTGTGGTGGGGTTTCAACACTTCCCGTCTGAGGCTTCAGTTTCTGAGGCTTCACACTTGCTCAGAGCCCTCCCATATGTCGCACTGTAGACATGTGCACAGAAAAGTCTGGATTTGCTTTATTTCAGAAGGAATTCTTGGATCCATAAATCATGGGCATAGCCACATGGTGTGATGACTGTAGCCGCGCCGAATTTGTTATTGTAAGAAGCTTGCTAATTAATTTTGTACATTTTATTAGATACTCATGGAAAATAAGGGAGGAAACATCTTATTCATGTGATTCTGTATAAAATTAGCACCATTTGTTCTCAGCCTGATGTGAGTTATGCATAACCTCTATATATCGCAGAATGCCATGCTACAATGTTACCCATGTAGGTAGCATTTACAACATCCTATCAGCTGTACTTTTGTCACACTTAGTGTAGCTATTTGTCTCCATTTTTAGCTCCCAGAACAATTTACCATCTCACCCATTAAACCACAGGGACTCTAGTCCAACTTTGCAAAAACATAGCATCCATGTCGTTTATTTCCACTCTGTCCTTAAACTATTACAGCTGGGCCTTTATCGTTTCTGAAGCAATGTTTTCCTATTACTCTGACATCCACCTGTAGAAAGGAGCTAGACTGGCCACGCCCAGACTGGAGATGTCATGGCTTTGTTCTCCACCTTCTTGGGAGGTGAGTTGTAGCTCCTGACTGTTACAGCCTGAAAGGAGATCACAGCTGACATTTGGAGATATCTAGATGAAGGAGGTACCCAGTAAAACCTATTGTGTAAAGGCAGGTGCCGTGGTCAGAGAGTTATTCCGACAATTGACCTTGCTGTCTTCATCTTTCCTGGGAAGCAGGCTGTCCATACCTTTTTCTGTTTGGCTTCACTCCTTATTTTTAAAATTTATTTTTCATTTACTCTTTAAGAGTTTTCATTAGTGCTTATGATGTATTTTTTATCACACTGATTCCCTACTCTCCCATTACAGTTTATTCTTGGATCCCCGTGTTGCCAGCTCCCTACCTACATGCTATTTTTTAAATAATTCATTGAGTTCATTTATCTATGCACATATGCGCAAGGATGCTCAGCCATGCAATGGAGCATCGACTACCATCAGAGGTCATGCTCTTAAAACAACAGCAATCTGACCATTCTTCCTCTAGTAGTCATTAATTGCCAAAGTAGCCCATGAGCTATACCTGGGGCCTGGAAAGTCCTGTGCCTTTCCATACGATCTCACTCCTTAGCTCCTCTGGACAGTAGAGAACCCACCTGAATTTTCAGAGGAGTGATATCCTCCAGCCATCCTGATAGTTCTGCTGTGCCCAGGGAGTCAGCTTTGTGAGATACCTTCTTCAGACACCAGATGACTCAATAGTTTGAATGAATCAACTTTTCTCTTGTTTCAATGAACAGTAGACATTTCCCCTGATGTTAGTTGGATGCACAAACCCTGTTCAGACTCTTCCATTGGAGTATGTGGCAGGCAGATTAGCAGAACTCTTTGCACCCACCTTGAATGTCTAAACCCAGGTTCCCAACTGGCTCACTCTTGTGTTTTCCCTTCAAAGTAACATTGACTATTCACTTCCATCACACCAGGACAGTAGGCTCAAAGTACTCCTTCAACTTCCTAGGGACGTGGGGAGTTGTCTTAGTATTTAAATAGGACTTGACTTGCAAGCTAGAGGGCCACAGTTCAGATCCCCAGAAGTTACATAAATGTGAAGTGTGCAGGGCACCCCATCTGTTACTCTAGCCTCAACAGGTAGAGACAGTGTGTCCCCCAGCAAGTTGGTAAGGGAACCTAGAAGTAACTGAGATCTGAGTTCTATGATAGACCCAACCTCAAAACAAAAACTAGAGAATGATCCAGTAAGATTCTCCACATTCCCTGGATACCTTCATGGGAACTTGTATATGCATACATATGTTCCTGCCCACAGAGATACACATAAAAAGGAAAAGGAAATAAACCTTACAGAGTGATAAAATTCCTTTATCTTTACCTTTTATTGTCTACCTCACCAGTTCCTTAGAGAATGGAGAATAAAAGATTGATCAAGAGGAATGTGGTGACCAGGATGGAATACCTAAAAGTTGGTAGCTAAGTGATCAAGTTTCACAGGATATTTAATGGTCATGGTACTTCCCTAAATCCTGCCCCTTTGAATGTGGTGTATTAAGAGCTGTAAGCCCAACTGTGCATGCATTTTTTCAATTTTATGGTACCATACAAGGGCAGATGTGCCTAGACTCCCTAGCAGGGCTTACATAGGTCACAGAACACTTTATAGTCTAACACCACATCAGGGGAAAACACCTACTTGGTATAGCTGCACTGTGATATCTATAGCTACACTCCCCACCATCTGACAGATGTTGGGATCTTCTGTGAACTGAATCTGTGCTGCCATTTCACTAATACACCACAAAATTGTTATCATTGTCTCCCACAGGTGGCTCTAGCAGATTCTATCTAACTGCATTGCCCCTGTGCTCCTCATGGCTGTGCAGTTACAGGACTGGAGTTGGGAACGCAGACATCATTCAGAATACCAATGGAAGCCAAAACACACTGGTCAGAAAAGCACTTCTTAGCAGGGAAGAAGATGGTGTTCACATGTTCCTAGGCAGCCTGACTCCTTCAGGAAGTGCAACTGGGGTCCATGGACCACTGTGGCCAGGAGTCTAAGGAACTGAGTGCAAAGGTGGCTGAATATACTGCTCATAGTTTTTGACATGCTATTTCTAAGAGGGTTTACATGATAAAGCACAGACATACACCATGCTATGTGGTGTTTATCTATGTGAAACGTCTTGTATTTTGGTCCCATAATGCATGGGACTTTCAGGTGACTTCTTGTGGATTTGGTTCACTACTTGTACTGGATCATAAAGTTCAGTGGCCAAAAGCATCACCTACTGAGCCACCTATTACCTTGCACTGCCTGGCACAGGGTAATGCATTGCTTGGCAAAACTATTTTCCTTGACTTCTAGGGCATGAACTCACAAGTGCTTTTTGTGCAGTATACTCTAAGTTCCAAGTTTTGACATAAAAGGATTTGATCAAATGGGCACAAGTATTTTACATAAATTAACTTTCCTTTTAAAATCATGAGAATTAAAATCCTCAGTTGTAAATGCAAGCTATGGTGTGTGCGGAGGGGTCATGTGTGCACACAACTAGGAGGTTGCTTGTGGTAGGACGTTAAACCATTCTTTCTTCCAGAAAGTTGAGAATCCAAACATATCTTGAGTAAAGTTTGGTGGTGGGATATTCCTTGGATATCACAGGACTTACTCAGAATGCAGGACACGCTGACCCTAAGAAAGCACCTTTGCTGAAAGCACCTTGGGCTGTTTTGTCTTTTCTGTAGATGACTAGAGAGGAAGTAGAGCCCACATTCTCTGTAATTGTTTTAAATAAATGTGTTCTATTCAAGAACGTGCTCAGAATTTAAATAAATGTTAAAATGAAAATACAATGCTTAGAAAATGTCAGGGACTTCACAATCTTCTTGATTGTTAGACAGTGAAGCTGAAAAGGGCTCTGTACCATCTTGACTATTCCAGCACCTGATGGACATCAGAGATGCCTTGTGAGCCATGTCTCTCTATCCTGTTATTTCAAGATAGCCCGTATTTTTTCCTCTTCAAAATGTGTGTGCTCTTGTGAGGCCCCCATGATATTGGTCTAAGATGAAGACATCTCACTGTCTAAGCCCTTGATCACTATGGACATAGAGGTCATTGCAATGGAAGATATCCATAGTTGTAGGCTTGTCTTTACAAGCAGAAATGTGTGAGTCTGTTTATATCCAAAATGATCTCTTCCATGATATGAGGGCTTTTATTGTATCTTCTTTTGTCCTGTTTAGTTGTCATCTCTTGGAGGCCTGATCATTTCTGGAAAAGAAATGGGGGAGAAGTAAATCTGGGGAGAGGGGATGTGTTGGGCATTAACGTGCTAGGAGGAGTGTAGGGAGGGGAAACTGTGGTTGGAATTACATCTAAGAGGGATAGAGAAACAGGAGTAGTGTCATAGTCTCTGAGACTGTATCAGACCAGCAGAGGAGGGGTTGGAGGGAGGTGAAGCACGAAGGTTGAAGTCTGCACCAGCGTGACTGGGTTCTGTGGCAGACAGAGAACCTTGAATCACAGCTGTGCATGGAGGAGGTCCAGCAGCTACAAGTTTTGCTGTGAGGATTCTGCAATTTTGGCTTCTTTAAAGACATATAAGTATTATAAAAGGGTCTTTTGTTATAACCCCAGGTGTGGCAATAAGGGACTGACTGCTTCATAGCAGGTGCCTATGATTTTCCTCATGCTCTAGCAAAAATATAGTTGTGTCAGCTGCAGATAGTTTCTGCACTTTTATGATGTTTAGAATTCCTGGAACTTTTCAGATGGTATATAAATGATAGAGCCCAGATGGGTGGGGTGGTTGGTTGTTGGTCATTCGGTTTGCAGTTGCTAGTAGTCATAGTCAAAGAAGGAGGAGGAGGAGGAGGAAGAGGAGGAAGAGGAAGAGGAAGAGGAAGAGGAGGAAGAGGAAGAGGAGGAAGAGGGAGAGGAGGAACAAGAATAAAGAAATTAGATTTACAAATTTCTCCCTTTCTCTTCCTGTGTGTGTCTTGGTGTCTCTGTCTCTCTGTCTCTCTCTGTTGTCTCTGCATTGTTTCTGTCTCTCTCTCCCTCTCTTTCTCTTTCTCCTCTATTCTTTGTATCCTATCTAGTGATAGGGAGTGAAACTGGGTGGATAAAAGATTGAAAAAGGAAGAACCTACAAAATAGCAAAGACAAGTTACTGGGTTTTCAGTGTATTAAGAGATCATGTTAAAAATACTTTTTTTTTTTAAAGGCATAGAACAAATATCTAAAGAGAGGGTGGGAGGGCAGTTTGATTGACATGGCAGCAGTGTTACTCAGTCTAGATCAAGTAACAGAGGTGGGTGGGTCGGGATGCATGGTGCTCAGCACTTTGAGATTTTCTTTCTTCTTCTTTTTTTTTTTTTAACAACACTGAAACTGCAGTGGTTTTCAAATAAATGCCAATGTTTGCTAATTTACTTTAGATAAACATTATAAGGTGTACTTTTGATAATGTTGCATATTTTAATGTTGCATATTTTAATGCAATTTTAATGCAAATTTTGATTACCTCAAAACCTGTAGTACGAAGCTGCTTAAAAGGATACCTCTAGCCCTCTATGCTGAAAATGTGTTATTTACATTAATATTAAACATAACCTCCACATTCTCACTGAAAACAAATATTAATTTTATTTACTGCTCATAGAATCCAATGTTTTGTTTGGTTGGTCTATGTATGTTTGCTTATCACTTACTGTGTTTTAGAAATTTTCTACAGTTAAGATGTAGATTAGACAACAGTAACACAAACACGTCCCTGTGATCATGGATCTTAGTGCCAGTGAAGGGTCTCAATGAAGAAGTAGAAGCTCCTCGGGGAGCTTCCTTTTTGTTTTGGACAAGACTGGAATGTGACTGAAGTTAACGGCCTTAGATTTCTGGGTTCTGTTAGCTACCCAGGCAAGATGAAAGGAAACCAGAGCACATGAGCCTCAGTGGGCTCAAGGTGGATATCAGAGACAGGACTCCACGCTGAATTAACTTTCAGATTTGATACAGACAGCAAACTTGAAGACTCATTTCCCATTTCAATACATATCAGAAACAATCCTTAAGGTATTATTTATAATAAGCTGCAAAGTTTTTCTTGTCCACCCAATCTAGTCCTGCAGGAAACAATGGGCAAATCCACATTGAGTTCAATGTTCCTATTATTAAGGGGGGAATGTATTTCAATTATCTATTAACATTTTAATAAATATTAGTGCATAAAGACTTTTTTTTTTAAGATAAAAAATAAAATCTGTATGTGATTAGAGAGGAGCTCTTAGAAATGAAGTGTCCATTAAAAAATAGAGGGAAAAAAAGCCTGAAACCACCTAAAATATGCTCTGCATTCAATTTAAACACTCCAAGCCTGCAGGTTGCTCTGGATTCCAGCCATGGCACTATACCCTGCTGGCTCTAATGAAGGTAATTGCTGACAAGGCTGGCCCTGTGCCCTGCCCGAAAGGCAGAGAGGGCAATTTTTTCACCAGCTTCATTTGGACTTGTGATGAGGTTGACCACATGAATTACTTGGTGCAGATTCACTGTCCTAGTATTCATGTATGTGTACAGAGGAAAACACACACATACAGACACACACACACACACAAACACACCTTGGTGCATCATCAGAATGGACAGGACTTCCAAGGGTTGATAAATCATGAGCAGATACACAAGAGCTGCCAGTAGGGCTGAGCACTGAGAGTTACAATATGCTTATTTTAATTCATAGGATCATAAATCCAGAACAACTTCCAAGTCTCTCAGTTGTGCCTTTCTTCCCTCTGAGTACCTCTGTCTACAACTTGTATTTATTGAGGGATTATGTTTCACTGTGCTATACATCATCACACATAGATTTCTATGGACACTGCATGTATTATTTGTATTTAATTAAATCTTTATTTTGGCATGGTAGTATTTCATATCAGTTGCCATTATTTCTGCATCCATATGTATTTCTTTACCTCCACTAGATGGGGTGGGACATCAGCTTGGAATTCAACCTTGTAAATTGGTACTACGACTTGCCAGAGACAGCCGAAGAGTGGTTGGTGAATCATGTGGCAAAGCCAATCTACTCCTTCCTGTGAGATCATAAAATAGGTGATCTATTTCTTTGGGTAACTTTTAATCCAGGGTCCATCTTTTCTTCATACATTGACATGGAAATCTTTTTGAGTAGACTGTGAGAAGTGAGACTCCAACAGACTTCTTTAATGAAGATGAAGAACCTAGTAGATGAAGCAAACTACTCCATTTGCTTCAGAATGCTGCTGCTTCTCCCAGAGGAGTGTGGATCCTAAGAAATTCAGCCTACAGGGGCTGGAAAGATGTCTCCATGGTTAAGGGCCCTGGCTACTTTTCTCAAGGACTTGTGTTTCATTCCCAGCACTTACATGGAAGCTTACAACCATCTGTAACTCCAGGTCCGGGGTATCCACTGCCCTCTTCTGAACTCTTCTGGCATTGCATGCATGTGGTATACAAACATACATGTATGTCTAACACTCATACATATAAAATTCAAAAATAATAAAGCAAATTGCATTGACACATACAAACATGTATGTAGCAACCGCAGGTTCAGGCAGGTTTTAGATAAAAATATTCCATGAGTCAGGTTAAGGATGTTGCGCTGCATCCTGAAGACCTGAAAAGCTATGGACTTCCTGCTCATTCTTTTGAAACATATAACAGTTTCCTACATGATCACCTTAACCTCCATAGTCCTTACCCACATTGGTATTCTTGTACTTAATGTTATTTTACTTCACAATTCAGCAAATAGTTTCATTTGTCTCCTGGATAGAATTGAATATCCTGATTAGCAGTCATGTTCCTTCAGGCATAACTGCTTTGTGGAGAAATTTTACACAGGAGGAAATATAGTTTACAATTAAATATGTCCAGTGTTACAGACTAAAACCATTATCAATACCCATTGTATTCAACTGTGGTTTAATGTTGCCAAAAAAAAAAAAAAGTCAAATCTAATGTTCTGAGCATGTGTGCAGTGATTTTTATTCCAAAGAACCCCTCTACTACACACTAGACTGTGTCTTTATGGTGATTGGTAAATAATGCCAACTAACTCCTGAAAGAACTAAGCCAGGAAATCTTCAAAGTGTATTCTGGGAGTCATGGTATGGATATGTGAATGGGAGATTTCTTTTGAGTGAGAAATACAGTTTTGATGGTTCAAATGTCCCAAGTTTCATCTGTGAGGTCTTATTTAAAAAAAAAAAAATGATAGCTCTTAGCAGGCACATAAGGTCAAAGGTGAAAAGAACCAGAGTACATGGCAAATGAAGATGACAATGTTCTGTAACCAGGCCTCCTAGGCAAGGGCTTCCCCATCTCAGTGCACAGTATCCCTGAACCTTGACCTACTGGTAAATAAGTCTCAGTGTGCTAGTGACGGCATGGCCACTTGCTGCCAGGAAAGGGCCACTGTGATAGTAGAAGCACAAAAGACTAAATCTCTCTCTTGGCAAATGTAAAAACTGACACCAGCCATCTATAATTTCTATGCATGCCAAGTAAGAAATTAGTAGCCATGCCAGTACCAAAAGACTTGGAATGTATATGAAAACCACATAAGACTTTCAACTAGGTATAGTAAATTTCTTTTAGCTATTTTAGGCTGTTTATGACAAGTACATTTTAAATCATAGAAACAAGAGCCATTGTTCATGAAAACTTGTCTATTAGAAGAAAAAGTATGTCATTACAAATTTAGCAGAACTGGCAGGAAATTTCTGGATACGTATACCTTTATATTTTTTAAATTTTACTTATTTATATGTACCTTCTTCTGTGTATGTGCATCATGTACATATAATACCCAGAGAAGCCAGAAGAGGGCACCTCATCCCAAGGAGCTGGAGTTACAGACGACTGTGAGCTACCTGATATATATATGTAGGGATCCAAATCTGGATCCTCTGCAAGAATACCAAGTGCTCTCAAATGCTGAGCCAGCTCTCCAACTCCTGTCACTTTAAGATCTATGTCTTTGTCTTACTTTATTATTTATCCTAGAAATCCTTGAGAGTTTATTTTTAATCTAGTTATTGATTTGAAGATAAATTAATATATTCTCATTTATATTACCACAGTTTCTCCATGTTTGAATGAATGTAGTACATTTTCTAGGTTTTACTTCAAGAGAAGTGAATGGCTTAGAATAGCTTAACCCAATACAGAGGCTTGGCCAAGCTTCCACAGTAGAATAAGGTTCAGCCTCATTCAACTGCCTAATTAAATGTTCCACAGGCCAGCTCTCCTGCTTTCTTGAATATAATGAAATAATTTTTCCTTTTCAGTTAAGATGATGGAATTTTCAGCCTCTCTCACATAAAAATGCCAGTGACTTTATGATTAGAACATCGTGTTTTGGGGCTGGGTTTTGTTTTTGACTATTAGAATTATTGATTGTTGGTAGGTAAGTAAAGCACACATGAGGCTATTTTAAAATAGGACTTCGAACTATTTGATACATAGAGATTTCATTTGAAGCAGAAATCAATGAGAATTCCAAGCCTCGAGCCATGATTGAAGGGACCTAGTTCATAGACCCAGGCAGTGAGGAGGGTGACATTCACCCACCAACATACACAAAGACAGTGATGTGCTCTCTAGTCAGGAGAAACAGAAATTATCTGGGATTCATAATGTTCTCATGTGTACTGCCCAGCAGATGTGAGTCACCAGTGACCCCAGTGAACCCAGAGGCAACAGAGAGGGTCTGGCTGTAGGAAAGAACAGGCATCCCAGGGGCTAGTACCAGAGGAAATGAGAACATTTGGCAACAAGCGAGGATTAGTCCCATCCATAGATTTCCTAGCAGACACACTGGCCTCGCTGTCCTCGGTGTAACTACAGGAATTATCAGGACCATAATAGGTGTGATGCAGAGCCCTCAGGCTGAGTGAGGATCTTTGCTCTCTCTGTATTTCTAGAAGAAGATACGCCTGAGCCAGGCCACCTGCCTCTAAAGACTCCACTTCAAGTATCCATTCCTGAAGGGGACAAAGATGAGCCATATTTTAGCAAGGTTATGTCTAACATGAATAAACTAGGTTATTTAAAGGCAGCAAATCAACTGCATTTGTTTTACAAATCAACATACACAAAGAGAGGCTGTCTCAACCTCCTTCAACATGTATGATGTCTTCAGAGCTTCAACATATCTTCTAAAACATGAGGTGAAGGGAAAAAAGGTGCCACGTCTCCTGAAACAGCATGCCTGTACCACAACACTTAGGAGTTGCAATGGCAAGACTCAGTTTGGCATTGAAGGTGTTGAATTTTACCTGCCACATCTTCTGAGAAACGGGTGTCTGATAATTACATTGAGCTTGTGTATACTCCTTAAGCTCGAGAGATGGGGAAGTGAGTTCAGGAGGAGAATGTGTAAGAACAAGTTTAAGGGCACATAGATGTGTCATGATGAACCCCAGTGTGTTTTCAGTTATCTCTTTTTTATTATTGGGATATATTAACTATTCATGCTAATGGATTTTGTTAGGATATTTTTGCGCATGCATATCATGTATTTTTAATGATATTCATCCTCTATTACCTTCTCTCCCTCTCTTCCTCCTGGGTATCACCTTCTTTCACATTTTCCTTTTTTCCTCTCTCCCTCTCCTCTTCTCTCTCTCTCTTCCTCCTTCCCTCCCCTCACTCCTTCCTCTCTTTCTCTTCATTTTTTTCCTTCTTGCTCTTGTGTTTTAATAGGATTTCTGATTATTGGTAAGTAGCCAATGTTATTGAAACAAAGAATGTTGATTCTATATTAAAAATGAATCACCTCTTTGTCTCTTTTAAAAATCACCCCTACCACTTCTTTTAAATATGCATCTTCTAAAGTAAGATTGGTGATGTCACAGTTGTTTTTTGGTATTTCACAGATGGTCTCAAAGCTTAGCTGCTTTCAGAAGAACAAAACAAAATTTTCTCTCATTTCGTGGCTCAATCTTAAGAGACTGAGATGCTGACTTACTCATGGTCTCCAGAAGCCTGTGGCCATACGTATTAGCATTTGAGGGTTTTGAATGCTAAGTGCCAGAGGTCTTCAGATTGACTGAAGCATGCCGTATGGAGGAAAGAGTGCCATGTATTGACCTGGAAGCTGAGCATTCTCCAAAATCTGAGATGAAATCAAGTTCTGGGCAGGAATCATAAGATTCAGCCCTATCAACTCAGTTTACAAGAAATACTGGAGTCATCAGAGAAAAGGGATTCGCTCATAGTAGAAGACCAGGGAAAGTTTTTGGATTGTGCTCGCTGGCTGGTTTTAACTCGGGGAAAGAGAGATGCCTTCTGGAGAAGCAACAGAGAACGATGTTACAAAGCCATCCCCAGAACCTAGAAATATTCAAAAGTCAAACTAGAAGTAGGAATGACAAGGGAAACAGTGTACAAAATCAAATTAGAAAAGTTTTGATTACATATACATGACATGAAACATCACAAGGAAAAGAAACTAGAAAAAAAAAAAGACTGTAGTAAACCTTCAAATATCAAAGTAAAAGTCAGCAGATTAATTTCATTGAATGAAAAAGTCCAGGAGCCTAATAACAAAGAAATACAAATATCAAATGGAAAAATGAAAGCTCAAGTCAGAGAATATGAACCAACTTGAAGTATGCTGGTTTAGCAAAGCTATAACAAAAACAACAACAACTCAGCTTAAGATAAAACACACTAATGCAAGTATTAAGTAGAAAATGTCTGGAAATCAAACTTTTAAGTATGCAATAGAATAGATAGATGGATGGATGGATAGATAGATAGATAGATAGATAGATAGATAGATAGATAGATAGATACTAGATAGGTAGAGATGGAGATGGACATATAGATGATATAGAAATAGCATCCCCATATTAGAAAAATTTTAAGAAATTTACAATTATATTTTGAGAATCTTAAATATGAAAAATACAACTGTATACTCGCTAGTTTCACGTCCACTTGACACAAACTAGAGTCATCAGAGAAGAGGAGGGAACCTCAGTTGAGAACATGTCTCCATAAAACTGGGTTGTTGGTAAGCCTATAGGGCATTTTCTTAATTAGTGATCAATGGAGGAGGGCCCAGTTATTGTGGGTGGGATCATCTCTGGGCAAGTAGTCCTGAAAAGCAGGCTGAGCAAGCCATGAGGAGCAAGCCAGTAAGCAGCACCCTTTCATGGCCTTTACATTGGCTCCTGCCTGTGGGTTCTTGCACTGTTTGAGGTCCTCCCCTGCTTCCCTTCAATGCTGAACACCAAGTGGAAGTGTAAATCAAACAAACCCTTTCTTCTCTGCCTTATGTTTCACCAATACAATAGAAACCCTAGCTAAGACAAAGACAAAATTATAATAAACAGAGAAACCTCTAGTATATAATTACACTGAGCAGCAAGTGGTTTTTTTTTTTATTTAAATATTACTTTTTCTTAACAGAAGAGAGTATTATTCTTCTCACCTGATTGAGTTCCAAAGCTGCCCTGAAAAGCTTGACCTGTTTTAAGGAATGTGGTACATAAATGAAATAAGAAACCATCAAAGACAAAGAAAACACAAAATAAATTCAATTTCATCCCTTCAGATATGGTAACAGCTAATTCCTCTTATCCATTGCTTATTTTTTATGTTGACAACTCTATGCATACATAAGGGATTTTAATAATTTCCACATGGTTGATTCCTCCTTCTCATCCTGCTCAAAACTAGTGAATCCCCCTTCTATTTTCACAACTTCTTTTTATGTGTGATCCACTGAGATTCATTAGGATTTTCTGTGCTAAGTTCTTATTGCTCCTCTTATCCAAAAATCAATTTTTACATATTTTAAATCCTTAAGTGTGGAAAAGTAATCCATTATAATGTTTAGAGAAAAAATATAGAAAAATACATTTGTGGATTTAGATGGAGAAACGTTTTAGAAACATAATGGAATGTTTCTGGCCAAATTAAAAACTACAAAAGTAAGAAAGACCAAGTTTAGATCCAATGAAATTTAGAAAGATTTAAAGGTAAAGAAATGTCTATGAAAACTGAAACAGTGAGAACAGCAACAAACCACAAACAGATGAGGAAAAGAAAGATAAATACAAATTTGACTGATGGAAGTCAGACACAGAACAGACACCTGAAGGTCCCTGAACCCTGAGGAGCAAAGACAAATGACTTAAAAGGCAACATGGTGGCATTGAATTGATTCAAGCTGGTGAAAACTAATACTTATGACAAAGAGTCCAAACATGGGAGGATGTGTAAAAATTGACAGCTCACAAATTGCTGATGGAAATGAAAATTGGAACAGAGATTCCAAGATACCAATTAACAACAGCTAGTGAAGTTAAGAAAATGGTCACAGTTGACAGGACACAAATTTGTGAGCATGCTTCTTAAGATGCCAACCATGTCCACATAGATACCCATTTCAGCAGTGGAATGCTGGTGCCTGTGGCATGTGCATCTCCAAGGATGCACAATCCTGGCATCAACTACATATCTAGTTTGGCTTACTGAAGTGAAGGTTATTAAGGTCATTGTGTATCTTTCAATATTGAGTCGTCTTCAAAAACTTGGAAAAGCAAATGATATATGTCAGTGAGTTGCTATTGATGTATAAAACCATAAAATTATGTGCGTCTGTTTCTCTGTGTGTCTAGTTGTATATGCACACAGCAGGTACATAATGAAATAAACTAGAACTGTTCATTGCACGTTAACCAGGAAGATGAGCAGGGGAAGAAAGGGGAGAGGAGAGCCAGCAATGAGGTTATGCTAGTGGAATTTCCAATTCATCTGAAATGTATTTCTCGACTGACTTTAAATTCATTCCATAAAAAGTTGATGCTTTAATAATCATCTGGTCACGGGAGTCATGGATTATTCTGTGTTGTTTTCTTTTTGTTTTGAAGTATATCTGCATGTTCATGTGTGCATTCAAACTTGCTGCCGTTTACTTGTCTGTGCATGTATGCTGGGGTGAGAGCAGGACTTCAGGTGGTTTCCACTATTGCTCTTTACGTTATTGCCTTTGACAGTTATCTCAATGAACAGAAAGCAGGGAAGCATGCTGCCCTTTCCAGGTGTCAGGCAAGCTTCAGCGTGTACCCATCTCTGTCTTATACTGCTGAGATTACCGCTGTGCGTGTCATGATTCACTAAATTCATATGGGTGCCGGAATTTGAACTCTGCTCCTCTGCTTTCTTTCCAGAGCAAGCCAATTCTAACCATTTAGCATATAGCTATCTTCCCATACGCTACACTTTTGATTCAGGTTACTGAGAATAGCAGACTTTTGTTTTATTCGATTGGTCTTTACCTTAAAGTATTTCCTCAGTTATCTTTTCTCTGGTTGCAGGGAATATCCTAGCAGTAGAGATGGGGCTTGCTTCCTGTAATTTATCATGGTAATCTGACCAACACAAGCATGGACTAGATTAAGTAGGGTTTAGAGTCTTTTGATTAATTTAAATCAGTATTTATTTATTTATTCATTCATTCATTCATTCATTCATTCATTATTATTTCTATGCCGTGTGTGTGTGTGTGTGTGTGTGTGTGTGTGTGTGTGTGTGTGTGTGTATGTGTGTGTGTTTGCCACATGTGTGATGGAAAGCCTAGAGGCCAGAAGAGAGAAGTAGATCTCTAGAACTAGAGTTCCAGAAGGTGGTATGCCACCCAAGTTGTATTCTAGGAACCAAATTTGGGTCCTCTGGAAGAGCAGAAGGTGCTCCAAACTGCTCAGTCATTTCTCTACCCTTCCTATTCCAATTTTAATCATTCTTGGTATTTTTATACTTAAAACACAATACATATGGGTGAGGGACTATGTGCCTAGAAGTAGAACTCCCTCTGAAAATGCAACAGGACAACAGGACAGCCTCTGTGGATTACCTGTGTCTAAAGTGAGATTATTGGGAAGTTTTATTGAAGTAAGTTGGCATTCATCACTCTGTCGAGAAGGTCACAGGCAGCAGAGGCATGAGGTCCAGTAATGGGAAGCAGAATGTAAATATCACAGGGCCAGGGAATGCACCCTAAGGATGCTTAGATCCCACCCTGCTAGCTAAGCACCCTGATAAAGACTAGTATATGATGGAAGTGACATGGGAGACACTGACACAACCACAGCCACAGGTCTTCACAACTGAGCACAGCCCAAAACACTGAGGTCAAATGTTTCTTATCACTATAGCAAATTCCTGAAAAGGAGCTGAAGAGAGGAAAGCTATGTCATTTCTCAGGATTTCAAAGTATAAGATACATCGTGGTGGGGAAGGTATGGTGGCCACAGTGAAGTAACTTAGCAGCAACTATAAGAAACAAAACAAATCTAGAAGAAGTGGGCTATATCTTTAAAGACATTTACCCCAGTGACCCACATCTTCATGCCAAGTTACATAACCTTCAAAAAAAATTACCACCTGGTGGGGACATAATCTAAAACACAGGCTTATTGGGGAAATCAAAACAATAAGTAAAGCTAGATTTTTGAAGCATTAAATGGTTCTTTTGGCAGGAACTCAAGTTTACATTATGTTACTTTGAAGGAGAGATGTTTGATTATGGATTAATCTATTGCAAGGCTGAATTTTAGTTTGAGGGGAGTCAATTGCCTTCTGCATAGTTAAAATGATCTGGATTTAGACTGAGAATCTAAACTTCTACTTCTAAAATCCATCTTATACGTGGGGCAGGAGGTGGGATATTGGACAGGTGTGAACAGATCACACTTTCTTTTGACATAACTCTCAGAATCAAAACTTACAATTTATAAAACATAAGACCCATTCTCAGTAGTCAGTTGTGATAGTTTGAACTCTGTTGAACCAGGTAGATGTGATTTGAAATGGGAACTTCAAGAATATTTGTTGATAGCTGTCAATCCTAACCGTGAAGAGAAACTGACAATTTTGATGGAGCAAGTGAAGTGTTCTTGCTAATTCTCAGAAGTTGTGGGGGGATGTCTTGATCATGTTGAACAAATATGCCCATTTTGCCTACAATAAACCACTACTGACTTGAGACAGCCTCCCGGGAAAATTGTTTATCTCAGGTGCTCATTTTTCATGTTAGCAAACTACGTTTATGTTCAATCCTTAAAATTACTACTGATCACTATATGGTTTTCCAACAGTGTGACAATACATCTCTCATGAAAAGGTAAGCCCATGTGGAAAAGGACACTAGTGGGCACTGTGATTAAAATACAATATTAAATAGGCTGTTCCCTGATTACACAGACTAAGCACAGCATTCATCACCAAGGCATGGATGGATTGTTGAAAAGTGTTTCAGATGAGTGTGTAACGCCTTACAACATTGTTGCACTACCGAATCCAAGCTAACTTGCTAGACATTAAATAATTTCTGATTTAATATAAATGGCAGAATTACCCTCAGGAGAGTCTGCTTCTACAATTGGAGGAAATGGTAGTCATGGTATGGGTCCTGTAAATACACGTAGTCAAAGTCCACATCCCCTCACCCCTGCCAGCCAGCAGAGAACATTCCCAGAGCTAAGATAATAATAATACTAAGCAAATAATACTTACTGATAATACTAAGATACTAATTAATATCTGTCCCTAGATTCTGTTTCCTGACGACCATTCTCATTTCATTCTAGAAGTCACAGTTTAATACTCTGCTCTTGGATCTATCATTCCTTACATCCCAAGAATCCAGATGGGTTTTTTTTTTTTTTTTTTCATTGTATTCCTTGAAGTCAAGACCCTTGCTTTTCTACCCTAATTGAGATCACCAGTAATGACTCCCCTCCTGGTTTGTCCCACATCTCAGCCTGTGGAGAAGTTTATTGTGATTGTAGATTGGATTGGATTAAGAAGCATTAGGGGATCAGTGAAAACAACACTGTGGTGTCTGGGAGGACAAATCCAGAGAAGATTAGATCTCCCAGGTTCTGTGCTAATGAGCAGTTAAAGTCACAGTTAGGGTCAAGATATGAATAGATTATTGGAAGATAGGAAAGGAAGTGGATTCTCCAAGGAAATGGCCTTGAGGCTGCATCTTCCCCCATCCCTTCCCCTTGTATTTTTAGGCTTCCTATCCAGGATGAAGCTTACTACCCAGCCAGTCATGTTTTCAATGGACTAACACCTCAGAAGACATGAGCCTGAAATAACTTTGTTCTTTGTATTATTTCTGTCAGGTACCTTGGTTATAATAAGGCAATGGTGCCCTCCTGGGTTCACTATGCTCTCTCCTCAGAATGCAAACTGTCTGCCCTGCTTATCTTAGCCCTTTCTCTAAAATCATCTGATCTTAAAGGGTTGCTTTTGAGTTCTTTTGCAGAGTAATACAGCCAATGATGTGGATATTTCCAATTGGTTACTGGAAAGTGCAGTGGTCTGGATATGGATTTAGAGTGGAGACTTTCCACTGCCCTGGGGTGGTAGTAAGGGTGGGCAGAAACATTGGATTTTCCTAGGCAATAATCCAGAATTTGACTATAGCTGCAACAGAGCAAGCAGTACTGGGCTCCACTGTAGAGTCAGACAGCAGGGTTTCCAAGGAGTCAAATGTGTTCTCTAAGCAGGGGAATCTGGACCTGTCTCTTTTGATTACATGACAGTCATGATAATGAACTTTAGGGAAAGGAGCTGGCTGACCATGTGAGCCATGCCCATTCCTGAGTATGCTGCGGAAGCTAGCTGAGGACTGGAAGTTGCAACTCTGGTGGAATATTCATGTCCATTTATTTTTAACTATAAATGTATTTAATATTTATTCAGGGATCCAAAGTTCTTCAGGGACAAGGAGTCATTTTCAAGCTTTGAAAAAGTAACTTAAACTGATTTTTTAAAAGTACATGAACAGCAGCAAAATAATGATACTTAAATTTAACATTTTCAACAAGGTATGCTGAATCTGCTGCATCCAATTCCCTTTGTTTTGTCACAGGATACTGACCACAGGATGTCCCTGATTGCTGTAGTATGTTTGAGAAATTTATACTCTATTTAGCAAATAATTTTAATAAGCTATTTATCAAAGTATGAAGTATTTGACCTATAAATTAATTAGTAGATAGTAAATAAAGTAAGTTTACAAAGGGTTTTCAGAATTTCTTAGTATAGATATGTCCTTTACTTGCCTAAGCTAATTCATCATGTTCCAGTGATTGACTGTGAGGCCACTCACTGATTACCTAGCATTTTTGGCTTGTGGTTCTGGTATTACTATCCTCATTATTGTGGCTAAACCCCTGACAGAATCATCTTGAGGAAGGAGGGCATTTGTCAAGGTTTCTGGTTTGGGTACAGCTCATGAGGTGAGGCAGACACAGTGGCTGGAATGTGAAGCAGCTAGTGTTACATGGTACCAACAGTTAGGAAACCAACAGACATGAATGTTGGTCCTAAGCTGGCTTTCTTGTTCCTAATTAATCTAGTATCCTAGATCATGGAGATGGAGAGATTGTCCATATCAAGAACTTCCCAGACTCCCCAGAGGTTTATCACTGAGTGATTCTAATTCACATCAAGTTGACATGATGAACCATGGTGGTTCTTACATACTCGTAAGACACTTGACACACATTCGTTTTCACCTATCCTTATGCTGTCTTTAAAATTCTTCTTCCTCCATTAAGAAAGGGTGGATTTCACTAGACTCTGGGTCTATGACTCATCATCCAGATGGGTGCTCAAACTCTCGCAGTTCTTGCTCATCACATTTAACTATGATGAGACAGGATAAGAGGAGGATGCCGTTGCATTCTTGAGCTGAATGTGTGTGGGTGCGCACACTGGAGGACTGTGTGTGGAGAGTCACAGAGCAGCTATTTCTCTAGAACTTCAATGTGAAGATGGGTTCAGAGGAAGCCACACACTCCTTCCTGGGACTGGTTGTTTGTTTGTTTGTTTGTTTGTTTGTTTTTCCTGAGCCTCTCTCTTCTGCAGGTTAGATGGCAGATTGAATGCACTTACTGCCTACGTTCTTTGGTGATGTACTTTACTTTCCTATGCCTTGCCATCTCTACAGGCAAAATGTGTACAACTGTCCTGAGAGTTTTAAGAGAGCTTCTTTTTCCTTGTTTCTTTAGGTTCGGGGCGGGGGGGGGAGTTATATATCTGAGAGGGTTAAAATCAATTCGAGTCTATTTTGAGTTATATTATGTATTATGAACGTGACAGCACATTAATCAATGTATATGACATGTGTTCACTCTCTCTAAGATCTAACAGAAATCACATGCTGTCCTTAAAATTCTTCTCCCTCCATTAAGAAAGGGTAGATTTCACTAGACTCTTTTTCTACCAGGAAGGTTCCTATACAAAGTATTTCCTGTACACACTTGCAACCACTTTAAAGATGACCCTGAGGTTGCCCTGAGCCTGAGCCTCTGTGGCTGCAGTGCTGATGGCCTCTTCTAGAGAGCATGGAGGTCAGGTGTCAGCATGGGTCAACTGGCTTTGCTTTGTCCTTTGACCACAAAGTCCCCCTTAGCCACACCTTGCAGATCTGTGCCATCTGTCCCATTCCTGAGCACTGGGACACTATAAGACTCTATTATACTTCTAGATGTGGGAGCCATAGCCTAATGCTCTCAGGCCACTGGCCTTATGTCTTCATTATGTTTGTTAATGGGAAGAGGTAGTATTGGGCAGGAGTCTATTGTTCCTAATTATAACATAATGCCAAGGAGAAAGCTCATAGTTTCTTTTTCCCATTCAGGAGCATGCCCTGCATTAACTGGAGTGCTACATGGAACCAAGGGACACTGATATTTGGAAGTCCCTGTTGTGGTGGAGGCGCTGAAGTGGGAAAGATAATTCCTAAGGCATGAGATGGACGAGACAGTTTCACTTCCAGAGATTCAGCTTGGAGAAATCTTTCTGCACATATTTGAATTTTATTTCTTTTATTTAATGGCTGGACAATTTTTATTTCTTTCTTTTAAATAAGAGTTGGGAAAACAATGTCTTGAGGTCCTTCCCACATGTGCTACATCTCTCTCCCCTGTGGCTGGTGTCTGATGTTATATGCTACTTTAATCCAAAATAACCTGTAATACAACACTAAGTATTAACCCACAGACTGTCAAATTACTTTAGTCTGCCCTAATGTCTTTATCCTGCCTCTCCATCATCCCACTGACATTGGTATCACAGCTCCTTAGGTAACTCTTGGCTGTGAGAAGTCTCTGACTCTTTGTTTCCAAAGTTTAGGTGACACTGGAAAGGACTGGTTAGGAACATCAGATTGCTCCTCTTTCATGGCTTCACTGGTACTTGGTGTGGGTTTTAGATCTTCATGAGGAAGAGTACAGAGGAAGAGCTTTCTAATTCCATCAGCACTTGTTGACTGTCCAGCATTACTACTTGTCCAAGCGAGGCCAGGACTGGCAGCGTTCTGTCCTATCTGTTTTTTTTTTTTTTTTTTTTCCTTCCCCAGTCTACCCTGAAGTCTATGGAAGGAAAATGCTACAGGGCTGGCTAAAGAGAACAGAGTGGGGCAGAGGACTGAGTTATTTAGAATTCTCCATCAAAGTTTCTCTCTTATCTCCCACCTACTTAAAATTTCCAACCTTGTGTTGATTTATATGGACACTTAGCTATGTATTTTATCTTCAGGCTGCCCAGATCTGCTGTCTTCTGTGTGGTGTTGCTACAGTCTTTGGTGCCTTGTACCCCTGATGACTCTTCCCTTTGTCATAGATGCTGCTGTGTGATGTTCACAACATTGGCATCGTGGGTACCAAAAGAACTGTGGGTACCATGGGCATGTGAGCCATAGCATCTCATGTTTCACAGGGCCCTCCTCTTGCAGCAGCAGTATCAGGCCATTTGGGATGGATAGCACTCCTTCCAGCTGGAGGTTTAGAACTCATATGCCCACGGGCACCTACCTGCTCAAATTCCAGTCTCCTGCCTTGTTCCTTCAGGCTCTGCTATTCTTGCAGAGTCAAATTCAGAAAAGGCATAGTCAACTTAGCTTTAGCAAGAGGTTAATAAATCCCAGGGCATAGCATTATTTTTTCCTAAGTTTGTATTTTAAAATAATTTTAGACTTACAAAATTCTTCAAAAATAGTCTTAATGACCTGGATAACCTTCACCCACCTTCCTCCCTGTGTTAATCTCTTATATAACTAGAGCACAATGACCAGAATGAAAAAAATTGATGTTGACATGAGGTTATTAACTTTAAACACCTACTTTACTGAGCTCTGTCAATTTTTCTGTTGTAATTTCTGTACCGTGATCCACATTCTATTTGAATTCTCTTCTCGGAAATCTGCCCCTCTTCCTGATGATCCCTCAGACTCTTCACCTCCCCATGACCTTGAAAAATTTTGGATACTTCTGATTGCTCATATCCCTGAACTTAGTCTGTCTTTTCTTTTCTGCTCACTGGATTGCAGTTTGGTTTTCTGTCCAATATCATAGAAATTATGACCCCCTTCTCAGTGCTGTGATCACAGGACACAAGCCACTTCGAGACAAATACATGACTTTTCTCACAGTGAGAACATGAATCACTTAACAAAATGAGATAGCCTCCACTGGAACATTTGCTGTTTTCATGTGTATGGTGTTTTTCTTCATAATATCTATGTACAACACATGTGCCAGTGACTAAGAAGGCAAAGAGGCCAGGCAAGTACATCAATCCCTCAGTACAGGAGTTACAGATGGCTGTTATCTTCCATGTGGTGTTGGAAAGAACAAGTACTCTTATATGTGTGGCCATACTCTAGCTCTGTCTAACTATAATAAACAAAAACTAGTGAATAGCTCAGAAACATACTTACTAGTCTGCAGGCTCTTATATTTTCAGATTTACTCTAAGTTTTGACAAAAGATATTCAGAGCTCATCCAGGGCCATGTAAAGCTGAAAACACCATGATTAATTTAGCTTGCCAGAAATAATTAGTTAAGAAGGAAGAGAAAGAGGAACAGAGAGGGTGGGAAGGACAGAGGATTAGAGAGGTAAAGAAAAGGATCACACAGGCAGAGAGACAGGGTGGGTATAACTTTTCTGCAATCTTGCTCCAAACCATAAGCTGGTTTTTATGTGTGTTAAGTCTACTGACACATACAAGTTCCTCAGGATTCCACTGTACCAATGCTAATTAAATATTATAACTAATTCAGCATTTACTAACCCATAACAACTTCTTAGTGATGTGTCACGATTTATACAGCTTAGAAGCCTTGGAATAGTCTATTTATAAGTGTTAGTAAAGATAATCAGATCTCAATAATCTATAATAATATAGCTAGCCTATTGGATAGAATTCAAATGAAAAATCTAGAATGTAATCAATAGTGAGAATCTTTGAGCATCCATGCCGTATACCATCCATAAAATCCAATTTTGCATCTTCTCTGCTTCCCATATCCTTCACCTGCAGGGTTTGGAACTGAATGCCTCCTGGGAGTTAGACTTTCCTGTGGTGCCAAAGTCATAAGAAGAAACTCAAATGAGTATTTAAGAATTGGCAAGGGTTACCCCAGCCTTATTTTCCATAATCAATATTAGAAGGATCATTCATACATGCATGTCTTAAGAAGTCTACCACATAATTCACAGTCAATTTCATACTTCATGAAGGCAACCAAAATTTGCAGAAGTGCAGCCATGGAGTGCACATATGTGACAATTTCAGGAGAGTTAGGTTTTAAAAGGCGCCCATCCGTATATTATTCTTTACAGTCTAACCATTAATGTGAGCAGCTCGTGAAGTAAAATAATTGAAAGCCAGGCAACTTATGGAACTTTAAAACCTTAATAGAAATACCTCTGTTAGCTAAGCAAGAACCTGTGAATAAGCTCCTCAAGATGAAGATCCAGGATGTTTAGCCTACCTGATTCAGACCTGTCTCACAGTCTCTGCCTCAAGCATCACTGTAGACCAGGTTTCCTCAGTCCAAGGTGGAGCTTCAAACATCTTTAACATTACCCATGCTGGCTCATTGGAAGCTTTAGGGAAAAATCTGCTTAACTCTTCTTCCTACAAAACATAAACATATTACATATAACAATTTTAGAACAAAGAATGAAATACAGGAGCCATTGAAATACAAAAGGAACACAGCCCACCCAGCTCCTGTGCTCTGGGGACTACCCTGTTCCTTTTCTTCAATCACCGCCCCCCCAAGGACAATCATCATTTTCTTTAATTACCAATCTGATTAATTTTTTCCCTTAGCATTTAAAAAAAAAAAAAAAAAAACCTCTTGGAATCAGTTGGCCCCATGATTAAATGTCCTCTGTTTCGAATGGAATGTCAAATATCAGGAGAAAAAACTGGATATTCTAAACCTCTGGGATGAATAAAAGAGGAGGACTTTGGAACAGGCTTTGTCATTCACTCTGGCCTCCTGACCCAGATAGACTAATCTTGTAGTAAGCAATAAAAACAAACAATTACCAAGCTAACTAAGTAAGACTACTACACCAACATCACAAGAGTTCAATGCATCAGTAGGTCAAAGTCTAACCAAGTCAAAGGCAAGGAATTAAAATTAAAATTGCAAGATATGCAATCCTCAACCGTTGAAAGACAGGACAGCACTGTTGGAGGGAGGAGCATCAGCCTCCAGGCTGAAGCAATCAAACCCGCACCTCATGCTCACTGAGACACAGCTCAGCTGCCTGAATATGCAGAGACCAGGGAGACTCAAACTGCAGCTGGCAAAGGGAGCACGTGGTGCACAGAGGGTGAATGGAGAGAGGGAGAAAACCATTGGTACAACCTTCTGCAGAGGAAGCAGACCTGTTGTACTCAAGTAGAAAAGGCGAGACTCTCTGCCACAGTGCAGCAGCAGGAAACACATATACAAGATCCACTGGAATAAAGTAAATGTCAACTATGTAATAGGGTAAATTAAATGTAATATAGTAGATTTATATAAGGAAATGTTCTGAGTTTCTTTCTTTCTTTTTTTTTTTTTTTTACAAGAATGTTTGCTACAAAGATGACAGAGAGTGTTTCAAAATGAACCGAAAAGCACATAAAAAAATTAAAACAAAATCAGCGGAGGGCTGTGGCTGTGGCACACAAATCACACACACATACCCACACTCATCACAAAGAAGAGAAAGGGGGAGAGTTACATGTAGTCACTGACATTGGATAATCTGAAAAGACAGAATTAGACCATTATTTTTAAAATAAGAAAACCTTACTTTCTAAATGTCTTATGAAAAAGATCTCTGACCACAAAAAGAATCACTGCACACATTATTTCACTATGATTGTTGTATATTTGGCATTAGGGAACCCCTGGATGTTTCCTTTTTCTTTCATAAGCTGTGTGCCATTCAGTTGACAGACTGAGTTATAGAAATTGTATTTTCTACCTTTGGAGCAGATAGAAGACTCTGAGCAGAGTGTTTCCTACATGGATGACCTGGCTCCTAGAAACAGTGGCATTCTCTGCACCAGGCAGACCAAGAGAAATCCCCTCATGCTTCTGAACTTGAACACAGTGACTTAAGCCCACTTGCTTCTTCATGAGCTCCTGTATAATCGGGTCTCATGGCTTTTTCAAGATAACTGCAAACTCTGTTTCATTGAACAGCACTGCAAAATGGCCACCACGGAAAGGCCAGGCATAGTGGCCATGCCTGTAGACCTGGCACTTAGAAGGCTGAGAAAGGACCATCATATGACCAATCTGGGCTACTTAGTGAGTTCTAGGCCCAGGCTATAGAGAGACTCTGTCTCAAGACAACAAATTATAATCACAATAATGAAAAGGAAGAGCATTGAGGGAACAATTTATCTCTGTAAAGTTATGAAAAGATACAAGGCAGGACAGGGGACACCAGCCCCTTACTACACACTCCCTGGAATTACTTCTCTCATGGATCTATCAACAAACATAATCCCAGGTCCCTTTAACCAGTGTCTCAACTTCTCTAGAAAGATCATCTCAGTAAGAGATTAGAAAATGTTTAGAATTACCCTGCTGACAGTGACCAACTACAGTAGTTCTCTGAGGTGAATTGGCAAGCTGCAGAATACAGCAGGAAGACAGGAATCAGCCTGCCATGAACAGGACACCAGTGTACCTGTCATCCATAGGTAATTAATGGCAGTGCCTGTTTAGAGAAAACAGTGAGCAGTGAGTGAAGGGTGGTGGGTACTGTGGTTACTGTCCCTATAGACCAGAGACAAAAAGAATCCGGGAGGGAGGCTTCTCGCTTTAGCCCCCTCGATCTTTTTATAGATAGTCATGTGCTCCGATTACTCATGGGAGCATCTCCACAGCTCTCTGCACCTGGACTTGAAGACTCTAAATGTGCCTTCTCCTTATTGTCTGACTGCAATTATGTAGCGCTGTGGTTTGCATGGTAACTCCTAAGAGTCTTCGACCCTATGAATAGATACATTTTTTCACCTGTAACTACTATTTTTAATTCACTCCTCACACTTATCAATGACCATGTCTGAAAATTTGGGACTGCTTTTCTGTGTACTTCAGCCTGTTATTTCCCTCTGCTCCCCAGTCCAGTTCTCCAATCTTTTCGATCCCCTCCACCTATCTTCCTAGCTCTGTGCCTCCCTCCCTTAGATTGTCAGGCTGGAATCCTAAGACATATCATGACTCTCATTTTGGCTTCACTTTTGGTAGTTAAACAGCTAGGATTCTCTAAATTACCCTACAGCTCCCTTCTCATCTCGCAGGCTGACCTGGAGGGGCCTTCTCAGGCAAACTACCCCAGCTCTCTCCTCGACACTCATGCTGTGCTGAAGCAACTTTTTTTCATACTAAGAAAGCCTTGCCTTTATCACTGTCGTTGACTCACAACTCTCATGATCCTCCAACTTTTGCTGCTGGATTTCGGGACCTTTCCATACCTACCTCCCTCACTATCCTTGGCAGGGCCATATTCCATCCTCTCATTTCTCAGTAGAGACTGCTCACCCCAGGGTCCTAGAGCCTGCAGGCTTTCAAGCCTTGTTCCTTCTTCCATGGTCATCAGGGGCTCCACAGCTCCAAGACCCTAGCTCCACAGGCTCCATTCCCTCTGCCAAGGATTCTCAGTTAATTGTGTACAGTTCTGAACTTTGGTATTATCTCAGTTCTCTCTCTCTCTCTCTCTCTCTCTCTCTCTCCTCTCTCTCTCTCTTGTATGTTATGCATATATATACACATACAATGCATGTTTGTAGTTCCTTGGAGCCTTCATGTTTGTTTGTTTGTTGTTGGTTTGCTTTTGTGTAGTTTTGTCTTGTGTTTTTAATCATGGCTCCTCCTTGGCCAGAAACTTAACAAATACACTAGGCTGCCCTGTTAGCAACCCGGGACACCAGTGTGTTTTAACCACTTGAGTGACGAGGTTATGAGCACATGTCACCACACCCCCTTTTATTCATTTTGTGGGTGCTAGGGAAACACACTCAGTGTTTTCGGGGCAAGCCCTGTACAGACTAGGCCCCCTTTTCTGTTCTTAATGTCATTGCCTGGTAGCTCTCTTTTATTTGAGCATTAGGATGAAGAGACTGGCTATGCGTGACTCTACCTGGCTCCCTTTTCTACAAGCTACTTTCGTCCTGAGAAGCCATTCCTCTCTTAGTGTGGTAGTGATAGGGTGTAAGCTGTTAGCCATTTGCCATATCCAATCCCATAAGAAGCATTTATGGAGCCAAAGGAGAAAGGTGAATATATGCTAGTATGGCATGAACCTCTGAGAAGGGACCAATGGGATGATTGTTTTGTCATGAACATGTACATGATGCTTGGGTTGCGATTGTGTCTTTCCATCTTCCTATCTGATAAAGCTTCTTCATGTAATCCAGCACTGAAAAAGCTGAAAGGGTTCTTGGATCCATGGGGAGAGCAACAATACCAACCAACCAGAGCTCCCAGGGTCTAAACCACCAGCCTGGGAGCACACAGGGAGGGACCCATGGCTCCAGCTGTATATGTGGGGAGGATGGCCTTGTCAGCATAGGTGGGAGAGGAGGTCCTTGGTCCTGTGAAGGCTGGATGTCACAGTGTAGGGGAATTTGAGGGTGAGGAGGTGGGAATAGGTGAGTGGGGGCATATCCTCATAGAAGCAGGAGGAGGGGTGATGGGATAGGGCTTTTCTGGGTGGGGGGAAATGGGGAAAGGGGATAACACCTGAAATATAAATAAAATATCTAATAAAAAAAGAAGCTGTGTTTACCAAACCTGTTTAGAGAATTCACATTTATTTGAAGATTCTGGAAAAACAAAAGGTGAACAAGAATTATTCCTTTCTTAAGACCTCATGGATAGCCTCTTCTTTAAAGAAAAAGAAAATATACCATATACGGTCTCTGCACACTTTGTGTGCACAGAGCCTGCTCTGCCTGGTTCTGTCTTCCAGGGGTCCCTTAACCATAACAGATTCACTAGTGAGAAGTTTTGTTCCAGGGAAACCCAGCTAACAAGATGATATGATGTTCCCTCTCTGGGGTAATAGAGACAGGGAAGACACGTCTCCTTCTAATTTAATTAAAGTGAACTCTTTCATTAAACTATTATGGCTACCATCATATTTTTAGAAATGAAATATTTGATCTGCTCATGAATCACTACACTGCACAGGAAAATTAACTAAGATTAAATTAAATGGTAATAGTTGAGTACTTAACGGAAGAAGGCAGAGTTATACAGTATTTTGAAAAAAAAAAAACTAACTTTTGAAGTTTTAGAATTTGAGGAAAAGTATGAAGATATTGCAGAATTCCTTTTTATTCCTGATGTGGCTCATCCCATTAGGTCATCTTATGTCACATATAATAGTCACAGTTAATAAACCCATTACACATGTCATCCCATTCTCTCTCTCTCTCTCTCTCTCTCTCTCTCTCTCTCTCTCTCTCTCTCCCTCTCTCTGTGTGTGTGTGTGTGTATGTATGTGTGTGTGTGTAGGGGTGTAAATATGTGTGTGTGTATGTGTGTGTATGTGTATGTGTGTGTATGTGTTTGTATGTGTTTGTGTGTGTGTGTGCTTATGAGTATATGTGTATGTATCTGTGTTTGTGTATGTTTATGTGTAGGTGTGTGTGTGTGTGCGCACACACTCACACATGTGCTAGTGCATGTGAGTGCATCTGGAGCCATGTGACACTTTGTTACCAGGTCCCTTTAGGATTCTCTGGACTAGACAGGGACTGAGAGTATCCTGCTGTGATGTCCTTGAGGTTTTTGCTGGCTATGCATTTTACAGGTTGCTTCTCAAATGGGTCTTTCTGAGGTGTTACTTATGATCTTTTTGGCCAGAGGTCTTGGGGTGTGGGACCACAGAGGTAGGCTGCCACCCTCACCACAGCGACAATGTGCCATGAAAAAGATGCATCAGGGTGGACATGAAACCTGGCCCCATGGCTGTAAATGTCAATGATTGTAAACTCCTTCCCTAGGCTCACACAGGACCCCTGCCAATCACTGTTCTGCCCATGCTTACAAGTGAAGGAGTAGGCAGTGCCTATCAGGGCAGAGTGTTGGGAACCATGATTTTCAATTCTTCTGTACAAGACGTTTTTTATCTCCCACATAATTATATTGGTATGGTCTCAAAGGTGTTTCATATATACCTTAGATTGTAATCCAGCTCAGGCCTTCTGGAGTTTTCCTGGCTGTCCCTTGTCCCCCTTGGCTTTGTTAATTGTTTATACTGGATTAAATTTTATTTTATTTGGTTGTTTGTTTTGATGTATTTTGGTTACTTTTCTTCCATCCCTTATGGTACTACACACACAGATCTGTAGATTTAATGTTTCAACCTTGCCATTGGCTGCAACTCCAAGGAGCCCACTTACCTTTTGTAAGAAAATATGTTAGCGTGCACATTCGACGCTAACTTTTAACATTACTTTTGTTTGCTTTTTAAATAATGTGTATACATGGCAAATATACTGATTTTGACGAATTCTTTGTAAAGATAAATACCTGTGTAAAGTAGAGAAAGCTGTAACTTTGGAGGCAGCAGGAAAAACAGCTAATTGGAGAAACATTTATTTTTGTTGTTGTTGTTGCTGCTGCTGCTGTTGTTGTTGTTGTGTTGTTGCTCTTTGATTGGTCTCAGGAAACTTCCACCAGTCAGTCTTTAATTCCTTGAATCAGCAGGATGGCCTGGGATGCAGATGTTGTGTGTCTGTGTTCTAGAAAGGTTTCTCACTCTGCTGCCCAAGTTCAAAATGAGAGCTACTGCAGAAGCAGGCTCCCTCCTCTGCAGATTTACCAGAGGTTAGGGAAAGTAGCTGGATGAATACGGGTTTACAGCTAATGGACTTAAAATGGAAACAAGGTTTCATGCTCTTCCAACCTTAGTCACCTACACCCCTGGTGATCCTCAGACCTCTATTGTCACCTTTTGCCTCTAATCTTTAAACAACTGTTCAACACTTAAGTGGGAACTGAGATGCCTGTAAACATCAAACTCTATCACCTTCCTACACAGTCCCTGTTACTTCCTCCATGTGTCACTGCAGACAGCAGGTAAGAGCAGACAGAGGTCAGACGGTTTTTCTTTATGAGGGACAGAGTAGGGTCAGGAACTACTTTAGAGCACTGAATGATGAGAGAACCAAGTATGGCTCACTTACAGCAATGAGTAACGAGACTTGGAGAGGGACAGCTAGCCAGAAGTGTGTCATATCAGAATATTGTCTATCTCAGGGACTCAAAGATCTGTCTGGAAAATGCATAAGGGAGGTGACTGACAGCCTTGGGTCTCTCCCCACAACTGTGGGATGGAGCGAGTGTGGCTGTGTGTGTGAGTAGGGGGTTTCTCTTCCAGATCATAGCTTAAGCATGACCTGGGTCAGATATGCATATTAAGACAGACTTTGTGTTATCTTTCTTATGTAGAATCTATAGGTTGTGTGATGAACTCATGTAACATCAAATGTGGGACCAGGTTGGGGAAAACAGGGACCTCATATTTTGGAGAAAGTTGTTTCAAAATGTCAGAGAACAAATGTGAAGGCTCAGAGGCATCAATAAAGAGCTATCAGGGAAGAGAGGGTGGCTTCCCATCATCCCTCTGGTCTCTTTGAAGACTCTCTCCTAATGTTAGTTGGGTTAGAGTTAGGTGAAGTGGGTTCCGTGATCCACTGTGAGCATCTGTGTACAGAAACCAGAATCTTGCTCTTTCTACAAGTGAAGGAACAAACATTTAACAATAAATATCTCCAAAATGTCAAGTCTCAGCTATTGAAATCTATGGGTGTTTGGATTAAATTATATACATTAACTCCTTCTAATAGCTTCAAAACTCATCCTGTGTGGTTAAGAGCATAAAAAAATTAATACTGTAATGTATATAATTCTGGAATATAGATGTCAACTGGAAAAAACATTTTTGAGCCAAATTGTAAAGCCAAGTTACTGCACAATTCCCCTTTCTTTTAAAATCGAACTCTGAACCTGTTTCTCAGTAAATAACAACTGATTGCATGACCATGTAATAAGACCTGCACTTTTGCCAGCTTGCAGGTTATATCTTAACTTTTTAAATTATATTTTATCCTCTTTTTGGTTTAGGAAATGGAGAGGCAAACAAGGTACTGATAAGAATAGAGAAATAAACTATGAAATGTCGTATCAGGAATCTGCCATAAGGCAGCTTTACCAATGTAGGTAAGTGCAAGGGTTCCCTGAAGGGTGCTATAATTCCAGAGCAAGGGACCCCTGGAGACACTGCCCTTGTGAGCAATATCTGCCTCTGAAGACCTGAGGTGTGCTGGGTCTCACACTGTGGCCTATAAATCAAGAGTGATATCTACGGGTAGGCAAAGGTGTCATGTCTGAGCCCTTGGTTGCACTGCTAGGGCCCAGTTCACTCTGAGGGGGTCTCTATTTCCCCTGGACTGATCAGATGCCATTCTGTCTCTCTGGAGAGCTCAGTCCTTTATCGGGATCATGGCTCATTTCCTGGAGGAAATGATCTAGTTGTAACCTCTTCTTTTTCTGCTTAATCACATTTGGAACTGCAATCTACCCTTCCCCACTTGCCGGCCCCATTGAAACTATTTATTAAGGACTCTAATATCCTTTAAAAACCACTGGCTTCTTAGACTCTCTCCTCCCCATACTCATCTAGCTTAAATTATCTTCTGTCAAAATTCCATTTTCATAAAACACCTCTTGGAATTTTAATTTTGTTCTCATTTTTGCATTAGTTACAAGCCTTATTTCTTCATGGAGCCATTCTGCATCTCAGGCTCTTGGCTTCCTCCTTCTCTCTTTTACAGGAAGCATTTCTCAGGAAATTATGAACTGAGAGGTGCACAGAGTCAGGAGTTTAGAGGAGGGAGGCAGCCTTTGCCCTTGAACTCTACTGTGCACACAGTTCAAGTTAGCATCAGGGTACCAGAGTTTCCATGTCATGGTTGATTCACCTGCCGGATGAGCAGAGTGATGGTGTCTGTGTCATACGTGATAAACACAAAAAGAGAGGATTATAATTATACAAAACACTCAAGACAGAGCCCAAGGATGTAACACACTGTCCAAAGAATGCATTATACAAGCAGATAGAAGTGGCAGGCGGACAAACATTGTCTTCCAAAATTTAAGATAATTTTAATCTTGTTAAAAAATAAACATTTTATCCATGCTCAAGGTAATTTCCTTTCATCTTTATGTCTTTTCTCTGCTTTGGGGGAAGTCTAGGTGTTACAGTAAAGGCAAGCTTTCTCAGTTAACCCAGACAGCTCCACCAGTAACTGTGGTTTAGTTCATCTAACAAATGGGAAAACCTAAGCTCTGATTCCAAAGCTAGCTGAGTGTCCCCATAGGCAACTGGAGAGAGGGGAGGACATCTGTGAGGCTTGCAGTGGACAGGTATTCTTCTCACAGCATGAAGCAGAAGATGCATCCAACTGGGCAAGTGATGACCTCACAAACAGTCAACAGAACTCCACTGTGGGCTGAGTGCTTGCCCGTACTCTTAAATATATGGACTTATTTTTAAATTGAGATGGTTGCAGAAAACCTGATTCTAGTTTCCAGAGACCTGCAGTTAAGTAAACCACATTAAAAATCATCAAGACCATAAGGTTAGGAACGATTCTGTAAGTCTGTGATTAAAGGCCACAGTGGAACAGGAAACAGACACAGGAAAAGAACGTATGATTACAGGATCTGAGGGAGTGTAATGATGTTGATTTCTTTTAAAAATATTGTTGACACACAGGAACTTGGGTAGGGAGGTCAGTGTCATCTAGAACAAAACATGCAGAGGGAGAGAACATCTGATTGGAACTTTCCAGAGGCTTGTCCACCTGGGGGAACAACTTTTATAAAGACGGTGGCATAGAAACAGGTGCAGGATCCACTGGGTGATCTCCAACCAGATTGAGAGAAAAGCTACTGGTTGTGATGATGAGGATTCCACAGGTCTGTGGTCAATAGTTATTCCTCTTGCTGTCATCACTCCCAGCTGTCACAGAAGAAACTAGTATTCAGAGACAGTTGACACAGTTTGCCCATGATCCCGGGGGTGAGAAGAACCACAGCTGGAGGTGCCAACAGGAAGGTCACCTGAGACTTCAGATTAATGGCGGCTTATACACACAACAAGGAGTTCTGGAACTGACTTCTGGGAAGAAAGACTAATAGGATCTCACAAGGATGGACATCCCAAGTCAATTCAGGACCCTGGGGAAGAAACTTATTAACACCTACGTCATGCCTGGACCCCAACTTCTGGATTTCTACCCAGTGCCTGTGCATATATCGGTAGTTTACGTGTCTATTGAAAATTTCATAACTTTTTAAATTCTATTTTACCTTCTTTTTGGTTTAGGAAATGGAGAGGCAAGCAAGGTACTGATGAGAATAGAGAAGTAAACTATGAAATGTCATATCAGGAATTTGCCATATGGTATATTCTCAGCTTTACCAACATAGGCAAATGCACAGGTACCCTGAATGATGCTGTAATAGTGGAGAATGAAAAACTTTCACTGGCATTCTCTGTGTTAATTTGAATATCAACCTCTTTGTGTCTGAATGTATGTTCTAATAAAAATAGATATAGAGCACACATGTATGTATTGAAAACTAAGGAAAATTTGAGCCTAATATGTTGATAATTCACTTTTAATTTTCTAACTCTTGTACATTTTTCTTGTGTGTGTGTGTGTGTATGTGTGTGTGTTTCTGTCCACCTTTTGCATATGTGTGTGCCTGTGTGTATATGTACATGAGTCTATGGTTGTGCATGAGGCTGGAGACAACAGTTGAGTGTCTTCCTTTATCATTCTCCACTATACTCTTGCTGTGATGATTTGAAACAATGATGATTTTTTAAAAAATGGTGGATTACTTTCACCTTCAAAGATAAGCAGCTCTCAAACTATGTTCTTCCTATACATTCGACTTTCTCAGACTTTAAGAAACACAACAGCTTGAGCCCACATGAGTAGTCTGCTCCCTGTTACTATACCAAGGTAACGGAAGCTGGATTGTTTGTAAACAAAAAGTAAAATGTTTAAAATAAATCATTTTGTTCTATTTGACGCACATAAAAACATTGCCCAGCTAGTTCAAGGAAGTCAAACACTTTCTTTTTAAGATTATGATTGCTGATTGCTCAATAATTTCATATATTCAAACCCACCTCTACTTCCCTTGCCTCTGACCCTTTCATACCCCAGCACCCCTACTTCCCTTCTGTCTGACCTCTCTTATACTCCACCATCACCTCTTTCATCTCCCAAGTTCATGACCTCTTTGGACTGACTGGGTTCTTCTAGTGTGTGCATGTGTGTAGACTGTGACAATTTGAACAAAACCAGTCAAATTCTAATGTGGATGGAGATGGACCTCACAAAGTCCCTTTGCAATGTGGGGACCAATTGACAATGGTTAATGAGGAGGGAGTGCCATTCTCCACTTTCTTTTCTGAGATAAGCTCACTCAATGAGTCTAAGCTCTCAGGTTAACTAGGCTGAGTGGCCATGGAGCTCTAGGGATCCAGTGATTTCCTCCCCCACCCTGGAACTTTTTGTGTGCACCAGCATTCCAGGTTGTTTTACATGAGAGCTATAAACATGAACTTAGGTTCTCATGATTAGACAGTAACCATTGTAGAGACTAAGATCAGTCTCACCCTCCCTGTCCTGGGCTTTCAAATTTTTCTTGCTTCTTAGTAAACCTACATTTGCAAATCTTAAGAATGCCTGCATCAGGGCTGGATTTATAATATGTCCATATCACTGTGGCTCACAGGACTGCAGCCCCAGCCGATTACTATTTGGAGTCTTGCATACTTACTCTGAGAGATATTTTAACGATGTTACAGATGTCTGACTCATAACTAGATACAATCTATGAAATCAAGGCAAGCAAGTCAGCAAGCTAAGTAGGATATAAGTTACTACACAATGAATGTTTATCATGGTATCCTTTTCCTTTAAGGACTAAATGAATAGTCTTTCATTTTGTGAGTGATGCAGTTGCCATGACAGCTATGACACAGTGAGTACCACATCTGTACAACTTTGATTTTCTATGCGAATGCGACCACAGGTGGCAGTGAGTGCATGAGCCCCTGGCCTTTCCAATCCTCAGTGGGCCCACTGGGATTTGAGTTCTACATTTCTCTTTCAAATGTCACAAACAGTTCCCTGCTTTCTTTATTTTTCTTTCAAAGTATTTAAAAATGCACTATCATTCCTACCTCAGTATCTTAGGCAGCAAGCAGATGATGCCAACAAAACACAGCCTGAGGGATATATATATATGTGTATGTGTATGTGTATGTGTATGTGTATGTGTATGTGTATGTGTATATGATGTATATGTGTACCACAAACTGTCCTCAGCGCTACAGGATAGACCTCAAGACAGAAGTGAAAGTGGCCACCATCAATTGGATATTAAGAGATATAGAGTTAGACCTAAGTGATGCTCTTCTTCATTATTTGGCATCAAATTTTATACACATATAAAAGCAAATTTCCAACAAAATCTAGTATCTCTTGTTGCATGTGTAATCCTATTGTCTAGAAGCCATCCAAGACAATTTCTTCTGTAATGTTGGCTCTAATGTGTATACATGTGTGTATACAGGTATGTATAAATCAAACAAAGGCAGAAGCTATAGACAGTATACTCTGAGGATCACAGTCCCACAGCAAATGAGAGCAGATGACCCTTAGTCTATTTTTAAGTGTAATTCTATTCACGAATCATGTTACTAGCAATGGGTAGCCCATTTTCCAATGCATCATATTTTGATGAACTCTAGTTATTTTCACTGATGTTTTCGTATTAAGTATGATGGAAGTGTGAACTGTGACCTCCACACCATTTTATTTCATAGGAGTTTTGACATCAGGACCCTGTTTTTCATCCTCCTCCTTCTCCTTTTGCATTTTTATATAGAGGTCTTCAAATTCTTCCCTGAATTCCTCTTGAACTCAGATGCAGCGTAACCTTGTATGAAATATTTGATGTGAAATAATGAAGAAGACCCTCACTTAACTGTAATTTTACATCTCTTATTAGCCAATTGACAGTGGCCACTTTCCCTTCTGTCTTGAGGTCTAGCCTGTAGCACTGTGGATATCTCACTGACTTAGTCACCAGTTTACAGAGCAACCCCTGTCAGAGTGAAGCCATGCTGTGGGAAAAGCTCTGGAGCTGATGAACTTGGTTTTACCAAAACTTCAACTATCAATAGTCTAGATTTACGATTAGTATTTCACATTTTAGATAGTTTGAGCATTAAAATATATGAATGCTTTCAGTATTAAGGCTCTTTCTAACACTGTGAGAGGGAGTCTCAATTAATCCTAAATGACTTAAAAAAGGAGATGAACTCCCAATACCCTGGCTAAGGTCCTCTACTGAGGTGCATTTGGACTGTTGATAACTTAGCATGCTAAACACAAGTGTATGCTTCGGTTACTACTGTCTGCAGTGTAAAAATTTTATAGCATATTTTATAAACTTTAACATCTTTTTATTATCACTTTTATAAATTACCATGGAATGGAAAATTAAACAAAGTTCTGTGGCTATCTGGATGCCTTACTGTGTGTGAGCATGTATTCCGGGCCTATTGAGTCCCTTGCTTCCCAGTAGAGGCAACTGTTACTATGTCATTTGCACAATCATATGTATTTACAAGTAAAAAGCAACTTAATTTTAAACTATCAAATATGCATTTTGAAGGGACTATTATATGTAAAGTCTAGGCACAAACCTGCAGATACTCGCGTATATATGCACTGACTGTCCTTCATTGCTCTTGCTTCAGGTCACAGCTGAGATACCAGAGTTGACACAGTTACATAATAATTAGGAACGTTTAGAAAATGTGTAACAAGAATTCTAATGCCTGGCTTACTTATATACTCATTATAAACCTATGCCCTGAAAAGATTTTTACAAGTGGAATCCATAGACCTCTGCATGTGGGGAAACACACCCACGTTTAAGGAGAACGTCTTGGCAGTATCTTGGTCTATGCTTAGAGTGAAGAATGCCAGAAGCCCCTCTACTCAGCACTGATTGACTCATGCTTCTGATTTTCTCTGACACTCCAAGCCAGGTGTTATAATTTTACTCTGAGCAGATGTTTACTTGCTCTTACTGCACTGCTCTATTAGGGAACTGTCTACTTTTAACAGGTATGAAGTGAGCAGTCAGTATATCTAGAATAGATTTTCTAGCCCCATAGTCACTTCTAAAACCGGTAAAGTATCCTGTCCCCTTATTATCCAATATCTGGCAGTGCTGTATCCTGTGAAAACACTTGGGTCAAGATTGTCTGGAATGTACTTTCAGATGGGGAAGCTTGGATGGGCTGTGCTTGAATGTGCCTTAAAGTGATCTTCAGGTTAAAATTATAGAAAATTATTCAGGTGATAACCTCATAGGTGAGTTCATAACTATGGGAGGTGGAGAGTTACCATGCTAGTCTCAGAATAACCCCGCACAGTTGGGACAGTGCTACAGAGAGGAAAGGGCTCTGAAATCAGCCAGTCCAACTGGTACTTTCGAGAAGATGGAGACTGCACCGTCAAGCAGGGATGATAATGGACCCTACCCTCCACAGATTAATTTTGGATAAAAACAACTTTTCATGAACATTCTCTCCCTGGCATAGTTGCAGCCAACCAAATGAACCAGAAATAAATGTGAGTCACTGTGGTGGTTTAAATGAGAAAGTCTCCTGTAGCTGAATACTTGGCCCCAGTTGGTGGGACTGTTAAGGAAAGATTAATAAGTGTGGCCTTCATGGTGGAGGAGTGTCGGTGGGGGTGAGCTTTAAGTTTCAAAAGACTAGTGTCTTTCCCAGATCTCAATCTCTCTCTCTCTCTCTCTCTCTCTCTCTCTCTCTCTCCTCTCTCTCTCTCTCTTGCTGTGCACGGCCATATTCCTCGCCATGATGGTTATGGATTAACATTCAGAGACTCTAAGCCCCTATGAACTCTTTCTTTCATAAGTTCCCTTGGTCATGGTGTCTCTTCACGGCAATAGAAAAGTAACTCAGACAGTCACCAAGATAGGAACCATGCCTTTAAGGAATTGAGCCCGGTGTTAGCAGGCACATGAGAGAGCTAAGTGTTTTGTGTAATAAGCAGAGAAAACTCTCTGAGCCCCAGCAAGAACCCTCCTCACCCCTCAGACTTATTTTTATGCTTGCCTTTGAATTTGGGAGGAAGCAAGTGTGTGCGATTTTCCATCAGTCTGAGAAGGTTTATCCACCATTAGCCGCAGCTGATCTGCACAAGGCAGGCAGCCTTTATTCCTGTCCAACCCCACCCCCAGGAAAATATAAAGTCTTCCCCATCTCATACAGGCATACTTATCCCTTTACTGCCTTTTTTACTGTTTGAATGAACTTTTAGTGTGCACAGTTGGCATCTCTCATATAACAGAGCTTCCTAATGAACGGGGTGAGGATCTGAATTCTTGCAATTAAAACACCTCTGCACACTGTATGTGAATGTGACTTTGTCATCTGGTCAACCTGTTCATGTGATTCAGGGATCTTTACTCTAGGTTTTACCCATGGTCTAGCATGTATCCTATAAAGGCTCAGGTTCCCAACAAACTTTCCATATGTGGTCAGTATATCTGGTTAATTTCTATGACAGAACCACAGCAAATTAAAATGTGATTGCTCATATAGAATCAAGTGAAGTTGTCAAAACCTGCTATTTCATGCCCTTCATGACTGAATACATTGTGACCTGGGAAACACAGGCCTCCACAAGTGTCTCTAATGCTTAGCAGCATTCTCAATGATTCACATTCATAAACAAGTATATACAATGGTAAGTATTCTGCTTGAAAGTTTAATGCTTAGTGCATTGAAAATAAGTATTGCTGGCAGCCCCATAAAAGTAAAAGGGAGGCGTTATCTTGTTGCAGTTTTCACAGGTAAACCAGTGTGAATATCATTTTTACTTCTACATCCTTATTTCAAGGAATCTCTGCCACTAATCCCATGGTTATGACTTTTAATCTCAGATGGAAATATTTTTTATTGGCATAAGTAAAACTTTGAATATCTGTGTTGTCACAAATGACTTTTATTAAGAGGACAAAATAATAACAACAACAAAACTCATGTAAACTTAATTTCAAAACTTCCTCTCTTTGAACTAAATTTTCTCAAATGTTGTTACTCTTATTCAAAATGAAGAATTAGATGGATTAAAGGATGTTTGAATGGTCGAGAACACCACTGTTCCTTGTAGAGGACCCAGGTTCTGTTCACAACACCCACGTGGCAGCCTACAACTATCTCTAACTCCAGGTGCAAGGGATTCAGGAATCCAGCGCCATCTAGTGTACAATTTGAACACTGCATGTAAATGGTGCTCAGACACCTATGCAGGCAAACACATACACATAAAATCAACATCTCTCTCTCTCTCTGTATATATATATATGCATATGTTTACGTATATGTATGAGGGATATAGGAGTTAGTTCAATAAAGACTTGTTTTCACCAAATTAGCCTTCCTTCATTTTCTCTCTCTTACTATCTCGTAATATTTAAGGAGTTCTGATATTAAAGTCTATATTCCTGCTTTGAACACTTTAGATATAATCACTGATGTGTAGTAATGATGATTAAATGCAGCAAAAGGAGACAGGCACAGCTAGGATGGTGGGACCAGGAAAGAGACCATTTTGTAGCAAAGAAGAAGCATTTGTCATTGAAACAAATTCCTACCCAGGAGAAGGCTATTTTCCAATAGTTGTCTCCAAGGAGAGCAGGGGAGGCCACAGGTGCAGGAGTGAAGGTCGGACCATCCATTGTATCACCTCCTTCTGGGCAACATCTGTTCTGTAGAAGTAGCTAAGATAAGTCTTTAAGAGCTATTAGCCAGACAGGCAGCAGAAGTAGCTTAAACTGATACCTGGCAGACAGCCAGTACACTTCCCAGGACCAGTTCACAATGTGCACTCCCAGAGATGAGAGATAGAGGGCGCCTCTGAGTCTTGGTGGCAGTGTGCTGCTTAGTTGCGGGACTGGACACAACCATCTAGCAGCATTTATTGAAGGACAACGCTCCCCTTCCCCAAATGAATGAAAAGTTTGGAAAGCAGAAGAAGCAGAAAATAATGGTGATCAGGCAAGGACCACCGTTTTTGAAAAGCAGCCATAACTTATTAGAAAACTGGATTATAAAATGCACCCAGTTCTCCCCTTGGAGTTTAGCTCCCGTTATTCAGTAACTCCAATTCCTAGGCCTGGATTCTCACCTGGCAGGTGATCACTAACTGAGCAGATGCAGAATGTCTTGTCCCTGCTACCCACACCAGGCTGTGGACTCCTTGCTGGGGCAGCTTAGCCTTGAGTCGTGGCTGGCAACAGGCTGAGAGCTCGCTGTGACTCACCAGATCAAGCGTGAGGAGAGAAAGCAAACTGAAGCATTTCTCAGCCATGTATTGATTGTGCTTGGTGCTATTTTAATCCTTCTCAGTTCCTCGGTCTGAAGGCTGCTGTGTCCTTCAGGGTGTCAGCCTATTTGGGCCTTCAGTAGAAGATGACATGGATCCTCCTGGCAGGCATACCCTCGAGTGAGGCATCCTCTCTGTCAACAGCAGTCTCATGCTTCCAGCAGACTGCTAACTCATTCAGAGACCTGTTAGTTTGCCAAAAGGGCAACAAAGGGCTAAGGGCCAGAACAGGGAGACATAGGTCATCGGCAATGGCTTTAAGAGTTGAAGTAGATCACAGAAGCGTTATGTGACTGCCCATGTGTCGGATTCAATTCGATACTCAGAGATTCATTTGACATCATCTCGAAGACTCTGAATAAAAGGAAAGGCAAGATTCCAGAGCTCAGGGACCAAAGATATTACTGTGGACCCCTTAAGTCTACAGCGGACATTTGTTTTGTTAAAGTTTGGCATTATAAAGGCCCTACTTGACCTTTTATCTAATGCGAAGGCTCTGGCTCCTGCTTTTTCTTAAAGGTAACATCACAGTTAGAAAAGAACCTGAATCCAGAAAAGGAGCCAGGAAGCCATGTAATATTCTTATTTTAAAACACTTAGATAAATGAGCGTTTTTATGCAGAAAAGACTATTTTGGATATTTGAGAAATGAAAAATGAATTATTTTACAACTATTTTATTTAGAAACATGAGGGAAATTGGCTACATTTCAAGATTTGCTATTCGTTCCTGGCAGTGTGACAGGACTGTGGAAATAGACTCTAGGAGAATTCTCTCAGAGTGGTCAGCTGTTAAGTATAGATTCATAGCATTCACATATGGTCAGTAGGCTGTGGGATATACCTGCCAGGCGTGACAAAGGTGGAGTCCAAAGGTTTTCTTTGTCATTATGCTCAGGAAAAGTCTCTGTCCCTAGTTGTGAATTTTCCTTATTGGAGAAAGGAAGTTTCATAAAAGGGATTTTAAAAAGCCCCAATTTGCTGATTTTCTAAAAGCATATATGTCCTTAGATCTCTCTGATATGACATTTACTTATGACAAGTCTGGGTCCAGTATCCCTTTTAAAATTGGGATGAAGGGCTAGGCATAGCTCAGTTGGAAACAATGCCTCTGAAAACATTCTGAGGACCTGAGTTTAATCCCCAGAACACACATAAAAGCCAGACACTGTAATGGAAGGATTTGTGAACTGGCAGAGATCCTGTCTCAAACAAGCTGTGGGGGTGGGAGGGGGAGCTATCTGCTTGAAATTATCCTCTGACCTCTACACATGATAGGCATGTGAGGCCACACATGTATATACAAGTGTGCCCTCCACACACACCCTTATTTTTCTCGTACTCAAAAAGATAATTTATTTTTTTTTTAAAATGAGATTAGAAATAGAGTTATGCTCTGAATATTAACCCCTGTCATGACTCCCGCAGCGGAAAGATGTCTCAAGGACATGTACCACTTCTGTAACACATGGGTACCCTCACACCTTTTTCCCTTGATGTTTTCAGGTTTCTTCCCAGGCTTTAGAATAATGGCTTTCAGCCACTTTTGCAAATCACTGATCTATGGCAATCAATCCAAAGACAGTAAACAGGGCCTTCATACAGCTATGCGGATCAAAATCTTCAACTGTGTCTCTAGGGAGAGGGTGGCTTTCTGCACAAGTTACAGCTGAATGACACATTTGCAGCTTCTTCATGTGAATCCAAACTGGATGTCACTGATCTCAGATCTCTTCTCAATTTGTGCAAAATATGAGTCCGTCGTGTGAGTCCGGCTAACAACTTTGAGTGAATTAGCAAGATTGTAAATTTCGAGCCGAGATAACAAATGAATTCCAGATGTTTCCACCTGCCACAGTTACTGCACAGGATGTCACTCCAGAACCTGCAAAGGTATCTATGGTTCAAGAAAAATAGCTGTGACATGAGAGGGCACCATGTTTTGAGTGGCATAGAGGACAAAGTTAAGGTGAGCCAGAAGGCGTGCCTGGTCAATGTTGCGTTGATGTAATAGGATCTTAGATGGGTAAGTAGGTAGAGAAATGGATTGAAGAGGTCAATTGGAATCCTGCGTGTTCATTAAGAACATTGGCAGCAATGCCAGCAGCCTTGGGTTCAGTTCTCAGCAACCACCTGCTGCTCACAGCCATCTAGTTTCATGGGCTGTTTCATCTCATTCTTGTCTCTTTGAACATCCAAACAAGTGTGTAGTGAAATACTCATACACAAAAAACAAAATAAAAATTAAATTAAAATGTAGATCTTAGGTATGTGTATATGCTACACACACACACACCCTTCCATTCATTATGAAAATTTCAAATTCTTTTTAGTAATACCATTTTATATTCTTTATTTTTTTAAAACTATGCACGTATGTTTTCTCGGTGTGTGCACCTGAGTAAGGTTTCTCTTACGTTTTCAGATCCCTTGGAGCTGAGTTGTATTTGTGAGCTTCTAGATGTGAGGGTTGAAAAACAAATGTAGGTCCTCTGCAAACTCAGCGAGTGCCCTTGGTAGCTGAGCCAACTCTCCAGTCCCATCTTTTTATCTGTAAAACAAAAAGAATATAAGGAGGTTTTGGAGCATATTTTATGCATCAAATGGTCAAAGTGGTCTAAATCTCCTTTACAGTTTTCAAATCATTAATGCTCATATCTCTGTCTAATCCATTATTTGTTTATCAGCCCCTCTATTCACAGTTTATGTCAGAAGTAGTGCAGTCCTTTATAATAACAGCCAAATGCAAAGCTCACAGTGTGCAGCTGCACACACATTCACACATTCATACACACACACACACACACACACACACACACACTCACACACATGTACACACACACACACACATGCATACACACTCACATGCACATTCTCTCTCTCTCTCTCTCTCTCTCTCTCTCTCTCTCTCACACACACACACACACACACACACACACACACACACACAGACACACTCACACACTCACACACCAGCAACAGTTAACTGTGAGATCATTGCTGAGGGTGGGCTTGGGTGTAACTGTAATAAGAGAACAGATTGGTCACTTGTAAAGTGTTTGTTAAAACCTGGGTTTGGTGAACCTGTCTTTCCCCAGGGGCCCACATAGAGGCACTCCACCTTGTCTAAGCAGGCCTGACTATGTCTGTTCACCCTTCCATCCCAGGTAGTCTCTGGTATTCACTCACTGTCACCTTGCTCCCGGGTATGTCTGCCTTTGTGTGTCTTCCCTTTGGGCATCGGGATACCAGGCTTTTTGTCATTCACTTTCCATTTTTATTTTTTACGTAAGTTTTGCCCAGCACAGTGCCTTAGACAATGGCACTGTTCAGTGACTATCTGATGAAGATACACAAATCTCCTCTCACTCATCAAGCAATTATCTACCCGTTTCCTTCTCCTGAGCCACTGAGCCACTGGGCTAGTTTTGAATGGAAAACATGAGGGTCTGTGGTACTTAATACTTCCTCTTCTCCTTCTTTGTGTCAAGTCAGAAAACTCAAAATAATGTAACTGGACCCCAGATCACACTGGGCAGTGTTTTCTTTGCTTAGTTTAGTTCTATGAGTTGTTGTTACAACATATGAGCAAGTGCTAGAGGCTGCATCAAGTCTGGTTTTTGTTTTTTGAAGAGTTGCAGGTATCACCACTTTTTAAAAGGATTATGGATGTTATTCAGTAATAAATGTCCCAGCCAATACGATACTAGTGGAGCAAAGCATATGACTGTATGTTTAGTGGGTATGGGCTCCTGAGCAGGAGTGCACATATGCCCATACCCTTAGCTTATAGTCAGTACAGGGGTTTATGTTAGCAAGATAGGAGGATCAGAAGAGGCTTACAGTAAGAAGAGAATGCATGCCAGGGTAAAGACACCTTCAAGCTCACCTTGCCTTCATGAGGAAGACTTCGAACAGACCATCCCTGTCCTCTTTTTTCCTATAGATTTCATGGTAGTCACAGACTGCATTTCCCTGGGTTCTATTTTAAGCCTTATCCTATAACTCTATTGGTTTTTAGTCTTTCCTTTTTTTGTAATTTCCATATTTAATAGAAATAGTATATATTCTCATGTCTACATTTGACTAGAAAAATGTAATGATACATATTTGAAACAACAAATTTTATAGAGTCATCTTAAAATGTTAAAATATGTATTAAATGGGTTTTGTTCTACAGTGCAGAATTTTAAAAAATTAAAGTTACTTCATTTGTTTCAAAGTTATTTCTGTTTGGAGAGCATCACAATGAGTTAGCTTCTCTTAATCACTAACATCTGCATTGTTTTCTGCCGGCTGTATCCCCACATTTATCTAGTTATAGGGGAAGCTGAACCTGGAACATAGATTCCCAGTTATCAAGACAAAACCTGAAATAAGTCATCATCATTGCCTTACAAGAAAAATAAATCTGGAAGAACAGAAAGAATGAGATAAGAAACTGACAGAGAAATCCTCCATGAAGAAATGAAACCAAAGAGACCTGAGATCCTCTGGGAGAAAAGGGGGTTTGGAAGACCACTCACTCTGTCCCTCACTGTCCCCTGGACCTTGGTGCTGGGTAACTGAACAACACTAAGCTAATTTTAAACGTTTTCATTGTGTAAAGAAATCAAAGGTCTTTTAGATATGATGTCACTCTTACAGCAAGAGACATGGATAAAACTTTGAGCCCATGGTTGACTACAAAACCACATTGCACCCAGCTCTAACTGTTGATGTCACTCTTTCTTTGGTGGGAATCCCTTTTATTCTTCGGCTTCCCACATCCATTTATCACTATGCATTATGTGACATAATGAAATCAAATTAGAAAACTCTGAGAATGGCCCTGGAGGTTTGTATACCATTCCTGTACTTCTAACACAAGTCTACTGAAGATCTGAATAAAAGTCAATTAACAAACACAAAGTGAACCTAGAATTCAAAAGGCAGGAAAAGTCTTTTTAAGTGAGTTTTAAATTCACTTTAGAAATTTCCCAGGAGGCTGGTACACCAAGGCCACCCTCCCCTATGGCCAGACCACCTGCTGCTATTTCTAGATCAAGATGTTTTTTCTGCCTTGCCCTGGTGTGTATAGACCCCATAGGTAATGTGTAAGCAGGTAGGTATGTCTGGCATGCAGTAAAAGTGCATTTGTGGATACTAGAACTTAAGGTCCTGGATGTAATTTCTTTCACATGAAGCACAGATTGATACCATTCCTTTTACCCATTACTGGGATTGGAATTGGGGTGTGTTAAGCAAATGCTATTTTCTCTTTAGCTAGGAACTGGATAAATTGTCGAGGTGGGCCCTGAACTTTGTTTCTCTCTCTGTCTCTCATGTGCCTGGGATTGCGATCTTAAACCTCAGGCTCTGATCAATTCCATTACTTCTTCCATTTCAAAAAAATACTCTACTGGGAGCTCCTGTCTTTTCTTCTTCTTTCAATGCTAGACCAGTTGCAATGTTGTACCCAAGTGCTGAGTGTGACATCATTGTAGGATACACCTATAGAGCAAACCCTAACAGGCACACTCTCTCCTCAGCCTATATATACTTTCTCAGTGGCTTCTTGGAGCTGTGCCACCCATTCTGTCCTGTGAAGCTCACAGATCCCCTTTATCTCTAGGTAAATATTGTTGAAATTTCCTCAAGAGTGTTGAAAGGTCAGACAGCACCTGTCGTGTGCTACAGTATGCTTCTGTCTCAGGGAACTCACTGTTTCATGAGTTGCCAAATATTTCTATGCTTTAGTTCTTCTGTATGTCAGATAGGCATGTTCTCCAGCTAAAAGTACTTTTAAGCATCTTTGTGTTTGGTTCTTTGATTCTTGGATGTTTTACCACACTTTGTCTTGAATTCTGCGGCTGAGATATAGTGAGTACCTCAGACACCATTCTTTGTTTGTTTGTTTGACTTTTTAAAAATTAAACTATTTTATTTATTTACATTCCAAAAGTTTCCCCACTTCCTGGTCCCCCCTCCCTGAGTGCTTCATACCATCTCCTCCCCTCCCCTCCCCTTCCTCTGAGAAGGTGCTCTCCCACCCACCGATCCCTCACTAGCATCCCTCTTCCCTGGGGCATCAAGTTTTCACAGGATTAAATGCATCCTCTCCCACTGAGGCCATACAAAGAAGTCCACTGCTACTCATGTGCCAAGGGACAAGAACCAGCCCATGTATGCTTCTTCGGTTTTTGGCTTAGTCTCTGGGAGCTCTGAGGGGTCTGGGTTATTTGACACTGCTCTTCTTCTTATGGGACTGCAATCCCCTTCAGCTCCTTCAGTCCTTCATCTAAGTCTTCCATAATGGTCCCCAACTTCAGTCCAATGGTTGGCTGAAAGTATCTGCATTTGTCTCAGTCAGTTGCCAATAGAACCTCTCTGAGGACAGCCATACCAGGCTCCTATCAGACATCATTTTTACTAAAGGGATTTCTTTCTGCCAATCATCTTGATGGAAGAATGAAGAATTTCACTTAGATTACAAGAACAATTGCAAGTAAGCATGCCCTAGAGGAGCCATCTGAAATCAACCTCATCTTTCATGCAGAAGGGGGCAATCTACTTCAGTCTCCCCTTGTGCAATGCTTCAGAAGCCATGTCCAAGGCAGGCAGGTGAGACAGGGATCTGAGGCTAATTCAGTGCTTAGATGAACTAGACAGTGGTAGACAATGAGTGAATGTTGATAAAGAATGGGTGAGGGTTCTAAGGTGCTTTTGGGAAAATGAAAAGCAAAGAGGGAATCTCCATGGAGACTGAGACAGAAAAGGATCTGGGAGTAAGAACAGATGGGCAGGATTGCTCTCAGATGCAGGATGCTTTGTAATAGGCCACTGAAGACACACACAGCACTGACTTGGCTAGCCAAAAGCACATCTGTGCATGTGTGTATGAGGGACTCTGTGTGTTCTCAGTGTGCTTCTTATGCCCTGCAGACCCAGCCCCTGGTGTGAGCAGTCTTTAGTCATTCTTGCTTATGTTAAGGTACCTTTATTGCAAGTTTACACTTAGAATTAAATTTTTACTGAGCAAAAAATATGTATGAAAGTATCCGATTGTCATGACGGTCTGGTCTTTCCACACTCCGACAGCTTTGAACGCAGATAAAAGTACTGTTGTGTCCCAGGATCGAGGTGATTATTATCTCAGTTCATGGTAGAGGAAATCAGCAAGATGACAAAGATCAATACCTGCTAAGATGCCTTGTGTTCATTACTGGATGGACACTCAGTGGGCAGCTGCATTCTTCAGATTCTGCATGTGTCTGTGGTCACGGGCCCTCCTAATTTAAAGCAGCCTGTGTTGACCACGCTGGAAAAAATGTTTCCTGTGACCTCATCCATTCTTCTATGAAATTAACTCCAGCCAATAACAGTGTCTCAGCATTTGAAATCGGTAGATGTTCCTAGGAGAATGGAAAGGAATCAGAACATGTTATAATCTAGTTTCTAGATGCTTTCTCTGGAGCAACCTTGGAGGCAGCTTGAATTATCCTCAGGGATATTTGGGCACCAACATCATAGCCACAGTGAATGTATCTCAGGCCACATATTCATGAACCCAGAAAGAAAATCCATAGAGATCACTTTGGCCTACATATATGCTAGTTACCATCAACTTGACTGTGCTGTTCTATATACTGCTGTCAGCAGGCAGTAAGACAAGCTGTACCCATTAAGGTTCACAAGAGAGAATAAATACTTGAAACAGTACTGAAAAAAAAAATGATATCAGGAACTGTACCCTGTTCTTAACTGGACCTCCAAGTGTCTGACAAGCATTTGAAGATCTCTATTCTTTAATCAGGCCAAAGGTTCCACCTTTACCAACTGTCTTAAGACATGGGCATAAGGAGATAAAGAAACTGACAACCTTTAGTAAGACATCTCTGTCTTTCCAGCTTCAGAAACCAGGATAGAAGTGTTTCTCTTTTGGAAACTGAGGTGTGAGCTCATGAGTTCATGGTCAGCATGAGCTACATATCTACAAACCAATAACTATCAGGAAGAAAAATAAACTATTTTTTCAGAGCATCAGAGGTTGATTTGTGAAAACTGGATTATCCTAAAAATCATCATATATACTACACACACACACACACACAACACACACACACACACACTACAATCACTCATCTATCTCTCTATATCTATCTCTATCTCCTATCTCTATCTCTATCTCTATCTCTATCTATCTATCTATCTATATCTAATCATTCCCCTATGTCAGAAAATGGTCATATCAAATTTTGAATAAGTATATCTAATAATTCAGAATAGTATCTAAGGCAAACAGTGGTCATTTTTTTTTCTGTTTTATATTTTTGCCTAGAATTTTTACCTGGTCTCTAAAAAGCAATTTTTACTTGCCCATATTCTTGCCCAATCTCAGTCTGTAAATTTTTCATGCCTCCAAATGACTTTTCTAGTGCCAGTATTTAACAAAATTACTAAGACGTTTATATGAGGATTTCATTTTCTATAATTGGAGCTTATCCTCTCAAAATCTCCTAGTCTGTAGGTATTTCATATAAATTCTTTATGCCATCTATAGATAAAGATTTGTTCAACTATTTTCCATATTTTTCTGAGAAGGATAATTATAATTACAGAGCTTTCTATGCAATGTCGGATAGCCAAGTGTTTCAGCTATTATTATTTCAGACTTAATTGAAGCAGCGTGTTCCTAAAACATAGTCTTGCCATGAATATCCTATGTATGGTTGAGATATATATCAGTAATATATTGCAACCATCTTAACAGTAACTATCTATAGGCCTTTATAGTTATGAAATTATGTTTACATAATCATAGTCTGTTCATCAATGAGCTTAACGACTTACATTTGTAGATGCCATATGTGATTAAGAGAATTGACCTGTCTACCATTCTAATCATGCCCCAACACATGTGCTACCTACGTTAGTAGGTACACATGGCTGCTGCTCTGTTTCCCACTTACCAACATCATGTAAGTACAGGCACATACTTGTTGATTTTAATTATAAGAGGAGAATTCAACATTCGTTTTTCTAAAGAAGTGAAAAATATAAAAGGATTTTATTCTCCCATGTTGGAACTAACTCTGTCTCATTTACTTTAGGTATCCCGGTGATAAATAGACAGTGAGGGTGAAACCTCCTTCTCAGAGGACTAACTTTATGTTTTACTGTATTCCACAATCCTAAGCTGGAGCGTATCTTCCCACCTTAACGATAATATTTAGAATGTCCCTTCAGAAATATTCCTTTTTAGAAATGTGAAAGTCTAGCAGAAGGAGACACTTGCTGCCCCAGGGATGGTAGAGCTCCCTGTAGCTCTCCCCACTTCTTCTCATTCCACCTTCCCAAGGATTAGTAGACATATATCTTGAATGGTAGCCTTCTGACCATCATAGTCCAGAAGATGCATCAACTTAGTCAACACCTCAGAATTTATTGAAAGTTCCTAGAGTCTATTATGGAGATCTGAATAGTTGTAAAGAAGATTTCGAGGCTATCTGCAGAGGTCCCCCAACCCAAACTACACACAGGAAGTTCTGGTATCCTTATTTCCTATTTAATAGGACCAAATAAACAAAGAATTTAAAGCTGCACACAGGGACCAGGGACTTGTAATTCCAGCATTCTGGATATTGAGTCCCAAGGAAGTAAAAAATAACTAAAGAGATAGTTAAGCTGTTTGTCTGTTTCTTAGTGTTCTGCCATTTTCTTAATGATACTATTAATATAGGAAGAGATAATAAATTCACTATTAATATAGAAAGAGAAAATAAATTCACATGGGAATAAGTTGTCAATAATAAGAATAAAAGTATAAGGACAATGTGAATTGACAATTGATATCATCACAACATTGTATTGCTTAAGGTTAACATTATCACATGATTACTGTGAACCATGCATCGTATATGATGAAGAATTGACAAAAGTAAAAACATTCATTGACAAGAGGTAGAGCTCACAGATAAGAGAGGAATGTAGTCTACATGTCCTAGGCTTGGAATCTGGAAACACAGAATTCCTGGATGCCTCACCTTGATGCATCAGAAAAGAAACAGGAACAGATCTCCTGTTTTTTCCTCTGTGCCAAGGATTCAGCCTTCACAGGATACTTGAGTGTTTTATTCTAGCTTTGACAACAGAGGTTGAGTACAAATAGATTTTTTCATCCAAGCCTGTCAGCTCACTTGTTCCCTAGACCTTTGGAAACCTGTGCAGGCGACACTTCCTCTCTGGCTAATATTACTCCCATAAATGGTTCTGGCTGTGTTGGTGGGCAGACAGATAACATGTAATTTCAGGTGCAATGAGAATGGAGAGATGCTGGATCTGTAGCCTACCCTTTTCTCAATAGCATTATAAGAAAGGGGTTACTTTAAAAAAAAATAGATTTCTTTCAATGTTGAACTGATCAAAACGTATCAGCTCAGACTTTGGCTTATACTTGCTAAACATTCTATGCTTTTTCTGATATATTTGCTTTCTACCATTTATCATCTACTATTGAGATTACAAAAAAATTGTTTTGAACATTTTAGAAATGGATTATTATTTTTATAATGCCTACATGTGTGATAGCTACAAATACACATAGGACTTTGGATGTGTATGTATAGTGCATGTACATGTGCTATGGACTATTTTCTGGCCTGTAGTTCACACCACACACACACACGACAAACACGCACACAACACATCCATGTTTGCATGAGGAGACTGATAATATAAGTGCTATAAACTGCTTTACTTCCAATCTCTAGGCTGAATAACTTGTGGTCACCATAAGTGTACAGAGAAACAGTTTTTCAGAGATTTGCAGAGTCTCCAGGATGCTAAGAAAGTTTGCACATTGTAACAGACTCCTAAATGACTGTGGTAAGAAGAACGTCCCTCCATCTTATGGGTGTGGTGATGTATGCCAATCCATCAGATTAAGCCTGGAATGCATGTGAAGATAATGAATAGGTGATGAGAGGGACATTGGAAATTTGTAAGGCTAATATGCAACAAAGCTTCTGAATAAGCATCCTTTGGTTTTTTTTTTTTTTTTTTTCAAGTATTCTTCCATTAATTTTTGTATTTATTTACTTTATATCCTGATTGCAGCCCACCTTCTTCCTCTCATCCCAATACCCTTCTCAGACAGCCCCTCCCCTACCTATCCTGAATGGCCCCCACTGGATACCAACCTACCTTACCATATCAAATCATTTCAGGACTGGGCACATTCTCTCTCACTGAGTCCAGACAAGGTAGCCCACTTAGGGTAACAGTATCTACAGGCAAGCAGCAGAGTCAGAAACAGCCCCTGCTCCAGTTGTTGGGAGAACCCAAATAAAGACTAAACTGCACATCTGCTAATATGTGCAGTGGGCCTAGGTCCAGCACATATAAGGCATTCTTTTGTTAAATCATAGCTGTATTTTTTAAATCAGCTAAACAGATCTAGATATTCTATAGAATATCATTAATCTACTCATATTACCTAGTAAGAACTTGGTAGACACCATATTGATAGATCTGCCAATGTTGCTAACTGTCCAGACAACATGTGTTGCTTCTAAGTTGACCACGAGAAGTTGCAACATGTCTTCACATATTCTTCTATACACTCAAATCTTTCTAAGTAGACACAACTGTCAAGAACTCATCATTTGCCCCCAAAACTATGGGAAGCAGATCCTATGTTTCTCTAGGGAAAGGTTGCATCATGGATATGAGCATCAGTCTTGGCTATGAGCCCTTGGCAGCTGACATTGTAACCCCATGACTTGAGTATTCATCCTTGTATTCAATCCCTCCACCTCCACTCTGAGTTCAAGGCCTTAAACTAAATTGTTTGTAACAATAGCAGCAAACATGCATCTCAGAATTTAATGTGGGAAACTCTCAACCTGGTGATATGATTGATTGGCTAATATATTTGAGCCTGAAATATACCCACATGACATACAACTTCCTCCCTCAAAATACTGAGAAACAGTTATGTAATTACAAGCACCATGGAAACTTGCCTTCATTGCAGATTTGATGCCCAAATATAGATGAGTAAAGCCTTCCAATTCAGAATGCTTAGATAGGGCTTGTTACCTAGGCAACAATGTATTGGAAATAAGATGTCTGCATTCACTCATATTTCTTTTCCAAAATTTACCTTTTAGGTTGCTTTAGAATATGGATTCTGAAGCTGAATACCTAATTTTCAGAAAAAAATAGGATAATTATGACAATTTTGAGATCCATCAGCTTGAAATAAACCCTAAAAGCACAGAGTAGATTCTCTCAGACTAGAAGTCTCGCCATTCCAGCTTCTTATTGAATCTTAGAAAATGTGCTTGTAATTGAGACCAAACATGGGGCAGTACAATTAGCAACCAAACCCTTGAGAGTCTAGAAGTGGGAAAGTAGAATTTTTAACATCCGATGTTTAAGCAACTGAGACTGTACTGAGCAACAAGCTCGAGGCTTGAGGAATATCTGGGAACCTGAACAAGAAATGTAGAAAGGTAGGTTGGTCTTAGACATTGGGTTGAGACTTCTATTGTCAAAACTCATATTTTATATGCTCCATTTCCTTCTGACCTCCTTTCCCATCCAAAGAAACCAATGACATCCCTGCCAGAAAGAGTTTGTTCCACCTTGTCCCCCACTGCCCTCTGTACAGCATGAATGTATTGTCATCCTTCCTTGACACACGTTATATGTGCTTCCAAGACATCCTCATTCAAGTTCTGTAGTAGTTAGGTTGAGGCCAATGGCCTTCTGTCTCCTAAAGAAAGAAGTTGTGACAGAGGATAGTTGACATGAGGTTTTCTGTAACCACTGGCTTACTTAAAGGAATCAGTGACGTTATAAATTTATGGGGGATCCTGGGTTTTTATAATGATTTCAGTTTTTCATATTTGACACTCTACTGTCATTGTTTAAAAATTTCTTAGAATCTGTTGTCAATCAGGCATGAAACTGTGCAAATGCAGTTGAGATGTGTGTCCATTTTTGTAGTTCACTCTGCTTGACCACTGCTGCTCTACCAGTGAGCTGAGTTGTAGGCTTACATTTTCAAAACCCAATTTAATAAGGTTCTAAAATGCTTTGACGTCCCCCTTTTGCCTCTCTCAATGAAGCAAAGATCAGGAAGAAGCAGAGACCAACAAGCATTGCATAGCAGCAATGCAAGCCCACCACCAGTCTTTGTTGGGTCCTACTTAATACTTTCCAAACATCACATGTCCTCTCATGCTTCTGCTTGAGCAAAATATCACATGAGTCTGCTTCAGGAAAGCATCACATGACACAACCAGAAGTTTCAAATTCAGTCTAGAATAAATTACATGAATCTAAGTTTATAGAGGAGATATGTCATAATGTCAACCCTTGAAAAGTACATTTACTTTATTTAGTTGGCTGGAGTATCTATCAATTTAGAAAATTCCTGCTCTTGAAGAGGACCTAGTTCAATTTTCAGCACCCCTGTCTCTACAGGGTCACACAAGTCACTACATTTTAGACCCAGAGTGTCCTACTATCTCTGAAGATTCCCAATTCATGTGCACATATAAATGCATTCTTAAAAATGACTAAATAATCATGATTTACAATATAGATTACACTAAAATTAGAATTCAAGTTGGACAATAACAAAGAAATATGAAGACAGTGGTAAGTTAAAACACTTTCGCCATGGCAATGCCTCCGTATTTCTTACTGAAATGTCCCTGATATATTTTTGTCCTTGTCAAGAAGTCAGTCTTTGTTCTTTGTGCTACCATCTCCTCTTCCAGCCCAAGTAAAGTCTGGATTATGTTTTTTTTTTTTTTTTAACTTTGCTTATTCTAACATAAACCTCAGGTCTTGTCTGTTGTGAAGAACCCAAGGTCCTTTGAATATTTGGTAATTTTTGTCTTAACATATTGATATTCATATAGTTTTGAATATATCCTTCATTCATCTCTCAAATCCTCTATTACCTACTCAAGTCTGGCAACCAGTTTGCCCTCCATAGAAGCACATTAATTAATCTAATTCAAGTTTCCTATGTAAGAAGGTGATTGCTGGCTAAGATCTCACTTTGATCTGAGCACTCAGAAGCAAATGCCCTGAATGTACATATAAAAGGGTCTGGAGTACCTGGAATGTGGGACTTGCAGTGAGGTCTCATAAATTGAAGCTCTCTGTTGCTCTGTGTCCAGACTTCATTCCACTGCTGCCCAGTGCAGCTGGTATAAGACACCCGGCTCTCATTTCCATGAAAGAAAGCTGGCTCACATTAGCACAGGGCATGACAAGATAAAAAATAGATTCATTATTTGACCAGCTGATGAGTCTGCCAGTAGAGCTTGTGAATTTAAATTACAAAATGGGGGGAAGTTGGAGGATGTGAAGTGGTTTTCAGTCCTCTGCTTTTGTCTCTAGGCAAGGCCCTATACCTAAATTATTTCCAAAATTATTGCCTACGGTAGTCTCACAGATCCCACTTGGAGGAGATAAAGCTTGGTTCAGGAATTCATTTTTGTAGCTGATAACATGTGTAGTGAGAATGCTGTTCTGGCTTAAAAATGAGCTCTGTGATCTTCATAGTATTCTTTCCACAAAAGCCCCCCACCCCACCCCAGGCATATTCCTGATAGATTGAACTGCTGCACTGAATAAGTGCACAGACTCTTCCTCACCAGTCTGGAAGCAGAGCCTTTTCCCCTACCCTGTGATCTGATGACTTTGTCAGAGCCTTGTTCGTGGCATCACGGCCTTTCAAGTTAAAATGCCTTTCAACTATGGCTCACCTGTGTCATCCATATATTTTTTTTCCTTTCACAAGGATAAAGAAAGCCTAAATACTAGAGGAATATTAAAAGCCATAAAAACATAAAATAGCATAAATGTAATTTATGTCAATTGGGGAGAATTAATAATGGTTTGTGGTTTATGTGAAAGTATCTTGGTTAAGAAGTATGTTGGGGATTACAGAGTCGAATCTCCAGTCCCTGGTTCAGTCACTGGCAGATTTTTTTTACAGGCAAATGGATACACTGTAGTTTCTATGGCATTGTTGTTATTTTCTATCATGAACACAGTGGAGGCTGTACGTTGCATAGAAATTAGGTGAGGACAGAATAAACAAGAAGAAGTCAAAGGACTTTGATATGATCAAGTGGAGCGCTGTCATGCTCACAGACCACCAATCCCCTGTTTCCTGTCTCATCATGTCCACAGGTATATGCCTTTGTCTTTTCCTTCAGAGGAGTCTGGAAGGCATCAACTCTGAAGACAATGTAGAGCTAAGTTTATTAAGCTGTGGGTTTATTAGTTTATAAATTTATCGATTTGTTATTTATACAATACTTCTTACTCAACACTAGAAGCATTTGAAAACCATTGTGTGCTTTTCTAGTATAACCTTTACTATTAATACCTGTTTTTCCACAATCCTCTCCTATTTCTTAATTACAAAACAATTACACACAAAAAGCATATATATGAGTAATTTGGAAACACTATGGGGACAATATATAGGCTTTATTTAATGAAGAAACCCTCTGTATTCTGGGACTATGACTTACCACTTGATTAAACCAAAAAATATGGAAAGGTGCTAAAGAAAGTGAAAGGTTATTATATAGTAAGCCATTTAGTGATAGGTAATTGTGGGTGAGGCAGGGGCTGTGCTTTTTCATTCGCTGTTTTTTTTTTTTTTTGTTGTTTTTGTGTGGGTTTTTTTTTTTTTTTGGTGTGTTTTGTTTGTTTTTCCTACCATGAGAATGTATTTCCTACAAAATTAATCATTAAAAAGGGGTAACATACAAATCAAACAAATTTATTTTAAAAATATCAAATGTTACCCCTATAACTCACACCTAATTATAATTAATTCTTTTAGGTAACCATCTTATTATTTATTTATGTTCATGTCTATATGTCTGTGTCCATCCAGGTAGCCTCGGAGGCAAGAAGAGAGAGTCAGATACTCCAAAGTTAGCAGTCAATTATGAGCCACTCAACAGGGTTCTGTGGACCAAACTGTGGTCCTCTATGAGTGTAGCATATGTTCTTAACTACTGAGCCATCCTATTATTACTTCTTCAAACAATATTAGTCTTTGCTTACAAGTATAACCATAGCTCATAAAACCCCACTTCTTTGATTACTTATAGTTCACAGTACAAACATGTGTGTATCTCAAATTGTATTTTACATAGCTTGACTTTAAATGTATAGATAATAACTTACTATGAATCGTCTTTTGAATGGATCCTATGAGTTCATGTAAAGCTGGGTCTCCACTTGGTGAACTGTTTGGGAAGGATGGCATCATTGGAAGAGGTGGGTCCACTGGAGCAGACCTTGGGGTTTTGAGAATCCATACCATTCCCAGTTCTTCTCTCCCTGTTCCTACTTGTGAGTCAGTGTTTGAACTCTCAGCTGTTCCTGCCACATGGCTTTGCTCTACCACAGACTCTAACCCTCTATTTTTTTAAGTCAATTAAATGTTTTCTTTTGTAAGTTGTCTTGGCCATGGTATTTTATCATCACAATAGAGAAGTAACTAAAAGAGATGTCACAATTAGTAACCAGAAAATCACAAATGCATTTCAAGGGAAGAAGAGATTTCTCAAGTGCTTTGTTTTATTGATTAAGGTACAGTACCTAAGAACCAAGAGAGACTTTATGAGACCCAGCAACCCATGAAAATATATATGAATGCCATACATGTAGGAGAATCATTTCAAGGAGTAGGGATGCTGAAGGAAGAAAAGTATTTAAGATTTTGCTGTGTGCTGATGGGCAGAATCAGAAGACCACTCCCCATGCAGCACTATCCTTTGCGGAAAGATCTTCTGTTTGAAGGGCTGCTGTGTCCCATGTGTATGCAATCCCATGGTAAATTCATAGTGAACTTACCATGTAAGTTGATGCTTAATTCTGAATGTACATACATGAAGCTTACAGCCATCAACCAAAGAAAAGGAAACTCAGAAATCCTATGACAATTACTGTGAGAAGAAATTTTTAGAATTCAACAAAACAAAAATGAGAAAATGTTCTGAAATTGAATGTAACTTATTGATTAGAGGAAAGAGTACAAAATGAGTTACCCTGCAGCATGCAGCAATTGTCAGCTGCTATGGCAACTTCTGTTAACTTTGTTCTTGGTGGTCAGAAAAAAAATGTCAAAAAATGGCACAGTGATGACATTCATCACGTTATGTGTATAGTGGCTCTGGCTCTGCATGGGGGAACCACTCGAAATGAGGCAGGAAGAATAGTCATGTGTATGATCACCAAATATCAAATATAGTCCTTTCTTGCCTGTAGTCTCCTGGCACAGCTCCTCACAGCTCACTTGTACATCATGGCCATCTCTTAATATGAAATTTGAACAAATTTTATTTAGAAATCCATATTGAGAGTCTACGATGTGGAGAAAGCTCTCTGGAAACAAAATCACAGAACTGGCAGATTCTGTTCAATTTACACATCATACCTCAGAATATTTCTGTATTGTTGTATCACTGAATAGAAACTAGATAATTTTGCTTCTCTGTGTATGTTTAATAGTGATTACTGTGGAATAGGAGTCTCAAATTTTGTGTATCCCAATCTTCAGTTCACAGTGCAGAGCACACCTGTATACCATGTATTAGAATCCTTCACTTCCTTCTATCCAGAGAAAGACATGCCAGCTACAGCAAAGACATGCCTGGAAAGTACAGCCTCTTCCTTCTGGTCTTGAGTAGAGACCTAACATTCCACGTGGATAGTCAATCTCCTGACCAAGATACCACCCCACCGGAAACAGATAACACCCCTAGGAATTAAGCAATGCTAAATAGATAGGTGAAATGATTATGCCCTGCAGGGCTGAAGCACACAAGGGGCATGGGTCCTGTTGGGCTGTGTTGTGGTTCCCGAGTGTCTGCCGCCCCAGGTGATTCAGGGAGTAGAAACACGGAATTTGACTGAGTACCCTCTATGTTGTGCTGGGCAGAAGCTGGGCTGTGAGAAGCTGAGGGGCTCTGCCTGGGAGTGGAAAGGTCTTAGCCTGAAGTCCCACGGGGCAGAGCTCCTGGTTTGGGGGTCTCTGAGCCAAAGCAGCTAACTGGGAGACTGGTGGTCTTTGTCCTTGGGCTCCCAGACACTGTTGGAGCCACAGAAGAACTGAGACTGGGGACGTATGAGCTGGGCCAGGCTGAGCCCCATGGGATAGAGACTCTTGGTTATAGCACTCCCTTGGCTGGGTCGCCATGGTGGCCTCCATGGCGGGAATGTAGAGAAGTCTTCTAGCAGGAGATTAAGCAGAGGTTCAGTAGTCAAAGGCCTTCTCCACAGGGCCCCAAAGACACGAGGAAGTTCATGGTTTTAAAAGGTTTATTGTCATGGTGGAAAGTGGATGTGGCTGTACTTCCCCCCCCCCCAACATACACACCTCAGGGTGGACCTGAGTTAAATAGGGAGGGAGGAGGGTCTGGGGAGGAATGCTTAATTTGCTATGCCCTCTGGCCTTTAGGTATCTCATTAATATGGAGATATTTTGAGGCTTTCAGCCTGTAATCACGCCCTCTACCTGTGGAGGGGCTGGTAGGGCCATTGCCCTACATGACTGAAAGGCACAAATCAATGGAGGTCTTTGGCCTCGTGTCAGGAGCCTGGATTCTGGAGCAAGGCCGAACACCTACTGCCCCATTAAGGTCCAGGGTTCGAGGCCTGTGCTTGACCAGGAACCAAGGTGTCCTTTCACGGTTCCACAGTGCCCTTAAAGACATAATGCAACTGTCCTTCCCAGAATTCCTGCCCCTTTAGCCAAGTCCCTACAGGACTCCTGCATGCAGCTTTCTGTTTGTCCTACTTTTCTGAACTACAGAGAAATGTGTGATTTCTCCTTTTCTACTTCCTATGTCTGTTACATGATGTTTCGCCTACCACTCTGCACTGTACTTTTCTCCAAAGCTCCTCTTCCTCCATGTTACCCCTTGCAACCATGTGGCTGACCTCAAGCTGGCTTTATCCAAATGGCAAGGCTTCTTTCACTTCTGCCACTGCTTCCTCCAGGCAGATGTAAAGGTTTACAGCTTTGCTTCCCAGTGTCTTTTTTAATGCTAGTAAATTGCAAAATAAATAAATAAAAATAAATAAATAAATAAAGCAGAGGATAAACCTAATGAGACACACATCACACACACACACACACACACACACACACATTTAACTATACAAAAAACAAGGATCTGTGACACACACCACACACACTTAACTATACAACAAACTGTTAAATTTGATTGTGACATAATTCCCAGGTTTCTTCAGATTAATAACACACACACACACACACCACAAAACTCAACAACACAATCAAAAAACAATTAAGTGCTAACTAGAGGAGTGTTACAAAGGGGCCCAGATTTTAAAATATTAGAAATCTGTCTCATCAGATCCATAAACAAATTTATCTTTAAATGCATCATAATATAAAAGCACCTTCCAGGAACAGCTTCAAATTCTATCTTCTTCTGAAGTTGCTTCAACTGAAGTTGCTCATCTAAGCTCACCTCTCTCTTCAAAGCCTGAACGAGCATTCCCTATGGGATTTGTGTCTTCATGCCTTCCTTGACATCTCTTTGCTCACAAATGATACCTTTCCATCCACAGACTATTGGACCAAGCTACAATCATTCTTAAATTATTCAGACTTCTGCAGGACCTGGATTGGGAGGTGGGAAACAGTTATTCAAGAAACTTTCTCTCAGCATAACCTGTGAAGTGGAAGGTGTTTGTGCCAGAGAGGCCGAACTTCTGGTTGCATGAGTGAATCTGTGTTCCCTAGTCTGTGACATATTCTCCCCTTCAGTATCTGAGATATCATTACCCATAGCACATTTAAGAACAACTAAAGTATTGTATCCTGTGCTATGGCTGTTGTATCAGACACTTTTCTCAAGCAGTTCCTTTCCCACTAGCATGCACTTGAATCTCCAGTTGGTGAGGTTTTTCTGGCTCAGATTGACATCTTTCATCTTGGAGGGAAATGAAGATGTCCAGGTGCCAGGGTTAATTCCTAGTGGGTTCTGGGCTAGCTACCTGTGATTGGACATGTACATGCAGAGATGCAAGATGTCAGAGAAGAATCACGATCACATGTGGCCGTTTACAGCATTCTTTTCCCTAAATGGCATCACAGGAAGTGTTTACTTCAGCTGATGTACCAACACTGTGTGCAGATTTAACCTCCATTCGAAAAGACATGTGCAACAGTGACCATAGGAGTCATGGTGCTAAGGAACATGTGTATCCTGTGAGGCAATCTCTAACCCTTCGTGGTGTAACCAATTCTAGGAAACCAGAGTATCAGAAGCACATATCAGTTCTAGCTTTAGCTCCTAAGAAAGGCAGCCACCCTATCACAAGTAGCAGGCTGTGTGGGAGACTGGATTTGACTCCTACAAGTAGACATCCCCTGGAGCCTGCACAGGAGTTTTATGTCCCAGCTATCATTTATTTTCCTTACTGGGAACTCCGTATTCCACAGGATCAGTGAGACTCTTCCTGGAGGAGTGGAAACATGCACAGGTACTTCCCTTGGATGTGACTTCTAATGCACCGAGGAGTGTGCCGAGAAAATACCCACCTTGGAGATCCTTTGGAGCTTTTCTAGTTTTCCATCAAGCATTACTGGATCCCATTTGCTATTTTCAGATGTTCTAAACATAGTTCTACTCTGAAGAGTGATAGTGTTTTTATGAAATACTCTTGACATTTCTAACAGCTGCAGTGTGGGATGACATACAAATGACTGTTGCTAGGTTCTCTCGTGTCACATTCAGTGTTAAGCCACAGGCTCCACACGCAGTACCTTCTCACCTTAATTCTTCTGAAGACAAATGTGTTAACAAAGTACTTTTAAGCTTGTTCAACTTCCCTTATAAAAAATATCCTTTGGCTAAATTATAGATGGCTTGAGAAACAGAACAGGTGGAGCATATATGGCTTCCTAAAATCTTCCCTTTTATACACAATTTTCAACTTGAAAACTCATCACTTGTATATGTATTTAAGAAGAGTGTTTATTTATTGGTGTTTATGTGGGGGGGGTGAGGGAGCGCATGAGTTTATGTGCACCACATGCACACAGTTCACGTGGAGGCCAGAAAAGGGTCTTGAAGTCCCCAGAACTAATATGAACGTGACTGTGGAACTTAAATACAATTCTAAGCACTAAGTAAGTGCTCTTAGCCACTGAACCATCTCTCCAGCTTGACCTTTATTTATTTATTTTTTTTCATGCTCACAAGTAAGCATTCTTTTGGGTCTTCTAAATAGCAGGAGGAGGAGGCATAAACTATAGGTATATGCTTGGATATCTTTGAATGTGGCAGTATAAATGTGCATGGGTATCTGCATACATGTGTATACTGTATCATGGAAGATGAATATTTCTGAAGGAGACAAAACAAAGAGCAGAAACAGGGAAAGAGCACATCTCTCCTCTTTGCCTGGTAGAGATGACAGTAGCTGTCTGTCTGTATCTTCTCCTCCTCAGTCCCCACAGTCTTCCTGGGGCAACGCCATGGTTCCCAATTGATTGCTCATTCAGGGGAGAATTGTGCTTCTAGTCACTCACTTGCTCATCCTAGCAGAAAACAGGACTGAAAGGTCACCTCTCAGGGAGCCTTGGAGTTCAGGCATAGTACTGGTCATGAGCTGTGTTGGCTATAGCGCTTTCTCGGCCTTTCTTGTGAGTGAACTATATCTAGTCTCTCACAACTGATGATTCGTCAAGATTCATCTCTTCACACATGCATGCAATTCTGGGGAATGATCCCATACAAGAAACTTCGGCAGGTGATTTCAGTTGTCAATCATTGATTGCCTGATACATCACACCAATGTTTGCATTTAGATTCTGGGCTATAGAATGAACTGATCAATCTAACTTTAGGCAGGTGATTTGCACTATGTAAGATTCCACTACTAAGTCTTTTTTTTTATTTTTATTTTTTTGGTTTTATGAGACAGTTCCTGATAGCGTGCTGTCTGGAATCTATCTTTAGGAAGGTTGCGACTAGATCGCTAGATTCCACTAGCTAAGTTCTTATGCTCCATAATATGCACCTTTAAAAATGAAATTATCTTTTGAAGAACATTCCTTTGTGTGTATGAAAAGTACCAGTACTCAAAAGTAATAGGATTCTGGGATGATTCAGTTGTAATCTGTACTGTATGATATCTAGAGATCACCCTAAAGCTTTAAGTCAACCAATTAGCTTTCAGGGTCTAACCATGGTCTGGACAGTCACCATTGGCCTCTGTTTATAATGACCTGGACTCAAAAAAAAAAAAAAGAAGAAAAGAAAGGAAGAAAGGAAGGAAGGAAGGAAGGAAGGAAGGAAGGAAGGAAGGAAGGAGGAAGGAGAGGAAGGAAGGAAGGAAGGAAGGAAGGAAGAAGGAAGGGAGAAGAAGAAAGAGAAGAAGGAAAGAAGGAAAAAGAAACTAAGCCATGGGCATCATCCCAAATCCCACCCCAGCTCTTGGCACTTGACTTGCTGTGAGTTTATCTCTTAAAACCCCAGCTGAGTTCTTGCAAAGTCTCTGAGAGAAAATGTCCTACTTACTGTTACTAAAGAAAAGATTGACAGGGAGGTGAAGGGCATCCAATTATTTAGGGAATTGCTATTCAGGTGTGTGCAATCAGAGCAGTCCCAAGCACCATCCCACCTGGCCAGAATGGGAGAGATTTTTATAAAGGAATTTCCAAACAAATCTGTTCTTTGAAGCAAATCCAAATTCATTATGAATGGTCAACCAAGTTCTCTAGCAGGGAGATGTCATAGCTTGCAGGTTCTAAGTCCTGTAACAGTCTGTGGTTTGACCTTTAGCTGGCCTGATGACTGTATTCTTGTGCATTCCAGCTGCATTTGGAAATCCTCCTTTCAAGACTATCAAAAAAACAGTGGGAGAGGCAGAGATCTTTTGGGGCTGCCTGGCAAGAATCTGACATTGGCCAAGGACAAGGAAGTGGGCTTCAGGCAGGAATCTGACATTAGGCTAAAACAAAGAAGTAATTTCCGGTAAGAATCTAAATCTTAGGCTAGAACAAAGAAGTAGTGTCAGGCAGGAATCTAAATATTGGGCTATAATAAAGAAGTAATTTCAGGCAGAAATCTAAATCTTAGGCTAGAACAAAGAAGTAGGCTTCAGACAATGAAAATGACTTTGGGCTAGGACAGGGAAGTAGGCTCAGATATTTTGGTCATCCTGATAAGCTATTAGAAACAGTGATCTCAGGAGTGTTCAAGGAACTTTGTTTATTGCCTTGCTTTTTCTTTGACTATTTGTGTTTATTGTCTTGCTTGTTCCTTGACTATTTACATCTATTGTATTGCTAGTTCTTCAACCTAGAACTGACCTTAATACTTGCATGTAATTAAAATGGTATAAAAGCATAAAAGGAGGAGGGGGTGGGATAGGAGATTTCTAGGAAGGGAAATGGGGAAAGGGGATGGCATCTGAAATGTAAATAAATAAAATATCAAATTTAAAAAAAAAAAGCTGGCATAGTTGGAACAAGCAAGCCATGGGGAAGCCCCTCACTCTGAGCATCAGTTTGTTGGCATGGCACTTCAAATAATCATTTCACCACATGTGTCTCCTGGGCCCTAAGTTATAGGTTACTGGAAGCATCTGCTGCTGTATCCGGTCTGTGTGGCCCTGCTACCTTGTCCACTGATCGACTCATACTCTTGAAAGTTGAGGAACACCAGGGATATGCTTGGGCTACAGTCTCTTGCCCATAGTTTACAGAAAGATTTCTTTTTGCTTACTTTTTTCAGAAACAAAATATATAAAAGTGGATTTGGTTTATTATACATAGCACTCTAGCTTGGGAAGACTATCGTTTTCATTTTCTCTTTATTTTATCATTGCATATAAAAAGTGAAAAATAAAGTGAATAGTTAAAGAAAACACATGCACTGAGTAAGACAGCATGTCAGGATCTAGGAAAGATGAACACAGAAGCAGGCAAGTATCAGTCTCCCTGAATATTGCATCTAGATACAATTGTGTGAATAGGTGAATCCAGGTGACACAGTGATTTGCTCAAAACGGTTTCTGGGAGGAGATGCTATAGGAGAGACTAATATGAGATTTTCTTAAGAGAATAACAGTGTTTTAAAGGTAATATAGAAGGAAAATGATTCTGTATGTCAAGAAGCTGCTCAGAAGAAGGGTTTTAATGTGTAAGACAGGAAAGAGCTTGGGTTGTCTGTGAGGTAGAGGGAGACAAAAGGGGGGCACATATGGAGTTGTGGGAAGTTGTGGAAGTTGTGAAGCATGGAATATATTGTTGGATGTATCAATTGTAAACTAATGTCTCTAAATTCAGAGTTATTAATGATCCCACATCTTAATTCATTGGAGGTTGTCCTCTCCACAATGGGGTTCCCTGTACTTCATTGTAGCTAAAGTGTGTATTTGAGAGGGCAGGACAGAGGGACCTGCTAGTTCAGCTGTTTGCTGATAAGCAATTGTAGATCACATGATTTTGTTATTGAGTGTTTGCTGAATATTTGCATATTAATAATAACAAACTATTAAGTTGAATCAAATGCATTAAATTTTTAAAGCATTTGATTTCAAAGGTTGGAAATATGCTTTTTTTTTGTTTTTTTTTTTTTGTATTGTGCCCTTCTTTGAACACAGAAAGTTGGGACAATTTGCATGTTAGAATCTCTTCTATACTTTCTCATCATTGGGGTTTGTTAGGAGCAATGTTCTCACTGCTAAGAACCTGTTTGGAAGCTCTCAGGTGACATATGTGGTCAAGACTGACTTCCCAGAAAGTTCCTTTCTTTTTGATAATTTCTGGAGCTTGATTTACATCGTTGCATAAAAAAAATGGCTGGCACTAGAAGTTCAATTGGAACAATAAATATAAAAGTTACTGTCAGAATGGAATGCTGTTCTGCTGAGTGTGGGAATCCACAGAGGGGGCAAATGCAGATGAAATATTTGAGAATATACACAAACTGAAAGTTGAGAGAACATTTGATGCGCTTTGATTATAATTATTCTAGCAGGGACTGCTTAAGCTTCTAAAACAAAAGTGGCATTTAAGTGTCGTTTGAAGACAATGCTATGTCAGATTTCCAGCATAAATTGAGATAATTCCCTCTGAGACACTCTTAGCACTAACATCAAAAAAAGACAGAAGTCACCTGACCATGGCTGACACAGCACTATGAAGTCATATGAGCCTTGGAATCCATCATTTCAGGAGGTCAGATGATGTTCTTTATAAAGTGATGTAGATAATATTTATAGATATAACTGAATATTTACAAAAATCACATGGTTACAACAAAGATTTAATTGGGCAAAGGCATGGGCCTGATGACTATCATTCAATCTCTGAGAACCTCATGGTGAACAGAGAGAACTGACCCTGAAAGGTTGCCCTCTGACCTCCACATGCAAGTGGTAGCACGCGTGCTGTCACCTAGTAAGAAAATGTAATCATTTTTAAGTAGTTAAAGAAAGACTACATTATACTTTTATAATTCTGTTCCCTTTTAATTATGTATGGTAACAATAATTCTATGAGGATGGACACGAGGGCAGATGAAGACTAAAAGAGTCATGTTTACAGATCTTAGGACCTCAGATGACGAGAGAGATCATAGACCTCACAGACCTTGTCCTCACTGAGGTGCTTGGATGCCATAGTTCGTAGAGAGGAGAACCAGTCTTTCAAAAAGACAAGAAACTTTTGCAATAAATGAGTGTGATGTAGGAAAGGTATAGAATTTATGACAACTCCAGTTTCTGCCTGTTGATCTGACTTAAGTGACACAGTTAGCATCTCTGGATATTCTCTTTTTAAACTTCAGACACATTTGCAGTCAGTTCTTGTAATGGTTTGAATAAATAAATATCCTTCACAGGCTTATAAATATGAACACATGTTTAAATACACAGAGTTGGTGATAATGTTTGTGGAGGTTATAGAACCTTTAGGAGTTCCAGCAGTGATGCAGTTAATACCCCACTGGGGATAGGCTTTGGGATGTGCAGTCTCACCCTACTTCCTGTCCCTCACTATGCTTCCCTGAGGAACTGTGAGCCAAAATAAACCTGCTTCTTCAAGTTGCTTTTTTTTTTTTTGGTCAGGTTATTTTGTCACAGCAACAGAAAAGTAATTAATAAAAGTATTGCAAATGAAGACATGCAACATGCAATGGCCAGCCCAAGGCAGGAGGCACAGGCAGTGTCTGATACTGAAGGATATAGTTTGCCCGTGTTTGCTACAGTTTTTTATTTATGATTAGGGCACAATAAGAGATTGGCTTGCGTAGAGAGTATGATCATTAGAAATGGACTCAGAGGGAATGACCATAGGTTAAGTTCTCTATGCAATCTTTCAGTGGTTCAGGCAGATCTTACCCAACCTTGTATTTGGAAAAACCAAGTTAGTCACAGGACATGACTGTGCTCATCAGATTTAAAACCTTGATGCACTGGGAAGTTTTTAACTAGTTTTTTCTCTTATCATTCATTCTGCTGTTTTTTCTACATCTAAATAAAACATTATAAACAGACACTGCACTTATCTTTATTTTTTTGTAAGCCCTTATGGCATGAATGGTGGTGATGAGCATGTCATGAGGAAGTCATCCCAAAGTTTGAAGGGCTCTCTCTATTGCACAGCGGAGATGCAGAAAAGAGAGAGTGATTCATCACCAGGTACCAACAGACAGCAACCTGGGGCTGCAGACAATCCCGCTGATTGTGCTGGGCTCTGCAGTTTGTAGGAAGAAACACGGCATGCAGAGTTTTTCCATTCTCATTAACCTCCCTTTTAACTCTCTGCTTATTTTCATTCTCTTTTAAAATTGCGCTTGAAAAGGAAGGAGAAAAAAATGAAAATGAAATATTTAAAGAACAAATGACTAAGATGAGGACTTGCATTTGAGAGCAGTGATGATCAAGTTTGGTGTTATTTTTATAGATATGAAATGTGTTGTTTGAAGAATCCACACATGGCAATGTTCAGGCTGTAAGTTGGTAGCTAAGTGTTGGTACTTGGAATGATGTATGGCAATGGGACCTTCCCTTCCTTTTAGAGATGGATGGCATCTTTTTAAAAGGTTCTCTACATTGTTGATCTTCTCTGTTCTTCTTTCTTCCCCTTTCATTTCTTCACATCTCTTTGAGTTTCAAAAGTTTATGTAGCTTAGTGATGCAGTCCCATTCCCATCTTCCTCCATTATTGATTGAATTGATTCCTCCATATTGATTGAATCTCTTGAAACTTTCCATTTATTATTCCATTCAGTAGAATACTCACAAAGTCAAGGCCCTCTATGAACTGCTCTCAGTTTCCCTTTTTATGTTTAATAACCTTGAATTCACCTAGTAGGATTCCTAAAATGACCATGGGAAAGACACTCAGTCTATCCATTTTATCTGCTGGAGTCTAGACATGTGCTTTATTCAGTCTTTAAGCAAAAGTCTGTTAAGTTGCCATACCTATTTTTTGTAGCTTCCTTCTATCCTTTCATAGAGAATGAACTACAGAACTAACTCTAAACTTCTCAGTGTTGATGTAACTGACACCACACCCTATGCAGCCTTCCACACTGATGTGTCTTTCCCGCTTCCTCCCCTCCTGTGCCAGGCTCTCTGGTGAGTTTCGTACTTCTCAGTTGGTTTTCTCATGTTGATATTATGTAGTGTGCATCTTCAGGTACAACGCTGTTCAGAGATAGCAAGCTCCTAACCCCACCAGGCTTTCTTCTTTTCCTTTACCGTGCCAAAGCTTTCTGTGCTTAAAATAATTTCAAAGGAATGAACATATGTCTTTTTGATGTTTAATCTTGTGCAACATTCAAGGACTATCTAGTGCCTCTCTTATTTATTGCTACTGTTGGAAAGCGTGACTTTTGGAATGTGGTTTTGGGAAGACAGAAGCTTAATTAGGACACACTCCCTGCTATGATTCTCTCTGTACAGGTAAAGTGGACAGATATTTCTGTTCAATTAACTGGTGATATAAAAATGAGAAAAATCAATGTTTGTAGAAAACCGTCTCTCCTAAGAAGACTGTGTTAATCAGGGTTCTCTAGAGTCATAGAACTTAGGGGATGTCTTTATATATTAAGGGAAATTATTGTGATGACTTATAATCTGCAGTCAAAATAACCCAAAATTAGGCACCTGTGAATGGGAAATCCAACAATCTTGTAGTTGCCCTGTCCCATAAGGCTAGTTGTTTTTTAGCCGGTCTTCTGTATAAGCTAGAATCCCGAAGAGATTGGTTTCAATAAATGTGCTAGCAAGTAAGTATAAGCAGGTGAAAAACAGTGAGTCTTACTTTTTCCATTGTCCGTATGTAGCAGAAGGTATAACCCAGATTAAAGGTGTGTACTACACCTGGATTTGGAACTTTTTCTGTCCCATGATAGTCTTGAAGTTAGAGATCTGTTTGCCTTAGTCTCCTTGGATTAAAGGAGTGTACTACCTTGCTTGAGCCTAAGATTTTCAAGGCCACAGTGCCTCAAAATATGAATCATAAGCATGCCCTCCATTTCTAAATTATAGTTCATTCCAGATGTAGTCAATTTGACAACCCGGAATAGGCATCAGAACTTTGAGAACTTTGATCTATCTATTGGCCTCCATTAATCTCTTAGGAAGCCTGTGCACTCAGCTGCCTGTGACTTGGTATCTAGGAGTCTATTATGCTTCCAGAGGGCATACCTGCTAGGCTATTATTGGGCAATCTCACCAATGATATATGATGGATTGTCAGGCATCACTCATGTTTTATCTAAATTCAAAGTCCATCATTTATTTAAAAAGGCCTGTGATTGGTAATTTCAGTTGTCAATTTGACTGGCTTAAAAACAGCTAGAACATAGTGTAATAGACTTTGGAAATGTCTCCAAAGATGTTTCCAGAAGGGGTTACCAAAGTGGGGAAGACCACTGTTGAAAGAGGGCCAGACCTTCTCATGGACAGGGATTCTAGACTGAGTCAAAAGGGGACTGAGTATAGTGTCATTCTCCTTTCTCTGCTTCCTGGTTGATCCTATTGACTGAGAATTCCTCTGAATCATGAGCCAAGACAAACCATTGCTTCATGAAGGTACACCCTATAGGGTACCAGGTCTTTATATCTAAAGTCAACTAGTTAATTCTTGATGAGTGTTTCCAGGGCTTTGAATATGTGATATACTTGTTTGTCACATTATCATTCTTGTGTATTCCAGTAAAAGAGGAACCTCAAAAGACAACTTTACTCTTTTAATTTACAGAGCCTAATTGTGTACCACATGTTTTCATGACTACAGATCATGGAGTAGGCTGGAGGCATCCTGTACCTCTTGAATAGGATTTTCTAGAAAGAATTCATTTCCTCTTGCTTGAAAAGGATGATCATGAGAGTTAATTGGCTCATTTCCTGTTCCTCTGTTCATTGTTCCTTTGAAACTGCTTACCAGGGAGGGTTCCAGGGTTCCAGGTCTTAGGATTGGAATGTGTGGGAGGGAAATAATTCTCTTTTGGTGAGAGCATCATCTGTTTTTAGAGTTTTTCACGAAAGCCTTTGGTGTGTTTTTTGCGTGGAACAGTAGAACTGCAATCCGACCAAAGATGGGGAGTACTGCTGCTGTTTCTCCGCTTGGTATCCCAGCCACTGGATGGCAGCTGCCTGTCACTTCCTGGTTCTTATTTCCTGAGGCAAATGATTCTTGGAGTCACTTATCACTCTCATGACTCTGTTTTCTTCCCTCTGTTTCTCTTCTCCTCTCTACTTGATCTCTGTTTCATTCATAATTCCTGCTTCCACAATGGAAGTTGTAACTGGGAGTTTGTAGGACACACTGTTAGCAAGGTGATGGGTATAGAATTCAGACTGAACTCCAGACTCTGTAATGGAAGAGTCTGCCTGGAGAGTGGTTTTCCCATTATTTCTCAGACAGAGTGATGTTCTTGCATCAGGAAACTGTATCACCAGTCCCCAGAGTCCTTATACCTGCTACAGGGACACCTGATGTCAACAAGACATGGCTTACTTTTGGCCTTGAAGTCTTCAACTGTAGAGTTTCACTGAGGAAAAAGTTAAAAGTAAGAGAAGTCATAGGAGAACAGTAAGAGGAAGACACAGGGGTGGTCACCTGATCTATCTATCTATCTATCTATCTATCTATCTATCTATCTATCTATCTATCTGCCTATCTTCATCATCATTATCATCATCATCTATCTGTATCTATCATATGTCTATCTCTACCTTTTATCTATCTATCTATCTATCTATCTATCTATCTATCTATCATCTATCATCTCCTTATCTATTATCTATGTAATATATAATATATAGATATATTTCTATTTATCATGCTTTTATTTCTTTTTTCTCCTGAAGCTTGATGCCTCTAAATTTCTAATCCTTTATGTTCCTATATTGTGATATCTGTAGTATCAGACAACCATGAACTCTACAAGTGATGTAATGGCTCAGTGTAGATTTGCCCTATTTGCACAGAAGTCTTATTATACAGCTTGAGAGGCAACTGAGAAGTTGCCATGGTATTAAGGAAAGTCTCACTGTCTATAGGTTTTTTTTTTTTTTTTTTTTTTTTTTGGATGGTAATTCTGAAACAAATGGGATGCTGGCAAATAAATGGGGGCATTAGGAATGTGCAGGGTAGCCGGGCAGTGATGGGTGCACACCTTTAATCCCAGCACTTGGGAGACAGAGGCAGGCAGATTTCTGAGTTCAAGGCCATCCTGGTCTACAGAGTGAATTCCAGGACAGCCAGGGCTATACAGAGAAACCCTGTCTCAAAAACAAAACAAAACAACCCAAAAAACTAAACAAACAAATAAAAGGAATGTGCAGGGTGGGAGAGCGTATATTAGTGATATCTCAGTTTCCATGATGTCATCTTGAAACTTGGTTTTATATACTGATGCTGGAATATTGCAGCTATGTCCTACCCAAAGAAGCTTCCTTTAAGCAGATATGGACATGATCATTGTTTCTGTCCTATATTGGGAGGTTAGGAGACAGGTTTTGGAAATGGAGAATTAGAATTCTAAATGTATTGTTGTCACTGGAGACATAGCTTTGGAAACTCTAGAACTTCCCAAAGCCTCTGCATCCCAAGTGCTTAACATCCTCATTGTGTGCATTGGCCAGTGCTGGTTCATGCCTAGCTCCTCCGGCACTTTCTGATACTGAGTAGCCCTAGAATTTTGTCCATCAGTGCAGGTTCCCTGTCTCTGTTCCCTTACATGTATGTCGAGATCTCTACTAAGACACTTCTATTGAAGGGGACCAACAAGGAATGAGAAGAGAAGAATATCCTGAGGGCAGTGGGGAGCAAACAAGAACAAATTGTGTCTGTATGCAAAGAAGCTCATCACGCTGTGTTTACTAAAGTCCATTTAAACAGGTACAAACAACTGATGCAAGTGCTGGATTTTCACTCACTACTTTTATGACATTCAAAATAGTATGTCATATGAAACCTTCTGCCTAGATGACTGTAAGTCTCTGTGCATGTGACAGGGGCAGCAGTGAAGTAGATGCATAAAAGATCTCAGTTTGTGTGTGTGTGTGTGTGCGCGCGCGCGCATGCGTGCATGTGCGTGCACGCGTGTGTTAGACACATATTTGTAATGTGAAGTTTTATTTGGGTTTTCTTCATTTTTAACGTTCTTTGCATACATCTTAAAGGCGAATTGCAGAAGTGTACTAGACTGTGGACTCCTGTGTTAGGAACAGTTCCATAAGAAACAAAGACAATTTGATGTGAGAACTCTGGAAGAATCTAGGGTATTAATTTAGTGTCTTCATGTTCAGCAGAGCTCATTTCTTTCTGAGATGAAAACCATCTGTGAATTACTCATGTTTAAAAATATGAACAAAATTAATAGGATAGATTCCTTGCATTTCCCTTGAGGGCAATTTAAATGTCTGTTATAATGGCAATGTCCTAGAGTTAACAAGGGAAATGGAATAACAGTACATGCAAAATAAAGAAAAAGCCAAGCTCCAGTAAATTCCAAGGGTCAAATATAATTCACTACTTCTGAGGGAATTATATGTGAAATAGTAGAATTAGAGGACCAAAGTGATATTAAACAGACTATAAATTAAGATAACATAGTAAACTTTTGAAGGTATTTCATTGAAGTATACCTCTTTAAAGGAGGGTTATTTTTATTTGTTTCTAACCAACAAGTAAACTGATTTTTATTATCTTAATGAGGTGTATGGCCACTCACTCTCAGTCCTCAACTGTGCAGAAGATAAACAAAATGGAGAAGCTAAAGTGGTCATCATCTACTGGACTCTATGTACACTCTTATCTACTCATTTAGTTTCTGTAGACATCCCTAGATGAGGTGGGCACATGCACCTTGCATAGAGGAGGAGCGTAAAGGAAATATGAATCTCCAAGGTCACACCATAATTAGTATGAGCAAGGTTGGAATAAATACATTTCTACAGTGTAGAAGTCCAGACTCTTTCATTCATAGTAGTGACTGATAAGGCAAGGGGTGTGGCTCCCTCTTGAGGAGATAGAGGGATAGCTCAGTACCCAGATAGACAAGCCCTTAGGCATGGTAGGCATATCCTTGCTGATGTGTGCATGTTTCAGGTAAAGATGCCCAGCCTTGAATGTTAAGCATACCCACACCTGGGTCTGGATCACTGTGCTGGGGAAAGCTTTTGGCTGGCGTAGACTCCAGACAAATCTACACTAAGTTGGCTATAAGACAAAGTGGCAGGTATTACTGATATTGCTGCATGTAAAAAAAAATGTGACTCTGCATGAGTAAGCAATTTCTAAGAGCTCCAATAGGGAAGACAGTTCTTCAATTAGGCTGTGACTGATACTGATGCTGTTAGCAAAGGTAGATGGAGGGAAGACATTTGAAGACTACACAAGAACATGGTTTTGAGGATGCGATGACCTGTTGGCAGAAAAAAGAGTCTGCAGTTGTCATAGGGGAGGCTATTCTGTTCCTTCTTATTTTCTTCCCCATTATTACCCCATTTTTCTGGTCCTTTTGTGCCTGGAACATTTGCTTGGATGTTAGAAAGTGAATGTTAGCCAGCTTGGTGCAGGCTATCTTTCAGCTTCTTAAAATAGTTTGTCATGCTTTGTTTAGTTCATCACAGGTATCAAACAGCTGGACCCTTCTGATACTAGTTTTATAATAATAATAATTATTATTATTATTATTATTATTATTATTATTATTATTTTGGTTCATTCAAAGTAGATGTGAGCTGAGAACTCACTATACTCCTGACAGGATCTTTAGGAGCCCTTCAACCAGGACTCATGCCAGAAGGTCAGAAAGACAGAGAGAGAGAGACAGAAAGACACACACACAGAGAAGTGCACAAACCACACACACACACATATGCACAAAAATACACACACATGCATAAAGAAACACACTGATACACACATACATACATGAGAATATTTCTTAGTCATAAAGAACAAAATCCCATCATTTGAAGGTAGATGAATGAGAGTGGATATAATATTTCAGCATATTAACAAATAAGCCATATTCAGAACAATAGACATTGCACATTTTGGCCCATGCTTAGAAACTATATATAAAAGATATGAAATTACAGGGGTGTTAGTTGGCAACAAGGGGTAGGATGTAGCTAAACTTAACCAAATAGAATATATGTCAAAATGCACAGGAAACTCATTATTTTGCTTAATTAATATGAACAAAAAGGAAAGAACAATTATAAAACAAGGGAAGGAATGACATTTTACAGGAAAGTGGGTACATTTTAAATGACAACTGAGGGATGGAAGCATTTTCAAAGTTTCTGCTATGTCTTACCTATCTTTCCACTTAAGTTTGTAATTAAAATCACTTAGGAGGAGTCCAGGCATCCTCTTGATTCTTATTTAGCTGCCCTGAGTGCAACTATAGTAAGTAACTTGCCATCATCTGTTTTGTACTGTGCATCTCTGTATGAGGAACAGGGAACAGAATTGGAATGATGTTCAGTGAGGTGACAGTGTAGCCATTGTGACCATCATGGTGCTTTGATCTTGTTTTTAATGAAAAGCTATTGAGGTTGAAGTTTGAGTTATTCTCTACTGGGCTCCACCCTATAACCTACCCTGAGATGAATGGGCAGGATTTTGTTTTTGAAGTTGTTTTAAGTTAGCCTGATTGTTTGCTCCAGTGTGTACCATCTATGAGTTAAAATTCAAACAGCAGGACAGATGCAGCCTCATTTGATACTGAAGTTATAGTAATGCTAAACCTTTGAATTGATAACCCTTAGTTTCAAAAGTAGAGTTAATGAGAAGGTTGAGTTTAGAATGTGTATCAGTTTTCATCATTTGGTAATTTAAGAAATATTAACATTTCAATCCAGTTATCTCTATACTTCTTAACTCATTGCCTCGTGCTAAGTTCCTGTCAGCTAATGAGAATCTATCTGACTCTCTCTGCACTTAAGGACATCATATTTTGCAGACAAAGCTTTCTTCATCACTTGAAACAGTCAGTGCCCTCAATATTGTATCAGCATATGTGCATGCACAAAGTATACATGTATACAAACAATACATAGGCACACACACAATAATAAACTTGCACACAAACAATATATATACCCACACAATACAATGCATATCTGCAGTATACACTCAACCAGAATAGAGATATGCACATATTAAACATTCATACAGATAATATAAAAAGTACACATGGATACATACACAGCATATACACCCAATATGTATCCACACAAACAATATACATGCACACATGAAATACACATTCACACATGCAACATTTGTATACAACACACATGTCTACATACAATGCATATGCACTCACGATACCCATGCACTCTTTCAGTACACATACTCACACAATACTCACGCATGCATATACATCCACTCTTCCATACACTCATGTCTGTTGATGGTTGCACACATAGATAGACCTGTGAGGCTCTGTTTATTTTGTGGATGAAGAGGCATGGCATGGACGGAATGCTGACAATTTAGTTGGGTAGCCCTGTGATTCTGCCTAATAAGAATGCAGGGAACAATATTCTCTTTGAGTTTCTTGTCATCCAGTTATCTCCTTGATCTCAGAATATGTGGAATGAGAAAATATTAGTTAAGAACTCATGGGCACCCAAGTCTTGCTAGAGTTACTTGGTATTAAATGCCAAGTCTTGAAATAACCTTGATTTCCTGTTTGACATGTGACCTCTCACACATGTGACATCTGTAGTGACCTCTAACATGCTAGGATGTGGCTAGGGCAACAGAACTGTGAGGGAAGATATCCTTCTTTTCCTTACAATTTACTCTGTGTCTTCTTATTTGTTACATTATTAGAAAAAACTAACCCATTCTTCCACTGCACTAATCCTTCCTCTCTGAACTCGTTTGAGCTCACAACTGGAAGTTTCCGTAAGGCACTTTAAAAGTATGAACATGTACAGACTTTACTCTCCCTGATTCATTATGTTTGACATTACTTCCTAGAGTAATATAGACCATGGTGAATTCCTCATCTTACTAATTTATCTATAAATAAAGTTCATACCTGTATAACAGACTCCAGCTCGGTGTAAAGAAACTTATCTCTTCTGAAGGCAATAGCTTTGATGATCAACCACATTAAGCCTCAGTCCTTTTTAATTCTTTCCACTATTTTTCGAAGTTGAGATAAACTCAAGGCTTTGTGTATGATAGGCAACTATTCCATCTCTGAGCTACCATCTAACCCTAGCTGTACCGTGAGCACTGAGCTCCACTTTAGCCCTAGCTGTGCCCTCATTAAAAGTCCTGCCAACTTCTGATGTGGCTACATTTTGTAAAAAGTTTCCAACATTTGACATTTGCTGCAAAGCCATTTCCAAATAAGGACAAAAGATTACAAGAAATCTAGGCTCTTTGGAGGCAAAATCACTTCTTTCAGCTCTACAGGCCTTAAACTGGGAGACAGTTGTAAAACACCATGAACATTGAGTTTGTCAACTAATAAGTCCCTTTATTTCTTACTCAAAGATTAATATATTTCTCAGTAGAATATTTCCAACTCTCAATCATGCTTAAATTTTCCAAGGAAAGAAGGCAATAATAACAGACTTTTACAAAATTTTCCATTATGTGATTGTGAGTGAGAAGCTAGGGTTTTTAGTATATCCAAGTGTACTTTAGCATGATGAAGAATGGTGTTTTGATAATTTTCCTACATTGAAATCTCTAAGAAAATAATGTGGAATGGATCTTTGTAAAGATTCTCTAGACTGAGGATAAATCTGGACTGAGTCAGTTTAAAATATGTTTGGACATGAATAACTCAATTAATTGCTTTAATTCCATTTTTGTTTAGCTCTAATTATACCTACAGATATGGCTCAGATGGCTATTTTAGGAAAACATTCATGTTTATGTCAGTGTGCACTGAGGCTCCTGACACAATGATTTTGTTTCTGGGAGATCAGGACATCCCGTTAAACCTGAAGTACATGAGAAAGTGCTGTGGGAGACACAGCTGCTTGTTACATCCTGTGTGATTGCCAATGTGTCCCGAAAATCTATTTCTCCAATTCATCTTTTCAGTTTATCACTCATTTTTTATTCTCATCAGGTCATTAGATTTTTCTTCACATATGTGTCTATTTAATGACCATTCACTGAGGGCAGGGCATGACCACATGCTGGGGACACGTTCTTCGGTAAGTCTGGCAGTTCCTGGTCTCTGAGGCTTGTGGCCCTCATGACACAGCTGCAGAATGCTGCGATGTGAGCATTAGACTTGCATAAGAAATCTCTGCCCTGCTGAGGCCACTGAGCCAGGACTAGGCACTAAATGGACCACAAAGAGGTGGCTCTCTCTAGAAGACAAATAGCAGAGGCTCAGTGCAGCCTTGGAAAGGTCTGAGAAGCTGACTTTCTGTTCTCCATCACCTTGATCATGGGATGCTTAGATCCCAAGGGAGGCAAGTGCAGATGAGATTAAAGATGCAGTCATCTGTGGTGCCTGCCAGGGCTGCTAGTCCTGTGAAAAGGCAAGTTCCTCCTACCACCTAGAAACCGGTGGTCTAGCAATCTATTCTTCATTACTGACTTGCATTACTTTCCTAAAGAAAGTCTATTCTAAAACATTTACGTCCAGATCCCCCTTCTGTGAATGTCCACAGCCCTCTCTTGTGGTCCTCTTTAGCACAGCTTTAGGATCAAATTCTAGATGATCTGGGTCAGATGCACAAGCAAGAAGCTGAGTCTGGGTCCCATCTTTTCCAATGTTCCCACATTAAGAATCAAACTTCCAACACCTGAAAATTTGAGAGACATCCTAAATTCAAATTATGGAAAGAAATTAAATTGCAAAATTGATGACAATCTAGATTCTCTGAAGTCTAATTAAGTCCCATAAGCTACAGGGTTGATAGGATAGGGGTGACTGGGTATGCATATATGCAGGGATCTCCATAGGTTGTTGAAGATACATCACCTGAGTCACCAACAGACCCGGATATCTCATGTCTTACAAGACATTGGGCAGTGAGTATACATGTCGTGTGAGTGTGGCTGTGTATTCAGATCCAGCTCTTTAGCTCTTGGAGATTCTCTAAGCCATTAATAAAGTGGAGACCTACTGAGCTGACATTCTAGGAAAAAATGTGGACACTTGTCATTTAAGGTAGTTCCTAAGGCTTGCTAACTTACAGCTGTCATGTCTAAGACTCAAGTGGACCTCTGTCTCTATCAAAAACATTTTGGTGTACCATCTCAGATTTCCCTGGTGACATTTTCCCTCCCCTGTAACTGGTAAATTGAAAACAAATCACAGAGAGTAGAATCATGTTCATACTCTGTATGATACACTGGTAACAGCTTCAGGACTCCATGAAAAGAAAACCAAAGTAGCCATTGAGAAAGTAGATGTTAGCTACCTGTTGCTATGTGCATAGAGCATTACCGTATCTTAGGAGTTTAACTGAAGAAGCAGAGTCAAACTGGAGGCTTTCATTGCTAACACCCTCTTATATTTTTGCTGGGAAGGGTAACTCAAGGTTGAAACAAATACAATCCACTCATGGCTGTGTATGGACCTTTCTTCCTTGGGCAATGGCCTTACTAATGACAGGAGCAAGAATCAGATTTCAACTTAGAATTTTTAAATGACAAGAGAAGGCCCAGAGAGAGCTAAAAAGTTACAAGAGACAATTTGATCAATCCTACCTTTTCTTCAATAGAACCATGTCTTGTTTGAAGATCATTTTACAGTAGATGCTGATTTCAGAGTTCCCTGGGCCTGTTCTTTGCACGAATTTCATTTAATGTGCTTTTTATTCCATGTTATGTGAGGGAAAAGACCATCTCTCCAGGTCTTTGACAAACTGACACCACAACATGGCTCCTAGCACCCAGTATCCTTGCTGCATGCAGATATTGCTAGTGCTGGACATCAGCAGGGCCTCCATGAAGAGGGCAGAAGACCTGTAATTTCCAAACCAAACCAAACCAAAGAAAACCAACCAAAGAAAACCAAACCAAACCAAACAAACAAAAAAAAAGAAACAAAAACCCTTATGCATTAAACTTCTATTCTGTCATAAAGAACTGTTAAGCCCAGGCTGGGAACTTGCTGGTTAGTAAGTACTTCTCATACAGTCATGGCTACCCCAGTTCAAGTCTCTAGCTCTCAAGAATACTACTAGGCACAGTCACGTATACCTACAGAACATATAACTGGGAGTTTAGGCAGAGACAGGAGGAGACCTGGGGATTTCTGACCAGCCACCATAGCTGAAATAGAATTGTGTGTTCCATGTTCAGTCACAAACCCTGTCTCAAAGAAGAAAACAGACAGTAGTGAAGCAGGACACCTGGTATCCTCTGGACTCTGTATATATGAGCATGGACATACTCTGTGAATGCATACACTACACACATAAAAGCCTCCAGACATCCAATTGCAGATGTGGTTAATGTAGTAATGGGGAGTACACTGGCTGTGATGTGGTAAGTCATAAAGGTGTGCTTATACATCATGAGTTGGGATGGGCACTTTCTTGTACTACTTTTTAGTAAAATGAAGAATAGGAAGCAGATGCTTGTGCAGAAAGTGGGAGGCGCTCATCCCAGTGTCATGTGAGTATTTGTGGCTATTTCTAAGATTTGCAAATTCTAGATATTGTTATAGTGAAAGAGAATTTAAAACAGTTTGAATCACTGTGGCCCACAGCTTCCTTGGCCCCTGTTCAGGGTCGTGCTTGTTGCTCTGCAGAAATCCACATTCTGAGTAAATACATGCTCTCTGTAGTGTGAAGATGTCAGTTATATCTATCTGAGTCCTTCAAATAAAATGATCTTGAGTGGGTTCTCCATTGAAAGTTTAATTTTTCACCCTTGCCTTTTCATTCTTTCCTCTCCGTGCAGATGAAACATCAGTGCTGTAAAGTGTCCTTCAAAACTGTGCTATCCTCAGGTAAACTAGAGCCGATGAAGGCACATTAGTTTTCCAGTGATTAGAGCTGTGCACTTACCTTCCTCAATTTTAATAAATGCTGCCTTTTAGGGAAGCAATGATGCAGTCTACTAACCACTTGCTGTGATCCTTGTATTTTGTGGATTCAAGATCTCCTCCGCATTCATAGCCTCCCACCACCACCACTGTAAACACATACCCTGCCTCTCAGAGGCCATGGCTACTTGCAGAACAGATTCTGAAAGGAGGAGATAGGCTATTGTACAAAGTCCCTAGTATTTGAAAGATGTGCTAGTCCATTTTGGAAGAATATCTATAAAATTATTCAATAAAGAGGACTCAGTGGTCCAGATATAAAGGGCTCTTCCGGAGGACCCAAATTCAATGCCCAACACTCCTTGATGGCTCAAAACCATCTGTAACTCTAGTTCCAGAGGTTCCAATATTATGTTCTCTTCTGCCCTCCTTTGGATACCAGGAACAGATGTGGTGCATAGGCATACATACAAGCAAAATACCAATTCATATAAAAAATAGTTAAAAATATAAATTGATATAATTGTATTAAAATACTCACTTTTAAAAAGAATTGCAATGAAATTTCGTTTAAAAAATCATTTGAAAAATTACACTCAAGGGCCATAGAACTTACTATGCCATATTGAGTTCTTTAAACTAATATAAGCTTATTCTTCCTAAGACAGAAAAATAGAAGATAGAGTGAGTATAGATAGATAGATAGATTATGATAGATGATAGATAGATAGATAGATAGATAGATAGATAGATAGATAGATGATAGAAGAGGAGATATATGATAGAGAAATAGGTAAAAGATAGATGATAGACATAGTTGTATATAGATGTATATAATAGAATCATAGATAGATAGATAGATAGATAGATAGATAGATAGATAGATAGATAGATAATATCTATTACCTATCTATCATCTATCTTAAAAGAATAGACACTGACATATTCTCATAGTTCTTGAAATAATAGAGCCAAAACAATGGGCTCTCACCTCATGGTAATCATGATTATCAATACATTTTGGACAGAGTTGAAGATGTCTTTCAAAATGAGTAATAGAGTGGGGTATATTTCCAGAGGACATTTGATGCCATCCAAAATGACAGAATCTACAAGTGTTTTAGGATGACGCTACTAACTCTGTCATGTGACTGACCCATTATTAATTTCTCTTTTCCATGGGATCTATCTCTATTTATCTGTAGAGGCGTGTACCATGTATAAATTGGAGACTTTAGAAATCAGAAAGTGCATTATCTGAGGACAAATGGCAGCTAGCAGAATCTAAATCTACAGAGGAAGAGTGTCTGTATGGGAGAAAATCAACATACTCCAAACGTGACTGAAAAGTGCATTAGACCAAGGTGTGTGCAGAATTAGACCATTGATTTTGTGGTGACCTAGGTAAGACACACACATTATGAAATGACATTCCTGGACACATGTCAGATTCCATGATAACTCTGCTTACATCATGAGGTCTGTATGACAGTCAAGATTAACAAGTAGAATTAATAAACCACATAAAGTACAATCTACATGGAATATGATGCATATACATATGGATAAACCAAAATTCTTTTGAAATAAAATTAAATATGTTTAAAACTTATATTGCCAGATTTAGAAAATTCTCTCCATATTTAATTCATCATTGAGAAGCTCATGCCCATTGCAAAGATCATGTTGAACTTTAAGTGACAAGGTGTATGTTTCTGTGTCAGAAAGAGCAGGTCAGCTGTCTCACTGGCATCCTGGACTTCTATGGATTGCTAACCACATTTGTTTATGGTAGGCTTCCCCAGATGTCACATTCAGGATTGGGGCAAGATGAGGACACAGGAAAAAGGCACAGTACCAAGAAAGATTTGCTTGAAAATGGAATGTATACCTCCTGTTTTCCAGTAGAATAATTTTCACATTGCAACATCCAGAAGGTTCTACATGTTCAACCTAAACACATAGAACAGAAAAGCAGTATTTTTCCCTTTCCATATCTGGTAAAACACCAAAGCTGTGAGTTGCCAAGAAAGTAAAAAAGTCTGTCCTTGGTCAGTCATGAGGACAGAAAAAACAGCCCCCTATCCAATGGAAAAATAAGAGAACAAAGATAAATTATTTACTGAGTTTGGGAGCAGTAAGGTAATTGTTAGCTAGGAGACTATGACTAAATACCTATAATGAAGAACTTTCTTTTTCCCAGTCTCTAATATATGTATAATATAAATATCTGAGTGAATAATGTCTGTAAGTAGAGATGTACTCAATTGTCAGTCATGATATCCATGCCCTCTGAGTGTTTTTTGAAAACCTTTGGCATTGAAAGGAAACCAGAGAGACTCTATATCAATCCCATTTGTCAGATTTTTTTTTATATTATATATTATATATAAAATAATGTTTTGTGTCTACATCTCTTTATTTTTTAATAAATTGCTAAAAAAGACCATAAATGTAAGACAATAAAAAGGGTGGTAGAAAAATAAAATCACAAATACTTATACAGATTTTCATGTTTACATTCCCTGCCCAATGTGTAGGATGTTACAGCACGGTGTATTCACATAGATGTATTGATCATTCCTACAGATGTCTTGGACTTGGTTTGGTTTGGTTGATGTACTTGAGTATATGAATATATTTCTAAAGATGAAGGGATCTGCACTCTCCAGAATGATTTGAGTGTACAAGTCAGGGTACACAGAATAATAGTTTACCTTTGAAGCCTACCTGCCAGGCTCAGGAATAGTATATTTCCCCCCTGGATCCTGCCCACAGAGTGAAGGAGTTGATTTTACTGTTTGGAAAATCAAATTTCCATGTGGGGTTGAATAGAAATCTAAGTGTCCCAGTGAGGAGAAGTGTGTTGAAATCCTGGAACATATGACCCCAGAATGGAAAGGAAGCCTTCTGATAGGCCACTGGCCATAGCTTGGTGCTGAACAAGACTACCAAAGCAGAGTCATGAATTTCTGAGATAATAGTGAGCAATGGTCAAAGAGAATTGTCTGTGACCTTTAACCTATATTTCAGAGCCATTTTGTAGTTCACAGAATGTGTGTGGTAGGTCTTCCTTCCTTCGGTGGTGAACTGAATCATGTATGAAAGGCTTTTCAACTACTACTGGAACACAATACCTGACATGTTTCCTCTACAGATTATCACACTGGTATCTTTTTTGCAGCTATTAGCTAAGGAGTCCAATAAAATTGTTCCAGAATATCTGCCTATTCCCCCTGACTGTAGATTTTATTATTACTAGTTGTTTGTTTTCTTTTCTGTATAATTTATCTTTACATACCTCCCCCCCTCAGGGCATTCTGTATACTTGTTGTTCAAGGCTTGCTTGGATATTAGCTATCATTTAATTCTTCCTGGTAATTTACCTCAAGTGCATAAAGATCTTTCATTGGCAAATTGCTGGCTTCCATATATGCCTCACATGATGGAGCATGCCTTCCCACTCTGTGTCCAACACATGCATGGATATGTTTTATACATAGATCTACACAGTTCATTTTAACATGAAGCCTCAAGGCTTCATGCCATTTCCCTTTTGTCAAACAGGTAAAGAGCATTTTCTCTGTAGTAGTCATAGTAGCAGTAGCAGCAGCAACAGCAGCTAGTAGCTAGTAGCTAGTAGTAGTAGGTTGTTGTTGTTATTGTTGTTGTTTTTGCTGTTTTGTTTTATCAAGGAGAACTATGATGTCAAGTGTGTTCAAGTGATTTGCATAACCAGTTTGGCAGCATGTCAGGTGCCAACCCAGACTCTGGTACACAGACTCAGTAACTTCTCCCCACAAGCGTTGCTTGCTGCCCTCTGTGTATCTACAAGTTGGCGTGTATACAGTACAGGGGCTCTAATGTCTGTCTTTAACAAACAGCTATTTATAATTTTAGAGAATGTATGTACAAGATGATGTAGCATAAGCATATTGCTGACTCAAAGTCTACTTCCAAGCCTAGAATCCACATATCTTAAGCAAGTATGTTGACTAATCTTAGTTGTCACCCCTGACCACATCAGGAATCAACTAAAACCCAACTGGCCAGGCAGATACATGAGGGATTTTCTTGACTAAACCATCTGAGATGAGAAGACCCAGCCTAAGTCTTTTTTTTTTTTTTCCGAGAAAGGGTTTCTCTGTATAGCCCTGGCTGTCCTGGAACTCACTCTGTAGACCAGGCTGGCCTGGAACTCAGAAATCCGCCTGCCTCTGCCTCCCAAGTGCTGGGATTAAAGGCATGCTCCACCACCACCTGGCCCAGCCTAAGTCTTGACCATGCTTTTTGTTGTTGTTGTTGTTGCAATCCTCATAAAAGTGCCTTTACTCTCATGGAAAACTTCATTTATCCTGCCACTGAGACATTACTATTCTGGTTTTAGAACCTCCTTCTCTGGGATTTCAACATAGACTGAAGACCACTTGAGACATTCAGCTTCATAGATTGAACAATGGCAAGAATCTCGGTCTTTCCATCCAGACCTCCCCCCCCCCCCCCCGTCCCCACACACTTGTGCATGTGTTCTATCAAGTCTATTCCTTGAATGAATCCTGACTAATATAGGAAATGGGAGTGTCTTAATCATCTAGGTTAGCAGGGTTCTGTGTGGTATGAGGCAAAGACTTTAGTCTTTCCAGTGAAGTACTTTTGATACAAGAGGATCGTAAATGACATTTCATGTATCTGAAACCTAATTAGCCTGTAGATTTCTTACTGAAAAATTACAACTTGGGAATTTCTAATGAAAAATGTTTTTCTTAGTTGGGTAGAATAGCACACAAATACATTTTTCTAGTTGGGTAGAACAGCACACAATTAGATTTTTCTATTTAACCATAGAGCACATACACCTCTTTGGTCCTACCAATAGGAAGGTAGAGACAGGAGATCAAGGTTACTCTGGGATACATGGAGTGTTCCAAGCCATCTTGAGCCATAAGATATTTTATTCAAAAACCTCAAACATGATAAGTAAGTTATCTTACCAAACAAAGACTTTAAAGCATTTTCAATATTTTCTCTGAGAAAATGCACTTTCTCCTCTAAAGTTCCTGTAAGTTTTTATTTTTTGTCTTTTAGAAGACATACATAATCTGTCAATATTTATTACATATTTCATATCACATATTACGTATGTTAATACATTATTAAAATATACATTATGTTTTCCATAAAGTTCTGTTAATCTGCTCTTCACACTGCAAAATTTAAGCATTCCTATCTACTGAGTATTGCTTTTTTCTTGCTCTGTTTCACACACACACAACACACACCAACACATAACAATAAAATTAAAGTCCATTAAAGTGTTGTGGTTTTTTTCCTAAAGTCCAAAATGACTCAATGTTCCAGCTTACAAACGTCACCTTCTCACCTATTCCTGTGGATTAGTCTTGGAGTTGTTCATTAGCATTAATATGCAGAGGCAAGAAAGAGAAGTTTTAGATCGACATCTCAGTTTTTGCCCTATGATATCACTGCCTCTTGACTACCATTAGATATACACACACACGGGCTTTCTAATCGGGGAAGCTGTGTCCATTTGTCTTCCAGATGTTAAAGATTCTCCTTGTCATAAAAACAAACTGTGAAGCAGACTTGTCATGGGGGACTGGGAAGGAGAGCAACTGAGGGGAAACTCTGTGGTACTGAAGGTTAATTAATCCTATCACCTCCACTTTTATAATGTGCCTTGTTAGTTGTCATTATAGACAATGAGAAGAGATCTGGACTCTGGACTCTCTGCTCAGAATGCTGCTTCTTATGCCCTTTGCTTCTTCACCACTTCATTTTCATGTCTCCCCAGATTGCTGGGTCATTCCTCATCTAATCTTAGGATCCATTCCAGAATGAGGCTGGCATTTGCTCACACGAAGCTCTGATTGACTGTCATGCAATATGTTTATTGAAAATAATGACATTGGCTATATTTCAGCAGCTCTGGACATTTACATTCATACTTAGAATATTATTTCATATTACCAGAGTATTATTTCTATTCTACAAACTTCCTGCATTTGCCTGGTATATGAAACTACCAAACACTACATGAAATGACTTATTCATGAGTTAACTTTAATAATGCAATTAAACCAAATCTCTCTGGAAATGCCATAGTTCTCATACCTTGTGTGTTATTAGTCAGTATCCATGTAAGAAAATGATCTTTCAAGAAGCCAGGGAAGCAGTGCATTCACTTTCAAATACAAAACATGGCAGAGAGGGAGCACATTCTTAGACCTCTTGGGAACAGTGAAAACTCAGGTTCATTCTAGTTTCTCTGAAGGTCACAAGGTATTGAATCATCTCAGACCACAAGACCATCTATAGCTTTAACACTGTGAGTTCATTGCCTGCAAGAGTCTTAACTACCAATGTAAAAAGGCTAGAGATTTTGTTCTCTGTCAGAAGGTAAGAATTGAATGCTTGGCATTGGAGTGCTGTCTTCTAGCAATGGCACTCAACTTTTTCTTGTGGTAGAGCTGAACTATACATGTTAGAGTCATACAAGTTTTCCTAATTGTGTTGGGATCCAGACTTTCTAACCACCTGATTAGCATTGCATCTCGTCTTAAAGTGCTTTTCTTCATGTAGTCTTGGTAAATTTCCAAATAATCCACAATTCCTAATGTTTATAGTTATTAAAGGGTGTCCCCTGCTTTCTATTTTATGCTTGCATTGCCCTGGACAGTCTCACCAGGGCATTGCACCTGCCCTTTACAATGTAAACCCATTTTTTCCAAGGTACTTTTGGATATTACTTTCATAGGTATAAGAACCATGTGACTTGAGCAGAGATTTATATTTTAATCTTTCCTGTTCATTATTTTGTCTAGTCTCATACACAAGAATCTGAGTCCCACGAGTGCATTGATTTTTCTATAATCCAAGGGTCTAGGTCACAGCTTCTATATTGCTGTTTTCTGCAAATATTTCTGAATGAATCTTTTTTGTTTTAACACTCCATCAGCATCATCTTCTCATTTAGGGATTTCATTGGCAGAAAAACCCCACTGGAATGTAAACCTATTGGTACTAGTCAAATACATTGGTCCTTCTGTTCATACTGAGGCAGGGGTCTTCCACAAACTAGGTATCCAAAGTGTATCTGCTTAATGAGTGAAATAAAATAGAAATAAAATTCACTTACCTTTTGTGAGTGGAAATGCATCTATCCTCTGAATTATGAATGGTAAAAGACACTTCACTGCAGAAAAAGATAAATTATCTCCTAAGGAAAACACATCAATTATTTAAAATATTTAAATATTTTACCTTTGGCTGTGAATCTCAATGCCTGCTTTTCTATACTCTTGTCATAACCCTCATTTTTAAATCATTTCCATATTTAGAGGTGTTTATGTGGTGCTCAAACAGTTGATCTATGTGGGATAAGAGCTTTCTATTGTTTCGAGTTTCCAGCAGATACAAAAATTCTGTCATATTTAACACTTTCAGAACAATTCCTGTCCTGAACAGGCACATATTCTTCTTCCAGTCATTATTTCCTAATGTATATACCAGTTATTTACATGACATTTGCATGTAGGTATTACCAGCAATCTAGAGATGGTTTAATGTCTACAGAAAGACTCATTCAGATTATATACAGATATTGTGCCACTTAATGAAAGGGACATATGCATGTGTAGTTTTAGAATTGGTGGATGTCTAGAGACCACTCCCTACAATGATTATGAGAAACAACGATCACCATAAATACACACACACTCACACACACACGGAATTCTTTTGGTTCTCAAACTCTTGATCCTCAAGAGCTAGATGTAGGTGCACTGAGTTGGGGTCTTGGATGACAGTAAGAGGAAAAACTAGAACAGGGAAGAGTCAATGGATCGAAACCAAGCATTGGCTATAGTTGCCTCTGTCACTGTCACTGGGTGTCACTGAGCTTCAGTTTAACTGCTTTTCCTTGTAAAAAAAAAAAAAAAAGAAAAAAAAATTCCAGAGCATACTATCAAGAGGGCTTTTCCATGTTGTTGGCAAGTAACTAAACTCCCATTTTAAGATTTAGGTGAAAGGCTGTCTATGATCAGGGTGGAGCAATGTTTGATTCTTCAGTGGGATACAATAGTGAAGGAGGCAGCTATAGAAAGGCTAGGTTATAGACTATAGGCTATAAGTTATAGGCTATAGGTTATAGGTTATTGGTTATTGGTTATTAGGTTATAGGTTATAGGTTATAGGTTAATAGGTTTATAGGTTTAGGTTATAGGTTATAGGTTATAGGTTATAGGTTATAGAAAGGTCTGGCTGAGACAGCAGCTAAGGGAGAAAGAAATGAGGAAGTCAGAGAATTCTGTTTAAGTCCTCCATAAGATACCAAGTGACTGCAGGCCAGAAGAGTTGCATGGAAAATCTGTTGGTCAGAAAATGCACAGCTAAAGTGCAGCAGAGTCTGATGATTTGATGCACAGCATGTTGACTAGAGTCACTGGCAACACACTCTTGGATACTGCTGAGAAAGTTGATAGAACATTTTTCTCAGCACAAAAAATGATAAAGAGGTGTGGTGACTAATGTATATGGTATATGCTAATTAGCTAAATTTAGACTTGTATATGTATGTAAGTTTGTTTTCAATACCTGTCATATATGATAAATGAATGGGGTTTTATCTGCCAGTTTATGACTAGAATAAGAAATCAAACAAACCAAAACCTGACAACATTGTATTTGTTAAAAGTGTATTAAAATTTCAAAATGCGATTAAATAAATATCCCTAACACTGGATTAGTGAGAAGGGATGGTGAGTTACAAGGCTGTCTCAACTGTTTATGGTACAGACATCCATAGCTACAGCTGAGGGGCGGGGGAGAGAGAGGAATCTGTGACTATTTCTAGAAAATGACTAATTGCCTGACTGTAGAAAATTGAGCACAACCTTTTAGCTCTTTCTTTTGATCCATGTTAAGGAGTTTTGGGGAGTCATGTGATTGTAGTAAGACAAAAACAGCTTCTCTCTGTGTGGCTCTTAAGTATGAGTTTTACTCTTGAGCTGAGAGCAGTTGCATACCTGTCATCCCAGGGTACAGGAGTCTTTGCCAGGAATAGAATGAGTAAGAAGTAGTCTACGTAAAGAGAGCTTACTTCTAAAATATGTTGCTTGCTATTCCAAGTCCACAGTCTCATACTAATCAATTCATGTTTATGCCCTTTAGACTTGGCTTCTGATGTGAGTTCCTACTCTCAGTGTGACTTTGAACAGTTCAGTTTTGTCTACTCTTTACAGTGAAGAGACTGAAGGATCCAGGCATTGCCAATGCCATTGCTGAGATGGTACAGGCAAAGATTCAGATCCTGCTGATTTCACAAGTACTCAGCCAAAGTTAGCCATTTGGGTTTTTGTCAGGAGGGGGCAGGCACCACTGTACTAGGAGATAATGTCAGTACCTGGAGAGTTGTTCTGACAAAGAGCATAAGACCATCATTGTTCACCAGGACAGGAAACATCAAAGATCTCTACTTCTACATTCTAATGGCAAGATGCATCCACATCCACTCTGTGGTATGCCTTCTTGCTCATAGTTCAGAGTACTTAATGATGGCCTTATCCAGCACAATTAGCTGCAGTATGAACAGCATATAGGTGTTATCTGTTGTCATCTAGACTGTAGAATTTGAACACTCAGGGCCCTACTTGTCCTATTAGCCATTTAACAACCAGTGGTAAAGATATTAACCTTGATCTACAGACATTGTCGTTTATATCTAAATGGCACCAGCATTCATACTGACAGAGACTGTCCATAGGGTGACATGTCACACAAAGGACATCAATAAACATTGCTTTAAGAACTGCTGCATCTCAAGACCTTTCTGTCCTATTAGGACAATGAAGAAAAAATGGGCTCAGGAATATGTGTTTATTTTTATTTATATTTCTAAAATCAAAATTGTAAAGATAAGAAAGATAAACATCTTAATGTAAATGCCTCAAAACACTCTTTTGGATGGTCTGCAATAGAAGACTTGGGTCAGAAGAAATGACTGTGTTATAATGTATTGATAATCTATGAAGCAATGAAGGGTCTTCCAGTCAAAGCACAGTGTTACAGTATCATTTAGTGCTAGAGTTACAGACAGTTGTGAGTTGTAATATTATTGCTGAGAATCAAACATGTACCTTCTGGAAGAGAAGCCCACAGTCTTAAACACTAATCCATTTTTCCAGCATCACAAATACCATTGCAAAGCATTCCAGAATTAAAAGTATGTTGAGCTAAATATATACAAAATAGTTTCCACAAATTTGTGTAACTCATTTAAATTGTTCTAGCTTTCATTAATAATGTAAAGGCTTTACCACTGTTCAATATATTTAAATATCATCTGCTAATAGGATATTAATAATATATGTGTATAAATATATCCACACATGTATATATGTATGTATATTGCACACACAACACATACTCACTCATTCACACTTAGTGTGGTGTATATGGCCTTAAACAAACTATTTTTTTTTCGTTTATTCAGTTCAAAGTTTCTCTTTCCCTCTATATGTCGTTACCATGACCTTGGAAAGTATCAGACTTAAGAGTTCATCAGAGATTTCTCTTGCTCTCTTTGCCTCCATTGGGAGAAAACAAAGATAGGATTACTGCTCTTCCAAGTGCCTTCCCATTGTCTGCACACTGGAAACATTCCTTTCAGAAACTCCAGACTGGAGGACTAACAGTAATCTATGGCCAGTCTTTCCCTCCCTGAATTCCAGTTTTAAAGAGAGCTAAGTGTCTACCTTTCACTTTGAAGAGCTATGTAGGGTCCTCATTCGTCTCCTGCCTACCCATGCTTATGTAGAGCTAATTATTGGATTTTCAAAACACCAAAACCCTTTCTAACACATACCACTTGAGTTTCCTAGTGTTATCTTTTAGAATTCTGACGATGGGGCTGAAAAGATGGCTTAGTGTTTAAGAGCACTGACTGCTTTTCCAGAGGTCATGAGTTCAATTTCCAGCAACCACATAATGGCTCACAGCCATCTGTAATGAAACCTGATTCCCCCATTCTGGTATGTCTGAAGAGAGCAACAGTGTACTAACATTAAATAAATAAATAAATAAATAAATAAATAAATAAATAAATAAGTAAATAAATAAATCTTTAAAAAAAGAATTCTGACTTGGAACATTTTGTATTTTGACAATATCTTAATGTTGATATTATTTCCATGTATTTCAACACTGTCGTGACTTTTCTACCTATTATATTTAAAATACTTCATAATATACACAGACACATCTTTATGATAAGATGTCACTGCTGAACTGTTGAAGGTAACATTTAGAATGAGATTTTGACATTCTAGAAAGATTTAGCTGAACAGGAAGGTCCAACTGAATGTGTGCAGCACCATTCTGTGGATTGGAGAGGGTGGGATCTGTGCTTAAAAAAGAGGAGGAGGGATTCAAGTTGAGTACAAAGTGTTCATCACTCTCTACTTCCTAATTACAGATAAAATGTGTGAGCAGCTGTCTCATGCTCCTGCCACCAACACCAAGCCTTCCCTGCAGTGAGGAGCTATACCTTCATCTCTAAGTCCAAATAAACCTTTCTACCCTTGATTCGATTTTATCAACCATTTTACCATAACAATAAGAGAAGTAGCTAATACAAAATTGATAGAGATTCATGTTTCAGAGACCTTTCTTTGCAATGGAGGCATTTTACTTTGAAGTATAAAGAAAAGTTGTTCATCAAAAAGAGAGATCAAGGGGAACAAAGATGAACACAAAACCAAATGGATAATAAACTCTACTCCACCACTGAAGGGAAATCTAGGGACAAAAGCAAACAGCTTTGTCCAGACCTTTGCTTTCACTTCTCTTGATTGCCTGATTGTAGTGCCTCCCATTGCATTATCTGGAAGCAGGCCATGCTTCCCAGTGAGAGACCTTAGGTCTTGAGGCATCTGGGGCGGAATATCCACAAAGCTCCATGAGCCACCTTGATATCTTGGGGAACTATCTTTACTCACATTGTGTCATTGAGAAACTTTCCAATGTCTTAAGCAAAAGGGAATGATTCTATAAACCCAAGCACCATCACATCCTAACAACTGCCTTTCAAAACTCCTCTAAAATTCAGTTTCATGTTGTTTCATGAACTCTTATAGAACCACATTTGGACCTTCTTAAGCAGCTGTGCCCGGGGATGCTAAATGTGCATTTCTCTTTCTTGGGTTGTAGGAAGACCTTGGACTCCAAGATCTTGATGAGGCTATGACTTTGACATGTAGTTCTAGACTCGATATTGGTTGGCCAACTGGAGCTTTAGTTCTATACTTATAAAATAGACCTCAGAGGGCCAATGTGAGACTTGAGAAATATACATATTAGGAGGCCCTATAACTGATAAAATGAGGTATGACTATATTTTGAATAGTTTATATTACTTGTATTTAAATTTTATTAGAAACTTTACTTAAAATTGTTTTTACTAAATGTGCAAGGTTCAGTATTGCTGTTCATACAAAACATTATTATAAGGTTAAAAAAATGGGCACTTTATGCACCTAAAAAATAAAATAAGGTTTGAAGAATATGATGTGTAGGGCTATGCCACTTTAAAAAAAAATAGTCCAAGAAAAAAATACAGCTAAACAAATTTGTTCTGAATTTTTTTTCCTGAAATATGCATTTTGGTACTATAGACTATTGCAAATTCCAATTGTTCAAAGTGGGCCAGCAAACAGGAAGTATGTTCAACCTTTTTGGCCATCAGGAAAAGGCCAATTATAACAGCATTGTGATCTCGTTCAGCATGGTAGAAATAGCTATCATAAAGAAAAGTAGCAAAACCAAATTTTGGTGAGAATACAAAGAGAAAAATAAAAGCCCTTGTATGGTGCTGATAGTGAATTTTATGGATTATTCCAGACTCTGTGGAAGTCAGTATGGAGCTGCCTCAAATTATTAAAAATAACACTACCAATGATCCAAGCACACTTCCACTGGGTGTTTACCTAGAGAACAATAAGTATAACTGCCAGGAAGATACCAGGATGTCTATGTTTACTGCAGCATGATTCAGAGTCATTAGCAGATGAGCAAATGGAAAAAAGAAAATGTGATGTCTGTACAAAGAGGAATCTCATTGGGCTACAAAAAACAAAATTCTGTCACTTGCTGGAAAAATGGATGAAGCTACAGACTGTCCTGTTCGGATGAGATGGAATAAGAAAAATCTCTCATTTCTAGATTCTACCTTATACATAAATGTATAAAGATGTGTGTGTGTGTGTGTGTGTGTTGTGTGTGTGTACAAGAAATCAGAAATGAGACTGAAAAAAAATGAAGATGAAAGAGAAAGGAGGGGTTGTGGTAAGTAAAAGTCCATGCCATACTTACTAAAATATGCTTATGAAACCATCATAATGCACAGTGACTTTCCCAAAAAAGGTTATAATAAAAAAGTAAACTCCCCACAGAAAGCACCTGAGCATATACCCTAAAATCTAGTTACTTTCCTAAGATTGAGAATTCCTACTGCATACTTCATTGTGCTGGTGTCACAAGGGCAAACATTTCCAGAAGTGGTTGGGAATGCAGGAGACTCTAACCACTAATGGAGCCAGTTTTGTTGAAACTCTGGCCTTTGAAATTGTCTTGTCAAGTTCTTTCTCTCTTTCTATTTCTGTCCTTATTTTAAATATCACTAAAGTGGACAAATGATATCAATGGTTTGTCATAGGTATGATGCAATTGGAGTTTTTCTGAGTATTTTAAATGACATATGTCAATTGGCTGATATAACCAATCTCTAACTCATTTCATGTAAAAATAATTAATTGTTACTAATACATACCATTAGTGATGGTTTACAAATGTTAATGTATTATATTAATGAACCTACTTGCTTAAAAGTTTTTAAGAGAAAGGAAAAAATAATCCACAAAACCAAAAAATATCCATTATAAGATTTATGATCTAGGATAACCGGGAAGGGGGATATCATTTGAAATGTAAACAAATAAAATGATTAATAAAATGAATAAAAAATAAAATCTATGATCTAACTGAAACTGGTAAGGGAAAATTTTACCCAACAAAAACCAAATAAATGTTGTCATCCATATGGCATTCCAAACACTTTGAGGTTATCCTCTCTGCCTACAAGCTTTGTACTTGCTTTCCAACAAATCAAAACAAATTTTATCCATGACTAGTATGAAATATCTACCCCCAACCTGAATTTAAATTCAGCTTAAACAAAATGTTGGATTTTACAGTACTCGATAGTTTTGAAAATGGCACCTGTTTTTGTATGATACGTAAGAATTAAAGAGTCCTTTGTCTTCTCAAAGATGAGCCCTTAAAAATCACTGGTCTGTATTTAACTGACTGGGGAAGTGTCGCTACCCTCGTCTGACCAGCAGAATAAGGCAACGGCAACCGTGTTCTTCTTCAAGCAGTTTATTCAGGCTTCCTTGTTAACAGCAAGTTTGGTCCTTCCTCCTTCTTCCTCCCTCTCCTCCTCTCGCTTATTCCCAGAAGCCCCTTATATACATTGCCTTAATCCCATCAGCAGCTACAACGCTGTCACTGTTAATTGGCTGTTCCATATGATACAAGATGGGCTAATCGGCTAGCCACACCTGGAAGCGCAAACCTTTTCTCTTTAATGAGCCACAGCCTCGGTGCCTACTCATGCTTGCTGGCTACATGCCAAACGCCATCTTTTAATGGTGGGAAGAACTGATTCCTACAGGGTGGCTTTATGAATTTTGTCATCTGCAGAGTGAGGAAGCCTATGCCATTCAGATAGTCCTATGTAGAAGATGCCATTTTAGAAAAAACAACATCACCCGGAAAGCCAGCATCATAAGGAAAACACTCCATAGTAGCTTTGATATTCGTTCTCAAGTGGAAGTCTTCGCATTTGTAAAAAGAAGAACATTGTATTTTGTGACAGAAAAGGACCATGGTCAACATAGAATCTATGGTATAAAGAAACTTGGTATTTATCTATAGCCTGTCATCATTACCTGTACTAGAGTGGTTATGTTTTGAACCTGGAAACATCACTGTGGATACAAGACTGCTTGTGTCTCCTATGTCTATTTTAATATTATTTTACATGAAGGGAAAGTTGTGTGAGTGCTCATTATCCTCCTTGTATTCTTTTCTTGGCTTCTCATCCACATTCACCCCTTTCATTACTCATGTATTTCTTACTTGGCACTAGCATACATTCACGAGTGTATTATTACTTCAGAGCTTCTGTCTCTCATTAGAATTCTAGTCCTATAGTTTGGAGCCACTACAAGAGAGAATCTAGACACCCACCTCCACACATACTGTGTTAATTGAAGAAGTACATGGCCCTAACCTAGAAACTTTTGAAGTGGATTTTCACTACACAAAATGAAATATAAAAATTCAGTTGTCATTTGGATCATAATGTTTTGTATAGTGGTTCCAAAGATCTCTTGTTTTGACATTACAGCATATACTTTTACTGAACTCATTGGATAAAGATGAAATTGCATTGCTCGTAGCTCTGTGGAGGGAGGAGTTGAGTAGTCTAGTGGAAGTTGTGATTTTCTACTGGAATTATGGAGATTTCACAGTGCAGGAGTCTCGGTCACAGATGAGAATTTCCACATTGATTTCAAATGACCTGTTTTGATAAATTAAAAGCTATGATTATTATTTTTTTTGCCTCAGGAAAATTTAATGTACAGATCACACATCCTGAGTAAAAGTCTGGGTGGGAAGATAAAGTACTAATTTTTACAAATTATCCAATACTCTCTAATTGAAATTGCTACTTAAATCCAGGCTATAATGTGACTGTGATTCTCAGCAACAAAAATTTTATACAGTTGAATTCTTGAGTTCCTGGTGACTCAATATATGAGGCTTTGAGGGACAGTGACCAGCCTCCCTTGATCTTAGCTTTCAGTTCTCCTTTCTCTGTAAGTCAGAGAAGTAGCTTTCATCCATCTTCTTTTAAGTTTTTTTTTTTTAATTTTAAGATTAAAAAAAAATGTGTACATGTGTTGGGGGATGGGGAAGTATGTGAATGTGTGTGCAGGTTTCTGCAGAATGATGAGGTCATTAGGGAATTTACAAAAGGAAATTGGGTGGAGGCAGATACTTAGTGAACTCAGCCTTTGTGGAGATGAGTTTTACATACTATGTGATTATTACAGCATGTATGTTGGAGGGGATGGCATAGGTAAAACCATCTCAGGAAGCTTCCTGGGAGATGATAAAGAGCTTATATATGCAGTATTAGTGGGTATTACCTAGAAACGAGGAAGATACAGTGTCTGTACCTAAACTGACTAACAGCAACAGCATCTATCTCTGCACTGTGGTTTCTAAGAGAGCTGGAGTGATCTATTCAACTCACTTTGGGAATTTACCTTTTATTGCTGTATCAAAGATAATTGATTTCACTATTTTCTTCCTGTACATTATTTTTTATTTTCAATATAGAAGTTATGGTTCGGGTAGATAGAAGATGACACTGTATTTTTGAATTTAGTTTTATGCCCATTACAGTTTTATGTAGCTACAAAATAACTTGTGTCATTTGATGGCATAGTATTAAACTGAAGACTTTAAAAATTGTTGGGCATGATGTATTGCTTTTCCCTTTCTGGGACAAACTGTCTGATAAAGCACCCTCATTGTTTGAAGGATTACAGTCAATCATGGTGGGGAAGGCATGGTAGCAACTGATCTCACTGTGCCTGCAACCAGGAAGAATGAAATGAGAATTGGTGATCAAATGTTCCCCTCAACCTTTCATTAAATGATCTTGAAAGCTACTTTTATGTCAGCTTGATACAAGCTAGAGTCATGTGGAAAGAGGAAGCCCCAAATGAGAAAGGCTTCTCCAGATGGGCTTGTAGGTAAGTCTGTAGAATGATTTCTTGATGGAAGATTGATGTAGGAGGGCCCAGCTTACCATCAGCATTCCACATATCCCTGGGCAAGTGGCCCTGGGTGCTATAAGAAAGCAGACTGAGAAAGCCATGAGGAGCAAGTCAATAAGAAGCACCCCTCCATAATTTCTGCTTCAGTTCCTGCTTCCAGCTTCCTGCCTTGAATTCCTAACTTCCCTAAGTGATAGACTGTTATGAAACCATAGTCAAAATAAATATCTTCCTCCCCCAAGTTGCTTAGAGTCATGTTGTTTTATCACAGCAATAGATACCCTAATAAAGACACAATACATGGAATGGTGCCACCCATATTTACAGTGAGGGTCTTCCTTTCTCAGTTAAGCTCTTCTAGAAATACCCTCACAGCCAGTCATCTGGCTGATTCCAAATCAGTCAAAGGGACAACAAAGATTACCTATCTCAGGAATGAATATTTAACATTCTTTTTTTTTTTTTTTTTTTTTTTTTTTTTTGAGACAGGGTTTCTCTATGTAGTCCTGGCTGTCCTGAAACTCACTCTGTAGACCAGGCTGGCCTCGAACTCAGAAATCCACCTGCCTCTGCCTCCCAAGTGCTGAGATTAAAGGCATGCGCCACCACCGCCAGGCTAATATTTAACATTCTTGTGTTTCATAGTATCCCTGTATCCCCATTCTAGTGACATGATGGAACTTCACCTTGAGCACTGTGAGTGGACATGTAGACCCACTAGGCAAGTAATAACACACCCATCTGAATAATGCTATGGGAGACTTACCTTATAAACTACTACAAGAGTGTAACATAGCTACAAAGTTCTGGAGAGAATTTTGGTATGGGCAATTTGGTGTCCTGACATCTTGACTCAAACTGCAAGTGACCTAATTGTGTTCAGACAGCCATACATATGTTCTTTAATTTTAAGGATGCAATCTCTGATATCTGTTAACACCTAAGAGCCTTTTGTAATAGCCATGGCTTGCCCTCTCCACAGCCTTCATCTCTATCTGAACACTACTCTGATAGGGCAGACTGTAAGACCAGGAAAATGGGCAAAAGTAAGACTTAATAAGAGTAAAGGTAGGTATGTATGCCCTATTTGGACTCCTTGCCAGTGGAAGAAAAAACTTGATAGTATAATGGAAAATTCTGAATTAGATTCTGTGTTTTATTTCCATATGGTCTCCCTATCTGATATCTGGATAGAGATAGGCTGGACAACTCAGAATGCCATAAGGAAGGTGATGGTTTGAGAGTAGCTCAGAAGTTCCAAGACTGTCCTGTACCATCCAGGAGCAGGACAGGCACACCCCAAAATACATTCCTAGGGGTAGAACGAGGTCAGGAGAGATGCCCTGATCCAAGCTCACTCTGTTGACTTGTTCTAGGATGTTGGGCATCTCTTTGACTTTGTTCCTTTCAGGTGGTACTTTGAAGAAGCAAAACCACTGAAAGCTGCATTAAACTGCATTCATATGAAGTTCTCAGAGTACAAAGTGAGCCTGAACATTTCCTCCCATTCCCACATAGATCCCACCATAACAGGACCATGCAGCTTGCATGTCTCACATACTGAAGTTCCAGAGACAGCCCTGTCCTCTGCTGTAGATTTTAATATTGAGGATGAAGAAATATAGTCAAGAATGCCTGGATTTTCACATTTTGCTCTCCGTGGTTTTGTAGTCTTTCTTGAAAAGGCAACAGTAAAGTCAGTTTTGAGATGTCACTGATTTCTCTGGAAATAAACATAGACCTGGAAACATGAATTCCATTCTAGTATGAAGAGAGACTCTAGAAGTTTCAAGGCAGGAAGTAGAAACAAGACTTCTAATGAACTTGTGGGTGAAATTTAAGTTTGTAGATTGTGTACATTCCCTCTCCATAGATTCCATTATGAATTCTTCTAGTCCTCATTCCTATGGAAAAGAAACAAACTTCCTTCCCTGCATTATTAAGCTTTAGGTATCCTCATTGTCTTAATCAATGTCCGACTTTTGAAGTGAAATTTAGTCATTCAGTGTGAATGACAGCTCCAATGTCTCAGCATTGCCTCTATGGGGGTTTGTCTTCTTGGCCTTTAAAGAATCCAGCAAATGATATCTCCAACTCCAATAATATCTGTAATGGAATAAAATGGGCATTATGTCACTGATGCACCATACCTAGCTAGGAAGCAACAATACCAGAAGCTAAAGATGGATGCTAGGAAACATTTCCTGCCAAAGAGGTGATGGAATAGACTTTTGTGTAACTTGTAAGGTTTGCATGGGACAAGGCAAAATGCCTGCCAGGGTTCTTTGGTTTGATTCTTTCCTTACTCCTATGAGAGGGAAGCAAATGTATACTATTTCACAGAACAGAGCTAGATGTAGGGCCACCAAGTAAAGTGATCACAGTGGTGAAGCCAGCACTGATACCCCCAGGACCTGCTTCCAGAAACACTGGTTCTGGGGTTGATACTCTCTCCCAATAACAACACCACAGAACCTTTAAGAAGGGCCTTTCCACCTTCTGTCTTATCTGCCCTTTCAAAGATATATGAATCAATGACTATGCTTGCAATCAAGTACATCCCATCTTCATTTTCCTCCTTCATGTCTTAACTGAAGACATTTCTGGACAAGAGTGGCTTTGAATTAAGGTAGAGGAGAAGCGCTATTAGTGGGACACCAAGTTGTCTCATATTCACAAGAACCATTGTCCCTAGGAACAGACAGCTCTCGCCAGACAAGAATAACACTCTGGTAAAACACAGGGCTAGAAAATAGAGCTGAGTATTGGAGGAGAACTAGACTATAACATTGGGAGCAGCCTTAACATCCTGCCAATTTCACTTATAAAACCAAGAAAAGCTAATAATGTAGGTGAACTTTTCATTAATGTACTTAGTAACCTTATGAGGAATACCATTTCCCTATGAATTTTTGGGCTTGGAGACCTAACTCTTAATTCACTGGAGCTAGGCCAGAGGACCTCCTTTCCATGTCAGTTGGTAAAGGTGACTCAGCCCTCACGTGTAATTATAGTGCAGCAGCAGGCCTGCTTAAGGAGCTGTACAGAACTTATTTCCATCAGCTCAGTTGGATCACCTTACAGGCAGGAAAGAACCACAAATAGATGGTGTTCCTAGTTAAAATAGCCCAGGACGCATGTTCCAATCTGAAATTAGCAGGGCATAGTGGGAAGAGGAGAGATGCTGTGCTCCACAGATTAGCACTGACACACCCTCTCCAGAACTTTAATGAGACCAGCACTAGCCAAGGCCTGGCTGTACTACTGGGTGAGAAAACCTCATTGATACCACAGAGCAGTAGTTACCAACGTGGAGATGGAATGACCTTTTCTCAGTATTACCTAAGACCACCAGAAAACATAGATATTTACAGTACAAGCCATAACTGTAACAAAATTACAATTATGAAGCAGAATGAAATAATTTTATGGTTGGGAATCACTACACAAGAGGATCTGTATTAAAGGGTCATCGCATTAGGAGGGTTGTGAACCACTTCTCTCAAGATTAGAGTAGCCAGAATTGGTTCATAAACTGATACTTCCAAGTTGCTTGAGCCCCGTCATCAGCACCATTAAAGCCTGCTCATCTGCAGAGAGGAGCCCTGTCCTAGAGATCCCTGTCCAGGAATTTGTCTCAATCTCCATCTGCATGCAGAACTCACTTCCTCTACACCGCCCAATCATCCAGAATTAATAATTTTATCTTGTTAATTCCACTGATAAAATTGGCTCACGAATTACAGCCAAAAAATCTACCCCTGTCATTGGTTTGAGGTTTCATTTCAGATGGGTTTCACATGAAGAATATAAAGGAAAGGAAAGCACGTGGCTTCAAAGTGTAACGTGATTATTTAAATAAGAACGGACTGCCATTTAATGGTGTAGCTTGTCAGCTGTGTAATGGAACTAGATTGGATACAAGCATACTGAATTTTAACACAGCCATTTCTTGGCGGCATGAAAATATAAATGAAATGCGATCTATGTGGTTAAACAGAAAGTTCTCAGAACCCTTCATTTGAAAGAGTATGTCCACCCAACAGCAATGATAATACCCGATATATCTCTTATACCAGCATCACTCAACATACTATGTAAGGGTTACATTACATGTGCAACAGGTCTAATTATAGACATAAGAGACTGTGGTCCAACGAGGTCCAAAACCTTTGCCCAGGGTCTTACAGTTAATCAAGTTAAAGAAGATGAAATTGAGCTCTGCAGACGTGGAGACATAAAAATATAGATGTGAGTGTGTGTGTGTGTGTGTGTGTGTGTGTGTGTCTTTGTGGGTGAGTGTGTGTTTGTGATGTGAGAGTTGTGTGAGTGGATGTGTCTGGATGCATATGCATGCATGTGCATATTTATGTGGAGGATAGAGGTTAATATGAGGTCTCCTTCCTCAAAAATCTGCCTTGCTTTATGCAGCTGGGTCTCTCGCTGGCCTGGGGCTTGCCACATACACTAGACTGGATGACTACTGAACCCTGGGGATCTTCTCATCTCCATGTTCTCAGAGCCATAAAAACGTATTGTAACCTGTTTTATTTTCTTGCCTTCCTCCTACCTTCCAGTATGTGAAAGCGTTGGGCTCAGCCCTGTCCTGGATAGACTATTTTCCTGTGTACCTGTCCTGCGTGTCTCTGGAATCCCTGGCCCCTCATCCACACTTATAGGCCATTTGTTCTACGATTTGAAATTTGAATGTCCTCTCCTGCCTACAGAATGACCAGTACTTTGCTTAGCTTGCTTAGTACTTGATGGCTTCTTCATATAGAAAGCACACTTACCCAGAGCCTAACATGTCCTTGACAACAAAGTCGACCAAAGTTGCACATGAGAAAAATCCCAGATCAAGAGGTGACTCAGAACTTTCCTCTGACTGTGTGGCTCTCATGAAAGATGTGGTCCTGCTGAGTAGAGATGTGTCTAGATTTCAGGAGTTCTAGGAAGAGAATTTTGTACTAACAGATAAAAGGTCAGAGCAGGGTGGCAGCCATTAGATTTTCTGCAGGGCTTTAGTTTTACTTGGTGAATAAATACCGTCATGTTTCTGCTTATTTCGGGGATTTTAATATACTTAAACATTAATGAATTTCTTAGAAATTATTTTAAAGTTACTTTCTGCAAACAAATGAGGAATGTACAGACTAGACATGGTGCTATGTCTATTCATTTGACATTAGCCAGCTGTGTGTCCTATGGAAGCTGGGAGCCAACTTGGTGACTCAGTTTCCTTGTCTTTGAGTTGCAGCTTTTGGAGCTCTGTTAAATGTTACTTCTGCAATATGTTCTCCTTCGTGAAAAACGCTGGGCAGAAAACCAGAATATATATGTGCACCAATTGGGAGGGAATAAAGTGCAAAAAGTAATTTACATGAGGGAAGCATTTGTACCCAAATGCAAGACTCTGCCCTGCTAATGAATTCAGTTCATGATCCACCTGCATTCACTCTTTGGTGAGGACATTTGTGTTTCTGCATGAGGAGAATAAGGATGGCTCAAACTGCAAGAAATTAACACCATCAGATGCCTGGCAGTGTGGATCATTTGCATAAAAAAATCTCTCCCATGTACAATGTTTGTAGAAGCTTTGTGGGTATCTACAATGTAAGTGTAGAAAAATCATTTCTATAAATAATTGAAAAATAAATTTGAAAGACTTTCAAGCCTAAACTAGTTTTTTTTTTTTTTATAAGCATTTCATCCATAATTACCAATAGGAACTTTAAAAAATCTGCTATACAACATAAGCATTCCATTAAGAAAAGCCTGAATCTCATTGTCGGGCATTTTAAAAATGGAGAAAAATGCTAGGGAGATGGTTCAGCATGTGCCATGCTGTGCATGCCTGCACATTCAAAAAGGGGAGAGAGAGAGAGAGAGAGAGAGAGAGAGAGAGAGAGAGAGAGAGAGAGAGAGAGAAGAAATTTAAGAAATTTATTATTTTAAAAGGGAAAAAATACATTTATCTAAGGAGAAATGAGTATTTTACTTAGTGAGGAGCTATCTCAAAATAGAAGAGAGGGATACAATTCAATCTGCATCCCTTTCCTAGCATGCTCAAGGCCCTAGTCAACCCCAGCAGGGAGAAGAAAAGGGAGGAAGGAAGGGAGGCAGGGAAGAAAGATTGGAAAGGAGAAAAGGAAATGGAAAGAAAACAATGAAAATAAGTGTCTTTAAAAACCATGGGGCGTTTATTTGCAATTCAAATATTTATGTAGCAAACAAGAAACTGTGGGGTGCGTGTACACACACACACACACACACACACACACACACATCATTGATTAAAATGAATTCTGAACCTTGGAAAGTGAAAGCGCTTGTCAGATCTTAGATGATTCTTCATTGAATCTGATACATATCTGACTCCAATATGAAGTTTAATTACTACAGAAATCTCTGAGAATATTACCATTTAAACAAGCTATCTCCACAGTAATTAAATGTGTGAGGTTATAAATGAGCTGTTACCGTGCTGTCACAAGCCAGCTCTCTTCCTGCCAGCTACACAAACAAACAGCGCTGAGAAGAAGTGCACAATATCCTAACTCATCTCCCTCTGATTACCATCCTCTGGGTCAATCCCATTTGCATTTTTACGGGATCTCCTTATTGACCACTTCAGGCAAACTACATGTGAATCTGAGACCTGGTGATGGGATATGCTATTCTCAAATTCACACGTTTTAATTTCACAACTTTGAATACATGAATTTAAAGCATTGCTTTAGTGACGACCACCTGGCCAGATGAAGCTCTCTGCCGCAGTTTAATTCTACGGCTTCACGGGCTTTGTAAGTTGTCATCATTTATCCGTCTCTCTTTCGCTCTTCTGTTCCAGTGCTGTTTAGGCTTCTGGTAGTTCGGATATCATACTTGAGGTAGGTAAGTTATGTCCACATCGATTATATAAGATCCTATCTATTCACATTTAATCTGAAACTCAGAGGATGAGCTGATGCTTTCTGAGGGCCTAGTGCCACCTATCGGTCAGTAAAGGACTGTACCTTCCAGCAGGTCCAATCTCACCACTTGCTTGAAAACAACCTGGGGCAACAGAAGGATCAAAGACAGAGTGAGTTCCAGGACAGCCAGGGCTACACAGACAAACCCTGTCTCGAAAAACCTATAAATAATAGATAAACAAACACAAACAAACAATCAACAACTAAATTCTATTATCAATTTTCAATATCCTCTTGAGAATTTACATGCCTCTCCTTTATATTATAAATTATGAAAAGCAGCAAAAATACCTTCCTTTTCAGAGAGATAAACATTCACCTAGGACGGAAAACAGGTGTAAAATGAGGTTGTCTGTAAGGTTCGTTATAATATATGTTTTCAATTTCATCTGAAAACAATTAAATTTGTGCTATTAACACTGCTTTCAGCGATCTCTTTTGTTCATATGCAGTCAGCATGGCATGTCCTTATGTCAATGACAGCCATAGCAGTCTGGTCTACCCCAGGTAGGCTTAGCCTTTTGGATGCTGCCCCTCAGGGAGTCTGACATCTTAGCCATATTTATTATCAACACATGTCACCCAGACCCTTTTTAAAATTACCTGTAGATTGTGGTATTAATTATATTTATATGCAAATGTAACCAGTGTAGAAAGTGTTTGCATATATTTATTTTCTCTCCACAGATATGTAGGCTATAACGAAGAATAGATGAAGAGGAAAGCACTGATCAGTTTTCCTTCTGTTCTTGTTTGTATATCCACTCCGAAGTTTGATTTCATTCTCAAATTCTTAGAAGGCATGGAAAATTAAGTGTACACTTTCTGTTCACGTTTTGTTATTGGAAATTACTATTTTTAATTTGCTATGGTGTAATCAAGTCGCCACTCCCCCCGAAGTAATTTTATATATTAAACTATGATGAAAAGTGTGAGCAAATGTTATGAATTCAAAGTTAATTAACCATTAGACAAAAGAGGGGGAGGGAACCTCTTGTTGGGGATATTCTTGATAAAAAAATGTATTATCATTATTTAATGCAAGTCCGCACTTCCAACCACAGGCTTATACTATTGAGAACAGAAAGCATTTTGAGCTATACAAGAAGGGTTGTAGGAGCTGTGCCATCTCTTTTCTGACTCAGCTGACGCCTGTCATTCCAACTGCAGCCAGTGTCTAGACAGTGAAAGCTATAGATGATAGGCCCGTATAAGGATGAGCTAGCTATCTTTGACATGTCTACCCCAATGTGCCTGTCTGGTGATTTGTGTTTGGGGCTATTGAAGAATGTACAGGATGCATGCTGTTGGCACTGTTCCATCTGTTTCTGATACATTGTCACTGAAAGATACTGGCAAACACTAGTCTTTTTTTATCACCAGAGATGAGTAGTCAGGTATTGCTGCCTTATCTCTTACCCCACCCTAGTGTGTCCTTAGGCTTTCCCCCTGGCAACCCTACACTGAAATCAACTGGGAATAACAAAATTGATCATTCACTCCTGAGTTGCCTAGTGATGACCAACCCACAGAGTGAACATTGCTTGAGCAGGTTGCCATGTGCAAAGTTCAGATTCAGCCCCTTGTGTGTGGTACATTTGGTGAAGATGGCAAGAGCTGTCTCTAGAATAAGTGTGTGTAAAAATGCTTACCTGAGATGATACTTATCACATATATCCATATATTGACACAGTTACATGTATATACATGGATTTAAGCCTGAAGTCCCTTCCTCTGTTCATAATGAAATGCTGATGAATGAGCCTAAGAACTGGCAGGTCAGTCAAGAACAATATAAGCATGGAATGGTGAGATATTCCATGACCTTGGGTGTCTATTACTGGATCGTATCCAGCACTGAGAACTGGCTATGTGTTCACAACTGTTTAGAAGATGTCATCTTAATACAAGAACCACAAACGTGTGCCTGTGGATCTGTGGTTCCTGTGTGGGAACAGAGTTTCTATTTGGGCTGACAAGGGCCTGTGGTGAGTGCTGTCATGTTTCACAGCAGCTGCATAGAAGCGCAATTTAGTTTTACTGCAATAAAAATGTGATGTCAAGTCTTTTGTCCCATAAGCAACCTGTAGAGCAACTGTGAGCACAGAGACAGCCTTTCTGCTTGCTGGTCACACTTATTCCTTTGTCCTATTTCACAGAACGACCCAAGATAATAGTGACTAGATGCTGTCATTGGAGTCCTGTGCTTTAGTATACATTGGATTAAAGCTCCCATGTCCACTAAAGTCCTAACTGAGCTATAGATTGATTCATGAATTTGCCTAAACTCTTCTAAAACCAGCTCTGTAATCTGACATAACCTTATCTCAGATACTTCCTATTAAAATATTGCTTTAACTTTCTCATTGATTGAAACATTTTAGGGTTTAACATTTGGTGCTGAGATATTTTTCACAGGGATGTACCTCATCATATCTCACCAGACATGAAGAAATCTGTGGGGAAAATTCTTGTTAGAAAGAGTTTGCAAAATAGTTATCATTTCTGCACAGGTTTCCATTTTCAAGAATTTTTTTTTCCCTAAGGACCTTTAATTTATGAGTTTAAAACATAGACACCTTCTCATTTAGCCAGAATCCCCGAAGTTCTTGATCCTGGATCTGCTGCAGGTTTAGTGTTTGTGGTATGGCATTCTATCCCATATCTGTCTGTGACATCTTGTAAAACTGCAAGTGCAGAATGCTACGCTGTACACAGGAAGCAATCTGGTCATGTTCCTTTGGTCTTTCATGTGAAACCTTAGGAGTGAGTCCTTTAACCTCCACAGTGAAATCACAACACATAAGCTATATCCTCTGAGCCTTCTGCTCCTGTTGTGAATGAAATACAAGGGGGCAGTTCTGCACTTCAATAGCATCCACATTTACTCAGCAACATCAATAAAAAAAAAAAAAACTGAAACAGGCACAAGTTAAACTTGGAAACTAGAGGTAGGAGTCAGAAAAAATGCAGCTTGTAAAACTCAATTTTTACTAAATATTATGTATTCTCTTTATAAGGTGGAGGTCATGTCTTCCACCATCCGTACCGCTGATTCAGGAAGTGCTCAGAGAAAGTCATTTTATGGCAACCAGAGGAAACATGTATGACCAACATATAGGGAACCATTGCTTAGGGAAATATTTGAGCATTCCTCCTGGATAGTCCAGTTAGCTAAGGATGAAATCTGTGATTCAATGTAAGACCCATAGAGATTTTGTTGAGAGAAGCAATATTTCCTCAAGTAATAGAAAGCTCCAACAATGTCTGATGTCTTTTAGAAACACAGGCTGTGCAATGTGTCACCTGTTGCTATTGCACTTGATATGTGTCGTAGAACCACTGGATTCAATCTGAGGTGAGTTCAGAGGGGGAAAACAGTTCTGTTTCATCTTAAATAGAGGGGAGCCAATACACAGAGCAGTTACCCCACATATGAAGTACACAGACAGATGCTCCAATAATGGCTATATGACTGAAACTTCATCCATGCACTAAAATTAAGAATCTATCAGTGTTGCATTTGATGCTCTGGGAAACAAGATAAACTTTGACCAAATTGAGTATGTTTTAAAATCTTAGGGGCTGGAGAAGTAACTCAGTAGTTGAAAGCATTTACTATTCTGCAAGACGACCTGGGTTTGTGTCCTACACCCATACTAAGTGGCTCATGGATGTATATCATCCCAGTTCTAGGAATCTGATGTCCTCTTCTGATCTCATTGAACTGCAGTCATGTGCACCACCGTGTAAATACATAATTTTAAAAAAATTAAATTTTCCATTGAATTCCAAAGGAAGAGGTCTGTGCAAATGGAATACTGCAGAAGGCCCAACAGCAGGTACTGAACATGCTTATGAATTAGACACACAAAAAGTGAGCAAAATTCACTTCTCCTTACCACATGTGTCAGCTGTGTTCTCTCAGAAATCATAGTTGGTGGCAGCAGTTGGAAGAATCCCAGGACTTGCCCAGCACTGATTGGCTCCTGCATCTGGTATACATCATAAAATACTTTTCCTTCAGGTTTATTTTGATGCTCAACTTTGCATTGCACACTCCTAGGTGTTAACATCTCTTGTAACTCAACAGAAGAAGCTATTTGATATTCTTAGCACTATAAGTACATGCTAGGATTAAGTTGTGCTTCACAGTTATTCTGTAATTGCCTCTAAAGTGCCATGGTGATTACAATAAGACAAGGTGTGTTATCATCCTCAACACTGGTAGGAGCAACCTGCCATGTATTCCAAAAGAAAATGGAATTCTCTGTGGAAACAGAATATTGCAGATGGACCAACAGCAGGTCCTGAACATGTGACAAGATGGTGAGCACATGACATAAAGTGTAGCTTTAGCAGTTCTGTACAAAAGGCACAGGGAAGGGGACTAACAGCAGGGCCACATGAGAAATAAAAGTGCAGAGAGATTCTGCTACCTACCAACGTGTTGAATTTGATGACTGATGATGTAACTGTAGGTCCTACCTCTTAGCTGAATGCTTGTATGGCTCACACCAATAACCTCTAATCATAGATCTTCATTATGGTTGCCAGCTAAAATATCCATGCAAGATTAATTAGACATTCATGTCAAGTGGATGAGAAATATACTGAAAATCGAATGTATTACTTAACTGAAAAAAAATTGAACTGAGCAATTTCTACTGCTTACTTTTACTTATCCTCTTAGAAAATATAATTAGAACTTTCCATGAAAGAAAAAAAGGAGATTAAAAACTAAGAAACAAGCCATCTTCAAAGAGTTTTTAGAGACTATTCGACATGAACCACAATTCATCTTTTATTCAGTAACAGAGCTATTTCATGACTTGACATGAAAGGGAAACGAGATGATTTAACCTCACAAGCATTAGTGGACTGGGTCAAAATTTTCCATTGTGATTTAATAAATTATCCTTTCATGTACAAAAACACGTTTTTTATGTATTCAGGGATACACCCTTCAAGAGGTACACTCTGAAATATTTCTTTTAAACATGAAAATACAATAAATGATCTTACTTCTTGTGACATTTTGTTTTATTTGTGCTGCATGTTTCATACTCATGATTATAAACTGAAATGTGACAATACTGTCATCACCAATTTTTAAGGCAACATTTTTTATCAATTCTTTGAGAAATTTTTATGATGTATTTTGACCATTTTTACTTCTTTCTCCCCTAGCCTCCAGCTCTTCCCAAGCCAACCCCCACCTCCTTACTTCTCCATCTTTATGTTAACTCTCCTTGTATAAATCCATCTAGTTCAGTGATGTTAATCCTTGACTGTCTTGTGTGTAGAGCCTACCTTAGAGAGTGATCAGCCTATCAGGGGACACACCTTTAAGAAAACTGACTCTCCAGTTCCCAGCAGGAATCAAATGTCATTAGCTCCTCATCTATGGGTGGGACTTGGTACCCACCCTCTCCCACACTGAGATAGAGCTTTCTCAGGTCTTATGAGGCTATAACTATCACTGTGAGTTCATATTGCATCTTCTCTATTGTATTGGAAAAGCACTCTTTCCTTTTAGTCATCTCACCACCTCATTTTCTTACAGTCTTGCTTCCTCCTTTTTTAGTGGTACCTTGGCTGTGATATGTATGCCTGATTTAAGACAAAGTATTCCTAGTCTTATTATCTACATATTGGTCATTTGAGTATCTCTGTTAATTGCCATCAGCCGCAGGGAAAGACTTCTCTAATGATGGTTGAAAGATATATATTATTTATAGATATAAGTCATTAGGAGTCCTTTAGTACTTTACACATTTAGCAGAATAATACCATATTCTTAACTACAGCCTATGACCTGTCTAGGTGTAGATGCTTCTCCCTGATAACTATGCCATATATGGGTTCCATGTCATGGATCAGGCCATAAATCTAACCAGAAAGTAGTTGGTATTCCCATAATATTTATGCCACTACTTCACTGCCTAGGGTATCTTGCCAGGATACTTATTTTAATTTAAAGTGTTCATAGCTAGATAAGACATGCAATTACCTCTCTCCTTCAGTAGCAGCAAACATATCCCTTTCAGCTCTATGAAATATGGTCTAGAGAGATAAAGCTTAATTTCCTTATGTTTTATCATTACCAAAACAAAACAAAACAGAACAAAACTTAATGTTATAGCTATCCTAGCTTCCAACAAAGGCATCAAAGATCCTTGGCTTATAGTGGAAATAGTCATTAGGCCACAGCTTAACTTCTTATGAAGTTCTTGCATTTCTTTTCATCTCTGTGGATGTGTAAAACTTCAAATTCCTCGGTAGCTTCATCTATGCATGTGGGAATCCATCCGTCTGTACCTCTGTTTCTCCCTCTGTGTGTGACTGATCCACAAAGATCACCCCAAACAACGACTCAGTCATGTAGTGATGCATTTGGTAAGAGTGGAGACATTGCCTGCTGATCTCATTTTCTCTGCTGGCAGTTTATTAGAAAATTACAGATTCAAAACCTAAATTTTAGGCAAACACATTTTATCTAAATCTACAACAGTAGAAAGAGTGTAATTATTTCTGACCTAATTTAGTTAAAACGCATGCAAAAAAAAAAAAATACTCTGTCATCAAAACCCGTTGTAGGTAAGTAGCTTTAGCACTAATTTGAAACAAATTATTTATGATGTCTATGGTTTTAGGTGCTGTTTCTTGAAACTTAATTCTATGTTATGTCTTTCTGATCCTATATTTTCTAAGTAGCTGGTCTTGTTTGTTTTTGCTACCTAATATGAATAGTCACTGGTTCTGGGGAGGAACTTTGAGATGTGAGGAGGCTTTGTGTCTAGAAGGCTTCAGAAAGGGTTATAATCTCTCTGGGATGTTCCATGTGGACTTTGAACTATGGGAATAACCCAGATGCCAGGGACATGCTTGGTGGAAGGACTGTGGTAATCACCTCACCCATTGGGCTACACTGGATTCTCTGTCCTTTAAGAGAGTGTTAATGGAGGAACAGCCTGACCTTTGCTGTCTATTATTACTTTTATAATTTTGAACATCGAGTATATTAATAAGTGAATTTGTTTAGTTGGCTATTTAGTTGGCTTTTTATGGTACATACATCTAAAGACAGGATATTGGTTGTATTTCTGTAAGACTGCAATCTATACAAGGTACATATTTAAGGTGGAATTCTATTTCTCTTCAAGGAGAGCATATTCTGAAAGCTTTCTTGTCCCTGCTCACTGTGTACAATGGATAGTCCCTCCAGGGGTTGTAGACACACTCCACTTATACAAGAAAAGCAGCCCAATGAGTTCTCAAAAAGCATATTCACTGCCGTGATTGAGCCTGTTAGTAAATACATTGATAATTCAACAGTGATGTCTCTTGGTGCTGTTAATATCTCAGAATAATGTTTTTAATAATATGTGAACTGAGTGCCTTTAATGTTTGACTCTGAGGAGGTCCACTTCTCTGAGCTTTCAAACAGCTTGCTTTTCTGGAATAAAAGAGATATCTGAAAGTATTCTTCTGATTTCTGAATCCTCAAGTAAATTAATGAGATGAAGACCTGTGATATAGTGATAGACTAATAAATTTCTGTGTTAAATAGTTACATAAATTAATCTCTCCATCTAGTGAGTTAGAATTGAGATTTAAGTATTTTATCAATTTTACTTATGCTTGAAAAGAGAAATTCTCAGGCATGTGAGGCATTTTACTTTTGCCATTTCCTATCTTTTCCAATGTTTCTACAATGGTGACTTGTTCTCAGTGTTTGTTTTGACTCTCCTGGTTTTAGTGTTTCGTTGTTGTGTGTGTGTGTGTGTGTGTGTTTGTGTAAAAATTATTGAATCACAGTGGTTTTCCAACAGTAACCTATCCACACTACATACTTTAAAATAATTCACTAGAAAAGAAGAACCTAACTTAAAAGAAGATGAAAATTTCCCACCACAATCAGGGAATTGATGCTTCAAGTTCACTCTCCTCTAAGGCTTTCACAGAAGCTGGTTCCTAGGTCATGGGTGTGGCATCCTGAAGACACACTGTTCATTTCACACCAGAGCTGTCTCTCTTTTCCTGTCCACAAGAAAGCATGTAATAAAGTCATGTTCTAGCTCTATGCAGAATGGTAAATGATCAAAAGAGTTGCCTTTGACGCCTTGAACTCTTGCCTTCCAGGCAAGCTTAACTTTCCAAGTGTTCTCTCCTGCACAGCTTCAAGTTGAAGAAGAGGCAGACACTTCATGACAGTTCTAGGCCCTTCTTTTTTGGAGAGAGTCATTTCAATACTCTCCAAAGCCATAAGCAGAGGGAAAGGAGGCCTTACACAGTGGCCAGTGACCACCTAGGTTAGGGATTCCAGTTAGGGAATCTCAGCCACTGAGCTTCTCCCAGGCATACTGAAAATAAGACTCACTGCACATGCAGTGCTTTCTGTTTAAATCATATGGGGAGTAAAATTCAGATACCTTACATACAAGAGCAATGGAAATCAGCTAAATGATCTGATAGCTGCAAGAGTGGATCAGGCTTACTCCTGTCATTGTCATAACAAACTTGGAGGGACATAGGACTCGTAGCTGTGTGGTGCTCAGAACAATTGTTTAAGAACTCTAGCATAGCTGGTGTCAGAATAGGTATTACAGTGGAGAAAAGAGTACAAAATCGTACATCTTTGGCTTGCAGATGAGCACCACTGAAGCTCAGGGATGCAGGGGTGGGTCTGGAGTGTAGAAAAGCCATCCTAAGCATTGCTAGCCCTGATGGCACTGGCCCTGTAAAGGAAGCTCATTTCTAATGCTGTGGGTAGACTTTCTGGAATTGTACTTCCATAAACCTTGTGTTTAAATATTTCAAAAGAGGGTTGTTGTGAACAAAGCAATGATGAGAGAAGCTAATGAGAGAAGTGGGAAGGCAATGCCAGTGTGCCTCGCAATAAGCAGCTTGCTCCTGCCATAATTTCCTGCCGACTTCCATCAGTGTGATCTCTCTGCAAGGAGATGGACTTCTAAAGAGGATGATCATCATAGAATTTTCTATGCTACTCATTGATCATAAAGTAATACTCAAGTGTATTGTGGGTTAAAGGACAACTAAATTCTTTTAGCCTGTTCTCTTGGCACGATGCTCACCCATCAGCCTTTTGTGTAGCCTGTTGTTTCCCCAAAGAGGTCACTGGTCTCCATTTCTTGGAATCACGTAGCTCCTTCCTCCATCTATGACACAAACTCCAGGGACAGCTCTTTAGTTTGGAAGGCACAGTGACGAATATTGACATTTCAAACATTTGATCAGACACCACCTGTCTACAACTTAGATATTGTCTTTTGTTTTGTTTTGTTTTTAGAGACAGGGTTTCTCAGTGTAGCCTGGGCTGTCCTGGAACTCACTCTGTAGATCAGGGTGGCCTGGAACTCAGAAATCTGCCTGCCTCTGCCTCCCAAGTGCTGGGATTAAAGGGGTGTGCCACCACTGCCCAGTAAAACTTTTTTTTAAGCCTTTTTAAAAAGATTTTTATTTATTTATTTTATGAGTACACTGCCATTCTTCTTTTTAAGACACACCAGAAGAGGCCATCAGATGTCATTCCTGATGGTTGTGAGCCACGATATGGTTGCTAGGAATTGAACCCAGGTCCTCTGAAAGAGCAGTCAGTGCTCTTAGCCACTGAGCCATCTCTCCAGTCCCGATATTGTCTAATATTCTATGACAATAAACGTGGTGGTGCTTTAGTGAGGGTATAAGCATGAGGAGTTAAGTATCCCCTGGTTAACTGAAAAACTAATATTTAATACAAAATATCTAATAAACTATTCCTTATAGTGAAATTTACTTGAATCTCACAGGGTCTACAAGTAAGCAAGGAGTTCCCTGAGATAAAGCTACATTCATTGTGTAAATCTTCATTTATGAAGAAGTTTGAGAAAAGCTATTATATGTGAAATGTTTTTATTCTTTGAAAATTTGATGCCAGCATCAAGAGAGTTTTGATTATATCCACCCCCTATTACCTTACTCTAGTTCCTCCATGAAACCTCAATATGTTTACCTACAAAACTTATGTCCACTTTATAGAAAAAGTTTACCAACCCTCTTTAAGAGGACCAGAGGAGAAATAACAAGGTGGTTCAGTGAGTGAGAGAGACAAAAAGGTCTTATAGAAACACTTAAAGATCTATTGCCCATTTCAATAAACTAATAAAGAGTGCATGGGTTCTGGTTTAAAACAGTCCTAATAAACTGATGAGAGAGAGCCAGCATTCAATCAGAAGCAACAGTCTGGTGAACTAATCAAAGAATTGCAAGCCTGACCTTAAGACCTGAAAACTATGAGCCCAGGCTAGTTGTCAGTCGATAAATGGCTCATGAACCTAAGTATTCTCACCCAAACTGAAATAATGCAAATAAACAATAGGGTGAGAAACAAAGTCTAGTTTTTCAGGCAGTGTGCCCCTTTAGCATACACATGTACTGAAAAATATCATCTGTACACATAAAAGTTTTCCAACTGATTTTAATGGCTTATTAGAATGACCACCGGTCATTATCAAACTCTAAACAACACATTTTTTTCTCTGAATAGTATTTAACTGAAAGGCACTGGAAATTTAGTGAATTAAGTGGAGAAACTTGGATATGTTGCTTAAAAATTTCAGATGCTCTTGAATTTTCTTTTTTGCTTGTATTTGGGAATTAGAAATGTTTTTCAATTCCTGTATATGATATTCATATCACACAGCTCTTCTGAAAGTTCATCTTTTGAGCTGAAATTTTTCTTCAGGCGAATAAAAGCCAACTTTACAAATGACTTTGCATATTTCTCTAGACCTTATGAAATATTTACAAACCTAGATGTCCTTACCACATCCGGGTACTTCTGACCCACCTCGAGCACGAACATCATCAGTTACCACTACAATAATTACCTTCTCTTGAGAGAATTAACAATGTATTGACCCAGGAGGAAAACGTTAGCCAAGGAGACTCTAATTAATATTAACTTCAGGTCATAATTGTTTTGTGCATAGCTGCAGCCATCAATTTGTACAAATATAGAAACCCAATTAGCATTCAGATGGCAGGTTCCTCTCCTTCCCATTACTCTAGTTCAATGCACTGGGGATGCTTCTGGTGAGTTGATAAGGACATTCCAGATCCATTTCACTAGGAGTAGATGCCATGGATGGGATGTGCCTCTGCAAGTCATTGATTTTTGAATTCCTATCCTTTGGTAACATTATTTCAGCCTCTGGGTTGCACAGAACCCAAAGTTAATGGTGCATTTTTTTTTCCCCAAAATAATGTCACATCTGTGCAAATTCCTTGCAGTTTCTGTTGTTGACTGAATGGCTCTCTGAATTCACATGAGGTTGGAATTAGGAGATCTCTGATTTCAGATGTTAGGATGCTAAGACCTATCTTTACACTTCAATGTTTAATTTGGAAGCACACAATTATAGTTAGAGTTGTCTGCATATAATAAAATGAAGGACCAAGTATGTTTGAAATTTGCTAATAATTAAGCAAAGTCATGGCTATACTTAGTGCTGTGCATATCAACAATGTGCGGTTCTTACAGTGTTCAAAGGTGTAGCATTGAGAGCTGAAGAGACACCTCTGTGCTTAAGAGAACTGGATGCTCTTACAGAAGATGTTATGACTCCAGTACTTATAACCATCTGTAACTCCTGCTCCAAGGGATCTAATGCTCTCTTCCGACCTCTGCAGGCACTGCACACATGTGTTACACACACATATACATGCAGGTAAACACTCATAGATATAAGATAGAAAATAAGAATACAACAACCACAAAAATCTCCATACATTCCAACCCTAAAATTTTTCTGTAGTGTTCTGCCTGATCCTCAGAATCAGGTGGGAAGAAAAGCAAAGATGGACTCATAACAAACAAAGCATAGGCACATGGATTCATATTTAAATATTTAAGTTAAAGGAACATAATGCTAGTCAAAAGGGCTTCATATTTATCTATGGCCACGATTATTGAATTTTTGTTACAATTGGAGAAGTTCCATAGCAAATATACATGTATATACATGTATATACACATAGCTATATTAAAATGTATGTATACAGATATATGTATACAGATATATGTAGATATATGTATGTATGTATACATATGAACCATATAGAGGGACATATATTTATCTATATCTATATACATATGTGTATAGTATACATATATTATATACACATGCATGTACATGTATACATATATATGTATGTACACTTACATGTATTTATATGTATATAAATGTGTGTTTTATTTATTTTTATTTTATGAATGTGTTGGTTTGCCTGCATATATGCCTATATGCCACATGTATCATGCAGTGCCAAGGAGGTCAGTAAAAATGTTGAATTTCTTGGAGTTGCAATTATTCAATAGCTACGTGCTGCTATGTGGGTGCTGAACCTAGTAACCCTGCAATATCTTTCAGTGCTCTTAACACTGAGCCATCTCTCTGGCTCTAATACTTATAATTTTGAAGACATGGAAACTTCTAAAATCAGAAACACACATTAGTAAACTACCTTTTGAAGTCACCCCATTTCTTCAGAGTGGAGGCTTATGATTTTCTTCATATAATTTTGTACATTCTTGAATTTATTTAGAAGAATGTATCTTAAATTCCCATTGCTATTTTTACATGTATTGATAAACATGAGATATATCTACAGTTCTAAATTTCTAATATAGAATTTTTAAAATTTTACCTTTCTGTGTCTCCAAATTTCTACATATTTATGGTGGCTATATACTGAAATATGAATTATTTCCTAATGTACAGCATTAATGAAATATGTTTATTCTGTTATTGTTGTGAAGTGATTTTTTGTTTCTTCTGAATTTAATGACCATTTTCTTTTTCAAATAATTATGCTTTGCATTTCATTTTATTTAATTATAATAAATTTTATTACATTTATTCTTTGGTAATAATATACACGTATGTAGTGATTTCTGATTACTGTTGACATTATTTGCAATCATAGAAATGCAAATTATGACTATTTTGAAATTCAGCTATATTTAACTTCAGCTATACTTTAAGGCCATATTTCATTCTGTGAATCTCCACAGTATACAGGGTTGATGATGTTAAAGAATGTATGTATATTCCTTGCAGGGAATGGAGATATCTCAATGGTTGTGAGCACTGTCAGCTCTTACAGAAGTACTGGGTTCAGTTCCAGCATAACTCCAGCTCCAGAGAATCCAATGTCCTGTTCTGACCTCCTTGGGTACTACATGCATGTGGTGCACAGACATATATGCAAGCAGAACCCCTACACACATAAAATAAAAATTAAACGTACTGATCCTAGCCCAGGTTCAGTTCCCAGCATCCATATCAAGTCTTCTTCCTATTTGTTACTCCAATTCCACCGAATCCAAAGCCCCTTTGTGATCTCCATGGACACTGGGCATGAATATGGCACATATATTTATATATACATATATGTACATAACACTCATACAATACCCTCATACATGTAAAATAAATGTTTTTTTTTTAAAGATTAACAAATGCTTGACAAGATGAGGTGAAATGAGAATCATTATCCATTGCAGTTGGGGGTGTTCAAGTGGTCCAGCCAGCAGAGAAAACACTACAGAGAATCTTAAAACAAGAAATAGAATATATATGACCCTGGTTGGCCACTCCAGGATGTACACCCAAAGATTATGTCCTTCGACAGAAACACCCACTCATCCATTTTCATTGCTGCCTGATTAACAGTTTTAGCTAGGCCGTGAAATCAGCCCAGATACTATCAGGGAATAATGGGTATATGAAATTATAGTACATAAAATGTGTTTCTTACCAACATAAAGAAAACCAAAATTGTAATATTTGCATGTAAATAGATAAACCTGGAAAAATTTACTGAGAATGGAAAGACAAACACTGCATGTTGTCTGTCATATGTAGATCCTGACATCCAACCTTTAGATTTTTGTCTTTAAATTAGGGCTTATTTAATGCATTTAAAAACTGTTCTCAACCTGTCTAATCCTGTTCCTGTATAATACAATTCCTTACAGTGTGGTGACCCCCGATCATAAAATTACTTTTGTTGCTACTTCATAATTATCATTTTGCTACTGTAATGAATCATAATGTAATGTGATATACAGGATATCTAATATACAACCCCTGTGAAAGGGTCATTTAAACCCCATGAGGGTCACAACCCACAGGTTGAGAATTTCTGAATTAGGATAACTTTAGAATTCAGTAAAGTACGAGGGGCCACTGGGTGAAGGATGCTTTAATGGAGGAAATATCAGAACAAAACAAACATTGAAACTCAAGAGAAGGATACTACGGGTAGAATATTTAAACATGGGTGGGGTAGGGGAGACAGGAAAGGTCTCACCCAAATGAATGGAGAATGTAAAAGTTATACATGTTTGTAAGATAAGAGAGGGTGGAGATATCCTGCAATACAGAGGAGATTCATAATACTCCTGAAAAGCCATGGATTATAAAACAAAATCACAATGTAGGAATAGGATACCTCCCAATAAATTCTTGATCAGGGAGGCTTGTCTGTAAGGTAGGCTCTTGCCACTCCTATCAGTTGTCAGTTGGAACTTTTGAAAGATCCCTAATGCTGAATACACCACCCACAATGACTGTAAGATATGAATTGACCAGTGAGAATGAGCTCAAAGTTTCCTCCTGTAGGCTAGCTTTTACAACATAGAAAGGGTCAAGAACGTGCTCTACAAACTGCTGGGAAAGAACGAGAATCAAAGGTCTTATGCAGCTGTGAACACAAACAACTACAAAACAACCTTCCAGCAAAATGTGGTCACTGTCACAATAGTTTCATGACTGCCATTGTGCTAACACTTGCTCCATGAGAGGCTCTGAGGCCACTCCACGAGAAGAAATTCATACCTGCTAATGTTAACTAAGTCATAGACCATGGTTGAGGAGTCTTGGTCTCTAGTTATACTGTTATATAGCTAAAAAGCCATGAAACCAGGATACTCTAAAATATCTATGGTTATAACCATAGGCCGATATTGCTTATTGTTCTACTTCATTTCATCAGAAAGCACTGGAAAAAGTCAAAAGTTTGTCACTATTAATGACACAGCTTGTCCTGAGGTCTTTATTAGGAATAGCTTTCTGTTTTGCTATGCCTTAATTTTTTATTTATGTATTTATTATGTAAATTATATATTATTTATTTATTATATATATATATGAATTATATTATATGTAATGCCATTGCTACCTTATAAATATTATAGATATTAAAAAGAAGATAATACTGTTTTAGACTCTTAATGACAACATATATGTAGCCATGATTCAAATGTGTAAAAATGATTCCTTTAAGAAATCAATTGTTTATTGTTTTCTAAGAGAAAAATATGAAGATGAAAACATACTAGTTTTAAATTTTCTGAGTATTGTATCAGAAGAGATGGGGGTACCAAGTACAGGAGCATCACAGCACATGTGTGATGATCAAAGGACAACTTTCTGGAGTTGATTCTCCCCTTCCACATTTACATTGATTGTGGGAATCAAACTCAAGTCATTAGACATATAATTGGTAAGTATCCATACATAATATTATCTACATTTTTAGAGGCTTTGAGCTTTTTCAATTTATTTATTCAAATCCATGTGTATGTTCTCCATGTGTGAGTGTATGTGCACACAACACTGTGGTGTGCTTATGAAGGTCAGAGCACATCCTATAGGATTGGCACATTTGTCCTGTTATATGAGTCCCTGGGATTAAACTCAGTGAATCAGGCTTGGCATCAAGTGCTTTTACCTGCTGAGTCATCTCACAGGCCCAATTATCTTCTTATATTTTAAAATTGTTGATTTTATTCAAGAATGAATCTTATATATTACTGGTTTTGCGCCTCTTTATTAACATGCTGGGACAATATATTTCCAGCTGGTAAATTCCATTTCCATTTTGAAATAAATATAACACTGCCATTTATTACAATTTCAATTATTATCTGACATCTGTATATTGATGTGTCGATGATTTTCAATTTTTCACCTGAGTTATAAGAAAGATGAGAAATGTCTCAAGTAATAATCTCATTGTGGTTTATAAATATAATAAATATTAAAAACATCACAAGACTTAAGACTCTTAATGAGAACATACATGTAGCAATAGTTAAACTGCATAACTATGATCTCTTAAAGAAATCAATAGTCCATTATTTTCTAAAAAAATATAAAGATGAAAATAGACTAATTTTAAATTTGCTGAATATTTTATCAGTAACAAATTTGCCCCTTTGAGTCTTATCTAACTATGATACATATGAGTCCATTTCATTAGCAAAATTTCATTATATATACACAGAGAGATGTATGCATATATGCATATATGTGCATTATACATCTCTCTCTCATATATATATATATATATATATATATATGTGTGTGTGTGTGTGTGTGTGTGTGTGTGTTGTGTGTGTGTGTTATTATGCATAATATATAATATATATAGAAGAGGAGAGAGAGAGAGGAGTGTGTGTGTATTATGCATCTCTCTCTCTCTCTCTCTCTGAGAGCATCAGAAAGACAGAGAGACAGAGAGACAGAGAGACAGAGAGACAGAGAGAGAGGTAGCAGGCACAGGAGTATCACGGCAGATGTCTGGAGGTCAAAGGACAACTTTCTGGAGTTGATATGTAGTAATGAAAACAAATTATACATCATAAAATGACTTTAAATTGATATAGTCAGACCAGTGACTCATATTTTAAATTTGTTTGCTTGTTCTTCTTTCCTGCCCTCAATTAATGGTTTCTGAGACCTTAGTAGCTGGTTCCTCATTGAGTTAGAGCTGTGTAAAACTTTCCGTGATATTAATTTTATGTCCATTTCATGACAATCTGCCACCATCCATTTTATAACATGTAATGTAAAAGCTTTCAGCTTGGTGACTAAGACTGTTTGTCATACACTGAGTGGCCTAAGTGAAAAATGATTATGTCAACTCCAGAGTAGGAGCACCGGTCAGATGAGTAGGTCAGAGGCGTGGGTGGGTTTCTGGTAATGGGCATCACACACATCGACTACAGACCTTGAGAAAATATCACTCCTCCACTGTGTCTTGAATAGAAAAAGAGAAATCTATCCTGTGGAATTTCTTTTGATCTCCAGTAGGAGTTTCCATTTGAGGAGGGCTGGCAGATATTTTTGGTCAGCTGGCTTTGAGTTACCTGGAAATGCACTCAAGAGTGTGAGGTTGTAAGGGCCATGAACTCTTTGTGAGTTCTTTGTTGACATCATGCTGAAAATTCCAAACCAAATTACAGAACACAGCACCTGTTTCCTTAATGATAATGTCCACAACCTGGTCATGCTTATCCACGATGTACACAGATATCAGCCAAGTACAAAGAGCAAACCCCGATATTTACAACAAGGTTCATGGTATAAACTGAAACAAGCCCTGCACAGCAGCATGACAGATTCTGTCAGCTTTTGCTGATCTGTTGACTGTTAAAGCATTGACCTTGTAAACATTTGGTAGAGGGATGTTACCAGAGGCTTGGAAGGGATGACACAGGGGGCTTGGTCAGCAGGCTGGGTTCCAGTTAAATATAATAGCAACAAGACACACTGCTGTGGCCTTCAAGCTCTAAAAGATTAAAGAAAAACTTGAGTCTTTTAACCACAAAAAGATGCTTCTGAGCACATAGATATACTTGCCAATAAAACACAATATTTGCATTTGAGATTTCATTGCACTTTCTAATAAATATATATGGCATGGTTTTATGTGTTAGTTAAAAATAAATGTAATTAAAAGGTATTTTGTCTGAAGAGTCACATCATTATTACTAGATTTTACTTAATAATAGTATATTAGCATTTTATTTATACTAAATTTAAATCTATACTATATAGCTATATTTGAGCCTTAAAGTATTTATACACATGATTCATAAACCAAGTAAGCAAAGTTTTGAATTTTACTAAGCATTTCATAATTGATATTACTTTGTTTATTTGTTTGTTTAATTGATTGATTGATTGTTTAATTGGTAATAATGGTGATACTGGTAAGTCCAAGTTTAATCTTTTCTGAAGCCTCAAGAATGCTCAAGACCTCTGACCCTGCACCAGAGACCTTGGAATCAGCCACTTTCTGAACAATATTCTCATGGAGATTAGCTGTTGACATTAGCATTGTCAAATATAATCATCCTGTGGCTTACTCAGGAACATGGTTTGTCTCATTTAAAGTCATGATTCAACAAGAACTTGAGAGATAGAACTTGGATCCAAGACTTGGAAATTCTGTGTCCATTCTTTGCACTGTGAATTTCATTATGTTGAGATGTATGATATGTTGCTATCAAAGACTCAGAAAGAAAGATCAATGAACTGAAATCCATAAAATAAATAGTGCAAAAGAAAGTTCTGAATGGCTTTTTGGTGTCCCGCAGCTTGGACATTAGTTTGTGTCAGCCTGAAGGCTCTGGTCACCGTATCTTGTAGGTCTTGGAATGTATGACTACAGAAACTGTGAAACATTACCTGATATCTAGCAATTGCAAGGGGAGCCAATATTTTTGAATAAAATACTTGTGATTCATGGAATAGCCAGAGTAATCAAAGTTGCAGCTTCAGGGAATTATTAATGAGTTTCAGAAGCAATCAGCAAAACTCTTTCTGTAGAATCTTGGTCATTAGATAGTTTCACTATATGCAACCCTTGGGGATGTATGCAACCTTCATCTGCTTCTTGTTCCATCTTCTCAACGGCAGAGAGACTGAGGTATAGCAACCATTAAAATATAAGCATCAGGTCTTTTCATGTGCCACAGGAATGTGCCACTGCAGCGCAGTTGGAGTCTGGTTCTAATAGATCATTGCAGGGAAGACAGGACATTCTAATAGCTGCCATCCTCCTCAGGAGACCATGGGCTCGCTGCACAAGCCCTTGATGACCAGGCTTGAGGCTCTTCGTCTGCACAGGGCACACCATTAAGTTTACTTTGATAGCATCATCCTCTTTTACAGATGGCTCAGAAAGGATAATTAACTTGACCAAGCCCATGGAGCTAGTCAGTGGAAACAATCAAGATTCAATTACAAGGCTTTTGGTCTCCTGAGGCTATTATTTTTCTGCTGTACCAGGCTGCATTAGATTTACAGACAAATTCTATGTCTGGGAACTTTTAGGTTTCAGAAAACCTGAGCACAAAAACTTCCCAATTTAATGCTTCTGAATGAAATCAAAATTCCTTTTGAAGAAGTATCAACTCAGATAAACCAGCTACTATAAAATTCGATTTAGTAAATAAAAAAGGAAAAAAATACAAGTACTGAGAATGGAGAAAATATACAATAGAGAGTATAGAGATGACCCAGGAACCAGTGTCCAGGCCCTCTGCACAGCCAAGCACACAGACATTATGTAGGAGAATCCAACCAGTTTGAAGGAAGGCCTTCACCAGAACCTCACCTACATCTCCTGACTCTTGGGTTCCAGCCAACCATGTGTCTTCCAATGAAGTTCACCTAGGTCATTAAAAACATGTTATTTTGCACAGAGAATCTGTACAAACAGCAGCCATGTTATATTGAGGATTGCCTCAGTAAATGAACTAATAATAATCATAAGAAAGCAAGGGATTTAAATTTAGTAAAATTCTACAATATAAAATTATGCAAGGAATAAGAATTGGTCTGTATTAAATAGACTATGAACTTCACACTTTGGAGAAGAAGAGTTATTTTTCATCATTCTCTTGATATTTCTATATTAGCCATTTATTGTTTCTGTATATATATTCTGCATATTGAATTTCTGCTCTTTAAAATTCTTGTTTTATTTTATAAATGTCTGTGTATTTATGAGAAATATATATGTATTGTGTATGTGCATGTGTATGTGTATATATGCCATATTTCCTCTCTTTTATTTTTTCTCAATATACTCTTTCTTTCTCCTCCCTACTGCATGCCTTTTTTATGATATCCACTAAATCTAATGAGGATTATTTAGGTATAATTTCTACACAAAACAGTATATAATTGATGTTCATAAAATACTGTCTTGATATATATGGACCATGTGAAAATATTACCACATACTATCATTTATCACCACACTTATTTCCCCCCCATATGCGCAGTGCAACATTTAAGATCTACTCTCTGCTTTCAGTAATGTCCAGAACTTTCCAGAAGCAGCACTCCAGCTCCCAATACCTGGTAATATTTCTACTCTTTGCCTGCATGGTGTTAGCTATTTTAGATGACAGATACAAGTATATATCCTATTCTTGGCTTATTTCACTCAACAAATAGATGTAAACAAGGAACTTCCCCTTACTGCACTATAGAAAGACTAGGTATGACTGGTGACCCTTATATTTCCAGTCCACACTGAGACATACAAGGTGATGGTGACAGTGATCACAGTGATAATTAGATGCCAAAAGAACATGTATAACTAACTCATGCTAGAAGCAGATTCTGGAATCTCTGCTTACACAGATGGAAAATACATTTGTGACAAAACACAGTAATGCTTAATGAAGACTGGAAGACCTATCTAAAATTCATGAAAAGACCATGGTTAATAGGCCAACCAAGGTATCCCCAGTCCAAATGCATTTGCAATATGTAACAGTGATTGTATCAGGCTTTTTAGAAAATTTAACTCTGTGTATTTTATAAGAGATATAGAAACTAAGAAATTTAAATGCACAATGGAAAAATACCACAACTATTCACAAATAATGGAATATTAACTAAAATAAAAATGATAATCTATCTTATATGAGATAAAGCTAACCTGAAAACATGCCATCTTAAGGAAAATAAAAATGTTAAATGAAGATAACACAATGCAAAAGTGCTAAATCTCAGAAAATAGGTGCTTCTCAACTCCTGTGTCCTTTGTAACCCAGTCTTAATTGTTTAAGTGAAAATTGGAAAACTGTAAAAGACATTGTTAAGCCAAAGATTGACACAGGAATATTTTTGATTGTGTATAAAAGAGCCTTTATATCTATAGTATAGAAATCTATTCTGAGGGTGTATCAACATTAAACATGTAAAAGTAAAGTGTAACAACAAAAGCAAATATATACTGCTGGAGAAGAAGAATATTTTAGATTGTTTCTCATTGTTTAAATAGTATTCAAGTAATGTGCCTATATGCTTAACCACTTTCCTATTATACTGTAACTTCCTCTTGCTTTTAGCAGTTTTCATAAGTCCTACATTCACTGCAATGAAAAGTAGCTTATTAAAATTTCTATTGTTAATAAAACTTCAAAATATATAAATATTACTTAAAATCAGTAATAGTAGAGAATTAAATAAACCATTAAAAGTCAACTTATACAGGAAATTGATGCATGGTTAACAAATGGAAATATTTAATTTCATTCCTAATGAGTACAATAAAAGTCAGAATAGCAAAGATTTCTCTATTGCCATTTAGGGAGGCTAAACTCACAGGGTCTTAGAATAAAACATCAAGGATGCAATTGGTGTAGCCTGATGGTGTTTCCATCCATCCATTCCTGATTAGGGAAATAGCTTACAAATATATGTGTTAGAAATGTGTACTGTGGGCCTTGTTGGGCATAGGTGGGAGAGGAGGTCCTTGGTCCTGTGAAGGCTGGATGCCCCAGTGTGAGGGAATTTGAGGGTGGGGAGGTGGGATGGGCGGGTGGATAGGGGCACATCTTCATAGAACAAGAGGAAGGGGGATGGGATAGGGAGTTCCTAGGTGGGGTGAAAATGGGGAAAGGGAATCTCATCTGAAATGTAAATAAAATTTCCAATTAAAAAAAAGAAATGTGTACTGTGTCTAACAATGAGGCTATAGAAACAGTGAATCTGATAGGAGACTGACATGCAATGGAAGAGGTTGTACAATAGAACACGACACTGCAGGATGGTCAAGTCAATTCCCAGTGAGCTCTCTTCAGAGCCTCAGGATTGTTGGACTTCTATTGTTTTTGCTCTTTGGAACTGCATTTCCATTGTTTAATGTACTTTGTCTGTGATTGAGGTAACCTAAGAAGGCATATGATTTCATCTTTAAATTCCATCTTCAAACTGAATTAGTCAAGAGAATGCAGCTATCAGTCACAAGCTATATATCACTACCCCATATGACTTAGGTCACCATTGCTCTGCCTTTGCAAGAGCTGGCCTAGAGTCTAGTATTTGCAGTTGGGTAAATGAGGGTATTGAGGCAGAGACCTTAAGTGTGCCAGTAATGGTAACAGAGATTCACATCTAAGACTATCCACACTTCATATGTCAAACTTCCATGGCTTCCTCAACAATGGATAAAATTTCATCCAATCTTAACCAACAGAAAAAGATTTTGTCTGTTTCCTAATTTTAAAAAATTAATTGACAAGACTTTGTCTATGACAATGTTAAAAAAAGGAGGCTTAGAAATCTGAAAATTGCCAGAAATATAAGCAATCTTGAAACTATTAAAGAAGAAATTCATAATCAATTTAAAAGAGAGAAAGTGCAAATGCACGATGAAGACAAATGGTAATATCTCATTTTCTAAGAGAGGAAATTATTCAACCCTTGAATGGATGGTTAAAAATAGTTATCATTTAAAAGTGTATTGTGAAATAATAAGCCATAGCAGAGATGGTACAGTTGGACTGGTCTAATAAAATTAAAATACATGGCAGAATGATATTAGTCTCTTTCCATAAAACTTCTCATGCTTAAAAGCATAGAGCCATGATTCAAAACTCAAGGTCAGACTTTTAGTAATTTGCCCTAAGTTACAAATAGGATATGACTCCCATATAGTACAGGGAGCCTGTGTTAAAAAGTTTTTAGGAGAGATGGTCAATTTGAAAGTGATGACCCAGGCAAGCTTCTTGGATGGCTTGGTACCAATGACTTGCTGCATGTGGAAATTATGACCCTTTCCAGATCACACACCTGAGCCTTCAACTAGAGGTTAGCCAGCCGCAGAAAGAGAGTGTAAGGAAGGTCAATTCTGAAGCACTTTCTGACCTGCCTCTTCCACCACTGACTGACCCTTTGTGTGGCCCAGGCCCTCCACTTAATTTTGCTTTTTCTTTTTATTCTGATTTGTATCAGACTACGTCTCAGCTCCTCTTCAAGCTCGCAAGAAGTTGTATGTTTTAGCATTGACCCAATACCTACTGTGTCTTTTGAACTTTCTGTGACAGTGACACCCTATTCATACAAGGGCTATGAATCTTTTTTTCATCATGTGCTCCTTGGACAGTAAGGGCAGACCCTTCCCTCATGGAATGGGTGCTCTGAGTGAAGTCAGAGAAGTCCAAGAAGTCAGAGAAGTAACCTATGTCCCATACTGCATGTTCTCTGCTCATTCCTATGGTCTCAGAGCAGCCATCTCAGGTGGTATATAAGAAACCACCACAGTCTCTTCTAATTCTTACCCCAACACAAAGGATGGCCTCTTCACTGCACTGGAGTCCATATGTCCCATCTGTGTTTTGAAAGTCTGTCTTAGAAGTGAGACAGATGGAAGCTTGAGGCTCAGGGGATGGATCAAGTGTGTCCTATTCAATTCTATCTTATATTAAGGTCTTATGTCTTTCCCACCTTCCCTATATGCAAAACTAAAGTATCTGAGTTATATTCTCCTTACTGGGTTATCTCCAATCCACTGATTTCAACTGAATTTACCAAGATCTTCTCACAGGGCTTCAGCTGAATTCAAGTTAAATGTTGTGAGTCCCTCTGACTCTTTCAAGAACCTCTGACCCCATCTTCCTCTCCCTCCCAATCTGCAGCTCATTCCCCACTTTTTCCATCCTTCTTACATAAACAGTCACAGTGTCTCCCCAAGAGAAGAAATGAAATTATGTAGAAAACGAAAACAAGTCTCATTTGCTCTGGGCTAGGAATAAAAGACAGACCTTGTGCTATTTTACCGAGCAAATCTATTAGATAAAAATTATATAATTTATTTATATTAGCTCACTGTTTTAGTTGCTTTCAAATGAAAAGTCATCATGAACAAACCAAATTATAAAAATGAATTCTGAACTTGGGGCTTAAAATTTCAGAGGATTAGAGTTTATGATTATCCTGGTGCTTTAGCAGGACCTGAGAACTTGCATGTTGATACAACAATCGGAAGGCAGAGAACTCTTACTAAGATAGGCATGGACTTTTTATACTAAGAAGCCCATCCTTAGTGGCATATCTTCTCCAACAAAGCCATCCTCCCCATACTGTTCCACCAACTAACGATGGAGTTTCCCAATATATGAGCCTATGCAGGACACTTTTATTCATACCACTACATTATCCTATTAGTTGTGTGGTGACATGGAATCTTTGAATTTTTGTTGCGAGTGGGGGACTAATTGCTTTGAGTTCTTCTCTGATACTATCCTGCAAAAGACAAGAGCTCAGTGAGAAGGAATCAAACCAATTATGCCAAATCTTCCAAATACTAACGTTACATTAAATAAATATGTTATATAAATAAAGTGATGTTTATGAGATTAAAGCAAACAAACCTTTCATATACTCATGTGTATGCAGTGTTCTCTCTTCTGCATCATTACCTGTCATTTACTGTCAGGGTAATCATTCTCTCTTCTTTCTTGGGAGCCTTTCTTAACATTTTTTTGTAGCATTTGATTTATAGGTTTCCTTCAGAAAATTGGCAAGGAAACAGTGGGAACAGCTTCTCACAAGCACCTGCATGTTGCTGGCTTGAATTTAAGTCCAATAGCTAAAAATATGCTTGTCATTATCTATGATTTAAGAACCATTGGTGTCTAATTCATTCAGCCAATAACACCTAGGGAGGAATGTCATGTTCAGAAGAGACTGAGCTGTAATTAAGCCCACATTGTCTGAATGTGCATGTCCCATCAAGATGGTGGGCAACTCCTGTAAATACTGACATGGTGTTGGCATATTCTATGTGATATTTTCCCCACCTGATGCAATTAAGCCTTTTAACAGAGAAAAGGAATGCTGGGGTTGCTGGCATATTTATTTGTATTTACAGTTTCCTCTTTTCAAAGTTTCTTTAGATTTGCTCTAGATTTGATTTTGAAGGGGATTGTGTTGGAAAGGCAATATTTACTAAGATTGTCAAGGAATTATTAAAAGGCAAAGCCCAGCCACAGTGTGTGATGTGAGAAATGTTATTGGAGCAGCAACTGATTCAATCTCAAAAAGTCTGCCTTGCAGTTTGGATGGATACAATGTGACCTCATAGGAGATATACATAATGCTACAAAAATATCATGGCAGTGCTCAAATTGTGAGACTCACACTGTGATCCACAATTCACCTGTGTTGTATACTAGGAAGATGAGAATCCCATCTTGAATTCTTGAAGAGAGTTCTAGAAGCACACATATTCTATCTCAGTTGTTTGAGTTACCATTGCAAACTCCTGGATTGGCCTGGGCATTTTAACATACTAGGCTATCTTGTGTCCATATTGCCCATTTGGTCTATTTTTGTTGCTATAACAGAATACCATAAATTGGGTAATTTTTAAAGAGCAAAAATGTATTGGGTGCCAACACTAGAGACCAAAAAAGTTAAGCTTATGTTACACTATCTTACATACTTGCCTGGCTTCACCATCACATGGTGTGGACATATGCCTTAGGAAGGGCCGTTTGTCATGACTCCATTTAATACTGGGTCATTAGAGATCCAGTTTCTCAGCACATGGCTTCTTTGGGATACACTTAGACAAAGGTTCCTCACATGGTCCCTATTATTACCTGAACCCTCTTGGATAGTTTCTGGTTTGCCACATTGTACCTGTATGTTCAGGGAAGTCCTCTTGTCTTTATCCTTACAGACTATAGAAGGAAGGAAGATCTGCAAAAAGGGATCAGAACAAGGTCTCCCAAACATACCCACTTCAATAGATCTTCATGGTTTCAAGGCAAAGGGGTGGAACTGTCAGAGTATGAAGTATCTATCTTCAGGGAAGCTTTTCAGAATCAAGTAGATCTGCAAAGTTGTCACAGCTTAACATCTACCCTTTTGCAAGTAATGGACACATAATGAGAGAAAATCATTCGATTGACCTACATCTTTCACAGAAGCTCTTCTGTACTCCATGGTGATATTACAAAGCTTTCAATAGTCCCACCTATCTCCTCTTCCCATAGAACTTGAGATAGCTGGGGGAGATACAGAGGACTCTCCAATAGCAATGGTGAATATTCATACTGTGCAGTGATAATAATCATTTTATTTCACATTTATTCTCTCTTGACATTGTTATAAATCAATTGTCTGTACGTATATCTGTTAGAAATTTCTGGGCGGGGGGGGAGACAGCAGGATAACTTGAGCTTCAGTTGATATTTTCAATGAATGCGGTCCAAATGGAAGTTTTCTTCCAAGCCTGATTATATGATGTCTACTCGGAATCAATCTTAATTGACGAACATGGATCATTTCAGTCACAAAATCAGTGAGAGTATGTGCCGTTGAATTGTAGAAAATAAGAAGATGGTAAATACAAATTCTGTTATCAGTAGAAAAACCTAATATAATAAAAATGAAAATGCAGCTTGCTGGTACCTAGAATGAGATACATGAGACAGACTGGGAAGAAATTATTTCACTGAGAGCTTTATAAAGAAGCTTTGAATGATATGAAAGGCAGACGTGGATGTGAAGAAGAGCACAAACCTGTCTTGTTTGAAGGTATACTGGAGTGGTAAAACTATCAAAATATTCCTATGTGCAAATCAACCTTCATATTTACAGCTTGCATGGAAGAACAAGATTGTTGAATGTATTCTTTCCAAAGTTCCAAGTCAGGCCATGGGAAGCCAGTACACACTGAGTGGTAGTCCTGGAATTGTATATGATCTACCTGATCCTGCTGAATGGTCCATAGGCACAGATAGATTAATCTACAAGTTCATACAGTCCTGAGCACACAGTATAAGCAGGCTGTCCTGGAGGTGCCATTGCATGCTTCCTGCCAAAAGGATGGCAGGTGACATTGGCATTCAGGCTTCAAAATAAATATGTGTATTTATCTCTTTTCAAGATTATATAGCTACTGCTCAAATTAAAAATGTATGTGAATGTAACAGTGTCCAAGAGCAGGAAATTACATAACTCTTCTAGATAATCAACTGAGAAATGACTCAGGATGAAACTGTTTGTCATGCAGGTCTAGAGTTATGATACACAGTCCCCACATAAATGTTGGGCAATGGTCTTGGCCCTTCTGTAACACTAGCAGTAGAGATCCTTTGAGTAAGCCGGCTGGGTGACTAGACTACCTAGAACAAAGAGTCACTCATTTAACTGAGAAATCATGACCCAAGAATGAATGGAGAAGTGATTAAAGAGTTTCAAAAATGTAATGAAAGCATGAACATTCATGTGCGATTGGTACACATATGTAGTGATAGTATATGAAGTACTGTGATAAGAACACTGTTTCTATGTCTTACCCTCACAGAACAAGGTACAGTACACTATTTAATGTGCTAAAATTCAATAATTCCACAAGCAATTTTGTGAGCTTGCCTGCTTTTCAGAGGACACAATTTTTGTTTATGTTAAGACTTTACATTCCCAAGTCAACAATTACGTTAACACACAGTTACAAGGACATCACAGTAATGTACCAATGTTAAAAACACAGAATAAAATATACTATAAGAACAATATATATACAGATAATAATTGCTTTTCACCAGATTGCTGTGTGACTTCTCAGGATTCTACAACATCATTTAACAGGAATATTTGTTTTGATTATAGCAAATTATTAAAGACTTTGCATACTTCTCTAACAAGAAGAAAAAAAGAAATCTCTACACTAACAAAAATGCCACTATTCATTAAATGTCATAGGTAGACATTCCCAAGGAAGCTTCTGAGTTTCTCAAGGGAATAAACAAGGGGAGAATAAGCCATCTGGAAATAGGCCCACATACTATGAGTGACACCTGTCATGCATTTACCTGTAATGATCTCTCTAAAGAAGTAGTGGGAGTAGGAAGAAGGGGAATAGGGATGCACATGTAGTCTTTCTTCATCCCTTCTTGCCTATACAGACATCCTTTCCTCATAGCTCAGAAATCGTGCAGAGGGAAACAAGGTAAACTTTGTTATCAAACTCACAGGAATATGAAGGTGTGCTGTAGGGTGGCTGCATCATGTTATTTATACTGATACTGTACATCTTCCCTGGAATCTCCACCCATGCAGCCTTGATGGTCTGTATTATTGAATTCATCTTGATTATGTCTTAGTGAAATTCAGCATAGGGTTGGCAGCTGGCCTAACTAGGGTTTCCATTGCCGTGAAGAGACACCATGACCACGGCAATTCTTATAAAGGACAATATTTAATTGGAGCTGGCTTACAGGTTCAGAGGTTAATTCATTATCGTTGAGGTAGGAGCATGGCAGCGTCAAGAAAAGCATGGCACTGGAGGAGCTGAGAGTTCTACATCTTGATCCTGATGGCAGCCAGAAGAAACTGATCCTTCCACACTGGGAAGGGCTATAAAACCCAACCCCACAATGACACGCTTCCTCCAACAAGGCCACACTTCCTAACAGTATCACTTCCTATGTTTCCAGAATATTCAAACACCACATTCTACTGCCTGGCCCCCATAGGTTCATTCCAACACATGAGTGTATATGGGCCATACCTAGGCATGGCATGATGCAAAATATGTTTAATCAAACTTTTAAAGACACATAGTCTATAACAATCTCTACAATATTAAAAGTCCAAAGTTCAAAGTCTTCTGAGATTCATGCGATCTTTAAATTGCAATTTCTTAAGAAATGAAAGTCTTAAAGCAGATTACATACCTTTAACATCATGTGTGGATACAATGTCTGAGATCCACATATGATCTTCTGGGGTTCTCCAAAAGACTTGGGTCACTTCTTCAGCTTTGTCCTCTATAGCACTCTGGTACTACACTCTACTGCTGCTGCTGCTCTTGGCACTGCCACCTCCAGTACTCTGAGGACTTCTGATGCAACTAAGCTTCACCAAAAGCCTCTCATAGGCTCCCTTCATGATGCCAAACCTCAGCTTCTTTGCATGACACCTTTAGTCCTGCAATTAAAACTATACCTTCACCAATGATCTTTCCTGGCCTCTCACAGTACCAAGCCTCTCAGCTACTTTCCATGACATTTTCATGCCTTCAAAACCAGTACCATCTGGGTGATTCTTACACATTACCAAGTCTAGCTGCACCACAAGGTACAACCTTGGCTATCTCTGGACACAGCTTCTTTGTGCTCTCAGAAAACACTTTCCATTACTTCAGTAATGCTGGTGTCTTCAGAATCACCACTAAGTTCTTACCTCCAGCTAACCAGCAGCAATTGTCCTATTAGTACCTTCTACTCTTGACTCTAAAGCCAGAGCCACATGGCTGAAGCTGCTGAGTTCTGCTGCTTGTTGGAGCTGAAACATGGCCCTCCTTGTTCTATTTTATCCTTCATTATCTAAGCTTGGACTGTCCTAGAGCTTTCTCTGTAAACTGATCTTGAACTCATATCTGCATGCCTCCGTCTCCTAAGTTCAATGATTAAAGGTGTGAACCACCACCTAAGCTTTTTCTGCTTGGAACTTTCTCTGTGCTAGACTGGCCTTGAATTCAGAGATCTGCTTGCCTGTCTCCTGTAATTACAGGTGTGTACTATCATGCCTGGGCCTAAGCTTTCCATGGACACTATGCTTCAAAATCTGAGTCAAAAGCCTTTGTCTTCCAGCCTCAAGATCTGGATAGTAGGTCCAGTCAAGTTGACAACTAGGAATAGCCAGCACAGCATACGATCAGTATTTCCTATTTAAGAAATGAATTACCTACATACAATAAAGCTCTTCTTTATCGTTTAGTATTCACAGACTCTGATAAGTATTCTTTTGAGGATGGCTTACAAACTGGAAAATGATTGGAGAGTGACTGTCCCTGGAAGCACCCAGTCCACTGCATGTGACACTTGTCTAATACTGAGTTGACCGGTTGTACTTTGCTGTGCACAGTTAACTTTCTTGACCCTTCTTCCTGGTTCCATTCTCTTTGTTTATCTAGTAATTTAGCCATTGAAAGTATCTGCTTTAATTCACTTCTGAGTCATCCTATCTTCCTGGATTTTTTGGGGATTAATGTTAGTAAATTCATTAATATTTGATGTAAAACTTCTATTAATCTCCTACAATGTGTAGCTTTTTATTTCAACCCCCATATACAATGCATTGATTTATGTCCATCACTCTAAATTGCCTTAGCTGTTAAAGAAAGTTCCCACTTTTACAGCCTAGATGAATCAGATGCTGCAAGAAACATTTCATTTTTTTTTTTTGTTTTCGAGAAGGGTTCTCTGGTAGTCGCTGTCCTGAACTCACTTTAGACCAGGCTCTCAACTCAGAAATTGCCTGCCTCTGCCTCCAAGTGCTGGGATTAAGGCGGCGCACCACCGCTGAACAATTCTCATTTTTAATGAAATTATCATTATACATTTTAAGAAACATGGCAATTCTCAAACTATTTTTAAAGAAACCAATCTCCATAATCATTGTTATTGTTTTTAAGGCATAGAGTACATGATGCTCTTTGTTCACAAATTACCTAGAATTTTAAGTTCTGAAATGCCCTAAAAGCCCTAAAGCTAGAGTAGAGGCTTTTTAGAACTGCCTCAAGTTAGATGGACCTGAAACTTCCCTGATCCACATCGTTGGGCAGCTTGTGAAGCTTCTAACAATGTCCATCAGATTACTTAATTCCCAAAACCTTGGTGTATAGATTCAACATAACAGGAAACAGAAAATACCAAAGTTTATTAGTCCTCACATAGTAATGCCTGTGAGTAACTTCATTGATTTCTCACATTTTCTGTACCTAAGGAAAAAAAATTACAGTGAGATTTCACCATCCATAATTTCTGTGTCACTGTTAGACTTTCGATGTAAAAACATCTTGCAAAGGAATCCTAAGAAAAGAAGCTTGTGTCTTTTTCTCAGAGTTTGAGGCTACAGTCTGCTATGTTGGAAAATTCATGGTGGTGGAAGCTTGTGGCAGCTGGTCATATTGTATCCACAGTCAGGAAGATGGGAGAAGGTTGGTTGACCCAAAGCCAATTAGAGGAGAGAATGTCACTATGGAAGGAGGTGACTAGGCAGTAACAAGGAGCCAACCCTCTGAATCCTAGGCTTCTCTACAGGAGTCTCCTGAAGGTCTTAAGGAGCTATGTCATGCATTCCTTCCATGTATGATTAGACATAGCTAAGAGAAGTGAGCAAGATCAAGCTTATTAATCCCCTCCCTATTTCTCCCAAGAGTCAAAGATCACATGACTCCTCAACTACCAAGAAGCCTTCTTTCATGCTCTCCCCAGAAAGTCTGGAGCTGTGTGTATAAATGACATGTTCATTATTTTAGCCTGGTAGCATATCATGAGGAGAACAAAAAGACAACCCCTAACCTTTCATACCTTTAATGTCTCAGCTAATTTTCTATTTCTGTGGAGACACAAGGTATTCAAGGAATCTTACTTTCTCTAAAAAGCATTGGGTTGGGGGCTTGCTTACAGGTTCAGAGGGTGAGTTTCTGATCATCCTGGTAGGAAGCATGGTGGGAAGCAGGCATAGACTGAAGCAGCAGCTGGAACCTTACATCTTATCTGGTGGTGGTGGTGGTAGTGGTGTTGGTGTGTCCTTTGAAGACATCAAGGTCCTCCCAGAGGAACACACCTCCTCCAACAAGACCACACCCACTAATGCTTGTTTAAATAGTCCTCCAACTGGGGACCAATGTTGAAATATATGAGTCTTTGGGAGGCCTTCTCATTCAAAGAATCACTCCTAGAAAACCTCTCCTGGCCTGTTTCCTCTATTTTATATTTTATCATATTAGTGATCTTATTACATAAACATTATAATATTCTGACTCTCTATCCACCATGCTTGACCATTTTCATATGTTGAAAACTTTTCAAACATCAATTTTGATGACTATGATATTTTAGAATATCATATATATATATATATTATATATATATGTGTGTGTGTGTGTGTGTTTCACATATATACACACATACACACACACATATGCATACATATGAAGCAATCTGGTAGGCTAGAACAGACTAGTATTCTAAAATATGAAGGTTTCTTACACGGAGCCGGGAGAAGGGAATAAATGGCCATCTGTTCATTGAGAGGGAGAGATGCTCTCACTGATGGTCCTGGATGACATAGTCCACCTTATTTTGCAAAAGCTCACAAACTCCACAAAGCTTGCAACAATCTGAATGGTCTATATCTGTGAAATTGATTCCAAGTTCCTTCTCTAAGACAATTTATTAAATAGAAGGGGAACTGTAGTTGAAACACTTTCAGAGTACTTACAAAAATCTGTACTAATATGGGGTGTGGGTAGATGGCTTGATGGATCAGCATGAAGATCTAAGTTGGAATTCCAGCACCAGAGTCAGGAGCACACACATGCAGGGCAGAAATCGGGGAGGGGTATCCCTGGGAAGTTCAGTCTGTCAGTATAGTGCCAGGTTCAATGAAAGACCTTGTTGTAAGGGACTGATAGGACACTGAATGTCTTCTTCTAGAATTAGTCCTGGTAAATGGCACACACACACATAAACATACACACACACACACACACACCACACACACACACACACACACATCATACACACAAACTAAGGAAGATAAACTCATATTAAATTATGCTTTTGTCTATTGTGCTGTTGGCTGTAATAGATTTTACTCTCTGTTCATTTGTGGAGGGGATGTTTCCTTGTTTAATTTACAGCTCTTTTGATTAGTAGGGAGGTTGCAATTTCATGTTTACTAATCATTTCTAATTATATATTATGAATCTTCTGCCCTTTGTCCTAAAGCATTCTTACATGAGGGCATTTATGAAGGTTGACAATTTTCTTATCTCATTTCCTTGAAAAATCACAATTCTTTCATGTTAATATGTATTTTTAATCTATCACTTGGAGACAGTTGTCTAATTTGGGAGTCTTATGCTAATAAAGACCTATATGGTGCTTAGTGAGTTCTGAGAATTCACAGTGATGCAAAAAATTATGCCTGGTTATACAAGTTAATTTATCTTTTCAGTTGCGACAGGCAGAAGGTATAAAAATAAGAGCAAATTAATTTGTCTCATTTTCTTCATAAACCTATTTGGCATTGAAATTCTTTGACAGCTTAAATGGTATCTTGTCAGTTGGTGGTGAACCATGGAGCAGCTCTTGATGGATGGCCTCTCTATTTCTGTGCTCCTGCTCTTTTCTTTCTCTCTTTGATTTTCATTAAATATCTCTCACCTCCATTTTTCACCTGGGTGAGAGTAAGGCCACCATTATTGGAGGGGCTTGAGCATTGAATGGTTTCTCTGCACACTCAGGGCTCTGCAGACATGTTCCAGAGCTTGTGTTGAGGTACTTCTCTGTGCCACCTATTGGACAGAAACTATTTGCACCATAGGGAGTCAGAGGCCCAACACTGATGTGGAACATGTCCTACAGATAAATCGTAAGGCCACAAAGTGGCCTTGTACATGGGTAGACTTAGTCCAAAGTGTAGAAATGCATTGTTGACATGAAGCAACCAATAATCAGCAATAAGAAGAGAACTTCCACAAAGAATTGATATTCAAGGAAAAGAGGTAACAACGATGTGGGGGAAGTGACAAGGGGTCTGTTCCAGGTATGACAAAAGCCAATGGGAACAGAGTGGGATGAGATTATCCAGAGTGTTGCCCTCACACTCAGGATATAAAAATTTAAGTGCAATAGAAAGACCTACATAATATAGAAATAGTAAGATTACAAGCACAACTTTATTAGACAAGAAGTTGGCTGTGGTATGAATTATGGATTCTAGGGGTGGATTGACCAAAAGGGAGTGTGGTAATAGTAAGTTCCTATCAGAATAGCCTCAAGAAAAATAACATGCAGAAAGAACGGCTGGAAACCAAAGATGCCAGAACTTAGTACATATAATTTTATTTATATTACCACAATTATGGACCATTCTATATGACAGAAATACACACATATTAAGTGAAATACTAAGTGAAAACAGACTATATATATAAATAAAATTTTCATTATAAGAAATGAATATTTCATTTTCAAGTGAAATGTTTATTCCATTTTCATTATAAGATGGTAAAAAGGAAAAAGAAAAATACTCTTAAGTTGGATTCCTTGAATTTTTATTTTTTAATTAATTTGGAATATATCAGGAGATCTAACATGGAAGTTCGTAAGTGGGGCTCTTTAGGACTTTCTGGATGTGAGCTATGCCTTTTCTTTTCAGAATTAGTATCAATTTTCTGCTCTAAAATCCTTAGTAAGTCAAGGAGGCAGATGTTTCTATATAGACCCTCAGTGGAATGGCTTCCAGGTTCTGACTCATGGCCTTAGTCACTTCATTATCTTTTCAGGATATTATCCGAACTGTGTACAGATGTTCAAAAGTAGATGCTCATGGGTAAAGAACAGAAAGGTGGACGGTGCCAAATATTGCTGTAGATTTCATGGGGAATTGCCAGGATGTCGGAGCTTCTTTTACAGTAAAAGAGCAGCTGCCTGAAGACATCAGTTGCTCATGATCTTGATGGTCAAAGCAATTATCAGATCCCCAGGTAAAGTGCTACCAACCTGTCATGGGACCTCTTGAGTAGACAACACTTTGGAGCATGCTTCCAGGAATTCTACTGTTCCCAAGGAATGCCACTGAGTTAATGACAATGGTGGGTCCCTACCTTTTTTGCTTGAGAAAGGACATGAATATATAGATTTAGAGTAGTTGTAGTGTGGCATGGATCCCCTGACCTCCCTGACAACTCACAAATCTGGGATTCCAGCATGCCAGTGACATCCCTATATTTAAGCAGAAAACTAAAGAACCAATGTGAAGGCAACAGAGACACTGATCTGAGACAATGAAGTCATGCCTTCATTTCTGTAGCCAGTGACTAAGTGAAAGATTCTCATCTGTGATGTACAGGATGAGTATGCTGATGTCTGTATGCCTGGTACTTTGATATATCCTCCAGGATGGCTTTTACAAACATCTTAAGATGTAGGCCAAATATCATTATAACTCTTGGTCTTAATGACAAAAGGTTTACAGTCTCTTGAGAGATCCAAGCTGGAAATACACTGTTGAAGTGTGGAGGCAATACTGACAGTGTGTTGTTCTTACATGTAGGAACAGACTCTTTATCTCCCTATGACAGTTCTTGAAGGCATCCAGAGTGGAATTCTCCACCATCACCATCACCCACATTCAAGCTTTCTTTTGCATAATCGACCTCTGTATGAAGGGGCTTAATATGGTGTCTACAAATTAAAAGTTGCCTTTGTCAACTCCCCTTGTCTTCAAATTTACTGAGTATGGTATGGCATCACCTTCAGGAATAAAAGCTGGGACACTTTTATTGTCACTTACTGACTAGCCTGGCCTTGGACAGAAGACTCCATATCACTTTTTAAGCTTCTATAAGACAGGTGGACATACAGTCCTTCTCTCAGAATTATTTTGTGAGGGAGAAGTGGGCATTGAGTTCAATGACTGTCCTGCAGGCAGCTCAAGGTAGTTCTTGCTCTCACCTAGCTGCTAGAAGATGGAGGGGCTAATGCTAGCAGCAGTGCCCAGGAGCCTGCCATCCAGAAAGTTTTTCTGCAGGACTCACTGTCTCTTACTATTAATCTATGAAAAGGAACTGTTACTCTGAGATGATATGCTTACCATACAACCACTAATTCGTAATGACTCAAGGAACCGGCCTTTTACTTCTCTGTATCACTTCAGGACAAATGGAGGAGGCTATTGAAGTCATACTTCAATTAATGGAGGAACCAACTTCCAGAAAGGCATAGCTTGGTGATTTCATCATTAAAATAATGGCTTAGAATGTGCTTATGTGAATCAATCAAGCTATAAGGTCACACACATTAAGGTGTCTTGTGAGATTATCATTATGTGGTTGTCAATTTGACAAATAAATACTGCATCCATGATAGGGATCCCATGAAACATGAGTTTACAGGCTCAGCTGAGAGTAGGTTACCAGATGACCAACAGAAGATAAGGGAAGAAGCAAGGAAGATAAGGATGGCTCTCTGCTGCCCCAATTGCTCATGGGACTTCCTGTGTGGAGGATGTAGTTGGAAAGGAATCTGAAGGTTGGTTAAGATGAATTTCTCTAGTCTCTTTGTGCAAACAATGCCTGATTATAGGTGTTATTAAAATTCACTGGGTGAAACCCCACTTTAAGGTACATCCTTACAGCTTCCTCAGGTCCATGAAATAGCTAACACATGGCAAAGGTCTACTTTTGTTGGCTTTCCTCGGGTTCTGTCCACCTTGTTTTTGAGACAGTGTTTCTTGCTGAATCAGAAGCTAATCGTTTAGCTCAGCTAGCCAACAAGCCCCAGAGATCTGCCTATCTCTTTATAACTCTGAGATCAAGAACCTGTGCCAGTGTTCAACATTTACTTATTGTTTGAACTCTGATTATTACACTTACAAAGAAAATCCTCTGGTTGAAAAAGTCATATCCCAATATCTGAACATTAATTTCTCTACCTCTAGAAGGTGGGACATCCAAGATTAGGATTCTGACAGATCTGCGTCCATCTTAGACTTGTCTTTGGGTTCATATTGTTTTTTGATGTATTTTTACATGATCGAAGGGAAATCAGTCCTCTTGGTCTGTGTGATATTAATCAGATTGATGATAGTGTGTGCCCTATGCTCAAATCACCCTAATCAAATCAACTCCTAGTATTACTATGTTGGAGAAAAGGTTTCAATATGTAAGTTTGGAGGCTAAATATACCTTGAGTAAGGAAATAGATTTTGAGAAACACCAGCAATAGCCTTAGGCTAAGTAGAAACTTTAGCTATATAGGCAAGATGCAAAAATAGAGCCTTTTAAGTACTTATATTAAATGTGAGCTACCTATATGAAATAAAAAAATACTTCATAAAGTACCTATATGAACTGTCCATCCATCTGCAGATGAGCCAGTGTTTAAAGTTAAAATTGTTAATGTCAAGAAAAAAGGAAAAGAACAGGGTTAGAGTCTATGCTTTCCATATGAATGTTACTGCCTCTGTTAAAATGCAAGCCATTGTTCCCCAGGCTGAGATGCAGAAGATTAGCTGATTTCATTTTCCAACTGTGTAGTTCGGTGTCAGTGCACAGAACAATGAGCTTTAATAAACCTAGGGAGACAGAGCCACACAATTTTGATCTGCAGGTGCATCTAGACATCCCCACCACTTCTCTGCTCTTCCTGTCTCTTCCTTGTCTTATGAATAAGAAAATTATGCTTGACTGCAGAAAACTTTATGGAACAAAGAATTCTGGTGAACTTCAATATCCTGTTCTTCTATATCCCTTGTTCAAAATTTTCCCTCTAGACAAAATGAGGAGAGAAAGACTACACATATGGCAGCTGTCTTTCTATCTAGTCCCAGTCTACATGGGGCCTTTGACCTGATAGTGGTTAAGATAAATACTATTTCCTGATGGAGATGGTTAAGATAGGCTCCTTTTCCTTGGTGCCAGTGGGTTCCCTGTATCTGCTGAAGGCATTGCATAGGATGAGATTCTTAAGTACAGTAATGATTGATGGGAGACCTCTCATTTTCATCTCAACATAGATCCTGAACTTGAAACTCACTTTTAGATATGATCCCCTGCCATTTTGAGAAATTTTCATATAATAGAGATTTAGTGATTAAATCCCCTTCAACTCAAGAAACTTCTATTAGAATCATAGACTCATGCAGATTTTTTTAAGATGGAGAAAGACAAGTAAATTATTTTAATAGATTATGCTATATTCACAGAATACATGTTTCTGATGTAACTGAATTTTGAAATTAAAAAAATAAATTGAAGATTAAAATAATTACCAAAGTAAAAATTCTGAGACATTCAGAAGATTGACAGATCATATGAAGCTCCAGAAGAAGGACGACCAAAGTGTGAATGCTTTGGCCCTGCTTAAAAGGGGGAACAAAATACTCACAGGAGATAGAGGGTGGGAGGGACTTGAGAGGAAGAAAGAAGGATGAGGGAAAAAGAGGGACATGATAAGGTATGGGCAGAGACAGGGATGATACACATAGTGTCAGAAAATTGAACAGAAGTGTGGAGCAATGGGGAATGGGGACTTGGGGTAGCCACCAGAAAGTCCCAGATGCCAGAAAAGCAAGAGGTTCCAAGGACCCAATGGGATGAGGTTAGCTGAAATGCCCAACAAAGTGGAGGGAGAACCTCTAGAGACCATATCAAGAGTCCCAAGAAAAAAACAGTTTCTCCTGCATTCTATGATACCTCACAGCAAGGACTTGATACTAAGGTCACTTGTGGGTAGCTTTGAGATGTAAAGATATTAGACAGGCATAAAGAGGTGACAGGTGAGAAGAAATTGAAGGAGGAGAAGGAAAATGAAAAGAGAGGAAATGAGAGAGGGAAAAGAAGGGAAGAAGGTAAAAGCTGAAGTTGTATGAAAATAAATGGAAGAAAAGGAACAAAGGTAGGAGGATTGACATAACACAAAGAGGGAAGAGAGAAAGAAACACAAAAGGAGAAGTTGTAAAAGACAAAAAATGTTAGGAGGTGACAGAAGCACAGGGGAAAGAATGGGGCACAAAACAAAGGTAGTCATATAAAATGGGAAGAGAGGTAGGAGGGAAAAGGATGGGACACACAATGAAGGAAGTCATATAAAATGAAAAGATGGTAGGAGAGGAAAGTGTAAGCAAAGTAAGAAGGAACTTATTCTCATGGACCGATAAAATACAGGTGCTTAGAATCAGCTCTTTCCACATCCACCTCTAAATGAACTGGGTGCTGTTCTTGGTAAAGCTGTCCTCTTAGGCAAGAATCATTCTATTGTTCTGAGGCAGAGGCTGGTCCAAGAACATTTGCTTCCTATGTCAGTGATTCATGACTGGCAACTACTTTCCTCAGTTGGGCTTGCAGAACCTACCTGAATACACAGGCTTGGTCATCAAGTTTGTCACTGAAGGGTCTGCAGGTTGAAGAAGAACCAGTCTCATCATTTGGAGGACCTTGTCTATAGATATATATATATAGACAATCAGATAATATACATAATCCTATGTTTGCAGAAACTTGACCTAAGATATAGACTTCCCATTTGATTGTTTCACAAAAGAATAGAAGTATACTGTGTGTGACTTTGTGTTCTCCACACCTACCAATTTTTGTCCTGTAGTTTTTAACAATGTTGAATGCATACTTTTCTAAGTTAAAGGGAGTGGTTTGGACTGTGAAGTAATTTGCCACGACCAAGTTTTTTGTTGTGCCTGTGGTTCTGAGTTTCAAGGTTTTTAAGTTAGCAAATGTTTCCTTCTAATATGGCATTTCAGCATTTCAGCAGATAAATACAGGCCTCTGAGTCAGACTCAGTTCACAGTTGACCTGTACTAGATACTACTTATACATATCAATATTTGTGTCTATTTATAACCCTTTCTGAGGACAAGACAAATCTCTATTGACAATAAGTCCAACTGAGGATAAGCACTGACTGGTAAGTCAAACTGCATCTGCTCTGTGGTGTGAGAAAGGCAGAAGGCTATGGATGGCTCTGGAAAGAATAAAGCTAAGCAAACATTTTCTCAATAGAAAATAGAAGGCCCAAAGAGTAATATGATAGTAAATTTAGCACCAACTTAAAAACATACCACTAAAGTACCTGTTATTATTATTAATGATACAAAGTATACTGTGGCTGTGGAAAAATTAACTGGTCAAGTATGATAAGTAAGATTAAGTGAAAAAATTTTAAAGTCTACAGTATTATCCCAGTAGCCTTTAAGTTTACTTCTTTTTATATTTATAAAGTCTTAGAGAAGCAACTGAATTTTCCATTAATAATGCATAATATTTAGGAAGAAAATTGTGAACATTTTTGCTGTAACAGATGGAAAGATTTCAAAATGTCTTTAGATGTAAGTGCAATTGAATATTAAGGGCTGATTTTATAGTCTGTGCTCCATCATCCAATCTGATTGAGCAAGTATTCAAATGATTCACACATATGAACATACTAACCATTTTATTTACTTTGAGCATAATTTAAGTTATATACTGATTATGATACATCTAATAAATCATTTAGTCATTTTGTCAGAATGAGAGGCTTTGGATAACACATGCAAAATGTATTGTCTATTATTTATACCATCCTGGGCAACTATCTGTGTCTACTGGGTTTATCTCTTTGTCTGTGCAATGAGTATATTACTTTGTAGCTAATGCCCACATTGTTCTATTAAGTACTGAATATATTAATAAGTACATGTTCTTTGGTAACCAACATATGTATTAAAACTAGATAGAAGCACTTGATTCTTTTCAAGTATTTACTGCTTTTTAAACTTCTTATTGGTTCTTTGTGAATTTCACATCATGGACCCAACTCAACTCATTTCCCCTAACCCTCATACATGCCTTTCACCCTTCCAGCCTCCCAACCAACAGAGAAAATAAATCTCATTGTAGAAGTGGTAATGTGTCCAACAGTATACACTTTGTTCATACTTCTCTGTTTATAAATGGTCATTGCAATGGGGTGTTGGCCTGGTACCTCTGGCTTCAGCTACTCCATTGATACAGGAATTTTACTGGGACTCCTCTCTGATACCCTGTCATTACCCTGTGTCATGGAGATCCTGTAATTTTGGATCCATAGGACTAGCTCCTTTATGCTCTCTAGTAGTTCATTGATGGGGTAGATGTTGGGATGGATCAACCCAAAGTCCTGAATCTAGGCCTGGTAAGAATCTGAGATGGTCAGCCTACCAGCCCTCCTTTGGAGCTCACTTGTCTCTCTCTACCATCATGGTCAGCTCTACTGTACTGCCCAGGTGAGCTGCAGGGCCTACTCTCCTACTTTCATGACACCATGAGGCCAATTCTCCTGTCAGCCTGCCACTGGTGGCAGAGGCAAAAGGGAATCTCTTTCTTGCTGATGTCACCACAAAGCAGACAAGAGTCAGGATTGGCTCTCCTGTACTCACACCCTTGTGGTGGCTCACCTGCATCCCTTATATATAGGGCAAGCTCTAGTATGCTACAGCAGATGAGGAGCCAAGGCAACTCTTTTGCTGTGTTGACCTGGGAGCCATCTCTCCTGCCTGCAAAAGATAGCACAGGGCAAGGGGTGGACATCTCTACATTGCTCATGTCACTGCATGCCAGATAAGTTGTGGGGCCAGCTCTCCTGCTTTCATGACCATCGGGCATGTCTTCTACCTGCTACAGGTGATAAGGAGGGAGGGAGGAAGAGGGTATCTCTCCCTTGCCCATGCTACCACAAGTGATAGGGCCAGCTCTCCATGCTTGCATTGTGAGGTGGGGGTGCTCACAACAATTCCCTCAATGTACAGGACTGTGCATTGAGGACTACAGTTGGCTGTGGGGAGGTTTGGCTCTTGTACTTTCATGTCCCTTGAACCAGCTTTCCCACAATGCCCAGGTGAGGGGTGGGACCAGCCCTGCACAGCCCTCTGACATCAACATGTCCCCAGGCAACACACCAGACCAGAGATGTCCACTTGGCCTTTGGTGGTAACAGATTCCTAGCACATCAGGACCACAGACCAGATGTTGCTCCTAGGGGCATCACAGGCTGAAACCCCATCATGGTTCCAGGTGGCATTACCAGCTGTTCACATCAGGCTGTTCCTCACTACCCTCAAGTCTCTGGTTCTGCCTCTCTTAATTGTGCCCACATCGTTCAGATCCTCTTACTTGCTCCTCTTAGAAATGTCAGTGATCTCTGAGTTTGTAGCACAGGACAGGGGTCATCTCAAGCATGATTTGTCTACATGTTTTTTGTGTGCCCGTGGAGGTCAGAAGAGGGCATTGGATCTCCATGTAACTGGCATTGTGTATACTTTTTAGCCTCTGTTTTGATGCTAGGAATGGAACCATAGTCCTTTGAAAGAGCAATGTGTGCTTAGCCACTGGTCCATCTCTGTAGCCTTGATGACCTAAACCTCAATCGAAAGAATCCTAAAATACTCAATATTAGGTTTCTGAGATGTTACAACAGATAAATGAGTAGAATTTAATCCCTGGTTTCAGGATGGAAGAAACAAGTTATCCACCATATGTTAGCCATGGCAAATAAGTTTCTCACACACAAATCATAATGTGTACACACACACACATACAAAGCACACATATCCCCCCACACTAATGGCATAATTTAAAACATAATTTTAAAGAAGAGTAGAGCACTCATTCTGAATGCTTAATTGAGTTTCATATATGGGAGGTGTTACACTTCTGAAGGTCATAATCAAGGAGCAGAATGGAGCATTTATCTATACACAAGGACATACTAAACACACAATGTTCTAGTGGATGAATATTGGATAGCAAAAGATAATTGTATGATCTTACTATAGATACTCATGTGGCAATACAGATTTCAGGCTTTGAAAAGTTGCTATATTTTTGTCTTAGTCAGGGTTTCTATTCCTGCACAAAACATCGTGACCAAAAAGCAAGTTGGGGAGGAAAGGATTTATTCAGCTTATACTTCCACATTGCTGTTCATCACCAAAGGAAGTCAGGACTGGAACTCAAGCAGGTCAGGAAGCAGGAGCTGATGCAGAGGCCATGGAGGGGTGTTACTTACTGGCTTGTTTCCCCTGACTTGCTCAACTTGCTTTCTTATAGAACCCAGGACTACCAGCCCAGGGATGGCACCACCCACAATGGGCCCTCCCATGCTTGATCAATAATTGAGAAAATGCCTTACAGCTGGATCTCATGGAGGAATTTCCTCAAGGGAGGCTCTTTTCTCTGTGATAACTCCAGATTGTGTCAAGGTGACACACAGAATAGCCAGTCCAATTGTGATGTGAAGAATGCGCTGACCAGACTCTTACTGCCTGCCACAAAATTCATGCGCCATTACAGATGCCATGACCAGACTACAGAGCAAAGAGACAGCTTCCTTTCCCTTGGGAAATTTGTGTCTGGGAATGAAGAAAGCTCGCAATGGATAGGTACATATGTAGAGGGCATCTGCTCAATACCATGTGAACAATGACCACAGACATGATGTTGACAGACCCTGAAGTAGTGGAATATCCTATTATCGGGCATCAAGGAAGGACATCCTTAAGAAAGTTGCTTTAAGATTTGGAAATAGATGAGGGTTGGATACAAGGTTAATGCTGCAGCATATCTAAGGATAGGACCATCACTAGGGTTGTGAGAAGGGTTAAAGTAGGGATCATTGCTAAGTTTGGGAACATGGCTAAGGCCAAGGGCAGGCTAAGGCCTGCCACCATGGTTAAGATGGAAAGCATGGCTAAGGGCTGGGAAAAGGGCTAAGGTGGGGAGTATGGTTAAGGGCTTGGCCTTTAAAGCATCATGAAGATCTGCTGCAGGTGCTGAGGACAGGAGTTCTCAAATACAAGGGCAAGTACAAAGAGGATCAGAAGAAAAAAAAAAGCCTTGAGGAGTGATGGGATGACATGAAGCAGAGGTTGTAACCTCAGGTGGGGAGTAACCTCTGGTGATATCCTTGAAGCTTTACCTCCAAAGTTATGAGAAGATACAGCTGGTTCTGTGTTGTGGCTACCCAACTTGAGATGTGACATAATCGTGTCACTGGTTACTCTGGCATAAGAAGATAAGAAAGGAGCCACTAGATTAGTTAGTTCTGTTGAGAATGCTGAAGAGGAAGGTGGTGTGAGGTGTCCAGCATGAGCATGTCTCTGAAAAGACATGGAAGAGCTGGCAGACATGAGGCTTTGGGACTCCAGGAATGGGAGGACTGGAGTTGGTGTGTTGCTTCTCCTACTGGACCATGCTTCAGAAGGAAGCATTTGACCACAACTCTGGAACTTTAACCCATCAAATAACCCAAAATGACCTTAAACCTGAAAGTCCCTCCAAAATATCCTCTACAACAGTAATGCTATTCTGAAAGAACAGAAGAAAGTAAACAGAAAGTGTGTCTCTCAGGTCATTCACATACTTACTTACAGGTCTTGTTTGACAATCTACTGTCTTGTGGCCTTTGCCATTTTGACATTCTTCCCACATTAAAAGACTTCCTGGGTATGAACTACAGAAGGATACATATTTTCCCCTGGTGAAAACGTGTCCCTTGAGAGCCTTGCACCTCATACTAAAGAAAGAGATGTAAGGAAAGCAGGTGGATTGAAAGCATGTGCTGCATTCTGTTTTAATCTTTATTTTTAGATCAATGCTAATTTCAAAAACATAAGAAAAGTCACCCTGTCTACATGTTTAAAACCTTGAAGTCCGTGAGGAGCATCTTTATGTTAAGACACTCAAGAAAATCACCTACACTCTGTGTATGACTTAGAAAATATTTAACCCATGATTAAATAATGAATGCTTCCTATTTCAAAATTCAAAAAGTGATGTCTTGCCTGCACTCCCTCATCTTATGTTACAGCATATGATATAATAATTAGATTAATGAGTATAATGAAGTTTGCTTGGCATAAACAAGCAAAATGGACTTAAGGGTAGATTTTTTTAAATCAGCAAATACACATTCCTACAATTAGAGGAACTGTGTATGCCCACTGTCACACAGCATGGGCTTTGTGTGTTATAGGACAACATGGTGCAAATCGTAATGTTGAAGAGCAAGAGATTCTGCTAATAACCAATCACATATATTGGAATCTCTGGGCTGGGGTTCTATGTCTAACCACACATGGAGGCCAAGGTTAGTCTGCCATCAGAAGTCACAGCCCTGAAGTTCCAGTGGGACTTTCTTCTCCCTTCAGTCAACTTCTGGAGCTAGATATTCCCTGAGGGCTATTGCTCTTCCTCACAGTCCTGACAGAGGCTATAGAGCTCCACCAAGCCTATTTAGACTCCACTTTCTGAGATTAGATCAACATGAAACGTGTATCTCACAAAGAATATATGTTACATAACCTGCTGTGTGCTTCCAGAGGCCAGTTCACATAGTGGTTGCACATTTTGAATCTTGCAGTTCACATAGTGGTTGCACATTTGAATCTTGCGCCACAGTACGTGTGTTTACAAACAGGGGCAGGAAAGCCTGAATCAGACAACATGGACAGATTTTGCTAGGAAACCATGAAGGATTGCAATATTGGCTAATGGAATTTTGTTAAAAGGCATATGGAACCATACCAGGTCTCTTAATGTGGTGGTACTTACTTGTGACATGGTGGTAAGCACTTGAATTGTTGACCCAGGACTTTGGGTACTTAAAATATTCATATTGGCCTTAATACTAGCAGGAAAAGAAAAATTGTACCCATTTAATTTCCTGAGGAACTTTTTGTTTATCATCTGTGATTAGTTGACAAACTAATTTTGTCAACTGCAAAGCTTGGAAATGAGAACCATGCAATTTAGTTACCAAACAATAATAAAGTAATAATAGTAGCAAAATTTTCATGTACTAATTAAGTTTATTAGTTCCTGTTTGGCTGTGGTCATATTTGTCCTCAGTATACATGGTCCATGGGCTGTAGGTTGGCCATAACCTACTTAATTGTTCAAAAGGTGTTCTGTAAACAAACATCTAAAGTTCTCACTTTACAGATGAGAATAAAAGATTAAAATGATTGCTAAAAGTATGTGACTTCTCAAGGGCAGCTCACATCACTGCACTGGGGTAGGTGCACCCAAAGTCCTATCAATGGTCTCATAATTAGTCTGTGGGATGCTAACATGTTAGTGTTTCTAATAGACCAGCCTCTTTCTTACTAATGGTAGCTACATCACAGCTTATGTACTAAGTGGTGGCTTATCAATTATCCCTTAGAATGTGGCTGTGATCTAGTTAGCCTTCAATCGCTCTGCCGTGTGTCCCCGGGGCCACTCTTCTTTACATTCACCTGAGTTATGTCAGGGTAGCCACCAGCACTTTATGGATGTGTCTAGGCTTTCAGATTTAAGAGCCACACTTCAGAATTTCACTAGTGGACAGTAAATCTCAGTGTAAAAAGTGAATACCCAGAATGCACTGAGAGAAACAAATGGATGAGGTAGAAACAACTTGTGTAGTTGTCCATAGGTTTTCAATTTGATTTGCTGACTTACGAAGATGTCACAGAAGCCTTAGCTCTCAGTGACATACTCCTTACTGTGAAGGACTGTGTTTACAGTACAGAAAAGCCAGCTGTGTCCCCAGATGTCTAACACATGAAGTCAGCCATTGGTTCTTTTCTATCTATTTGCATTAATTTAACTTCAATTTTCAAAGTCCCATTTTTTGTTTTTTTTAAGAAAAGTTTTCTTTAGGACTTTGATCAAAAGTAATTGCAGGTTTGTGTAGACTCCGGTTTTCTGATCATGAGGTTAGAACAGATGGACCAGATGGAGAGCACATGTCCTCATGGACCCTCTGTGCCTACAGCCTGCTGTAAACTTGCAAGAGTCCATCTAGCCCTCAGGCACATAACAAGTGTGGCTATCTTTCATTCTTATGTTCCTCACGAAGAAGGAAGGAGCCACAACCCAGCTGGGTATCTGTTGATACAGTTTGTTTCAGCAATTAAGAACTAAAGGTGGTAGGTCATGCTGATTCCCAAGAAAGCATATAATAGTCCGACAGATTTCAAGTAATTGCACTCCTGTCTGCATTTTTCTGTTTTTTTTTTTTCCTTGGTTAGTAGAAATAGCAAATATTTTCTTGTCTGCTGAGAAACTCTAAAGTGCTGGTACCAAAACTTAATACTCTATGCACAATGTAACAAGGATATTGGTCCTCTTCCAGGGTACATACTGACTAGAATTTAAAGCAATCAGCTTTAAAAGTTTAACAGGGACATAATGATGCTGACGGCTTGTCGTGATTCCTCAAAGATACAGGATCTGAATCTTACTAGCCATACTTTCAGATCTCAGTATGGTCTGGAAGTCAGGATCATAGCTTTCTATTGACTTCTTGTTTCTTCATTGGCTTGAATTTCTCTGACAACTTTTTTAATTGATAATTCTGGTAATCCTTGATGTTGGAAGAAGAAGAGGATGAGAAGAAAAAGGGGGATGATTAGGAAGTAAAGAAGGAGAAAGAAGGAAGAGGAGGAGGAAGAAGGATAAGGAAGAGGAGGAGGAAAGGTTTTAATTGTTGAAATGACAGAGGGAACTGCTAGAGACATCTGGAAGAATCCAGAACAGAGAGATGCAGAAGTAGATTGGACATCACCAGGGCTAGGGAAGTGAGAGAGGAAGTGAAAATAGTGGAGATATTGAAATACCAAGGGATAAAGAATAGAGTAGAGTTAGAGGGAGCAAGAGAATAAGAGAAGGTGTATGGGAGTATGAGATATAATAGAGCACAGTGTGAATAAGAGAAATAAGAGAGAGAAAGAAAGAGAGACAGAGACAGAGAGAGGTGAGAGAGACATGAGAGCCATAGAGAGAATACTACACATGTGCACAGAGCAGGGGGAAAAGAAGGAGAGGAAGAGAAAGGAGTACAGGGAGAGTTGGGTGAGGGAGGGATAGGGAGATGTGAAAGCCAGAGAGAATACTACACACTTGCATGGATTGGGGAAGAGAGGAGGTGAGAGAGGGAGAGAGAGAGAGAGGGAGGGAGGGAGAGAGAGAGGGAGAGAAGGAGTACAGGAGAATAGCAGGATTACAAAAGGAGAAAGAAGAAGAAAAAGAAGGAAGAGGAGAAAGGAGGAGGAGGAGGAGGAGGAGAAAAGAAGAAGAGAAGAAGAAGAAGAAGAAGAAGAAGAAGAAGAAGAAGAAGAAGAAGAAGAAGACGACGACGCAGAAGCAGCAGTAGCAGCAGCAGCAGCAGAAACAGCTAGGAAGTGAAGCTCATGATCTAGAGAAGTTTAGGGTAGGATGGAAAGTGAGAAGGCCTGAGGTGCTAGCACTAGCTTTAAAATGTGTAACAGATACTTGTAATGCGGAGGGTGCCTAGGGGCAGGTGAGTTATATATGCTATAGGCCCCACAGGTAGCCATATATTCCCTTTGCCAGAATTAAGGGAAATGACTCCTTTTGGCAAATGGGAACTAGTCTCATAACTTCATGTGGAATACTGGCTTTTAGCTAGCCACCAGAAATTGTTGTATTGTCCATATTGAGCTCAGTTCTCGATATTTGCACAGCCTGAGACCTAACATCCCTACTTTTGGTTGACTATAAGGATGGTGTAGTCTCCTCTGTAACTGCTTCAAAGCTGGGAAGTGTCTTGTGGCAGTCCAGGGAGGCTGGAATGTGGGTAAAGTCTGGTGGGGAGAGGAGGGTTTTATATAATGGCCGAAAATATCTAGACCTGCAGGACCACATCAGGCTAGTGACAGTGACACAGAAGCCAATTTAACGCAGTTGCAGGATCACAAGTGATTCCTGGATGGTGTCTGTCAGCTGAGTGGAAATCTATCATGCATACATACCTATCTATCTGTCTATCTATCTATCTATCTATCTATCTATCTATCTATCTATCTATCTATGGAAGAAGGTAAAGTTAAGGGGCTTAGGAGAAAATCCTTATCTTGGGTGTGACTTGAAGCTTCTGGGCCTGTCTTGTGGTCCTGGTGGGAGGAGGTAGGGCGTGGAAAGGAAAGACCCCACCCTCAGAGGCAGGCTGTAGTCAGGAGTATTTAGGCAAGGGATCTGGTGTCCACTGGACCTGTATTGATGGATCCAAATCGTGACTTCCTGAAACTTACATGAACTTTTAAAAGTTTACCAAAAAAAAAAAAAAAAAAAAAGAGATAAAAGTTTTAGATATATTAGCAGGACCACCGTCTATAATCTTCCCTGAACATCTCTGTAGGAGAAGCAGCTAAGGAATGTCTGTGAACAGTGGTAGGAAACCCAAGCCTTTGATCCTGAGTAGAGCTGAGACTGAAGAATGTCCGTGTGCTAGAAGCAGGTCCAGGTGTGGAAGGGTTGGACAGGGGAGTTTGCAGTGCAATGAGGAGCACTATTAAGTCTGTATTTAGCAACCAATCAAAGGAAACTTTTTCTTTTTGAGCCTGTGACAATGATAATAGTTTTTAAGAAACTAGACTAATAATTTATAAGAAATTTATTGATTAGTAGATGGAGAAGTTTTAACATCATATATATGGCTCTTTAAGTCTCGATTTTTACATACCTTTAATCACTTGTATTAATTCATCTCAAATCACTTTCTTTATCTTTTACAACTTCCATAAACTTTAAACTTCTTTTCTTTCATCTAGGAATATTCAGTCCTTTGTCATGAGACATAGGTGCTTTATTTCTGAGAGAGGTCTTTTTGCTTGCTTGTTTGTTTGTTTGTTTAAAGGAGTAGTAAAAGTAAATTTTTAGTTAATAACGCCAGCATGGTAGCTTGAGTTTATCTTTATGATTTGTGAGTTTATCCTTCTCAACATGAAGCCTGTCAGTGAGGTAGAGGTAGAGTCTTTGAGTTTGCGTTTCTCAGAAGAAAACCTAGTGGATCTAAGAAAAGGCAGGCCTATTTTTTTTTTTTTCCATATGAAATAAGCTAACCAGCAGCTGCAGCCTTGAGGGGGAGGAGCTGACCAAGGTCTGCTTGCTGTTGCAGCATCATCTTCATCAGAGAGATTTGAGTAAGTTTAAACAATGATCTTAAGAGATTTTTTTTGAGAGCAGAGAGCAAAAGAGGCTTAGAGACAAGAGGCTTTTAAGAGTAAGGAGCAGTGGAAGCTTAGAGAGAAGAGAATTCAGGATCATTTGCTTGTACAATGGCAGAAGTTGTTAACAGCCCGCAAGAATTTGAAAATTGAGTGAACCACCTTTGGCCATTGGGCCACACAGAGGCCAAGCAGTGAGACAGTCAGACTTTAAAGTCCAGGGAGGGAGAGAGGTCAAGAGCCCTTCGAGCAGCAGGACAAGCAAGAGGGACAGAGCAGGCTCCAGGAGTGAGCTAGGAGACAGGTGGGGAGAGACTCAGGAGTAGAGGAAGGAGATGAGAGAGACCTTAGGGAAAGGGATAGCACACTGCAATGAAGAGCAGAGACTGAGACTAAAGAGTCAGTGTCCTGGTGACAAGAGTGTCCATCAGGTGCACCCTCAATCCAAAAACTTATCAGAGAGAAATGTCCCAAATCACAAAGGAAATGTTTCCCTTTGGCATGACTGGTGCCCAGTGGGGCAAGGGACATGGCCTGATGCCAAGGAGTGACTTGTATAGAGATAGTAGGGTCCAGGAGCATTCAGAGACAAAGCAGGCAACTCTGAGGTGGCACTTACTGGAGGAGAAAAAGAGAAGAAGCTCAAGAGATGGAATCTAAAATTTTAAATCAAATTCTCTGAATGGCAGAGGACAGCAGAAATAATCCATGCCAGAGAAAAGGTATTCAGTTAGTGCAAGAGAACATCTGGGTTCAATTAGGAGAGTATGCGTCCCCCAGAATGAAGTCCACCTGGGCCTGCCTGGTGTTTGGTAGATGACCTAGGAGCCCAAGAAAGACCAAAGAGTAGCCTTGGCATCAAGCCCCAGATGCCATAGATTGTAAGTTAATGTTCTTTCACATTGGATTTCAACAAGGTAGGGATACACTGATGTGGGAAAACTAGTGCTATAGATATCCAGTGGTATGGAGATCTGGTATTTTAGAGACCCAGTGTGTTGGGTGAAACTCTTAGTAAATTATATCTCCTCCACGATATGAGCCAAGTCAAGCTACATCAGACTATATTAAATGCAGGTTTATTGAGAAACTGCTCTCTGGTGAGTTCACTGGTCCCAATTATCAAGGCCAGGGAAGTCACCATGGTGTCAGGGGTGGAGAGAAAAAGAGAAAGGACACATGCACATCGGAGAGAGAAGAGAAGGAGGGAAGAGAAAGAGCAAGGAAGACCAAAATGTTTGTATTATATAAAGAAGAGCCATCCCCTAGACTGGAAAGTTCAGGGGTAGGGGCAAGGCATGCTAGGTAGGGATTGAGGGATGTTGGGAGAACCTGGAGGCCAGGTCTACTTTGGTATGGAAAATATGCACCTCAGTCCCTTGTCCAAGGAAGCCACACATCTCAGCTTTGTGTTGATAAGGGCAACATAGTCATCTATGAGTACTTCCTGCTGACACCTGGGCATTGTTATTGGAGATGTGCACAAAGATGGAATGTTAGCAAAGTCCAGGAGAGCTGCTTATTCCACTGCTGTCCAGTTTTGGGGACCATCTGGATGTAGGAGTGTGCAGGCTCAGTTGAAGCAGTCTGTGAGGCTGGGCCTAAGCACCTGTGGACAACTGGTTTGGAACATGTTCCTGGATGCAGGTTCTAAGGGATCAACTGGATGTTAGTGGGGAAAGATAAAGTTAGAGAGTTTGGGGAGAAAAAGTTTTTCTTGGGTGTACATTTGAAACTCTTAGGCTCATGGTATTGGTAGTTGGAAGAGGGGTAGGGGTGGGTCTCAGGACCAGGGAAAGGGGAATGGATCCCAGGAAGGAAACAGGTAGTTGACTGACAGTACTTACCTATAGTCCTTTTGACCTGTAGGAGATGGATTTGAGTGGATTCCCTGAAGCTTACAAGAATCTTTTTAAGTTTACAGCAGTCACATATGGAGGGAAGAATCTGAAGGATTTTCATCCCTGTCACACACCTCAACTCATTTTCCTATCAGCATCCACATTTGCTTTCATATTCTCTAGTCTCCATAATTTGCATTTGCCAACCTAAACATCTTCCTAGACCCTCACTTTCTTAGATCCTCAAACACTTTCTTAGCAGGTCTCATATCCTTAGACCTTCCATAAACTTTAAACTCTTTCCTGTCTGTTTACTGTGAAAGGTGGTTGAGCATAGGGAGCAGTCATTGTAAAGTGACTTCCTTTATCTAAAGAAACTGTAAAAAGTTCTTTCATTAAAGCAGGTTCCGCTCTCAACTTACACCAAGTTGAAACAGAGACCAAGAGAGAAAAACAGCTAATTCTAGCTGGATTAGATTATATAGTAAATGCAGGTTTATTGGAAAGCTGCTCCAGGGAAGTTATGATGAGGAGGGGTGAGGATGGGGAAGAGAAAGAGGAAAGGAAACATGCACAGAGCAAGAGAGCAGAGGGTAAGGCAGAGAGCAAGGGAGACCAAAATATCTGGATTATATAGGGAAAGCCTCTGGGAGAAGAGAAGCCCAACCTCTGGACTGGAAAGTTCAGAGTTGGAGACAGGATATCCCAGGTAATGACTGATGGATGCTTTGGTTTGTAAAATATGCACTTCAGAGTCTTGTCCTGGGTTCTGAAGTCAAACAACTCTTATATCACATGAGGATTTGCTGAACAGTTTTTCTACTTCCTGGACTCTCTCCCTCTCTCAGTGTCTTTTTGGTTGCTGAAGTGCCTCAGCAAAGAAATTGCTCCAATACTTCCTAGGCAACTTCACAGTTTCTACTTTCAGCCTGTTTTTCTTTCTCTTGGTCTCTCTGTTTTAACTTTATTTCTTAAGTTGACAAATTCTTAGGGATATTTACACGTTGCAGTATGACATTTGTTTGATGTTTAGGTTACCTAGAGATTCCATCAAGCCACTAGGATTGGTTATCTCAGTCGTTTTATTTTTGTGGTAAGAATGTTGGAGATCTGTTCCTTTAGTTATTTTGAAATACACTATCACAGATATAGGAGAACCATGCTAAGTCAAATAAGCTAGGGAAAGTACAAAGAATGTCACTATTTCTCCTGGGTGTGGTCAGAAACTTGTCTCTAGTAGAAGTGAGAGGAAAGGCCGCTGGTAGGAGCTTGGAGGGAGGCAGAAAGAAGAGTGGGAAGAGTCTGATATAAACTAAAGAGATTCTATTGGTTTGTCCTGAGCTAGGTCTAGTGTTGTGAGGCCCCAGGGAACTACCTCAGCTTCCTCAGAGAAGGCATCACATCAGCTGTTGGCACTGGCAATGGTAGTGTCTCTCCAGCATGAATGTCACTAGGACGGTAATTTTCAGAGCACTTTTCTTTGGGCTCTGACTTTACACACATCTGGATACTTCTGATACATCCACTGTAGAGCCTCTCTGGAATCCTGCTGATTGCCATTCCCACGGAATTTGCCATTGGCTGCCTGCTTAGATTTCTGCTTATCAATTCTTTAAGTTGGTTCTTTGTTCTGTTATTTGTACTTGGTAGCTTGGGAGAGTGCCTTGAAGTCAGTTAATCTCTTTTCTTACTTGTCTCTGTGAAGATGGGCGTGTTCTGTGAGCTAGAAGCAGTAAGGCCTACTGGTAATCTGCATTGTGTTTAAGAGAATCATCTCAGGGCTAGGCTTTGATGGGCTCCATTTCAGAGGTGCCTCAATAAATATATGTCTTGGCTACATAGTAAGGCTAGGCTTGAGGGAGGAGTCATGGTCAGAGTCGCAGCTGTAATACTCTTTCTCTTCTCTGCTCTTAATCTCAATTTTATTCTCTTCCTACAGTGGAGCTCTGTAATGTTCTATATGTAGATGTTCAGGTCTGCCAGTCTTGGGAGAAGAGGACACAGCCCATCACTGTGTGGACGGGCCTGCTGGGGATGTTCCTTAAGCAGGCCTGATGCTTTGCCAGGTGCGCATTCAGGATATCTGGACCACTGTTTCACAGTGTTTTGAAATAAGGCATGCAGACTGCTCCTACAGGATCCAGCTCTGTACTTTCCTTCCTTTCATGTCCTACTTCTCTATCCATCTGCTTCTTAATGTAGCTTCATGGTATCTTCCCTGAGCTGTAATCATAGTTCTGGTCCTCAGTGGGTACTCAGCAGCCCTGTGGATGGCTCCTGAATACTCCAGTGGACTCTTCTTCTCAAGTAGTGAGGTACTCAACACAGAAGCCAGGGGACCAGACCTCCGTTCTCCATTTTCTTTCTACAGACTGTTCATCTATCTGTTTCAGAACACACTGCCAGGCCCTCCTCTCTGTGTCTGTGAACCTGTGTCACAACCACACTGTCTTTCCCTTCCCGTGTGCCACTAAGGTTAGGTTCATTTCACACAGATGAGTGTAAACCATGTTTGATGTCACTGATTTCTGCTTTCTGACAAGGTCCTGTTCAAGAACAGCAATGCTGAGTACCAAGCACAGTCCCAAGGCATGGTTCCCACGAGCTGCCTCGAAACGTCTTTTCCTCTCTACTCTTATTTGCATGGAATTGCTTATTAATCTTCAGAATTCAGGCAACAGAACATTGCCAAATAATCCTCTTTGGTCAGTGTTTCTAAATCATCTTGTGACCCCTTACATCCCATCAGTATAAAGTCAGTTCCTTGTATCATGGTTGATGTTTTGAGTCTTTCTGTTTCTCCAATAAATTAGAGTGAACTTGCCCTTAGGTGACTCTCAGGCAATACTTGCTAATAAACAAATTGATGGCTACATAATGGCTCTCTGCTGACATTGAAACCATTAGCTTAACCTTAGGGAAAGACATTGCCTTAGGTCAGGATGAGCTGTAGCATCAGCATCAGAGAGTCATTTCTGATCTCAGTGTGGCTGCAGACATCTCTTAGTGGTGTGACCCTTTCTGGAGGAGTCAAGCAATGTTCTTTAACAGAATGTAAGATCAGAGGCATGAAGCCAGCAGTAAAAAGGGAAAGACTAATCACTTTTCTTTTGTTTCACATAGGCATCCATGTTTAAATCAATGTTGAAATATCTGTGGGACATCATGATTGATACATCTCAGACTCTGGTGGGAATGGAGATATAGGATTCAGGAGTTTGGATTGGAGTATGTTATCAAACATTTTTTTTTAATGCTTATTGAACCAGAAAAAATAAGAAAGTTCAGCTAGAGTTATCAGAGAAGTGATTACATGTATATAAAGGAGGTGTCCTTTACACAATTGAGGAAGGCTTAAGTTGAAAGAAATGTGACAGCTGGCCAGCACACAGAGGTGACACAAGTCAGACACTGGGAAAGACAGGGTCTGAGAGATTGATTTCACCCTCCAACCTCTGTGTACATGAGAGGAAAAGACATTATGGGGTACAATATGTATCCATCCTTGAGGGCCATCTGATAGGGATAGATAAAAACTTTCTAAATATCTGTGCCTAGGATACCTTGGTTAAGGACAACTAAGAGACACCATGAGCCAAGAGAAGGGTCATGAGACTTCAGACTGAAGTGCACACTTAGCATTTGCTGCAAAAATAGAAAGAATAAAGTGCTTCTTGAACTGAGGGACAACTGTCATAGCACAAGACTGACAGCACTACAGAGAGAAAAGTTGAGTCCATGGACGGTTGTTCTAGACCAAATCAGGACATGAGTAAGAATAGCTTGCTGAGTGTTGACATTGGTGAACACCTGAGGGGCATGCTCCCTTGGTGGGACATACCCTAAGATCTAACCTCCTCCCATGACCACCTCAGCTAACATAGGTGTGAATAAGTCATATGTGATTGCATTTATTAATTGTCATTAGTCATATGTGATTGCATTTATTAATTGTCATTAGATGCTTGCAAAGTATAGATATCATTAACATAGAGGATTTAGACAACGTTCATTGATTTTTTTTCAATAAAAACAAATTCGAATGTTAGTGCAATAAAATCAATTTGAAATAGATGGGACAAAATGTTATTAAAACAAAAGCACATATTTTCATGAAAAATTAAATAAAATTCTTCAGATCTCAAAATCGGAATATAACATAAAGACCATATATGAGTATAGGCAGAGGGAGTTCATAAGAAATTGAACAATAACCAGAGTTTCAACATAACAAACTAATATAGGCTAAGAACTCATGGTATAAGAAAATAAACTCAAGTGTGTTTCAGTTTTCATAGGTAATTCAGAGAAATTACTTCATTGATGAAGTAGTCATTATAAAATTAAGTTTAATCAGCAGAATGTCAAGACAGATAAATAAGCAGGAACCAGAGTATGTACAAGGAAGAGCTGTTCTTTGTCCAGGTTGGCTACAGAAGATAGTAGCTGATGCTGCCCCTCCCCTATTATCCAAAAATACACACCAATAAGGATAACTATTAGGTACTCACAGAGCTGTATTTGTACATGGAGTATCTAAGTGTTCCTAGTCTTTTCCAAGGAAGGCTTTACAGACTTGAGTCAGGGGCAATAGGGGCATGGTATTGTCTGAATGAGCTGGAGGGGTTAATGCTCTAGGAAAACACATGGTTTCTTGAAAAGAACATTCTTAGAGTTGATTTATCCCAACATATCCCCCAAGAAAAAGAGGTTTTTGGAGCTAAGAGGAGAAGGAATAGGCAGACATGGACAACTGGCTCATTTCCAGTCTGCTTGTATAGTCCTGGATTCTCAGTGGACTCTAGCTTCTAACCTCCTATTTTTTACTACTGCATTCTTGGTGATGTTCTGTCCCACACTCCATAACACATAGCATAAAACTCTTGGCCCTGCATCCTGGCCTTTAGTGATAGTGGCTAAGCTGTTGTTGGAAAGATCTGTGGGTAAAGAGGGCCTTGACCTGGTCCTTCCTTGGTTTAGTGTGCAGAAGAAAATCAATGGATGGAGCTATTCCAGTAGACTCTGGAGTAGAACGTACATGGTGACTAATCAGCATGCCTTGCAGATCTGGAAGGACAGAGACACAGGTCATAGATACAGAGGGAGGGCTGACAGCCACAAGGAAGGCAGGAGGAGAGGAGCAGGAAGAAGGCCAGTGTGTCTGACAGACCTGTAGCTGCCAATGGTTGTCTGGTTATCATTCTACAGGAGTCTCCCAAGACTAGAAAGACCCTGTCACATGACTCAGAGAAACAAACTGACCTCCTCTTCTTGGATTGTGTGAACAACTGACATCAACTAAAACAAGGAATGTCACATAGCTGACATAAAGCTCTTATTGAAATAAAGACCCAGTAGAAGTCTTTCATTGGTCTTTAATGACCTGTGATCGGTGGTGCTTCCTCTCTCTTCTCTTATGATTGACTTTGCAGTATTATGAGCCTAGGCTCTGAGCACTCTCCACTACCCTCTTCAGTGCTGAAAAAGAACGAGATGTTGCCCACAAGAGGGAACACTGTAGTTGTAATGAACGAATAGCAGAACTGTTATAGTGGAGAATTCAGTGTTAGTGTGACAAGACACTAAGCAATTTGTATTAAACAGGAAGTATCTGATGTTTGTGAACAAACATCTTCCATCCAATTATGCCCCAACCCAACATTACTGATACTAAGTGAACACAGAAGGCATTATCAGACTAGCACCAATGACTCTAACCTCTTTAAACGATTGGTGCTAGTCTGTGATGCTCTAGAACAGTGGTTCTCAACCTGTGGGTTGTGGCCTCCAAAAGACCTTTGTAAAACACAGATATTTACATTATAATTCATAAGAGTAGCAAAATTAAAGTTATGAAGTAGAACAAGAGTAATTTTATGCTTGTGGGTCACCACAACCAGAGGACTGTGGTAAAGGATCAGAGCATGAAAAAGAGTTGAAACCACTGCTTTAGAAAGGTACCTTCCAGGGCTCTTTCTGTCTACATAGAAATCCAAGAAGCTCCCAGGGCTTTTCCTGAAACGTCATCTTGATTTAGCAAGCATCCTGCAGCAGAAGCTGCAAATCTGTGACTAGGGGAGGCATCTCTGAGAGCAGGGCTGGCCTGGGAACAGGAGGAAAGTGACCTCCTGAGAAGGTCCACCTACAGGGCCCAGCTGGCCCAGCCATTGTGCAATGCACACAGGGTCCCTGTGAAATGCTATTTGGAATGCTCCACATCATCCAGCATTGGCACCCTGAGAACTGAGACCTATTCACGTGTCAGGAATAGAGGCATTGTTGTTGCTTAGCTGGCTGCTCAGCCTTCTCTGAGGCAGCTTGGAAGGGATCATGGAAACTGAGACAGTATCATGCTGGACTTTCTCACTAGCAGTGACAGAGCAGGGCCTGTGTCCTGTGCCTCATGTGAAGCTTGCTCGAGGCTGTTCATTACAAATGGACTGAGAGAAGAGAGAGAGAGAGAGAGAGAGAGAGAGAGAGAGAGAGAGAGAGAGAGAGAGAGGTGTCCTTATATAACTGTGAAAAGGGAATCAAAAATAGTATTTAATCATAGTGATTATAGTTTTCCTTTATAGCTACTATTTTAATATGTCTATGGAATACATATACATTTAGATCATATTGATTATTTAAAAAGGAGCAAGCATATGCGTATACGAATTCGTATGGGGGACTCTCCATATATAATGTTGTACACATATTCTTCAGCACAGGTATATACACACACACACACACACCTGCACATGTAAGTGAAGGCATACACAGTGTTCACATTCACATCTTAGTAATGTAAGCCTTTCTTTAAATATTTGAAAAAGAAAAGACTTATTTCCATTTTACTTCATTCAGTTAATGAAAAATTTCTAGTCTTATAATAAACAATGGTGTGCTAAATATAGAACAAAACAGACTTTAAACCCCAGGAGAAGGATCAGCCCAATGCACTTCAGAAATTAGATGTCAGATACTTGAGGGAATAGATTATCTATGGATACAAGACAGGTCAGAGAGTCAGGTGTCTGTGGATGCTGGACAATTCAGAGGGCCAGGTATCTGTGGATGCTAGACAGCTCAGAGGATCAAGTATCTATGGACCACAGACTCTTTTGGTTTTCCACTGCTAGAAATATTTTAAAATATCACCCTTTCTACCCACGAGTCTTGCTTGTTACTGCCCATAAATCCTGGCTGGCTCTATAGTCATCTGTCCCTTTATTATGAAAGATGTTGGGTGACATCTATAGAATTTGTTAGAAGATACATTTTCTGATTTTCAAAGGACTGAGTTCAAACATTCAGACAAATTGGCAAATATATTAAAAATGGCAAATATATTAAAATGGATAAATAGCAATTAAAACAAAGATGTTTATTTTAATATGCCTGAGAAGGTGATTCATTTATTATTTGTTATTTTGTCTCTATCTGTTCTTTCTCCAGTCATGTCAGGTCAAGTGACCAACAAGCATCTTCACTTAAAAGTCTTTTCTTAGGCCCATGCCTACCCATGGTAACCTGTAACCTCTACCTGTTATGATTGTGATTTTTCTAGGTATTTGAAATTTGCACATGAGCCACCTGTTACATAGTACCTTCAGCTGTAGGAAGGCAGAAATTGCTTCTGCATTGCCTAAGTGTTCACCAGAGGATCTGCTGTAATATAAGCTACCCACTGGATACTAGATGGAAACTCAGAACAAGGTTTAACATTTATGTAGATGCAACAGGACAATTAACATTAATGCTTTTGTTCCCTATAAGTTTTCCAGAAAAGACAAAATGTCTAAAATCTATTACAACAAAGACAGTTTAGATAGAGTTCTGTGTGGTTGCTTTTTAGGAGAGTTGACAATAGAGACTACAGCAGTGAGTGTGGCTTGGGCTCTGTACCTGCATGTGATGCCATCAGAGGTGTGGCCATGGTAGATTCCTACTCTAAGTGACATTGTGTGACATGATGTAGGTCCCATGTTAATTTAGTTGTTTGGTTTTCTGTAGAACATTTTGCAATAATGATGAAGTTCAATTTTGAGATAGAACAAAAAGAGAAGGAAGAGGAGGAAGTAGAGGAGGAGGAGGAAGAAGAGGAAGAGGAAGAGGAAGAGGGAAACTTGGCTCAAACATAAGGAGAAAGCAGAAACACAGAGTCAAAGTGGCTTATAATCCTCCTCATGACTGGTTCACAGGACATTGTTGTCATGATAGTATTTTTGAGCAGCAACAAAATGTCTGAAAAGGCCCCCTAGTGGCTCAAAAATTCACTCATTGGCTTCAGGAGAAACCAAACCCAAAGATAACAGAAAGCAAAATAAAGTCCAAACTGTCACTTGGCTTGATAGCCAGGAGGTGTTGACTATTAGGTAAACCACATTGAAGGTAATCTCATGGTAGCTGGTACTATTCCACTTGCCTGTATCATGGAATATCCCTTATTCCTCTGGTGAGCAATGTCCTGCACTAAACCTCATCCCGGAAGAAATCCGAGACGTAACTATATTTACAGCAGAGGTGAAGTAGCTTCCTGTTTCTGCCCAATTCTGTTATTCCATCACTGATCAACCATTTCCCATTGTCAGGTTTAGAGTTTGGTATTTATTTGGCATTTGACATTTCTTTCCCATTGCACATCTGGAGACACATTTTCCTCCATTCTTGCCCTAGAAAATTTTATTCAGTAAGACTTCATTTTACAAGGATCCAGACACCTATCTGATCACCCACCCAACTGGGGAGTGGTTGTCACCTTTGCCTCACCAGCTGCATTTGGAAAGAATCTGAGTGTGATATGTGCTAGTAGTGGGGAGCACCTTCCCAGTCTCCCCTGGGAAACTTCTGAGCAGCACATCTGGAATGCAAAGACATTAATATGAAGATCTGGGGGACATAGTGACAATCGCTGATACAGTTGCAGAAACCATCTGGTCCACAGACAGCATGCTCCCATTAGGGAGATACAACTCTATCCTTCACACCGCCTCTCTCCATTTGGTTTACATCCTATTGAGAGATTCCCCAGATGTTGTTTTTTCTCTTCCTTGCCTGACTGGGTGAAAAATCTGCCGTCTTATAGTATTCAGACAGAAGGGAGAGCAAAGTGACCTCAGACTGGATCTTAATCTGAAACTTGTTTTGTGATATGACAAAGATTTAGAGGCCACACCAGGTCTGCAGCAGGACAGGAATCAGAAGGATGCAGTTGGTTTCTGAAGTCACCACTCAAATGCCTTTAGTTTTCTATGGCATGGGAGAACTCACTTAGGGTCTTGATGACAGTTGTTGACTTGAGCTCTGGTTATGAATGTTTGGTTCACTAAGTGGAAAATGCCAGGAGACTGGGATGAGCCTTCTATCTTTCCGTATAGCGCACACACTTACAATTAAGTACTGTTGCCATTATATTGTTTATAATCATTTTCTCTATCTCTGTCTCTGTTTGTCTCTGTCTCTCTCTTTCATTCTCACTCTCTCTCTCTCTTCTCTCTGTCTCTTTCTTTCTCTCTCTGTATGTGTGTGTGTATACATGCATATGCAGGTGCCTGCACCACATGCATGTCACATCCAGAAGTGGGCTTACAGGTAACTGTTCTCTCCTTTTACCATGTAGTTTTTACAAATGGAACTCAGATTTTCAAGCATGAAGGCCTTTATCCATTGAATGCTCCCCTCCTCCAGCACTTTTTCCCCTTTGTCCTTCTCTGACTACAACAGGATGTTGGATGCTTATTTAGATAGCACCTGTCTACTGGCTATTTTAAGATCCAACTCTTTATTTTGCATTTTAGAAGAATGCATTTTTTCAAACCCGCAAATCTAATAAATCTCTTATGTGAACAAGCTCAAGATGCCATCTTCAGAAGACACCAATGCTAACTTTACTTCCCATTATTTTTTCAGCGGAGGTCAAAGCATCAGAGTCATGGTAGAAAGTATGCCTTCTAAATCAAATCTCCTTTTCTCTTTTAAGTCATTCATTTTGAATACAAAATCTCTAATTTGATGGGGGTCCTAGAACAACTTCTCCTTGCATCAGCCTAATGAAGTAAATATGCAAAATCAGTTGAAACCTGGGAAGTAGGAATGGAAAGATAAGAAGAAGGGGTCAGGGAAAGAAGGAAAACTGAGGGTCTTTTAACCAACATCCTCCAATATATTCCTCGAAAATACAGTCTGCAAGTCCCTAAGGCATCTTTATCACTGAGGTGCTATATCACCAAAACCTGTTACTGCATGCAGCTACACAAAATGCAAGTTTCCACTGTAATTTTAAGACAGAAGTCATGTGGCCGACAAGCTTTCTGAATAAGGGCTTAAAGTTGACTGCATCTTTCTTTGTTCCAAAGGGCACATTAAGCATGTTGGCAGAAGGTTTTCTGTAGATAAAAAATTTGGGGTTTTAAAAAGTGATTTAGTGTTTTTCTAATCTGCAAAGACTCCCACTGAAAAATTATCACCTAAAGTCCAGAAGTATATATAAATGGTTTGAAGGAATGGTTTGCAGAATACACATGTTTGTGAGACTCTTTGTCAGTTTCTCACTTACAAAGTAAGCCTGCTTAATATTCAGCTTCATCCAAAACTTGCTTTAGCTTGGGGCCTGCCCAAGCTTACAGAGCATAAGATCATAGGTAGCATCTTTTCCTCCAGAGAGATTTATAAGCCATATTTTAAAAATGGCTTAGACAAATATTTCTATTCACTTTGGGTAAAGACAAAAAGCATGCAACACATAAAGCTAAAATTTAGATGAAATCCAAATGTTTAGCAAATTCCCCAATGAATTTGAAACTTTTTTCTTTTGCAACAACTGATACATGATTGGTGATTTGATGGCACAGGACCTAAAAGATACTGACCGGGTTAGGTAATGTGAATTTAGACAGTGTTCAAAGACAAACAAGTCAGAAAAATATTAAACAGATTTTATGACAGTGGGTTCAAAGATGGAGTAACATGGGCAAGTGATGGCCCAGCAGTTATGAGCATTGGCTGCTCATGCAGAGAACAGATATTTGGTTCCCAGCAGCTATGTAGAGTGGCTCACAATTTCTGGAACTCCTGCTCCAGGTGACCAGACACTCTCTTTTGATCTTTTCAGGAACATGCACCCATGTGCACATATTTTCACAGCCCCCATTAGAAAAAATAAAAATGATTTTTTAAGGAGGAAAAGAAATGGTAGTAATCATTTGAGTGTACTTTTTTAAAAGCTGACAAGTTTAATATCTAACAACTAAAATACAATTTTCTTATAGTTTAGTCATTGACTAAACATGATGCAGACCGTGTAATAGCAGGCAAACTTTTCAGGTGCTATGAACAATAATGCACATGTATGACTTTCTTCAAGAGAGGTGGCCATCATTTAAACATTGCTTTTGGTGTGAGCCTGATTTTCATTTCTTCATTTCTATTGATTCTTTAGGGCAGGAGATAATCAAAAGCAGGTCTGAATCCATTCCAAGCAAACCCTTGCTTACAGAAAATCTAGGGAAAATGAGACATTGGGAAGTATTTCTTTCAAAGATATGTGGCATGGCCTTTGTACAATAGACAGTGTGGTTCAAATCCCAGGATCTACCCCATAGATCTATGTGCCTGAGACTTTACTAACTGAACTAGAGAATTCTGTGATAGTTCAATGTGCTAAAGGTCCCTTGAAATACGCTGCCTTAAGCTACTCAAGTAAACTAAATCTCCAGCCTGGTGTGCAAATGGCTACCCACATAATTAATGAACTATTCTTTAATTAGTTATTGATATTTTACTGCAAATCTCTTGGAAAATTAGTCAGATATTTAGTTTGTTTAGTTCTTGAATATTCAGTGTTTGAAGTGGAACCAGTGTTTACACTAAGGAATTAGGGGGAAAACAAACTGTGTTTTTTATTTTCCCTTTTGCTTACAGTTCAAAAGTTACACTCTTACATTTTCTCTGAAATGGTTGTGATCATAAAATCCTCATCTGCCACTGTAAACAGAAAACTGTGTGAGTAGCAGAGACTTGATATCATACACTGCATTTCACAGCATGACACTGGAGCTGTTGAGACAAATCAAATAAACTATGGGTGGTAGAACTGTCTGTCTCACGATGGCTATGTTCAGTTAGTCAGATCAGGAGGGGAGGGAAGCACAGGGTGGATGGAGTCCTACAGGTCCTGTAGTGTGTGGAGGGTATAATTGCAGAGGTCCTGGTCTAGGAAGCCTAGAGTGCTCCTAAGAGCCATCTATCCATACTGGACTGACTGGGACAATGGAGCAGTCAGAAGAGGATGAAGACAGTAGGAGGTTCCCTTCTCATGGATGAATGAGAAAAGGACTTACCATATGAGGCATGAGAGGAGTTTGAAGACATTGATCCCAGGGAAGATGGGAGCAGACATGGAGTCACCTCTGCCTTCAAAGGGTGTGGAGCAGAAGGTGACCTTTGAACTCTCTCTGCTGGTGAGAATGAAGAAAGTTGTCCCATCATCCAGTAGAAGCTAAAAATACAGACTGAAGTCAATGGATGCTGCTGTCAAGCTTAGTAATTTTCAGGAATATATTTTTCAACATATAAGTATAAACTTGTGTTTTATAGTGTGTGTGTGTGTGTGTGTGTGTGTGTGTGTGTGTATGTCTTGATGTCTGGATGTGTATCTGTGCATGCATGCATATGTGTATACATAAGTTGCATGTGTTATGTGTTTATTTATGTCTCTTTCTGCATGCATGCATACATGGTGTGTGTGTGTGGTGTGTGTGTGTGTGTGCTAACTTTGATTTTCATGGAAGATTTTCTTTTGGTAACACATATTTGTGTTTATGCTGTGAGTCAAGAGAGGATGAGACTGAGGAAGAGAAGCAACAATTACTCAACTTCTTTAGGTTCCTGAGTTATGAAGGTACATCATCTTGGTGATTTCTGCTCTTAGATTTCACTGGAAGATGTGGTCCTCTCACATCCTTCCAAGGTAGACAGACAAAGACATACAAACATCCCATACTTCCTGGTACTTCAAGAGGATTGCTACTAGTACCAGAATTTTGCAACCATATATCAAGGTGTGCAATTGTAGAAGAGTGAACTGACCTCCCCATACTCTTTCTGGTCATCTCAAGTCTCTCCCCTCATTCTCATGCTTTTTTATTGCTTTAATTCCTTTATGTATTTGTTCATCTCTGAGTAATCATAATCTCTCACAAAATTAGGTGCATGTCATTCTATTGCAGATCACAGCCTTGTATCTATTACTCCATGCTAATTTCCTTTATGTTATTCTTCAATGAGAAAAACAAGATAGACTTGGTGAACTCAGTCTGATGAGGAGGTTAAAGTATATTCATTTTTTATGGAGCATAATAAATTAATAAACTACAGAAGGCAAATTACTAGGAACATCAGTTATCAGTTTTCTGCCATTGGGTTTTCATAAAATATTACAATATTAGATACAAGATTAGTATAACAAGCTACTCCTTGAGAAGCACATTTACTCATGACAAAAGTAAAGATAAACCATACACTACTCTTCTCTTCCTCTTATTCCATCCCCTTCTTGTCCCATGTCACTAGTGTCTTTCACTAAACAAACTGTTACAAAAGCACTTACTTACTATGAAGAGAAGTACCTGTGTTGCATTATTGCATTACAGCCTGTCTCTGCAAAGTCTCCACTCAAAGGGAGAGTTACATAGAATCAAACACACCTATCCTGTGTATGTAATTTTGCACACAGGAGACATTAATATGCTTGTTTATACTCCTGATGCTAGCTATTGATTTACTATAACATATTCAACTCTTTTACTACCCTTAGATGCTTACGCTTTATGTACCTCTGTTTAAATATTTCATGCTACAATAAATATCATCTAAATTCCTAGGAGTGGAAGGAAGCAGAGTCATCAATCTGGACTTTGTTATTGCCCTTGCAGCAGACAAACAAATTGACCCCTATGTAAGAAACAAATTATCAATAACATGACCAAGGTTGGGATTGCATCTGTTTGGACATAATTTTTTTAAACTTTAGTATTATTGACTCTAGTGGTTTATTATTCTAAAATAATTTTAAAGGATATACTATCCACAAACATTTTATTTATCAGATACTAATTGTAAAATGCTGCACCTGAAAATACCATTTAAATTCTTAGTACTTTGTATAGTAAGTCATGAAAAAACTCCATCATGCCACACATCTTATCAAAGTTTTAATAACTTTAGATGAGGCCATATTTAATGAGCAAATAATCGTTATAAGAGGGGTGAAAATATCTAATCAACTACTTTATAGTTTAGAAAAAGTTCAAATCCCATGATGGCTACACACATTAGCTGGGAGAAGACTGTACTGTTGGCTCAATCGAGGTCTCCTTTAGAATGTCAGCTTGCTCAGGCAGGGTGTTTACATTCCTTTACTTCAAATTTGTAATCTTCTATTACACAGCATGTGCTAATTATTTAATTTTTTAAAGTCATTGGTCTCATTTTAAGATCAAGTTGAAGGTGAAAACATTCTTCCATACAAGCTTGACAACAGAAAAGTTTTCTACACAGACTTCAATGTGGCAGACATGGTTTGTCTTCCACAAAAACATTTTTGTTTTGTAGTTCTGGTTCCCGTGCATAAACCATGCTGGGCTAGCTCTTTTCTGACAACCTGCCTCCTCAATCTACACTGAAACATTTTACAGAGCATCCTTTAATAAATATGCATTCTGGTTCATATTTGTGTAGCCATCACATCCTTTATCTTCATGTATCCATTACTTTTCTGTTGTTGTGATAAAATACCATGATCCAAAGCAACCTGTGGATTGTGACCCTTTTTGGGTCAAATGACCTTTGCACAGGGATTGATTAAGACCATCAGAAAACACAAGTTGTTTATATTATGAATCATAATAGTAGCAAAATTATAGTAATGGAATAGAAACAAAAAATTTTAGGTGTGAAGATTACCATATACAATGAGGAACTGTATTAAATTGCATCATCAGGAAAGTTGACCACTACTGTTATAAAAGAAATAATTCATTTTTACTTACAATTCCTGAGGGAGAGTCCAGATGTATGGGTGGGCATGACAGCAGACAGTAGGAGGAGAAACCTGAGAGCACATATCTAAACCTCTCAACCAGCAAGGAGAGAGAGCTGGAGGTTATAAATCCCCAAAGCCAATTCCCAGGCCATTCTGTCTCCAGCAAAGCTCTGCCTCCTAGAGGAACTATATTTGTCCAAAACAGTACCACCAATTGAGGAACAAGTATTTGTATACATGAAGCTCTAGGGCCATTCATCATTCAGAGTACCACACCTGTCAAGTGGAGAATAATCTTTCAGACAAATTGTGCAAATGGTTAGCTTTGCAGAAATGGAGATAAAATGGAATTAAACACTTAGCTTTCAGAATCAGAATAAAATCATTTAAAAGAGAAAACACTAAGAAAAAGCTGAGAATAATAAACTACCTTTTGGTATTTTAAGAAAAATATTACTGTTGCCTTTAAAACTATTTGAAATCCTCATTTTTTAGAATGTACTTGTAGATAGTGTGAGCCATGAAAGGAAATGATGTCAGCACTTTCCTTTTCTTCTCTTCTGTGCCTTTTCTCCTACTTACCTTTCTGAGGAAGTGTCTTGGATCCAGGAAAACCTACCCCTGAGGTCTAGATAGTGGGGACTGCACTTTTGAAGAGTAGACCAAAAAACTGCTCAAAACAGGCACAGAGACTTGATGAATCATGGCATTTTGTCTTAGAAATCAGAAGGCCAAGGCCAATTTTCTGTCAGGGTGGTGATATTAGTGACTGTTAGATCTTTGAGTTCTATGCGTTCCTGGATACTACTTGGAAGGAATCTTATATTCACACTCTGAGGCATCTTGCACAGCCAAGTATTTCCTGTCAAGCAGGCACAGAAGTCAAGAGATTGAGCTGAACTAAACACTAGTGATTTTGTGGGAGTAAACTCTGTGGTGTGCTGAGGATGAGATCCTAATGTAATGGTGGAAGGTGTTTACCCTGTGCTTAGGTCTCTGGTGACAGTTGTATGTGTGTTCCTCTCTATCCTCGCCATATATTCATTCAGTCACTTCCTTAAATGTTAATCTCATCTTCTTTATCCCTGAAAAGAGATTAAAAATATTTGTAGCAGTGTGCTTATCTCAAGAGCTAAACTGTATTTTTAAGAATGCCTGTACTAATAATAAACACTTACTGGATTATTGATCATGTTACAAAGATAGCATAACATAACAAAGCTAAAATACAATTTTATAGCTTTTATGTAATAAGACTTGTCATAATCGCTTAGGACTTCTTTTATATATTTGAGTAAATAATCATGAAGATTCTTTCTTATTGGGGTTATTTTTAAAACAAGAACAGCAGCAAACATAGAATATCACAGACCATATGTGACCTAATATCATATCAATGGTAACTGTGAATTGAGATTTTAAAGCTAGTTATGTGTTTACACAATATTCTCAGTATACTTTTTTGGTTTTGGTATGCATGGGAGAACAGTGCAAGATCCTATGTGTAGAGGTACACATGTGTAGATATGTGGATGTGCATGTGGACATGCATGTAGAGGCTAGAAGACAACCTCGGGTGTCCATTCTGGGTGTAGTCATGAATGTCCTGCCACCCTTTTTTGAAATGATAATTGGAGTTATTTTTCCTTCCCGTGTATTTTATGTAACCAATGATGGGATAAGCCACATGGGCCTTACCCATGTTTTCTCATCCATCAGTTCCTGTTGCTTTAGATGAAAAATATGAGAACTGAAACCGACAATCCTTGCGCAAATCAAGCTCAATAGCGTATCCTGACAGCCTCTTACACAGTGACCATCATATCTCAAAGCAATTCAGCCAAAAGAAATGGAGAAGAGAAACCGACTTTAAATCTAAGAGAACAAGAAGAAATAGATATCTGATAGACTGGTTAACAGAGAGATCATAGTTAAAAATAGAGGTAGGAAGGGAATGAGAAGGAGGTAAAGAGTTTAGAGATAGAAGATAGATAGATATAGATAGATAGATATAGAGATAGAGATAGAATAGTTAGATAGATATATAATATAGATATAGAGATAGATACAGATATAGATAGAGACAGAGACAGAGAGAGAAAGAGACACAGAGAATACTATATATATCTATCTAGGTTTTCCTTTCAAAATAAATCTCATTTATTAATAACTATATTACAATATCATCAAAAATTTGAGATAAATTGCCTATATTAGAATAAATGAAGAGTGATTTTTTATAAAAATGATTTATGTTTTTCTTTCACAGACATGTCCCTCTCATATTGAATTCTGCACTCATGAGGAAGAGAAAAGCATCCTGAATTCTATAAATGTCACAAGCCTGTGAATCCCAACTGAGCCCTCTATTTCCCCAAATACTCATCTTTTTCTATCACCTTAAAATCCAGACCTCAGCTTATATGTATCTTTCTGTTGTTGCTTTATGATGTCTGAATCCATAGCCTTATTCTCTGTATCACCATCACTTTGCCTCCATAACATAGTCTATAGGTATTGGTGAAGGAGTAGTTTCCCTCATATTACATAAGATCTGTGTGAATGGACATGTATCTGATTGATTATGCCTGAAGCAGACGCCCAGCCTCCAACAAGACACTCCACTGGAAGTTGCATCTATCTATTCTGAGGCCACTAGAAAATATCTGTGATTTGGTTATTTAAAAATAAGAGAGAGATTCCTCATGGAGTTTTAGAGGCTTAGACATTCATAGACATATCACCAGCATCACAACTGTACTTTGAGACCAAGCAACATTGTGACATGGAGAAAACCTCATGTGACCTAGTTCAAATCTCTTTCATATCTCTGTGGGACTTCCAACTCACCAGTCTAAGTCTTTCACCTTAAAATATCATTAATATGAAATGAAAGGGTTAAATTCCCAGGAGGCTAATCCCAGGGGATACAGTCAAACTGTAATTGAGCTAATGACATGCTTACTAAGTATACAAAGGCTTTGTGCAAGACTTAGTGACTGAGCACCCCAACAAAATGTTTTAAATGTTGTTATGTATGAGAGTAAAGATTTTTTTATTCCAAATCTAGATGATAATTAACACAAAATTTTATACATTTCCATCACTTCTTTGTTCTTGTTGTAAAGCTTTTAAAAAAAGAAAAGAAAAATACACAGAACACCAGAGTGAGACATTAAAATGCCATATTGTAACTGAGCTCTTAGAAAGCTAATATGCAGATGCTCCATTTTCCAAGCATATTCAGTAAAATGAATAAAAACTTAACTATATTGTGGCAAAAAGACATAATTCATTGAATAGCCACATCCCGTCTTTGGATGTCATTGTAAGAGTGATAATGTGCAGACATCTGGTCAACCCACCAGCCCTACAAATGTCTGATTGAATGTGTTTGCTCTGATGGAGAAAAGAAATAACAAAACCCCAAACAAACTTTGCACTTGTATGGAGAGGAGAGTGTGATGCACCAGTCTACTGCAGACATTGCACACTCACGTGTCCTTGCTGTCCTTTTCTCCTGTGCTGTGAGCAGTCAGCAAGATGAAGTTAACTCTGTCTCGAGGTTTGCTGGTTGGTACAAATTATGCTTCTAAGTAGAAAAGATGAATGCATCATCTCCCCATTGTTTCCACTAAATAGAGCCACCTCTGACAATTAGGCAGCACAGAGAGCCTTGCTACAGGGAACCTCCAGCATTTGAGTGGTCCTGAGGGAGATAGGTGCTTAAACCACCCTAGAGAGGTTTTAAACACTTACCGTATTGTGATTCAATCTAGTATTCTGAGAAAGAAATGGAAAGAGGCAGAAAGGGTACAACTGAGAAAATTAAATGTCTGAAGTAAAACTCATTTGTAGTTTGTAATTTTATTTTGCCACTCAATTGTCCTTTGTATTTTGGTTTGTCTTTTGTGTTTAAGTTCTCAGTAAAAGGAGAACCCATATCTATCATGTTCCCTGTGCATAGCCCCCAGTTCTGTTCATCCACTTTCCTTAATTAACTTATATATAAAGTCACTGGTCCTCACACGCACCATGCATTGACTCAGACTAGTCAAGTAGAAGGGGTAAGAACTTGATTCTTTGGCCTCTCTGCAGCATGTCACAGCTCCTTTTACAAGAGCAACCAGACTGAGAAAGCACTATCCATGAAAACCAAGCAAATACAATATATTGTGAATATTTAAGTACAGAGTTTAGAAAGACATGAATGACATTTTTAACTGGGCTAATTTGCCTTAAAGGATTATACATATGTGGGCTAGAATAGCCAGTGTGTAGGTTTTTTGAAAATATCTAAAGATATGGAAGATACTGGAAGAACTTCTGAGACTCATTTCTTCAGTAAAAATAAAGGTGTGGCCTAGATTGCACTGTTTGTTGTTGTTGTTGTTGTTTTGTTTTGTTTGGTTTTTTAACTCTGATTGCAGTGGTGTAGTGTGCTTGAATCACAGGCTGCCCTTTTATGATTTAGCCCTCCTTTCCCTGATATTTCTTCTACAACAATATGCAAAGTCCGAAGTGCCCTATGACTGTGTTTCCCCATTAGCAATGTTGCATAGGCGCATTATTTTGAATCACTTATTTTTTCCGACCAACTTAAATTTTGTTTTCTTTTGGTAGCTGAAAGAAAAGTGGGTGAAGCTTTCAACTATAGAGAGAAAGCAAATGCATCTCACTGAGGTATTATGACCTCAAGCAAATTAACATCAGAAAGATTATAAAGATGATGTATATGTAAATGGCCTAACAGTGGTCAGGATAGCTGGCTGCAGAGGCCAGACATCCAGGGCTTTGAATTTTAACTAGTTCTCATGAACTACAACTAGTTCTCATGTTTTATTCAGCTCCTCCAGGCTAGTTACAAATCCTAGGAAATATGTTTGTTCAGTATTCAGTCATTACAGAAAATGGCTACAATGGTACCACGCTGAGCCATTGTGAAGGAGTCCCCACCCACTTTTACTTTTGATGCTGTGATGTCAACCTATGAAAATTTTCCAATTTCCCATGCCAGTACCATGTCACACTTGAATCTTAATTTTGTGAAAATATTTGAAGAGGATCAAAGCACCTGATCCTTAAGAAATAGCATTGGATTACAAACTCCACATGCTGAACGGGGACTGAATGCTTGAGTTATTCAACAAAATGCAAGGCTTTGTGGGAGAATTGAAAAAGAATTGACTTGTCCATCCTCCATTGGATTTTCCCTTTAGGGAAGGCTCAATACCAATAAAAGCTTCCGTCTGAATGACAATTGACATTTTACAGCATCTTCCTATTTGCCTTTTTGGGTTTGATTTTTTTTTTTTCTTTTGGAAGCTGAGATGCAGGAAAATTATAGGATTTGACAAGTAAAGCAAGCAGCAGGCCTATCCCTTTCAGTGTAGCATGAAATCTGTCTGTGTTGAAGCATCTGTGCATTTTCAGAGGCAGACTTTAGGTACCAGTATCAGACTGTGGGCAGTTACCACATAAATGATTCACAAACCCACGAGGACAGCTAGCTTGTGGGTTCAAGCTGATCACATATTCAGTTAAATACATCCATATCCATAATGCAGTTTTGACCCAATTGCATCGTTTCTTATTTTTTCATGAACATAGAGTCATTCCACTAGCCTAGAAACCCTTCACTTACATCTCTAAGAAGCAAGGGACCTAGGGTTAGGCTAGACATCTTTCCCCATCAACATCACAGTTCTGTGCTAAAGTGTCTGGGAATGTGTTTCAGTCATTCAAGTGCTTTTATACAAAATTGACGATCTGAGCTGAGAATTCAGAACTGGCCTAAAAACCAGGTATGAAGTTGTACATCTGGAACTCCAATGATTGGAGGTGGAGGAGCTAGAAATACGAAGGTTTGTAGACCTCATTGACCAGTCAGTCTACCTACGCGGTGAGCTCTAGGATCAGTGAGAGACCATGCCTCAAAGTGTGAGGTTAAAAAGGAATTCAACTCAGCTATGGACTCTGTGTGAACATGTCTCCATATGCTCCAGCAAACACACACCACACAATTAGTGCTCAAGCTCACTCTGTACCAGTAACTTCTGCACTAGTCCACACTCAGCCTTCCATGTCCCTTCTGTACCCTCCATGGTGTAGAGAACTCACTGTAAACCTGGACATGGAAGTCAGCTGTTCATTAGAGACAAATTTCCAGCAACAGGATATTATGCTACTTCTTCACCCAAGAGAGCCCACACACACTGGAGCAAGATGGTATGATACTCTTCATACAAGAGAGCCCACACACCATGGTTAGGGTAAAGTATGATAGCTACAGTGGAAACATAAGTCACAAAATCATGGACCTCACTCCAAGACACTATTCTGCATGTGTGCCATCAACATTCTGTGCCAGAATAATGAAAATTCCATCACCATAGAATCCACTAGAACCGGAAAGTTCAGCTCTTTGAGTAGCAGATGTTAGCTTCACCCACCAGCCAAAAGATGCCTTGTGTTAGAATCCAAGCAGTGGGGAAACGTCTCATGTGCTTTCTTCAACATTTCCATATTTCATAATGGAAGAGCAAATGTAATTTTATTCCTATTCCCTCATTATATTTATCTTAACCTTAGTGTGGTTTACCTGTTGTATAAGCTGGATAGTTCTTAATACTCTATGGGGTATGGAGAGATACGAGCTCATCACAGAGATGTGATCCTAAAGTTGTGAACTAAAGAATTCCTTCATGGATCAGTGTCCTCTTTATATTTGCTAGCTTGGTACTCTCTGATGGAATGTGTTTTCTCCTAGGCACCTTAAGTGCAGCTCATCATTTAAAAAGCAACTCAGACAATGTTCTGTGTGATTGCTGGCCATAACCTTTCAGAGTTCAACTCCTCTGGACTTACCTTGAGTGTAAAGTTTCATAGTTGCTATAACTGGCCTTTCCTACTTTCCTTAAATATCCTGAGGGCAGCAGTGACAGATTTTATTCATTACTTTGATTGATAGTAAAATTAATAAGACATAAATAGTTTTATTTTTTTTTAATTATCAGGTGGATGGTTCCATTCTTGCATGGAACTTCAAGATAACCCATAGAAATAGAACCAAGAGAAATAAGTATACCTTCATGTTCTGCTCTGCAAGCCATTGTATTGTTTAGGCTTCTATTGCTGTGATAAACAAGACCAAGAACAATTCTGGCAGGAAAAGACTTAATTCTACTTACAGTTGGCTATCAGTGAGATACATCAGGGGAGAAACTTTTAAGGCAGGTTTATGGAGGTAGGAACTGAAGCAGAAGCCATGGAGGAGTGCTGCTTACTCATTTGCTCAGCCTGCCTTCTTACAGTACCACAGAACAGCCACCCAGGGATGGCTCAGCGCACAGTGAGCTAGAAGCTCTCATTTCACTCATCAATCAAGAAATGGCCTCAGGCAGGGCAGTGGACAATATGATGGAGACATGTCCTCAATTGGATTTCTCTATTCCAGGTAACTTTACTTGACAAAAGCACGATTAGAAAAGCCATTAAGCAGGAAGCATAAGGATGTTCCTCCCGTTTCTTACTCCGTGGAGTGCCACGCTTTGATGCTACCAAGTTCTTAATTACTTTGATGATGTCTACCCTAATTGAGGAGGGCAATCTGCCAGATTAAATGTTATCTAAATATTATTAAATCTTATCTAAAAACATTATTACAAAACAAATTGGATAATCTCTGTACGAGTATCCTGGGCGCCTTCATGCCTACATTTGTTGATGACATCAACCATTAATGTATGCCATAATCAATTACTTCCTAACGAAACTGATCTGTGAAATTATTTGGGAATCATTGTCAGTCAGTCAATGATGGTCACAGACATCCCACACCTCTCTGCTCCTTCATCCACCACTAGAAAACACATGTGTTGTCCCAGTGACTGTTCCCACATCACACTTACTGTTTCAGCTTCCCTTCTTTATGATGCAGTACAGCAGACATTCTCAGTGAACAACTGTTATATTGAGTAAGAAACATTTTTCAAATGAAAATTGAATAAAAATGTTTTATCCAATGAAAATTTTAAAGCCCATCATAAACATTTCAGAGACAGCTAACTCCAAAGAAGTAAAACGAAAGAAAAGAACCATGTTTCTGTATAAACAAAACCTTATAGACTTCAAAAGATATAATAATAAGGATCACAAAATGTGACTGTTTTATCCTAAGGGTATGAGCTGTTGAAACATAGCATCCCAATTGGAAAACATTTTTGCCAGGATCCCACAAAGATCAGACATAATGCAACCCAATAACTTAATTTTAGTTAATCTCTCTCTCTCTTCTCTCTCTCTCTCTCTCTCTCTCTTCTTCTCTTTCTCTCTCTCTCTCCTCGTGTGTTGTGTGTGTGTGTGTGTGTGTGTGCATGTGTGTGTATGTATCTATCTCTCTGTCTTTGTATCTCTGTGTGTTTACATGATTTGATTGACCAATATCTTTATAATATTTTTGAAAGATTAAATATGTGTCAACAAAAGCATCAATATTTAGACAATGAGCTCCCTTTAGCATTATTCTTAGTATCTCCACCCAGGATACTGCATGAGAATCCCTTCCTGTTTTCTTACATCTTTCTATTTCCCTCAAGGATCAGTAAATTAGTGCCAAAGAGAAAATTTAAAAAGTAGCATTCTTTCCCTTTGCAATCATGGAAATCTAATAAATGTTATTCTCTACTTCTTGCACTCCTTGTGTAATGACTACTCATTAGGTGCAGCTAGCCATTCTTTTCACTCTTGCTTTTGTCCCTTTATTCTCAGATATTTTCTAAGATAACCCAAAGTATCCATCATTTCTTGGCTGAGGCCAGTCTGAGCTGGTTTCCTCCATAAGCTTTTCATCATATATGAGAATCCTATTTCTCTTTTAAAAATACCATTACATCATTTCCCACCTTTCCCTTCCTCCCTACAACTCTTCCCACACCCTCCCTAATAACTGTAAGTGTGCGTGTCCATGTGAAAGACTCAAGGGTTTACATGCATGTAGAGATCAGGGCACAAATTTCAGGAACATCATCTCTTCTGCCATCTTCCTGAGGCAGCCTCTTTCCTGGTGTGTGTGTGCCATTCTGCCTATTTCAGGTAGTTCTTCTCTCTCTTGTCTGGTCTTACTGCAGGACTGCTGTGATATCTCATATCTCTTTTTACATCTGGCTTTTTTAGGAGGGTTCTAAGGCTCACACTTAGATCACCTGGCTTAGACAGTGAGTGACTTTATCCACTGGGCCATCTTATCAGGCCAAAAGGAATATTTTATAAACTTGTTTCTTTAAGATTACTGTCAGTATACCATCCTTAAAATTCACACCTTTAACTTGTGCCTATAGTATTCAACCATTGTTGCTTTACTAACTGTTATTTTTAAACGCCGGACATATCTACTATAACATACATTGTTACATTATTTTAATGTTTTGTCTTGTTTTCATCTTATGTGTATGAGTGTTTTGCTTGCACGGATGTTTGTATATGTGCAATGAAATGGAAGCCAGAGGAGGGCATTGGATCCCCAGTAAGTAGAGTTATGAGTGGTTATGTGTATCATCAATAGTTCTGGGAATTGAAGAAAAGCAGACAGTGTTCTTAGCCACTGAGCCATCCCTCAACCACTGGTTTTGGTTTTTGTATAATAGTTATTGAGATCAGTACACAAAAGCTTTCCTGGAAACAGCTGGAAAACATGTGTTGTCCCACTTGAACCCTCAGTGACATGCCCCTGCATCCCCGTGTGCCTCTGGGCTACACAGGAGAGTGGAGGAGGTCAGCCTGTGCCAACTCCCCTTTCTTTCCTCACATTTGGATCCTTGCTCCAATCTTGTTGCCAAGGTCCGGAGGCTGACTGTTGATTTTGCAGATTCATATCCCAAATCACTTATAGAACATGTCATTCCATTCAACCTTACCCAAAAAGTAAACGGAGACACTATTTTTGAAATGGCTTTTCCATTTTCAGGAGAGTGTACACTTCAGAGGCAGGCAGCCCAAGTCAACCTGATGAATTTTTCATGTGGCTTTTCATTTTCTTCCAATTTACCTTGTAGCTTTGTTTCAATAGAGAAAGCTTAAGCAGCTGTGCTCCAAAGACTCCCAGATGAAGTACAAACATTTTCTAGTTGTATCGGAGGCAAGACACCTGCTCTGGCAGCTGGCAGCTACTGCCCAGTGCCTTAGAAGCAAATGGACTAGATCTTTTATTTTTGTGTGTTTAACTAGTTAATTCTATCTGTTTGGTGTCAGGTCCTTTTCCATATATAAGTTTTATTGTCTCCTGAGACAAGTTACCAGTATCTCAGGCTGGCTTTGAACTTGCTATGTATTAAGAGATAACAGTGAACTTCTGACCCTTTCCTTCTGCTCTCTTCTCCACCCCCCTTCCACCTGTGGTTAAGGCCATGCAACATTTATCATAGATAATAAGGTGTTGGGGATTGAACCCAGTGCTTCATGCCTGCTAGGCAAGCACTCTATCAATGAGCCACATCCCACTCTGCTACATGATTTTTTTTTTTTTTTTTTTTTACTTAAGTTGTAATGGAATATCTCCTGCCTTTTAGATCGGTATTCAATCTGCTTAGACAGCTAATGCTGTCATTAACTAAACTATTGGATTTCTGTTCTCTCCTATTATATACATAAGAATAGATCATCTTGGGTCTCTTGGAAATTAAACAAATGGCTTATATGCCTAAGAGAGTTTTAATTTCTTTTTGAACATGCTATTTTACTTATGCAAATTATGTGCATGCTACTTATATAACCAGCTATGGTACAGTTCATACCCTTTAAATAGATTAATGATGTACCATTCTGTAAGGAGTTATGACTGTATAGGTGAGGAGGCTAAACTCAAGGAACTGTGCCCTGCTGTGATATGTTGGACTAACCATCAGTGAACAGAAGTTCCCAGAGAGAGGCAAACTTTCCACTGAAATCCTACAAAGGTGATTAACTAATCAAAACCTGAATGACTACGGAGATGTTGGAATGTAGTCGTCCAGAGCCTGAACCATTCAGTCTAGCCTATCTGTACTTTCTCAATAGCCATTCCGGCCTAACTCTGTGTCAGTCACAACATCCCTGTGATAAATTGGTGAGCCCTTTTGGAATATATTAAAAACCTCTAGGTTCGCAGTCAATATAGTCAGGTTAGACCACAGCGGAAGCTAGAACAGAGGTGTCTCCAACTTTGCTCCAACCCAGTGTTTCTACCAATGTATATTTAGAGTGCTGGATTTGTGCCTTTCTTTGTAATGCTAACATAAAAATTCACTAAACTGTTAACTATGTTGGATCATGGAATCTGGGTCAACCTGAATCTGTGTTCTTTGGCCATGTTTCCTCATATTTGACTCCAGAATAAATTCTCTTATGCCCCTTTGAAGTTAGAATCAAGTCTTTGCCAGTCTCAGACTCTTGCAATCCCTGCATTAGTCTCTCTGGTTTTAGACAAACAAAGGGACATGTACCTTAAAGCTGTGGGACTTGTGCAGCTGAGAGTTTTAGGAGCTCTAGTATCCTGAGAGACTTGCTTTCCAAGTAACCCCATGCCTCATACAGTGTGGTGGTGGGATGGAATGCAATCATCTTAAATTGCCAGATTACTGCTGTCTTCTGTTCACACGCTTCTTTTTAATGTTGCAACAATTAGGACAAGAAAGAAATATTCTCCTTGCACATTTATAAATAAAAGCTAAGCATCAGCAGCAGAAGTATACAGAGAGAAAGTAAGGTGAGCCACGGACTCATGCCTTACATTACTTATGGACAGGAGGATGGGCTGACTTGTTCTCAGGAAGATCAGGACACTTGGCCTGGAGGTACATACAGCCTCTGAGGGAGGCTGATGAAGTTCCACATGTAGATTTACCATTAGCATCACCCTATACCACAATGCTCTTCTTAATAACATGACTGTGGTGTCCCTTTTCTCTTTATAGGAAGAGCTTCTGTCAGACGCAAACCCTTTCCTTCTCTTTAATGTGTGTTTGAATGTGGATATGTGGTTGTTTGCTCCTCTTGGTTATTTGAGTGTGTAAGTGAATGCTCACAGGTGTCTGTACGTTCCATGGAGGTCAGAGGTCAACATCAGGTATCTTGCTCAGTCTTTCCACCTTGTTCTTTGAGATAGGGTTTCTTACTGAAACTGGAGCTCACCATTTCAGACTGGCATGCTGACCAGTGAGCCCCACCTTCTCAGAACTGCTTTTTATTATAAGCCTGAGCATCATGCCTGGTTTTTTTACATGGGTGCTGGGCTGAGATCATACTCAGGTCTTCATTGTTCTGCAGGAAATGTTTTACTGACTAAGCCTATCTGTGCTATTTGTTAATGTTCTTGTTATTTGTTATATCTGAGGAGCACATCATAAAAAGGACTTCACTTGACTCACTAAAGTTAATTCTGGAAGGAAGCATATTGAGGCATACTCTGCAAATGAGCACAGGTGGATGTGCACCTGCCCAGGCAGTGTGTTCTAAGCAAATACATCCTACAATGGTGGCTTATGTGGGGCCTGTACATTCTCAGTAACCATAGAGGGATTTGGCCCTGCAATGGTTTTACTAAACAGTGTGAGCCTGGTATGCGATCTCCTTACTAGGTCATTAACTGTGTCTGCAATAACAAAGGACACATGAAATGACACAAGCTTTTCCCAACAAAATGGCTTCATTGGCCACCTACCTCTGTTGTGTGACAGCTGAAGACTATATCTGAGGTCACTTCACACTGTGTGATCCATTAACATGTCCTTGGATGTACATTGTGATGTCTGCATGGACTGACAACCTACTCCCATGCTCTCCCTGCTTCCTTATCACACCCCCGCCATTTACCTTCTTCTCCAGAAAACACTCCCAAGGTCCTTTCATCTTTTCTCCTGAAAAAAAAAAATTTGTCGTATTTACCTTTCCAAAAGTTATTTTAAAGCCATTAATTAACTAGATACATATTGTAAAATGTTCAAAAACTTTTAAAATAATTTTAAAGAAGGACCAGTATTTTTTGTTTCTTGATCAGATGTGTGGATACAGGACACTGTGCATAGAAAGATCTGATCATCTTGATGTTACAGAAGGCCTTGTTTCATCTCCCAGTGCCTATGTTGAAACACAGAGCCCTGTAACTTCACTCTACTGAGTCACATACCCTCCCCAGCTTAACTATGCACTCCCTCCTTCACATCTGTCTCACACAAATGCATATATTGTATCACAAGCTAAAAATGTGATTATTCTTTTTTATAAAAGATTAAGGAGAGAGAAAATAAAACTTTCAGAGCCATGTAAAAACAAAGTTTTTGAATCTACTGTGCTACTAAAGATGTATATAAAATTATATTGCAAATTTGACTGGATTCAGATGAAACACATTACAAATGAAGTATATAGCTGCTGAAACCACAGACCAGGAAACTACCAAAAAACTATTTAGTGATGATTAATCTCCAGCTCGGACCTCATTTTGCAAATAGATCCTTCAGGGTTTTCATCCAAACCTAGACTCAAAGAAACCTGTTAAAGAAACACATAATGTCTCCCACACTGTTGACTACTGCATGGTTACTTAAAGACACCAGAACCTGCTTCTGTCCTTCTGACACAGACTACGAGGCCATGCCATGAGTAGAGAGAATTACAAGAGACTGGATGACTCCCTGGTCAAGAGTAGCCTCTAAATAGTTTGCCTGACTTTTTTTCTGGGTCATCTGAGTCAAATTTTACATCATTGAAAACATATCTCATGCTGCCAAATTCATCTTTAAAATAATTATATGCAATTTAAATATTTTAAGACTTGTGTCGCAGTGCCCTAAAACTTACCTTTAATTAAATTCTGTGCTTTCTGCCAGAGATCACATCGCAATTTGGTGATGTCATTTACATTAATCATAGGAAGTTTGTATTAGCAAATATATGTTAGTTTGTTGGTTTGAAGGAGCTAAACTACAGGGGACTGACAAATACCTGTACAGGTTGTAATGACAACATTTTTTTTATCTAATTAGCATGCATGAAGTAACATTGTTGTCTAGTCAGTCTTCCCTGAATGGATACAATGTAAAGCTCTCTGTGAAACCTGTCAGTCAGCAAGTCTTCTGAGAGTGTTGTTATACCTACACACTAAGAAAACACACACACACACACACATCACAAAGAGCACGAGAGAGAGAGAGAGATGAGAGAGAGAGAGAGAGAGGAGAAGAGACAGAGAGAAACAGAGACAGAGACAGAGACAAGAATGTTCTAGAATGTTCTTAAACCACCTCTCAAATGTTTCAGCTTGTCTGACTTACAGAAAGGCATTTCTGGTATTAACCATCATACCCCCTTGAGGCACAGAGTTCCCATAGACAGTGTGTCATAATGGAAATTTTATTTAGTTTACTTTTATCAATTTTATTTAGTTATAAAGTAATAGTAATCATAGGTATATTGTCGATAAGTGGGGTTGTTAGTTGTACTACATTATCTGAAACCCAGTGGGCAAATGGACTGCTGATCCAACCTGACTATTTAGATTTTAGAATATGGCTCTGTGCTCTTGTCATTTAAGAACAGAGTATTGCTGGACCAGTTCTTTCTGCTCAACAAGTGACCATCCTAAATCTCTACACTGGGTTCACTTGAGCCGAGGGCTTCCTCTGATAAGTACTGACTTATCTCAACAATAGCTATTCAAAAACAAGAGCCTCTTAAATCTCAGGGCATGCTTGCAGGTCAGTTATGTACCTTGCCATGTTAACATGTGTGCAAATTTCTAATTGGTGGTTTACCTACACCATGAGTTCTGCCTACACAAAGCTGCTATGCAGTACATAGAATTTTGTTCATTGGCTTATATATAAGAATTAGCCCCTATGATTCTTTTCAGTTTAGTTTTGCAATGAAATCAAGGCACATTTTGATTTCCTACTGAGGGCTTTTGCATGGATTTCTGTGGGGAGAAGACTCATGTACCCCAGGCTGGCATCAACCTCATTTTATACTCAAGGATAACCTCAAATTCTTGAAGCACACTACCCAACATCTGGAATTACAGGTACACACTGCTGTTTCCTGCTACACTTTCTTTATTCCTCCCTCCCTTACCCCTTTTCCCTTGGCATGGAAGGGCTATAATTTAAATCATATTCCTTAAACTTTTAATATTATAATGTTGAGAGCCTACAGGCACCATTTCCTATTCTTTTGAAGCACTGTGCATTTTTGTCTCCATAATAGACAGGGAAAAGCTATTGTTATTTCCCTGTGAGATTGGGGAACCCGAGACTCAGGAGGCTGAACAGTTATCCCAAGATCACATATCTTTGCAGGAGCAGGCTGAATCCAGCAGCATGAATCTGGGGGTGGATTGTGCCCTCAGGCAGAATCCCCAGGCATGATTTTTATTAAAATTGTAAAGACCATGATCCATTTGTTACTCTACCTGTGGACTTGCCCTGTGATTTTCTTCTATGCTGGCAATTATTAAGAAGGAAAAGGTCTGCCTTTTACTGAGCTAACCCTCATGTGTCCCTGACTCAGACTGAACTAATACTCACATTTGGAAGCTACACATGAATTTTGAATGTCACCTGCAGTAAACTGCCGCTGAATGAATTGACACATGCAATACAGAAATAAGATTTTCTCTACCTGAAATTTTATGGCTAGGTTCCCCCTGGTTTAGATTTAATAGACTGTGGCCTTTTGTGGGGGAGTATACAATTTCCTGCTTTGTTATGTTTATAGGGTTTTTTTTAACTCAATCTTTAGGAATTATGCTTAATATCTCTAAAATCCCCATTTGAGGGGCAGGTTGATGAGAATTGCAGGGTGGATAATTATGGAATTCTCCAACATTTACAGCATTAATCAAATACCAACAAGCAACCACCCACAACATGCTTTATTGAGTTGCGTTTCCATTAGGCTTCTTATTTTAGGAACAAAGTTGCTGTTTCTGGTACTTTCAACAGGAATCATTTGACATGATTTCTTAGTAATTTACTTTAGATACATTTACATCATACTTTGCTGTTGGGATTTTTCTTTTCTTTATAGAATTAAAGCTTTGATTCATTGAAAATAATTTTATAGCCTATTCTTAGTTTTTCAAAAGAATCTATCCTTTTGTTAATAAAATGAAACTATTTATGTATTCTTAAATAAGTTCCCCTTTAAATATAGTATGTATTTGTGATCTGGGAATAACATTAAGCAGTTCAAGGCAAGTTTAATATGCATTATAGCCATGTCCACCTGCCCTTGGCCCATGAGATTGCTCATTATTTGAAAGCCTTTGATTTTTTAATGCATTGGCCGTTTCTTTATTAGCCAGGATCTTCATTTGCTAATTGGAGCTCTATTAACTATATTCAATTATATTTCTTTTCTCAAAAGTACATTTCTGAAGTTTGATTTTGATGATACTAATTCCTATATGAATGGGTATAATGACATTCATATTTGATCTTCAGATGTGGTGATTTTTTACCTCAGATAATCTAACTATAAAATTATATTACTTGAGAAAATATTGATGTTCTTTTATGCAGATTTCTCCTTTCTTTCTGATTAACCATTCAGCATAATACTGGCAATCATTACTTCTGTACCCAGTCCTTCTTTCCTAGAACAGGAAGGCATATAGATATATAGATAGATTGATAACTGATAGACAGATAGATAGAGGATAGATGATAATTAGATAGAAGATAGATGATAGATAGGAAGTAGATAGATAGAGATAGATAGATAGATAGATAGATAGATAGATAGATAGATGATAGAAAATAACTGATAGGTTTATTTTCTGAGAATTACATAACACAAAATTCACTTGACATATTTGATTTCTATCATTCCTGTGTTCATGTATTAGTGAGTTTAAAAGGACAAGCATTTATTGATCTCATAGTGTCAGGAAGATACTGCACCAATGTTACACGATAAATTAATTATTGAAGCAATCTTTTGGAGGTATTTTGTGTTATGAACCCATTATATGGGTTAACCATAACTGACTTTGACAGTACTAATTTCTGTATTATGGCTATAATGACACTCAACATTTATGGATTTTATCAATAAACATGTAAAGATTGTGGATAGTGTTCTAGATATGTGATAGATGCTTTGGGGAATTACAAAAATATATTTACCACTGAAAGCTTAGAATTTTATACCTTTTATCTTTACCAGGCAATGAAGATCTGCCCAAAATGATGTTTTTCTTTCCAAACAAATTGTTAGTGGTAACAAAGTGTTTGTGGTACAAAGAGACAGATCTAATCATGTCTTGTATCCATTCATATTACATATTTTACCTTACTAATGTTCCATTACCATTTCCTATTCCAACCTTCAATGGTCTTTTTCATTTTCCCAGGTAGCCAACTCTCTGTTTTAATATCTCAAATATAAGAATTTGTTATAAAATCTAGCTTCTACCCATGAGCGAAACTGCACACTATCTGCCTTTCTATGCCTGGTTTGTGTCTATGGCAGTTCTATTTTTAGATTTTGAGAACTCTGCAGAATGAGTCCCATGGTGGCTGCCTACTGTATTCCACAGCAGAGAAATGGTCCTGCCCCAGACATTTTCTACAACAATTGGGCTCTTTGACTTTTTTAGCCATTCCAATGATAGTGAGATGAACTCCCAATTGTAGTCATGACTTCTCTGATGGGTGGATCATGCAGCACTTTTCAAATATATATATTGGCCCTCACCCTTTGTCTTTTTATGTGGTGTTTGTTTAGCCTGTGCGCTCATTCATTGTTGGATTCATTTTTAGTGTTTTCTTGTTTTGTTTTGATTTTTGTTACTTATTTAGATCAAATATTAATTGCCTGTCATATATATAATCTTTCCTAGCACGATAAGGCCTTTTTCTTCTTTCCTCTGGTTCTGAGTCAGCTGAGATGTCTTTCAGATTGTTTTTCTGGGGAACCTCCAAACTTCCTCTGCTGTATTTTCTTCTAGTAGGTTTAGAGTTTCATATCTTTTGCTAAGGTCTTTCAATCATTTGGGATGAATTTTTGTTCAGGGTGGAGAGAGGAATCTACTCTCATTCTTCTATGTTTGTATATTAAGTTTTCCTAGAACTATTTGTCACACAGCTGTCTCTTTTCACTGTCTGTGATTGTCTGTCTCAAACACTGGATGGCTGAGATTCTGTGGAATCCATGATTGCTATCTCTGGGTCCATGAATCTCCTCCACGGTTTTACATATCTGTGTATGTGTGCACTGCTTGCTGTGGTTGTTGTTTCAGTTCTTTAGAATTTCTTGACATCAGGCACAACAATACCTTCAATGTTGTCCATATCTCTCTCTAGGATCATTTGTTTCAGCTTCCATATAAAACTACACTCTCATTTTTTTTAAACTACCATCAACTTAAAAGTAAACTGATCCTGCATATTTTAATCCCTCTGTAATCCCAGAGCTTGGAAAGACAGGTAGAGAATATTTTCAAAACTTAGTTCATATTCAGATTTTTTTAAAAGGCAATTGACTCCAATAATTAAAAAGTTGAAATATGGAGTCTGCAAAGCTACTTCTTTCAGCAGAGGTGTATATTGTATTTCTTCTATTTTTTGTGCACTATTTTTGACATTAAAAATCGAAATGGCTCAGTGATTAAGAATACAACATGCTACCCTTCTAAAGGAGCCAAGATTGGTTCCCAGCACCCATATCAAGATGGTTCACAACCACCTATATAACTCCAGGGGACTCAGCACCCTGTGTGGCTTCTGTGAGCACCTATCATACATGGCATATACTCATACAGGCATACACAGAGAGAGAGAGACAGAGAGAGGACAGAGAGAGACAGAAGAGAGAGAGACAGAGAGAGACAGAGAGCGAGACAGAGAGAGACAAGAGAGAGAGAGAGGGGGGGAATAAAATAAATCTAAAGAATTAAAAGAACTTAAGATTAAATTTTATACAAATCATGTATTTTTGTGTGATGAATTTATAAGTATCTCTCTCACACATGAAATCACTTAATGGAATGCTGCTATGACCTTTATGATTATATCTGACAAATAATATTATCACTGGCTGGAAGAATTAACATTTGGTGGGGGGCACCACAAATCAAGGTTGGTATTGTCTAAATAATTAATGAAATACTACTCACCATCTCAATAGCTCTTTATTCTGGTGTTTAGAACTACTTGAGAAACTTTTACTGAAGATAAGTATGCACATGATTGATACCAATGTGATAACTCTTTTCTTATAGTTGACGAGAGGTAGTAAAACTAAAATTCAGTAGAACCACATAAGCGTAAGCCAGCTGCTGTACCTGGTACCGTGTGCTTTCATGGAACACAGGGTCTCCAAGTACACAAGCTCCAGCTCACCCAGAGCTCATCTGGCACAGTGGCCAATGAACCAATTTTTTAACACTGAGGCAATGAAGATGTCTTTCTCAAATATTCTCAGGATGTAGGGATAACCTTGTCCTCAGATGATTTGTGTGGACCACAGCACTAGGGCATCCATCCCTTTCAGAGACAGATGCTGCAGTGACATTATGACCTCACCAAAAGGTGGGGACATCTAAACTTTAACAGCCCCAGGCTCCCTTGACCTTCTAGATCCTTCCTAAATGATTGTCTCATCTCCATGTACACTACTGCTTTCTCCTTCCTGGTCATCATCATCATCAGGATATGAATTTCTACTCTCACCTTTACAAATTATTATTTCACAATCGTTTCTCTATTTAACATAATCTTGGATCTTAAAACTATTAGACAAAAACATTGAATGATTGTGAATTTTCTTTATTAGACTTGTCCCACTTTATGTTTTGACAACACAAATAAGACTGGGGAAAGGTATCCTTATTTTTGTTGTACTCCCACCCAGCATGCTTCCTACACTATCTTGATGTTGTCCTCATAGAAATATATATTTGTATATTGGAGTTTGATCATTTGCCTCACCATAGTGTTCTCAAATCAAAAGTCCCTATTCTAATTGAATACCTTAGGTTTTCTTGATTTAGGCATTTTTAATTGAACATTGTCTATCAAAAATAAAAATTCAATTCTAGTAAAATAAGGTCAGACTCAAGCACACCACTCTTAAAAAGTAACCAAGGAAACATGGCAAAGACAACTTTGCCTTAAATAGTGGACACATCCCCGTACTGAGGATGTAACCCTGTGGTGGAGGTAATTAAATATAAATGATTTTATTTAATTGGCTGGCATTGTAAGATCACCTTGGTGACTTGAGCTCAATTTTCCCCACTAAGAAGTAATTAAAAACCACTTTTCAGCAGTGATCTTTCTTGATGGTCAAGGTCCTCCACAATTCCTCAGATAATATTACTCTTGGCAGAATTTGCCTCGGAAATTGCAGAAGGAGAAGTCAGTGACACATGCCCAGGGCTCACTTCAAAAGGGATATAATATACTTAAAATGATGAAGGGCAAGGAAGGGGCTTCCGCAGAGGGCATATCCAAGAGCTATCAGCGATTATTTCAAGAACTTCAATTTTAAATTAAATGTATGACATCAGATATGTTAGTGTCAAGAGGTGAGTGGGAAATGTAATATTGATTAGCATGAAAATTTATCTGTATTTTGGGATGTGTGATTTGTCTAGGATCCTGATTTAAGCATCCTGCCTTCTTCCCTCTTCTCTCTCCCTGCAGTTATTTTTAAATCTGTGTTTCTGCTTGCTGATTGGCTCACCCAGTTCTAACCTGTTTCCTACCATCTTTTATTCCTACCTGGTAGTCTTATTTACATGAAAGTAGATTTCAAAATCCAGCCTCCCAAGCAGACTTTACTCTCTTTATTTGTTCCTTAGTACCCAACAAAATTGCTTTCAGTGTCCTTCTTGTGAATATTCACCTCTGTGGTTGCTCAAGCTCTGTGTGGAATATGGCATGAGAATTATATAAAGTACATGAGCTTCGTCTGTATATTTCCAGGCATGTCTAATTGACAAAATGCTTAGAACCATGCAAATGTGAGGTAAAGAGTTATTTGATTGTTCTTTCTGGAATAGTCACAAGCTGGGAATGAAATATTTTAAAAAAATTTTAAAAAGTGTGTATTCTGTGCAGTCATCCTATGCCCCTGAGAGGTACAAGGAGGTGAATGAATGGGGCTTTAACAAGAAGTACTGGAGAAGAGCCGGGACTCTGTGAAAGAGGTGGATGTCTACAGGGCTCCCTGTTTACAAGTATTTATCATAACCAAACCCAAGGTTTTCTTCTGGGAGCTTACTGAATTTGTTTTATATTTCTGTGAGAGCTACCTACATTGTATTTTGAGATGAGTAGATAGATGGATAGATAGATAGATAGATAGATAGATAGATAGATAGATAGATAGATAGATAGATATTTTTAAATCCATGGATACAGAGTTGTACACATTTGGAGTATTTATGACAATATATTTACTGAGGTAGGTATGTTTGCTGATTAATTTATTACATATAATTAATTAGAGAGACAAAACCTTCAAAACTTATTGCAATATTAAGGCCAGAAACAGGGAATTTGAAGCACTATGGGTCCAAGTTTTTACCTGCTCCTGATTTAAAATGTGTAACCTTGAACAAGTGACCTTCTGGCCCACAGATTCCATTTTAATTAGCAAAAAGAACCAGTTATAACTTGGTAATGTGTTAGATGAAGTAACAACAATAAAATAATTAGCCTTTATTGTGTCTTGAGACCTGTCTCCTTTTAATGCTATCTTTCTTAAGTATCTCAAGATAGCCATGCAAGTTCTGACCAGCGGCGTCCCCTGTGGCTGACAACTAAGAATTTCCTTCTGCAGATTCTAATGTTGTAAAGAGACCACACAAACAATAGATGTATACTTTTCCAGCAAATTTAGAAATAGAGTAATGGAAACCTAGGTCTTTTAAGAACTTTTCTAAAATTGGTTGTATTCTAATTGATAGAAACAAGGTGCTGCATCCTTTAAAGGAAGAGGGCTTCAGAAGATCACAAACACCAGAGCTCTGGTAGTAATGGAGTCATCTTCCACAGATCACGGTTCACCAAGGATTCTAGCCTTATTGATTTGTACCACATACTATATTAAATTGCTGGGAAGTATTATTGACCCTTAGAAGTTTTTGTGAGATTTGAGTGAGATATGGTATACTATAACTAGGTGTCTTGTTTATCTAGACTTTCCTGTCTAGTACAAATTCCATAAGTCACTATGTTTATTTAGAATTTTTTATTATACTGGGCATAATTAAAGTACACCCTAGACCTCTATGATTATCCCATAGTTACTCTATGCTTAAATGGTGAATTAACATTTTAATCTATTCTTTGGTTTGTGTCTAAATTCTCTTAGCTTGACAAAGTATTCTTATTTCCGATTGAGAAAATATGTTTTTTTGTTATTTGAATACTGCACATGCATACTTGCTTGCCCTTTAGGATGACTGCATGAGAAACAGTCCTTGGTATGGCTTCTCGAGGAAGCATTATCCTAAACAATATGCATTTTTGTTCCTCTCCTTTGAACACATTATCTACTACTTTGGTGGCATTAAACTATGATATTGTAATGAGGGGTGATGATTATTACATTATGCAGAGAAGAACACAAAATCTGGTCGTATTGCATGAGATGTAATTTATGTAAAAACATGCCGACAATTGCATTCAAGTATTTGATGTAAGTAATGAGAGAATCGTGCATAATGGGCATTTTCTATTAGACTGAGATTTAGTTGATTTGTCTTATGAATGAAGTTACTCAAGCAAATTGGATTGTGAGCCAAGAAAATAAGAAGGGTAAAATCGAGAGACGGGAAATTAGAAGCTTGGCATAGGCACATGAATATCAAGACAAACAAACTTAGCTCTAAATATTCTACCAGTTTATTTGCCTAGGGAAAAAATGGGATAATTTGTGCTTAGTTTAGTAAATTCTAGCGGGAGTCTTATTCTAAAGAATTATACATTTGTTACCATAAAATACTCTATATTCAATATCTGTTAAATACTTGTTCTATGATTGTCAAATATTAGGGAGTAAAAGGATTAATCTGCTGAAGATCTGTTCTTTCCAACCACCTGCTTCAGAAAGAGAAGATGTTTCCTTTTTGAATGAATCAAATTACTAAGTATAGAAGCTGTCACAAACTTTATATTGATACTACATGATGGTGTATTAAAAATGCACTCAGATGTCCTCAGAGCTAGTGTTGGCTGACCTATCCCTCCTCTATCCTAAACTCCTAATTTTCCCTTCAATTAATACTCTCCCCTCATTTCCTCTCCATATCACCCTGGTTCTACCTCTGTCCTTTAGGTTTTCATCCTCCCTCCTCACCATAGTTCCTCTCTAGTTTGTTGGATTCTGTGGGTATTCCAAGTTAACTACACAAATCTATGTCAATGAGATATGCCTGTGGGTAAAATAGTGATGAAGATTTTACGGGGTTGGGCGACTGCTGTCTGGTCAGATTTAGTTCTGCTCCACAGGATAAAAACTATTCTTGATACTGAAAATCTGGACAGTATCCCGTGGGGAGCTCCAAGGTCCCAGGAGTAAACCTGCTATGATTGTTTTGCTGAATGAATATGATATTAGAGCACCTTCTAAATGTGCGTCTCTTGCAGCTCTCGGACCTTGTCTGGGGCGTTTCTTTGTGGGTGAATGATGGTTAACACAGACACTCACATCCGGTCAGAGTGCAGAGGACAGATGGACAGGAGTAGAGAGTTCAGTCACAATGGGACATCTGTATCCCACTGCTACCCACAAAGATTCAGATGATCATGAAAGTGAGGGTACAAAGATAATAAAACCCAGAAGTCATGAAGGACCAGAGCAAAACAGGATCTTCTAGACGTGGCATGAACAATGCACACTTGAAATTATAGCAGCTATAAGACAGTGGCACAAACTGAAGTCACTCAACTTCAACATACCAGTATAGAGTGGGAGTGGAGGGCTTGTGAGTCTCACCTTCCAACTGAGGAACCACTGCCAGGTGAGGACTTCTGAGGGAGGGAGCTTCAGTCTATTTACATGTGTGACTTCTGGTGCACTTTGAGGATGGACCACACGCCAGCATTCATCACAAACCCTTGTACAACGATCTTAGTGTATTTTAAGAGTGCCAGAGCCTCTAAATACTTTCTGGTTTTTAACTTTTCTTTCCACCAACTCATCAACATTTTTTAAATGTATGTTGTCAAAAATCCAATATATCTTTATAAAAGAAATAAGCCATTGGAGGTTATATAACCCAAAAGAAGCCTGGAAGGGCTGATGCTCAAAAAGTCTTAAGCTGTCTCACTTAGATGTAGGTGGTCTTACAGCAGCTTCTCTGGCTCCCAGCTTTGGCTTTGGCCTGGGGTCACATTAGAGATTCCCGATGGAAGGGCATCGAGGTAGGGAGCAGTTTGAGAGGACACAGGCCACCTACTGCTACTGCAGATGGATTTGACATCCAGAATGTCTAATTACTTCCTGAACACATGTGGACTATGGTTCTGGCTTCATGAGTGTGTATTTGGTTGTCTTTCTATCCTTCCCCCTTTATACTCACAGCCAAACATTATGTTCAAAATAATCTAGTTCAAAATCTTTCACGGGTATCCACTATGTCAGTTATTTCTCAACACTTATTTCGTTTCATCTCAGAAGGCTATCTATAGTCCATTGGTATAAGAATGTAAACATTTTATATTTCTATTTTAAAGTGTATTATACATGGTAATTGAAAATTATCCTATTAACTCTTCAGTGTGGATATAATGGTGAAGTGTGGAGAAGGCAGGATCATATGTACCAGCTGCTACTCACTCTGCTTATATTCCTCTCAGGCTGTGCTTATAGGTCTACGTCTAAATCTCACATTCCCATCTTAAAAGTTTCTTGAAAGCCCAGGAAGTCTAGAGAAACAACCAGAAGTCACCTGACAAGTACATGACAGAATTCATGGCATCACCACATTCCATTTAGGGAGACATAGAAACTGAAGCCCTCAGAAGCATGTTTCAAGGGAATCAGCTCCACTAATCACTTTGGCTCCTGATTTATTAAACATTTTTTCGCACAAGGAACAAAGTAAAAACAATCCCAGACACTCTATATGTCAGTTTTCTACCTTGGCTTTCTGTTAGTCACAATTCTCAAGACCATCTTCTTTTAAGTCAGTTTTCATCTGCAGGCGAGATAGTTTGAATAGCTGCGACCAAGAGTGAGCCTCAGTGCTCATGGGCTTTAAGTCTTCAGCTATGCCTGCCAGGTGTCCAAAGAGTGCCATGTTCTGAGGGTTTTCCTTGGAACTGGTAGCTGTCTACTGTCTAGAGCTGGCATCCCTCCGGCATGAAAGTCCCTCCCCCCAACCAGTGCATCCTGTCTCTGGCTTTTCTACAGTTTCCTCTGGTTTTAATCCCACAGGTAATGCTAGCTGTAAGGTTTTCACCACACACTTTAACATTGGCCAGGTTCCTTTATATCTGGACCTGATAATGGAGTTATGTGTACTCTACTTTAGAAGAATTAAAAAAGAAAGACTATGGTATCCCTTGAATGGCGAAAATTTAGAATTGTCTGCACCAACTGTCAGCACGGTGGGAAGCAGCACAGACTCTCACTTTTCCTCTAGGAAGGATAAAAGAAGTCAGCGTTTTGTGCAGGATGCACAGGCAGTTTCTTCTCGGGATGAAACATACTATTATGAGCTGTAATTGTGTTCCTTGGTGTCTACTTAGAAACATTGTAAGTGTCCCTCTATACTAGAGCAAGCATGAAAAATTTGTAACAGCTAAATTTACAATTCTGGGAACCAGATCAGAAAGTTAGTAAAATAAATAACGTTCACAGGTGCAGGGTATGTCAAGATATATTATCACAGAGTGAAGTATCACCCAGCACTAAAACTGAGTGAGCTACCAGGTTATGCAGAGACAGAGATGGATCAAGTACACGTTACTTTAAAGGTCAGTTGTTACAAGGAGCTAGTGTGTATGATGAGCCAAAAGGTAGATTATTATAATAGAGAAATGACGCTGTATTACCGTAATGTGTGTAGTGTACTATCATCATGTGCGTAGTACACTGCCATCATGTGTATAGTGTACTGCGATCAGTGTGTAGTGAACTCCGATCATGTGTGTAGTGTACTGTGATCATGTATGTAGTGCACTGATATCATGTGTGCAGTGTATTGTGATCATGTGTATAGTGTACTCCTGTCATGTGTGTAGGATACTGCCATCATGTGTGTAGGGTACTGCCATCATGTGTGGAGTATACTTCTGTCATGTACCATGAACATACAAAGGTAAGAGTGAATCCTAACATGAATGCTGAGCGTCTGGGTGATGATGACTGATCCTGTGTGTACAGCATCTGACAAACAGAACAGGTTTCTGCCAGAACTTGAACATGATGGAGGTCGAATGTATGAGTGATGTGGGGCAGACATGGGAAATTTCCACACTTTGCTTTAAAGTGAAATATTTTTAATATAAATGTAAGTAGTAAATTAATTTGGCCTGGCAGCTGTATTTCCTTATCTTTGCTAGTTCCCAATAATCATACACAGAAACCAGGATCTATGTCAAACTGCACCTTAATAGCTAGGCAATATGGATTTATGTTAACCCCTGTGTTAATCTGGCTATCTCCCAGCCCTGATCCCAATTCATACTTACAGTTTAATATTTTTCTACCTCTCTCTGCTTTAAATATTTCTTCCAATGATGTCTTCTCAGTCCCTCTCTTCATGTCCCCTCTGAATCCTCATGGCAGATCTGAAACTCTCCCCCCTCTGCTCCCCATGGCTGGCAGAAGCTTCCATGCTGTTCTCTCTTCTGCGCAGCCATTGGGTGATCAACATTTATTGACAAGGCAGAGAATACATGGTAAAAATTGCTTACACAAACTTGAGAAAGGAGATTCTTAGTACAAGCATTACAGTGTTGTGTTCAGATTGAAGCAAGATATGAGGGCGGAGAAATCAGCATTTGAATAATACAAGGAAAACTTCATTTACACAGTGCACAAAAGCATTATGGGTACACCTTCCCCTGCATTATTCCGTGAGCCTAAAACAACATTAAAATTAAAGCCACAACATAAATCAAAGGAAAACAAGTCAAGTAATATTAAAATATCCAAATTCATCATTTTAATTATTTTTTTTGACATTTTAAGAAACATGCTTAGTGGTGTGGATTACATCTTTAATTTCAGCACTTGGGAGGCAGAGTCAGAAAGATCTCTGTGTGTTGGAGATTAGTGCAGTTTATATTGTTCCAGGATTAAACAAGGTAACTATTAAAAACAAACAAAAAATAAAATAAACCTTATCTTTCTATAAAATTGGAGTGAAGTTTTTATTGTACTAATTTATTTATATTTTTGAGAATTTCATATATGTAAATAATATAATTTTATCATAGCCATACTCCACAGTCCTTTCAAGCTCCTCTTGGACCCTAATTTCACATCCTTTATGTGTGTGGATTGTCAAATATTTTGTAAGTCAATTAAACTAGACTTTGTTTATTAATATCTGTTATATTAAAATGTATATTTACAGTGTTATCTTCAAGCCAACACTGAAAACGTGAAAACTCAAAATGTATCAATCAAAAGTAAGACAATTTCTTCTTTAGTGTTGTGAATCCATTAAACTTTGCTGAGTTTTATTTAGCCACCTTTATTATTGGGAAATCTGCCACATTTAATTGGTGAATGTTTCTTAAATGAATATTGCTAAAGTAGCCATTAAAAAACACATGGAATTTTGGAAGAATACTTAACTCAAAGCAGACGCTGAAACTAATGACAGTTTCAGCACTTAGTGTTTAAATTCATTTAGCCACGTATTACGTAAGTGCCTTAACATTTGCTTGTGCATGGGGGTTGGCACTAAACAGAACTGCTTAGCTGAGCAAAACTGTATGCAAATACAGAATGGCAAGTCAAAACACACAATGCCATCATAGGGAAAGAATACATAGACTGTGCAATATACACTTATACACTCTCAGCATTTAAAGACAGGGGCCATGAACTGACTGGGTTTTGACTTAGAGAACTATCCTAACATCCTTTCATTTGAAGGGAAGATGTTTGAATTCCATAGAACAGGTAAAAAGCATAGTGATGGTGATTTCATAGGAGATCTGTAGACATGAGTAAGACTGCACAGCACATAGCTTCTGTGTCCTATCTGATGTGTGTGTCCTCTCTAGAGTCACTAGGAATAATGGCAGCTGTGGGACTATAAAAGGGACAGATTCTCAGTTATAAAATTCACTGCTACTTTTTTGTTTTTTACATTGGGAGAAATACATTAAACTTTCAGAGATTACAGTTCAGGTGCCTAAAAGTTTCCTATAGACATGTTACATCAGAGCCTCACACTGCTAAGGATGGGCAGTAAAGAGCAATAGGCAGGACACCCCTCTCCATCAAGCCACTAGTGTTCAGACCTCTCCTTTGTCTTTCAACTCAAGAACTCTATGACCTTGGGCCAGCCGTTTAATTTTTGTCTTTTCAGATTCAATTTTCTCTTCTGAAAATTAAGGTGGAATGACAAGGTTAGCTCCGAGATTCTTTGTAATTCTGTGGCTGAAGGCTGACATTTCTGCAGTCTGAGAATCCTGGATTTGAGCCCCAGTTACATCCCTTACTGTTACTGAATAGTCTCTGTGTTTGACAAGTCAAATAATGTTCTTTAGACCCATCTCTAAATGTTGGCTCAAAGGTGCCTGTCCGGTGGGTTGAGGGTGGAGCTAGATGTAGAAATTAGCTCACTGGTAGTGCTTCACCCCTGTGTACACTCACCGTGTTTTATCAGAAGGTTGTTTTTGAAAGGACAGGGGGATAAAAGGAGGGCAAGGGGTTAATATGGTCAGATGAATAATGTATTTGAATTACAGAGTCTCTATGAAACTCATCAACAAATACAATGGACACATGCCGATATGGACACTAATAGATTATTGTTTCTGTTTGTTACATCTTCAGCACGCCCAGAATTATTCAGATTTCAGAGTACAGCGATCTGACAGAAATGTGAAGAAATCAGGAATAGGAGCAATGAATAAGTTCTAAGGCTTTAGATGGTTATAGTTGTCTTGATGTTTGAAAAGAATTGTTTATGCCATCTTATCCATACATTAAAGAGGGCAGGGCACAGCACTTGGAGATATTAAACTACTCACTATAGAGGATCTACAGTTGCATCCTTCTAAATCTTCCTTTAGGCTTCAATTTTGTGTTATACTTCTTGTCATAAGGTAGACAATACCACAATCAGATGTAAAATGAGATTAAATTCAGCATCACGTTATAGAAAAATGGATGCAACTAATCACAGAGCCTGTGAAGACACTGCGTGTAGAGGATTTATGTATGCAGATAAAATAAGCTTTTCTCTATATCTCCCAGGTAAAAGTAAAAGAAAATGCTCACACTTCATGGAAGACTGTTGCCTCATGTTCTTGAGAAAACTGTGAATTTTAGACCTCAAGTCCTGTTTTCTTGATGCTAAACAGTGAAAATATTCTTATTTTTATTTCACTGGGTCTCATGAGGACATCTGGTCATTGCTTGATGTCTTGTACAAATGGCTTCCTCATTTTGAACTCTGATTCTGAGTTTCATAGGTTCATTTTCAGAGATTTACTTAGTTTATTTTGTAGGCATGATGGCTTGCATGTAAGCACATGTATACTATGTTGGTACCTGGTTGCTGGAAGGACTAAAAGGGAGCATTGGGTCTACTGGAACTAGAGTTATAGTTGTAATCCGCTGTTGTGGGTGCCACAAATCGAACGTTTCTCCTATAAAAGAGGAGTACGTGCTCTTAGCTGCTCAGCCATCTCTACAGTCCTAAGATCTTTTAAGTTTTGAGTCAGCTGAGTACAACCTCACAGTTCTACAGTCTACTATGATTTTACAGGGATGGTCTTGGTTCTTGCTGCAGTTCAGCCTTGTATACATGCTTGTGTGTGCTGTGTTAGTTGTTCGTCTTGTTACCATGACAAAATACCTAGTGGAAACAAGTTAAGGAAGAAAGGATTATTTTGGTTTACATTTTGAAGTTGTGGTCTATCATGGCATGAAAGTGATAGCTGCAGGCTCTAGAGGCAGATGGTCATATTGAATCCACAGAGAAGAAGCAGAGAGCCATGGGTTCTTATACCTGGGTTGTTTTCTCTGTTTTTATGAAGTCTAAAACTCCAGACCAGGAAATGGTCCCACCCACATTTATAATGAGTCTTCTCATCATGACTGACCTAATCTAGTTAATTCCTCCCAAGCATACCCCAAAGCTTGGCTCCTGATTGATTCTAAATCCTATTGTCTAAGCAATCAGGCTAGCCATCAGCTAATTTACAAAGTCCTCTGAATTGTAAAAGTCAGAGGAGTGTAATGAAACTAGATCACAGAAAAATGATTATCTCGATTTGTGTTATAGAAAACAAAGATCTCGGTATTTCTTTAAACTTTATTTTTAACTGAAATCATAATGTTGAAGTTTAAAACTTGAAGTTATTGGATAAAACTTAAAATGCTTTTTCCTCTATCATAATAGCAATAATAGGCATTTAGTCTGTTTAATATATTAAGTACATGTGATAATAAACTAAATAAAACCCAAAATTATGCCCCTTTAGTGTAACTCATTAATAAAGACATATTAAAGATGTTTTGTGGGGCTGGAGCTGGGGCTATTGCTCGGTGGGTAGAGTATTTGTCTATATACATATGTATATAAAGCATATACACAACCTTATTGGGTTACATACTCAACACCACATAAAACCAGATGTGATACACACCTGTAACCCCCACACTAGGGATGTCACCTCAGCAAAACAGGGAGCTCAAGAACAGTTGGGCTACATGAGATTCTGTCCTAATGGTTTTTAAATAATCTTTATAATTCTATAACTGTGGGCTTTGCATGGTAGAAAGGTGAGGAATGCTATTTTGGGACCATGAAGATGAGTGTGCTGTTCCCAAGGTAGGTGTAGACAGAATAAGAAGATTCAGAAACTCAGTGCAACTATGGCCCTTCATCACCCTTGAGACCCCTGTGTTTCTCTCAACCACCACACACATGATCACTGTCAACTATTTTCAGCTGAAGAAATAGAAGTGGGGAAAAAAAGTACCTTCTGATAGGGAGCCTGAGACACCAAACTGGGAAGTGACATGAAAAGACTCTCTCCTGGGAGCTTCTTCTCTCCTGAAAAGAAGAATGTTACCCTCCCTTTCCTAGAAGGGCCGTGTAGATTAAATGGGCTTCTACCCAAAAACAGGAAAATTTAATTCCATAGGTTTTCATGTGTCACAAGGCAACCTTTTCCTTTCATAACGATTCAACCATGTAAGAGAATGTGACACTGCAGACCACACAAACACAGGGTAGGATCTAGCTAGACAGAAATGTACTGATCTTTATCTTAGGATCGAGCTTTTCTGTATACAGATCATAGCCTGTTAGCCCCATCTACTTCCCAGAGATACTTCTAGAATGTGCTAACCAGCATCAAGTTGTCCTGAGAGATCAAATTTCAGCTGTGAGTCATGAACATATATATATGAAAAGACACTCAGGTATATTGGAAATGTCTCCATAGTTGTACACATGGTGCAGGATGCTTCTATTCCTACTGACACACCTCTGTGAATTCTGCTGCATCAGTTTCCTACACAAAGATGGTGCAACGCTGCATCACTACTTTCCATCAAGGTCTCAACTACAGCCCTTAGTGCTCAGTTTAGAGAAGGGGTGAGCTTGGAGATGAGCATGTTACAGTGTTGACTGGAAGATGCTTCTGTTGTCCATTCTGATTTGAACTTGTCACTAAGTCATGGTTTCAGTGTGTTCATAGAAGGACTGTATAATTGGATGTGCGCTGTGTGCATGTATGTCTGACTGTGAATGTATATGTATAGATGGGTGTGTATGTGTGTGTGGCATGTGTATATGTATGTCTATCTATGAATGTGTATGTATTTGAGAGTGTGTACTGTGACAGGGCATGTATATATATAGTATGTCTGTCTATGAATGTGCATGTATATATGAGTGTGCATGTATATGTGTGGCATGTGTATATATGGTATATGCTTGTGTGGGATATTCATAGATGTATGTGCAGATCACATCCACAAGTATGCAAAGGTGTTATTAGGTGTCTCTTTCAACTGTTCTTTGTTTTATTCCTTTGAGACAGATTGATTGCTAAACCTGGGATTTTGGTTAGTTAGCTTCGTTAGTCTACCTGACCAAAAAGCCCCAGTAATCTTCCTGACTCTGTGTTTTTGCAAGCCCTAGGGTTACAAGTACATGAATCTATACCCTTGCTTCTCATGTGGGTAGTGGGGATTTGAACCCAGATCCCCATGCTTGTGCTGTGAGAGCCATTGCCCAATAACATATCTTCCCACACAGATGGAATGCTTCAGCATTGACATGAGTAAGTGGATTGTCAAGGCATTTGGTTCTGAGTACACATTGGAAGATAGCTTAATGGAATCAGAATGCTCAATAAGAAACAGAGCATAGACAAAGCCTCTGTTCTTTCTGCCCAAAAGCCAATGCAAGGAGCTGTTAAGAAATGTCAGGTCCTTGCTCCTGATTGCCATGTTGGTACAGGTTTTTTACTTCACCAAAAATGAGGTTTCCTCCCCCCCAAGGTCTTGGAGCCTCACTGGGACAAGAAAGCATTTTCCACACCCTCCCAACACTAACTGTTACGGAAACCAACACTGGTGAGAACAGTTTTTGCTATCACTTCAGAGCAGGGGCACTTACAGGGATCTGGGACAATACAATGCTGTCCCGAAACCTTTCCTTATCTTAGGGTTGTGCAAGCCGCAGGGAGTTTGTAAGTCAGGGTCAGGTGATCACCACGCTCTGATAAACTTCAGTCAGCCTGATAGTTCTGGAATCTCCAGAGCTCATCTGAGGAATTGGGCCACTGGGTTCTAGACTTTGATAAGCTTCCAAGATGACAGTCAGCAGAAGCTTTGGATAAATGCTGGAACATGGAGGCCATGCCTCCTCAGAAAACACTGCTGCTGACCTGGGCAGATGGGGTAAGAGTGTGGGGATAGTATAGGTTTATGTTCTGTGTTTGTTTCCTTTAAATGACTCTATTGACTCAGTGGTCTGTGCATTCTCATTATGCACAGTTGGGTTAAAAAAAGAGCTGAATGCTCATCAACAAAGCTGACAGAAAGGCAACTTTCTGTTGCAATTTGATGAAGTAGAACACTCTTGATTAGAAATTTGCTTAAAATCCTTCCTGTTATTGTTACTGTGTTAAATTAAATTATCTAGCCAAGAGTGGTAAAAAGTCGGATTTTAATGTTATCTGCAAAATGTCAGATATTACAAAGATAAGGACATTCATTATAAAATGCGACTTTAATCAATTTTTCATCATTTATTTTTGTATGTAAAACTAGCATTCTCCCTTTATTAATCTGAAAAAGAAACAATACAGATTTTCATTTACCAAACAAGTTCCCTGCCAGAACCAAACAAGAGATGAGATTGGATTAAAGAATCTAAACAATGGAGTCTGTAGAAGAGGATCCCAGGCAAGTGGCATGTCTTCTATGTAAGCCAGAGAGCTGTGTGTGCCCTAAGGTCCCAGAACTGACCTGAGGGTTGGGGTTCTGATCCACAACCCAGGCTTAGCTCCATGTAGCACCATGACCAGGTGTCACCCTGTCTTGTCTTAGTCATTGGTTCTGTGACATATGGCTGAAGAATCAGCAATGAGCAAAGCATTGAGATTGCTGGGTTTGCCTTGGCTCACCAGCCATAGCTCAGTGAGGCTCTGTGGTATCCAAGGAGGGGCACCTATGAACCCTAAGGAGAGAGAGCAAGACTCCTATTTCTGTCTTTCCAGGGCTCCCACTAGCAGAATGTGCATGGAGCTTGGGTTCCCAGTGACCACCACAGTTTTAATGTACACATTGAAGTTGAAGTTCGAAGCTTTCATATTTGGGCATCCAATACGAGGCATGATTGACTGCCACTCAAACACTTGCCATCTAATCATGGCCCCGTACTCACCTCTATGCCCTATCTGGTTTGCACTTTAGAGGGATTTGATGTGGATGCGCTGTCTTCACCTTCATTAAAATACCGCATCATGGCATGATGTCTTTTACCTTTTACAAGCAAAGCCCATCAGCCAGTCCATTACTAAGGATGAACATAGACTGACTATAACAGCCCAATCTGACCCACGTTCCCGGGGGGCCACTTTGTCCTGACCCGAGTTGCTGCTCTGGTCCACGGGTTAGGGTCTAGCAAGAGAGTGGGAATGGAGGGGCGAGAGACTCGGAGAATGGAGACAAAGACAGAGTCTGATCAATTCTCCCTTCTATTGAAAGGAAATCCTGGGTATTTATACTCTTTACCATGTGCCATGCCCTCATGAACAAGCAGGGGAACACAGCTGAAGGCGTTTTGCCACATGCCTTGCAGAGTGGATACAACGTGCGCCTAGCAGCTGGGGCACTAAACAGAATAACAAGATATGTGAGAAAAACAAGATGTTTATCAGAGTGTGCTCAGCTGTTGTGGGCTGTTGAAAACAAGTCTCTTGTCAGGGTATATGGCTCAAGATGGCTGCAAAGATGATAGCCGCTCTCTGCTAGCAGTTGGTTCCCAACAACTGACAGACAGAAATGGCCTCTGCAGACCAGCCTTTATATCATCGGAGAATGCATGGCTTCTCACAACCTTGGAAACCATGTCGCATGGTCCTTTTCCACTAGGCTCCAGTCTGCTTTTGTCTTCGAACTCCCTGCAATAAGCCCAGACTTCCTTGTGCTTTTCGCTCTTTGAAGCAACAATCCCACACTCACTAAATGTTTTTGCCTTCGTTTATGTAGTGTATTAAACCCACAAGTTAATAAATAGCACACTGCTCTACACCACCAGCCTTGGGAGGACATGCAGTGCAAAACACTTGTTCTAAGGTTTGCCATAATATTGACCCAGTCCTTCCAGTTGGTACACTGACTCTGAGGTGATGACCCTGGATTTCTTGTGAATTTCAAGTGATAGGTGTAAAATTACAGAGCTCACACTCAGTTGAAGGAGCTTAGGAGGGTGAGTTCCTGACTCTTGGCTCAGTCCCCAGTATTTCTCCAGATTTGTTTATTCTCTCTATGTGATAAAGTCTACTGTGGCGAGTTGATATTCAAGATGGAGAGCTCTTTCTGAAATATACACTGTCAGTGATTTGCTGTCAGGTGATGCAGGCTACACTGGGAAGCAGTATCCACAGTGTCTTTTTCTTTGCTGGCAACTATGGTATTGTCCTCTGTTATGTCCAAGTTGCAGGTACACAAAGACCACGAAGGAGCCAATTCCAGTGTAAAACACATAAGGGTCTTTATTAACAGCTCATGAGCAAGGTCTGTCAGACTCTCACCACTGCAGTGGGTCAGAGTGAGAGCCCCAAGTCTAAGGGTTTAGGGTTTATTGTGGATACATCAAACTTGGAGAAATTCCGTACAGGTCAGAAAGATAATGTCTTAAAAATTGCATTTCTGGCCTAATCTGCAGGTACTAAATATAAGGGAAGAACCACCTGAAAAACAAGATGGCCAGGTTACCTTTTCTCTGAAGGATAGCTTAGGTTATCTCTAAGTACCTTGGTCCTGCTGTTGCAGCTGGATTTGCTAAAGAGGGTGTATCTTAGGATATTTGCTCGGTATGACTTTCTTCCTGGAATTGAAGTTTAGCTCCTGGTCTTACACAAAATGGAGTTTTTTAAAAATGGGGTTGGTTGGGTTTTATGCCTCCATTGAGTAGGAAACCTTGAACAGAGATATGATCAGAACATGTATCAGACATTCCATCACATTTGGTTTCAAATATAAAACTAGAAGTACAGTTCCTTTTCATGGATTTAAAGAACACAGGGCTATCTGGGAAACAAGATTCTATGAATGGCTTCTTCTGCCATGAGATCTCAGGATAGATTGGAACAGAGTTCTAAGCTGTTACTTGGAGGCAAACTAAAAATGTCAGCTGCATTTCAAGGTAGAGAGAGGAATCTGGGCTGGATGAACTTGGGACATTGTGCCACTGGGCTTTCTCTGGGTTTGCTGATGGGGACCAGCAGGCTGGCACTGTGCTGTTGAAGTTCTAGGTAAAATGGTGAGAGCACCAAGTCACAGATTCGTGTCCTGGTGAGTAATTGTCACAGGTGATGGTAAAGGAACCTTGGACCTTGGCAATCTGAAGCATTGCAGATACACAAGATGTTAACTTCTAAGAGAAGAGCTCACCTGGGAGCAAAACCAGACTTGAGCGAATGACAGGGCCATGTGTTTGATGAACTGGGCATTCTGTATCTTCATACACTCACCTGTGTGCGTAACACACACACACACACACACACACACACACACACACACAGTGGGGAATAGGTGTAAGGGGCCACACTTTACCTTATATCCCTGTAGAATTATTTTCAGGAACCCTCCTGTAGATGCTCCAATCTATCTATTGTGATTATATTTCAAAATATCTTCCCCAGTTTCATATGTTTGCACACTTCATTCCCATTTGATCATACAGGGGTCTATATAAATAAATACTTGAAAGAACCTGAAAGATAATGAGTGTCCTTATTTGTAGGTCTAAATGACTCTTGTAAATATTCATTTTCAAAACTTGCTTTAGGGAGGGATAAGCAGGAAAGCATGCAGGTGTCTTATGATCCAAACATCTCCAAAGTCTCTTAGTTTCAGGTCTGTGTGCTAAGCACATGTACCTGATCATTGCTAACCTTTTTCTATGAGCACTTTTATATACTTACCAAGTGTCAGCCTGATTATCAACAAAGTTGCCTTCAAAGACAGAAGTCTAAAACAGAGTGTAATAAAGAGTCAAGTTAAGCATGTGTATTGTCTGAAAATGGCTCCCTGGAAAGCCCAGAATAGCAAGAGGTGTTAATGCTTAGATGTCCCTTCTGTGTATTTGGACAGAACCAGAACTGTTCCCCAGAACAGTCAGTTCCTGGGAAGCTACCCTGACTCCTGGTCCTCAGTCTGTCTGAAACATGGAAAAGCCACTGCTTTAACTGGACCCACAGACAGTAAAGTCAGATGATCTTTCCATTCAGAAAAATAAATATTTGTAGAAGAAATGGAACACTAAGATTGGACTAAGAGATAAAGTCATGGATTTTTAACTTTTGCTAACAATTTAACTGTACATTGTAAAAGATCGGTGAGATTGGCTTTACGTACACAGTGTTGACAATAAAAACAGACTCACAGAGTCCAAACAATACTAAGTGAAGCCAAACACCACATACACAGGGAAGGAAGGAGACTTGCCCTTTACACGCCTGCATCACAACCTTCAGCATGATTTAATGACACAGCAGAACTGCATTTCAAAGGTTGACTACAATGGTCTCCCATAAGGCTGTGTTGGAATTCATTGAGGTCTTGAGGTCTTCTAGGTAATTTTGTTCTGGGTCAAGGTATTCAGAAAACTGGGTGTAAACAGTTCACCATGTAATTGCTGCTGTAAATGTCTCAAATATTCCCTCCTCATCTTTTATCTTTAATAATATTTTTCTTAGTGGCAGGCAACTAGCCACTGAATTACAGTTAATTTATCATGATCAGACCAGGATAACTGAGGCTTCAATTATAGGATCCAAACAAAACAAAGGTTTAACATGTATTTAGTAGAATGTGGTAGGTTTTGCATATGGTGTTATGGTAGCTGGAAGGACCTTTTGTGAATCCTTCTCATGCAGATGAATGTTGCCCTGTGATATTTGCCCCTGAGGGTGTGTGTCACAATCTAAGGTATCTCATAAAGCCTTTGCCAGTGGCTTGGATAAGTTTGAGTTATTTTCTGTAGTACTTGTTTTCTCTTCCACTCTTGTTGCACAATAACACCTGAAGGAAGTCCAAGCTCAACTTTTGTGGAACTTCGCAAATGTCAGAGTTCAATTAAGGTCAAAGCATTAAAGGACATGTTTGTTTAACCTACAAGCCAGTTCTTAGAGCAGAGGGTTTTCATTATGTAGCAGCTATATCTGTCTGGCTCTTCTCTGTCTCCCTCCTTCCTCCCACCTCCCATGTAGGTAACCCTGAAAATATGTCATCTTTTGTTGAGATAAAGTTCACACTGTAGCTCAGCTGGCCTGGGACACACTCTGACTTCAAATTTGCCACAATCATTATGACTCAATCCCCCAAGTGCTGGCCTAATAGATAAGAGGGACTGTACTTGGCAGATTCTCCTTAATCCACATAATGGATCTACTTAGATGGAGTAAGGGAAAATTTAGCATTCCATGTGTTTTTCCCTCAAACAGCAAAGGACCAGAAAAAAGTTGGAGTTGGGGCTAATAATACTTCCTTTGTTATTTCTTTTAATGGCACAGAAGGTACATGTTCTTCAGCTAGGGGAAAGTTGAGAAATTCTGACTTGTGGACAGTTTCTGTGCTTTTGTTAGCTTAGGCATAAGCTGTGGCAGAAGGCTCCACAATTGCCCATGGTACAAAATGCCTATGGTGGAAGGGAAAAGCCCATATTCCTCACTTCCTGAAGGAGCCAGGCAGAAAGGGATTTGGCAGATCCTGCCACAAAGTCTATGTAAAAAAGAAAAAGTATATTGCTTTAAGTAGAGGTTGTAGGTAAGATTGAGAGGGACTCTTTCTCACCTGAAAACACAAAGAAGCATAATATGCATTATGAAGTTATCGTAATGATAGAAGTGATGTTGAGGGATGAGTGTATATCGAGGTGCGCTTAGTGTTGTAAAGAACATAGATCCTGGTCTCAGGTGTTACCCACAGCAGTACTCCTGAGAGGCAATGGCTAAGATCTCATGACATCATTCTCTAGACTTCCCTGTATTGAAGGTCAGCCATCCCGGGTGAGGTTCGCTTTTAAAATACTGGGTCTTAGTATCTTCAAACAAATGTAAACAGTATCACAGTAATCCTGTGAGACCATTCAGTCTTCAGTCTGGATGAGTAAGGACATGATGGCTAAAGACATTTCTCTTATTTGAGCAATAAAGACTTTAGAAAATTCTTTAGAATGTCCACCTAACATGCTAGCATAAACCTAAAACCCATAGCCACTAGCATGCCCAGTTATGCCGTTCTTCAGGTTAGCCAGGCCAATGGAAAGCTTATACAGAAGTGCTTTAGGCTATCTAAATTCCATGAGAAACACATCCAATGGAGTTGTTAGACTCAATTGTGGAGGAATCAGACAACACATTACCTAAAAGCTGCTGTGTCACTTTGGCTTGAATTTGTTGTGAATGTCGCCTTCAAGTTTGCTCTTCTAAAACATGTTAGAGAGTGGTTCCAGAAAAAGCAAATGTAAGACAGGAATGGATATTTTGAGAGGGAAAAAAAGAAATCCTGAATGAGTGTGTGACTAGAATTGTTAGATGATGCACAGAGAAGTCTTGAGGAAGAAAACTTAATAAAGAACTGTATAGGAGATTCAGGTTATAGATTTGTGAAGAAAAGGAAGAACCCTGGAGACCACTGTCTGTCCTAAAGTAGCTCCAGAAATGACTTCAAGGGGCTGACCCAGTATCCTCTCATTATGTGGGCACCTAGTTTCTGTGTTACCCTGTATCCCAGGTGCCACAGGAAATCTGCCGACATGCTTTCAGAAGAACAAGATTGTGCGGCTGGAAACTATTTAATTGGCATGGAGATCCTAGAAAACCTAGCAACGTAACTTACCCCAACATCCTTAAGCACTGCCAGGGACGCAGGAAGTGTCGCTTTAAAAGGATGAGAGCAGAAGGGCCTCCAGCTCTGACACACACACCACAGCACACACACACACTACACAGAGGTATCATGTACACACTCGACACATATTACAACACATACAACATTGGCAAATACTACCCAGACTTCAACAACATAAGTATAATACATGAAAGTATAAGAGTCGTCCAAGCGGATATTTGAAAATACTGAGGATATTAGAATCAAGCTTAGAAGGGTTCAAGGTCCTCCAAGAAAGAACTCTACTCGCGCGAGTTTGAATATCGTTTTTTGAAGAGCACAGTGACGTGAACATGGACAAGTTTAAATAAATAGCCAAGGACAAGGGCTTAATTATCCTTACAGCCTTCTCAGAATTATAGTCTTTCTATAATGTGAGCATTTCAAGTCCAGAGCCCAGCGACGCATGCTTCCAGCTTCATTCTTCAATATGCCTATTTTCTAAGTACATTAGTCAGCCCATGCCTTTAACTGTGTATGATGTGTAGTCGTTGTTAGAGTAGCAAGAGGAATCTAGAACAATAGAACAGTGTCCCTTAAGGCACCTCAGCTACAACATTGTGTGGATAGTAAATCTATAAGGATATATAGGGTCTCTGTCTTGAAAGTGTTACAGGGTCAAAATATTACTTTTTGCACTACCATGGTTGCAATGAGTTCAGTGAAACCAGGAAAAGCAACACAGCAATTAAAGAGAAGGAAAGTTCCCGATCTCTGATGCCAGCATCCCAGGAGGTCATGAATTAATGTGTGTTTCTGACAGTCCTGAGTATTGGTGACCACGAGCCTCGCAGTTGATGCTGTGCGGAGACTTCTGTCGTCAGGGACCTTCTTGGCTAGTGCATCTCACATGGGGTCGAAGGGTGGTGAATGATGACAGTGAGAAGTCATAATGACCCAAGGTCCCCTTCAGGTGGACAGCGAGCACAGGTACCCTCCCCCCTTTATGTTGGAGATTCAACATCATTGTGTATTATGTAGTTTGGTCAACTTTAACCCTATCCTTTTCCACCCTGATTCATCCTAACAGCCATGTGCCCTTTTTCCTGTCAAAGACTTCACTTGGGTCCATGTTATGGCCTGGTGTGTGTATGTGTGTGTGTGTGTGTGTGTGTGTGGTTCCTGTGTACTTGACGCTACTGGGCCATGAGAGTAGACCCTCTATAGTCTGGTCACTGAAGAAGAAACTGACTCTCCTCGTTCCCCTTAGAACAGCCAAGACTGTTGTCGACAGATATCTCTTCAGCTTGGGGGCAGGGAAAGAGTTCACCATGCCCGATCCATCCCCATGCAGCGTTGCATGCTGGGACTGATCTCATGCAGGGTCCATCTTTCCTGAAGCTCCATTAAATCACCATGAATTACATGTGTGCAATGGAACTGATTGTCTCGACCACAATGCCTGTTTAGGTGCAAATTTCCGTTACCTCTGGCTTTAATAGTCTTTCTGCCTTCCTAATTAGGACCACTCAGTGAGAATCTCACTTATAAAGCCATGATCTATAAGCACGGCATCCAAAGGTCATTAAAATTCAAGATACAGGAGTTCGGGAGTGGAAGGGTGACAAGCAAAGGCTTCCGACCACTTGTGTCAGAGTGCAGCCCTTACTTCTAGACTGAGATTTAGAGATGGCTAAATAGAAGCCTAGAGGTTAAATAAATGCACACAAAGTTTGAAAATTATAGGGGAAGAAATTGTTGATAATGGAAGATGGAGGATCATTTTTTTTTTTTATTTTTTTTGTGAAGGAATAGTTTTGTTTGTTAGTGACAGCTAAGGCTGTGAAGATTGACTCCCACAGCTGCCTTCTAGAGGACGCCCAGAGTGTTCCGGATGGTTCTTCACAATAAATAGTAAGAGATCGTTGTCCTTCTTTGTCATTTCGTACAAGCTGTCACTATTAGTCACATGTCCAGCCTTTCTGAGAGAAGCCATCTTTTGCCATAATTCAGCCTGGATTTTCACAGGCTCCTTTATCTGACTCAGAGGTCATCGGTAGTTCAGGAATACGGCGTATTAAAGAAGTCATCCGGTTGTGCACAAGAAGGCAGTCTACGGAGGACTTAGCAATGAAACATGATCCTAGAGAGAGAGTGCTCCTCTGAGACACAGTGTGCACACGAGCCCTCAAGTGAGAAAATGTTATGTGTGAGCCAGCCATGTAATAGGTTTTTTGTGTGATATCAGTCAGTCTATTGCGCCAGGGAAAGAGTGGCTTTATCCTGTCACTTCAATCGCCATGGAAACGGTGACTTTTTCCTTTGTCTTTTTCCCTGCTGACAGTACGAATTGTTGTACAAGCTAACCTCGCTTTCATTGTGTTCATTTATCTGTGTATATTGAGTTGGAACTTGACGCACCGGCCGCCTCTGATTTGAAAGCCTGTCTTCCTGACTTTAAAAATAGTTTAAGCATTCATGAGTTAAAATATCTGTCCATGATGAATTAACTTCAAAATCGACGCTCACATATCATTTTCGTTCTCCTTGATCCGTTGATGTACTCACAGGTCCTCACTGATCTATAGAAAAATGATATTAGGAATGGGGCATAGACCAAATGATTAAGAAAATGTAACTCATTCTCCGGTGTTGGGTTTTTTTTAAAATTTAAACAAAAAAGCCTTGCCTAAGCAACTCTTTGGCATTAATAGGTGAAAAGGCATTTTGCTGAAATTTTTCCCCCGCACAGCAGGATGACCACTGGAAAGGCTGCCACCTCAAATGCCCAAAATTTAAATTTTGAAAAAAGAGCAACAGCTGATGTCACCCAGTGTTTTCTCCCATTTTTTTTGATAGCCAGAGTGCTACAGAGTTTTTTGGGAAAACACACTTCACCTTATAGGAAAAATTGTAATTTCACCTTTCTAAAATTTTGTTCCCTTGACTTGAAAGTCATCTACAACAGTGTGTTTACACTGCGTGCAAAATTTAGTAAATAACAGGCATTTTTCATCTCAAAGCAATGAGGGGGAAACCCCAAATTGTGTCCTGGCAGTGGACAGATGTTTAACCTAAAGAAGATTTTTGTCCCCGGGATACCCCAGCAGGGTGAAGGGGGGGGGGGAACCATGCATTAAAATATTTTAAGGTAGACGGGGAAAGGGTTCTGTAGGAGCTAAAAAAGGATTTCCCTTTGGGCAGCAGTTTATAAATTGATATCCTTTGGGAAAGCAGTATAACATGGTTAATTGTGGGGTTATATTATAAGCTTGGTGTTTTTCCTGGAAGCACTGTTGTTTTACACCGGCCTTTTTTCCTTGTGTCTATACTTAAATAGGGAAAAACAGGGGTTTTCTGTAAAAAATGTTACTTTTGTCTTTTAAAAAAGGCTCCATATTGGAAAAAACTTTACTCATTGTTTAAAAATTTCCCAAAAGGGAGTTAAAATCAAAAAGTTTATTTTTTTAATGGGTTAACACCATCTGCTGTTTTGGTAAAAATCCCAAATGTCACACATTAAGAAACTCTCAGGGTGTTGTCCCCGTTTTATGTTGATCATAACTGAATGGTTTTTCACTGCAGGAGATGTTGCATTCGGGGTTTCATTTTTAAACTTTTCAAAACAGAGTTCGGGGACATTGCACTCACTCCTTAGCATAAAACCAGATCACTGTTTTTGGTTTTTTTTTTGGGGAAGATCATCAAACTTGTCTTTATCTATTTTTACATAAAATTTTTTTTCAGAAATTTCCCTGAAGAAGGCTTGAGTTTTTTGGGGTTTGAAACAAAAAAACCCGGGGGAAAAAAACCTTTCTTAAAAGTAAGTTTTTAAAAAATGTTTCGGGGAATAAATTCCAACTTTTTGTTCTTAGGGAATTGCTCCCACTTACATTTGAAAACAGGGAAGATTCCG